>JAQQTO010000060.1:47592500-50092500 GCA_029884595.1 Ormosia semicastrata
TGTTATGATGATAAATAATGTTGATGGCATAATTATAATTATAGTATGATGTATCTGTATGGTATATTGTATGTGTTATCTCCATGCTACCATGTTGGTATTGGCGTAGGTGATCTCACCTCTTTGTATGCATATTTTGTGTTGTATTTATATTTGTAAAGACATTGAGCAAGGAATTGAACAAGAAGGTGAAGAGGAACAGATTCATGTGGAAGAAACTGAATTCTGAGAAAATGGCGATGCCCAGTTTCCTAGGATATATGAGGTTGACATTTCATGGAGGACCGGAAGCGTGGCATGTTGACCTAGATAGAGCGTGTATTTACTATATAGGAGACTTGAAGATTACCCTAAGTAGGCTTTATCAAGGGAACCCTTATTTCAGTGTAAAAGTTTATGTACACTTTGACTTTTTGTTGTCCATTAGGCAGTACTGGGGTGCTTACTACCATACTCCTAGTGAGGTTAGTATTGTGTCATCAGTGCGGACATCTGTCCGTAGGACTTCGCATCAAGTCGGATTCCTACCTGCTGAGGAATCTGAGGAGGACCCGTCTGAGGGTTCTGCTGTTTAGTAGTACTTGGGCAGTATGTTAGTTTTAAATAATGTTCAAATACTTTGAGAACCTGGACTGTAAATATTTAAGTATGACAGTACTAAGACTTGTGTGTATATGATGTAAATTATTTGTGATGATGTTGTAATATTTTTATTTTTCGCTAAGTTTATCTTATTAATATTGAGAAATTTTACAACTCATTTTTACATTACAAAGCATATTTTATAATTGAAGGGGTAATTTGATAGTTAAGTAACATAAATGTGATATCCTACGATGGGTGTTACAATAATTGGTATCAGAGCCCAAGTTAAAGTCTTTTTTGGTTTGTGGTTAGGTCTATCTTGTTTAAGTTGTGTGATTCTCTGTGTTTGTTTTCTGAAAGAAAATAATATTGTTTGAAGATTGACTTTCACTCTTCTTTGTGTTGTTTAGTTTGATTTCAGAAAACGTAATGGTTGGACGAGGAAGAGGACACGTGAATACTAGAGCAAGATTTGGAAATGTTGGCGACGATAACCAAAACATGGTTGCAGCTGTAGTAGCAATGCAACGGATGGCTGATGTTGTTGTGCAGCAAAACCAAAGAGCAACTGAGGATGCTCAGAGTTTGTCAGAATTTCTTAGAAACAATCCACCAAAGTTTCATGGAGAATTTGACCCAGAGAAAGTTGATCTGTGGATTAAAGAACTAGAAAAGATATTTGAAGGTATGGGTTGTACCGATGAGTGGAAGCTTACTTTTGTAACTTTTTTATTAGTAAGAGATGGAGAAGCTTGGTGGGCTGGAGCCCGAAGATTGATTCAAGCTGAGGGAAGAGTTGTGATGTGGCAGCTCTTTAAGTAGAAATTTCTGGGGAAGTATTTTCCTGCTAGTGTTCGTCAAGCTAAGGAGATGGAATTCCTTAATTTGAGGCAAAGGGTGATGTCCATAAGTGAATATGCTGCAAAATTTGAAAGCTTGTCTAAGTTTTCGAGGTATTTTCAGATGCACCCGGATTAGGAATGGAAGTACAGAAAATTTGAAGAGGGGTTGAAACTTGACATTAAGCGAGCTATAGCAACCGTGGATATTGACCAGTTTCCAGCATTATTGGACAAGTGTCAAAAGGTTGAAGAAATTGATCATCAACGTGAGGCAAGGAATAGGAACTTTGGACCTACACGGTTCCAAAGAGGAAAGGGTAGCGGTGGCAACCGTTATCAGCAGAAACCATATACCAAACCGGCAGGAGGTCAGAATCGACAGCAATCTTTTGGAGGAAGTTCTGGTGGCAGTAAGGCAAGTCAAGCTGGAACTTCTGCACTTAAATGCTTCAAGTGTGGGAAAAATCATCTCACTAAAGATTGTCAACATAAAGGGGTTATCTGTTATAGATGTGGAAAGCCTGGACATTTCTCCAGAGAATGTGATCAGTTGAAGGCGGAACCATCGATGGGGAGTGTTCGTACGGCGAGGTCACAGGCGGGTGGTCGTGTGTATACCATGAGCGGGGAAGAAGCCACGAAATCTGAGGACTTGATTATGGAGGAGTGTGCTATCGAAGGTAATTCTTTAACAGTATTATATGATTCGGGAGCAACATATTCTTTCATTACATGTGATTGTATAGAGCGTTTGGGATTGATTGTGACCACATTGCCTTATGATTTGAGTGTTGTTACTCCTACTGATAAGCCTGTGATAACTACAAAAGTATGTTTGAATTGCCCTGTATGTGTTAGGGATAGAATCTTTTATGTGGACTTGATTTGTTTGTCTCTTTCTAAGATTAATGTAATCTTAGGAATGAATTGGTTGTCTTCTAACCATATCCTGATAGACTGTTCCAGTAAGACGTTAGTTTTTCCTGAGGTTAAGGATTCTAGATTCCTAACGGCTACTCAAATAGAAGCTTGTTTGAAGGAAGGATATTAAGGGTACTTGTTGATATCTTCTTTGGAGGTTCAGAGTGAAGATGTCTTGAAGGATATTTTCGTAGTTAATGAATTTCTTGAGGTATTTCCTGAAGATATACCTGGACTACTACCGGAAAGGGAAATTGAGTTTTCTATTTATTTAGTACCTGGAGCTAGACCTATATCTATGGCGCCTTACAGGATGTCACCAGTAGAGTTGGCAGAGCTTAAGAAACAGCTGGAGGATTTACTGGAAAAACAATTTGTGAGACCAAGTGTATCACCATGGGGAGCTCCAGTATTGTTAGTAAAGAAGAAGGATGGGACTTCTCGTCTATGTGTAGACTACCGACAGTTGAACAAGATTATGATTAAGAATAAATATCCACTTTCAAGAATCAATGATCTGATGGATCAATTACGAGGACTCGCAATATTTCCAAGATTGACTTACGTTTTGGTTATCATCAGATATGTGTGAAAGCGGAGGATATTCCCAAAACTGCGTTTCAGACACATTATGGGCATTATGAATATCAAGTGATGCCGTTTGGTGTGACTAATGCACCTGCCATATTCATGGACTTTATGAACAGGATTTTCTGTTCGTACTTGGATAAGTTTGTTGTTGTCTTTATTGATGACATTTTGATCTATTCTCGAAGTCAAGAGGAACATGCTAAGCATCTTAGAGTGGTTCTCCAGATTCTGAAGGAGAATACATTGTATGCCAAGTTGTCCAAATGTGAATTTTGGTTAAGCGAAGTTTAATTTTTGGGACACGTTATATCGGAGGAAGGATTTGAAGTTGATGCTTCAAAAGTGGAAACAATTATTGAATGGGAAAGGCTGAAGACTGTATCGGAGATCCATAGTTTTATCGGATTAGCCGGCTACTATCGACGGTTTATTGAAGGGTTTTCGAGGATAGCAGGACCTCTTACCCAACTTACACAAAAGAATCAACCGTTTGTATGGACTGATGCATGCGAAAAAAGTTTTCAGGAGTTGAAAAGACGATTGACTACTTCACAGGTTTTGATTCTACCTAATCCGAACGAACCTTTTGAAGTATATTGTGATGCTTCATATCAAGGATTGGGTTGTGTACTTTTGCAGAACGATAAGGTTGTAGCACATGTGTTGAGGCAGTTGAAAGTGTATGAGAGGAATTATCTGACTTATGATTTGGAGTTGGCAGCTGTAGTGTTTGCATTGAAAGTGTGGAGACATTTTCTTTATGGGGCAACGTTCACTGTTTTTAGTGATCATAAAAGTTTGAAGTATCTGTTTAACCAAAAAGAGTTGAACATGAGACAAAGGCATTGGCTAGAGTTTCTGAAAGACTATGATTTTCAGTTACAGTATCATCCCAGAAAGGCGAATGTTGTAGTGGATGCTTTAAGTAGGAAAATGCTTAGTGCTTTTGTTATGATGATTAAGGAGAATGAACTGATAAAAGAATTTTAGGATATGCGTTTGTTTGTGAAATTGACACCAGGGAAGATGTGTTTAAACATGATTACCATTTCAAATGATTTAATGGATAGAATACGAGTAGGACAAAACAGTGACCAATATTTGCAAGAAGCAAAGGAAGCAAGGAGTCAAGGAGTGGTATTGGAATTTAGCGAAGGTGCTGATGGAATTCTGAAGTTTAAAGGAAGAGTTTGTGTGTCAAACGATCCAGAACTTAGGAAATTGATTTTGAATGAAACCCACAGGAGTAAGTTGAGTATGCATCCAGGAGCCACAAAGATGTATCAAGATTTGAAACAACTATATTGGTGGCAAGGAATGAAGAAAGATGTCACTGAATATGTGTCATCCTATTTAGTTTGTCAGAAGGCTAAGGTGGAACACCAGAGACCATCGGGAATGTTGCAACCTTTGCCTATCCCTGAATGGAAATAGGATGACATAGCAATGGATTTTGTAACAGGACTACCAAAGACTCGGAAAGGTCACGATTCTATCTGGGTAATTGTTGATCGGCTTACATAGTCGGCACATTTTTTGCCGATTAATATTAAATACTCAATGGAAAAGTTGGCCCAAGTGTACATCAATGAAATTGTTAGACTTCATGGTGTACCATCCAGTATTATTTCTGATTGAGATCCACAATTTACGTCGAGGTTTTGAATAGTTTCCAAGAAGCAATGGGAACAAAGCTACATCTAAGTTCTGCTTACCATCCACAAACAGATGGTCAGTCAGAAAGGACGATTCAGTCATTAGAGGACTTGTTGAGAGCTTGTGTTCTAGAACAAACTGGTTGTGGGGATGAATTTTTGCCATTGATAGAGTTCACATACAACAACAGTTTTCATTCGAGCATAGGGATGGCATGCTATGAGGCATTGTATGGGAGACGATGCAGAACACCGTTATGTTGGTATCATGATGGTGAAAGTGCCGTTGTAGGACCAAAATTTGTACAACAGACAACTGAGAAAGTGAAGACGATTCAAGACAAGATGAGGACAACTCAAACTCGGCAAAAGAGTTATGCTGATAAAAGACGAAGACCACTTGAGTTTGAAGAAGGTGACCATGTGTTTCTATGTGTGACACCTATGACTGGAGTTGGATGAGTGATTAAGTCAAGGAAACTCACTCCAAAGTTTATCGGGCCGTATCAGATACTCCATCAGGTAGGTTCAGTAGCTTATCAGATTGCATTACCACCTTTACTATCAAATCTTCACAATGTATTTCACGTATCACAATTACGAAAATATATTTTTGATCTAACTCATGTTTATCGAACCAGACACCATACAACTAAAGGAAAATTTAACCTATGAAACATTTCCAGTCAAGATTGAGGATCGAAGGACAAAGCAACTTCGAGGTAAGGAAATTGCATTGGTTAAAGTAGTTTGGAACGATAGAAGTGGTGAAGCTACAT
Organism: Ormosia semicastrata; assembly: GCA_029884595.1. NCBI lineage: Eukaryota > Viridiplantae > Streptophyta > Magnoliopsida > Fabales > Fabaceae > Ormosia > Ormosia semicastrata. The sequence goes on from JAQQTO010000060.1 coordinate 47,597,874, forward strand.
GGGAGTTAGAAGATAATATAAAAGAGCAATATCCATATTTATTTTGAGGGTGTGAAATCAAGTTTTGAGGATGAAACTTTTTTTTTTGAGGGGGAGAATTGTAACACCCGAAATTTTCTAACTATTTAACAGTAATAACAGAATTCTACTATTTAGTAATTTCTATGTACTGTAAAATTATTTTGAGTATTCCGTGAATATATTTGATCATTTTGTGTAATTTACTCCGTGTCAGGAAAATAATAATTTTTGGGCCAGGGAAAATCTTACGTAATTTAATTATTGGTGTTAATTCTTAAATCTTTTTGCTAATCTAATTTGATTTTCATAAGTTTTACAAATTTTATGATTTTGTGGATTATTATGAGATTTTTATGTTTTTTTATTATTTTAATATTATTCTTGGGCTGTTGTGGGTCAGGGGGTTGTATGTGGGCCTAGGCGGGGCCAGAAAAGTGAAAATTTTTCCGGAGCCAAAAAATTTTGTACTGTTGAGACGGGGACGGGGGATCTTACAAAACCCAAAATTGAAAACAGTTTTGGAAAATTTCTTTTACTGTGTTTTGTACTATATTTAATAAACGGGCGATAAAAACTACAATTAATTGTGTTCGTATGGTAATAGCAGATAAAAATAAATATTATACTACTTAGTCAACATTAGTGGTTATGACGACTTTATGACGAACCAATAGGAAGCAAGCTTAATGTTGAAGGCTTTGGATATCCACCAATAATTTAATCAAGGATAGAGATTTGGTCTAACAAAGTGGCTAGGACCATTTGTAACCCTTGGATGTAAAGTATGAAGAGGAGATCTTTACCCTTCATTTTGAAGATACATCTAATGGCTAGGATTTTAAGGAGAAGGATCCAATAGTCTAGATTTGGTCTTATCAATATAAAAGCTATACTTAGAAGCTACATTAATATTAACCATTGATCTAATCAATGGCTAATAATGCCCAAAATGGTGGCTAGTGAAATTGCCACTCATTGAGTTTACAAGAGGGGGGGACGATTTTTGATGGCTTAAGGCCATAGGGAATTTCAAGACCACTTCATTATTCATCTTTGTCTTCTCCAAAATCCTAAAGCATTTACAAAATTTTCTCTCCTCTCCCTTCAAGTGTATTTCGGCCAAAGTACTGAAATTGCCTTCCATCACTCTATAATTTTAACCAACCGCTTATCTTGCATCCTTACATCAATCCAAGAACCTTTGTAGTTAAGTCCAAGCTCTAAATCTTTCATCTTTAAGGACTTTCATTAAGATCAAGTTCTAGGGTTTTTGAGGTGAAGTGTAAGGAAACTTCACTACTTGTCTTATTTTCATGTTCTAAGCCATGTTTGATCCATGGTTCTCCTTGTTCAAGCTTAATATGCTAATAACCTTGTGTTTTATTTTATGTTTAAGAAGCTTTTGGTGGTGAATCACTTACTCAAGGAGCAAACCAAGGAGCTTGGGAGGCTCTACAAGAGGTAAGAGGGAGATCCATTTCACCAACCAAGTATGGTGGTGAGAGATGAATCTTGTATTTGATGGATGGTGAATGCATGTGAGGATTCATATCCTTGGTTGTGTAATTATGTGTTGGTGTTTATGTGCTTTAAATTATTTATTTGTGTTTGCATGCTTTATGTGATTTTATTGCTTTAAGGTATGCTTGATTATATGATATGATGAATATATACATGTATGCCATGATTTGATGATGAAAGGAAAATGAATTTTTGGTTCCAATGACCATGAGGGTTCAGCCTTAACACCTCAAAATAGGTGTTTCTAAACTAAAATTTTCATGAATGGTAAAATTGAATGATTAGAAAGGAAAGGAAAAAGAAAAGATAGGTTGTCTTCAAAGAGCAAGTGTTCACGATTTTTGTGGAGGAATTTTAATGGTTTTGTTTGTGTAAAAACATGAATAGAACTTAGCTGATTTAGAAGGAAAAATATATGATGGTTTCAATGGCCATGTACCACAGTTTTTTTTTAAGGCTTGTATTGCCTTGGTTTTGTGAGACAAAGTGATTTCAATGTGAAAATATAATTGAGTAAGTACAAGAATTAAAGAAATTAAAATAAAGTGTTTTGTCACTTGAAAAATGGAATTTTCGTATATGAATGGAAAAGAGAGGTTGAAAGTGTTTGAACCTCAATTTATTTTAAAGAGGACTGATTTTTAGAATTGTTTTGAGAATTAAGGAGAATACCTTGGTAACTTGAAATTTACTGACGTATAGCTCACCCTCTAGGTTTTGAAGAGTGTTAGGAAATTTTGAGCTATAATATCTCAAGTAATTGTAAAAAATACAATTTTCTGAGAAATAGTGGAAATACTGATTTTTAGAGGGACTATATTGAAAATTATATTTTTAGAGGGACTATATTGAAAATATTCTTTAAAAATGGACTTTATTGCAAATATTATTTAATAAGGGACTATTTTGGAAATATTATTTAAAGAGGGGCTGTTATGTAAATGTTATTTTATAAAGAGGGGCTATTATGTAAATATTATCGTATAAAAGGACTAATAGGCAAATAATGAAAATAAGGTTAATTTTTGGTATTAAATGAGAAAAATCTTGTTTTGGATTTAAAATATGATTACGCGATGAAAATACAATAAAGATACTGTTGGGCTAATGTGTGAACCCTGAATATGAGATGATGAATTTGAACTGTGAATGGTGCCTTTTGCATGCATTGGGAAAGTCCGATGGACTAGATAAGACTAATTGCGTAGGAGAGAATACACCTCTTGTGTGGGTGCGATATGCGTAGTGTAAGTCACTTGTTGACCTTGGGGGCATTGGGGTGCAGGTTGCCTACAATGGGCAGTTGGTAGCTCTTCTGTACCGTGGGTTTGACTGATGCAACACACCGATAATCCTGACCGAGACACTATTCTTAATCAAGATCTGATAAAGACTGTCGTGTATATGCTAGATGTGCAAATACATATAGCACGTGGTTTGAGGCATGTTGGTATAGATAGATCTTTTCGATCACTCTCTCCAACCTGAGTTTTAGCTCCATGGAGTAGGAAATTGAGTCTATGTGCATATGCATAAATATTGAGTATTGATATCGGTGTGATATTTGAACTATTGAATATTGGAAAATATTGAGGGCATTGTTATAATTATTGTTTATGATAATTGAATTGTTGAATATTTGGATATTGTTAAGGGCATGATCATAATTATTGTTTATTACATCTGTTATGATGATAAATAATGTTGATGGCATAATTGTAATTATGGTATGATGTATCTGTATGGTATATTATATGTGTTATCTCCATGCTACCATGCTGGTATTGGCGTAGGTGATCTCACCTCTTTGTATGCCTATTTTGTGTTGTATTATATTTGTAAAGACGTTGAGCAATGAATTGAACAAGAAGGCGAAGAGGAGTAGATTCTTGTGGAAGAAGCTGAGTTCTGAGAAAATGGCGATGCCCAGTTTCCTAGGATATATGAGGTTGAAATTTCGTGGAGGACCAGAAGCGTGGAATGTTGACCTAGATAGAGCGTATATTTACTATACAGGAGACTTGAAGATTACCCTAAGTAGGCTTTATCGAGGGAACCCTTATTTCAGTGTAAAAGTTTATGTACACTTAGAGTTTCCGTTGTCCATTAGGCAGTACTAGGGAGCTTACTACCGTACTCCTAGTGAGATTAGTATCATGTCGTCTGCGCGGACATCTGTCCGTAGGGCTTCGTGTCAAGTCGGATTCCTACCTGCTGAGGAATCTGAGGAGGACCCATCTGAGGGTTCTGCTGTTTAGTAGTACTTGGGCAGTATGTTAGTTTTAAATAATGTTCAAATACTTTGAGAACCTGGACTGTAAATATTTAAGTATGACAGTACTAAGACTTGTGTATATATGATGTAAATTATTTATGATGATGTTGTAATATTTTTATTTTCTGCTAAGTGTATCTTATTAATATTGTGAAATTTTACAACTCGTTTTTACATTACAAAGCATATTTTATAATTGAAGGGGTAATTTGATAATTAAGTAACATAAATGTGATACCCTACGGTGGGTGTTGCAGAAAACCATGCTAGAACATTAATACGTATTTTGCACATATTATTTAAATCATCCTTTGTTTTTAATTAAAAGTGTGAATCCTTGATACCTATAAGCTTCAATTTGTGTTATCCATTCTTTGAGAGAGTTTCTATTAATTCTATCCTTGTATTATCTATAAAGAGGGTAAGGCATCCCTCAAATCTACAAAAAGGTGAGGTATCCCTTGAAGTTGAGGCTCAAAGCACAAGGGTGAGGTATCCCAACGTGGTGTTGAATGCTCTAATCTGTAAAAGTTACAAGCACCTGATTCAAGCTTGGAATTTAGTGGAAAATATCGAGTAATTGCTTAAGGACTGGACGTAGGTCACAAGGGGTGGCTGAACCAGGATAAACCATTGTGTTTGATTCTCTAAACCCTTTTCTTTACATTTTTGCTTTGGTTTATTGACTTGTTTGAATATTTCTCTCTTAGTTGGTTCATTGGTGAGCAATATCTTTCTATCTTATTCATTCATTCATTTCTATTATTTAAATAGTTTCAATGAAAATTTGTAATCAATAGTTTTTTGAAAGACTTGCAAAAAGTTTTTGTAAACTCAATTCACCCCCCTCTTGAGTTTTGAGGCTACTTGGTAACAGCGGTGTGATTCCCTTGTGATTTCATGAATTGCTCTATTTTTACAAGTTTTTGATACTTTTCAATTTGTAATTCTGATATTTTGAATATTTGCATGTTCTGGTATAATTTATCTTTTGCATCATGGCTCATAAATGCCAACGTGGGTCCTCAAGCCAGCATAACAGGGCACCATCTCCTCCTCTAGAATTTGATCAGAGAAGATTTGTATCGGCGACGGCTACTTAGAAATATGCAACACTGATTACCAAACCAATTGTAGTTGAGCGGGGATTTTCTTTTAAGGAGGCTATACACCATGACATTGAGAGGACCATCTGCCAGCTAGGATGGGAAGGTTTTGCTAAACACCCTGAGGTGGCACCGCTACCATTAGTTCGCGAGTTTTACACGAACGTGGCTTTTGCTGGACCAGGTGCCACTTCAGTCATGGTGAGGGGATGCTAAGTCTCCTATTCTATTATTGTCATTCGAGCTGCGATGAAATTGCAACCTCCTCCATCGATATACGAGTACACTAAATTCCTCCACTGGAAGCCAGAGGAAGGCATTGACCTAAACTTGGTCACTACCAGGATTTGCATTGCTGAGGCATAACCGGTGCTATGGACCATGAGCATTCAGATAAACAGGCCTCGATATTTCCCCTGAGCTTATTTGGGGCCAGAGGCAAAGGCCTAGTACCATTTCATATCTACTAGGATCCTCCTGTCAAACAACTTATCTGAGGTGACCCGTGATCGGGCAATTATAATTTATGCTATCTTAGAGCACCGCTCTATCGATGTCGCCCAGATTATTCATGTTCAGATCAGCAGGGCAGCAAAGGAATCCAGAAGCCTTTTCTTCCCTTTGCTCATTCATACACTTTGCCAGAGGTAGTCCGAACAAATAGGGCCACATGATAAGACTACAGATGGAAAACAACCTCTTAATGATTACTTCATTAAGAGGTTGAGAGGAGTCTAACCCCAGCACCGGTTCCTAGGGTACAGACGCAGTCTTATGTAGAGCCCAAGGCAATAACACCTGATCCAACAACACCTGCAGATGATACAGCATGTCGCGCGCACATGGAGGCTCAGATGACTGCGATGTTGTCTTACACTATTCAGACTCAGCGGTGGATAGCGGAATGCCTACAGCTTTCGATGCAGGATTTCCAAGTCCCAGACTTCTCGCCCACTACTATACCTGACCCTCCCTAGCTTAGGCCTGCAAATGGACATGGCGATGGAGAGGAGGCTGCACAGCCCATTCCACAGGATAGGGATGCAGATGCTGAGACCACGGACACTGATGATGCAATTATCTAGCCCTTATGGCATTTAGGGCATTTTCTTTCATTGTATTTCCTTTTATATATATCATTGTATGTTTTCTTTTTGTACAGTGAGGACACTGTTTCCCTCAAGTTTGGGGGGTGTCTTTGACTTTATATTTTAATTTCTGGTATACGGTAGTATTATTAGTACATGTGTTTTAGTATCATATTTATATTAGTATTATATTTATAAAGTATTATGTATGTATTTTGGCTATTGACTTGATGAATGTTGATAGTTAGTTTTGATAATATCCATAGGGGCAAGTATCTTGATAAAAATTTCATGAAAATCCTATTCAAGATATAATTGTCGTTCCCTTTCATATCATGGTTGCAATGTTCGATATACATGATAGATAATGTTAAATTTTTTTAAAGAATATCATGTTGCCAAAAACTAGTGTGAATGATTTTCCAATGATAGATATGGATGCAAATTGACCTTCATATTTTTGTGAATCCATATACAATCTTTGATGCATGATGAAGCAATCTAGTTTCTTTTTATGTATGATGCATTTCCCACTTTCATGCTTGTTTAACTTTTAAAATGATAAAAATATTTGTCTAGAGAAAGTTTATGGATTATACATGTGAAAATTTCAATTGTCCTTGAAATTGTTTTTTAACTCTCTTGAGGCAAAATCCTAGATTGTGCATTATTAAGGAAATGATTAGGGCATTGTTTGGACTGATTGAGCCTTTCGAGCTTACCCTAATATGATTATATCCATAGGTCCCCTTTTGAAGATTTATATATGTTTGGCCTTATATGTTTTTCATAACCATTGTATTCGTTAACCTGTTAACCATTCTAATGCATGTGAAAGCATTGTATTTTCTTCCTACCATCATTGTTTGTTGAGTACATAATATGTTATTTCTTGAAGTGAGTCTATTGATTAGGGGTATAATTGCATATTCAATACAAAATGTGTCTGAAGGAACGAAATGTAGTCAAAGAAAAGAAGCAATGTTTTGCAAAATGAAAATGAAAAAAAAATGAAAAGAAAAGAAAAAAATCAAATGAAAAAGCAAAAGTAAAGCATAAGAAAAGAAAAGTCCGAAAATTATTGAATGGTTCTAGCGAGTTTTCTACTTTCACTGTTAGATACCCTGCTAATATCAGTTAGAGACTCAAGACTTGACATATCATGTTTATGTTTCTTAATATTTGTGTTAAATCCTTTCCCTTTTGTTCTTTCACCCATTACCCTTGGCCTTACATTACAAGCTATTAAAGTCCTTTTTGATCTTCAATTTTGTGTGATTTACATTAGTGGAGAGAGAGTTGTATTACAATCTTGTGGATTTTATGATTTATACTCATGTGTATGCTCAAAACCTTATCCGAGTGAGGATGAAGAGAATAGAAAAAGTTTGTTTGCATGATTGACGGAAAAATATCTTGTATAAAAGGAAATTGTGAATGATAGCAAGATGAGGGTTGTGTATGTGTGAAGCTGATTCTGGGGCACGTGCATTCTTTGAGGTTTTATGCAATCATCATACACTAGTTTGGTTTGAGTGAAAGTGGAATGTTAAAAGTGGTTGAATGCAAGTTATAAAGGTTGATTATTCTAAATGTACTATGTTTTGCTCGGGGACTAGAAAAAATCTAGGCTTGGGGGTATGATAACTCTATAAAATGTAGTTATTTGTGTCCTATATTTGTGCTATATTGATTGCTTAGTCCTTGTTTATATGCATGAATGGAAGATTTTAGCATCAAATTCATCTAATTCAATCTTGATGACTTCCATTGTGATTTTGAGAAACTATTTTCAAATCTGTGATAAATTGAGTACATTTGCATTTGTTATTATTATTTCTCTATTATAAGAAGGGCTTCAATCAAGCATAAATCTGGAGAATTTGGACAAGCATTGGACCAGGAAGCCCAAGAAAAAGCCAAGTTTAAAGACCAGCATTCAACGCCGTGGCACAAGCATGTCAATGCCATGGTGTGGTGCATCCCTTGCTTCAGTACACGAGACCTGAGGCTAGGGCACCGTGGCTCAAATGGATTAAACGTTGCGACGTGGTAACTTAATTGCTAGCATTCCGCAGCGTGATATACTTAATGCCGTGGCGTGAAGAACAGAGCTGGGCCAATAAATACTGTTGTATTAGTTTTTCACGAGAGCGTTTATCATTTTTAGAACACAACTTCTAGGTTTTGGTATTTGAGACCTAGAGAAAGCTTAGGAAGCCAAGGTTGGAGGCCATCTTCTACATGGAGGATGATTCAAGTATAGAAGATCACATCTATTGAGCTTTCTCCCTTTCCTTTCATCTTTCTCTCTTTATTGTATCATGAACATGTTGAATATGCTTATATTTTCGTGTTTCATGGCTAGCTAAGCTATGTATAGGGTTTTCTTTGGATCCTCCTATGGATATTGAATGATTTTGTATTCCTTTGAGTTTATATACATGATTTGGTTTTGTTTAATCATATATATCTTAATGCTCTTGATTGTTTGATCAACTTTTAAGTGATTTGATAAAATCTAATGAACCTAGACATAGGAATTTGGATTTGAGATCATATGTATGATTGATGCATGTTCGATTTCATTCAAATGGCTTGGATAACTTGATTCACTAATGGGATAGAAATATACCTCTTAGCCATGCATAATGTGTGATTGAGAATAGATCTTAACGAGTGGAGGAGTTAGGTAAATGAAACTATGGTTGATTGACCTAGACATAGGCTTTTAACTAAATCCGATTCTCATGCTAACCTAATCATTTCGTTTATATTACTCTTAAGGATTGCATGTTATCAATTGAAGTAGAAGGTGAAAAAGGATTCCCTATTTTCTAATTATCATCTTTAATTTAGATTTATTACTTTGTAGTCTTTTTAGTTCTTTTAAATAACCTTTTATAAATTTAATGTTCTTGGATAGTATTAATTAAACTATTAGTTAATACTTGGTTTTTGATATTAACATTTACCTCATGGGAACGATATCTGACTTTTTACTATATTGCAAGCGCAACCCGTGCACTTGCGGTAAGTAAAAGAGCGAACATATTTCAATGCATTATTATTCTGAAGAATGGAGCTTACCTATTCAGCCAAAAAAACTTTCTTTTTCACATTTAATTTCCTTTTAACAGTGCACAAGTCCTTCAAAAATTTGGCATAAGAAGGAACCTGTTTGATAGCATCTAACAGAGGAATATTGACCTTCATTTGTTTAAAAATTTCAAAAATTTTAGTGTTGTTGTTCAATTTCCTTGAATTATTTAATGCTTGAGGAAATGGAGGTGAAAGCAAGATTTTTGTCTCTTTTTGGCTAGGTGGCTTACTAATCTCTTCCTTATCTTGGGGGATTGATTCATCATCTTTTTCACAAGGTTCAGGAGTTTGTTTTTCAATAATTTTTCCATTCCTAAGAGTTATCACTGACTTGACTTAATCTATTTGTTGACTTTCTGAACTACCCTCATTTAGACTATACTGACCCTTGGGATTCGGTTGAGGTTGAGAAGGAAATTTTCCTTTCTCGTGAATGGTGAGTGCAGAAGCAAATTTAGCAAGAGTGTTTTTTATGTCAATCATGGCTTAAGTGTTTTGATTATTAATAGACTCTTACTTTTCTATGAATGAATGTAATGTTGCTTCAAGGTTTTTCCTGTATAGTGGGACATCAAGGGCATATCCTTGAGAATTTTGAGAGTCTAGTTGTTCCTGAAGAGGTGGTGGTTGTATAAATTGTGCATGATTATTAGTCCTCAAACTGAAGTTCGGGTGATTTTTTCATCCCGAATTGTATGAATATGAAAAAGAATAGGTGAATGGTTTTTTAAAATTGTTCATTGCATTTACTTGCTCATGCACAACTTCTTTAAAAACAAAAATCTTTAGACATTCATTTGTTGAGTGTCTTAATTCATCACAAATGCCACAATTTCTTCATTTTGCATAGATTTGATTTCTTTTACTTTCCCTGATTGTATGGCTTCAATCTTTCTAGCCAAATTGGCGAACCTAGAATTTAGATCTTCTTCTTGACTAAGGTGATATTTTCCTTTACTAGCACCTGTAAAGTTAGATTTAATTGAATTTTTAGAAAGATTAGTACTATGCCAAAATTGAGAATTCTCAGCCAAATGATCTAAATTTTCTAAAGCTTCTTTGGGTTCTTTATCAAGAAACTCGTCATTGCACATTGTTTTCACTAATTATTTTGTTTCAAATGTTAACCCTTCATAAAAGAAGCTTATAGTGCGTCATTTTTCAAAACCATGATGTGGGCAAGAATTTAACAAATCTTTAAAACATTCCCAACTTTGAAAATATGCTTCATTTGAATTTTGGAAAAAATTTTGGATTTGTCTTTTCAAAGCATTGGTTTGATGTGTTAGAAAAAATTTCTTTAAAAACTAACTTTGCATTTCTTGCCATGTGCCAATTGATCTTAGTTTCAAAGCGTTAAACCAAGTTTTTGCTTTATCTTTTAAAGAAAAATGAAACAATTTAAGTTTAACAATCTCTTTAGTACAATTTTGATCAATGAAAGTAATACATACTTCCTCAAATTCTTTTTAATGTAAATATAAGCTTTCAGATTCTAAACCATGGAAATTAGGAACTAATGAAATCATACCCGGCTTAAATCTAAAATTGTTAGCATTAAGTGGAATGATAAAACATGATGGACTAGAATTTGAGATGGTTGCAAATATTCACGCATGATTCGCAACAGTTGATTTTCATGTTTATCATGTACACTTTTATTTTCAGCCATTATACTTAATGTGTGTGATTGTGATTCAAACATATCAATATATAAAGTACTAAGATTAGTTTTAACCAAACGACTAAAATTTGAATCACGATACCAATTAAGCATAAATAAGTGACTTAAAATAGGAAAAAAAATAAAAATATATACAGAGCTCAAACTTTCATAATAATAAAAAAATATATTAATAAGTAGGCATAAACCTACCATGGTAAAATATATATATATATATATATATATTAACAAGTAAGCGGTAAACCTGCCATTAAATATGATACAATTAGAAAATTAAAAGAGTAGGAAAAGAATATACCAGATGGTGAAGTTTACTTAAAGAAAGAAAACTTCAATAAACTTATTCTTCAAATCAAGTCCCCGCAATGACGCCAAAAACTTGATACGAATTGATATTGTTGCAAACTAAAGCATAGGTTGTCTCATGTAATAAATTCTCGAGAGTTCGAGGTTGATCCACAGGGAATTGATGAAGAAAAATTCTCTGAGGTAAGGAAAGGATTTTTCACAATAATAAATGTGATAAAACTTGTTCACAATAAAAAAGGATTTTCTGGGGTTAGGAGATCCACTCTTGGTATATAAATTAAGGTCAAGATTTTTTTTTTATAACTCAATTAGAATCCATGCATAACGGAAGTTCCAATCAAAAAATACAATAATCAAAGTTCTTTTAAAGTTATATATGTAGTTATATTATGGTTTTTTTAATTATCCACTAATGTCAACACTTGTAAATGGGTTCAAGCATTTATTGTGTCAATCTTTTGTCTGCAACAAATCAAGATCTCCACTTTACAAGGAGGGTTATTAATGCCAACACTTGTAAATGGGTTCAAGCATTCATTGTGTCAATCTCTTATCTACAACAAATCAAGATCTCCACTTTACAAGGAGGGTTTCTAAATTAATTGAAAACAAAATACAACACATGTAATGATCACTTGATAATATATCATTCAAGCACAAGAAAAAGATTTAATCTAACCTTATTTCATTACCAAAAGCTTCACCCTTTCACCCAAGAAAAATGAGAATTATTTACTCATGGACAAGAAGAAAGAAAGAGAGAAGAAGAAGAAGATGGACATAACTTCTATTTAGAACAAAAGAAAACTACGACAAGAGAAACAAATAATACAAGAACAATATCTTGATCTCTAAACCAAGATGATTCTAATGAGCAACCAATGGTGCCCTTTTATAGAGCTTGAAGGGCACACAATAACCAGGGAGTTGTTTAATGAGTGTGTGGATGAGTAGGTGGATGAGTGAAAAATGACAATAAAGTTGTTTAATGAGTGGGTGGATGAATGGGAAATTATTGTCATGCTTGTCTCCCCGCTCAACTAATTCAGTTGTCTTCACATGACTATAACTATGTCATAACATCACCTATTGCATAAGTGGTCTTCATGAAAGTTAAAGGGTTTTGTCTCAAATTTCCAATGCCAATATTTTCACAATAATCTGACTCCTACAGTCCAAAATATGACCTAATCTTTGCACAATGTTCGGGCTCCAACAATAGCACCTTTATTCTGATTCCTAAGTCCAATATGACTTGCTAGACATTCAATACAACTCTTGTGTTCTTCATGAAAGTTGTAGATTTGGGTCTTAGCTTTCATTTGGGCTTATTTAGTATTAATGGAACTCGTACAGCTCAAGAAATGGGTAGATGAGAGAGGTCAAGTTGTCAGGATCAAAATTTTTACTCTTGCTTCCACTTCAATTTAGATTATCCAAACGTGTGATTCATCTCTTGAGGTCTTCATTAAACTTGTAGAGAATTATCTTAGATTTCCTACAAGACTAGAATCAAATCAATTAAATATTCACAACTTAGATTATAGCTAATTTATTGAACGCTGCAAAATAGACAAATTAAGGATAATTCATGCAATTATTCATTCAATGATCCAATTAGGCTCAATATCATAAAATGTGACAAAACTAACTTAATTAAGCCTAATTGAACCTTAAGAAACCCACTGAGAGGATTATTAAATGGATAAAATATATTGTTATTAGTACAGTCATTTGGCCAAGGGAGATAAATGGGGAGTCTGAAAGGTTCTTTAGAGCCTGGATTCAGCCTTAACTTCTCGATAGCGCCAGGGTACGTGTGTTGTGAGGATGAACTTTCCCTCTCTTTACCACAGGATAATGCAATAAACTAGCATTCCTAGATAAACATCTTGGTTCTGTGATGAGCTAAGTATGTATGCATGAATGTATGTTAACTTATTTAGCACATGTTAAGATCATGTTTATTATGATATGTATAATTGGTTTTGGTATTACTTATATTGAGAATTGTTGATTCTCACCCTGTTTGTTGTCATGTAAATCCAGGTGAAAGTTCTTAAAAGAAAAAGAAGAAAAAAGTAGCTAAAAGACTAGTGTAGCTTTAGTTTCTTATGTTTTTAGTTCAAAACTTGTATTAATTATACTTGTTTTGTATTATAAAAATAATTATGTAATACTTCAAGCCCTTTTTAAAGGCTAATGTTGTATATATGCATTTTGTTATGCAATCATGTTTTCCACATTTTATAAGGCTCTCTATAATGACTCCAATGTGCATTATGGATATATTATCAGGTTATTATGTATGTAGTGATGTTGTAATGCTGTTTATCTGTGTAAATGTTACACATACCGGGATGTCATTATTAGGACGTTACAATGTACAATATGCCATATAAATATGCCTAAGGAATGTCCAATAATATACTTATGCAATGCTTGTGCAAGTTTTGTTCAAGAAAAACCATGGCACTTACTTCATTCCTAGGAATCACGTTCCTTTGTATTTGTCTCAGTAGGATAGGCAAAGGAGCCTTTACACTACCTGGTCATCGGTGGATTCCTTCCCCTCACAAAAGTAAGAGCACTGCTACCACCCCATGTACTGCTAACTCTAACCATAATAGCTCTCGAGCTATGAGAATTTAGGAATAATATTTATTCTCTGGCCAAATGGTTGTGCATACCATATAAGGTTACAATACGTAAGAAAAGAAAGTTAAGAAAACATGCAAAGATATTTCCGCATTTGTCACAACACAAGGTCCTCTATAACTAAGTGGAAGGGCAATACTAATAACTTAAGATTCTACCTTAAGTCATCATACAAAGTAAGGAGAATCAAGTAACTAGTATTCTCATATCCAGTACCTCATACCATCACTTCACAAGTGATTTCAAAGTCAACCCCATGTTAAATAACGTCTTAGGTACCATCCTAAGGCATTCCAACACACATGGATGCTCAAAGTTTCTCACAAATCCCATATATGCAAGTTAGATATTTCCTCCATCAAATACCCCTTTTTGTGTCTCAATACATTTAAAATTCATAAATAAGGGATTCCAACAAGTAGGGAACTCATATTTCCCAAGATAAACACCTTGGAAGTTTCTGTGTTTAGCGCCTAGTTTCTCAGCGCCTAGGCACTCTGTAGCATAAACACTCCCTTGTTTCATCTATCATTGAGAGCCCAAAACTTTAACAACTAATCGCTGACCTCTAGAGCCTTCTGGCCTCGGGCACTTAGGTGCTCACAACTTGGGTGATTAAGCGTCGAGCAGGCAGAAGCTCTCTGTAACACCCCAACTTTTGGAATAATTACAATATAGTCCTAAATGTACTGTTTTGTGAATTCTGTGAGTAGTAAATTAAATTTGACTATTTTCGTGAGTGTATTTGACTATTATATGTGATTTGCTCCGAGCCAGGGAAATAATAAATTTCTGGCCGGAAAAATCTTTTTTTAATTAATTAGAGTTGTGGGATCTTACTAAACCCAATTCTGATTTATATATATATTAACCTTTTAATTTTTAGGATTTAACTGTGCAATAAAATAATTTTTTATTATTATAAATGATTTTATATTACAGTACTTACTGTCTCAAAAATAGTAGAAATATGCTTCAAAATGACCATGGACCCTTAAAAGTCTGTGGGACCCGCGTTTAGAAAAGCAGTCAATGATTTTGACTGGACAAATTTCTAAGCCAATGGGAGCAAGTCTACAAAGGTGGCTTGAAAAATTCTAACCAATAGGAATAGGTCAAAGAAAGAAGCATGGACTTTAATATGGACCTTTGGATGAAGACTTACTTAGGAAGCCTTTGATCTTAACTGTTGATCAAATCAATGGTGAGATAAGAATTCAAGTTTTATCACCAATCAATATCCACCTTAGATTACATCAAGGGCTAGGAATTAAAGTTGAAATCAAAGGTTGAGATTAAGTCAAACATAGTGGCTTGACTTTGTTTAGTAGCTAATTAAACCTAATTTGGTTAATCTAATTACCTAATTAGCAAACTAAGTAAACTAACTTAGTTGTTGATTAGTTATAATCTAATTATTAATTAGAGATCCTAATTTTGTTTAGAGGTTATAATATATGCTAATATATATTAAACTAATTAGTTATATAATTAGAATGTTAATTAAATATATTTAGGAGACTTAACCTACTTAATTACCTATTTAATTAGCATGGAATTAGTCTTTAATTGAACCAAATTAAACGCCCTAAACCCAAGGAACCCCACAGCCATGAAGGCTAAAATGGCCAAGTCTTCATAAGTTCTACATGGTTCTTGAACCATCCATGACATAAGCCATGTGCTTGCTTAGTGTGAACACAAATAGATATTTACCTATCCAAATTAAACACTCAACCTCACCCAAAATACTCACACGGTAGCCCCCTCAATTTTACACTTGATATTTACTTTTTACACTTATCCAAATTCAACCTTTCTTTTCTCTCAAAAAAACACCAAGAACACCAAACAACTTTCTCTTCCATTTTCTCCCTAGAATTCAGCCAACACCCAAAACCCCACCATCAATCTTCTATAATTTTACCTCTTCACTTTTTCTAAACCAAAATCATATTCTAAACACTTTCCTTCAGAAGGTTTTGTCAAAAACCTACTCTATCTAGTTCAAAATCAAAGCTTTTGTTCACTTTCCAAAGGGTAAGTTTTGATCCTATGGTTTAAAAGTTGATTTGTGATTTTCTAAACCATGTTTGTTCCATGGTTTTTCAATCTTGATCCTTGTATGTGTTTTTACTAATTATTTAAGAATTATTAGGATTTTGTGTTGATTTTCAAGAAAACAAGGAGAAGGAGGAGACTAGTCGATTTTTGTCTTCAAGAGGTAAGGGAGAGATTTAATCTCATCAACTCTAAGTGGTGATGGGAAAATGGATTGTTTGTGTGTAAAGAATCCCTAAGGATTCGCTTATGTGGTTGTTTAAAAGCTTTCCTATTTGTGATTGATTTTAATTGCTATGCATGTTTATGGTTTTTATTATTGATTTTAATTGCTATGTATGTTTATAGTCTTAATATATTGTATGTATATTGTATGTGTTGATAATTGCATAATTATTAAAGTAGAATGTGAATAAGATGTAACGATTTGCATGAGTGTTCCAAAGAACACAAAGAGGCTCACGGCCTTACCATTAAACAGAGAACCAAAATGTTCTCAACCATTTTCTAAATCAATGATTTAAAGAATCTAGGTAAAATAATAAATGTGAGAATGATTTAGATTGATTTCGGCCAACATGCCATTTTATTTTCTAAGATAGGTTAAGAAATTAATTTACAAAAGAAATTGATTCCCAATGAATCTTTGAGAAATAAAGTAAATAAACTTAGTTTAGAATTCTAAGTTTAGCAGAATTTATTATAAGCAAGAAATAAAGTGAACACTTGAAAAATAGTAAACGTAGAGCTCACTCTATAAGTTTTGAAGCGCGTTAGCAAGTTTTAAAGTGTAACTATTGGGTAAGATTAAAATAAATAGAATTTAGAGGAAAACGTCAAAAATACCATATACTGATTTTATAGGCAAAATGTTTCCAAAATTTACTAAAATCAGACGAATAAAATGAAAAGATTCCATAATATATTTATAACATAAGAAAAATACTTTATATAGTCTACACATATTTAAAATGATGATTTTAAGCTATATGGTTAAGAAAATGATTTAAAAATCTTACGCGATTGAGAAAATGATTTAAAAACATTACGCGATGTTCAAAAATGTCAAAATATATTTACGCGATTTTAAAACATTTGTGAAAATGACGTGATTGTGAAAACGTGATAAAATTTCTATGCGACTAAATGGAACAGCGAGTTTTACTGTCGGGCCAAAGTGGTGGACTTGGACATGTGGTGAGATAGTACTGTCAAGTGGATACAGGCTATATCTTGGTATATTGAGACTGAGGGTATTTTCATAAATATGGTAAAATATGGATATTAAGGGTATTTTTGTAATTTTAGATCATGCTTAGAGCGTTGTGTCAATTTGGTTGATAATTGGCGATTGATTGATGAGACGAATTACACCGTGTTGTGGTGTGATAGGCGTAGTGTGGTTCAATTATATGAACTTGGAGGCATTAGTGTGCGGAGA
The DNA here is from genome assembly GCA_029884595.1 of Ormosia semicastrata. Taxonomy (NCBI): domain Eukaryota; kingdom Viridiplantae; phylum Streptophyta; class Magnoliopsida; order Fabales; family Fabaceae; genus Ormosia; species Ormosia semicastrata. The sequence continues at coordinate 47,615,140 of JAQQTO010000060.1, forward strand.
ATTCCACATGGGGACAGTGGGTTGCTCCTCTGGGCCATGGTAACGGGCAACACACTAATGATCTCGACAAGCACTATTCTTAAGCGAGATCTTGAGGGACTACTATGTACTATGCCTGTAGTGCACGATGTTTGGACTGTGTACTACTACATGATGTTTGGACTGTGAGCTATAGACACGACGTTAGACAGTGCAATAGTTTAGTTGGGCAGCCAGAAGTACTATTAGTTCTGTTCGGATCATTCTCTCTGATATCCGTGTTTAGCTCCATGGAGTAGGAACAAGTCAGTGTGTGTTCATTCATTATCTGCATTTTACTGCTTACTATAATCTGCGATAAAATGTATGATGTATTGTTAAGCTATACTATGTGTGATATAATGGTATGTATTACTTCGCTATATTATGCATGATATGTTGGTATGTACTATCGTGATAATTGTTTGTATTGTCGTTTTCTTATTTGCCATGTGGGTAATAATGTAGATTGTCTCACCTCTTTATATGCTTTTCTCTATATTATTATTATTTTCGTAAAGAGTTTAAGCAAGAAGAGGAACAGCCTCTTGAGATACAGTATCCGAACGAGCACAAGCCGGGTGAGCTATACGAGGAAGACGAGCCGATAGATCATCCTCACTATCAGGACTGATCTTGAGATCATGGCATTGCCGGGATTTTTCGGGTTTGTGAGACTTGAGTTTCCCGGAGGTTCGGAGGCCTGGCGTGTGTGAGTAGATAGAGGAACAGTTGTCTACGTGGGACGTTTGACTGTGTCCCTATGTAGAGAGTACGATAGAGATGTTATATTTACTACTATGTTGTATTTACATCTAGAGTTGCCTCTGACTCTTAGGCATTACTGGCAAGGAATCTTCCATGCGCCTAGCGAGCTCAATAGTTAGTCAACAGCCCAGACTCGTGTCCGTAGAGCTGTAGGACCTCTAGGAGTTCTGTCTTTCGATTATCTCTCTGAAGATGATCCATCGGAGGGTTAGAAATCTTTTGAGGTTCACTTGGGCAGTACTATGTTTTAGTTTTATATCAACTTTTTATTGCTTTGTTAAATATTTGTAGTTGTAAATTATATGTGTATTTAAGACAAATATCATATGTATATTATAGCGTGATTATGTTTGTTTTATTTTGTATTCTGTGTTATTTTATTTAATGTTATAAGTATAAAATGAAAATTTTTACCACTAATATTATTTAAGTATCAAATGTTTTATAACTTAGGTAAGAATTTTATTTTATTTTATTGCATTATAAATGTGACACTCCCACAAGGGTGTTACACTCTCCAGCCTTCAATGATTAAGCGGCCAAAAACTGGGCGCCTTGGAACATCATCCACTATTCCACTGGCTTCTAAACCAAATTTTAACACTCAAAATCAGGTTCTAAGAGCTCTCCAACACCATTAAAGGTTACTAAGCTGAGGGAAACTATCATACACCCTATTAACACATCACCTCAAAGCAAATGATCTAACCAATCATTCACAATACCCATTTTCTCAACTCATGAGTATGAGGTTCCAAGGGTGCAACCAAGTTTCAAACAACCATCCAATATGTTCTAACTTAGCTTGGGACATCAAACAAGTCCTCAACCAATTCTAACATCCCAAACCATGGAAAAACCACCTAAAACCTATTTTTCTATAACTCAACATACATCAAACAAACATGAAGAGGAGAAAGATAAAGTTTGGAGATAAGAACAAGAACCCCTACCTTTTGTAGTATGGATGATGGATTCAAGCTTTTGCTTTGCCCTTAGCCTTCCTTCTCCCTTTCCTCTTCCTTTCCTTTATTTTTCTCATCTCCCTTGGCTGCCTTTGGTTTGCAGAACATGAGAGTGGGTGAGAACAAGAGAAAATTCAATGAAATAGGAAGAAAGAAGGTAGTAAAACATAAAGGAAAACTTAAGACAAAAAGATATTTTGCAGCAAATAATATATCTACTAAGAACACATAGATTTCTCCAAATCCATTTTTCTAACTTCCATAGGAATTAAATAAATCCCAAGATTCATCTCAATCCTAAATTCACCATTTCCAAAAGTTTTCATATCTATGATTCATCAATCCAGTACTTAAACACTCACTCAGTGTGCTTAAAAATACCTAACTGACTCAGTTAACTCTAAAAAATTAACCATATCACATTCCACCCATTTGTGACCTAGAGACAAATTATCCATATTCATTTCCATTAACCAAGCAGTTTATGCCATTTTCTAAGCTAATAACAACTATTTTTCACATATAATGTTATAGCAAAGTGACTAAACTAACTCAGAAAGTCATAAAATCAAACAGACATGTCAAGCAAGTATCATGTCACCTCTGTAATCATATACAAGTCTAATATGTCTATAAGGATGTTACATTTCTCCCATCCTCTTTAAAATTTTGTCCCTAAAATTGCTTACCTCATATAAATAACTATGGGTATTCCTGTTGTATATGGGACTCCAACTCCCATGTAGCTTCCTCAAAACTTGCTCTATCCCAAAGCACCTTCATCAAAGGAGTCTACTTACTTCTAAGCTCTTTGACCTCTCCTTCCATGATCCTTATCAGTTGCAATGCATAAGGCATACCATCCTTTAACTGGATAGATTCATTCCTTATGACATGTGAAGGATATAGATTGTACTTTCTTAGTTGTGACACATGAAAGACATTATGAAAGTTTGACTAACTGGGAGGAAGGGTTATTTGATAGGCTACAAGTCCAATTCTCTTTAGGATTTGGTAAGGACCAATGAAATGAGGATTTAACTTTCGTGTTCTCAATGCTCTACCAATCCCTGTTGTAGAAGTAACTCTTAAGAAAACATGCTCTCCTTCATCAAACTCAAGAGGTCTCCTTTTCTTGTCAACATAGTGTAACATCCCGAAAATTATTTGATTCATCATAAATAGTCGTTTTATAATATTTGAAATTTTTAAGAATTTTTCAAGATTTTTCTTGAGACATTGAATATTTTAATATATTCTTCATTTTACGTGTACATTACACAGAGTCAATGTAACACTCTGGAAATTATTTGTTTCATGACAAATAGTCATTTTCTAATATTTGTGATTTTTGAGCATTTTTGTGAATTTTTCTAAAAACGTAGAATATTTTAGTATATTCCTTATTTTGAGTGCACGCTGAGCGAAGCTAGGAAAACGAAATGTTTTTCGTGAGGCTGGTAAACCTTGAACTGTGGATGTGTTGACGGGGGATCTTACTAAACTCGAGATTGGACACGGTTTACGAGATTTCACATTTTTCAAGAAATTTAATCTAACAGAGCGATAAATCACTGCGTAATTTTTATCCATTGGACAATTAACACTGACTTCTGTCAACTGTAACAATTGTCCATTGGGTAATAGCATGCATTAGGAATCCTATCACCTTATCCTAATGCAATCCACTTTATGTCAAATTAAATCCACTTTAATTCAAATTTGTGTACTTTCTTCAAAGCTTCTTTGAGAAGCTTTGACCACCAAAGGACAAGAATGCCCTTGGCTTGTTGGAGAAGCCTCTCCCCCCTCTCTTCCCTCTCATTGCCGTGGACCCATGGGCATAATGGGAAGCAAAATTGCTTCCCACACTTAACCTAACACACACACAAAAATATCTTCACTTTCCTACACATTTTCTCTCTCTAATCTTCATTTTCTTTAAGTTTTTCCTCCTTCTCTCTACCCTCCTCCATAGCTACGAAATTTGCAGCCCATCCTCCACCATTTTTCTTCATCTTTTCTCTTCACCGAGCTCATTTCTACACTCACCTTTACCTCCTCTACCTTCTTTATTTAAGAAGTTTCTTTATTTTCCATCTTCACCTTTATTTTCTCTCTTCCTCCTCTCTTCTTCCTCTTCACTACCATGAATTCCAGCCACTATTAGAGATCATTCTCTTCACTTTTCTCTTCAAAAACACCATTTCTATACTCCTCTCATCCTCCTCTACAACTTATATTTGAAAGGTTTTCTTCAAAACCAACTTTTCCTCCATTGTCATCCAAGACAAAGCTTCAAGCTTTGAGGTAAAGCTTCCATCTTCCTTCCTTTTTCTCTTCATTTTCGTGCTCTAGGGTCTCAATGGAGACCAAAGATCCATTCTTTACCATGTTTAATGTTGGTTCTTTGTGTTGGAGATTTTAGGGTTCTTGGAGACCCCAAAACCGAAATCAACAAGGAGGAAGTAGGAGTCATTTTCGTGATTCTCCCTTAGGTAAAAGGGAGACTATTCACTTCAACCATTTATGGTGGTGAGGGAGCCTTGTGTGCTTGTTGAAGGAGAAATCCATCTTTGTATGCTTACTTTGTTTGACAATTTTGCATGATTTAGTGTTTTTGAAATTGGATTAATGCTTGAATGTGATCTTGAATGTGTTTTTTTTAATTTGTTTGGTTTGATTAGTATGAATTGGAAATTTAAATGGAAGCAAATCAATCTTTGTTCTCTTCTAAAAGGCTCACAGCCTCACGCTTCAATGGGGTGATCTTGGTGAAAAATTGTAACTAGTTGAGTACATGATTCATTAAGAGCATAATATGTAATAAAGTGAATGAAAATTTAGGGTTCCTAGCTTGGGAGAGGCCACGGCCTCAAGAGCCATTAGGGCTCAACCATGTGACTTTTCACAACTTTGAGATTTAATTAATCAAGTGATTAAGTGGTTGACAATGAGATGGGAGGAAATCAATTTAATAACCTAAAAGGAATTTTTTTTAGACTCAAGAAAGTGAATAAGGATGTGTGACGCTTGGAATGATTTTCTAAATGAATGTAACCAAACTTAAAATATGGAGCAAAATAATTAAAATAATTCCCCTAGAGAAGAATTTCATAAGGAATACTAGATCAAAGTGAAACTCAAATAAATTGAACAATTAGAATTTATTAGGAATTCATAAAATGAAAACGATCCAAAAATGGAATTGTGTCACAAAACTTAGAATAATTTCTATTCAAAGGAAGATCATAGTTATAAGTAAGAACCTTGAATATCTCAATTTAAATTACTCTAATGCAACTTTGTCTATAATTTGAAGGTGAACTTGTATAATTAAAATAATAAAGATAAAAATAATAATGTGAGGGGAATTTATTAATGAGGGTATAGAAAGTTAAGCGTAAATTTCATAATGTGCCTAAAAGTATAATGTATTAATCGAGGACTAATTGAATAAGAGAAACAAGAATTAAGAGTGTAAGAGAGACTTTGAGAATCATAAGACATTTAATTAAATGAATCTTATTGAGGACAAAGAGAAGAACAATGATAAAACTTTATGAGACAATGGTAAGTCTTAAATAGATTATGAATGATGACTTTGTTAACGGGCCCATGAGTGGGACCCAAAATCTGTTGATGCTTACTTTGGCCAATTGTGGCATATTGTGAAAAAGTATATAATAATTAACATACCTGATATATGCATGGAGTCATCATGCATTGTGAAAATCCAATGGACTATTTGTCAAGGCCATGTTGCCTAGGAGTTGAATCACACCTTAGTACGGGTGTGAATAGACTAGTGTGGGTCCTACTGTTGACCTTGAGGGCATCGGGGCGCGGGCGTTTCACAGTGGGCAGTTGGTAGCCCCGCTGGACCATGGGACAAACCGATGCAAATGCACCGACGATCCTGACCGGGCATTGTCCTATATCGCGATCTTGTGAGAATGCTGCTGTATAGAGCCTTATTGCGCAAAATTGTTGATTATGATTTCTGAAAGAACTTGGTCCTAGACGGACAAGATACTGGCATGTCTCCCTGATCATTCTCTCTGATGTTTGTGTCTAGCTCCATGGAGTAGGAATTTGATATCATGTACATGTGCATAGTGAATCAATACATTACTTGGCATTTAATTTATATGATAATTGGATTTGCTATCTTGTTGATGATATACTGCCTGAAACTATTAAACTGCTTAATATCTACTCCTTGATACTATTTATTATTTTGTTATGCTATATGGGCGTCCTACGCCGTTTATGTTTCTTACTACAATAATTGGTAATGAAGTAGAATGTCTCACCTCTTTCTCATACTGTTCTTGTTCTATGTGATATTGGGTTAAAGGCTGTAGAGGGGACAAGATTGTTTTTCCTAGACTTTACTGAGTATTGATCACCTGCTTTCGAGGATGTCGTCAAGAAGAGGTTTTATCAGTTTCGTTAGGATTGTATTCACCAGTGGCGCCAATGCGTGGTGTGTCAACTGGGTTGGATAGCGCATACGATATGTGGGAGACCTGATCCTGACCGTAAGAAGGACCCGCGTTGGAGATCCTACCCTGACACTTACTACTTCGGTACATCTGGAGTTCGCTTTGCCTATCTAGGAGCTATGGGGTGACCCAATTCACACCCCTAGAGAGGACGTGGATTCCATGGCATCAGCTGCTAGGGCACCTGCCCGTGGGACCGCACTCGGTCCTGTCCTTATATCTTCAGACGACCCGGGGGAGGATCCTGAGGTGGATCCGATGGAGTACCCAACTCCTTAGACATGGATGTCTTAGGGTAGTTTATGTTTTTCTTCTGCATTAATTAAGTTATGAAGTATTTTTAGTATATTTGCCATTTTAAGTAAATCTTGATGTATTCCATTGAGAGTGGTATGAGAAATACGCCACACTCTGCATGCTTTAACTTAATTAATTTAATCCTACGCACTGTAGTTTGCATATATTCTGTTGAATCATATATGTTAATGACGACTTACGTACTATTGCATTCGTGGCTCATATTTCCTTTATATATATATACAAAAAAATATTTTCAAATTTGGAAAGGTATTATAAAGAAGTTGTAGCACGCCAAAAATTTAGTGACTGCAGAATAATGACGATTGTGCCATGGCTATTAAATCGAGGGGTGTTACACATAGTTCTTCTGCCTACTTTGAGCCATAACCAACCTATCCCTGATTATTCTAATCTGATTTATGGTCTGTTGTACTAACTCAAGTCGTAGGATGGTTTTCTCTCCAATCTCATACCAATATAAAAGGAGACCTACACTTTCTACCATAAAGTGTCTCAAACAGTGCCATGCTGTTTAGTTGATCCGCAAGTGCACGAGTCGACAAATAATATATGAGAGTTAAAGTATCGTGTCCCAAGGGATTGACAATTAGAAGGTGCTAAAACTTAACCAATTTCCACAAAATCTTATCCAAGTAATCAAAATGTGAGAGTGGTTTGTAATTAAAATGACAACTTAAAAGAAATAAAACAAGAATGCACTAAACACCAAATTCACAAGAGAAAGATGAGAATGATTAAGGCCTAAGGGTCCCTACTCACTTACTACTTCAACGAGTATTTACAATTCACAAGCACCTATCAATGAATTGATTTTGTTTGCTAAAAACAAACAATAGATAAAAGCCTATGTCTAGGATAATTACCCATGTGAAACCTAGTTAATCCACTATGTGTCCATGTGAGTTAGAATAAGAATCACTCATTGAGACCAATTATCAAATACTTGCTATGTATGACTAATAGGTATGTGTCCATCCTATTAGCTAATCAACACACCCAAACCAATAGAATGTAATTGAACATACATCAACCATACCATATCCATATTCACAACACCCTATTTCTAGTTCAATTAGAATACTAAAATCATGCAATTGATAGCCAATCAATAACAAGCATTAAGCAAAGATATGGAAGAACAAAACCAATTTCATTGAAAGAATACTCAACCAATCACAAGATATTCAAATACATAGTAAGATCCTAGAGAGCCCCTAGATTAGAGTTTAGTTACACATCATGGAAGAAGAGAAAACATATGAAATCCTAAAACCCATCAAATTACAAATCAAGAGAGAAAAGGGGAAGAATGAACAAAAATTGGAGAGAATCCAAGCTTGATCTTCTTCCCTTGATCTTGATTCTTCCCTAGAATTACCTCTATTCTAAGTGGTTTTCTTCTCCTCTCACTTCTCTATGAATTTCGTTCTCAGTGAAAAATAGAACTCCCTCAAAATGCCCTAAAAAATTAGATGAAAATGGCAAAATTCGTGTGGATGTCTTTGCTTGAAGATCCAGAAAACCTGAGAGTGCCACGCCTAGGCATGGCTTTTTCACGCCTATACATAGGTTGGCAGCTATGTCCTTTCTTGGTTTCTTCCAAATTTGAGCTCCTCTTCACTTTCCTCATTCCTTCCAAGGTCTTCCCATCTTGAACACCTGCATCAAGACAATGCCAAAGTCCATCAAATCATGATCAATCCAAATTCTTTAAATAAAATCCTCAAGGATTCAATTCTCAATCATTTGAGTTAACAAGCTTAAATCATCAAAATCATGCATGAGTTGAACCTTTGGCCTATAAAACTTAAGGATAGCATGCTCATATACATTCAAATTAATGTGAAATAACTTTATTTCCTGAAGTTATCACACCCCAAACCTAAATATTTGCTAGTCCTCTAGTAAACTAAGCCAAGTAAGAGAAGAATGAATACAATTCAATACAAAATCATGGAACAAATTGAACTAGAGCATAGCCAGCTTTCAATCATCATTCATACCCTCAGAAATCACTTCTCAACCTCTCAACAAGGTCCACACATGCAAGAAAAATTCCAACGGTCATGATTACCCTTGAATACAATTTTTGTACATGAATGATTTCCCAAACTCGTGTTTAAGATCCTTTCCTAATCTTGAAGAGCAAGATGGATGAATTTATAAAATGCACATGCACTCTCAAAAGAATGCTTTTCATCCCTTTCTCCACTAATGTAGGCAACACAAAATCAAAGATCATAAGGGTCTTTTAAGCTTGTAATGTGAGGCTAAGGGTAATGGTTAAGAAAGAAGGGGAAGGATTTAAATTCAAATATCAAACACATAATCACATATTTCCATTGAATCAAGTCAAACATGTACGATGCACACAACAGAATCTAAAATGAAGAATCAACCCTCTTTATTCCATTTTATCATCATTTTTTATATATATATTTCTAAGAACATATGTACATATTTATTTTTATTGCAAAAGGGCTTCAATTTACACAACAACCCACTTATTATTTTTTTAAATTTTTGAATAAGAATTGGTTACCAAATATTCCTGGATTCTTGGTATCATGCAAAACACTTTGGCTCAAACCAACAAATGCCCAATCATATGTTTAACAAAGGACCTGTAATGTGGGTAAGAGATTTTCTTTTCACAAGCATGGTTGAAGGGGTGGAGAGTGTGGGTTTTAAGAAGGAAAAATTGGGCCACACACACGCACACTAGGCTTCAAAGGGGGTACTAGGGAACTCATTCAGTTATAGTTGGCTTGAAATGCCAAATTGGTCCAAAGAATTGCCCTAGTCATTTCTTCAAAAAAATGCATTGCCTAGGATTTCGCCTCGAAAGGGAATCAGACAAGCCTCAAAGATGCAAATTGACTTTACACATACCATTTATAAATTTTCTCCAATCATGCATTTTATTCATATTCCAAAATCTACCACACATGCGACTGGGAAATACACTCATACACAAATATAGCAATAAGTGTAAGCACAAAATTTGAATTTTTATATGTGATTTCCCAAGCAATGTGTAACACCCCGAAAATTACTTATTCCATAATATATGTTCATTTTATAATATTTGTGATTTTTGTAAATTTTTTTAGAATTATTTGAATTGTTTGATTATTTTAATATATTCCTCGATTTGCATGCACGCTGAGCAGGGTCAGGAAAATAGAATATTTTCCCCGAGGCCGAAAAACTTTGGACTGTAGAAATATCGACAGGGGATCTTACTAAACCCGAGGCGGGCCACAGTTTATGAAGTTTTATTTTTTGAGATTTTATCTGATAAATAAAATCGTAGTATATTTTATAATTTGTGGAACAATAAAATATTGTTTCTGCTAACTATAATTTTTGTCCACTGGATAATAGCTCTAGTAGAGCATTAGTCATCTTTTCTAGAAGAGAACTTTAATAACATCATCACCATGACATCACCCTTCACTTTATCAATTAGTGTGCAAAGCTTCTCAAGGAAGCTTCATATTCTCTCTCCTCTTAGGGCTCCACAGTTTTGGAGGGAAGAAAGGATGACAATTTTGTCTTCTTTTCACTCAAAGACATCACTTTCATTTTCATTTCAAAAAGCTATCACTTTCTCTCTCAACCTTTCTCTCTTCTCTCTTCTTCTTCTTCCACACGGCTACACTACCATTTGTGACGATCCAAGCTTGTTTGCTTAAGCTAATCTAAGATCTTGACTCCCCTCATCATCTTGAAGATCTTCTCTTTGGTGAACACCCCTTGATTCCTCCATCTTCATCACTTTCTATCAAGCCCTAAAGCTTGGAACTTTGAGGTATAGTTCTTAACTTTATTCCTTTTCTTCCCATTTTCATGACCCTTGTTTACCATTGTGATCAAGGACTTCTCTTTTCAAGTTTTGGTAGTTGATTTCTTGAGTTGACCATCTTAGAGTTTTCTTGGTGGGGGCGGACGAAATCTTGCAAGGAAGCATCAAGAAGCTTGCTTTCTTTGTAGTCTCTTGAGGTAAGAGGGAGATCATTCTCTTCAACCTATCTTGGTGGTGAGGATCACGTTTTTGGGTTGATGGTAAGGAATCCATGTGTGGGTTGCTCACTTTGTTGCATGATTTTCTCTGATAATGAGGGATTTAGTTATGTTGTATGACTCTAATACCTGATATTGTGTAACTTGATGGATAGGAATGCTTGAATGCTTGAATGTACATGTGGAAAACACCTTCTGATGAAAATACATGGGCCGTGTAGTTTGACACTGCCCAGGCCATGTTGCTGTCTGGAAACACAATTTTCGTGGACTTCTTGAGTCAGAGGAGAACACGGCCCAGGCCGTGTGTGAAGACACGGCCATGTAATCGAGTAGTTCAGATTTAAAACATTTACTGTACTTCCAGAGGAGTGCACGGCCTAGGCTGTGTAATGTGACGCAGCCGTGTTGGGCAAACCGTGTTAAGGGACACAGCCCGTGTTAGAGGGGTGATGAAAAATTTATTGAATTTCTAGTTCCTGTGAGGCTCACGGTCTCTTTAGGCACTTAATATGAGACTTTTGTACTAAGACGAGACTTAGTTAATTGAATGATTAGACACTTAATTAGGACTTCAAAATATGGAAAGAATAAAGAACAAACCTTTAACCTATAGTTTAGAGTGGTCCTTGGATAAAGAAAGAACATGAGTGTGTGGAAATAAGTTTGCCCCAAATAGTTTTATACGTTAAGTTTTGATGATGACAAATACAAGACAAAAAGAACACTTTGCATATGTTCTTTGTTGCATCTTATATAGAGCATATCCATTAGTATTTGATAAATATCTTATTTGGATGTATCTATAAAAGTCTTATATGCATGTTAATCTAACTAGAGTTATACATTTATAAATCATGCATATGAAGATATTGAATTATGACTTTGGACTAACTATGCTTGTTTAAGTGAGCAACACTTTGTAGGATAGTCCAAGTACCAAGAGTGAGCATTTTAACAAGAAAGCAAAAGATCTCAATTAAGCTCAATACAAGGAGAATATGAATGCTTATTTTATGAAGGTATTGATAACATCAAAGTCATGTCAAAGACCAAGTCCAAAGAAAAATTAAATGGTATAACTTTTAGGACTTAGGGTCTTTATGTAAGAAGCCTTATGGATATCTCAAATATATTTTTACAAATGGTTTTCCTATGCTAAAATACCCAACAAACAAGTTTTGAAACTTTATGGTAGTAGTTTAAATTTATGAAAAATAGCCAAGTTTGAGTTTTACAAAACTGACCTTTGGTCATTCTTTTAATCATATCTTTCAAAATAATTTGAGTTTTGTTTTGAAAATTTTTTCATTTGAAAATAGACTCAAAGATCTTTCTAATGACTGGTCATTTGCTTTAAACGGATAAGAAATGAAGAAGTTATGACCATTTAAAGTCAGTTTTCGAAATCTTAGTGGTTTATTCGAATAAAGCAAATGTTATTCGAATAACACACCACAGAAATCATACCAGAACAAGTTTTTAAAGGTTTATTCGAATAACCAAAGGGTTATTCGAATAACATGACCCAGAAAACATTACTGAACGTGTTTTTAACGTTTTATTCGAATAACTAAACGTTTATTCGAATAACTAAACGTTTATTCAAATAAAAGGTTCCAGAAAACACTTTTTAATGCGTTATAAGTGATTTATTCGAATAGGACTATGTTTATTCGAATAAACATGCCCAGTTTCACGTAACGGATATTTTCAGAGGCTTTTAATGTGATGTTAATTAATACCCAACGACTCTTTTTCTTAGAACACTATAAATACATGTTTCTGAGATATCTTTTAGTAACACCCATTTATCTGAAATAATTTTTTCTTGCTTTATTTTGTGGCACATATTTTACTAAATTTCTGTGCTCTTTTTGGCCAAAATTTGAGATATCCTTAGAGAGCTTCATAGAGCTTCAATTTGTATTATTTGCTCTGAGTGAGAGTTTCTCTTCATCTATATTTCTGTTCTTTTATATTGAGGGTGAGGTATCCTTCAAGGTTTATAAAGGGGGTGAGGTATCCCTCTAAGATTTGTACAAGGGTGAGGTATCCCTGCAGGCTGAGACTTTAGCACAAGGGTTGAGTTTCCCTGTGTGTGAAAAGTGCTCTTTTGTGTAACGGTAGCAAGCACCTATTGAAGCTTGTATACTTAGTGAAAAATCTCAGCTTTCGAGGACTGGACGTAGACCACAAGTGGGTTAGTGGTCGAACTAGGATAAATATCGTGCCTGCTTTTCTCTTCTCAATCTCTTTATTTTACGCAATTTTATATTATTGCACATTTATTTATTTGCTATTCTTAAAGCTTTTATTCTTCTTCTCGCAATTCTTTCTCTTTTATTTAATAACATAAATACTTGTGTTTATTTTAAGAGCATTTGTGAAAAAGTTTTTATACCCAATTCACCCCCCCTCTTGGGTAATAGTTGTCATGACTAACAAGTGGTATCAGAGCTTCGTGCTCTGGTGAAAGTTTAACCGTTTAGAGTTAAAGATCCTTGTTTATTAGCAACCTTGAAAGTTTTTCAAAATGGAAGGTCTTGAAATTGATAAACCACCATTCTTTGATAGTGTGCATTTTGTTTATTGGAAATCAAGAATAGAGTTTTATATGCAATTTGTTGATTTGGATTTGTGGGATATTGTGCTAAATAGTTTTACTTACAAATCAAAACACACTTGGAATAGTTTTGATAAAAAATGTTTTTCTTTAAACATTAGAGCTATGCAAATTTTGAGAAGTAATTTGAATAATGATACTTATGCTAAAATTAAAAATTGTTCTAGTGCTAAAGATATATGGGATACTCTTGATGGTATCTATCTTGCTAACAATATTTTTATGCATAAAGTTGTATATAGAAAGCAAGAAGAGCAAAAGTCATTAAAGGAAGCTTGTCATGAAAAATATCCTCAATGAGATGCTCAAACTATTGAAGGGAGCCAAATGCCTCTTGGTGACGATGGTGCTCAATTTGAAGAAGAGGCAAAGCAAAATAAAATTGATGAGGAAGAAGGTGATTCCCTTAAAGAGCCAAGTATGCTAGAAATTGAGACTACTTCCTATATGACTAAAAAGGATTTTGAGGTAAATAATTCTAAACTAGATTTTAGTCCTTCCTATGATGTATTACAATGTGCATATAATGAATTGTATGATAGTTTATTGAATTTAGAAAAGAAAAACTTATCGTGTTTGGAAAACATTTCCTTTATTGAAAATGAAATTGAAACTTTGAAAAATGAGTATGCCTTTCTTGATGAGGAAATGTCTTTAAAATGTAAAACCTCAACTTCTTGTGAAAAGTGCATTGATTTAGAAAATCAAGTTGAGGACTTATATTTCGAATTTGCCAAAGCTAATGATTGTAATTGCTTAAACTCTATACTTGTTCATGAGAATAAAATTAGTGTTATTCAATGTGAAAATTCAAGTAAGGCTTATGGTAAAAATAATTTAGAATATAAAAATAACAAAAGGCTTAAGTTTTTCAAAAATGATATTCAAATGATCAAGCCACCATTAAATTCAATTATTTACAATTTTTGTAGTCATCTAGGACATATTTCTCATTTATGCAATTATAGAAGAAATCATTATATGAGAAATTGTATGGTATGGGTTCCTAACAATCCTAAAGGCCCTAATACTAACATTCAAGGACCCAAAATGAAGTGGGTACCAAAATGTCCTTCTAGTGTTTCAATTATGCAGAATATTTCTCAAAAGGATGGACAAATTGGTCCAAAGAAAGAGGAGTCATCAAGGAGAATGCTTCCAAAGCCTAATGGTAGAAACTTTGGTCAAAGAAGGAAGATGACTTCAACCAAAGCTTCTCAAGTTCAAAATGTAGAGCTTGCAAAGTTCAAAACTTCAAAAGAGAAGCAATGGGTAAGAAAAAGCATTTCCTTGATTACCAAGGCCAAGGTATCAAAAGTTTTTACCTCTTTTGCACACTCACATGCAAAGTCAATAAATTTGAGGTATATTCCTTGTAGGCCTTAAGTAATTAATAGGATCCTCTGTACTTGATAAAATTTGAATATTATATATAGCACATGATTATTTTCTTGTTACACCCTCTTTGCTCACTGTCTTGCAGATTTATTGATCATAAGATATTCTATAATTATGTATGCTTTATATGCTTTTAAATTGTCTATATATCATGAAAGTGAGCATGATATTAGCTATGTGCTTAATGGTATTTAATTACTTAATTTATTGTGCTCAATTTATATACTCTAAAAAATTAATCTTTATGAGAGCATAATAGATTAATATTCAAAAACTAACACACAAAGGACCCAATAAAATTTGGGTACCAAAAGTCAAAAATTGAAGTGTGTTGTAGGTTTGCTTGAAGGCCAAGAACTGACTTTGGCATCTTGAAAATGGTTGCTCCAAGTACAAAGATTAAAAATAATTTCAAGCTCTTTTCCTTATTTCCAAGAAGCTTGGACTTGCAAATTTCGGATAAGTGGAAATTTTTATTATACTTTTCTAGCCTTATAATCTGAAAATATTTCTATATGTTAATATGTTAGATAAAATATACTTCTTGTTTGAAATAATAATATCCTTGAACTTGAGTTTTTGATCAATCCAATATATGATTGCATGTTTTATTGCTGAATATTATCTCTCTTTAAATCACATATATATATATATATATATGCTTTGAATTCTTGAACGGATGCATCTCTGTGTTTCTTTATTAGCTTTATTCGAATAAACAAGCTTTCATTCGAATAAAGTTCTTTAAAGCTGGTCAAAGTTTATGTTGAATATCATCTTTATTCGAATAACATGAAGTTTATTCGAATAAACTGATTTCTATGTCAGTTTTGTGTTTGCAGTGTTTACTGTCTATTCGAATAAATCCTTTATTTATTCGAATAAACAGAGCCTTTTTTTTATCAGTATCTTTTGTTTGCTCTCTGTTTATTCGAATAACCCCTAGGTTATTCGAATAAATCCTATTAAATGGCCAAAATGTTTGGCCGTCGCAGATCCTCTATTCGAATAGGATCTTCCTCTTATTCGAATAAACTCGTTTTTAAACAAAAGGTTCTGTTACGTTTTGTTAATATATGTTGAATTCTTTAGATTGAATATACAAATGCTTAATCAAAAGTAATTGACTATTCTTTTGATAAATATATGTAATTGGCTAAATTGATCAATGAAATATCTTTTGTTCTTGTGAACTCATTTGTTGTTTTGAATGTTTATTTGCTTATGAGTTTGGCATAATGACTAACCTCTATGGATTCAAAATTGATGGATACCAATGAAAGTATTTTGAATTGTATTGTAGGGTGATAACTACCTCAAGCTTGCATTTAAATGGAATAAGTTCGTTCAATTTGAGGATAGTAAAGTTTAAAAGGACTCAACTTTTTGAAAGGGGTGCAAAGAATTTCTATTCCCTCATGAAAACTTGAAGCTTGGAAGTTGGAGTCACCTACAAAACCTCAAAGAGTACACTTTTGGTGATATCAATCCTTATGTATACTTTAAATTTGATATCATATGATATATGGAGAAGTAGAGAGTTACGTTATACCTTTACATACCTTACATGATAATTATTTTTTTCCTAAAAAATGCCTAAATAAGTTTTGATGATGATCATATGTTTCTTGATAAACTTGAATCATGCCTTAAAATGCTTAAACTTTTTTTTATTTATTCAAGTTCGTATGCACTTCATACATTCTTGTTAGGGCTAACATTGCATGGTTGATAATGTGATACAAGCTTTAAATTATATATTAACCTAAATTATGCTTATAAATGAGCTTACATGATATTTGATGCTAACCTATGTTTTAGAGGACTTTTAAAGTTAGCTTTGCAAGTCTCTCTATGCGTTTCAAATATAGCCATCAGATTTTTACATATAAGCGTGTGTGGATAAACGAGAAAAGTTGAATGGAATTCAAATGAAGAGGAAGATAAAGAAGACTTTCTTCAAGTGCAATGGAATGGAATATTCAAAGGAAAAAAGCTCAAAGTTAAAGGACCAATAAAGAAGGATTATCACTCTTTATCTATCCCAATAAGTATCTCTATCCCTAAGCTATTGTGGTATTTTATATGATATAGATTGTATAATATTTGTTGATAAATTAATCCTAAATGATTGGATACTTTCCAAGAAATATATGGATGTTTATATAAAATATTTCTACCCTTCTAAAATGCTTTTAAAAATATAATGTGCTCTTATAAAATTCTTTTTTAAAGGGGGAAAAGTATTAAATTTTTTTTTTAGATTAAGAATAAATATCTTTGTCCTTGCTTTATTTTATGATAATGTGCTTACATGATCTTGATATATCCTAGCTCTTAAATTGTTGTTTGATTACATAAAGTGTTTTAATATTGTCATATGCTAAATGTTGATATACAAAAATATGACAAGCATTGCATGAATAATCTTCTATATCTTGAAAGCATGATTATTTCATCTCTCTATTCTTGAATCATATGTAGTATCTATAAAGGGGAGAAAATCTTTTTTCTTTCTAAGCCTTTTTGTTGATGTCAAATAGGGGGAGTGAAAATTGGAAATAAAAATATGTTCTTGTACTTATTGTTTGATATGCTTACATGAATATTCATTCTTGTATATCGCTCAACATATTTTTTTTGGTGATTTGTCATCATCAAAAAGGGGGAGATTGTGGAAATAAGTTTGCCCCAAATAGTTTTATATGTTAAGTTTTGATGATGACAAATACAAGACAAAAAGAACACTTTGTATATGTTCTTTGTTGCATCTTATATAGAGCATATCCATTAGTATTTGATAAATATCTTATTTGGATGTGTCTATAATAGTCTTATATGCATGTTAATCTAATTAGAGTTATACATTTATGAATCATGCATATAAAGATATTGAATTATGAATTTGGACTAACTATGCTTATTTAAGTGAGCAACACTTTGTAGGATAGTCCAAGTACCAAGAGTGAGCATTGTAACAAGAAAGCAAAAGATCTCAATTAAGCTCAATACAAGGAGAATATGAATGCCTATTTCATGAAGGTATTGATAACATCAAAGTCATGTCAAAGACCAAGTCCAAAGGAAGATTAAATGGTATAACTTTTAGGACTTAGGGTCTTTATGTAAGAAGCCTTATGGATATCTCAAATATGTTTTTACAAATGGTTTTTCTATGCTAAAATACCCAACAAACAAGTTTTGAAAAGTTATTTATGGTGGTAGTTCAAATTTATGAAAAATAGCCAAGTTTGAGTTTTGCAAAACTGACCTTTGGTTACTCTTTTAATCATATCTTTCAAAAACTTTGAGTTTTGGTTTGAAACTTCTTGCATTTGAAAATAGACTCAAAGATCTTTCCAATGACTAGTCATTTGCTTTAAACGGATAAGAAATGAAGAAGTTATGACCATTTAAAGTCAGTTTTCAAAATCTGAGTGGTTTATTCGAATAACACACCACAGAAATCATACCAGAACGAGTTTTTAAAGGTTTATTCAAATAACCAAAGGGTTATTCAAATAACATGACCCAGAAAACATTACTGAACGTGTTTTTAACGTTTTATTCGAATAACTAAACATTTATTCGAATAACTAAAGGTTTATTCGAATAAAAGGTTCTAGAAAACACTTTTTGATGCGTTATAAGTGATTTATTCGAATAGGACTATGTTTATTTGAATAAACATGCCCAGTTTCACGCAACGACTATTTTCAGAGGCTTTTAATGTGATGTTAATTAATACCCAACGGCTCTTTTTCTCAGAACACTATAAATACATGTTTCTGAGACATCTTTTAGTAACACCCATTTATCTGAAATAATTTTTTCTTGCTTTATTTTGGGGTACATATTTTACTAAATTTCTGTGCTCTTTTTGGCCAAAATTTGAGATATCCTTAGAGAGCTTCATAGAGCTTCAATTTGTATTATTTGCTCTGAGTGAGAGTTTCTCTTTGTAACACCCCAAATTTTAGATTATGTTACAGAATTGATAGAATTACACTGTTTTGTGTTTTCTGTGCAATATAAAAATAATTTAATTGTTCCGATTCTATTTTTGATTATTTTGTGTGATTTGCTCCGGGTCAGGAAAATAATAATTTTTGGGTCAGAGAAATTCTTATTTTAATTAATTGGAGTTGGGGGATCTTACTAAACCCAATTCTAATTGATATATATATTAATCTTTTAATATTTAGGATTTAACTGTGTAATAAAATAATTTTATATTATTATAATATTATTTTATTCAACAGTATCTACTATCTCAAAAATAGTAGAAAAATTATTTGTGGACCCGAAAAAGTTCGTGGGGCCCACGTTTAGCGTAGCAGTCAACGATTCTGACTGAACAGAATTCTGAACTAATAAGAACAAGTCAAAATAGGTGGCTTGACTTTTTAAACTAATTAGAATGAGTCAACAAAAGAAGCATAGACTTTATTTAGGACCGTTGGATGAAAAGCATAATTTAGATGCTTTTAATCTTAACCGTTGATCCGATCAATAGTGTAAAATGAATCTAGATAAAATCACTAAGCAATATCCACCTTAGATTACATCAAGGGCTAGGAATTAAAGTTAAAATCAAGGGTTGAGATTAAGTCAAACTTAATGGCTTGGACTTTAGTATGAACCGTTGGATGAAGACTTAGTTAGGAAGCCTTTAACCTTAGCCGTTGATCTAATCAATGGTGTGATTAGAATATTAGTTTTATGACTAATTGATATCTACCTTAGATGTAATCTATGGCTAGGAATTAAAGATGAATCAATGGTTAGAATTAAGTCAAAAATAGTAGGCTTGAATTTGGTTAGTAGCTAATTAAGCTTAATTTGACTAATCTAATTACCTAATTAGCAAACTAAGTGAACTAGCTTAGTTATTAATTAATTATAATATAAATACTAATTAGATATCCTAATATTAATTAAAGGTTATAATATATGTTAATATATATTAAATTAATTAGTTATATGATTAGTATGTTAATTAAAATTGGTTAGGATATTTAACCTAACTAATTCCCTAATTAGTTAGTATGTAATTAGGAGTAATTTGGAAACAATTAAGTCACTAAAATGATGAAGGGCTGCACGGTTTTGGGCAGCTTGGAGGCTTGGATGGCTTGGTTCTACAAGGTTCATGAACTCTCCAAATTGTCATAAACCATGTGCACTACCATGTGCATTCAATAGGACATTTTAACATGCAAAATCAAACACTCAACCTTACACACACAAGCTCACACGGCAGCAGCAGCCCCTTGCTTTTACTCTTCACTTTTATTTCACACTTATCACATTTAAGCTATTCATTTTCTCTCCAAAAATACTAAGAAGCCATACACACTTTTTCTTCCATTTTCTTCTCTCTATTCGGCCATACACACTACCCACACAACCAAACCTCTATAATTTTATCTGATCATATTTCCTAAACCCAAATTCTATTCTAAACACTTTTCATTCACAAAGTTTTTCCAAAAAACTACTCTATCTTGTCCAAAATCCAACCTTTTGCTTACTTACTTAAGGGTAAGTCTTGATTTTATGGTTCAAAATTGGATTTCTAATTTTTATAACCATGATTGTTCCATGGTTTTTCAATATTAAACCTTGTTTGTGTTTTTACTAATTGTTTAAGAATTTTAGGGATTTGTTTGGGGGAGTGCACGAATTTGAAGGAAAGGAGGAGAACTAACCGATTAAATTGTCTTCAAGAGGTAAGAGGGAGATTTAAGCTCACCAACCAAGTTTTGGTGGTGTGGGGATGGTTTTGTAAGGTGGAAAAATCCATAAGGGTTCTTCACCGATTGTTTGATGCTATTTGATTGTGTTTGTGTTGTGTATGATTGTGTTTTTGTGCTTGCATGTGTGATATTATGTCCATTGTTTTGATATATGTTTGAATGTATGAAATTGTTGTTTTGATATATGTATGTATGTATGAAATTGTGTGCATAAAAATATATGAGTAAAGTAAGATATGAATAATATGATGAACCGATTTTATGAGAGCTCCAAAGAGCTTGAGGCTTACGACCATACTAGGCTAGAAAGGACCAAAGTCCTGAAAATGAGAGATTCAATTGAAAGTGAAGGATTTAAATGAAAAAGAAATGAATTTGAACAAGTTTGAAGGTTGTGGGAAAATAATCGGATATAATTAAACTGATGAATTAAAATGAGAACTGAGAGATTTAAATGAATTTGGGACAAATTTGAGTATAGCAAAGTAAAATGATTTTTGGGAAAATGAATTATTATCAATATGATTTTTAGAGGGGCAATATTATAATTTTTATTTTTAAAAGGGGCCATACTGTAATTATGATTTTTAGAGGGGTAATATTATAATTTTTATTTTTAAAAGGGGCCATACTGTAATAATGATTTTTAGAAGGGCAATATTGTAATTTTCATTTTTAAAAGGGGCCATACTATAATTATGATTTTTAGAGGGGTAATATTGTAATTATGATTTTTAGAAGGGCAAAATAGTAATTTTTGTTTTTAATAGGGCCATATTGTAAATAATAATTTTTGAGGGCCTAAAACGTAAATATTATGTTTTGGAGGGACTATTTTGAAAATATGAATTTTATGAGGGACTATTTTGGAAATATGAATTTTATGAGGGATAATTTCGTAAATATAAATTTTATGAGGGACAGTTTCGTAAATATAAATTTTACAAGGGACTATTTCGTAGATGTGAATTTTATGAGGGACTGTTGTGAAAATTTTATTTAAATGAGGATTATAATGCAAATATTATGTTTTGAGGGGTTATTATGCAAATATGAAAAATGAAGCTGAATTTTTGGTGTTAAAAGAGGAAAATAATATTTTTGATTTAAAACGTGTGAAAAATAGTTTACGCGATTGAGAAATGATGAACAATTGACACGTGATTTAAAAATGCGACAGAACTGTTGTGCGATTGAGAAAATGCGAAAAATATGGTTTCGCGATGAAATTACAGTAATGACATTGTTGGACCAATATGAGGACCCCGAACTTGAGATAAAGAAAATTTGACTGAGAATATGATAGAATGAATTGAACTGAGAATGGTGCATTTGTATATGCATTGAAAAGGTCCGATGGACTGGATAAGGCTATTTGCCTAGGAAGGAGAGAATACACCTCCTGAGTGGGTGCGATATGCGTAGTGTAGGTCTTTCATTGACCTTGGGGGCATTGGGGTGTGGGTTGCCTGCAATGTACAGTTGGTAGCTCTTCTGTACGTGGGTTAGACCGATATAACACACCAATGATCCGGACCGAGATACTATCCGTAATCAAGATCTGATAAAGAATATCGAGTATGTGCTAAATGTGCAAAACTGAGCACGTGGTCTAAGGCACCTTTATACCGACATGATCTTTACGTTCACTCTTTCCGATCTGAGTTGTAGCTCCATGGAGTAGGAAAATTGAGTCTAGGTGCATGTGCAGAGATACTGAGAGTATTAACGTAATTATTGTTTATGATAATTGAATTATTGAATAATTGAATATTGATAAGGACATAATCGTAATTATGATTTATTGTATGAATTATGATGATAAAGGATATTATTGACATAATTGTAATTATGTATGATGTGTTGATATGAGATATGATATGTGTTAGATAAATGATATCGGTGACATAATTGTAATAATGTATGATGTGTTGGTATGAGAATTTGTATGTGTTTATCTTCATTGCTACCATACTGGTATTGGCGTAGGTGATCTCACCTCTTTGTATGTTTATTCTATATTGTATTTATAATTTTAAAGACGTTGAGCGAGAACTTGAGCGAGAAGCTGATGAAGAGTAGATTCCTGTTGAGGACGCTGAGTTTTGAACTGATGGAGGAGTCTTGTTTCCTTGTGTATATGAGATTGAGTAGGCTACATCTTGGACATCAGTGTGAATATTGATACTTAGAGTTCCCATAGTCAATTAGACAGTATTGAGAAGTATACTATCGTACTCCGAGTGCGACTAGTGTAGTGTCGTCTGTGCGGACACCTGTTCGTAGGACTTCGCGTCAAGTCGGACTTCTATTTTCTGAGGAGTCTGAGGAGCACCCACCTGAGGGTTCTACTATTTAGTAATACTTGGGCAGTAAGTTAGTTTAAATTAAAGTTTAAATATTTTGAGAGTATAGTTTGTAAACATTAAAATATGACAGTACTATGACTTGTATATATATGATGTATATTATTTATGATGTTGTTTTAATGTCTTTATTTTTCGCTAGGTTTATCTTACTATCATCAATGAATTTTACAACTCGTATTTATATCATAAAGCACGTTTTCTAATTAAAAAAGGTAATTTGGTATTTGAGTAACAAGAAGTGTGGCACCCTAAGGAGGGTGTTACACTCTTCATCTAAATTTTTGTTCTTATATATTGAGGGTGAAGTATCCTTCAAGGTTTATAAAGGGGGTGAGGTATCCCTCTAAGGTTTGTATAAGGGTGAGGTATCCCTGCAGGCTGAGACTTTAGCACAAGGGTTGGTTTTCCTGTGTGTGAAAAGTGCTCTTTTGTGTAACGGTAGCAAGCACCTATTGAAGCGTGTATACTTAGTGAAAAATCTCGGCTTTCGAGGACTGGACGTAGACCACAAGTAGGTTAGTGGTCGAACCAGGATAAATATCTTGCCTGCTTTTCTCTTCTCAATCTCTTTATTTTACGCAATTTTATATTATTGCACATTTATTTATTTGCTATTCTTAAAGCTTTTATTCTTCTTCTCGCAATTCTTTCTCTTTTATTTAATAACATAAATATTTGTATTTATTTTAAGAGCATTTGTGAAAAAAATTTTATACCCAATTCACCCACCTCTTGGGTAATAGTTGCCATGACTAACAAGTGGTATCAGAGCTTCGTGCTCTGGTGAAAGTTTAACCGCTTAGAGTTAAAGATCCTTATTTATTAGCAACCTTGAAAGTTTTTCAAAATGGAAGGTCTTGAAATTGATAAACCACCATTCTTTGATGGTGTGCATTTTGTTTATTGGAAAGCTAGAATAGAGTTTTATATGTAATCTATTGATTTGGATTTGTGGGATATTGTGCTAAATGGTTTTACTTACAAATCAAAACACACTTGGAATAGTTTTGATAAAAAATGTTTTTCTTTAAACATTATAGCTATGCAAATTTTGAGAAGTAATTTGAATGATGATACTTATGCTAAAATTAAAAATTGTTCTAGTGCTAAAGATATATGGGATGCTCTTGATGATATCTATCTTGCTAATAATATTTTTATGCATAAAGTTGTATATAGAAAGCAAGAAGAGCAAAAGTCATTAAAGGAAGCTTGTCATGAAAAATATCCTCAAAGAGATGCTCAAACTATTGAAGGGAGCCAAATGCCTCTTGGTGACGATGGTGCTCAATTTGAAGAAGAGGCAAAGCAAAATAAAATTGACGAGGAAGAAGGTGATTCCCTTAAAGAGCCAAGTATGCTAGAAATTGAGACTACTTCCTATATGACTAAAAAGGATTTTGAGGTAAATAATTCTAAACTAGATTTTAGTCCTTCCTATGATGTATTACAATGTGCATATAATGAATTGTATGATGGTTTATTGAATATAGAAAAGAAAAACTTATCGTGTTTGGAAAACATTTCCTTTATTGAAAATGAAATTGAAACTTTGAAAAATGAGTATGGCTTTCTTGATGAGGAAATGTCTTTAAAATGTAAAACCTCAACTTCTTGTGAAAAGTGCATTGATTTAGAAAATCAAGTTGAGGACTTATATTTCGAATTTGCCAAAGCTAATGATTGTAATTGCTTAAACTCTATACTTGTTCATGAGAATAAAATTAGTGTTATTCAATGTGAAAATTCAAGTAAGGCTTATGGTAAAAATAATTTAGAATATAAAAATAACAAAAGGCTTAAGTTTTTCAAAAATGATATTCAAATGATCAAGCCACCATTAAATTCAATTATTTATAATTTTTATAGTCATCTAGGACATATTTCTCATTTATGCAATTATAGAAGAAATCATTATATGAGAAATTGTATGGTATGGGTTCCTAAAAATCTTAAAGGCCCTAATACTAATATTCAAGGACCCAAAATGAAGTGGGTACCAAAATGTCCTTCTAGTGTTTCAATTGTGCAGAATATTTCTCAAAAGGATGGACAAATTGGTCCAAAGAAAGAAAAGTCATCAAGGAGAATGCTTCCAAAGCCTAATGGTAGAAACTTTGGTCAAAGAAGGAAGATGACTTCAACCAAAGCTTCTCAAGTTCAAAATATAGAGCTTGCAAAGTTCAAAACTTCAAAAGAGAAGCAATGGGTAAGAAAAAGCATTTCCTTGATTGCCAAGGCCAAGGTATCAAAAGTTTTTACCTCTTATGCAAACTCACATGCAAAGTCAATAAATTTGAGGTATATTCCTTGTAGGCCTTAAGTAATTAATAGGATCATGTGTACTTGATAAAATTTGAATATTATATATAACACATGATTATTTTCTTGTTACACCCTCTTTGCTCACTGTCTTGCATATTTACTGATCATAAGATATTCTATGACTATGTATGCTTTATATGCTTTTAAATTGTCTATATATCATGAAAGTGAGCATGATATTGGCTATGTGCTTAATGGTATTTAATTACTTCATTTATTGTGCTCAATTTATATACTATGAAAAATTAATCTTTATGAGAACATAATAGATTAATATTCAAAAACTAACACACAAGGACCCAATAAAATTTGGGTACCAAAAGTCAAAAATTGAAGTGTGTTGTAGGGGTGCTTGAAGGCCAAGAACTGACTTTGGCATCTTGAAAATGGCTGCTCCAAGTACAAAGATTAAAAATATTTTCAAGCTATTTTCCTCATTTCCAAGAAGCTTGGACTTGCAAATTTCGAATAAGTGGAAATTTTTATTATGCTTTTCTAGCCTTATAATCTGAAAATATTTCTATATGTTAATATGCTAGATAAAATATACTTCTTGTTTGAAATAATAATATCCTTGAACTTGAGTTTTTGATCAATCCAATATATGATTGCATGTTTTATTGCTGAATATTATCTCTCTTTAAATCACATATATATATATGCTTTGAATTCTTGAACGGATGCATCTCTGTGTTTCTTTGTTAGCTTTATTCGAATAAACAAGCTTTCATTCGAATAAAGTTCCTTAAAGCTGATCAAAGTTTATGTTGAATATCATCTTTATTCGAATAACATGAAGTTTATTCGAATAAACTGATTTCTATGTCAGTTTTGTGTTTGCAGTGTTTACTGTCTATTCGAATAAATCCTTTATTTATTCGAATAAACAGAGCCTTTGTCTTATCAGTATCTTTTGTTTGCTCTCTGTCTATTCGAATAACCCCTAGGTTATTCGAATAAATCCTATTAAATGGCCAAAATGTTTGGCCGTCGCAGATCCTCTATTCGAATAGGATCTTCCTCTTATTCGAATAAACTCGTTTTTAAACAAAAGGTTCTACTACGTTTTGTTAATATATGCTGAATTCTTTAGATTGAATATACAAATGCTTAATCAAAAGTAATTGACTATTCTTTTGATAAATATATGTAATTGGCTAAATTGATTAATGAAATATCTTTTGTTCTTGTGAACTCATTTGTTGTTTTGAATGCTTATTTGCTTATGAGTTTGGCAAAATGACTAACCTCTATGGATCCAAAATTGATGGATACCAATGAAAGTACTTTGAATTGTATTGTAGGGTGATAACTACCTCAAGCATGCATTTAAATGAAAAAAGTTCGTTCAACTTGAGAATAGTAAAGTTTAAAAGGACTCAACTTTTTGAAAGGGGTGCAAAGAATTTCTATTCCCTCATGAAAACTTGAAGCTTGGAAGATGGAGTAACCTACAAAACCTCAAAGAGTACACTTTTAGTGATATCAATCCTTATGTATGCTTTAAATTTGATATCATATGATATATGGAGATGTAGAGAGTTGCGTTATACCTTTACATACCTTACATGATAATTATTTTTTTCCTAAAAAATGCCTAAATAAGTTTTGATGATGATCATATGTTTCATGATAAACTTGAATCATGCCTTAAAATGCTTAAACTTTTTTTTATTTTTTCAAGTTCATATGCACTTCATGCATTCTTGTTAGGGCTAACATTGCATGGTTGATAATGTGATACATGCTTTAAATTATACATCAACCTAAATTATGCTTATAAATGAGCTTACATGATATTTGATGCTAACCTATGTTTTAGAGGACTTTTAAAGTTAGCTTTGCAGTCTCTCTATGCGTTTCAAATATAGCCATCAGATTTTTACATATAAGCATGTGTGGATAAACGAGAAAAGTTGAATGGAATTCAAATGAAGAGGAAGATAAAGAAGACTTTCTTCAAGTGCAATGGAATGGAATATTCAAAGGAAAAAAGCTCAAAGTTAAAGGACCAATAAAGAAGGATCATCACTCTTTATCTATCCCAATAAGTATATTTATCCCTAAGCTATTGTGGTATTTTATATGACATGAATTGTATAATACTTGTTGATAAATTAATCCTAGATGACTAGATACTTTCCAAGGAATATATGGATGTTTATATAAAATATTTTTACCCTTCTAAAATGCTTTTAAAAATATAATGTGCTCTTATAAAATTCTTTTTGAAAGGGGGAAAGTATTAATTTTTTTTTTGGATTAAGAATAAATATCTTTGTCCTTGCTTTATTTTATGATAATGTGCTTACATGATCTTGATATATCCTAGCTCATAAATTGTTATTTGATTACATGAAGTGTTTTAATATTGTCATATGCTAAATGTTGATATACAAAAATATGACAAGCATTGCATGAATAATCTTTTATATCTTGAAAGCATGATTATTTCATCTCTCTATTCTTGAATCATATATAGTATCTATAAAGGGGAGAAAATCTTTTTTCTTTCTAAGCCTTTTTGTTGATGTCAAATAGGGGGAGTGAAAATTAAAAATAAAAATATGTTCTTGTACTTATTGTTTGATATGCTTACATGAATATTCATTCTTGTATATTGCTCAACATATTTTTCTTTGGTGATTTGTCATCTTCAAAAAGGGGGAGATTGTGGAAATAAGTTTGTCCCAAATAGTTTTATATGTTAAGTTTTGATGATGGCAAATACAAGACAAAAAGAACACTTTGCATATGTTCTTTGTTGCATCTTATATAGAGCATATCCATTAGTATTTAATAAATATCTTATTTGGATGTGTCTATAAAAGTCTTATATGCATGTTAATCTAACTAGAGTTATACATTTATGAATCATGCATATGAAGATATTGAATTATGAATTTGGACTAACTATGCTTGTTTAAGTGAGCAACACTTTGTAGGCTGTGTGCCTAGGAGATGAATCACACCTATGTGCAGGTGCGAGTAGACAAGTGTAAGTCACTTGTTGACCTTGGGGGCGTCGGGGCGTAGGTACCTCGCAATGGATAGTTGGTAGCTCTTCTGTCCATGAGGCAGACCAATGCAAACGCACCAACGATCTAATCTGAGACACTGTCCTATATCACGATCTAGTGTAGAATGTCTTGTACAATGCCTTGATGTGCATGTCGATAAATTGATGAATTATAGCACTTTTGGTCGTGGCAGCCGAGTTACAGACATGTCTCCGTGAACATTCTCTCTGATGTTGTGTCTAGCTCCATGGAGTAGGAAATTGGTACCTTGTGCACATGCATAGTCTGTCAATATATTTATTTGACATAAATATATATGATTATGAGAATGTTTCTTTTAATAATGATATAACTATTTGTACCATTAAATTGCTTACTATCTATGCTTTGATACTGTTTTATCATGTTTGTAATGTTGTAAGGAGTCCTGCATCGTTTCTATTTTTTATTGCCATAATTGGTAATGAAGTTGGATATCTCACCTCTTTTCTGTATTCTGTTATTCTATATCTATCTATGTGTCTTAAAAGACCAAGGCGAGGAAGGGCCTGAGTTTCCTGACTTTGGGACGAACTAGTGTTCTATTTGGCTATGGCATCCCGGTGAGGCTTCCTAGGGTATGCCAGGTTGAGGTTCCATGGGGGTGTGGATTACTGGCACATTAATTTGAACACCGAGCGTTGTGTCTACGTAGGAGATGTGACGGTATCTTTGGCTTGGGACGTTATGATCCCCCTATTTTCTCTTTGGTTGTGGCTGTATCGCTGGAGTTCTACATGCCGATACGTGAGGTGTGGGGTGATTGTGAGTACATTCCACATGAGGATTCATTTCTGTCTTCTGCATGAGCTCCTACTCGTGAGTCTATTGCTCCTGTGAGGATTTTCTCTTCTGAGGAGGATCCTATGGAGGGGCCTGAGGAGGATCTAGTTGAGATTCCTTCTCAGTAGTTGTTAGGGGCTCGATATATTTTTTGTAGCCATGTTGGCTGATGGTACATAATTTTTGGGCATGTAAAGCTTTTGCTTCTTTTTGTGAGCTTGATGTAATTAATGACTTATATTATGTAACTAAACACATATATATATGGTATGCATATTTTGTATAAATGTATGGTTTTAATTTTTATGTTTTTCCTGCTTACACTAGTTTCTTTTGATGAACAGAGAATTGCTATATTAGAATACTTTATTGATGAACAAGATAATACCTATGGATGAAATAAACCGGGTCTTAAATAGTTTCTTTTGAATTTTGTATGTTTGGTGTGATGTCCTACATCTCGAAAAAGGACACGTTACACAATGAGGCATATCTTTGATCCACACAATCATCGGATACTCAAATCAAAATTCTAGCATGCACAAGTTCGAGCTGCCTCCAAGCACACTCATCATTTTAATGCATGTCCTCAGGCAGCCCATTAATCCTAAACAAGCTCTCTCAAATCCATCAATTACACAACAAAAAATAATCACCAATATCACTAAAACAATTAGAACATAAAAACTACTTCATAAAAAAGATAAGGTGAATGTAAAGCCAAAAAGATAAGGTAAACAAAATCAAACATAATCAAGAAATCAAAAACTCAATAGAATCAAAAGCATATAGATAACTAAACTAGGAATGTAAAAACATCAATAAAGTAAAATAAAGATAAGGTAAAGAACTTGGGTTACCTCCTAAGAAGTGCCACTTTTATAGTCCTAGGTTGGACTTTCTCTATAATAGTAGCTAGGAAATGTAGCTTTGTCACCAAGATAGGTATAGCTCAAATGAGATGGTAACAACTTAAGCTCTCTCAATTCCTCATCTTCCCTTTCACATGTAGAAAGCAAAGAAGCTTCAAGAGGGTCACACTGGACACTTGCACCAAATCTTTTAGTTCCCGTCCCACCAAGCACATTCACATACAAACATTCTTCAAGATCTTGTGGTAATTTCATTGCTTTGAAAATATTAAAGGTTACTTCTTGATCTTACACTTTCATTTAAGCTCCCCTATTTGAATATCAATGAGAATTCCTCCAGTTGCAAGGAAAGGTCTTCCAAGGATGAGAGAGACATTTCTATCTTCCTCCATATCCAGGATGATGAAATCAGCTGGGAAAATTAACTTGTCTACCTTGACCAAGACATTCTCTATGACTCCCTTAGGATAAGTGATAGAACGGGCAACTAATTGTAAAGTAACCGAAGTTGGATTCACCTCCCCCAAACCTAGTCTTTCGTATATTGAAAAAGGCATGAGATTTACATTGGCCCTCAAATTACATAAGGCCCGACCAGAGAATTTGTCACAAATGGTGCAAGGGATGGTGAAGCTTCCAAGATCTTTGAGCTTGGGAGGAAGTTTATTTTGCAAGATAGCACTACATTCCTCTGTGAGAGCAACAGTTTCAAACTCACCAAGCTTCCTTTTCCTTGACAAGATATTTTTCATGAATTTCATATAGCTTGACATTTGCTCCAAAGCTTCAGCAAATGGTATGTTAATATATAGTTTCTTGAAAACTTCCAAGAACTTTTTGAATTGCTAATCAAGCTTTTGCTTTGCAAGCCGGTTGGGGAAAGGTGGAGGTGGTGTATAAGGTTTGTCCTCCTTCTTCTTTGCAATCTCCTCATTCTTCTCCACCTCATGACTCACACCCTCCTCATTTTTTATCACCTTGACATCTTCTTTAAGTAATTGAGTCTTGGGATTTTCTTCTATTTCCTTCATACTCCTCAATGATATAGCCTTACAATGCTCAGGAGGGGCACCTTTTGGATTATTAATGGTGTTACTTAGAAAAGTCCCTAGGGGCCTATTGTTTAGAGCTTAGTCTAGTTGGCCAACTTGAGTCTCAAGATTCCTTAAGGAAGCTACTTGGCTCTGCTTCAAAGCATCATGGGAGGCTAGCCTTGCATCAGTTTTAGTCATGTAATCTTGTTGGCTAGTCATAAATTGGGCAAACATCTTCTCCAAGTTGGAAGTTGAAGTTGAACTTTGGGATTGAGGGGAGTTCTATTGTTGGAAACTTGGAGGGGCACGGGGTGCTTCTCTGGGCTGATAGGAAGAAGGACCTTGAGAATTTCCACCCCAAGAAAGAATAGGATGGTTCTGCCAAGTAGAGTTGTAGGTATTACCAAAAGCATTGTTATGACTACTTGGGTGGAACTGACTGGCATATTGCACACTCTCCAAGCTAGCTGTGTAACTCGCAGTAGAGTGACGGTCCCCATAATGATCACAAATCTTAGTTTAGATATTAGCTCTACTCGCCACTGAATTAGCTGCCATGGTGTCAAACTTCTTGGATAGTGCTACCACTTGAGTTGAAAGTGATGTGAGAGCATTTACTTTATGTATATCGGCTGCCACTCTCCCATGAGTAACCCTCTCTGCTGGCCACTGAAAGTTATTAGTGGCCATTTCCTCCAAAAGGTCGTATGCTGCATCTACAGTCTTACTCATGAGAGCCCCTCCAGCTGTTGCATCTATTATAGATCGAATGGATGTTGTCTAGCTATTATAGAAGGTATGAACCAACATTCATTTTGCTATGCCATAATGGGGGCACTTCCTCAGCATCTCCTTAAAGCGCTCCCAAGCCTCATATAATGTTTCTCTTTCAAACTGTCTAAAGGACAATATATCATTTCTGTACTTCATTGACTTCATCGAAGGGAAGAATTGATCCATAAAATTTTGTGCAAGTTCATCCTAAGTAGTGATGGAATGTTTAGGTAAGGATTGAAGCCAGGCCATGGCCCTATCCCTTAAAGAAAAAGAGAAGAGCCTCAAGCGAGCTGCATCATCAGTCATCCCTTGATGCTTGAAAGTATCACAAATCTCTAGAAAGTTGGCTAGATGAGCATTAGGATCTTCATGGAGTAGATTCGTAAATTACAAATTATTCTGAACCATCTGGATAATAGTGGGTTGATCTCAAAAGTCTGTGCTTGTATAGCTGGCCTTCTAATGCTAGATCAGATGTCTCTAGCATTTGGAGTGGCATACTCTTGCAGGAGTTTTTCAGCATTTGCTTCTTCTGCCATCTCAAATTCACTATCCAAATTTAGTGTTTACCCTTGCACTTGTTGGTCTCTTAGCAATCTACGAAAGGTCCTCTCGATCTCAGGATCATAAGGAAATCGAGATACACTTTGAGTCCTTCATATACAAGAACCAAGTACCTAAGAAACAAAAACAAACAAACAAAACTTGAAATAAGAGTTGTGAATCAATATAGGAAATAACACCAAATCTAAATTTAATCCCCGACAACAGTGCCAACAACTTGTTTAGTTGATCCGCAAGTGCACTGGTCGACAAGTAATATATGAGAGTTAAAGTATCATGTCCCAAGGGATTGATAATTAGAAGGTGCTAAAACTTAACCAATTTCCACAAAATTTTATCCAAGTAATCAAAATATGAGAGTGGTTTGCAATTAAAATGACAACTTAAAAGAAATAAAATAAGAATGCACCAAACACTAAATTCACATGAGAAAGATGAGAATGATTAAGGTCTAGGGGTCCCTACTCACTTACTACTTCAATGAGTATTTACAATTCACAAGCACCTATCAATGAATTAATTTTGTTAACTAAAAACAAACAATAGATAAAATCCTATGCCTAGGACAATTACCCATGTGAAACCTATCTAATCCACCATGTGTCCATGTGAGTTAGCATAAGAATCACTCATTGAGACCAATTATCAAACACTTGCTATGCATGACTAATATGTATATGTCCATCCTATTAGCTAATTAACACTCCCAAACGAATAGAATGTAATTGAACATACATCAACCATACCATATCCATATTCACAACACCCTATTTCTAGTTCAATTAGAATACTAAAATCATGCAATTGATGGCCAATCAATAACAAGCATTAAGCATAGATATGGAAGAACAAAACCAATTCCATTGAAAGAATACTCAACCAATCACAAGATATTCAAATACATAGTAAGATCTTAGAAAGCCCCTAGATTAGAGTTTAGTTACACATCATGAAAGAAGAGAAAACATATAAAATCCTAAAACCCATCAAATTACAAATCAAGAGAGAAAAAGGGAAGAATGAACAAAAATTGGAGAGAATCCAAGCTTGATCTTCCTCCCTTGATCTTGATCCTTCCCTAGAATCACCTCTATTCTGAATGGTTTTCTCCTCCTCTCACTTCTCTATGAATTTCGCCCTTGGTGAAAAATAGAACTCCCTCAAAATGCCCTAAAAAATCAGATTAAAAGGGCCAAATTCGTGGACCTAGGCTTTTCCCACGCCTAGGGGCATCTTTTCCATGCCTAGGCATGATAATGAAACACATGCTGTCAGTTGCTGACCATGCCTAGGGGTGGCTTTCCCACGCCTAGGCGTGGATGTATCTGCCTGAAGATCTTGAAAACCTGAGAGTGCCAGACCTAGGCGTTGGTTGGCAACTATCTCTTTTCTCGCTTTCTTCCAAATTTGAGCTCCTCTTCGCTTTCCTTATTCCTTCCAAGGTCTTCCTATCTTGAATACTTGCATCAAGAAAATGCCAAAGTCCATCAAATCATGATCAATCCAAATTCTTTAAATAAAATCCTCAAAGATTTAATTCTCAATCATTTGAGTTAACAAGCTTAAATCATCAAAGTTATGCATGAGTTGAACCTTTGGCCTATAAAACTTAAGGATAGCATGCTCATATACATTCAAATTCATATGAAATAACTTCATTTCCTGAAGTTATCACATGCCTATACTAGAATGATAACTGTTGTTGTAGGCAAACTCCACTAAAGGTAAGAACTTATCCTAACTACCATTTTTCTCTAGCATACATACTCTAAGCATATCCTGGAGGGTTTGGATAGTCTTTTCTGATTGACCATCGGTCTGTGGATGATATGTTGTACTCAAGCTAAGCTTTGTCCTAAAAGCTTTCTGCAAGGCTCCCTAAAATCTAGATGTAAATCTAGGGTCTCTATTAGAAACTATACTAATGGGAATACCATGCAACCTAACTACCTCCTGTAAGTACAATTGTGCTAGTCTATCCATGGAGTAGTTAGCTCTAATGGGCAAAAGGTGGGCAGACTTGCTTAGTCTATCCACAAGGATCCAAACCACATCAAAACTTGTGATGTTATCCCATTTCCACAAGGATCCAATCCCATGACAAAGTCCATTGTGATGTTATCCCATTTCTACTCAGGAATTTTTAAGGACTGCAAAAGTCCCGAGGGCCTTCGGTGTTCTATCTTGACATTCTGACAAGTTAGACACCTAGACACAAACTCTGCTATGTCCTTTTTCATTCCAGGCCACCAAAATATCTTCTTCAAGTCTTAATACATCTTAGTGGTCCATGGGTTAATGGTGTAATGACTTCTATGCACATCTTCAAGGATTCGTTCCTTGATTCTAGATTCACTTGGAATGCAAAGTCTACCTTTAAACTTAATCATTCCATCATCCACCACATCAAACTCTTTCGAGTTTCTTAAGAATATTTTCTCAAGTACATTTCCTAGAGTCTCATCTCCCTTTTGAGCTTCTAAGATTTGAGCCCTCAAATCATTTACCATGTCCACTTTACTCACACAGAGACTATGTGGTAACACAGTCACTTCAAGACTCAAATCTCTAAAACTCTCCAAAAGTTCATCCTCTTGGATCATCATCCGAGACACATGTAGGGATTTCCTACTTAGTGCATCGGCCACTACATTAGCCTTACCCAGATTGTACTTTAACTCAAAGCCATAGTCCTTTAAGAATTCTATCCATCTTCTCTGCCTCATGTTTAGCTCTTTCTTTTCGAATAAGTACTTTAAACTTTTATGATCACTGAACACCTCAAATTGGATTCCGTACAAGTAATGTCTCCAAACTTTTAGGGTAGACACTACCGTAGCTAACTCCAGATCATGAGTAGGGTAGTTCTCCTCATGCGGCCTGAACTGCCTCGATGTATAGGCAACTACTCTCCTATGTTACATTAGAACACACCCTAAACCCATCCTTGAAGCGTCACAATACACCTCAAAGTTCTCCAAAGTATCCAGAATTACTAACACCAGTATAGTGGTTAGCCTCTGCTTTAACTCTTGGAAACTATTCTCACAACTCTGAGTCCATTCGAAAGTACTACCTCTCCTAGTCAATCTAGTCAAGGGTAGCACTAATTGAGAAAACCCTTTTATGAACCTCTTATAGTACCTCGCCAAGCCTATGAGGCTATTGTAATGCTGCATCAACTTTGCTTGGGTCCACAAAAATCCCACCGTGAGATATCACATGTCGTAGAAATTACAGTTGTGTAAGCCAGAACTCACACTTAGATAGCTTGGCAAACAACCTCTTCTCCTTAAGGGTCTCCAACACTATCCTCACGTGTTGTTCATGCACCTCCACAGTCTTAGAATAGATTAAGATATCATTAATAAGCACTACTACATACTGATCTAGGTAGGGTCTAAAGATCTTGTTCATGTAATCCATGAACACCACTGGTGCATTCGTCAACCCAAAAGACATCACAAGGTACTCATAATGTCCATACCTAGTTCTAAAAGTGGTCTTAGGGATATCCTCTTCCCTAACCCTTATCTGATGATACCCAGGCCTAAGATCTATCTTTCAGAAAATCACAACTCCTCTCAGTTAATCTATTGGATCATCTATCCTAGGCAACGGATACTTGTTTTTTATGGTTTCCCTATTCATATGCCTATAATCCACACAACGTCTCATGGTACCATCCTTCTTTTTGACAAGTACCACATGTGCTCCCCACGGAGAAACACTAGGCCTAATGAATTGCTTAGCCAATAAATCCTCGATTTGCCTTTTGAGTTCCACTAACTTTAATGGTGCCATCCTATAAGGTGCTATAGATATAGGTTTTGTCCCAAGTACTAAATATATAGTAAACTCTATTTCTCGATCAGGTGGCAACTTAACTATTTCACTCAGAAATACCTTAGGTTATTCTCTCACCACAAGTATATCCTCTATGCTCTGCTCAACCTCGACACTTAGTGAGAAAAGAAGAACATATCCTAGAGTTCCCTCCAATAAACAGTGATTCACCTGGTTAGCATTGAGATACACTGACTCCGAATGAATAACTCTAAAAGGTAAATTTGTCAAGAACACAAGGGTTTTATCTAAACAATTCAAAACTACACAGTTGGCAGACAACTAATCCACGTCGAGAATGACATCAATATCTACAAGGGGTAAACAAATAAGATTTACAAAGAATATCCTATCTTCTACTTTTATACAACAACTAAGACACACTCTTGAAGTTACAACTAGTTTACCAGTGGGAGTAGACACAGACAAGTCATATGGAAGTTTAGACACAGGTAAATCCAGCATATTCACAAAATCATAAGAAACAAAGGAGTAAGATACTCCTGAATCGTGTAACACAAATAAAATATGATCGTGAATTATGCATTTACCTTGGATAAAGTCTACATACTGAGTCACCTCTTTGCCATTAAGAGTGTAAACCCTTCTCTTGACTTGAGGTCTCAGGGTAGACATAGCTTCTTACCTCTGAGGAAAATCCTTAGCAAAATGCCCAGGCTGTCTACACATGGAGAACACCTAACAAGGTCTATCTTCATGATGTTTTCCAAACTTAGGACACTTAGGTCCCACAAACTCTTTCTGAACCTGCTTACCTTTACCTTGAGCAAAGCTAGGTTTAGAAGACCTATTCATGAACTTCTCATCACCATGCTTCCTTTTTTGAGAGCCTTGTGACTTTTGTTCCATTGAAGGTTTCCCATCATGCCCTTCAATTATCCTGTTTTTATTGACCAAGGTTGCAAAATCTCATATCTCAAATGGCCTGATAACTTTCTGAACATCTTCTCTCAATTCTTCTTCAAATTTCACACACTTCCATCTCTCATCAGTGTTGAATCTGATGTAGGACAAGAATTTGGACAACTCATTAAACTTGGCCATATACTGACCAATGGAAATGTCGCCTTGCTCTAGCCTCAAAAACTCCATCTCTTTCACATTATGCAAACTTTATGGGAAATACTTTTCCAAGAATGAACCTTTGAAGACCTCCCACTTAATAGGTGTAATACTCTCGATAGCATGTTAGACTAGTTTATAGTTACAAAGGTAGCATAATACTTGTTTGGCATATTAGTTAAGTTTTGTGACAAATTAAGTTAGTTTAGGCACTTTGTTGCAACACAAAATATGGTAAATGGCCTAAAATGACTCAGAAAATAGCACAAACTTCTATTTGAAGGAAAACATGTGTGAATAACTTGTTTCTATGTCATAAATAAGTTAAGTAAGGTATAGTTAAAGTTTCAGGACAATCAGAGTCAATTTGGTATTTTTAGGTATAGTGATTATGTTTTTAATGCCAGATTGACCCCCAACAGATATGGAAAAATAGAGAAAAAGTACAACATGATTTTTAATGAACCTTAGGATTTATTTTGAGTCTGTTGGAGGTTTGGAACCTTGATTCAGAGAAATCTAAGTGTTCATAGTAGATTGGAATTTCCAGTACCACATTAGTCGTAATCCTTTAAGAAGCAAAGTGAGATTTATTTTCCTTATTCCCATGGCTGAGAGCAAAAGTTGAGGAGAGAAAGTGAGAAAAGAAGGAAACCAGAGGAGAGGAAAGAGAAGGAAATAAAAGGGGAAGTCCCAAGAGCAAGAGCAAGGCTTCAAGATCTTCATCCAAGTAAGAGGTAAGGGTGTTTTCTATCTTTGTTTCTTCATCTTTTCTATGATTTGGACTTAGGTCTTTAGAAGAAGAAGCTGGATGTTAAAGAGGGAAAAATAGTTTCTTTAGCTTGATTCTTACTTTCATTGATTGGAATTGGTTATTTCAACTTAATGAAAACAAGATAGATGGATTTATCTATAGTATGAGCTAGTTGGGAACCTAGGTTTTTAAGGAACTAAGTGGGTGATTTTTGGTGTTTGATCCAAGTTTAGTGAATCAATAGGTTGTAATGGTGTTTGACGAGCGCCAAACTCATTCAAAATTAAAATCGAGTTATACCTATGGCTTGTAGCATAAGAGTTAACACCGGATCGTCTCTCAAGGATTTTAGTTGCAATTTAACTAGATCAAGCCGAAATTGGGAAGGATGGTTGAGCATACAAAAAACGTAAATAACAGAATTCAAACAAAAATGGATAAAACAGAATTAATAAAGCAACCAATCCAAGAGAATTCACCAAAGTTTATTTTAATCCATCATTGATT
The DNA here is from genome assembly GCA_029884595.1 of Ormosia semicastrata. Classification (NCBI taxonomy): domain Eukaryota; kingdom Viridiplantae; phylum Streptophyta; class Magnoliopsida; order Fabales; family Fabaceae; genus Ormosia; species Ormosia semicastrata. The sequence continues at coordinate 47,653,502 of JAQQTO010000060.1, forward strand.
ATTATAGGTCCATTCAATTATCAATCAAGTCCTTAGTCTTAGATCACTTCAAGATGCCTCTCAATGATCCACAAATCTTCTACTAGAAACGCTTCCAGGATTTAATTAATTAAGCTTAGACAAATTAAGCACCCATACAAACCGAAATTAACTTAAAAGCCAAGATCCAACCGAGTTAAATATTTCATCAAACACCTTCAATGTGCAACACCCATTGTAGGGTATCATATTTAAGACTAATTCCAATAAAACTTACCCAAGTTGTAAAAGAATTAATCTTGTAAAAATGTCAATTTTAAAATTTTGTTTACGAAGTAAAATAAATCAAGTAAATCGAATTATAACATTAGTAAAAACTTATAAAGAACATACCAATATATATATATATACACATCATGTCACAAAACTTGTTCAAATAATTTACATAAGTACAAACTAGTTCCAAAAGTAAACTACAAACATACTAATAACCAGAATTCTAAACAGGCCTAAGGATTTGGTTCCTCGGAAGGATCCTCTTCCTCCTCCTCAATATAATCGAAGAACCCTGGCGGATACAAATGCCTCACAGGGGTTCTAGCAGATGATACAACAGAATCCTCTTGGGGTGTATAAACAGACACTACTCCACCCTAGAGTTCACGAATAGGCATCGTGAATTCTAAACGTACTGTAGCATGCTGTGTCAAAACGGAAATCCCATCTAGGGTTCCACTTAAGGTCATAGTTAAGTCCCCGGTATACACAAACCTTTGATTATTGTAGTCCAACCTCCAAGCATCAGCTTCCCCATGGAACTGAACCCCAATAAAACCCAAAACTGGTCGTCTTGACGCCATATAATAAAATAAAGAAAACTGCTACTGAAAATAAACAGGGTCCCTTGCCTCCTCGTTCTCTCGATCTTCTATAAACATATACAATAAAACAGACATAGTATAACAAAGAGGTGAGATCCCCTACATCAATACTAGTATGGCAGTAGAGAAAATGACAGCAAATAAACAGAGTAATATCAAGACATTAAATCACATATTATAGATATTGAATCCAATAATCATAAAACAGATAAACATAAGTATCATGTTATTATGTTGATCACTATGCAAATGCACACAGACAAAACCCTACTCCATGGAGCTAGATACAGTTTCGGAGAGAAGATCCAGAAGACATATCTATCACTCGACTGTTGTGGCCAAAGTGCTAGAATATATCTATTTTGTCAAAAGTGCACATCAGGCATTGGACAAGACATTCTGTACCAGATCACGATATAGGACAGTGTCTCGGTCCGGATCATCGGTGTGTTTGCATCAGTCTACCCCACAGACAGAAGAGCTACCAACCATCCATTATGAGGTACCCGCACCCCGATGCCCCCAAGATCAACGAGTGACCTACACTTGTCTGCTCGCACCCGCACTTAGGTGTAATTCATGTCCTAGGCATACAGCCTTAACCAAACAAGCAAATAGGCTTTTCTATACATGATATGTAATTCAAACATACATACCATTATTATTTCTACAACATCTCATATATCCTCACCTTTTCTTGGTGATATCAAGATTTACACAACCGGCCCACCATAACTGCCGGACAGCAAACTGCTGTTTATGCTTAATCGCGTAGTGATATTATCGCATTTTTGAAATTGCAGAACATTTTTTTTACGTTTTCAAATCGCGTAAGGATTTTTCAAATCGCGTAAACATTTTGTTGCATTTTCTCAATCGTGAGTCTAAAATTACTATTTTTGAGTTGCATAAATATTTTTCAATGTATTTTCAACTATATAAAATATTTCTAACTTATTTAAACCAAAATAATGTTTTTCTCAAAAATTTAAGTTTTGTTACCATTATCTGCATAATAGTCCCTCATTTAAACAATATTTATCTAATAATCCTTGTTTAAATAATATTTTTCATAATGGTCCCTCCTAAAATAATATTTACAAGATAGTCCCTCTTTTAGAAAATATTTGCAACATAGTCCCTCTTTAAATAATAATTATAATATAGTCCCTCTAAAAATCAGTATTTCTACTATTTTCCAAAAAGTTGTAATTCTTTGATTTACTTAAGATATTACAACTCAAAATTTCCTAACGCGCTTCAAAAACCATAGGGTGAGCTATACGTCAGTAGATTTTAAGTACTTACATTTATTTAACTACATAGCCTAGTAAGCTAATTTTAATTCTAAAAATCAAGTTACTTTCATTTTAAATTCCCAAACTTACTAAAATGAATTCTTATTATTAAAACACTTAATTCTATACTGAGTAAAATATTTTTTGATCTTAAATAACAAAATTTGGCATGTTGGCTGAATTTTCATTCTTGCTTCAAAATTCATTATAAGTTTATTTTCTAACACTTTAAATTCTTGTAAAATCTCTTAATTAATTTTATTGTCACAAAACCTTTAATCCTCAATTTAAAATCATAATTTTAGGACTCTTGGTCCTCTTGAGAGTAGTGAGGTCATGTGCCTCTAAGCTCTTTGGAGCTTTCATGTAATCTTTCCAACATGTTGTTCACATCCTAAATTACACATAAATTTGCATGCTTCCAAAATTATACATACAAGCATATTATCAAAGCTATAGTCATACCATCACACATGCAACCATGAATTTAAAATCATAAACACCACAATCACAAACAAAGAAGCATAGAATAACAAGTGAATAAACCCTTATAGATTTTTCACCATACAAAACCATTTCCTCACCACCAACACTTAGTTGATGAGGTTAATCTCCCTCTTACCTCAAGGAAGTCAAGAATCTTCAAGTTCTCTCCTTCTCTTGATTTCGTGTGACACACAAACAAATCCCTAAAAATCTTAAACAATTCTAAAAGTCACAAACAAGACTTAAGAACAAAGAACCATAGATCAATCATGGTCTAGAAAATCAAATCTCCAATTTAGAATTAAAGATTCAATAAATTACCTTTAAAGAAGTAAACTAAAGCTTGGTTTTTGAAGCCCTTAGAGATTGATTTAGGCAAAACCTCCAAGATGAAAAGTGTTTAGAATATGGTTTAGGTTTAGAAAATGTAAAGAAGTAAAATTATAGAAGATTGGAAATAGGATTTGGGTGGTTGGCCGAAACTCCAAGGAAGAAAAAGAAAGGAAAATGTGTTCTTGTGTTCTTGAAAGTTTTGAGAGAAGATGAAGGCTTTAGCTTTTTGGTGAGAGAAAATAAATATGGATAGTAAACTTGGAGAGTTAAAACCGTGTAGGACTATAGGAAAATTATAAGTTAATTATGATAGTAAAAATATCACCTTTGTGTTCACATTAAACATCACATGGCCTATGTCACCTTATGATCACCAAATGGTCATAAAAGACCATTCAAGAAGCTTGGAGAATCCACTTGGCCGTGTGGCTCTATAGGAAAAGCTAACCAAGTTTGTTTCTAATTTAGTTCTAGTTACATTTTAATCAAATAACAACTAACTAAATTAGGTTTTCCAGTTACTTGATTAACTATTTAGTTACATAGCTAACTAGTGAATTAGGTCATTGAGTATGTCATGCCTAATCACTTGCTTCTAGATGAAATTAGGATATTTAGCTAGTAACTAGATCCTAACTAATAAATAACTAGGCTAGTTTCATTTAGTTTCTAATTAGGCAATTTAGGCAACTAAATTAGTTTTATTTAGTTACTTTGTAACTAGTCAAACTTTTCAACATAGACCATTTCCTATTGGTTAGAAAAGTCCAACCATCATTTTTGACTTGTTTCTATTGGTTCATTTTAAATTAGGTTACAGAAAATATTTTAAGTACTTTTTTTGTCAAATAAATTATACCGGGTCCAATAATTTATAGCAGAAACTGCTATAAATAAAATAGCAGATAATTTTTTGAGAAATATTTTTATTTCACAGTTAAATTCTAAAAATTAAAAGATTAATTTCTATGTCTCTCAGATTTGAGTTTAGTAAGATCCCCCGTCTCCGAATAAATCAAATAAGATTTTCCCTAGCCCAAAAATTATTATTTTCCTAACCAAGAGCAAATCTCACACAATGATCAAAAATAGTCTCAGAACAGACAAATTAATTTTATGGCATACAGAAAACACAAAACATTGAAATTTAGTCATTACTATAAAATAGCCAAAATCTGGGATGTTACACAATGCCTTGTTTAATCTACGAGTTAATCTCTTTGCACATGATAATTAAGCAATTAACATATGCAAATTCTAATCAAACAACCTGAATTAACAAAGAGAGGAAGAAGAAGAGAAACTTGATTAATAGATGAATATAACAATTAAAGCATAATATCAAGATTAAGTATCAAGTTGTTCAATCTCTTAGATTGATCTAAAGGCCCTACCCCTCCATGAGAAGGGGAGAACTCACAAAAATAAAAGAAGAGAAAATGAAATTCTAGAGAGAAGAAGGAGGAAGAAGTTCTAGAGAGAAAAAGAGAAAAGTGTAGAATGAGAGGTATCTTTCTACTTAACCTTAGATTTCTACCTAAAACTCCTAAAACTACCTCCTATTTTAGCCTCACATGATTAGAATCCACTTATATACAAAGTTGGGTCCATTATGAGCAATTGGGTCTAAACCCCAAGCAAATTGGAGTTCTACAACTCAAGTTATGATCAAAACAATATCAAAGGATCACTAAACTCGTATTCTGACTTTCAGGCCCAATTCGGTCCAATAGACATCCGATTGAGACTTCGAACTCTTCATCAAAATTGTAGAGCTTTGTCTCAGCTTTCCTACAAGGTAAAATGTATAATTATCAGATATCTAGAATTCAAGATATGGTCAAAATACAGAAACAATGTAAAACCTCAATAATATTGGGAATTATCAATTAAGCCCAATTTGAGCCCAAACTTATAAAACATTACCAAGCTCAAACAATTAAGGACATAGAAGTTGTAAATGACTAAACATGAGGGTTTATTAATGTATAGAATATGTGATTATCAAATTCTCCAGCACTTAGCTTTTGCACTCCTCGGCAAAACACATAAGACCAAAACCAGGAAACAAGGGATCAACATAAAAACTAAAAAAACTAAAAACTCTAAAAAACTCAAATTCCAATGACATTCAAGAATGTAAAAGTTGACAAGCAAGAAGAGCAATAAAAGATTCAAGGGGACAAAATATTCATGAATTAAAATATTTTTACATCTCAAACCGATAAGCAATGTAGCTTCAAATTGAAAAGCAAGAATCAAGAATGATAGATCCTCACACAAGATACACTCTCAAACTCTCAAGTGTTTACAAGGTAAGTATTTCACTCAATTCAACTCATGAACAATTGCATTACCATAAGGTTGCTTATCTTCTATTTCTCAACTACTCAAAACACATGCACACACAAATCAAGAGGACGTTATTCACGGTGGTAATGGGGCCAAGGTAAAGGAATGAAGCAATATGGATATGGCAAGATAAATACCAAAGAGAATGAAAGAGCATTGGGGAGGAACTCAAATAACAAGTGACAAGAATGAAATTTTACCCCCCAATTCCATATTATGCACATCTCATGCACATCCCATGCACATCTCTTATTCCTTCTCTCATTTATTTTTTTTCTTCTTTTTTTTATTTCTTTTCTTCACAACCTTTCTTGTTTTTTTTTTCATTTTTTTTCAAGAGCCAATCACCTTGCATATTAAACATCAATTTTCACAACTCCCTCACACTTGAACAAAAGAGCTCCTTAAATGAAAATGAACCAATGCTTTCTCATTCCCTAAGGTAAGGTAAAAACATGGTTTTTTTCACATAAGGCATATAATGAGCTAAAATAAAGAATAGGCAAGTAGGCTCAAGGGGGTTAAACAAAAGGAAATGATGCAAGGTTGGCTATTTGACTAAAGTAGTTAATCAAGACAGAATGCCTCAATCATGTTCATGCATGCAAGTGAAAAATGTAGTCTCAAAAAGAATCAAAGCAAGTTCTACAGTGATCAAATGACATGAGTGAAAATCACACAAGAAAGAGGAGAATTGTGCAAATGTTAAATTCACTAATAGGTTCAAAATCTTACAAGGTATGCATCCATCAAACTTAGTTCACCAATTCCAACATCCACCACCAAGCAAATCAAATTCAGGAAGAAAGAAAATTTATTCAATCATATTATGAACCTTGAGTTTCAATTGTCTCAAACTCTTAAACTTCACAAACTTCAAAACATCATTGGAAAACAATTAAAAACACAAACACATTTTAAAAACAGAAAACAAAATTTTAAAATAGAAAAAAAATAAAAAATTAGAAACAAAAATAAAAAATAGTAGAATTCAATAACAAAGACAAAATTTAGCTACAAAGAAGAGAAAATCAAGACATGAGAAATTAAAACAAAAAAATTTATCAAAAATATAAGAAATTAAAAATAGAAAATAATAAAAATAGAAATAGGAAACAAAATCAGAAATAGTAAAAATAGAATTTAAAAATAGTAAAAATAGAAACAGTAAAAACAGAATGCTAAAATTCCTCCCCCACACTTAAATTCCACATTGTCCTTAATGTAAAGTTCAGAAGAAAAAATAACATCCATCAAAATCATCAATGAATGAAGGACATGGACAAGTAAAATAAAAGAGAGGGAAAGAAAAGAAACATCCTTATGAAGTGGGGTAGACGACTTCTTGCAAGTGCACCTCCTCCACAATGTCCCATTGAGCTCCTTCATAAAATAGTTTGAGGCGATGTTCATTGATTGTGAAAGCTTTGGTGGTATTCTCACTTGTAACCTGCACAACACCATAAGGGAAAATCTTACACTCATGGTCTTACTTTAATTAAAATTATTCTAAGTTTTGGATAAAACTTCATTCTTGGTTCTTTCCATTTTATGAATCCCTAATTAATTCCTAATTGTCCAATTAATTAAGTTTCACTTCAATTTAACATTTCTTATTAAATTCTTCTCTAGAGGAATTCTCTTGATTGTTAAGTTCCTTACTTTAATTTTATTCAAACTCACTTAGAGAATTATTCTAAGGTTTTCCATGTCTCACACTCTTGTTCTTTAGTTAGGTCAAAAGATTAACTTTTAGGTTATCAATTAAATTTCTCTCCATTACCTTATTAACTACTTATTACTTGATTACTGAATTCCAAACTTAACTAAAAATTACATCTTTGGGACCCAAAATGGCCTAGAGGTCGTGGCCTCCCAAGGGTAGTAACCCTAAAATTTTTCTTAACTCCATTACATCTTATTCACTTGATTAATCATGTTTCCATCTTGATTACAAAATTTCAATCATGATCCACCAATTGGAGGTCATGGCCGCAAGCCTCCATGAGGAAAGCAAGGGACTTTTATTTCTATTTCATGATTCCAATCCATCCAAGATCATCAATATACATATAAGATCAATAAAATAGATTAAACAAAGCAAAATCAACATATAACCACAAAAACCAAACAACAAAGAGAGTAACCCTAACTAGGGTTCCTCACAAACAATACAAAATCAAGTCTTTCACTACCAAGAGAGGTTGAAGAGGATTATCTCCCTCTTACCCAAGAGAAAACAAGAAGAGGAATCTCCTTTGTAGCTCCATGATGGATTCGGTTTCTCTCCTTCAAAACCCTAGAAATTTCAACTTCAACCAATCAACACCAATGCTTGAAAAAGAGAGAATAAATGGTCATAAAGATGACCTTAAAAATGAAAATGAAGAAGAAAATGTGAGGAACCAGGAATCTTACCCTAAAGCTTCAAACTTGAAGCTTGAAGAAGATAATGAAAATGTAAGCTTTTCAAGAAATCTTCAACTAGAAAGGTGTTTAGAATGTAGTGGAGATTAAGGAAATATGGTTGCTTGAAATTTTTGTGATGGTGGAGGGCATGGAAGGGAGTGAGGCCATGTGGGTGGTAGAGAGAAGAAGGAGAAAATGAGAGAAGGAGGAGAAAATGAGAGAAAGATAAGTGTAGAGAGAGAAGTTGATAGTAGAAAATGATGATGACTTTTGATTTTTGAAATTAGAATAGGAAACTTAATTAAGTGAAAGCACAATTTTGGACTCCAAGAAGGGCCATGCAGCCATGTGGTGAGAAGGAGAAGAGAGAGGGTGTGTGTAGCTTCTTTGAGAAGCTTGGTAGCTTTTTTAAAAGAGGTTTTGATTAGACATAAAGTGGATTACATTTGGATAGGATAATTAGATGATAAAGTGATTAAAATAATAAGGTGATTAGGGTTTTAATTACAAGATATTACCCAATGGATAATTGTTACAGTGCACAAAGCCAGTATTAATTATCCAATGGATAATAGAACGTATCGCAAAATTTTACTTAACAGTACATATAGAGATTTTATTTATCAGATAAAATTTTGAAAAATGTAAACATCGTAAATTGTACCCAGCCACAGGTATAGTAAGATCCCACGTCGACATTTCCAAAGTTCAAATTTTACCAGCCTCAGGGAAAACATTTCGTTTTCCCGTTTCCACTCAGTGCGCACGTAAATCAAGAAATATATTAAAATAATTAACTATTCCGAAAAAATTCACAAAAATTCTCAAAAATCACAAATATTAGAAAATGACTACTTATCATGAAATAAATAATTTTTGGGGTGTTACACTAACTCTGCTTAGTGTGCACCTAAAATGAAGAATATATTAAAATATTCGATGTTTCTGAAAAAATCCAAAAAAATTCTCAAAAATCATAAATATTATAAAATGATTATTTATGATGAAACAAATATTTTTTGGGGTGTTACATTTACCATATCCACAAACCAAGGAGAAATGACCTTACCTTGCAGTTGTAAAAGCTGCCATCAGGAAACGAATCATCAATAGGAAGGGGATCTGAGGCTCTCTTAATTCTGCTCAAGTGATTAGCCACCAGGTTTTCTGCTCCACTCTTATCTCAAATCTCCACATCAAATTCCTAGAGTAGCAGCATCCATCTAATCAATCATGGTTTAGCTTCAGGCTTCTTCAGAAGAAATTTTAGAGCTGCATGATTAGAAAATACCACAACCTTAGAATCGAGCAAATAAGATCGAAACTTATCTAATGCAAACACAATAGCTAAAAGTTCTTTTTCTATGGTTGTGTAATTCACTTGAGCAGCATCCAAAGTTCGTGAAGCATAGTAGATCACATGGGAAGCTTTGTCCATTCTCTGTATCAAGATAGCTCCCACAGCATAGTTAGAAGCATCACACATTAGCTCAAATAGGAGTGTCCAATCAGGTGGCTGAATGATAGGGGTACTGGTCAAAGCTCGCGTCAAATGATCAAAGGCCTCTATGCATTTCTGGTCAAACAAGAACACCACATCTTTCTGCAACAGGTTGGATAGTGGAAGGGCTATTTGATTGAAATCTCTGTAAAGCACCTTTGGAAACCTGCATGTCCAAGAAAAAAAAGAACTTCCCGCACGCATGTAGGGTAAGATAAACAGGTAATAATATTTATTTTTGCAGGATCAACAACAATACCTTCGCTAGACACTACATGACCTAAAACTATACCCTATTCTACCATGAAATGACATTTCTCAAAATTCAGGACAAGGTTAGTTTCAATGCATCGATGCAGTACTCTAGATAAACTATCCAAACAAGAATCAAAAGAAGAACCATATATAGTGAAATCATTCATAAACACCTCCATGCACTTCTCTAAAAAGTTAGAGAAAATACTTACCATGCACCGCTGGAAGGTACCAGGGGCATTGCAGAGGCTGAAAGGCATCCGCCTGTAAGCAAAGGTGCCGAAAGGATAGGTGAATGTGGTCTTCTCCTAATCCTCAACTATAATGTGAATCTGAAAGTAGCCAGTGTATCCATCCAGGAAGTAATAATGGGATTTCCCAGCCAATTGATCCAGCATATGATCAATGAACGGCAAGGGGTAGTGATCTTTCTAAGTGGCCTGGTTGAGCCTCTTGTAATCAATGCAGACTCCCTAATTGTTCTGCACTATGGTAGGGATCAACTCATTCTTCTGATTGGCCACAACTACCACTCCAGATTTCTTGGGGACAACCTGCACAGGACTCACCCAAGTGCTATCAGATATGGGGTAAATAATACCAGCTTGCAGTAGCTTGGTTACTTTTTCTTTACCACATCCAGAATCAAAGGGTTCAGTCACCTTTGGGTTATCGCACTGATTTAGCTCCATCCTCAAGTAAAATTCTGTGCATGCATGTGGAAGGGCTAATGCTAGGAATATCCGCCAATGTCCATTATATGACCCTCTTATATGCTCTCAAAACCTGCAACAATCTCGCCTCCTGGTCAGCAAGGAGGTTTTTGTCTACAATTACCGAAAGCTGCTCATCATCTGCCAAATATGCATACATCATATGCTTAGGCAAATGCTTAAGCTCAAGGGTAGGTGGTTTCTGTATTGAAGGTATCAACCTGATTGCGAAAACTTCCCAAATAGCAGGATCACATTTCATAGAATAAGGTAATGTAGAACATGCAGAATTACCATTCACAACAGCAAGAATATCAGAAGATGTAGATTTACCATAATCAAAAATAGCAAATTTATCAGAAACAGAAGCAGGATCAAAAGTAGAAAATTGATCAGAAACAGCATATGCAGAAATAGCAAATTGATTAGAAAGAGAAGATTTATCACAATTAGCAGAAGAATTATCACAATTATCACAATCAGCAGAAGTATCACAATCAGCTGCAGAATAAATAGATATAGCAGAATCAGCAAAATCAGAAACAACACATGCAAAAATAGCAAATTAAACAGAAAGAACAGATTTATCACAATCAGTAGAAGAATTATCATAATTATCACAATCATCAAAAGTATCACAATTAGCAGCAGAACGAACAGATTTAGCAAAATCAGCAAAATCAAAAACAACACATGCAGAAATAGTAACACCATATAGAAATCCCCCAATCTCAGGAAATCTAGCTAGCATATCAAAATGCACATCATCAACCAGCATATCAAGGACATCTAACTGAAAAATAGAATGCTCTTCTAAAGGATGTTTCATGGCATCAAAGATATTAAATTGAATTATGTTTTCACTAAATTTCATGGAAAGGGTACCAGCATGCACATCAATCTTAGTCTTAGCAGTTTTCAAGAAAGGTCTACCTAAAATTAATGGTGGCTGACTAGATGCAAATTCATCTTCCATGTTCAAAATATAAAAATCTGCTGGAAATATTAACTCATTTACCCTTACCAAAACATCCTCAAGTACTCCTACTAGATCAGTTGTGCTCCTATTTGCTAGCTGAATGATGATTTCGGTAGGCTTCAACTCTCCAATGTGCAAGGATTCAAAAACTAATTTGGGCATGACATTAATGGAGACACCCTAATCTAACATTGCATGAGTGAATTGCTAGCTACCTATTATGCAAGGAATGGTGAATATTTTAGGATCCTTGCATTTTTGTGGCATACTCGACTGAATCATTACAGAAACATTTCTGCCTATACTAATCTTCTCTGTACCCTTGAGTCTTCGCTTGTGAGTACACAACTCATTGAGGAATTTGGCATACTTTGGAATCTGCTTGATTGCATCCAGGAGAGGGATATTAATTTCCATCTTCCTAAATGTCTCCATGACTTCTCTTTCTATTTCTGCTTGCACTGTTTGCTTGAACTATGTGACTCTATTTGGGAAGGGTAGTGGAATGGCCAAATCTGGATTCTCTGGACATTTCTTCTATGTTGCAGATTTCTGCACTGAACTATTTATTTTCTATGAATTTTGCTGTTTCTGGTCTATCTAAGGTTGCTGCTCAGGTTGCTGAACTGGTTGACTAGGACCACTAACTTCTCTGCCATTTCTCAAGTTAATGGCACTTATATGGCCTCTTAGATTATTGACTATTTATGAAGGTAATTGGCTTGATCCTTGGCTTTTTAGCTCACTCACAGTGGTGGCCAACTGCCCAATCTGAGTTTGTAAGTTCTGAATGGTGCATTTACTTTATGCTAGAACTGAATATTATTTATAGCCATCTGCTTCATCAAATTTTCCAATGATGGCTCGACTGGAGTGGCTGCTTAACTTGGCAGCATGAGGGGCTGCTGCATAGGTGGCTGCACAATTTGTTACTGTCTGAATGTAAGTGGTTGGTATTTGGTGCTTAGACTTGTAACTTCGTATCTAAATTACTGCTGCTACTGGTGGGGCTCTTGTTATTGACCAGAATTCCCATATCTCAAGTTAGGATGGTCCCTCTAGCCAGGGTTATAAGTACTCAAAAATGGATCACATCTGGGCTATTAGAGCTGCTAATATTGGGGTCTACCAGGAAAAATACCAACTACTGTAATTGATTGCTCTGGAAAAATAGAACCACTATCCTGAAGTGTTGGACAAGCATTTGCAAGTGGTTGTTGTTCCACTGCTAACTGCCTTACCAAAGAAGGCAATTCATCCAATCTGTGTTCCATTATCTGTTGGTCTACATTAGACATTTGGATCTCATTTACACTTCTGGTTGGAGTAACCATTCTTATCCCAAATTACTGTGTATTGGCAGTCATGTTTGCTATCAAATCTCTTAGTGTAGCAGGGGTCTTGTCTACTAATGCTCCTCTAGAGGCAGCATCCACCATGCTTCTGTCATTTGGTAGCAAGCCCTCATAGAAGTATTGTATCAAGAGTTGATCACTGATTTGGTGGTGGGGACAGCTTGAACACAACTTCTTGAATCTCTTCCAATATTCATGCAAGGTCTTACCAGTCGTTTGCCTTATGCCACAGATGTCTTTTCTAATGGCAGCTGCTCTGGATGCGGGGAAGAACCTCTCCAAGAATAACCTCTTCATATCATCCAAACTCATGATAGAACCTGGTGAAAGGTAGAATAGCCAATCCTTGGCTACATCAGCAAGAGAGAAAGGGAATGCCCTCAACTTGATGTGCTCTTCAAGGATCCCATGCAGCTTCATGGTTGAACAAATCACATGGAACTCCTTTAAGTGCTTATGGGGGTCCTCACCTGCATGACCATGAAACTTGGGCAACAAATGTAACAATCCAAATTTTAACTCAAAGTCAGCATCAAGATCAGGATATTGAATACACAAAGACTGGTAAGTTACGTCAAGGGCAACAAGTTCTTTAAGAGTCCTATTATGCATGTTATCGGCCATGATTTCAAAATCACTTAAGATTTCAAGTCCACTCTCAGATTCAATGTCACAATTAAATTTAGAAGCAATTCTTTCACTTAGCCTACAAGCTCTAATCAACCTATGCAATGTTCTATCAATCTCAGGATCAAAATCAAGCAAGTTATCAGGATTAGACCTAGTCATGCACCAATCAGGGCTATTTTGGTGTCAGAATGCCGAAAACACAGAAACATACAAATCTACACTACAGAAATAGGTAAAAAAAATAAAAAACATATCAAATGAATTTTAAAAATCATGGGACCACCACAAAATGAAAACTACACTGATTTAGAAAATTACCATGCAAAGAAAATATTTCAAAAATTGAAAAAGTAGTCTAAACAATGGAATTTGGGAAAACAGGGCATAGCCAAGGTTGCCTGCAAGACTATGAAACCTGGCCGAGTGATTTGGATTTTTCTCTATCAATTGGCACAGGGCATAACCAAGGTTGTCTGCAAGACCATGAAACTTGGCCGAGTGATTTGGATTTTTCTCTATCAACTAGCAAAAATTCAGAGCATTCAGAGATACCAAAATAATTACAAAAATTATCGTTATATCCCCAATTTTCTTAAAACTCCTATCAGATGATGGAATTTGGCTAAAAATGATTATTAAACCTTGGGGACCAAGTCTCAGCTCAAAAATCCACAGTCAAATTAACACTGGTCTGCCCTTGCACCCGAAGAAATCAGAAGATGGTGAAAACATGCTAGCAGGGTATGAAACAATGTTAGACAGTTAGGAACATGTCCAAAATGAGTGAATGACACTTACAAGGAGATCTTGCAATGCAATTATCAACAAGGGCATCAAAAGGATGGCTAACAGCAGCAAAAACCAATGGAACAGTAACCAAGTAGGAGAATTGCAATGCATGAGAATGGTAGTTATGATCAGAATGAATGAACAAGAATTAGTTGTTAGTAAGAACAAGAGTTAGTATGACACTTAATGTGATCAGATTGTAACTATCAATCCCCGGGAACTGTGCCAAAATTTTAATGAGTGTCGAACTCAATCAAAATTAAAACCGAGTTATACCTATGGCTTGTAGCATAGGAGTCAACACCAGATCGTCTCTCAAGGATTTTAGTTTCAATTTAACCAGATCAAACCAAAATTAGGAAGGAGGGTTGAGCATACAGAAAATGTAAATAATAGAATTCAAACAAAAATGGATAAAACATAATTAATAAAGTAACCAATCCAAGAGAATTAACCAAACTTTATTTTAATCCATCCTTGATTATTATAGGTCAATTCAATTATCAATCAAGTCCTTGGTCTTAGATCACTTTAAGATGCCTCTCAATGATCCAGGGATCTTCTACTATAAACGCTTCCAAGATTCAATTAATTAAGGTTAAACAAATTAAGCACCCATCCAAACCAAAATTAACTTAAAAGCCAAGATCCAACCATGTTAAACATTTCATCAAACACCTTCAATGCCTTGTTTAATCTCTGAGTTCATCTCTTTGTACATGATAATTAAGCAATTAACGTATGAAAATTCTAATCAAAGAACTAGAATTAACAAAGAGAAGAAGAAGAAAAGAAACTTGATTAATAGATTAATATAACAATTAAAGAAAAATCTCAAGATTAAGCATTAAGTTGTTCAATCTCTTGGATTGATCTAAAGGCCCTACCCCTCCATGAGAAGGGGAGAACTCACAAAAATAAAATAAGAGAAAATGAAATTCTAGAGAAAAGGAGGAGAAAAAAGTTCTAGAGAGAAGAAGAGAAAAGTGTAGAATAAGAGGTATCTTTCTGCTTAGCCTCGGATTTCTACCTAAAACTCCTAAGACTACCTCCTATTTTAGGCTCACATGATTAGACTCCACTTAGATACAAATCTGGGTCCATTATGAGCAATTGGGCCTAAACCCCAAGCAATTTGGAGTTCTACAACTCAAGTTATGATCAAAACAATATCAAAGGATCTCTAAACTTGTATTCTAACTTTTAGGCCTAATTTGGTCTACTAGACATCTGATTGAGATTTTGAGCTCTTCATTAAAGTTGTAGAGCTTCGTCTCATCTTTCCTACAAGGTAAAATGCATAATTATCAGATATCTAGAACTCAAGATATGACCAAAATACAGAAATAATGTAAAACCTCAAAAATGCTGGGAATTATTAATTAAGCCCAATTTGAGCCCAAATTTATAAAACATGACCAAGCTTAAACAATTAAGGACATGGTAGGTGTAAATGACTAAACATAAGAGTTTATTAATGTATAGAATATGTGATTATCAGTGTTATAACATGTTTAGAAATTGTTGGTGGTGTTAGAAACTAACTAGAAACCAAGTTCAGAGGATTGGAAGTTGAGATGGTTTAATGAAACAGTGTAGAACCATGTGTTTTTTGTAGAATTCTACAGAAAACTAGTGGGTGCCATGACGTGGAAAGCTCACACCAAAGCATGAGACTAGTTTGGCTTCAAGTGTCGCAGCATGGGGTGTATCACCTAAGCACCCGAGAGTAGGGCGCTTCGGCGTGAAAAAGGAGTGTCGCGGCATGAGGGTCTGAAACTCACCAAGATGCTGATTTTGATGGGTTGAGCTCCCTAGTTGTTAGAATCCTTTGTTTATGCCTTTTTAAGAGTGTTGAGGCACTAGAGAGGGTATTTCTTATAGAAAAAGACCTAGTGGTGTACAAGGGAAGATAAAGGAAAATGTTACTAGAGAGGGTATTCATTAAGTATGGATTGTCATAGATTAAAGTTCAGCTCATGAGGGACAAAATGTTACTTAGATATCACTTGGGAAGTGATGAGAAAGTGAGAAATAAGTGTACAGGCTAGATGGCAAGAGTTAAGTACCATAAACCCTAGTTGGCAAGGGTGAATGCCACAGTGAATGAAAACTCTCAAAGAGCAAGGTAGAGTTAGCAATGCAAGATTAGGATTTGTACTCAGTCTAGTTGGCATTAGTTAAATGCCGTAGTGCATGAACTGATCTTACAGATAAGAGGTAGTCTTAGTAGTGCAAAATAGACTTAGAATAAAGTTATGTGGTGGTTATGTTAGAGTTAGGACATAACTTCGCATTGTCACCCACACACCTCACTTCTCACATACTTGCTATTCCTAGAGTTCAGAGAGTGGAGGCATCCACTCAATTTTTGGTGGCGATATCCACCCAGTTAAGGTACAATACTTAGTAGGCTATGGGGTAGAAGGTCATGTGTTGTGGTAACAAACTTGTACACTTGTTGCTATTGGTACCTCCTGGACTAGTTGCTCGACTGGACAAGTGGTGGTGGTGGTAGCGGTGGAGGTGGAGTTTCCCTTATCCTCTCAAGCATTCTCGTATTCATGGTAGTCTGCTCCCTCATCATAGTCCCCATAGCCATAAAGGCTCCAGCCATGTCTGGGCTTTCATTAGAATCCTCAGTCACTCGAGTTCGCCTAGGAGGAGCCATAGTTTCTTGTACACACAGAACAATACATATTAAGTTGATTGGTCTCAATATCATGTAATAGTGAGACTGAAGCCAATAACATCCCAACCTAAGGCATGTCATGCAATTCATTCCAAATATCTCACACAAGATAAAAGAAAAGAATAACACACACAACAGGAATCCCTGACATGCCTAAGCATAGTCAGTCCATACCCTAGCTCAACAGGATGAACTACTTAGATATCAAAATGTAACACCCTAACCCTAATATGGTAGTATATTCAAAATGCACTTTAGTAAAAAGAGTTAAGCATGTCATTTTCACTTTAATATTTCGATAAAGTATTCTGTAATAACTTGATAAGCTATTAAATAGAGCCAAGAGGGTAAAAAAGTTTAATATATAAAATACTTGCCATAAAAGGGCTCATAGTCATATACAAACTTTACAAGAAACAAGCGAAATAAATAAATACATGCTTAAACCAAAAGAAATAAAATAAGCTACTCTAGGTCTTTTGCTTCTTCTTTTTCTTCTTTCCCTTTTTAGGGTCTTGACCTGGATTTACATGGAAACAAAAACGGGGTGAGAACATACAATTTACCAGTATAAGCATCCCAAAACTAGCATTTATAACATTCATAATGTATAAAAACAACTCATATACAATATATTATTGCCAACCAAAGAGACAACTGACCATACAATTGTTCAAAAATGAAATGTACAATATGCCATATGAATATTGTAACATCCTAATACCAATAACCTAGTATATTTGACATTTACTTGGATAAGCAGTATTAGCTATGCTACTTCTAACTTAAAACAACAAATATACATCATAAGTCTCACAAGGCACATTGTAATACATAAATTTATACAAACTCTAAGCAAATATACAAATATACAAGCTTTGTACTAAAAGAAACAAAATAAAACTAAACTAATTCTTTTGCTTCTTATCTTTGAAGGGTCTTGACCTAGATTTACATGGAAACACAGCAGGGTAAGAATTCACAAAATCCTCAATATGATTAAACCAAAACTAGTAGTTATTCATTCACAACTAAACATAACAAATTACATTTGCAATAGCTAAATGAACCTCAATTCATAACTATAAGAATATTTATATACATATTATGTAAAACTCATAAAGCAAACAATACCATTAACATAATTTTTATACCAAAAGGAATGGAACAACTACCCATACAGCTGTCAAATAATGCAATGCATAATATGCCAGATGGTTATGCCTAGAAAATGTCCTAAAGGTATGATTGTGCAATGCTTATTCAAGTTTTATTTTTGGAAAACACATGATACTTACTAAATTCCTGAAACAAAGTTCCATTGTATATATTGAGTAGGATAGGCACAATAGTCCTTACACTACTTCGTAATAAGTGAATTCCTTCCCTTCACGATTGTAATAGTTCTGCTACCACTCCCATACCGGTAACCCTAACCATAATAGCATAAATGCTAAGAGAATTTAGATCCAACACCTCATTCTCAGGTCATATGGTTGTGCACACCATCTAAGGTTACAATACATAGGAATAGCAAATAGCAAGTTTGAAAACCAAATATACAAAGTTATTATTAAAAACATACATACTCATGACAAGGTTCACATAACCAAGCAAAAGACAACACTAGTAATTTAGGACTTTACCTCAACTTATCACATAAGCAGTAAAATTCTTGTCACTAGTCTTCTCATATCTAGCACCTCACCTTATCACTTCGCAAGTGATCTCTAGGCAACCTTGTAACATCCTCCCTAATCTAATTATCCTAATTAGGGTTATAGATGCTCAGTATTGCTGGTAAGAATTATCTGTTAATTTAGATAATTTTCTGAATTAGTTTGAGTATAATTCTATAACACTAAATATAAGAAAATAATTAAAGTATTTGCAGAATCAATTGACATGATAGAAATAATTATGAAAAAATTATTTCCTAACTAAGGACCATTGATAAGAGTTGTGGAAAATTTTGGAGAAGCAACAGAGAAAGTTTAGTATTTTTAAGGATACTGCTGAAAAATAGCCAGGATAGTTAAGCAGCTCAGAAAATTATGAAATTTCATAGAAGTGACAAGTAGAATATGGAGAATATTTTGATATGAAAAATAATTTAAGGCAGACATATTTACCTATTTTACAAGTTTGAATTAATTTGAAAAAGTAGTGCAGCTTATTTGACGAATAGTAGTATATGAAAAATTATGAAAAAATGGAATTGAGGACTAAAATGAGTCCTAAATTTTTTCCTAATACTTATGGACACTTCAAAACTCAACTTTGGAAGATTAAAGTGTACTTAGTAGATCCAAAAGTATTAGTATGAAATTTTAAGTCACTTCTTTTATGTTTCTACTGTCACCACTTTTCAATATTAATCTAGAGTTTTCTTCACACTTCTGTCCATCAATTTTCCCATGAAATTAGAACATAGAAACAGAGGAGGAAAGCTCTCATATGGATACCCTTTTCTGCATTCCATCTTCCATTTTTGAATTTTCCATTTCCCTCCATATCCAACCTTCCTCTTCATTGTTCTTTGTCCATTGTTTCTTACGATTTTCACCCCTAAAATAGAGGCAAAAATAGAATAAATAGAGCAGTAGAAACAAGCTCAAAAAGGAGAGAAAAGAGGAGGAAAAAGTGAAGGAAAAGGAAAGAAAATCAAGGAAACAAAGTTAGGAAGCGAGGTAGGGGTTTATGCCTTAAAACCACTCATCTTTTTTTTTTTTTATGAAAACTGAATTTAAAATTTTGATTTTTACTTCTATAGTACCTACGGTCAACGTAAAAATAAAGAAGAAAATTGCTTGCTATTTTGTGCCTTGCTCCTATCCTTGTCTTATTTTATTTCTTATATGAGTTTTTGATTGAAAACTTGGGTTATGGCTGAATGTTGGATGATGTATTATGTGGTATTATATGGTCAAACTTTGATCTTGTATGGCTAATGGCCAAAATAGAATTTGTGAAGACTTTAAGCTTCATTTGTCCTTTTTTTTCCATTGATTTTTGGGTGAGAAATGTGAAGTTGTAAATGAGAATTTGAGGTGTTCTGGAGTGAGAAGGTCACAACCAATCATAGAGGAAAATAGAGATTTCCTTGTTTCCAGTTGTCTTTCTCCCTCTAATGGATGTTGATTGGAGTTTACATCTTGTCTCTTTGCTTTTGAGAATTTCATAAAAGAATTTAGTATGTGTGAATAGAAAATAAATGGAATTTTCGGCCTTATTTAGGAAACTCTAGCACTTGTATTAATATAATGTGTTATTAGATGTTTGAGTAGATTAATCATAAGCTTGAATAATCTTTGATATGATATAATGTAGACCAAATTTAGAATTCAAGGAGATAAGATGATCTCCAAGTAGTATTCAAAGAGTAAGTGCTTGACTTGTGATAGTATGGAAATTTATTGAACAATTAATTGTGTATTGTCCTTGATTATATTTGATTTCATGTTAAATCAATGTTTGGAAATGTTGGTTTTGGAATGAGCATAATGTTCACTATTAAATGTGTCTTATTAAGGAAAGTATTTGAATTGTGTGTTGAATTGGAATAGTATTGAATGGTATTGGATATTTGACATGTATTAGAGTAACTAAATTGGAAAGGAATTGAGCTTGTTAAATATGAATTTGTATTGTATGAATAGTGAATTTGAGAATGTGCTTTGATTGTACCAATGAGTATTAGAATTATGAATTTGAGATGTATATTAAGAGTTTGAGAATATGCTCCTTTTGATGTTAAGGTTGAGCTAGAAATAAGTATTGAATGAATGATTGAATAATCAGTACTCAATGATTCTGTATTTGAATTGAGAATGAGAATTAGACAATTATCCTTGAACAGGAAGGTAATTTGTCTAGGTTGTCCCACTCAGTATCCTTCAGTATATGAACCATTAGTTCACTTAGTATAGTGGATTTCGGAGACAATCCTGTATGAGGTCAGGGTATTCAAAATTTCATTAGAACCATGGAGGTGACCTCTTGTGAGGAAGGGGGATCCTGTGTTCTTAGATAAATTCCTCATAGTATCAGTATCAATATATTCCACACGTATTAATTCCTCATAAGATACTAGTGGTAGTGTGAGGCCCTGAATCACTCCCTACTATGAGTATATAGAACCTAAGCTATATGAGGTGGCTCCTATCCTTGTGATGCTTGACATATGGGTTATGTGGGGAAAATGAGTCTTTGGATGGGCACTGAGATTTGAATTGAATTTGTATGTCATGTTAAGACTTGAATGAGTATTGAACTTTGAATTGTATCTGAATGTCATGTTATGACTTGAATATTTATTTGAATATTTGAATGCCATTGGTACTATAGTATTGGTATATGGAGACAATTCGTGGAAATTATTAGTGATTGAAATCTGTATTGAGTTTGAATAATAATATTTGTACGTTTCATACACCATGAATATGAATATTTGAACGAACTGGATATCATGATAATTGTGTTTGGTACAATTATTAGAATTACTTATGTTTGAAATTTGTATTGTTGATAACGGATATTTTTTAAAACTACTATTAAATGGAATTCTGTTTTAGAAGAGAAGGGACCAAATTTCACCTTTTGTCACCCTTCTAACTATACATAAATATATATATTTATATATATATATATATATATATGTGTGTGTGTGTGTATATATTCAAATTGAATCTCAAAGAAATGTATTTTTTCCCAAAACAACTGGAATTATTGTGATGACACATTTTCATAATAGAACTTCTAAGAATTAGTATTCTCACCCCATTATTATTATGCATTCCATGATAATTCTAGGTTCAGTATTTGTAGTACAATGACATGGACAGAGGAAGATATTTATTTTTGGATTTAGACTTTTGAATAATGAATGTATGGAAAATGCCTAGAGGGCATAAGATATGTATTTGTACTATAATGTATACTTTGTATAGATATCCTTTAGTATATGTAAATTATTATTACACCCTATCTAGGCTCATATTTTTGTATATCATTGGAAAGTATATTTATAACTTTAAATGAATATGTTAAGTGATGTGCTTACTATTGTTGCTATGGTGTAAATTCGGATGCACTATTAGTAATAATAGTAAGGGCGTTACAAACCTTAAGTTACTCAAGATTCTAGATACTACCTTATACCATTCCACAACCCTAGGATGCTCAAAGTTCTACTAACTCCTATCACAAGGTTCACCCCAAACAAGTGAAAAGGCTATAACTAGAAAATATGCACTCTTGGCTCAACTCTATCACATAAAGGAACCAACCTATGTCTTTAGCAAAACACAAGTCTTAACCTTGATAAACAAGGAAGCACCCACTAACTATGCATCTTAAGCTCAACTTTAATTCTAAAGGAGCAACCTATGCATAAAGATAGGTATACCATGCCAAACAAACCCAAACTAGTTGCTTCTAGTACACCTTATCATTACTTCTCAAATGATACCAAAAGTAACCTCATATTGATTAAGGTTCTAAAAACTCACCTATAGCATGCTACATCTCAAAGGATGCCTAAGGTTTTCTCAACTTCTCACATATGCAAGGTGGTAATCCCCTCCATGAAATACCTTCATTAGTGTCTCAACACACATAAAAAGGCATAAATGAGTGATCCCAACATCTAGGGAACCCCATAACATCAAGACTACAATTCTCAAAAAATTCTGGAACTCACGCCATGCCTAGGCATGACTTTCCCATGCCTAGGCGTGGTTGGTGCCCCGTCTCAAGCCTAGGCATGAAATTCCCATGCCTAAGTGCCACACTCTCTGCTTGGTCTGGACTAAGTTTTTTATTCCACTCCTAGGCATAGAAAACCTGTGCCTAGCCACAACTCTATTGTAGAAAATTCTACAGAAATCGAGCCATTGTTCCATTGGTTCCAAACCAATTTCTAATGCTCCAATCTTGGATTCAAAGTGTTTTCCAACTCTAATCATGGTCTCTATTAATGTTAGATTCATTAAACACTCAATTCAACTCATCAATCATGGATTTAAACTCAATCAAGCAAAGAAAATACCCATTTAACAAAATGCTCTTCAAAGTGGCTTACGGACATCTACCAAGCAAAAACAAGCTACCACGCTTCCAACAAGCTGAAAATGCTCTATATCAACTCTTGGAATCAACAACCAAGCTAAAAGTAAAGATTTGGCTCACCAAACCCATTTTTGTATTCATGAAACCTAACTTCATTCAAGATGAACAAGAAGGGAAAAGATAAATAGAAACTCCCCCTACCTTTTGTGTAGCAAAAATGAAGTCTAAGCCTTAGATTTGCCCTTGATTTTCCTCTTCCTTTCCTCCTATCTTTCTCTCCCTTTCTTTCTCTCTTCTTTCTTCTCTGCTGCTACTACTTCAAACTGTGAGAAAAGGGTGAGAAATGAGAAAAATATCTTATTTGAAAGCCTAAATAGTCAAGGCAGCAGAAACAAAGAGAAACCCTAAGGGACTTGGTCACTTAAGTGACCAAGTGGTAATTCTCGATCTATTAAAAACACTTAGATTTCATCAAATCAGGTTTCCTAACTTCCAAAAAGTTTAAAATAAATCTCAAGATTCATCAAAAATCTTGTTTAACCAATACCATATTTTTCTATATCTGCGACTAGTCAATCCGGCATTAAAACACATAACTAGTATGCTTAAAAATACCAAACTAACTCTTATTTTTCTCAAATTTTAACTATATCATAGTCTACACATTTGTGACATAGAAATAAATTATCCATATTTATTTCCATTAGCTAAGCCATTTATGCTAATATCTAGGTCATTTTAAGTTACTTTTCACCTTCTGAGTTGCAGCGAAGTGCCTAAACTAACTCAGATTGTCACAAAATTAAACAAGCATGTTAAGAAAGTATTAAGCTACCTCTATAACTATTTACAAGTTTAACATGTTTTAGAGGATGTTACAAATATGCTTAAGGATTGTCCAATAATATGCTTATGTAATGCTTGTTCAAGTTTTGTTTAAAAAAAACCATGGCACTTACTTAATTCCTAGGAACCGCGTTCTAATGTATTTGTCTCAGTAGGATAAGCAAAGGAGCCTTTACATTACCTGGTCATCGATGGATTCCTTCCCCTCACAAAAGTAAGAGTATTGCTACCACCCCATGTACCGGTAATCCTGACCATAATAGCTCTCGAACTACGAGAATTTAGGAATAATCTTTATTCTTTGGCCAAATGATTGTGCACACTATATAAGATCACAATACATAGGAAAAGCAAGTTAATAAAACATGCAAATATATTTCCACATTTGTCACAACACAAGGTCCTTTATAACCAAGTGGAAGGGCAATACCAATAACTTAAGATTCTAGCTTAACTCATCATACAAAGTAAGGATAAATAAGCCACTAGCATTCTTGTATCCAATATCTCATACCATCACTTCACAAGTGATTCCAAAGTCAATCCCATGTTGAACAAGGTCTTAGGTACCACCCTAAGGCATTCCAACACACATAGATGCTCAAAGTTTCTCGTAAATCCCATATATGCAAGGTAGATATTTCCTCCATGAAATACCCCTTTTTGTGTCTCAATACACTTAAAATGCACAAATAAGGGATTCCAACAAGTAGGGAACTCCAATTTCCCAAGATAAACACCCTCGTAGTTTCTATGTTTGAGCACTTAGGGGCCTAGTTTCTCAGTGCCTAAGCGCTCTATAGTAGAAACACTCCCCTATTTCATCTATTCCCAAAACTTGAGCGACTAATCACTGACCTCTAGAGCCTTCTAGCCTCGGGCGCTTAGGCGCTCATAATGTAACATCCCGAAAATTCTTTATTTCATTATAAATGATCATTTTATAATATTTATGATTTTTAGGAATTTTTGTGGATTTTTTTGGAAATGATGAATATTTTAATATATTTCTCGTTTTGCTTATGCACTGAGCAGAGCCGGGATAACGAAACGTTTTCCCTGAGGCTGGTAAACCTTGAACTGTCAACGTGTCAATGGGGGATCTTACTAAACTCGAGGCCGGGCACAGTTTGCGAGGTTTGTGTTTTTCAAGATTTTATTTGATAAATAAAATCACTGTGTCATAAAATCATCTAATGAATAATAAAATATTATTTTCATCAACTGTAACTTTTATTCATGGAGAAAATAATTCTAATAGTGTAATTAAATCATCTATCAGATGCATTTAATTAAAGAGACAAGTTTACTATGCACTTTATCGAGAAGCGCACGAAGCTTCTCAAGGAAGCTTCAAGGAAACTTCTAGGAAGCTTCCTCTTGCCACTATTCACTCTCTCTCCTCCCTCTCATTGTGCAGCATGGTTTTGGGGAAATATCACAATTAATCCTTCCCCATTTTCTCTCATTCACGCTGGTCTCCTTCTCCCTCACGTCTACTCTCATTTCTCTTCCTTCTCTTCTCCATACGGCTACACACCCACAAACACCATGATGATTTTCAAGCTTCCCATACTCAAGCTAACATAAACCATTGTTTCCTCCTCACTATCTCCTAGTTTTCTTCTTGGTGGAGTTCTTCTTTATTCCCCTATTCTCGTACTCCACAGCCAGCAACAAAGCTTCAAGCTTTAAGGTAAAGCTCTCAACTTTCTTCTCCTTTCTCCCCATTTCGTGTTCCTGGTCACATTGGCGACTATGGATTCCATTTTCACTCTATGATCTTGACTTTTTTTATAGATCTGAACACCAAGGTTTTGGTGGTGGTGAAGAACCAGATTTCAAGGATAGAAGGAGCTTGCTTTCTTTGTGCTTCCCCAAGGTAAGGGGAAGACACTCCTCCTCAACCTCTTTTAGCATTTTAGGGACGTTGTTTGTGATTGGTACTGAGAGTCATCTTTGTTTACATGCTGTTGCTGATGTATATATATGCTATTTGATTATTTGTATGTTTTGATATATATCTGGATGTATTGGAACGTGTAATATGGAAGGGAATGACTTCCGATTGGTTCTCGAATGGTCACGGTGTTGAGCCCAGAAATTTGGAAATTTCATGTGAAAACTAGTAACAGTATGAACTCCTGGCCAACCCGTCGAATTTGATGTCTTGATCACTTAGTAAAGTTAAAATCCATCGAGTATGAACTCCTGGCCAAACCCATCGAATGTGATATCCTAATCATTTAGTGAAATGTTAAAATCCGTCGAGTATGAACTCCTGGCCAAACACGTCGAATTTGATATCTTGATTACTTAGTAAAATGTTAAAAGTATGAACTCCTGGCCAAACCCGTCGAATTTGATGTTTTGATCACTTAGTAAAGTGTTAAAATCCGTCGAGTATGAACTCCTGGCCAAACCTGTCGAATTTGATATCTTGATCACTTAGTAAAATGTTAGAATCTGTCGAGTATGAACTCCTGGCCAAACCCATCGAATTTGATATCTTGATCACTTAGTGAAATGTTAAAATCCGTCGAATATGAACTCCTGGCCAAACCCATCAAATTTGATATCTTGATCACTTAGTAAAATGTTGAAAATCCATCGAGTATGAATGACAAATCCGTCGAGTTAGAATGCTAAATTCGTCGAGTAGAGTTCTGACCTTTTTAGAGAGATTTCTCCAAATCTGTCGAGTAGAGTTCTGACCACTTAGGGGAGATTTCTCCAAAATCCGTCGAGTAGAGTTCTGAACCTTCAGTAGGGAAACTTCTCCAATGTGAATATCCGTCGAGTTAGGATGCCAATATCCGTCGAGCAGAGTTTCTGACCATTTCGGAAAGAAACTTCTCCACTGTCAAATCCGTCGAGTTAGAGTGACAAACCCGTCGAGCAGAGTTTCTGACCACTTAGGAGAGAAACTTCTCCAAAGCCAAATCCATCGAGTTTGAATGTCTACATCCGTCGAGTGACATATCCGTCGAGTAGACTTTCTGTCCGCTTAACAAGCTTTTCCCAAAGTCAATATTTGTCGAGGTTGAATGTCAACATTCGTCGAGTGACATTTCTGTTGACTAGATTTTCTGTCCGTTTAATAGAAACTCTCCAATGTCAATATTCGTCGAGTTTGAGTGTCAATATCCATCGAGGGACATACCCGTCGAATTTGAACTCCTGATCGTTTAGTGCAAAGTCAAAATCCGTCAAATTTGATCTTCTGACCGTTTAGTAGAGGAACTTCTCCAGATCCTTCGAATTTGAGTTTTGACCATGGTGTTTTCGTCGGTTTGACAGTTTTTGATCTCCGTTCGACAGAACCTCCATCCAACAGAAATTGATTTTTAGCCAATCTTGTTATAAAATGTTCTCCCATCTATCATCCTTTTGCCACATTATTTTTCGTCGAATGGTAGCCTCAATCCTCCACTAAATACATTGTCTCCGTCGAATTCACAAGTATGGTTTATCACCCAATACCTAGCAATTAAATCGGTGACTTTGTTGGTGATTCTGGCCGTGTATCTTCCTAGACTCAAAACCTTTGGATTAATAAAAGCACGTAAATCATCAATAATTGGATGACTAGAAATTAAGTAGGGATTCATAAACAGGGAAGAACATGAGTATGGGTGAGCTTGTGAGGCACATAATGAATTTAATGGTTGACTTCTATCATGACTAAGAATGAAAATTATGGTTATCCTTAAAATGTACTATTGGCTTGTTGTGGATCCGTGAATGGGATCAATTCTTGCTGTAAAATGATATGACATGCGTTTGAAGCATGATGGACCTAGTTGGTCATGAAGAGTATGATTGTGTCATGCATTGAACAAAAAAAAGAAAGAGATTGTCCGTTGGACTTGGTTAAGGCTAGTAGCCTAAGAGTTGAACTTACACCTTTGTGCGGGTGCGAATAGACAAGTGTAGGTTACTTGTTGACCTTGGGGCGTCAGGGTGCGGGTACCTCACGATGGGCAGTTGGTAGCTCTCTGTCCGTGGGGCAGACCGATGCAAACACACTGACGATCCGGACCGAGACGCTGTCCTATATCGTGATCTGTGTAGAATGTCTTGTAAAATGTCATGATGTACACAATGATAATTTGAGAATTTTAGCACTTGAGGGCTTGGGCAACCAAGAATGTAGACATACCTCCTGATCGTTCTCTCCAACTGTTTTGTGTCTAGCTCCATGGAGTAGGATTTTGGTTATTGAGGGCACGTGTGCATAGTGAGTCCATGAATCATCTAGCATACATTGTTATTATAATTGGAACTATTGTACTTCTGATATATCTATATGTATACGACTGCCTGGAACTGTTTGGTTAATCATAATTGCTATTGAATGTTTATTACCATTATTGCTGTCATAAATGCTATATGGGCGCTTTGTGCCGTTTGGTTTCTCGATGCTATGACTGGTAATGATGGTAGGATGTCTTACCTCTTTCTTGTACTTTTCGTGCTCTATGTAAATCTTTGGTTAAAGACTGTAAGTGGGAACGATGTTGGCTTCTTTTACACTTTCTTGGTTTGACCCACTGTATCCGGTGATGTCGTCACGAAGAGAGTTTTATTGGTTCGTTCGAACTATGTTCACTGGTGGTGTCAAGACCTAGCGAGTCGACTGGACCGACAATCGTATGCGACTTGCTGGGGATCTGACCTTGACCATGAAGAGGACTACGGTTGAAGATCATATTCTGTATTTTTCACCACACCGGTGAGCCCGGAATTGCCTCACGCATTCGGGATTCGATGAAGTGCCCAACTCCTTAGTTGTAGATAGGGTGTGGGTACTTGATATTTTATTTTGCATTACCTATATAAAAATGTATTTTGGGAATGTGTATGTTTTAAGGTGATTATCCAGACTTAAAGGTTGTAAATTGAGTACATTCTATAATTCATATTTTAATTGGTTGTATATGTAACTATTCATTTGTGGCTCCTATTTTCCTCATATGAGAAATGTATTAATTTATTTGTAAGAGTTTGTTATTTGACAATGTTAGCACACCGAAATTTAGTGACTGTGACATAATGACGATTGTGTCGTGGTTATTAAATCGAGGGGTGTTGCATTTAAGGTGGTATCAGAGCTCAGTTCATCCTGTTGAGCCGGGGTATGGACTGACTATGCTTAGACATGTTAGAAGTTTTTGTACATTGTGTACTTCCTTGTCTCTTGAATTGAGATATTAGGAAAGGAAGGCATAGCTTGCCTTAGGTTGAGTGTAGGTAGCTACTGTTGCACAGTTACATGATATTGAGTATTGGCCCACTCAATGTGTAATGTTCTGTGTCTACAGGAAACTATAACTTCACCTAGGCGTGTTAAGGCAATAGGAATTCTTTTAGAAAGAAGCTTAGCTAGTATGACTGAACTTGTTTAGGAATTGTCTGCATTTTCACCCTTGTGTGTTGTGTGACTCCTTGTGTTTGGTTTCCGAAAGGAGACATTATTGTCTGAAATGGTTACTTGTCTCCACTGTTCCTGATTGTCTATTTCGAAGGAAGATAATACCCCGCGAAAGACGCATGCGTAGGAACATGGAACGCAACAACACAGGAGTGGATGCAATTATGGAAACAATGTAGGGAATGGCTGACGTAACAGTGCAACCGAATCAGAGGGCTGCACAACAACAGGAATTGGAAGTTGAGGTTCAAAATTTGAAGGAAGAAAGTCAATTTTGGGGTAACTCTGGATTACCGAAGTTCCAAAGGAGGAACCGTGGAAAGGCCAATCAGTTTAAGCAGAAATCGTATACACTACGACCAAGGGAGAAGCAGCGACATCAAACGCATCATGGTGGTGCGAGTGGTAGTAAGTCCAATCCAACTGTGGTACCGTTATCAGGATGTAAGAAGTGCGGAAAGGACCACTTCACGAGGGACTGTAAGATCGAAGGAAGAATTTGTTTCAAGTGCGGAAAGTAAGGACATGTGTGGAGGGATTGTGCTTTACATGAGACAAAGCCTCCACATGCAATCAAAAGGGTAATCTGCTTCAAGTGTGGAAAGGACCATTTAACCAAGGATTGTATGAACGGTGGGATGGTTTGTTTCAAATGCAAAGAGTTAGGACATGTGGCTAAGAACTGTACTTCGTAAAGGATGAAGCCTTTTGTTGGTAATACACGCACTTCACAATCTCACAAAGAAAGGAGAGTTAATTTCTCTAGTGGAGTAGAAACATCTAAGACTGAAGACCTGAACGAGGAAGCTTGTACTACAACTGATGACCCTGTGATTTTACTGTATAATTTTGGGGGTAACCCATTTCTTTATGATGTATGAATGTAGGAATCCAGTAGGGATGTTCGTACCTTCGTTATTTTTTTTTACTAAGTTATTTCTATTTTGGCTGCTAAGAACTTGTTGATGGTAGCCAAGTTGTTTAAAATTGTCCTATGACTTGTTAAAGGCTGAATCTTTCTGTTGATCTGATTTGTTTACTTCTTTTGCAAACTAGATGTAATGTTAACGATGGGATTGGTTATCTTCCAGCCATATTCTGTCGAAAATGTTTCAAGGAAATTCTAAGAGTTTGTTTTTGGAATTGAGTTGTCAGTATATTTACTTCTTTTCGACTCGAATGATACTATTCTTGTTTGTAAGTCTACTCTCATTACAACAAGTCTGTTTAAAACTATCCTATTATTGTTAGAAATTGAAACCCTTTTTCCAATTTAATCATCTACTTTCTTCATGAATCAGCTCGATCTCAGTAAGAAATTGATCATTTACTAAATCGGGTCTCGTCATTCGATTTCAACGGAAACTTAGTGCTTCTTGAGACAGAAATTTCCTAGATGTGAATCAATGAAACTCACTCCTAAGTTTTATTGGACCATATCATACTCTTTGTTAGGCAGGTCCAGTGGTAAATCAAGCGACTTCCCTATTTTTCTTTCTAACCTTTATAACGTTTCTAGTATACTTCGATTGAGTAAATGTGTTCCCGAATCTGAACTATAACAATGTGCTAAGTGTAGCATGGTTAAATGAGAACTTACCCTATGAGACATCTGTTCGAATCAAGGAAAAATGATTTGGCAAATCAATTGAAGGACGCCGCTATTTTCTCCAAGATCATTTTGGGTTCTCAATCATCATTAAGATCATTTGAGAAAAGGGTATATTTCCAAGGCAACTTTCTCTGATACGTAGTGAACACCACGGGTATTTTGTAATGTCGTTCCATGTAATGAACGCTTCAGTAGTACTCATCGATTACACAAACAAGACCTTTCTTCCCTATTGAGACAGAATTGTCGTGTTGTTCTTCAATTTCAGAAGAAGAATGAGGAGTTACGCTAGAAGCTGTTCAAGTACGAATTTCGGTTTGAGGCAGTTTAACTTTTGAGTCAAGTGATCTTTAAAAGAAGGAACTATTGGAGATCAGTCGCAAGTTGGAGCAGTTCTTCAATGGGACAGGTCAAAGACTATGTTGTAAATTCGTAACTTTAAAGGATCAGCTGAATAGTACGGGAGACTCACTGTAGAATTCTTCAAAATGACAATACTTCTCATCTAACTTATGCATTGGAGTCAAGTTTGTAGGGTTGGTGCATATAAGGAAAGATTTTTAAGAATTAAAGAGACATTCGATTTCTTCACTAAAGATGATTCTGCCCAAATCCCAATGAACTTTTTGGAGATGCTTAGTGATGCTTTGCATTGGAAGTTTAGAACATGCGCTTGATCAGAATAGAAGGAATGGTAATGTACGTTTTAAGACCATCGAGAATACATGAGAATGATTACCTTACACCAACTCAGAGTTAACTTTGTAGTTGCATTGAAGATCTGGAAGCATTTTCTACAAGGAGAAATTCTCAATGCCTATAGTAATCTTAGGAGCCAAAGGTATTTTGTCCTATTGGAATGAATTGGATATGAGACAGAGACGATGATTAGAAGTTCCGAAAGATTTTGATTTTTCCATTTTGGTATAGTCCCAGAGGAGGCGAATGTCGTAGCGGATGCCTTAAGAAGAAGATAAGCTTAGTTGTCTACTACCATAAGCAAGGAGAATAAGCTCGATAGGGCCACCCAGTGATGAACAGTTGTTTGGAGAGTTGGCTGTTGGATGGCTGAAGACTCAAAGGGCGTAGAATCTTTTATTAATCGGCCTATGACGTCAACACGTTTTTGCTCGATTATATAAGATGCTAAGTGGAAGGAAGCAACCTTATTGCCAGTGATTTGGATTGATGCAGCTGAAGATGTAATACGAGAACTAGGAGACAAAATGAAAGAAACACAGTCTCGTTTGTCCTAAGATATGATGAATTTCGAGGACAAAATTCCTTTTTAGAAGGGGAGTGTTGTAACATCCCGAAAATTCTTTATTTCATTATAAATGATCATTTTATAATATTTATGATTTTTAGGAATTTTTGTGGATTTTTCTAGAAATGATAAATATTTTAATATATTTTTCGTTTTGCGTATGCACTGAGCGGAGCCGGGATAACGAAACATTTTCCCTGAGGCTGGTAAACCTTGAACTGTCAACGTGTCGATGGGGGATCTTACAAAACTCGAGGCCGGGCACAGTTTGCGAGGTTTGTATTTTTCAAGATTTTATCTGATAAATAAAATCACTGTGTCATAAAATCATCTGATGAATAATAAAATATTATTTTCATCAACTATAACTTTTATTCACGGAGAAAATAATTCTAATAGTGTAATTAAATCATCTGTCAGATGTATTTAATTAAAGAGACAAGTTTACTATGCACTTTATCGAGAAGCGCACGAAGCTTCTCAAGGAAGCTTCAAGGAAACTTCTAGGAAGCTTCCTCCTGCCACTATTCACTCTCTCTCCTCCCTCTCATTGTGCAGCATGGTTTTGGGGAAAGATCACAATTAATCCTTCCCCATTTTCTCTCATTCACGCTGGTCTCCTTCTCCCTCACGTCTACTCTCATTTCTCTTCCTTCTCTTCTCCATACGGCTACACACCCACAAACACCATGATGATTTTCAAGCTTCCCATACTCAAGCTAACATAAACCATTGTTTCCTCCTCACTATCTTCTAGTTTTCTTCTTGGTGGAGTTCTTCTTTATTCCCCCATTCTCATACTCCACAGCCAGCAACAAAGCTTCAAGCTTTAAGGTAAAGCTCTCAACTTTCTTCTCCTTTCTCCCTATTTTCGTGTTCCTGGTCACATTGGTGACTATGGATTCCATTTTCACTCTATGATCTTGAATTTTTTTATGGATCTGAACACCAAGGTTTTGGTGGTGGTGAAGAACCAGATTTCAAGGATAGAAGGAGCTTGCTTTCTTTGGGCTTCCCCAAGGTAAGAGGAAGACACTCCTCCTCAACCTCTTTTAGCATTTAGGGACGTTGTTCGTGATTGGTACTGAGAGTCATCTTTGTTTACATGTTGTTGGTGATGTATATATATGCTATTTGATTGTTTGTATGTTTTGATATATATCTGGATGTATTGGAACGTGTAATATAGAAGGGAATGACTTCCGATTGGTTCTCGGATGGTCACGGTGTTGAGCCTAGAAATTTGGAAATTTCATGTGAAAACTAGTAACAGTATGAACTCCTGGCCAACCCGTCGAATTTGATGTCTTGATCACTTAGTAAAGTTAAAATCCGTCGAGTATGAACTCCTGGCCAAACCCGTCGAATGTGATATCCTAATCATTTAGTGAAATGTTAAAATCCGTCGAGTATGAACTCCTGGCTAAACACGTCGAATTTGGTATCTTGATTACTTAGCAAAATGTTAAAAGTATGAACTCCTGGCCAAACCCGTCGAATTTGATGTTTTGATCACTTAGTAAAGTGTTAAAATCCTTCGAGTATGAACTCCTGGACAAACCCGTCAAATTTGATATCTTGATCACTTAGTAAAATGTTAGAATCCGTCGAGTATGAACTCCTGGCCAAACCCATCGAATTTGATATCTTGATCACTTAGTGAAATGTTAAAATCTGTCGAATATGAACTCCTGGCCAAACCCGTCGAATTTGATATCTTGATCACTTAGTAAAACGTTGAAAATCCGTCAAGTATGAATGACAAATCCGTCGAGTTAGAATGCTAAATTCGTCGAGTAGAGTTCTGACCTTTTTAGAGAGATTTCTCCAAATCCGTCGAGTAGAGTTCTGACCACTTAGGAGAGATTTTTCCAAAATCCGTCGAGTAGAGTTCCGAACCTTCAGTAGGGAAACTTCTCCAATATGAATATCCGTCGAGTAGAGTTTCTGACAATTTACGAGAGAAACTTCTCCACTGTCAAATCCGTCGAGTTTGAGTGACAAACCCATCGAGCAGAGTTTCTGACCACTTAGGAGAAAAACTTCTCCAAAGCCAAATCCGTCGAGTTTGAATGTCTACATCCGTCGAGTGACATATCCATCGAGTAGACTTTCTGTCTACTTAACAAGCTTTTCCCAAAGTCAATATTTGTCGAGGTTGAATGTCAACATTCATCGAGTGACATATCCGTCGAGTAGATTTTCTGTCCGTTTAACAGAAACTCCCCAATGTCAATATTCGTCGAGTTTGAGTGTCAATATCCGTCGAGGGACATACCCGTCGAATTTGAACTCCTGATCGTTTAGTGCAAAGTCAAATTCCGTCGAATTTGATCTTCTGACCGTTTAGTAGAGGAACTTCTCCAGATCCTTCAAATTTGAGTTTTGGCCATGGTGTTTTCGTCGGTTCGACAGTTTTTGATCTCCGTTCGACAGAACCTCCATCTGATAGAAATTGATTTTTAGCTAATCTTGTTATAAAATGTTCTCCCATATATCATCCTTCTGCCACGTTATTTTTCGTCGAATGGTAGCCTCAATCCTCCACTAAATACATTGTCTCCGTCGAATTCACAAGTATGGTTTATCACCCAATACCTAGCAATTAAATTGGTGACTTTGTTGGTGATTTTGGCCATGTATCTTCCTAGACTCAAAACCTTTGGATTAATAAAAGCACGTAAATCATAAATAATTAGATGACTAGAAATTAAGTAGGGATTTATAAACAGGGAAGAACATGAGTATGGGTGAGCTTGTGAGGCACATAATGAATTTAATGGTTGACTTCTATCATGACTAAGAATGGAAATTGTGGTTATCCTTAAAATGTGCTATTGGCTTATTGTGGATCCGTGAATGGGATCAATTCTTGTTATAAAATGATATGACATGCATTTGAAGCATGATGGACCTAGTTAGTCATGAAGAGTATGATTGTGTTATGCATTGAACAAAAAAAGAAAGAGATTGTCCGTTGTACTTGGTTAAGGCCGGTAGCCTAGGAGTTGAACTTACACCTTTGTGCGGGTGCGAATAGACAAGTGTAGGTTACTTGTTGACCTTGGGGGCGTCAGGGTGCGGGTACCTCGCGATGGGCAGTTGGTAGCTCTCTGTCCGTGGGGCAGACCGATGCAAACACACTGACGATCCGGACCGAGACGCTGTCCTATATCGTGATCTGTGTAGAATGTCTTGTAAAATGCCATGATGTACACAATGATAATTTGAGAATTTTAGCACTTGAGGGCCTGGGCAGCCAAGAATACAGACATACCTCCTGATCGTTCTCTCCGACTGTTTTGTGTCTAGCTCCATGGAGTAGGATTTTGGTTATTGAGGGCACGTGTGCATAGTGAGTCCATGAATCATCTGGCATACATTGTTATTATAATTGGAACTGTTGTACTTCTGATATATCTATATGTATACGACTGCCTGGAACTGTTTGGTTGATCATAATTGCTATTGAATGTTTATTACCATTGTTGCTGTCATAAATGCTATGTGGGCGCTTTGCGCCATTTGGTTTCTCAATTCTATGACTGGTAATGATGGTAAGATGTCTTACCTCTTTCTTGTACTTTTCGTGCTCTATGTAAATCTTTGGTTAAAGACTGTAAGTGGGAACGAGGTTGGATTCTTTTTCACTGTCTTGGTTTGACCCACTGTATCCGGTGATGTCGTCGCGAAGAGAGTTTTATTGGTTCATTCGAACTATGTTCACTGGTGGTGTCAAGACTTGGCAAGTCGACTGGACCGACAAGCGTATGCGACCTGCTGGGGATCTGACCTTGACCATGAAGAGGACTGTGATTGAAGATCATATTCTATATTTTTCACTACACGGGTGAGCCCGGAATTACCTCACGCATTCAGGATTCGATGGAGTGCCCAACTCCTTAGTTGTAGATAGGGTGTGGGTAGTTGATATTTTATTTTGCATTACCTATATAAAAATGTATTTTGGGAATGTGTATGTTTTAAGGTGATTATCCAGACTTAAAGGTTGTAAATTGAGTACATTCTATAATTCATATTTTAATTGGTTGTATATGTAACTATTCATTCGTGCCTCCTATTTTCCTCATATGAGAAATGTATTAATTTATTTGTAAGAGTTTGTTATTTGACAATGTCAGCACGCCAAAATTTAGTGACCGTGACATAATGACGATTATGTCGTGGTTATTAAATCGAGGGGTGTTGCACATAACCTGGGCGATTAAGCACCCAGCATGCAAAAGCTCTCTGGCCTTCAGCGATGGAGCGGCCAAAAACTGGGCGCTTAGGCGCCCAACACCTGGAACTTTATCCACTATTCCTTTTGCTTCTAAACCAAATTTTAACACCCAAAATCAGGTTCTAAGAGCTCTCTAATACCATTAAAGGTTACTAAGCTGAGGGAAACTATCATACACCCTATCAACACATCACCTAAAAGCAAATGATCCAACCAATCACTCATAATACCCATTTTCTCAACTTATGAGTATGAGGTTCCATGGGTGAAACCAAGTTTCAAATAACCATCCAACATGTTCTAACTCAGCTTGGGACATCAAACAAGTCCTCAACCAATTCTAACATCCCAAACCATGGAAAAATTACCAAAAACCTATTTTACTATAACTCAACTTGCATTAAACAAACATGAAGAGGAGAAAGATAAAGTTTGGAGATAAGAACAAGAATCCCTACCTTTTGTAGTATGGACGATGGATTGAAGCTTTCGCTTTGCCCTTAGCGTTCCTTCTCTTCTTTTCTTCTTCCTTCTCTATTTCTTCTTCTTGTCCTCACTTTTTCTCCTTTCCCTTGGCTACCTTTGGTTTGCAGAACGTGAGGGTGGGTGAGAACAAGAGAAAATTCAATGAAATAGAAAGAAAGAAGGTCGTAGAACATAAAGGAAAACTTAAGAAAAAAAGAATTTTTGCAGCACATAGTATATATGCTAAGAACACATTGATTTCTCCAAATTCAATTTTCTAACTTCTATAGGCAATAAAATAAATCCTAAGATTCATCTCAATCCTAATTTCACAATTTTCAAAAGTTTCCATATCTGTGATTCATCAATCCAGTACTTAGACACTCTCTCAATGTGCTTAAAAATACCAAACTGACTCAACTAATTCTCAAAAATTAACCATATCACATTCCATCTATAATACCCTAAATGGCACATTAGACATGTGTATGTGTTCAAAAGGTAGCATATGACTTGCTTAACATGCATGTTTAATTTTGTGATAAACTAAGTTAGTTTAGGCACTTAGTTGCATCCTAGAGTGTGAAAAATAGCTTAAAATGACTTAGATAATAGCATAAATTGCAGATAATAGTATAAATTGCCCAGATGATGGAAATAAATATAGATAATTTATTTGTAGATCACAAATGCATGAAAAGAGAAACAATTAAAGTTTTAAGGTAAACATATTTAGTTTGGCATTTTTAGGCATACTGGTTGTCTATTTATAGGCAGATTGACTAGCAGTTGATATGGAAATACATGATAATGGTTAAATAACTTTTTATATGAATCCTAGTATTTATTCTAAAGTTTCTGGAAGTTGAAAATCTTGAATTAGCTAAATCTAAGTATTTTTAGCATATCAAGATTTATCAGTTATGGCTTAAGAGTCTTTTGCCTTCTCTTTATAAGCCTTATTCACGGCCATTTTCTGCACCAAAACAGAAATAGAAACCGTGAGAGGAGAAAGGAAAGAAAAGGAGCAAAGACCAAGAAAGAGGAAAGCCAAAGGCAAAGCCACGGCTTCAAATCCAACCAAGCTTGAATCTTCTTCACAGCTGCAAAAGGTAGGGGTTTTATGTCCATATTCTTCTATTTTCACTCTTTTCACCATTGATGCACCCTTGGTGCATAATAGGTCAAATTGAGTTCTAGAGTTGTTTGATGTGTTTGTCTCGCATGAATGTGTTTCTTTGGTCATTTATGACTTGGTCATAGTATAAGTTAAAGATAGAAACTTAGAACATTTCTTTTAGACCATGGATCCACCAAAAGAACGGTTTTAGGTCAAGCACGAGGGGTTTTAGTTCATAATCCAAATTAAGAGGTTTAAGTTAGTGATTGATGATTCCTATGTGTTTAAGAACTGATTAGGGACTTAGAATCACTTAGAAATTGATTTGGAATGGCCAAAATCCATGAAAAGAACCAATGGAACAGTATCATGGTTCTGTAGAATTCTGCAGAATTTGGTTTCTGCTATGCGTGCCATAGCATAAGTGGTTACATTGTAGCGTGAGGTTGGTTTTGTTGCGTGCGCCGCAATATGAGGTGTATAGCGCCGCAGCATGAGAATGATGCTACATCCAGTATTGAAACCTGAGACTAGGGCACCGCGGCGTGCCCAAGTTGTGCCGTGGCATGAGGCCTTGGAACTCCAAAAATGTCATTTAGGATGTTTTCAAGTTCTTGGCTAGTTGGGATCATTTATATATGTTTCCTAAGGTGTGTTAAGACACAAATAGGGATATTTTCAAGAGATAAATTATCACCTAGCATAGATGAGAAAGTCTAAGCCTTTGGTCATCTAAGAACAATGGATGGCCTTAGTATATGTTCAGTATACTACTAGAGGTAAATCAATGAGAGGATGATCATTTGGTATGTATAAGTTGTGTATGATCTTTAAAGCAACCAAAAGTAAGGGTTTGCTATAGATAAGAGTCTAGCACCTATGGTAACTTAATGTTATTTAACATCATTAGAGATGTGATGATGAAGGGTGTTAGATATAAGTAAATTAGGATAAGATGGCATTGTCTACCTATGAATGTGACTTTATATGATGAAAGTTCATTTGGCCAAAAGGAAGGGAGTCAGAAGTTCCTAATGGAACAAGTATTGCTAACCAAGTGCTAAGGTTGCATGTAGTGTGAAAATTTTAGTTTTCCTATCTATAAGGGGGTAAACATGAGAAGTCAGCATTCCTAATGAAATATGCCTAGATGTTAAATGAGCTAAGTATGTAAAAGAGTATGTATATTTAACTTGGTTTATCTAGTTATTAAAGTTAGACCTTGTAAGGGATGTAACTTCATGAACCTACAAAAATTCATATTTTTACGGTTTAAAATCTTGAGTTTTCATCATCTTTTAATCTTTTTATTTAGTTTTGTTCTTAAGTCTTGTTATATTTTTATTATTTTAATTGTGTTCTTATTATGTGTTTTTATGTGTTTTTATTAGATAATTGCACATGGAGAAGACTGGGTATTTGAAGAGCAAAAAAAAGAAGAAAATCCATTCAGAAGCCCAGCGCTTAAGCGTTTGGCCATCACCACTTGAGCGCGCGTTGCGCGCATATGGATTCCTGATTAGTAGGCTAGCACCTAAGTGCTGAAAGCTGAGCGCCTGAGCGTTGAACCTGTGCACAGTAGTGTGAATTCTTTATTTAAAGAGAAGTTTTGCCAAATAATTTTACACTTTTGACACACTCTTATACACTTGGACAGAACGCAGCAGCTATCAAGAAGCACAAATCCTAATGTGGTGTGGACGCAATTAGGTTTGAAGATTAGAAATTTTCTTCAACCTTTCCACATTTCTATAATGGAGTTTGTCATATTCTTCCCTTTGTGTTCTTCTTTTTCCATGTGTAACTAAACCCTTTTTCGTTAGGGTGATGATGGATCTTGTTCTTAGATGATGTAAATTCTTTTATGGGTTTAATCAATGTTTTTATTTCATGATTTATGTGTTTATCTCTTTTCTTAATGCTTTTCTAAATCTGGCCAATTTGGGAATGCTTTTTGTGTTTATGTATGATTTGAGAAAATTTGCAAGAACCTAGAACTGTGATAAACACCATAATTTCTGCAATCACTAGGAATAGAAGTTGTGGGTTATGTGGTCATTTTTTTAATTCCCTTGTTCTTGAAAATGCTTTTCTATTTGGGATTAGACTAAGGGATTAGTTAATTTTAAATAGTATAAGAGGATTAATATACCAAGGGATTGTTTATTAATTAATTTTAGAAATTGACCATGAATCATTAGAATAGGACTTGATTAAATGAATATTTGACTTTGCATTTAAAGAGTTCAAGTGAAATCTGACCCCTAACCTTTTCATATCATTGTTTTCCAACCCAATTAATTAAATTTGACTTTTATTATTTTGTTTATTCTTTCTTCTTATTGTTTTTATCAACTCTCTTTTTGATAGCTTGAATAGTGTCAATTTGGCAAACTTAGTAATTGATAACATAATCCTCATGGGAATGATACTTTACTCACTCTTTATTACTTTTGTCGATTTGTTCTTTATCTCTCTCTCCACTAATGTAAACAGCACACAACCAAGGATCAAAAAGGACTTTATAAAGCTTGTAATGTAGGGCCAAGGGTATGGGTTAAGAAAGAAGTGGTAGGAAAATGTAAACAAAAGTTGAGATACAGAATCAAGCACAATCCAAAATTCAAGTCTCAAAATGTTGAACAAGTGCAAAATGGAGTATAAGAAACAACACAACATTCATTATTTTTCTTTTTCTTTTCTTTCTTTTTCAGTAACCACCAAAATAATATAGAGTGCACCAAATCGACAAAAGTAATAAAGAGTGAGTAAAGTATCATTCCCATGAGGATTATGTTATCAATTACTAAGTTTACCAAATCGATACTATTCAAGCTATCAAAAAGAGAGTTGGTAAAAAAGAATAAGAAGAAAGAATAAACAAAAATAACAAAAGCCAAATTGAATAAATTAGGTTAAGACGAAAAATAATGATATGAAAAGGTTAGGGGTCAGATTTCACTTCAACTCTTTAAATGTAAAGTCAAATATTGATTTAATCAAGTCCTATTCCAATGATTCATGGTTAATTCCCAAAATTAATCAATATTCAATCCCTTGGTATATTAATTCTCTTACACTATTTAGAATTAACTAATCCCTTAGTCTAATCCTAAATAGAAAGGCATTATCAAGAACAAGGAAATTAAAAGAAAGACCACATAACACACAACGTCTATTCCTAGCGATTGCAGAAATTATAGTATTTATCATAAATTCTAGGTTCATATAAATTTTTTAAAATCATACATAAATCCAAAAATCATTCCCAAATTGACCAAATTTAGAAAAGCATTAAGAAAAGAGATAAACACATAAATCATGAAATAGAAACAATGATTAAACCCATAAAAGAATTTATATCATCCAAGAACAAGATTCATCATCACCCTAACGAAAAACGATTTAGTCACACATGGAAAAAGAAGAACACAAAGGAAAGAATATGACAAACTCCATTATAGAAAGGTGGAAAGGTTGAAGAAAATTCCTAATCTTCAAGCCTAATTACGCCTACAACACATTAGGATTTGTGCTTCTTGACGACTGCTGCGTTCTATCCAAGTGTGTAAGAGTGTGTCAAAAGTGTAAAATTGTTTGGCAAAACTTCTCTTTAAATAAAGAATTCATGCTGCTATGTGGAACGCCCCTTTTTTCCAAGGGAACGTCACATTGTCAATTACAATGCGGAAATAAAAATTATATGAGTTAAGACCCGGTTCATTTTAATAATACATATATGTACTCGATTATAGTTGGGTATTTAAATTGGTGAGTATATTATATATATATATTTTTTGTTTGTTAATATAATAACCATGATGATAATGACAACAAATGGAGATAAAGGATAAAGACAGGGATGAAGCGTACATTGTAAATTAACATTTCATATTCATATATATTTATCAAACTGTTTAATTACAAAGCCTGGTACATCAAGCAAAACTATACCGCCCCAAAGGATTATACATAAGTATCCCCACGGTATCAGAATATACAGCCCACTATAGACAAAACATCAGGCCCCCAAAATAAAATACTGGTAGCCCTCAGTAGCTACAAGTAAAGTCAGTCCCTCAAGTGAGGAGGAATCGAGTCAGGATCCTCTTCGGGGTCGTCCTCAGGAACTTCTTCGGGATCTTCCTCAAGATCTTCTTCATCAGAGGAAATCACCATAGGAATCGCAGAGTCACAGGACGGGGCCCGAGCTGTGGAACGAAAAGAGTCTTCCCGCAGAGTGAAATAACGGTTACCCCACATCTCGCGTATCGGTAGTTAAAACTCCAAATGTAAACTAATACAGCAGGTGAAGATAGGCGGCTCGTGGCGTCTCCAGGCTAGAGATATCGATACATCCCCCGTATAGACGCAACGCTCAGAACCATAGTTGATGTACTAGCACTCTGGCCCTCCCAAGAAAGTCAGGCGCACATCTCCCAAAAATCTCTGCGTGCGTGGCTCCATATTCTTCTGCAGCCGCTCAGTCGAGATAAGGCCAAAAACTAGGGAAGTCGGGAGCTTTCGGTTCCTTGCAGTTATCTTCTATGGAACGCAGTATACGGACAAAACAGTAATGGAGAGATAGAGAAGAGGTAAGACATCCTACCATCATTACCAATTATAGCATCAAGAAAACAAACGGCGCAAAGCGCCCACATAGCATTTATGACAGCAATAATGGTAATAAACATTCAATAGCAATTATGATCAACCAAACAGTTCCAGGCAGTCATATACATACAGATATATCAGAAGTACAATAGTTCCAATTATAATAACATTGTATGTCAGATAATTCATGGACTCACTATGCACACGTGCCCTCAATAACCAAAATCCTACTCCATGGAGCTAGACACAAAACAGTCGGAGAGAATGATCAGGAGGTATGTCTGTATTCCTTGGCTGCCCAGGCCTTCAAGTGCTATAATTCTCAAATTATCATCGTGCACATCATGGCATTTTGCAAGACATTCTACACAAATCTCGATATAGGACAGCGTCCCGGTCTGGATCGTTAGTGTGTTTGCATCGGTCTGCCCCATGGACAGAGAGCTACCAACTGCCCATTGTGAGGTACCCGCACCCTGAAGCCCCCAAGGTCAACGAGTAACCTACACTTGTCTATTCGCACCCGCACAATGGTGTAAGTTCAACTCCTAGGCTACCGGCCTTAACCAACGGACAATCACATTCTTTTTGTTCAATGCATAACACAATCATACTCTTCATGACCAACTAGGTCCATTATGCTTCAAATGCATGTCATATCATTTAACAACAAGAATTGATCCCATTCACGGATCCACAACAAGCCAATAGTACATTTTAAGGATAACCACAATTTCCATTCATAGTCACGATAGAAGTCAACCATTAAATTCATTATGTGCCTCACAAGCTCACCCATACTCATGTTCTTCCCTGTTTATGAACCCCTAATTAATTTCTAGTCAACCAATTATTTATGATTTATATGCTTTTATTAATCCAAAGGTTT
Source organism: Ormosia semicastrata (assembly GCA_029884595.1). NCBI lineage: Eukaryota > Viridiplantae > Streptophyta > Magnoliopsida > Fabales > Fabaceae > Ormosia > Ormosia semicastrata. The sequence goes on from JAQQTO010000060.1 coordinate 47,696,713, forward strand.
TGAGTCCAGGAAGATACACGGCCAGAATCACCAACAAAGTCACAGATTTAATTGCTAGGTATTGGGTGATAAACCATACTTTTGAATTCGACGGAGACAATGTATTTAGTGGAGGATTGAGGCTACCATTCGATGAAAAATAACATGGCTGAAGGATGAAAGATGGGAGAACATTTTATAACAAGATTGGATAAAAATCAATTTCTGTCGGATGGAGGTTCTGTCGAACGGAGATCAAAACTGTCAAATTTTTTCAGAAGGTCAACAGAAATCCCAAACCGACGGATGTGGGTGTCGACGTTGGAGAAGTCCCCCAAGGGTCGAACCGACGAAAAACACTATGGTCAGAAACTCTAATTCGACGGATCTTGACATTCTACTCGATGAATATTATTTTTGGGAAGCTTCTGTTAAATGGACAGGAAATCTACTCGACGGGTATGTCTCTCGATGGGTATTGGCATTCTAACTCGACGAATATGTCAATCGACGGATGTGGTCATTCAAATTCGACAAATTTTGCATTGGAGGAGTTTCTCTCCTAAGTGGTCAGAAACTCTAATTCGACGGGTTTGGCCTGAAGATTAATTTCGACGGACATGGTCAGGAGTTCATACTCGACGGATTTTGACATTGCACTAAATGACCAGGAATCAAATTCGACGGGCATGACCAGGGGTTCATACTCATGGATTTTAACATTTCACTAGATGATTAGGATATCATATTCGACGGGTTTGGCCAGGAGTTCATACTCGACGGATTTTAACATTTTACTAAGTGATCAAGACATCAAGTTCGACGGGTTTGGCCAGGAGTTCACACTCGACGGATTTTAACATTTCATTAGATGATTAGGATATCATATTCGACGGGTTTGGCCAGGAGTTCATACTCGACGGATTTTAACATTTTACTAAGTGATCAAGACATCAAGTTCGACGGGTTTGGCCAGGAGTTCACACTCGACGGATTTTAACATTTCACTAGATGATTAGGATATCATATTCGACGGGTTTTGACATTGCACTAAATGACCAAGAATCAAATTCGACAGGCATGGCCAGGGGTTCATACTCGACGGATTTTAACATTTCACTAGATGATTAGGATATCATATTCAACGGGTTTGGCCAGGAGTTCATACTGTTACTAGTTTTCACATGAAATTTCCAAATTTCTGGGCTCAACACCGTGACCATCCGAGAACCAATCGGAAGTCATTCCCTTCCATATTACACGTTCCAATACATCCAGATATATATCAAAACATACAAACAATCAAATAGCACACATACAATACAAACAACATTCAAAAACAGAATGACCCTCAACACCATTCACAGACGTTCCCAAATGCTAAAATAGGTTGAGGAGGGGTGTCTTCCTCTTACCTTAGAGAAGCACAAAGAAAGGTTGCTCCTTTTTGGTCAGGATTTCGTTTTCAGCTTCCAGGAAATCCTTAAACATTTAAACTTGCAAAATTAGAACCCAATATTGAAATGAATACCCATGGCCATCAAAATGACAGTGGGTTACAAAAATGAGAAGAGAGGTAGAAAAAGCTGAGAGCTTTACCTTAAAGCTCCAATCTTTAAGCTTCAAAGATGCAACAGAATGAAGATGAAGAGAATGTAGAACTTTGAAGATGATTTCCTCAATGATGGTGGTCCTCCAAACACAATGGTGCAAGGGGTATGACGTTTTTTTGAAGAACAAAATGGAGGTGTGGGTGGACGGTGTTGCTGCTGTGGGGTGAAAGAGAAAAGAGAAGGATCAGTGAATAGTAAGCTGCGTACAAGGAGGAGGGGAAAAGGTGAGAAAGAAAATGAATTAGACCCCTTAACTCAAACGTGCTGCACAAAATGGGAGGAGAGAGAAATAATAAAAATAATGGTTGGAGGAAGCTTCCTTGAGAAGCTTCGCGCGCTCCTCGATAAAGTACATAGTAAGCTTGTCTCCAAATTAAATACATCTGACAGATGATTAATTACACTGTGGAATTATTTTCTCAGTGAATAAAATTTACAATTAATGAAAATAATATTTTATTATTCATCAGATAATTTTATGATACCGCAATTTTATTTAACAGATAAAACCTTGAAAAATGCAAATCTCGCAAACTGTGCCCGGCCTCGGGTTTAGTAAGATCCCCCGTTGACACGTTGACAGTTCAAAGTTTACCAGCCTCAGGGAAAATATTCTATTTTCCCTGGCTCCGCTCAGTGTACACGTAAAACGAAGAATATATTAAAATATTCATTATTTCCAGAAAAATCCACAAAAATTCCTAAAAAATCATAAATATTATAAAATGATCGTTTATAATGAAATAAAGAATTTTCGGGATGTTACAACACTCCCCTTCTAAAAAGGAATTTTGTCCTCAAAATTTGCATACCTTAGAATAACTGTGGGTGTTGCTCCTTCATCTTGTCTTCCAGCTCCCAGGTTGTATCTCCTGTCACCTCATTCCAGATTACTTTCACCAATGCGATCTCCTTGCCTCTTAATTACTTTATCTTCCTATCCTTGATTCTTACAGGAGACGTCTCATAAGTTAAGTTTTCTTTTAATTGTACTGCATCCGGTGCTATGACATGACTTAGGTCAGGAAGGTATCTTCGAAGTTGTGACACATGGAAAACATTATGAATGTTTGAAAGGAAATGAGGTAAGGATATTTGGTACGCTATAGGACCTACACGACGAATGATTTGGTATGGTCCAAGGATTTTAGGAGTGAGTTTTCTAGATTTTAAAGCCCGGCCTACCCCAGTAGTAGATGTGACTTTCAAGAATACATGCTCGCCTTCCTCAAACTCAAGAGGTTTTCTCCTTCGGTCTGCATAACTCTTTTGCCGACTTTGAGCTGTTTTCATCTTTTCCTGAATTATCTTAACCTTCTCAGTTGTCTGCTGTATAATCTCTGGTCCAACAGTAAGGCGCTCGTCGTCTTGGTACCAACACAGAGGTGTTCGACACCGTCGTCCATACAGAGCTTCATAGGGTGCCATCCCTATGCTCGAATGATAACTGATGTTGTAGGTGAATTCTATCAAGGGCAGAATGTCATCCCAACCTCCAGTTTGCTCTATAGTACAGGCTCTAAGCAAATCCTCCAAAGATTGGATCGTCCTCTCAGATTGACTGTCGGTCTGCGGATGATAAGCATAACTCAGACGTAACTTCGTCCCCAACGCTTCTTGCAAACTCTTCCAGAGATTTGAAGTAAATCTCAGATCTCTATCCGAAACAATACTCGTAGGCACACCGTGTAGTTTAACAATTTCTCCAATATAGATCTGAGTCAATCTCTCTAGTTTGTATTTTATGTCGATCGGGAGAAAGTGTGCCGATTTCGTGAGTCGGTCCATAATTACCCAAATCGAATCATGACCTTTTCTTGTCCTTGGCAATCTGACTACAAAATCCATTGCAATACTGTCCCACTTCCATTCTGGAATAGATAATGGTTGCAGCAAACCCGCTGGTCTCTGATGTTCCACCTTAGCTTTTTGACAAACTAGACAAGTCGATACACGTCTAGTGACGTCACTCTTCATTCCATGCCACCAGAACAACTTCTTCAAGTCTTGGTACATTTTTGTTATGCCTGGATGCATACTCAGCTGGCTTGTATGAGCATGGTTAATGATGTATTCTCTAAGCTCTTTGTCACGGGGAATACAAACTCTTCCACGAAACCTCAGAATTCCATCCGTTCCTTCCGTAAACTCTGTTTCATCTCCTTGCACCACTTGCTCTCTCACTTCTTGTAAGAACTTGTCAATCTTCTGCTTTTCCTTTATGTCATCCAGTAGCTCACTTGTGATGGTAACCATATTTATGCAAATCTTTCCAGGTTCTAACTCCACAAAAGACCACACATCTCTAAACTACTCTAGCATATCCTTTTCCTTGATCATCAGGGCAGAGACACTGATCATCTTCCTACTTAGAGCATCTGCCACAACATTTGCCTTGCCAGGGTGATACAGAAGTTGGAAATCGTAATCCTTCAGGAATTCTAACCACCTTCGTTGCCTCATGTTCAACTCCTTTTGATCATACAAATACTTCAGACTCTTATGATCACTGAAAATGTTGAACGTTGCTCTGTAGAGAAAATGCCTCCATATCTTCAGAGCAAAAACTACAGCCGCTAACTCCAAGTCGTGCGTCGGGTAATTCTTCTCGTGCACTCGCAACTGCCTTGAAGCATAAGCCACTACTCTTCCATGCTGCATAAGTACAGATCCTAGCCCTTGGTATGAAGCGTCGCAGTACACTTTAAACTGCTCATTCGGATCGGGTAGCACTAACACCGGTGAGGTAGTCAGTCGATTCTTCAACTCTTGGAAACTTTGCTCACAGTTGTCGGTCCACTCAAAAGCTTGGTTTTTCCTCGTGAGTTGTGTAAGTGATCCAGCAATCTTGGAGAATCCCTCAATGAACCTCCGGTAATATCTAGCTAAACCCACGAAGCTTCGAATCTCTGTCACGGACGTTGGTCTTTCCCATTGTAGCACTGCCTCCACCTTCGATGGATCCACTGAAATCCCATCCTTCGAGATCAGGTGACCCAGAAACTTAACTTTTTCTATCCAGAACTCATATTTTGACAGCTTGACATACAATTCCTTCTCCTTCAGAATCTGAAGAACTACACTGAGGTGTTCAGCATGGTCCTCCTGATTTTGAGAGTATAGCAGAATGTCATCAATGAAGACCACAACGAATCTGTCCAAGTAAGGATGAAAGATTCGGTTAATGTAGTCCATAAAGATAGCTGGTGCGTTCGTCACACCAAACGGCATCACGAGGTATTCGTAATGACCGTATCGGGTACGAAAAGCTATCTTGGGTATATCCTCCGTCTTCACTCGTATCTGATGATACCCAGACCGCAGATCGATCTTTGAAAACACCGCTACTCCCTTCAGTTGGTCCATTAAGTCATCAATTCTCGGGAGTGGATACTTGTTCTTAATCGTTACCTTGTTCAGTTGCCGATAGTCCACACATAATCTTGAGGTGCCATCCTTCTTGCGAACTAACAGCACTGGTGCTCCCCATGGTGACACACTTGGCCTGACAAATTGCTTTTCCAAAAGCTCTTCTAGCTGTTTCTTAAGCTCAGCTAACTCTGTCGGTGCCATCCTATAAGGTGCTATAGACACGGGACCAGCTCCCGGTATTAGGTCGATAGCAAACTCTATATCTCGAGCCGGTGGTAAACCAGGTACATCATCAGGAAAGACTTTGGGAAACTCATTCACCACTAGAATTATGTTCACATCAACCTCATTCTTGACTTTCAAAGAAGACAGTAGCATGTATCCGTGAGCTCCTTCTTTCAAGAGAGCTTGAACTTGGTTGGCCGTCAAAAATCTAGAATTCTCCTCTATGGGAAAAACTATGGTCTTTCTGGAACAGTCTAACAGAACATGGTTGGAGGACAACCAGTCCATCCCTAAGATAATATCTAGTTGGGAAAAGGGTAAATAGATCAGATCGACCGAAAAGGTTTGACTTTCAACAACCAATGGACAATTTAGACAGACTTTAGTAGTAACTACCAGTTTATCAGTGGGGGTAGAAACAATTAAGTCAAAAGGTAAAGACAACACAGATAGACCCAGTCTTTACACACAGTCATATGATATAAAAGAATGGGTTGCCCCAGAGTCATACAGCACAGTTAAAAGATTACCTTCTATGGTACCTTCCCCCTGTATCAAATCTTCGGATTCGGAGGCCTCAGCTCCGCTCATAGTGTAGACTCGCCCTCCAGCCTGTGGTTTCTTAGCTCTTGCAGCATTCACTGAAGGTTCGACCCTCGTTTAATTGCAGTCTCGGGACACGTGGCCAGGTTCGTCACATTTGAAGCAGATGAATCCCTTCATGGTACAGTCCCTTGTGAGATGGTCTTTCCCACACTTCAGACATCTGGAAGGATACGCCATGTTCTGGCTAGTTCGGTTCCCAGTAGAACCTCCACTAGAACTTCCACCCATGGCTTGTTGCCGATTCCCCGTGGGTCGGGAGTACGGCTTCATTTGGAAACGGTTAGCACTGTTACTGCCGCATCTCTAGAATCTCGTAGGCCCAAAGTTTCTGCTCCTCATGTCTTTAGATTGCTCCAGAGCCTCTACATCACAGCAAGTATCCAGTAGTCATGAGAATTCATTGATCCTTAAGGTGATCACAACCTTCTTCACTTCATACCTCAGTCCTTCCGTAAATCTTCGGTATTTCCATGCTTCATTTGGTTGGTTCTGAAAGTACGTCAAAAACTGTGACAAGTTTTCAAATTTCGCTGTGTACTCGCTAACAGTCATATTTCCTTGTCGCAGGTTGAGGAATTCCAACTCCTTCGCATGCCTTTCGCTCGCAGGAAAATACTTATCCAAGAACTTTTCCTTGAATAAGCCCCAAGTAATCTCTCGGTTCGCAGCTTCTAGCATTTGCTGCACTCCATTCCACCAATTTTCAGCATTGCCTACCAGTATAAATGTAGCATAGTTCACCTTCTTATCCTCGGTGCAGCTCATTCCTAGAAAGACTTTCTCCAATTCCTTGATCCACAGACTAGCCTTGTCCGGATCAAATTCTCCTTTGAATTGAGGAGGGTTATGGCGTTGAAACTCTGCTAAATTCTGAGCATCAGCAGTGGCCTCTAGCTATTGAGCAGCTAGCTCTTGTTGTTGTGCAACTCTCTCTTCGCCGAACGACTTGCTCGGTTCTTGTGTGCGACGGCCTCAGCCATCCTCTGCATCGCTGTAATAGCTGCTGCCATATCTTCCCTTCGTGCCATCTTACTTTCTTAGATCAGATTAACTGAAAACATAGAAAAGTCAGTTGCATTCATTAGGAACACCAAACAATACACCTTTACGTATACTACTCAGAGAACACACAGCACAAACAAGACAGACTCAATCACACGACCCAAAGAAACATAAACCGGGGCTCTGATACCAACTTAAATGGAACGCCCCTTTTTCCCAAGGGAACGTCACATTGTCAATTACAATGCGGAAATAAAAATTATATGAGTTAAGACCTGGTTCATTTTAATAATACGTATATGTACTCGATTATAGTTGGGTATTTAAATTGGTGAGTATATTATATATATATTTATTTTTTGTTTGTTGATATAATAACCATGATGATAATGACAACAAATGGAGATAAAGGATAAAGACAGGGATGAAGCGTACATTGTAAATTAACATTTCATATTCATATATATTTATCAAACTGTTTAATTACAAAGCCTGGTACATCAAAAAGCAAAACTATACCTGCCCCCAAAGGATTATACATAAGTATCCCCACGGTATCAGAATATACAGCCCACTATAGACAAAACATCAGGCCCCCAAAATAAAATACTGGTAGCCCTCAGTAGCTACAAGTAAAGTCAGTCCCTCAAGTGAGGAGGAATCAAGTCAGGATCCTTTTCAGGATCCTCTTCGGGGTCGTCCTCAGGAACTTCTTCGGGATCTTCCTCGGGATCTTCTTCGTCAAAGGAAATCACCATAGGAATCGCAGAGTCACGGGACGGGGCCCGAGCTGTGGAACGAAAAGAGTCTTCCTGTGGAGTGAAATAACGGTCACCCCACATCTCGCGTATCGGTAGTTGAAACTCCAAACATAAACTAATACATCAGGTGAAGACAGGCGGCTCGTGGCGTCTCCAGGCTAGAGATATCGATACATCCCCCGTATAGACGCAACGCTCAGAACCATAGTTGATGTACCAGCACTCTGGCCCTCCCAAGAAAGTCAGGCGCACATCTCCCAAAAATCTCTGCGTGCGTGGCTCCATATTCTTCTGCAGTCGCTCAGTCGAGATGAGGCCAAAAACCAGGGAAGTCGGGAGCTTCCGGTTCCTTGCAGTTATCTTCTATGGAACGCAGTATACGGACAAAACAGTAATGGAGAGACAGAGAAGAGGTAAGACATCCTACCATCATTACCAATTATAGCATCGAGAAACCAAACGGCGCAAAGCGCCCACATAGCATTTATGACAGCAATAATGGTAATAAACATTCAATAGCAATTATGATCAACCAAACAGTTCCAGGCAGTCATATACATATAGATATATCAGAAGTACAACAGTTCCAATTATAATAACAATGTATGCCAGATAATTCATGGACTCACTATGCACACGTGCCCTCAATAACCAAAATCCTACTCTATGGAGCTAGACACAAAACAGTCGGAGAGAACGATCAGGAGGTATGTCTGTATTCCTTGGCTGCCCAGGCCCTCAAGTGCTATAATTCTCAAATTATCATCGTGCATATCATGGCATTTTACAAGATATTCTACACAGATCTTGATATAGGACAGCGTCCCAGTCCAGATCGTTAGTGTGTTTGCATCGGTCTGCCCCACGGACAGAGAGCTACCAACTGCCCATTACGAGGTACCCGCACCCTGACGCCCCCAAGGTCAACGAGTAACCTACACTTGTCTATTCGCACCCGCACAATGGTGTAAGTTCAACTCCTAGGCTACCGGCCTTAACCAATGGACAATCACATTCTTTTTGTTCAATGCATAACACAATCATACTCTTCATGACCAACTAGGTCCATCATGCTTCAAATGCATGTCATATCATTTAACAACAAGAATTGATCCCATTCACGGATCCACAACAAGCCAATAGTACATTTTAAGGATAACCATAATTTCTATTCATAGTCACGATAGAAGTCAACCATTAAATTCATTATGTGCCTCATAAGCTCACCCATACTCATGTTCTTCCCTGTTTATGAATTCCTAATTAATTTCTAGTCATCCAATTATTTATGATTTATGTGCTTTTATTAATCCAAAGGTTTTGAGTCCAGGAAGATACACAGCCAGAATCACCAATAAAGTCACAGATTTAATTGCTAGGTATTGGGTGATAAACCATACTTGTGAATTCGACGGAGACAATGTATTTAGTGGAGGATTGAGGCTGCTATTCGATGAAAAATAACATGGCAGAAGGATGAAAGATAGGAGAACATTTTATAACAAGATTGGATAAAAATCAATTTCTGTCGGACGGAGGTTCTGTCAAATTTAATCATCTGTCGACGTTGGAGAAGTCCCCCAAGGGTCGAACCGACGAAAAACACTATGGTCAGAAACTCTAATTCGACGGATCTTGGCATTCTACTCGACGAATATTAACTTTGGGAAGCTTCTGTTAAATGGACAGGAAATCTACTCAATGGGTATGTCTCTCGATGGGTATTGGCATTCTAACTCGATGAATATGTCACTCGACGGATGTGGTCATTCAAATTCGACGGATTTTGCATTGGAGGAGTTTCTCTCCTAAGTGGTCAGAAACTCTAATTCGACGGGTTTGGCCTGAAGATTAATTTCGACGGACATGGTCAGGAGTTCATACTCAACGGATTTTGACATTGCACTAAATGACCAGGAATCAAATTTGATGGGCATGGCCAGGGGTTCATACTCGACGGATTTTAACATTTCACTAGATGATTAGGATATCATATTCGACGGGTTTGGCCAGGAGTTAATACTCGACGAATTTTAACATTTTACTAAGTGATCAAGACATCAAGTTCGAAGGGTTTGGCCAGGAGTTCACACTCGACGGATTTTAACATTTCACTAGATGATTAGGATATCATATTCGATGGGTTTTGACATTGCACTAAATGACCAGGAATCAAATTCGACGGGCATGGCCAGGGGTTCATACTCGATGGATTTTAACATTTCACTAGATGATTAGGATATCATATTTGACGGGTTTGGCCAAGAGTTCATACTGTTACTAGTTTTCACATGAAATTTCCAAATTTCTGGGCTCAACACCGTGACCATTCGCGAACCAATCGGAAGTCATTCCCTTCCATATTACACGTTCCAATACATCCAGATATATATCAAAACACACAAACAATCAAATAGCACACATACAATACAAACAACATTCAAAAACAGAATGACCCTCAACACCAATCACAGACATTCCTAAATGCTAAAATAGGTTGAGGAGGGGTGTCTTCCTCTTACCTTAGAGAAGCACAAAGAAAGGTTGCTCTTTTTTGGTCAGGATTTCATTTTCAGCTTCCAGGAAATCCTTAAACATTTAAACTTGCAAAATCAGAACCCAATATTGAAATGAATACCCATGGTCATAAAAATGACAGTGGATTACGAAAATGAGAAGAGAGGTAGAAAAAGCTGAGAGCTTTACCTTAAAGCTCCAATCTTTAAGCTTCAAAGATGCAAGAGAATGAAGATGAAGAGAATGCAGAACTTTGAAGATGATTTCCTCAATGATGGTGGTCCTCCAAACACAATGGTGCAAGGGGTGTGACGTTTTTCTGAAGAACAAAATGGAGGTGTGGGTGGACGGTGTTGCTGCTATGGGGTGAAAGAGAAGAGAGAAGGATCAGTGAATAGTAAGCTGCGTACAAGGAGGAGGGGAAAAGGTGAGAAAGAAAATGAATTAGACCCCTTAACTCAAACGTGCTGCACAAAATGGGAGGAGAGAGAAATAATAAAAATAATGGTTGGAGGAAGCTTCCTTGAGAAGCTTCGCGCGCTCTTCGATAAAGTACATAGTAAGCTTGTCTCCAAATTAAATACATCTGACAGATGATTAATTACACTGTGGAATTATTTTCTCAGTGAATAAAATTTACAATTAATGAAAATAATATTTTATTATTCATCAGATAATTTTATGATACCGTAATTTTATTTAACAGATAAAACCTTGAAAAAATATAAATCTCGCAAACTGTGCCCAGCCTCGGGTTTAGTAAGATCCCCCGTTGACACGTTGACAGTTCAAAGTTTACCAGCCTCAGGGAAAATATTCTATTTTCCCCGGCTCCACTCAGTGCACACGCAAAAGGAAGAATATATTAAAATATTCATCATTTCCAGAAAAATCCACAAAAATTCCTAAAAAATCATAAATATTATAAAATGATCGTTTATAATGAAATAAAGAATTTTTGGGATGTTACACTATGTATGCGTTCAGCGCTCAGGCGCTCAGCTTTCAGTGCTTAGGTGCTAACCTACTAATTAGGAATCCATATGCGCGCAACGCGCGCTCAAGCGGTGATGGAGCACTGGGCTTCTGAATGGATTTTCTTCGTTTTTCTGCTTTTCAAATGCTCAATCTTCTCCATGTGCAATTACCTAATAAAAACACATAAAAACACGAAATAAGAACACAATTAAAATAATAAAAATATAACAAGACTTGAGAACAAAACTAAATAAAAAAGATTAAAAAATGATGAAAACCTAAGATTTTGAACCATAAAAATATGAATTTTTGTAGGTTCATCATAACTTGTCTTCTTCTTATTATGTTATGTATGACTGGTTTTGATTATTCATACTGAGAAATGTTTTTTCTCAACCCGTTGTGTTATCATGTAATTCCAGGTGAAGGTTCTTCCAAGAAGAATAAGAAAAAGGATGCTAAAGTTTTAGATTAGTTCTAGTTTTAGCTTTTACATTGCAATCTTTGTATTTTAATACTTCTTTTGTAATGTAAATAGTTATGTATTACTTTATGCCCCAAGGGTGGCTAATGATGTATATTTACATATATGCATTATGTTATAAATGTTAGTCATGGCAACCATCATCCAAGAGGGGGGTGAATTGGGTGATTACAAATTTTTAAAACAACTTTGAGAAATTATGCATTTTGATAAATTCAATCAACACATGCAGCGAAATAAGTATAACTATTGTAGATTACTCAAAAATAACTTGGGTTATGGGATAAATTATGCAAATAAATTAGATATCAAATTCAACGCAAGCAGATATAATTAAAATACAAGAAATAAAGAAGTTTGAGTTAAGAATAGCAAACACAGAATTTATCCTGGTTCAGTTACCAACCAATTGTGGCCTATGTCCAGTCCTCAAGTAACCACTCAAAATTTTTCACTATCAATGCAAGCTTCAACAAGTGCTTGCTATCGTTACAAACTAGAGCGCTCCTCACATATTGGGATACCTCACCCTTGTGCTTGAGCCTCAATTTTCAGTGATACCTCACTCTTACAATTTCTCTGAGTGATACCTCACCCTCGTTACAAAGAATCAAATAGTAGAAGAAAGAAGAAACTCTCTCAAGTGTGTATATTACAAATTGAAGCACTATGAAACTTTTTTAGGATATTTCAAAATTTGGCGAAAAAGAGCACAGAAAATATGCAAAAATATGAATCACGAAATTAAGTAAGAAAGAATTATTTTATATAGTTAGGTGTTGCTAAAAAATGTCCCAAAAACATGTATCTATAAAGATTTAAGAAAAAGAGTCATCAGGTATTAAATATCAGTAATAAAAGTCTAGAAAATAGTTATTACTTGATTTTTGCTCGTGTTTATTCAAATTAGCATAGTCTTATTCGAATAACCCACTTATAACACAACTAGAAGTGTTGTCTAGAACTTGTTATTGGAATAAGCCTTCAGTTATTTGAATAAATCTTTAAAGACACGTTTTGGAACATTTTCTGGGGTTGTTTATTCGAATAAATACGTGTTTATTTGAATAAACCACTCTGGTTTTGAAATCTGACTTTAAATAGTCATAACTTCTTCATTTCTCATCCGTTTAAAGCAAATGACCACTCATTAGAAAGATCTTTGAGTCTATTTTCAAATGAAATATTACAAAATAAAACTCAAATAATTTTGAAAGATATGATCAAAAGAGTAACCAAAGGTCAGTTTTTCAAAACTCAAACTTGGCTATTTTTCATAGATTTGAACTACCACCATAAGTACCTTTTCAAAACTTGTTTGTTGGGTATTTTAGCATGTGAAAATCATTTGTAAAGATTTGAAAACATATTTGAGATATCCAGAAGGCTTGTTACATAAAGACCCTAAGTCCTATAAGCTATACCATTTAAACTTCCTTTGGACTTGGTCTTTGGCTTGATCTTGTCATCATCTTCATGTTTGTTATCATCAAAACATGTATTCATTGTCCAACAGCCAATTACAATATTTTTCACATTTCATAAGGCACTCTATAATGTTTCCAATGAACATTATGGATATATCTATTAGGTTTTTAAATATGCAGTAACGTTGTAATACTAGGTATCTCCTTGTATACTACGTATATTGAGATGTTGGTATTAGGATGCTACACCACCCATTTGAGACCTAGAGACAAATTCTCCATATTTATTTTCATTAACCAAGCAGTTTATGCCGTTTTCTAAGCCAATAATAATTATTTTTCACACATAGTATTACAGCAAAATGACTTTTTTTTAGCAAAATTGGCATGCAAGGGCATCACTATAATGCAAGACATCCCAACTAGGTTAGCACCTCAAGCATTATCTATCATTTGCAGCATACCAAAAATATTATTAATAAAGAGAAAAGAGAAAAGAAAACAAAAAACATGGGGGGCATAAACCTGACCCATGATAAAATCATCTAAACCTTTAGTTTGGAATTCCAAATCTATTTCTAAAAATGTCATCCTTTAAAAAAGAAGGAATAGAATCCCACCAAGTCATACCATTAATAGAAATAGCATGATTGGCTAACAAATCCGCACAAGAATTTCCCTCTCTAAAAACATGAGAAAATATAAAATTCATCTTTTTGGAATACACTACAGCATTTAACCATCTATTTCTTAGGCTCCAAGGAACTATGAAGGGGTTGGAAAAAGCAACAATAACCAAACTTGAATCACATTCAAGCCAAATGTGATGCTAACCCTTCTTGAATGCTATTTCAATTGCAAGAATAGCTTTCATAATTTCGGCATGAAATGCAAAAGAAACTCCCAAATTCAAGGCAAAGCATCCTACAACAGTAGCATTTCTATCTCGAAAGATGCCACCATAAGCAGCAGCTCCTAGAACACCTTTTGATGAGCCATCTATGTTGCATTTCAGCCAGTTGTAGCTAGGGGCCTTCCAGATTACCTCAATGATATCCGGGGCTTTAGCTAGCTTAGAATCAATAGAAAACTTTTGTAGGATAGAGCTTTCTGCAACATTGGAGTAGGAATAACCTTTTGACAGATTTACAGCCAAAGCAATGTTGGCCATGATCCTGTTAATAGCTGCTCGAGAAGTGATTGCTTTGGATTCAAATCTAGATTGATTCCTACAAAACCAAATGAACCATAGAATATTAGCAACACCAGAAATTACAATATCTTTAACTTGAGAACTCCAGTGCAACTGACAGATTTCCAAAACAGAATGGATAAAGCTGTGAGTAATATGAATTGCTAAGCATGAAGCAAACCAATTCCATAACAAAGTTACAAATTTACATTGAAAGAACAAATTCTCCATATTCTCAGCTGTAGCATCACAAAGGCAGCAAATTGAAATCATGTAAAAACCTCTTTTCCAGAGAGTGTCATCAGTAGGAAGTCTGTTATGGATGATTTTCCATATCAGAAAAGACCTTGAAGGAGGCACTGCATTGCACCAAATAGCCTTACCCCAAGGAACTATAGAAACAACACCATTCATCATATTATAAGCTCTTTTAAGTGTGAGTTTACCAGAATCATCAGGACATCATACCTGTTTATTAAGAAAAGGCTCAATTGGAAGAGCATATTGTCTAAATTCAGTAGCCAGAGAAGTGGACCTATGCAGAATAGAATCAGGCAAGACCAAGCTACCATCATGAATAAAGTCCCTTACTCGAGCTTGAAGCAAATGATGGAGATGGAGAGGGATATTAAGAAAGTCCACAATAGGCTTGGATAGCCATTTATCTATCCAAAAATTGGTAGTGTAGCCATCACCAATGATCCATTTATAATTCCTGAGAGCTATATCAGTGTATTCCTTCAAACCAGCCCAAATAGAGGAAGATGGTAGAAAATCACAAAGAGAATCAGGCATATCAAGTAAGTATTATGCCACCTCTATAACCACATACAAGTCTAACTTGTCTATGAGGATGTTACATTTTTAGTACCATTCAAAGAGAATAGTTGAGGGTCTTGACAACTCGCCTCAAGTGGAACAAAAGTTACAAGGTTTTCACAAGAGGAAGAAAGGGGATGGTAGGTATAAGAGGTGTGCTTCTAGACCTAGTTATCCTCAAGAAAAAGTCAAGTAAGTTTAAATAGAAATGAAGGGACCAAAGAGTGATAGAAGATGAGATTTCCTTTGTGAATCTTATCAGTTTATCTTTTCTTAACATGGATGTTAGACTAGGCATTGTTTTGGTTATTAGCAAACCATTTTATTTTAGATTGATCATATTGGACATTGAGGTTTATATCTGTTGATTCTTCTGTGCCGATTTCTTTAGAGTCTATGTTTTGAGAGTTAAACAAGTGAATAACTTCTTAGTAGAGGGATTTAAGGATATGTTCTTTTCTCCTTGTATGTTGAAGTTGAGCAAGTCTTAGGGAATGTTTCTGTGATAAGAGAACATCCAAAAGTATTGCCAAGGTAGATAACTGAGTTACCACCTAAGAATGAAGCAGAACTCACTATAAGTTTGGTATAAGTAAATTAGTAGATGGTTTATAGATTCAGTAAGTTATTCTTACAGAATGAGAACCTCTAAAGTTGAGTTAGATACAACCAAGGAAGGAGAGATTCCTTCGAGTATGATATCATATTTGATATGAGGAAAGAAATTTTTAGGACAAAAATTTAAAAATGAGAGGAGAAAAGTAACACCCTCAATAATCTGTTAAGCTTGTATATGGTGACAGTGTAACACCCCAACTTTTGGCATAATTATAATATAGTCCTAAATGTACTATTTTGTGAATTTTGTGAGTAGTAAATTAAATTTGACTGTTTCATGAGTGTATTTGACTGTTGTATGTGATTTGCTCCGAGCTAGGGAAATAATAATTTTCTGGCTGAAAAAATCTTATTTTAATTAATTGGAGATGTAGGATCTTACTAAACCCAATTCTGATTGATATATATATTAATCTTTTAATTTTTAGGATTTAACTGTATAATAAAATAATTTTATATTATTATAATATTATTTTATTTAACAGTACCTACTGTCTCGAAAATAGTAGAAATTTGCTTCAAAATGACCATGGACCTTTAAAAGTCTGTGGGACCCGCGTTTAGAAAAGCAGTCAACGATTTTGACTGGACAAATTTCTAAGCCAATAGGAGCAAGTCAACAAAGGTGGCTTGAAAAATTCTAACCAATAGGAATAGGTCAAAGAAAGAAGCATAGACTTTAATATGGACCGTTGGATGAAAACTTAGTTAGGAAGCCTTTGATCATAACCGTTGATCAAATCAATGGTGAGATAAGAATTCAAGTTTTATCACTAAGCAATATCCACCTTAGATTACATCAAGGGCTAGGAATTAGAGTTAAAATCAAAGGTTGAGATTAAGTCAAACATAGTGGCTTGACTTTGCTTAATAACTAATTAAACCTAATTTGGTTAATCTAATTACCTAATTAGCAAACTAAGTAAGCTAACCTAGTTATTGATTAGTTATAATCTAATTATTAATTAGATATTCTAATATTGTTTAGAGGCTATGATATATGCTAATATATATTAAACTAATTAGTTATATAATTAGAATGTTAATTAAATATTATTAGGAGACTTAACCTAATTAATTACCTATTTAATTAGCATGGAATTAGTCTTTAATTGAAACAAATTAAGCCCCCTAAACCCCAAGGAGTCCCACGGCCATGAAGGATAAAAGGCCAAGTTCTCATAAAGTTCTACATGGTTCTTGAACCATCCAAGTGACATAAGCCATGTGCTTACTTAGTGTGAATACAAATGGATATTTACTATCCAAATTAAACACTCAACCTCACCCACAATAACCACATGGCAGCCCCCTCCCAATACACTCTCAAATTTCATTTTTACACTTATCCAAATCTAAGCTTTCATATTCTCTCAAATTTCCAAGAAACTCAAGAACACATTTCTCTTCCTTTTTCTTTCCAATTTTCGGCCTAACACCCAAACACCACCACCAATCTTCTATAATTCTACCTCTTCACATTTCCTAAACCAAAACTATATTCTAAACACTTTTCCTTCACAAGGTTTTGTCAAAAATCTACTCTATCTAGTTTAAAATCAAAGCTTTTGTTCACTTCCCTAAGGGTAAGTTTTGATTTTTTGGTTTAAAATTTGAATTGTGATTTTCTAAACCATGTTTATTCCATGGTTTTCCATTATGAAGCCTTGTATGTATTTTTACTAATTATTTAAGAATTATTAGGGTTTTGTGTTGGTTTTTAAGAAAGCAAGGAGAAGGAGGAGACTAAGAGACCTTTGTCTTCAAGAGGTAAGAAGAAGATTTAATCTCATCAACCCTAAGTGGTGATGGGAAAATGGATTGTATGTGTGTGAAGAATCCATAAGGATTCATTTGTGTGATTGTTTATTGTTTTTCTTATTTGTGTGGTTGTTTAAATGCTTTCCTATTTATGATTTATTTTATTTGCTATGCATGTCTATAGCTTTAAAATATATTGTATGTATATTGTATGTGTTTATAGTTATATGTGTTGATAATTATATGACTATTAAAGTAGGATGTGAATAACATGTAATGATTTGTATGAGTGTTCCAAAGAACACACTGAGGCTCACAGCCTTACCATTAAACAGAGAACCAAAATGTTCTCAACCATTTTCTAAATCAATGAGTTAAAGAATCTAGGTAAAATAATAAATTTAAGAATGATTTAGGTTAATTATGGCCAACATCCCATTCAACGTATAATTGAATGCCATTTTATTTTCTAAGATAGGTTAGGTAATTAATTTACAAAAAAATTTGATTCTAATGAATCTTTAAGAAAATAAAAGGAATGAACTTAGTTCTAGAATTCTAAATTAGCAGAATTTATTTTAAGTAAGAATTAAAGCCAACACTTGAAAAATACTAACGTAGAGCTCACTCTATAAGTTTTGAAGTGCGTTAGCAAGTTTCAAAGTGTAACTATTGGGTAAGATTAAAATAAACAGAATTTAGAGGAAAACATAAAAAATACCATATATTAATTTTATAGGCAAAATGCTGCCAAAATTTACTAAAATCAAACAAATAAAATGAAAAGATTCCATAATATATTTATAACATAAGGAAATTACCTTACGTAGTTTAAAAGTACTAGATATAGTCTACACATATTTAAAATGATGATTTTAAGCTGTATGGTTAAGAAAATGATTTAAAAATCTTATGCGATTGAGAAAATGATTTAAAAACATTATGCGATATTCAAAAATGTCAAAATATATTTACACGATTTTAAAACATTTGTAAAAGCGACGCGATTGTGAAAATGCAATAAAATTTCTACCCGACTAAATGATACAGCGAGTTTTACTATCAGGCCAAAGTGGTGGAGCCGGACGTGTTGTGAGATAGTACTGTCAAGTGGAGACAAGCTATATTTTGGAATATTGTGACTGAGGGTATTTTCATAAATATAGTAAAATATGGATATTAAGGGTATTTTTATAATTTTAGATCATGCTTAAAGTGTTGTGTCAATTTGGTTGATAATTGGCGATTGATTGATGAGACAAATTACACCGTGTTGTGGTGTGATAGACGTAGTATGGTTCATTATATGAACTTGGAGGCATTAGTGTGTGGAGAATTTCGCATGGGGACAGTGGGTTGCTCCTCTGGGCCATGGTAACGGGCAACACACTAATGATCTTGACAAGCACTGTTCTTAATCGAGGTCTTGAGAAGACTATTATGTACAATGCCTGTAGTGCACGATGTTTTAGACTGTGTACTGCTACACAATATTTTGGATTGTGGGCTACAGACACAACGTTTGACAGTGTAATAGTTTGGTTGGGCAGCCTGAGGTACTATTAGTTCTTTTCGGATCATTCTCTCAAATATCCGTGTTTAGCTCCATGAAGTAGGAACGAGTCAGTGTGTGTTCATTCATTATTTGCATTTTAATGTTTATTATAATCTGTGATAAAATGTATGATGTATTGTTTTGCTATACTGTATGTGATATGATGGTATGTGTTGTTATGATGTCTGTTGTATTGTCGTTTTCTTTATTGCCATGCGGGTAATGATGTAGATTGTCTCACCTCTCTATATACTTTTCTCTATATTACTATTATATTTCCGTAAAGAGTTTGAGGAAGAAGAGGAACAACCTCTTGAGATATAGTATCCGGATGAGCACCAACCGGGTGAGCTGTACGAGGAAGGTGAGCCGATAGATCACCCTCACCATCAAGACTGATCTTAAGATCATGGCGTTGTCAGGATTCTTCAGTTTTGTGATACTTGAGTTTCACGGAGGTTTAGAAGCCTGACGGATGCGAGAGGATAGAGGATCTGTAGTCTACATGTGACGTTTGACTGTGTCCCTATGTAGAGAGTTTGATGGAGATGTTATATTTACTACTACTTTATATCTACATCTAGAGTTGCCTCTGACTCTTAGGCGTTACTGGGAAGGAATATTCCATGCGCCTAGCGAGCTCAGTAGTGAATCAACAGCTCGAACTCGTGTTCGTAGAGCTGTGGGACCTCCAGGAGTTCTGTCTTTCGATGATCTCTCTGAAGATGATCCATCGGAGGGTTAGAAATCTTTCGAGGTGCACTTGGGCAATACTATGTTTTAGTTTTATGTTAACTTTTTACTGCTTTGTTAAATATTTGTAGTTGTAAATTATATGTGTATTTAAGATAAAAATCATATGTATGTTATAGCGTGGGTATGTTTGTTTTATTTTGTGTTCTGTGTTATTTTATTTAATGTTATAAGTATAAAAGGAAAAATTTTTACCACTAATATTATTTACGTATCAAATGTTTTATAACTTGGGTAAGAATTTTATTTTATTTTATTTTATTGCATCATAAATGTGACATCCCCACAAGGGTGTTACAGACAGAGGTTGGCTAATATTTGCTTAACTCGCATGTGTAGTTTTGTGACAAACTGATTTAATTTAGGCACTTTGCCGCAACACAAGAGGTGAAAAGTAGCTTAAAATGACTTAAATAGTATCATAAATTACTAATTTGAGGGAAACAAATCTAGAGAATTTGTTTCCAGGTCACAAATAGGTAAAAGAGGATATAGTTAAAATTTTAAAATAATCAGAGTTAGTTTGGTATTTTTAAGAACACTGGTTGTGTAATGTCAGATTGACTAGTCACAGATATGAAAAAATAGGATAATGGTGAAACAAGAATTTAGATGAATCATAGGATTTATTCTAAAGTTGTTGGAAGTTAGGAAACTTGATTTAATAAGATCGAAGTATTCCTAAAAAATATAAGTTTCAACACAGAAACTTAAGTGCCTTGTTCCTATCCTATAAGTGGAAAAAGTTTGACTTTCCCTTTTTTTATTCCCTTCCTATCCGCGGCTGCAAGAACATATAGAAACAGAGAAAGAAAAGAAAGAAAAAGGAGAGAAGAACGAAGGGAAATTGAGGAGAAAGAAGATTTGATAAACACGATTTTCATACATTAGTTAACCCTCATATTTAGTCTCTTGGACTTCTTATATGCTTAATTGATTGGTTTTTGTCATAATTTATAAGTTTGGGCTCAAATTGGGCTAAATTAAATTTTCCAGCATTATTAGCATTTTACACTATTTCTGTATTTTGGTCATATCTTGAGTTACAGATATCTAATAATTATGAATTTTACCTTTTAGGAAATCTAAGAGAAATCTTTACAACTTTGATGAAGAGTTCAAAGTCTCAATCGTATGTCTAGTGCACTGAATTGGGCTTGGAAGTCAGAACTCGGGTTCTGTTGCATAACCCGAGTAGTGTGTACTAATTGGTCCATAACTTGACTTATAGGTGTGATATGGACCTGAAACCGATGGCATTGGAAAGTTACACAAAAGCTCAAACTCTTATGAAGATCACAAATTAAAAATACAACTTTTTGAAGGTGTTTCATCCCTATGAATTTGGATGATGGGATCAGAGACCTGTTAAGAGTGAATTGGGCATAACTCTCTCATCTTAAACCCAATTGAAGTGATTTTGGTGGCCAACGAAAGTTACGAGGCCGAAAATTAACTTTAACATAGGGGCAAATTAGTATTCTTAATTTTGAAGTCAGTTATTTTGTTATAAAGAGGGTGTAACACCCTAATTTTTTATTTTTCTTGATATAACTGAGTTTTATAATATTTGTAAATTTTCATGAATTTTTGAGAATTTTTAATTTATTTTGATTATTTTAATATTATTTTAGACTGCATGTGTGTTTGAGGCGAGCTCGAAAAAATAAAAAATTTTGCTGGACCAGAAAGTTTTGGACTGTTAATGCGGGGCCAGGGAAACTTACGAAACCCAAAATTGAAAACAGTTGACGAAAATTTTCTTTATCTGAGTTTTTATTATCCACTGGATAAAGTTATTATCTATTAGGTAAAGCTATTATCCATTGGGTAATGTTATTATCCATTAGACAATAAATAGCAGTAGCTATTATCCATTGGGTAATAGATTTTGGAAAATATCCTAGCGGTCAAAGATGATGGCTATGACATCTTTTTGAACAACCAATTAGAATCAAGCTTAGAGGAGAAGCTTTGGATATCAACCATTGATCTAATCAATGGATGAGAGGGCTTGTAGTGAGCAAATTGATCACTCCTCTTCTCATGGAAGCTCACAGCCATAAGGGCTTTAGGAGAGAGAAAATATCACATTTTCAAAGCTATCATCTTTCATGCAAAAGCTAAACATCATTTTCTCTCATTTTCTCTTCATTATCTCACAGCTAAGCTACCTAAAATCACTATCCAACCACTCACAATTCAAACCAACTATACCACTTGATCCTAAACACAAATTTAAGAAACTTTGATGTTGTGATCAAACCTTGATTCAACCATTTTCAAGCTTGATTTTTGAGTTCAAGTTCTAGGGTTTTAAGGTAAAGTTCTTGAAACTTGATTTCTTAATTGACTCTTGAAATTCTAAGACCATATTTGATCTATGGTTGTCTTACTCTAACCTTGGATGTTAATATATTGTGTTTACTTTGATTTTAAGGGTTACTTGGTGGAGGAAGTTTATACAAAGGATCATACAAGGAGCTTAGGAAGCTACATTTGAGGTAAGAGGGAGATTAACCTCATCAACCACTTATGGTGGTGAGGGACACAAATTTTTGGTGTGATTATGTGGTTTGTAATTATTTGTTCTATGTGATTTATTGCTTTGATATTATGTATGAACTTGTTAGAGTAGGGATGCTTAAGTATGTTGCATGTCATAAATTATGCTTGTGAGGAAATGAAATTTTGGCTCCAATGGCCATTGAGGCTCATGGCCTCTAAGCCCTCCAAAGGGGAAATCCAATGCAAAATGTTTTATCAAATGATAACCTAGAGGATTAGTGGTAATAAATTTAAGTAAGGAATTACAAAATGAAAATGAAAATGAAATTATTTTATCACTAATTAAAATGTAATTTTCGGCCACTATATTGAATTTAGAACTAAGGAGTAATTTGGGAATTTCAAGTATATTATTTAAATGGATTTTAAATAAATTAAATGGAAAAGGATTTTATGTAAAAATTAAATGAGGTAGATTTTGAGAAAAATGTTAGAAATAATATGTAAAGGTGATTTAATGGGGAAATAATGGAAATAAAGTCCAATTTTTATATTAAATAAGAAAAGTTTTAATTTAAGTTTAGAATATTGAGAAAATATTTTACGCGATTGAAAATACAAAAAAAAACTCTTATGCGATTTAAAAATGGTGATTTTTAACTACACGATTGAGAAAGCGTTTTAAAAACTTTATGTGATTGAGAAAATGTTGAAAAACTATTACGCGATTTGAAATTGTAACAGAAGTTTTTTGCAATTGTGAAAATGTGATAAAAACGCTACGCGATTGAGAGGAACAATAAGTTTTGCTGTCGGACCAATATACTGGACCCGAATATATCACTGTGTGATTGTAGCCGATAATGGCTTATAATATGCATTGAGTCATTTGACATGCATTGTTTGACAGACAGTGTCTGTTAAGGCTATTGTTGCCTAGGAGTTGAATTACACCGAAGTGCGGGTGCGAATTGCATAGTATTGTTCACTTGTTGAACTTGGAGGCGTAGGAGCATGGGTATTCCACAAGTGGATAGTAGGTAGCTCCATTGGGCCATGGTAATTGAGCAATGCTCTGACAATCTCAACAATGCACTATTCTATTCACGATTTGGCATAGAATGTCTTGTATAATGCGTGATGTGCACATTGAGAAATTAAAGCACTTGGTCTGAGGCGACCGATATATAGATATATCTTCTAGATCATTCTCTCCAAAATTGAGTTTAGCACCATGGAGTAAGAAATTAGTTCATTGTGCATATGCATAGTCAATCAATCATCATTTTACTGTGATATATATATATATATATATATATATGTGTGTGTGTGTGTGTGTGTGTGTGTGTGTGTGTGTGTGTGTGTTGTAGTAATTATTTGCTATTTAATGCAATGATTATATGATGCTATAAATATATGTTAAACGTTGTGTATGAATAGTTTGTTGTTTTACTATTTTTATACTGTCATGATGGTATTGATGCAGGGGATCTCACCTTTTTGTTATGTTATTCTGTTTACTTGTATGTTTGATAAAGAGTGTGAAGAGGAAGAGGAGGAGGAAGGATCGCCTCACTTTTGTTTGTGTTAGTTTATCTGTATTTTGTGATGTCTTCGAGGTTTGGTTTCCTTGGTTTCATGAGGATTCAGTTTCTAGGAGACACGGATGCTTGGCGTATTAATGCAGACACTGATCGTATTAGTTATATTGGGAATATAACTATAACTCTGAGTAGGACTCATTATGGGGATTTTGTTTTTACTTTTAATGCTTATGTGCATTTAAGTTTTGTTTTGATTATTGAGTTTCTTTGGGGTAGTCGTCGTGTTGCTCCTTGGGAGAACTCAGTCGTTTCATTTGTGCGGACTCCAGTCCGTAGCCCTGTGACCCATCCGGGGTTGTTGTCATCTGAGGAGTCTGAGGAAGATTCAGAACAAGATCCAGATGAGTACCATTCTAACTAGATGTTGGGTACTAGGTTAGTTTATGTTTGGGCTATAGTACCTGTATAATTATTTTGAGGATAAAATTGGATCTTTTTAAGTATTAAAACTTGGCATGTAAATGATGTAAATTATTTTGGTTTGGTATATTTTGTATTTTATTTAATTTGTTAGTTTTTAATTATCCGCAAAGAAAAATATTTGAAAAACGTACATACAATATTATTAGAAATTATAACTTGGTTAAAATTTGGTAACTTGTAATCTGCAAATGTGATGCCCTAAAGGGGGTGTTACATTAGTCGGTATCAGAGCCTATGTTTGAGTCTTTTGGGTTTGTGGTTAGGTCTATCTTGT
This sequence comes from Ormosia semicastrata, assembly GCA_029884595.1. Classification (NCBI taxonomy): domain Eukaryota; kingdom Viridiplantae; phylum Streptophyta; class Magnoliopsida; order Fabales; family Fabaceae; genus Ormosia; species Ormosia semicastrata. The sequence goes on from JAQQTO010000060.1 coordinate 47,721,184, forward strand.
TTGTGTTGTGTGATTCTCCGTGTTTGGTTTTCGCAAGGAGACAACATTGTTTGAAATGATTTTCAAATGATTTTATTTAACTTTGATTTTGTATTGTTTAGTTTAATTTCGAAGGAGTACGATGGCAGGTGGAAAAGGTTTGAGTGTGGAGAATAGACGTGATAATGAGAGCATGGCTGCAGCTGCAGAAGCTATGCAAAGGATAGCAGACATGATCGTCCAATAGAATCAAAGAGCAGCTCAACAACATGAAGAAAACGCAGAAGCTCAGAGTCTATCGGAGTTTTGTCGTAACAACCCGCCGCAGTTTAAAAGAGAGTTTCATCCAGAGAAGGCTAATCTTTAGATCAAGGAGTTGGAAACGATTTTCAGAGGAATGGACAAATGAGAGGAAGGTAACTTACTCTACGTTCACGCTCGTTGGAGATGGAGAAGACTGGTGGGCCGGAACACAACGGCTCTTAGAAGTTGAAAGGAGGGTGATTACGTGGGGACTCTTCAAGAACAAGTTTCTAGAAAAATATTTTCCATCAAGTGTAAGGCATGCTAAGGAGATGAAATTCCTTGATTTGCGACAAGGAGGAATGATGGTCGGAGAGTATGCTGCAAGGTTCGAGAGCCCGTCAAAGTTCTCGAGGTACTTCCAACTTCAGCCTAACGAGGAGTGGAAGTGTAGAAAGTTTGAAGATGGTCTGAGGCACGATTTGAAGTGTGCAATGCTGCCCTTGGGGATTGAGTAATTCCCAGTTTTGCTTGACAAGTGTCATTAGATAGAGGAGATAGATCAGTCTCGCGACACTAGAAACCGTAACTTTGGACCAACAAGGTTCCAAAGAGGAGACCATAACAACAGCTGATTCCAGCAGAAGCCATATACAAGGCCAACGGGGAGTCAATTTCAATAGAGATGTTATGGAGGAAGTTCTGGAAACAATAAATTTTGTCAGACAGTGACGTCTACATCGAAGTGCTTCAAGTGCGGGAAGGACCACTTGACAAAGGACTGTACGATCAAAGGCATCATTTGTTTCAGATTTGGAAATCCAGGACATTTTTCAAAGGATTGCGATCAGCCCAAGATGGAACCCTCTGTCAGCAATGTTCATGCTGCCAAACGATAGGCAAGAGGGAGAGTGTACACAATGAGTGGAGAGGAAGCCTCAAAATCAGAGGATCTGATTACAACGGAGTGTGCCATAGAAGGTAATTCTTTAACTGTACTGTACAATTCTGCAGCGACACATTCTTTCATTGCCTATGACTGTGTGGATCATTTAGGATTATCTGTGTCTTTATTGCCTTTTGATCTGATTGTTTCTACTTCGACTGCTAAACTTGTCATTACTACCCAAGTTTGTTTAAATTGCCCTATTTGTGTTATGAATCAAATCTTTCCTGTTGATTTGATTTGTTTTCCTTTGTCACAAATAAACATAATTCTAGGAATGGATTGGTTATCTTTTAACCGTATCCTATTAGACTGTGCCAATAAGACTTTAGTTTTTTCTAAACTTGAGAATTCTGGATTTTTAACGGTGAACCAAGTCGAAGTTTGCTTAAGGGAAGGAGCTCAAGGATACATGCTATTTTCTTCCTTGAAAGTCAAAAGTGAAGAGGATGTGAACGTTATTTCGATAGTAAATGAGTTTCTCGAGGTTTTTCCTGATGACATTCGTGGACTACCACCAGACAGAGAGATAGAATTCTCTATTGATCTTGTACCAAACACTGGTCTTATTTCGATGGCACCATACCGGATGTCATTTGGAGGAACTGTTGGGGAAACAATTTGTGTTAGGAATTGTGGTTACATCACGCAGCGAAAAAATTAGGATTCCCACTGAGGATCCATGCGAAAAGCCATAATCTGAGTTTTTAAATTATTTACCTCTTGAAGTATGATCAAAAAGAAGGACGTGAATCACTAACACCGTAATAGAAATGATGTCTCTGCGGTATCCATATGAACAGACTCACGAACGTCCAACGTCTGTAAAGAAGAGCCTCGCGTCTCTCACACAGTGCTAGCTGCGAAGAGAAGAGAAGAAACCTATCTCTCACTCACTCACTTTTCTGTAGGTGCGGCTAGGGTTCTGTAATTTTCTATCTTAGCAGCCCCTTAGCAGTACTATTTATAATAGTGACTACCTTAAGTGAGTGTGAGCAGCAGCAAGGTAAGCTGTGCAACCCTAGACCCATCTGTTATGAGTTTGGCCCATATTTGAATCTGAGTCCAACTTGGATCCATTGCTCCAATTTCAGTCTGCTCTATGTGTGTGACCCTGCAAGTTCTTATTACGTTGGTAGTAATATTAAAATCTCATTTTAATATTACAAGCAGTGAGCGGTATCTAGCAACACATTGCTGTTACCCAAGTAATAAAAATGTTAGTGATTTGACATAACCTTTTTGTGACCAATGTTTCCATGTCATTTAGTCCCTTTGTCAAGATATCTAGATTGAACACAAGGCATGGAATGCGCCACCCTTGTATAGTCCAATCATTCATTTCCTGATACTCGAGTAGACTTTGTAATAACAAATGAAATCAATATCTCATATTGACTCATTTGAGCATGGCCATGCATTTCGCAGTCTCACTCAATCAGGGGGCCCGAAGATATCGCTCCTGTTATGTAGGAGTGACAAATCCCATCTAGGTCACTCACATCCCTCTGCATGATTCGCGATATGTCCAATAACCAACTTTATAATCACCTTGTTACAGATGACATTTGATGGCATTAAAACACACAACTCCTCATGTAGGAATCGTAGTGATTTCAGGTCAAAGGACCACAAACACCAGTGTCACTATGAGAATCGCTTATGATACTCACGTAACGATCCATGTAGCATTCTCATGGTGGTTCAGTCCAGTACATCATTACTCTAATATGTACCCATATAAAGACTTGATATATCATATCCATGACCCGTGAGATGTGGTCATCAGTCTATGCAAATACTAGTCTTAATGCATTATTGTTGTCCTAGTTAACAATAATACTTGACTAGGGTCATTTAAGAATAGTGTTGTAACTAAAAAGGATCTCACGATCAAGTCATCCACTTGATGTCCTATGGCATCAAACTTACTATTCTAAGGACTTTATTATGTTTATAAAAAAAGAACACAATAAATGAAATGCCTCATATATTAAAATAAGCAAAATAGAATGTATGTAAATATAGAATAAGTATCGACCTCTAGGGCATACACCAATAATTTGTGAGACCTAGTGTCTCACCGTGGGGAGCTCCAGTGTTATTGCTGAAGAAGAAGGATGGAACTTCTCGTCTATGCGTAGACTATCGTCAGTTGAATAAGATCACAATCAAGAATAAGTATCCACTTCTGAGGATAGACGATTTGATGGATCAATTGAAGGGAGCTGCTATTTTCTCCAAGATTGATTTGCATTCTGGTTATCATCAGATTCGCGTGAAGGTAGAAAATGTTCCTAAGACAGCTTTTCAGACGCGTTATGGGCACTATGAGTATTTAGTAATATCGTTCCAGGTAACGAATACTCTTACAATATTCATGGATTACATGAATAGGATCTTTCATCCCTGTTTCGACAGATTTGTCATTATCTTTATTGATGACATTCTAATCTATTCTCAAAGTCTAGAGAAACATGCTGAGCATCTCAGTGTGGTTCTTCAGATTTTAAAGGAGAAAAAGCTATACGCGAAGTTATCTAAATGTGAATTCTGGTTGAATGAAGTTCAATTTTTGGGGCATGTGATCTCAAAGGAAGGGATTGTAGTGGATCCAGCAAAAGTTGAGTCAGTTCTTCAGTGGGAAAGGCCGAAGACAGTGATGGAGATTTGTAGTTTTGTTGGATTGGCCGAGTACTATCGAAGGTTTATTGAAGGGTTTTCAAAGATAGCAGGACCTCTCACCCAACTCACATGAAAGAATCAAGCTTTTGCATGGACTAATGCATATGAGGTGAGTTTTCAAGAGTTGAAGAGACGTTTGACTACTGCACCGGTGTTGATTCTGGCTGATCCCAATGAACCATTTGAAGTATATTGTAACACTTCATATTTGGGTTTAGGTTGTATGTTGATGCAGAATAGAAATGTCGTGGCGTATGCTTCAAGGCAGTTGAAAGTGCATGAGAAGAATTTTCCTACTCGTGATTTGGAATTAGCAGCAGTGATGTTTGCGTTGAAGAAATAGAGACATTTTCTTTATGGAGCAACCTTCAATGTTTACAGTGACTACAAAAGTCTGAAGTATTTGTTCGATCAAAAGGAGTTGAATATGAGGCAGCGACGATGGTTAGAATTTTTGAAGGACTACGATTTTCAACTTCAGTATCACCTTGGAAAGGTGAATGTTGTAGCAGATTCTTTGAGTAGAAAAGTACTTAGTGTATCTGCTATGATGATCAAAGAGAATGAATTGATAGAGCAATTCAGGGATATGCAGTTGTTAGTGGATTTGATGCCGAGGAAGGTTTGTTTGAATATGATCGCCATTTCAAATAGTTTGATAGAAGAAATTCGAGAAGAGCAGAAAGGTGGTGAATTTTTGCAGAACGAGAGAGAGCATGTAAAGCAAAGTGCGGAGATAGCGTTTAATGAAGGACTTAATGGAATTCTAAGATTTTGAGATAGAGTTTATGTGCCAAGTAATTAAGAACTTAGAAGATTGATTCTTGAAGAAGCCCATAGAAGCAAGTTGAGTATGCACCCTAGAGCGACCAAGATGTATCATGATTTGAAGCGATTGTATTGGTGGCAAGGGATGAAGAAAGATGTTACAGAATATGTATCATCTTGTTTGATCTTTCAGAAAGCAAAGGTTGAGCATCAAAGACCATCTAAAATGTTGCAACCTTTGGCTGTTCCCGAATGGAAATGGGATAACATCGCTATGGACTTTGTTGTCGGATTACCTAAGACTCGAAAGGGTTATGATTCTATTTGGGTAGTGGTTGATCGGCTTACAAAGTCAGCACATTTCTTGCCTATTAATATAAGATATTCAATGAAAAAGTTGACTCAAGTGTACATTGGCGAGATCGTTAGACTTCATGGCATGCCCTCCAACATTATTTCTGATATAGACCCAAGGTTTACGTCAAGGTTTTGGCAGAGTCTGCAAGAAGCTATGGGGACTAAACTTCATTTTAGCTCTGCATATCATCTGCAAATAGATGGCTAGTCAGAAAGAACAATTCAGTCACCGGAAGATCTGTTACAGGCTTGTGTTCTAGAATAGATTGAAAGTTGGGATGAATTCTTGTCTCTGATAGAATTCACCTACAATAATAGTTATCACTCAAGCATAGGGATGGTACTTTATGAGGCGTTGTATGGGCGATGATGTCGAACTCCTTTGTGTTGGTTTCAAGATGGGGAGAATCTTGCTTTAGGACCTAAACTTATGCAATAAACGACTGAAAATGTTAAGGTGATTCAGGAGAAAATGCGTACAACTCAAAGTCGATAGAAAAGTTATGTTGATAAGAGAAGGAGATCACTTGAGTTTGAGGATAGCGAACATGTGTTTTTAAGAGTTACACCCACGACTGGGGTCAGACGGGTTCTAAAATCCAGAAAGCTCACTCCTAAGTTTATCGAACCATATCAAATTCTTCATCGGATAGGTCCGGTAGCATATCAGATAGCCTTACCGCCTTTTCTTTCAAATATCCATAATGTCTTTCATGTGTCACAGCTAAAAAAGTATATTCCTGATCCCAGCCATGTTTTAGCCCTAGATACGGTACAAATAAAAGATAACTTATGAGACGTTTCCTGTAAAGATCGAAGATTGAAGAGTGAAGCAACTTAGAGGAAAAGAAATTGCCTTAGTAATGGTGATCTAGAACGACGTGATTGGAGATGCTACAAGGGAGCTTGAAGAAAAGATACAAGAGCAATATCCACATTTGTTTTAAATGTAAGAGAAATTTCGAGGACTTTTATTAGAGGGGGAGAGTTGTAACACCCCGATTTTTTATTTTTCTTAATATAAAAGAGTTTTATAATATTTTTGAATTTTTGGAAATTTTTAATTTATTTTGATTATTTTATATTATTTTGGACTGTATGTGTGTTTGAGGCGGGCCCGAAAAAATAAAAAATTTTCCTAGATCAGAAAGTTTTGGACTATTAATACGGGGGTAGGGGAACTTACTAAACCCGAAATTGGAAACAGTTGACGAAAATTTTCTTTATCAGAGTTTTTATTATCCATTGGATAAAATTATTATCCATTGTTTAAAGCTACTATCCATTGGGTAATATTATTATCCATTAGATAATAAATAGTAGTAGCTATTATCCATTGGGTAATAGATTTTGAAAAATATCCTAGTGGTCAAAGATGATGGTTATGACATCTTTTTGAACAACCAATGAGAATCAAGCTTAGAGGAGAAGTTTTGGATATCAACCATTGATCTAATCAATGGATGAGAAGGGTTGTAGTGAGCAAATTGATCACTCCTCTTCTCATGGAAGCCCACGGCTATAAGGGCTTTAGGAGAGAGAAAATATCACAATTTCGAAGCTATCATCTTTCATGCAAAAGCTAAATATCATTTTCTCTCATTTTATCTTCCTTATCTCATGGCCAAGCTACCTAAAATCACTATCCAACCACTCATAATTAAACCAACAATACCACTTGATCCTAAACACTATTTTAAGCAACTTTGATGTTGCGATCAAGACTTCATTCAACCATTTTCAAGCTTGATTTTTGAGTTCAAGTTCTAGGATTTTAAGGTAAAGCTCTTCAAACTTGATTTCTTAATTGATTCTTGAAATTCTAAGACCATATTTGATCTATGGATGTCTTACTCTAGCCTTGGATGTTAATATATTGTGTTTACTTTGATTTTAAGAATTACTTGGTGGAGGAAGTTTATACAAAGGATCATACAAGGAGCTTAGGAAGCTACATCTGAGGTAAGAGGGAGATTAACCTCATCAACCACTTATGGTGGTGAGGGACACGAAATTTTGGTGTGATTATGTGGTTTGTAATTATTTGTTCTATGTGATTTATTGCTTTGATATTATGTATGAACTTGTTAGAGTAGAATTTTGATGCTTAAGTATGCTGTATGTCATAAATTATGCTTGTGAGGAAACGGAATTTTGGCTCCAATGGCCATTGATGCTCATGGCCTCTAAGCCCTCCAAAGGGGAAATCCAATACAAAATGTTTTATCAAATGATAACTTAGAGGATTAATGGTAATAAATTAAATTAAGGAATTACAAAATGAAATTAAAAATAAATATATTTTTATCACTAATTAAAATGTAATTTTCACCACTATATTGAATTTAGGACCAAGGAGTAATTTGGGGATTTCAAGTATATTATTTAAATGGATTTTAAATAAATTAAATGGAAAAGGATTTTATTTAAAAATTAAATGAGGTAGATTTTGAGAAAAATGTTAGAAATATTATTTAAAGGTCATTTAATGGGGGAAATAATAGAAATAAAGTATAATTTTTATATTAAATAAGAAAATTTTTAATTTGAGCTTAGAATATTGGGAAAATATTTTACGCGATTGAAAATACATAGAAAAACTCTTACGCAATTTAAAAATGGTGATTTTTAACTACGCGATTGAGAAAACGTTGAAAAACTATTACGCGATTTGAAAATGTAACAGAAGTTTTTTGCGATTGTGAAAATGTGATAAAAATGCTACGCGATTGAGAGGAACAACAAGTTTTGCTGTCGGGCCAATATACTGGACCCGGATATATCACTGTGTGATTGTAGCCAATAGTGCCTTATAATATGCAATGAGTTATTTGACAGGCATTGTTTGACAGATGGTGTCTGTTAAGGCTATTGTTACCTAGGAGTTGAATTACACCTAGGTACGGGTGCGAATTGCGTAGTGTTGTTCACTTGTTGAACTTGGAGGCGTAGGAGCACGAGTATTCCACAAGTGGACAGTAGGTAGCTCCACTGGGCCATGGTAACTGAGCAATGTTTCGATGATCTCGTCAATGCACTGTTCTATTCATGATTTGGCGTAAAATGTCTTGTGTAATGCCTGATATGCACATTGAGAAATTATAGCACTTGGTCTGAGGCGGCTGATATACAGACATATCTTCTGGATCATTCTCTCCAAAATTAAGTTTAGCTCCATGGAGTAAGAAATTGGTTCATTATGCATGTGCATAGTCAGTCATCATTTTACTGTGATATATATATATATATATATATATATATGTGTGTGTGTGTGTGTGTGTGTGTTTGTGTGTGTGTGTGTGTTGTAGTAATTATTTGCTATTTAATGCAATGATTATATGATGCTATAAATATATTTGTTAAATGTTGTGTATGAATAGTATGTTGTTTTACTATCTTTATACTACCATGATGGTATTGATGTAGGGGATCTCACCTCTTTGTTATGTTATTCTGTTTACTTTTATGTTTGATAAAGAGTGTGAAAAGGAAGAGGAGGAGGAATGATCACCTCACTTTTGTTTGTGTTCATTTATCTGTATTTTGTGATGGAGGTCTGGTTTCCTTGGTTTCATGAGGATTCAATTTCTGGGAGACACTGACGCTTGGCGTATTGATGTGGACACTGATCATATTAGTTATATTGGGAATATAACTATAATTCTGAGAAGGACTCATTATGGGGATTCTGTTTTTACTTTTAATTCTTATGTGCATTTAAGTTTTGTTTTGCTTATTGAGTTTCTTTGGGGTAGTCGTCGTGTTACTCCTTGGGAGAACTCACTAGTTTCATCTGCGCGGACTCTAGTCCGTAGCCCTGTGACCCATCCGGGGCTGTTGTCATATAAGGAGTCTGAGGAAGATCCGGAAGAGGATCCGGATGAGTACCCTTCTGACTAGATGTTGGGTACTAGGTTAGTTTATGTTTGGGCTATAGTACCTTTATAATTATTTTGAGGATAAAATTGGATGTTTTTAAGTATTAAAACTTGACATGTAAATGATGTAAATTATTTTGGTTTGGTATATTCTGTATTTTATTTAATTTGTTAGTTTTTAATTATCCGTGAAGAAAAATATTTGAAAAACGTACGTACAATATTATTAGAAATTATAACTTGGTTAAAATTTGGTAACTTGTAATCTGTAAATGTGATGCCCTAAAGGGGGTGTTATAAATGGGATCTGAGATAGATAAAAGCCTTAGCCGTTTTACTTTATTTTTCTTCCTAGAGTTTTCTCCTTTCTCTTTAGATTTTCATCTTGTTCTCTTCCTTTTCTGAGTTCTTCCCTCCCATTGATGGAGGGGTAGAGCCTTTAATCAATCTAAGGGATTGACATTCTTGATGATTATTCTTGAGATTCTGTTTTAATTGTTATACATTTGATTATAATTAATCAAGTTTCTCTTCTTCTTCTCTTTGTTTGATTCTAATTGAATGCCTAATTTGATTGGGATTTTTATGTGTTAATTGTGTAACTATCATATGCTAAGAGAGGATTCCAGAGATTAAATAAGGCATCAAAGGTGTTTGATAAATTGATTAGCTTGGTTGGATCTTGGTTTTTAAGTTAATTTGAGTTTTGGATGGATGCTTAATTTTTCTAACCATAATTAATTAAATTATGGAAGCGTTTATAGTAGAAGATCTGTGGATCATTGAGGGGCATCTTGATGTGGTCTAAGACCAAGGATTTGGTTGATAATTGAATGGATCTTTAGTGATCAGGGATAGATTAAGATCAAGATTGGTTAGTTCTCTTGGATTGGTAATTTCTTAATTTTGTTTTCTCTTCTTTAATTGCTTTTTGTTTCTGTTAATGATCTTACAAACCCCATCCCCCTTATTTACTGACCTCTTAATTTGATTTCGTGATCATAATTAGAGTGATTTGTGGGCTCGACTCGGTGTTACCTTATGCTGCAAGTAATTTGGGTAAACTGGTTATAAATTGATTTAAATTTGGTAGCCTCGGCAGTTATCAAATTTTTTGGCGTCGTTGCCGGGGATCATTCTGATTTTGTTCAATATTATTAAGAGTATATTTGTCTACTAATCCTTCACTAACCTCTTTGTTTTTGTGTTTTTGTTATTTTCAGGCGAAAATGGGTGATTACAGGTCACTTTGTAGAATTTTGTACTGAAAAATGTGTCCAAAATGAGCTGAAACTTGGTCAGTTAAAGGAAAATGGACTAATAAACAAGGCTCACAATATATTGTGAGGTCAGCCCTAGTTTTCCCAAATTCCATCGTTTAGATCATGTTTTCAATTTTTGAAGATTTTTTATTACATTTTTTGGTTTTATTTTTGAGTAGTTTTCGTGTTATGGTGGTCCTATAATTTTTAAAAATCATTTGATAAGTAAATTAGATTTATTTTGGTGCATTTTTAGTGTTGTGTAGTGCATTTTGTTTGTTTGGTATTTTTTTTGAGCTGTGAATGATGCATAACTAGGTCTCAAACTAATTATTTACTTGATTTTGATTTTGAGATTGATAAGACCTTGCATACATTGATTAGAACTCGTAGAATTAGTGAAAAAATTGCATCTGAATTTGATTTTGGCATTGAATCTACAAGAGAACTTGAAAGTTTAAGTAATTTTGCAACTATGGCTGATAACATGCAAAATAGGACCTTAAAGAAACTAGCTGCACCTGATGTGAACTATCGACCATTGTGCATTCAATATCCTGATTTGGATGCTGATTTTGAACTTAAATATGCTTTAATTCACTTGTTGCCTAAGTTTCATGGCCTTGTAGGAGAGGAGCCTCACAAGCACTTAAAGGATTTTCGTGTGGTCTATTCCACTATGAAACCATAAGGAATTGCAGAGGAACACATCAAGTTGTGAGCCTTTCCCTTTTCATTAGATGATGTAGCCAAGGACTGGTTATACTACTTGTAGCTAGTTGCCATAACAAGTTGGAATGACATGAAGAGCTTATTTCTAGAGAAATTTTTCCCTGCCTCAAGAGCTGCTGCAATCAGAAAGGATATATGTGGGATCAGATAGATTAGTGGTGAGACCTTGTATGAATACTGGGAGAGATTCAAGAAATTATGCGTAAGCTGTCCACATCGCTAGATTAGTGATCAACTATTGATCCAATACTTTTATGAAGGCTTGCTGCCAATGGACAGAAGCATGGTGGATGCTGCGAGTGGAGGTGCCTTAGTTGACAAAACCCTTGTTGCTTCCAGAGACCTGATTGCAAATATGGTTGCCAACTCACAACAATTTGGTACTAGAATGATAACTCAAACCAGAGGAGTCAATGAAGTCCAGGTTTCTGATGCTGATCAACAGAGAATGGTGTTAGCCATGGCAACCATCACCCAAGAGGGGGGTGAATTGGGTGATTACAAATTTTAAAGCACCTTTGAGAAATTAAGCATTTTAAATAACTCAATTAATAAATGCAGTGGAATAAGTTTAACAAAGGTACAACTATTAGATATTTCACAAATACAACTTGGGCTATAGGATAAATCAAGCAAATAAGCTAAATATCAAATTCAGCTCAAGCATATATAATTAAGGCACAAATGTAGAGAGATAGAGTTGAGAAGATCAAACACAATATTTATCCTGATTCAGCCACCAATCCACTTGTGGCCTACGTCCAGTCCTCAAGCAATCACTCGAGATTTTCCATTATATCTTCAAGCTTCAATGAGTGCTTGTAACCTTTACACAATAGAGCACTCACACACCTTGGGATACCTCATCCTTTGTGCTTGAGCCTCAACTTCAAGGGATACCTCACCCTTCACAACCTTGAGGGATACCTCACCCTTACAATTTTGAGGGATACCTCACCTTTTTCTCTAGAGGGATACCTCACCCTCTTACAATGATTTCAAGATGAAGAGAAAGATTAGAAACTCTCACAAGAGTAGATATACAACTTGAAGAACAAAGTATGGATGATAAGAAACTCTCTTAAGAGTGGATAATACAAATTGAAGCTCTATGGGTATCAAGACTTCACACTTTAAAGCTCAAAATATGATTTTAATGATTCAAGGATCAAATCTAGTGTTCTTGTGTTTCTTAAGATGTAAATGCTTCAAATATCACTTATATATAGAGCCCAAGTGATAAAATAGCCATTAGTGTTTAGAAATTATTTTTTTATGAAAACTAGCGTTTTATAGCCGTTGGAAACGTTTTTAGGCACTTGGTAATCAATTACACACTTCTGGTAATCGATTACATGGCCTCTGCCAAAGTTGTAATCGATTATAAGACTTGTGTAATCGATTACATCACTTATGATTTTGAAAACTGACTTTAAAATGTCTTAACTTCTTCATTTCTTATCTGATTACATATCATGCATACATTATGGGGGAGAGTTGTGCTTAATTCTCTTATAATCAAATAAATGCAAATATTTCTCCTTCTGTTGAATGCTTAGTTTGTCATCATCAAAAATGGGGAGAATGTGAATGCTTATGTCTTGAAGCATGTTAAATGAGTTTTCGATGATAACAAAATCAAAAAGAGAAGATCAAGATCAAAAAGAGAAGATCAAGAGCAAAAGAAAAGACCAAGATCAAAAGGAGGAATCCAAGAGGTATATAGATATAAGTCTTAGGAATTAAATGTAAAATGCTCTCAAGGTATCTCAATGATCTTCAAATGGTTTTTTAAAGATCTTCTTAAATCAACTAATAATTCAAAGTTCATCTTTTTAAAGATATGTTGATTTCAATCTTGGATTTTCATAACTCAAATGTAAATCTTGTTATATGAAAGGATTGATCAATGCACTTCATTGGAGTGGAAAAATGTGTTCAAAGGTCTTGGTAATCAATTACACATGTGTTGTAATCGATTACAAGCTAAACAGAGGCCTTGTAATCGATTACATTGAGCATGTAATCGATTACAAGCATGACAGAAGCCTTGTAATCGATTACACTGAGGCTATAATCGATTATAAGTCAAGCAGAGGCCATGTAATCGATTACACAATGTTGGTAATCGATTACATCCTACCCAAAAAGCTAAGAACACGTTCAAATAGCCTGGTAATCGATTACCACTATGGTGTAATCGATAACCACTGGCCTGACAATGCCCAATTACTATATTAGGTGCATTAAATGCTTGGCTTTAAACCCCCCCAACTGCTCTGATACCAAATAGAGCATAGACTTGATGAGCTGACTACCTTAGTGAGACAGTTGGCACTGGGACAAATGCATGCCGTTCACTTCAGGATAACTGCAAAAGTGTGTGGCATTTATTCTTGTCCTTCACATCCCACAGATGCATGCCCTTCACTTCAAGATAGTGGTTCTATTTTTCTAGATCAATCTGTTGCTGCAACAGGTGTCTTTCTTAGTAAACCATAATATCAGCAGCAGCAATAACCTAAATATGATCCATTCTCCAACACATATAACCCTGGTTGGAGAGACCATCCAAATCTGATATATGGAAATGTAGCCTCACCACAGCAACGACCATTGCAGTACAGGTAGCCTTTCCAACAGCCAATAAGATAACAGCAGTTTCAATCTCAAGTAGGCAATTTTAGTAGCCTATGCAACAACCAAGTCCAGTAGCCATGAAACCTGAGCCTTCATTTGAGGATTTAGTGAAGCATATGACCAAAAATAACATCTAGTTCCAGCAGAGGATAGAGGCCACCATACAAAATTTAGAAACTCAAATTGGACAATTGGCCTCTACATTGAGTCAACTGCAAGCTTAAGGTTCTGGACAACCCCCTTCCCAAACAATTCCCAATCCAAAGGGGAATATGAAAGCCATTATGCTGAGGTCTAGAAAATCTGTAGAAGCATCATCTGAGCCTCAACCAACCAGCAAGCATTAACCAGTAGAAGAAATAGTTTCTAATGAACTAACCCAAAACTATGAGGGTCAGAAGAAATCAGTTGTTGCCAATGAGTAGCAGCAACCTGCAGTGACTCTTCCCTTTCCACAGAGAGCCATTGAGACCACAAAAATACATGAGGCGGAGAAGGACAGAGAGCTCCTTGAGACTTTCAAGAAAGTGGAAGTCAATATTCCATTGTTGAAGGCAATCAAACAAAAACTGAATTATGCCAAGTTCTTGAAGGAATTGTGTACACACAAGAGGCGGCTAAAGGGCAACGAGAGAATCAACATGAGGCAGAATGTTTCAGCCCTCATCCAGGCTAGGCCACAGAAGCGCAAGGATCCTGAGACTTTTACAATTCCTTGCATAATAGGAAATCACAGATTTGAGCATGCCATGCTAGACTTAAGTGCTTCCATTAATGTAATGCCTATGTCTATTTTTAATTCCCTTGAAGTTGGTTCTTTACAGGCTACAGGTATGGCGATCTAGCTAGCTAACAAGAGTAATGCTTACCCAGCTAGTTTAGTGGAGGATGTGTTAGTCTGGGTGAACGAGCTGATATTCCCAGCTGACTTCTACAATTTGGAGATGGAGGAACAGTCATCATCTGGCAAGGCTCCACTCATTCTAGGAAGACCTTTCCTCAAAACTGAACGGACAAAGATTAATGTGCATGCATGAGTTCTTTCCATGGAGTTTGGAGATTCCATTGTGAGGTTTAATATTCTTGATTCTATGAAACACCCCATGGAAGAACATTTTGTTTTTCATATTGATTTAATTAATGATTTGATTGATAACTCATGTGCTGACTTGTGTGAATAGTTTCTCAAGATTGCTGACTTTAGTAATTTTGTGTGTAGCGATTTGTGTGCTAGCTGTGATAGTGATAAGTTATGTTCTATGTGTTCTGAAATATCTGTATTTTTGGAATGTGATGAATCTATTCCTGTGTAGGCAGATTATGCAACAGGTGATATATATGTAGAGCTTCAAGTAGCAGAAACAGAGCAACAACAACCCACTAGATTACTTCCCTCTATAGTGCAGCCACCAAATTTGAACTATGCATACTTGATAGATGATGAGCAACTCCCTGTGATCGCGGCCAAGAACCTCCTTGCTGAACAAGAGGAGAGATTACTACAAATTTCAAGAGAGCATAAGATAGTCTGGGACCCCGGTGTAAGCTCTCATGCTTCAAGCTTAACTTGGTCATTATACTTTAAGCATTGGGATCTTGGTGGAAGTCTCTCCATCTGCAATTGATAAGGATGTTTCTTTCTCTCTTTCTTTTATTTTACTTGTCCTAGATTAATTGATGATAATTGTGGAATGTTATTTTCTTTTGAGGTTTACATTGAGGATAATATAGAATTTAAGTGTGGGGGACGAAATTTACATGATGTTTTTTATTTCTGTTTTCTGTTTTTCTATTTTTAAATTCTATTTTTACTATTTTTGAAATAAATGTGTTTTTTATTGCCTTCTAATGATGCTTTAGGAATTGTGAAGTTTGTGAGTTTGAAGCAATTGAAATTCAAGGTTCATAGCATGATCCAATAAATTATCTTCCTTCTTGAATTTGACATGCTTGGTTGTCGATGTTTAATTAGTGGATTGAGTTTGATAGACTTATACCTCGTGAGATTTTGAGCCTATTGATGGATGGATTTAACATTTATGTCATTCTCTTCTTTCTCGTGTGATTTTCACTCATGTCATTTGATCACTCTAGAACTTGCTTTGATTTTTTTTAGGCTACATTTTCATTTGCATACATAAATATGATTGATGCATTCTTTCTTAAATTAGCTACTTTGGCTAAATAGCCAACCTTGTATCATTTCCCTTTGATTAACCCCCTTGAGCCTATTTACCTATCTTTTGTTTTAGCTCATTATATGCCTTATATGAAAAACGATGCTTTTACCTTACCTTAGCGAATGGAAGAGCATTGGTTCATTTTCATTAGAGGAGCTCTTTTACTTGTGGGCAATTTATAGTACAAGTGTGGGGGTCATACAATTTGATGTGCAATATGCAAAGTGCTTGGTGGAAGAAAAAAGAAAGAAAAAGAGCCAATTAAAAAAAGGAAAAAAAATAAATGCAAGAAGATTGTGAAAGAAAAGAAAAATAGGAAAAAAAGAGGAAAGGAAAGGAATATGTAAAAAGAATGTGCATTATATGGGATTAGGGGGTGTAAAATTTCATGCTTGTCATTTGAGTTCCTCTCCAATGCTCTTTTGTTCTCTTAGGTATTTAGTTTATCATATCTATATTGTTTCCTTCCCTTACCTTGGCCCCATTACAACCTTGAATAAAGTCTTGATTTGTGTGTGCATGTGCTTGAGTAGTGGAGAAGCAGAAGATAAAAAAGTTTATGATAGTACAATTTTCATAAGTTGAATTAAGTGAAATACCTACCTTTTAAACACTTGAGGGATTGAGAGTGTATCTTGTGAGGATATATCATTCTTGATTCATGCTTTTTAATTTGAAGTTACCTTGCTTGTTAGTTTGAGATGTGAAGAAATGTTACTTCATGAATGTTTTAATTCCTTGAATCTTTTTTTGCTCTTCTTACTTGTAAACTTTTACATTCTTGAAGGTCATTGGAAAGTGAATCTCTTTGAGTTTTAGTTTTTGAATTCTTGTGTTTCTTGTCCCTTAGTTTGAATCTTTAGTTTGCCCGAGACATGCAAAAGCTAAGTGTGGGAGAATTTGATAAACAAAATTTTCATACATTAGTTAACCCTCATATTTAGTCTCTTGGACCTCTTATATGCTTAATTGATTGGTTTTGGTCACAATTTATAAGTTTTGGCTCAAATTGGGTTAAATGATTTTTCCAGCATTATTAGTATTTAACATTATTTCTGTATTTCGGTCATATCTTGAGTTCTAGATATCTAATAATTATGAATTTTACCTTGTAAAAAATCTGAGATAAAGCTCTACAACTTTGATGAGATCTTGAATCTCAATTGGATGTCTAGTGGACCGAATTAGGCTTGGAAGTCGGAACTTGGGTTCTATTGCATAACTCGAGTAGTGTGCACTAATTGGTCCATAACTTGGGCTGTAGGCGTGATATAGACTTGAAACTAGTGGAATTGGAAAGCTTACACACAAATCTCATACTCTTATGAGATCATGAATTGAAACTACAATGTTTTGATGGTGTTTCAGCCCTGTGAAGTCGGATGAAAAGATCAGAGACCTGTTAAAAGTGAATTGGGCATAACTCTCTCATCTTAAACCCAATTAAAGCGATTTTGGTGGCCAATGAAAGTTAAGAAGCCGAGAATTAACTTTAACTTAGGGGCAAATTAGTATTCTTAATTTTGAAGTTAATTATGTTATTAAAAAGAGTGGATATAAGATAGAGAAAAACCCTAGCCGTTTTACTTGATTCTTCTTCCTAGAGTTTTCTCCCTTCTCTTTAGATTTTCATCTTGTTCTCTTCCTTTTCTGAGTTATTCCCTCCCATTCATGGAGGGGTAGATCCTTTAATCATTCTAAGGGATTGACATTCTTGATGATTAATCTTGAGATTCTGTTTTAATTGTTATACATTCGATTATTAATCAAGTTTCTCTTCTTCTTCTCTTTGTTTGATTATGATTGAATGCTTAATTTGATTGGCATTTTTATATGTTAATTGTGTAATTATCATATGCTAAGAGAGGATTATAGAGATTAAACAAGGCATCAAAGGTGTTTGATGAATTGTTTAGCTTGGTTATATCTTAATTTTTAAGTTAATTTGGGTTTTGTATGGATGCTTAATTTGTCTAACCTTAATTAATTGAATTCTAAAAATGTTACTAGTAGAAGATTTTTAGATCATTGAGAGGCATCTTGATGTGGTCTAAGACCAAGGATTTAGTTGATAATTGAATGGTTCTTTAGTGATCAAGGATAGATTAAGATCAAGATTGTGTAACGTCCCTTTTTGAGGAGGGAACGTCACACCATGATCAAGAAACGGAAACAGTGCTGAATAAAATAAGACCCGGTTATTTATAGTATAGATAAACTTGCTTGGTTATAATCATATAATTAAATTAGTGAATTCTTTTTTTTTTGTTACAAAATAATAAAATGAAGTGACAAGACGTAGTTACAACAAAGAGTGAAATAAAAGTAAAACATACATTCAAACAACATGCATATATATATGATTATATCAAACTTGTTTAGTTATATCATCAGATATAGAAAAAGAAAAAAAGCTTTACTTGCCCTAAAAGAATTGCCCATATACAGCCCACCAAAAAGACAAAAATATCAGGCCCGCAAAAGATTTACCAATAGCCATCAACAGAAGCCCTCACTGGAGCCACTGAGTTGCGAGCGGGGGCTCGCGCAGAGGATAAGAAAGAGTCTTCTTGTGGGGAGTAGTAACGCTCACCCCACATATGTCGTATAGGCAAATAAAATTCTAAATACAAATGAATACTACAAGTAAAAATAAGTGGATCATAACGCCCCCAAGCTAGAGACACCATCACGTCTCTAAGGTAAACGCAGCGATCCGTAGCTAGGTTAATATGCTAGCAGTCTGGACCTCCAAGGAAAGTTAGTCTCACGTATCCCAAAAACCCTTGCGGACGGGACGTCATGATCAAAGCAAGTACTAGTCAAAGTCAAGCCAAAAGTCAGGGAACTCGTGTACTTCCTCTTTTTCACCAACGTATTCGAAGAAACATATAAATAAACAGAATAACAGAAATATAGAAAAGAGGTAAGACATCCTACATTCATTACCAATTATGACAGTAAAGAAACAGAATGGCGCAGAATGTCCACATAACATATCAAGAATAATAATCAGCATTAACAAGCAGATAGTAAACAATTGAGCAATTTCAGGTAGTAGTAACGTCAGTAAGACAATAGTTCAAATTATCATACGAATAAATGCCAAATAGTATGTTGACTCACTATGCACGTGTACATGATATCAAAACCCTACTCCATGGAGATAGACATGAACATCAGAAAGAATGATCAGGAGACATGTATGTAACTCGGCTGCCATGGCCAAAAGTGCTATAATAATCAATTTTATCCACGTGCACATCAAGGCATTGTACAAGACATTCTTCACTAGATCGCGATATAGGGTAGTGTCTCAGTCCAGATCGTCAGTGTGTTTGCATTGGTCTATCCCACGACCTAAAAGAGCTACCAACTGACCATTGTGAGACACCTGCACCGCGACGCCCCCAAGGTCAACAGTATGACCTACACTAGTCTACTCGCACCCGCACATAGGTGTGATTCAATCTGCTAGGCAACATGGCCTCAACAATAGTCCATCGGACTTTTCACAATGCATGTTGACATAATGCACATCCACGTATATTTGACAATGATATACTTTTCTATAGCATGCCACAATTTGGCCAAGTTGAACATCAACAAAGTTTTAGTCCCACTCATGGACCCATAATATCATATTATCAAATTCTCAAATGAGACAATGCACTTTTAGGGTTTATTATGAAGTTTTACTTTAATTAAACATCTTTTATGAAATCTTTCTCTAGAGGAATTCTCTTAATTAGTTAGGTTCTCTACTTAAATTAGATCATAGTCACTTAGTGTTAGCCATGGCAACCATTACCCAAGAGGGGGGTGAATTGGGTGATGACTAGTTTTAATGCAACTTTGACAAATTATGCATTTTGAATAACTCAATTAATAAATGTAGCGGAATAAGTCTAATAAATGTACAACTATTGAGGATTACTCAAATACAACTTGGGATATATGATGAACTAAGTGAATAAGCTAGATATCAAGTTGTAACAATCAAAACATCAACATATACAATAAATAAATATATTCTACCAAATACTGAATTTAAAGAGTGTAGAGAAGAGAGAATCAAACTCAAGAATTTATCCTGGTTCAGCCACCAACCACTTGTGGCCTACATCCAAATCCTCAAGCTTAACTTGAGATTTTCTTCACTATCTCCTAGACTTTACGGGTGCTAGAAAAACCTTTGTACATACAAGAGCACTCCTCACACCTTGGGATACCTCACCCTTGTGCTAGAGCCTCCAATTCTTCAAGCTTCACAGGTGCTTGATGACCTTTACAATGAAGAGCACTCACAACACCTTTGGGACACCTCACCCTTTGTGTTTGAGTTCCACTACAAGGGATACCTCACCCTTTTCTCTTTTGAGGGATACCTCACCCTCTTACAATGATTTCAAGGTGAATAGGAAGAATATAAACTCTCTTGAAGAGTAGATATACAACTTGAAGAACAAAGTATAGATGATAGAAAACTCTCTCAAGAGTGGATAATACAAGTTGAAACTCAATGGGTATAAAGGATTTACACACTTAGCTCAAAACAAAGAATTTAGAGAAAAATATGATGAATTTCGTTTTCAATGCTCAAGGGTAATTTTCAGAATGTTCTCCAACTTGTTTTTGATGCCCAAACACTTTTATTTATAGCCCAATGAGTTTTAGAGCCGTTGGAGGTGTTTAGAAATGATTTTCTATGAAAACTAGCCGTTTATAGCCGTTAGAAACATTCCTGGGCACTTTGTAATCGATTACAAGCTTCATGTAATCGATTACAAGCTTCTGGGCACTTTGTAATCGATTACATACTCTGTGTAATCGATTACACGGCTTCTGTCAACGTTGTAATCGATTACATGACTTGTGTAATCGATTACACCATTTCTGGTTTTCAAAACCGACTTTAAAAGGTCATAACTTCTTCATTTCTTATCCAATTAAAGCAAATGACCATTCATTGGAAAGCTCTTTGAGTCTACTTTCATATGAAAGAAGTTTTAGAACAAAACTCAAAGTATTTTGAAAGATATAATCAAAATAGTAACCAAAGGTCAGATTTTCAAAACTCAAACTTTAATTGGTCATAACTTTTTCGTTTCTTATCCGTTTAAAGCAAATGACCAGTCATTGGAAAGATCTTTGAGTCTATTTTCAAATGAGATACGTTTCAAAGTAAAACTCAAAGTATTTTAAAAGTTATGATCAAAAGAGTAACTATATGTCAGTTTTACAAAACACAAACTTGACTATTTTTTATAGATTTGAAATATTACCATAACTAGCTTTCCAAAATAGTTTGTTGGGCATATAAACATTTTAGAAACACTTATAAATATGTTTAAAAACTTTTTTGAGCTTAATGTGATTCCTTTTTACCTTCACACAAGATCTAAGTCCTATAAGCTATTCTTGAAGATGTTGGACTAGATCTTTTGCCACCATCACTTCTTGATGTAATCCAAGCTTCCAAAGAAAATATTCTCTTCAAAACTTGCAAATGCTTGGAACATCTTTTCATTTTCATTCTCCTTGAGTTGAGCATAGTTGTGATCTTTTGCTTTCTTGTTGCAATGCTTACTCTTGGTACTTGGACTATCCTACAAAGTATTACTCACTTAACCAAACATAGTTAGTCCAAATTCATAACTCAATATCTTCATATGCATGATTCATAAATGTATAACTCTAGTTAGTCTAACATGCATACAAGACTTTCATAGACATATCTAATATTAATTTATTTATAACTCATATAAAATATTATTGGATATATTATATGATGAATGTTACATATATCTCATTAAACACATTTATGTAACATGGTCAACATTCTTTTGTGATACATTTGTTATTTATTAAGTACAACTATAAAGCATAAGCATCATTCTTTTTGTCTTGTATTTGTCATCATCAAAACTTAACATATTAAATCATTGGGGCAAACCTATTTCCACAATCTCCCCCTTTTTGATGATGACAAATCACCAAAGAAAAAATATGTTTAGCAATATATAAGGATAGATATTCATGTAAGCATATCAAACAATTAAGCACAAGCACATATTTTTCTTTCCAATTTTCTCTCCCCCTATTTGACATCAACAAAAAGGCTTAGGAAGGAAAGATAATATTTTTCTCTCCCCCTAAAGATAAGAACCATGTTGTCAAAAAGAGTAGGATCATCAAAATCATAAACTTCTTCAAGTTATGCAACTCATCACTATCTCTCCTTATTTAATTATATACCTAATTCAAGAAAGGAGAGATGAAATAAGTATGCTTTCAAGATATAAAAGATTATTCATGCAATACTTGTCATATTTTGGTACTTCAACATTTAGCATATGATAGCAATAAGCTTAAGAAATTATGTCTAACATATAATATCTTGCATACCACATCATAAATAAGTATCACTTGATATCACTTGATAGGGGATACAAAATATTCATGTAAGATCATGGAATTAAGGTTTTCAAATAAAAGATCATACAACTTGTCACATATCAAGCATTTCTCAATGAAAGAATCAAAAGATATGAAGTTTAAGAATGTTTACCTTCTTTCATTGATATAGGAAAAGAGAATGAACGATGATCTTTGTTGACATGTTGATAGTATTAATAATAAAACACTTCATGTCAAGTAAGGATGTAAGCTAAGAGATATAAGCAATAATCTAATAGCTAGGCTCCCCCTCACAATATGCATGTTATCAAAATATCAAATATAATGGTTTAACATAGTTATGCATATGTTCTTAGTCAACAAGGATATGGAAGAATGATATGTAAGATAAGTTCCCCCTTATTGAAGCACAAGATAGATAAAGGGAAATATGCATGCCAAGATCATATAAGCACATTACTATAAAGAAAAGCAAGACATAGATACATATTCTTAATCCCTCAAACAAAATCATTTTAAAAAACTTCTCCCCCTTTCAAAAAGAATTTTATAATAACACATTACATTTTCAAAAGCATTTTAGAAGGGTAGAAGAGATTTATATTGAAATCACATATTCCTTGAGAGTGATCAAATCTAAGTCAAAAGAGTATTTGAAAGTACATATCCTCTTTTTCACATTAAACAAGAGCCTTGAAAAGATAAAATATATATATATATTTTTAAACAAGGCTTATCTTTTGAAGTATGAAGATTGATCTCTATAGATCATTTCAAAAAATTTATTTAGAAAACTTTCTTAAATACTCTCTCAAAATTTAATAGACATTTCAAAGCAATGTAGAGAGTACTACATTTATAGCACAAATTGAATGATTTCTAAATTTTCAAGACAATTAGGAGATGATAATACTTTTTAAATCTTAAGACAAGTTCAAAAGATTCTCAAGGATATGGAACTTGAAAAGCTTCTTTTTAAAAGGAATATTAATCAAACTAGAAATTCTTTTCAAAATAAGAGCATGATTCTCATAAGTTTATACCACTAAGAACCATAGATCAAGAGAATCATATATATATCAAACATTTACCTTGATGAAATATGCTATAGAGATTAAAACATATATAGAACTAATATCATCCACCCTATATGCAATGACAAAACTAGCAATTTAATGTACAATTAGGCACTTTGTCAATGCTAAGCATACTTCTCATGTAAGGAAAGCATATAATCTTTTAAGATTAATTTATCAACAAGTATCATATAATCCATAGCATATAGAATACCACAATAGTTTAGGGATAGAGATACTTATTGGGTTAGATAGAAAGTGATGCTCCTTTAGAATGTTCTTCATTTATAGGTCCTTGTACTTTCTTCCATTGAGTATTTCATTCCATTGCACTTGAATAAAGTCTCCTCATGTTCCTCTTCCTTCAACATTTCTCATTTATCCACATATGCTTGACATTTCAATATTTGATGACTATATTTCAAAAGTTCTCAAAAAAAAGGTTAGCATCAAATATCATTTAAACTTATTTACAAACATAATTTAGGTTGATATAAAATGTAAAACATGTACCACATTATCAACCATGAATTGTTAGCTCTAAAGAGAACAAAAGAATGATATATGCACTTGAATCCAAAAGCATAGTTTGAGCATTTTCAAGGCAAGATTCAAGTTTATCAAGAAACACATGATCAACATCAAAACTTATATAAGCATTTTGGGGCAAACAATGATCATGTAAGGCATGTAATATCAAGTAAGGAATTTTAGTATGTACACATGCCAATCAACAACAAGAAATCTCTTATTGTAGTGAAAGAATTGAAAAATCATGGAACTATAACTTTTGAATATTTATGATTCATTTCAAGATATACTTCATTGTAAAAACCATTGAAGTTCAAATACAAGTTCAAGACACAAAATGAATCATTTACTTCTTGTTTTCAAGATATGAACATGTCAAGCAATTTCAAACAAAAGACATATGACATTTTATTTTCCAATCTCCAAATAAATATATAAGACAATTAAGCATCAAAGAGAAAGGATTAGAACTACTTATGAGCATGTGAAATTTTCATATTTGAATAAGGAGAAATGGTCACAAGCTCGAGAATAAAGATATTACCATAATATGTCATTCCAAGCAAGTTGTGTGCATATCTAGCATGTTAGCATATGTAAAGACACTTTTAAAACATAATGCTAGAAAAGCACAATTTAAGACATGTTAAGGTATAAAACAAATACTACTTATCCAAATATCACATGATATTCAAATTAAAGCATAAGTAAGGATAAAAGATTGATATCACCAAAAGTATACTCTTTGAGTTTTTGTAGGTGACTCCAACTTCTATGCCTCAAGGCCCCTTGAGAATATTGTGGTTCTCCATGTCTTTCTTTTTATGTTTTTCATCACTTTTGGAGAACTTGGACCATTTTAAGTTTTCTCAACCTCAAGTAGCACAGTTGTTTTTCACTTCATTTGCATACTTGAGCTAATGGTCACCCTACAACACAATTCAAAGAAATTTCTTTGGTATCCACCAATTTTGGATCCATAGGGGTTAGTCATTAATTATTAATCCATTATGCTCTCATAAATTTTTTTTTATAGTATGTAAATTGAGCACAACAAATTAAACAATCAATTACTATTAAGCTCATAGCTAATAATATGCATACATTCATGATATACAGATAATCTTAAGTAAAAATGATCATTTTAGCATTGAAAACCATTTTTAAAGCCTGTGTAATCGATTACAATATGTGTGTAATTGATTACCAGCCCTTTGGAATCCATGTAATCGATTACATGTTTGGTGTAATCGATTACACGAGTTCTGGAGACGTTGTAATCGATTACATAGTATGTGTAATCGATTACACGCTCTCTGACTTTGCTTGGAACGCTTGGCAGAGCCTCTGTAATCGATTACAGAGGTCTTGTAATCGATTACAAGCTTGCTGAATTCAGTTTTTACATTTCAAACAGTAAGGGTCCGAACTCAAAGCTTTCAAATTAATTCCAAAACTTTCCAAAACAATTCCAAACATCATGTAAGCATAAAAACTGACCAGTTCTTGATCCAAAACTCATGTTTATGCAAAAACTATAAATTATGCAGAGAATTGTAACTTTATGCAGTAAGAGTTATGATTTATCCAATATGCCAAGTTCTAAGATATTTTTATCAAATGTGCTTCTTCAAACAAGAAGTGAACTTATCTAGCATATTATCACGAGATATGCAAGGTAGTGAGTAAAGGGTGTAACAATAATATAATCATGTGCTATATATAATATTCAAATTTTACTAAGCACACATGGTTCTATCCTTTACCTAAGGCCTATAAGGAATATACCTCAAATTCATTGACTTTTACAAGTGAATGTGCATAAGAGGTAGAAACATTTGATACCTTGGCCTTGCTAATCAAGGAAACTCTTTTCCTTACCCATTGCTTCTCTTTTGGTGTTTTAAACTTTACAAGTTCCACATTTTGTGCTTGAGAAGCTTTGGTTGAAGCCATCTTCCTTCTTTGATCAAACCTTCTTTCAATGGGCTTTGGAAGCATTTCCCTTGATGATTCCTTCTTTACTTGACCAATTTGTCCATCCTTTTGAGAAGTTTTCTGCATAATTAAAACACTAGGAGGACTTTTTGGTACCCACTTCATCTTGGGTCCTTGAATATTAGTACTAGAGCATTTAAGATCTTTAGGAACCCATTTCATATTATTTCTCATATAAGAATTTCTTCTATAATTGCATAAATGAGAAATATGTCCTAGATGACCACAAAAGTTGCAAACAAGTGAATTCAATGATGGCTTGGTCCTTTGAAGATCATTTTTGAAAAACTTGAGCCTTTGGTTGTTATTACATTCTAAACTATTTTTGCCATAAGCCTTGCTTGAATTTCCATGTGAAATAATATCAATTTCATTCTTATTAATAATCATGGATTGTAAGCAATTAGAATCATTAGCTTTGACAAATTCACAATATAAGTTCTCAACTTGATTTTCTAAATTAATACATTTTTCATAAGAAGTTGAGGTTTCACATTTTAAAGGTATTTCCTCATCAAGAAAAGCATAATCATTTTTCAAAATCTCAATTTCATTTTCAATGAAGGAAATGTTTTCCAAACAAGATAAATTTTTATTTTCTAAATTCAGTAAATCATCATATAATTCATCATATGCACATTGTAGCTTATCATAAAAAGGACTATAATATGGTTTAGCATTATTTACCTCAAAGTCCTTTTTAGCCATATATGAAGTAGTCTCCATTCTTAGCATACTTGGCTCTTTAAGGAAATCATCATCTTCCTCATTATTGTCTTGCTTTGCCACCTCTTCAAATTGAGCATCATTTTGAGAATATTTTGCACAACAATATTCCTTCAATGACTTTTCCTCTTCTTGCTCTCTATATACAACTTTATGCACAAAATTATTATTAGCAAGATAGATGGAATCAAGAGTATCCCATATATCTTTAGCACTAAAGCAACTCTTAATTTTAGCATAAGCATCATCATTTAAACTACTTCTCAATATTTGCATTGCTCTAATATTCAATGAAAAACATTTCTTATCATGGTCATTCCAAGTTTGTTTTGATTTGCAAGTAAATCCATCAAGCATAATATCCCACAAATCAATATCAATAGATTGCATATAAATTTCCATTCTAACTTTCCAATAAACGAAATTCACACCATCAAAGAATGGTGGTTTATTAATTTCAAAACCATTCATTTTGAAAAGCTTGTAATGGTTGCCAAACAAACAAAGATCTTTAACTCCAAGCTGTTAAGCTTTTACCAGAGCACGAAGCTCTGATACCACTTGTTAGCCATGGCAACCATTACCCAAGAGGGGGGGTGAATTGAGTGATGACTAGTTTTAATGCAACTTTGACAAATTATGCATTGTGAATAACTCAATTAATAAATGTAGCGGAATAAGTCTAATAAATGTACAACTATTGAGGATTACTCAAATACAACTTGGGATATATGATGAACTAAGTGAATAAGCTAGATATCAAGTTGTAACAATCAAAACATCAACATATGCAATAAATAAATATATTCTACCAAATACTGAATTTAAAGAGTGTAGAGAAGAGAGAATCAAACTCAAGAATTTATCCTGGTTCAGCCACCAACCACTTGTGGCCTACATCCAGTCCTCAAGCTTAACTTGAGATTTTCTTCACTATCTCCTAGACTTTACGGGTACTAGAAAAACCTTTGTACATACAAGAGCACTCCTCACACCTTGGGATACCTCACCCTTGTGCTAGAGCCTCCAATTCTTCAAGCTTCACAGGTGCTTGATGACCTTTACAATGAAGAGCACTCACAACACCTTTGGGATACCCCACCCTTTGTATTTGAGTTCCACTACAAGGGATACCTCACCCTTTTCTCTTTTGAGGGATACCTCACCCTCTTACAATGATTTCAAGGTGAATAGGAAGAATATAAACTCTCTTGAAGAGTAGATATACAACTTGAAGAACAAAGTATAGATGATAGAAAACTCTCTCAAGAGTGGATAATACAAGTTGAAGCTCAATGGGTATAAAGGATTTACACACTTAGCTCAAAACAAAGAATTTAGAGAAAAATATGATGAATTTCGTTTTCAATGCTCAAGGGTAATTTTCAGAATGTTCTCCAACTTGTTTTTGATGCCCAAACACTTTTATTTATAGCCCAATGAGTTTTAGAGCCGTTGGAGGTGTTTAGAAATGATTTTCTATGAAAACTAGCCGTTTATAGCCGTTAGAAACGTTCCTGGGCACTTTGTAATCGATTACAAGCTTCATGTAATCGATTACAAGCTTACTAGGCACTTTGTAATCGATTACATACTCTGTATAATCGATTACACGGCTTCTGTCAATGTTGTAATCGATTACATGACTTGTGTAATCGATTACACCATTTCTGGTTTTCAAAACCGACTTTAAAAGGTCATAACTTCTTCATTTCTTATCCAATTAAAGTAAATGACCATTCATTGGAAAGCTCTTTGAGTCTACTTTCATATGAAAGAAGTTTCAGGACAAAACTCAAAGTATTTTGAAAGATATGATCAAAATAGTAACCAAAGGTCAGATTTTCAAAACTCAAACTTTAATTGGTCATAACTTTTTCGTTTCTTATCCGTTTAAAGCAAATGACCAGTCATTGGAAAGATCTTTGAGTCTATTTTCAAATGAGATACGTTTCAAAGTAAAACTCAAAGTATTTTAAAAGTTATGATCAAAAGAGTAACTATATGTCAATTTTAAAAAACACAAACTTGACTATTTTTTATAGATTTGAAATATTACCATAACTAGCTTTCCAAAATAGTTTGTTGGGCATATAAACATTTTAGAAACACTTATAAATATGTTTAAAAACTTTTTTGAGCTTAATGTGATTCCTTTTTACCTTCACACAAGATCTAAGTCCTATAAGCTATTCTTGAAGATGTTGGACTAGATCTTTTGCCACCATCACTTCTTGATGTAATCCAAGCTTCCAAAGAAAATATTCTCTTCAAAACTTGCAAATGCTTAGAACATCTTTTCATTTTCATTCTCCTTGAGTTGAGCATAGTTGTGATCTTTTGCTTTCTTGTTGCAATGCTTACTCTTGGTACTTGGACTATCCTACAAAGTATTACTCACTTAACCAAACATAGTTAGTCCAAATTCATAACTCAATATCTTCATATGCATGATTCATAAATGTATAACTCTAGTTAGTCTAACATGCATACAAGACTTTCATAGACATATCTAATATTAATTTATTTATAACTCATATAAAATATTATTGGATATATTATATGATGAATGTTACATATATCTCATTAAACACATTTATGTAACATGGTCAACATTCTTTTGTGATACATTTGTTATTTATTAAGTACAACTATAAAGCATAAGCATCATTCTTTTTGTCTTGTATTTGTCATCATCAAAACTTAACATATTAAATCATTGGGGCAAACCTATTTCCACACTTAGAGCATTATTCTAAGATTCTCAAGTCTCACCCTCGCTCTTGTTCTTCCTTTAAGTTTAAAATCACTCTAGGTCACCAATTTAAGTTTCTTTCCATCGCGTTGTTAATTACTTAACACTTAATTATTAAAGTTCTAAGGTTGCCCAAAAATTACATATTTGGACCCAAAATGGCCCTAGAGGCCGTGAGCCTCTCTAAAAGGTAAGAACCCAAATTTTTCTTTGATCCATTAATTGTTATTCACTTGATTAATTATCTCTTCATCTTATTACAAAATTTCAATCATACACCCTCTATGGAGGGGCATGGTCGTGAGCCTCACCAAGGAAGGCAAGGAACCCTTGCTTCCAATTCATGTTTCCAATCCATTAAGAATCAATCCAAGATTAACAATATATACCAATACAACCAATAAACCACATAGAGCCAAAATCAATACAAGGATCATAAAAGGAAAACACACAACCAAGGGAGTAACCCTAACATGGATTCTCTCACAATCAATACATAATACAAGTTTCCCACTACCAATAGAGGTTGAAGTGGATAGTCTTCCTCTTACTAAGAGAGAAAAAAAACAAAGAAACTCCCTTGAAGCTCTTTGTGAAATTCGGCCTCCACCCTTCAAGAAAACCCTAAGAACGTCAAACTCATAAGAATCATAACCAAAGCTTGAAAGAGGCATCCATGATCACCAAAGTGACCATGGATCAAGAAAATGAGATGAAAAGATGAGAAAGCTATGAACTTTTACCTCAAAGTCTTCAACTTTAAAGCTTGAATGGGGAAAACGAAAATGGTGGATTTTGGTGGTGGTCACAAAAGAGAAGATGTTCTAGGTGATGAGAAATGGTAGGAAATGAGGTTGGTTGAATGAAAAAGCTTGGATGGCCAACAATGGTGGTCTTGGCCGTGGAAGAGGAGAGAAAGTGGAGAGGAAAAGTTGAGTTCTTTATAGGAGATTTTAACAAGAAGAGAAAAGCTTCAATGGAGAGATGGATTCAAGTAAGGTGGTTGCTTGAAATCAAACAATAATAGGGGAGGAATGGAGTGGTGCAGCTGTGGAAGAGGAGAGAAGGAGGAGAAAATGGTTGAGAGAAAAGAGAGGAGGGAAACGTAGAGAGAGAAGGTGATAGTAAAATGATGGTATCTTTTTGGAGTTTGAAGTTAGAAAAGGATATGATAAATGAAAAGCCAATTTTTGGCTCCCAAGGGCCTCATGGCCGTGTAAAAGAGAGAGAGAGTGAGAGAACAAAGCTTCCTTGAGAAGTTTCGCATACTTCTCGATAAAGTGAAAAGTGATGTTATCGCATAAAAATAGTATTAACACTCTACTAGAGCTATTATCCAGTGAACAAAAGTTACAGCTAATAAAAATAGTATTTATTATTCATTGGATAATTTCACGATATAGCGATTTCTTTTATTAGATAAAATCTCGAAAAACATAAATCTCGTAAATTGTATCCAATTTCGGGTTTAGTAAGATCTCCCGTCAACGTTTTCACAGTTCAAGGTTTACCAGCCTCGAGGAAAATATTTCATTTTCCCGAGTCCGCTCAACGTGCACGTAAAACAAATAATATATTAAAATATTCAACATTTGTAAAAATATTCACAAAAATTTTCAAAAATCATAAATATTATAAAATGACTATTTATATAAAACAAACAATTTTTAGGGTGTTTTACTGGCTCTACTCAGTGGTCACACAAAATGAGGAATATATTAAAATATTCAACATTTTCAAAAAAATCTAGAAAAATTTCTAAAAAACACAAATATTATAAAACGACTATTTATGATGAAACAATTAATTTTCGAGGTGTTATAGGTTAGTTCTCTTGGATTGGTTATTTCTTAATTTTATTTTCTCTTCTTTAATTACTTTCTGTTTCTGTTAATTAATCTTACAAACCCCTTCTCCCTTATTTACTAACCTCTTAATTTGATTTTGTGATCATAATTAGAGTGATCTGTGGGCTCGACCCGATGTTACCTTATGCTGCAAGTAATTTTGGTAAACTGGTTATAAATTGATTTAAACTTGGTAGCCTTGACATTTATCAAAAATCAAAGAGAACTTCAAGGCTTGAAGATCACCTTGTCTACCAGAGGTAGGAGATTTTATTTCATCATCTCCTTCTCATCTTCATCTTGTTCTTAGTTATTCTTGATGAATAAAAAAATGGGTTTTAGTGATGTTAGTGGATATTAAGGCTTGATTCTTGCTTCTATAGTTGAAGTGAGTTTGTTAATAGTTAGTTTGATGCATGGTTGTGAAATTTGATTCCTTAGAATCCATGATATCCACTTAAGGGGTATTTTGACAAATGGCTTTTATGTTGATGGTTGATGCTTAAATCCATGTTTAATGAGTTAAAGTTAGTGTTTGATGATTCTAATATGATTAGAGGTCATGTTTAGGATTGGAAATCATTTAGAATCCATGATATGAGAGTTGGATTTGAGTTTGGGAACGAAATATGTAGAAAACTATTACTGCGGAATGCATTCTAGTGTTCTAGCGCCTAGGTGCTAGAGTTTGGGTGCCTAGTAGAATAGGGCATCTTGATAGCTTATAGTGTTTGTAGCATAACTAGAGATGTAGTCATCAAAATGACATGCTACTTCTTGCATTTGAAAGCTAAGATACAAGGCTTCATGTAGTAAAGATTTCAGATTTTTAGAGCAACCCAAGTATCACCAATTTTGATTTGAAGTTGTGATATATTCTGCAGAAATAGGCAGACTGACACCTATTAAACCAGATTGCATAACTTCTTGCTTCGAGGTCTAGATTACATGAGACTAGTGACATTTTTAAGCTAACATGTAAGGTTATAAGTGATAAAAATGTCAAGAATTTTCCACACTTTATGCATTCCCAATTTCAATTTAAAGAAAGGCCAGATTCTGGTAAATTAGCTAGTTGCCCTATTTCATCTCCTGCATTTTGTGCTTAACTTTAGCTACTCTAATTCAAATGAAGTGAGGTTTATTTCATTTGAAAGATGTGAGATAAGGCTATTTTCCTATAAAATTCTAGAAATTTTGAGTTTAGGATGTACATTTGGTGCATTAAAGAAAATTAGTCTTTCTAGGCCCTCAGAGTAGTTACCTAGAAAGTTTATTTTTGGAAAGAGGATTTCCCTTGTGACATCCCAATATTAATATCCCGATATACCTCATGTATATAAGAATAACCAATACTACCCATGCTACTTCAAAACCCATATAACAAACCAAATCCATAACATTTATACAAATAATTATGGAGAGCCACGTCAAAGTAAAAGTTATATATATATATATCATTGCCTCAAAAAGGCACATTGTAATACATAAACTTCCATACAAACTAGATCAAGCATAATATATATAGGTTTTGTCTATATAAAGCATATAAACTATACTAGTCTTCATACATCTTCTATTTCCCTTTTGAAGAACTCGTACCTGGATTTATATGGCAACACAATCAAGGTGAGAAATCATAATTTTTAGTAGAAGTATTCTAAAACCAGCATTTTATACATTCATAAAGAATACACAACTGCCCATACAATTGCAATGTCATGAATCTAAATGTCATGGTGGCAACCGCCCATACAATTGCCATGCATATGCCAAATTATGCCTTATGTTTATGCATATGCAAGTAGTCCTAAGAGTGAATGTAATTTAATAATGTCATGAGTCATCAGACGTATTGAGGATATTACCCACCTCAACTACTCTAGGATATGCTATAATATATTATCAGTTTTTAGGCATAGTGAGGATATGACCAACCTCAACTACTCATCAGATGTAGAGAGGATATTACCCACCTCAACCACTCTGGAATCCTTGCTTCATAGATCTCCAAGAGTAAAGAAGGGGAGTGCATCTTCAACTACTCTCTGATAGGGAGGGAGCAGTGCATTCTCATGCTATCAAGATTCAGGATCACCTCTGGTAGTAAGGATATAACCCACCTTAAATACCTTCCATCTTGGATAACATCTAGTAAAGAATGAGGATATGACCTACCTCAGCTCAACTACTAGAACAATGAGGGAGGATATGACTCACCCCGGCTTATCACTATAAGCCGGAGGGTGTCATCCTACCTCACCCTATTATATATTATCCTCAAATGTGAGGATCAAATCCTTACACAATCACAAACATAATATATCTATATATGTATATCTGTGTCTAATTACTTCACATAATTAGCATTACAAATCAATTTGATTCATCACATTCTCACTTCATTAAATACCTCTATTAAAATCTCAATACTCATTAAA
The DNA here is from genome assembly GCA_029884595.1 of Ormosia semicastrata. Lineage (NCBI taxonomy): Eukaryota > Viridiplantae > Streptophyta > Magnoliopsida > Fabales > Fabaceae > Ormosia > Ormosia semicastrata. Next base: position 47,754,648 of record JAQQTO010000060.1, read on the forward strand.
AAACATAAAAGAAGAAACTACAACTTTAGAAGCTCCATTGCAGCAAACAGCAATTCTGATCCAAGTCTAGAAGTCACGCCAAGGCGTAGCATTGCTCATGTTGGGGCGTTGAGCTCTCTAGTCCCTCACGCCTCGGCATGGTGCATTCATGCCGTGGTATGCTGCTTTCGGGTTCACTCACTAAAACTTACGCCCTGGCATGGCATCTCTAACTCCCCGGCATGGCATCTCTCACGCCGCAGTTTGAGTGGTTTTTCTGTAGAACGCTGCATAAAAATAGGGTCAAGTATTGTTCCATTAGAACAAAACCCTCCTCCAATCACTCAAAGCTCAATTTCAAGTGATTTCCAACCTTACAGAAGGTCCATTAACACATTGTAACTCTTATACAACTTTAATTTCACTCGAATAAGCATTCATGAATCATTCAAGCTCTTAAACCCTAAAGCTCCATTTTTGACTCAAATGGTAACCAAAGGTATCTAAGAGCTGAAAATTCGTCTCCATGCATCCAACAACTCAAAAACAAGCCATCCTCAAGTTCTCCAACAAGATTCAAGCCAAAAACACCAAATCACACACAAACCTATTTCTCACATCGAGCCAACTCTCATGATCAGGATGAAGAAAAATAGAAGGATGAGTAAAAATAAAATTCCCCCTACCTCAATGGCCAGAAATGAAGTCACTTAGTAGCTCCTCTCCACTACTTTCTTCTTCCTCCTCTTTGTTGGTTGATCCTCCACCTTTTGCTCTTTGCTTCCCTTTCTCTTTGTATTTTCCTACTTTAGTTGGGAGAAGAGAGTGAGAATGAGAGAAAATATCTCATTTTGGACTTAAGAAGTCCAAGGCAGCAGAAAGTGTGAAGGAGTCGTGTGCTCCTTTATCATTTAAGTGACTTTCCAAAGTCCCGATCTGTTAAGAATGCTTAGATTTCACCAAACCAAGTTTCTTAACTTCTAGCAAGTTTAAAATAAATCCTAAGATTCATAAAAAATCTTGTCTCACCATTTCCATAATTTTTCATATCTACTAGTAGTCAATCCGGTATTAAAACAGACACATAGTATGTTCAAAAATGTCAAACTAACTCCAATTAACCTCAAATTTTAACTACATCTTCTTCAACACATTTGTGACCTAAAAAAAATTCTCTACATTTATTTCCATTAACTAAGTAGTTTAAGCCAATTCCAAGGCTACTAACAGCTATATTTCACACATAGTGTTACAGCAAAGTGGCTAAACGTGCTCAGAAAGCCACAAAATTCAATAGACATGTTAAGTAAGTATTAGGCTACCTCTATAATCATATACAAGTCTAACATGTTTTCGAGGGTGTTACATCCTTACTTGCTAGAATCCCTTATATATGCCTAGTAAAGTGTGTTGAGATACTTGTAGAGGTATTTCATTGAGAGAATGATTACCTTGCATATATGGGAAAGTAAGAGGCTTTAAGCATCTAATAGTTATAGGTTGCCATAGATAGGTATCTAGTCCCTTAGGCAACGTAGTGTTACATTTGATATCACATATGAGGTGATGAAGATAGGGTATACTAGATACAAGTAAGCTGAGTTCAGTTGGCAATAGTTACTTGCCATAATGCATGTGGTGCTCCTAAGAGAGAAAGTGGAGTTAGTGATGCATAAATGGACTTAGTATGGAGATATTATAGAAGGTCCAGTCTTTAAGCATTCCATAAGTTAGGAATTGCCCAAAGTAGGTATGTAGGACCTTGAATACAATAGGGTGGCATAGTTTACCACTTGTGGTGTAATAATGAGGTAAGCTAGATGCAAGTATCATAAGTATGATTACTTAACTAGAAACATAGAATATACTCCTTTATGAGTTAGAAGTGAGCTGAGAATACATGTTTACTAGAATTTAGTTCTTCACTTGATTAGAGAAAATCGTGTGATGAGTTAATGTGGTGGTTTTGTATGAGTTAAACATAACGCCGCATAGTTCCTGTATATGCTAATTCCCAAGTAGAGTAATCTTTAATGATGTACAATCATTTGGCCAAAGGAGATAAATGGGAAAGTCCAAAAGTCTCTTTGAGTGAGGATTTCGCCCTAGCTTCTCGTCAGTGCCAGGATTACTAGTTTTTATGTAGTGAAAATAATACTCTCACAAGTATGAGTAGGAGCCAGTCCACTTACTACTAGGTAGTTTGAAGAGTTAGTCTTCTTAACTACAAGTTTAAAGAGAAAGTAGAATATGCAAGTCACACACACACAATTCTACATTTACATAATTACATTACATTTCATATTCATCATTCTCGAACATTTCATATGTGTGAGCATACTGCATACATATTCATTTCCTTTTCCTTGGCAATTGTATGGGCAGTTGCCTAGTGTTGATGATATTTTACAATGGTATGGGTGGTTGTTCGATATTATTTATAGTCATATATGTGAGTTTAAGGTTATGGATTGGCTTAGTGAATGTTTACATAGAGTAAGAAAATATAAATATTCGAGTGGCATCAAGTAAAGACTCCATTTCCTGTTGCAAATCCTAAATCCAAAGTTAGTAAGTTTATTCATAGAAGAAGGTTATATGTATAGTGCTTATAACAAGTTTATGAATGAACTAGCTATGATATGTTGCGATTGTATAGATAGTTGTAATTATCATATGAATGACAAACTTATGTTTATAGATTATGTTTTAGCTTTACGAACCTTTACATAAGAGGAAATCTGAATGTTCTGGTCATACTGAGTAGAGATTCAATGTCTTTTTGAATTCATAATCTATTGTTATAAAGTTCAAGTATTAATGTATGCATATTTGGTTTAGTTATTTAGTATGAATATTATCAATATTAGTTTTGGAATTGCTTTTACTGAGAATATGAGTGTTTCCATGTAATCCAAGTCAAGGCCCCTTTAAAGGGTAAGAAGACAAAGAAACAGAAGAACTTGTGTAGTATAGTTTGATTTGTTTCTTTTATAGACAAATTTTATGTATTTATTTATATTTGCTTTGAGGATGTTTAAAGTTGTGTATGTAAAAAATTGCCCTTCTGAGGTTTTGATGTTTGTATGCATGACTTTTTAGTTATGGTTCTCCATTATTATTTATATATGTTATGGATTTGTTAATGTTTTAAGTTAGAAGTAGCATAACTAATACTACTTATCCAGGTATATGTCAAATATACTAGGTTACAGGTATTAGGATGTTAAAACAAGCACCCCTACCTTAGCTCCTTAAACATGATGATAGGCTATGGTGCTTACCTAGTTGCCTTTCCCTTCCCTTTCCTCTTCTTTTCTTCATTTTCTTCCTTTTTCTCTTCTTCCTCTGTTTTCCCAATTGCTCCAACGTGAGAGTGAGAGAGAGAGTGAAGTGAAAAAGTCAGAGATGAAGGCTTATCAAGGAGAGAAGGGCGGTGGAAAAAAGGAAAACTAAAATATCTAAAGACTTTGGTACTTAATTGGAAATGTTGTATCTCTTAAGGATATCTTAATCTTCCATTACCAAGTTTTCTAACTTCCAAAGGTGTTATGAAAAATCCTAGGATTCATCTCAATCCTATTCTTATCATTTCATAAACTTTCATATATCTGCCAAATCAATCTAGTATTAAAACACTCACTTAGTGCACTCAAAAATACCAAACTAACTCAGTTTAACCTCAAACTTTAACTACATCACATTTTATACATTTGTGACCTAGAGATAAATTCTCCATATTTATTTCTCTTATTTTAGTAGTTTATGCTAATTTCTGGGCTATTTACAGCTATTTCTCGCACCCGATGTTATAGCAAAATAACCCAACTATCTTAAAAAGGTCATCAAAGTTAACAAATAACTTCTGCATAAGTTACTGAACTTCTACAACCATAAATAAGTCTAACTGGTTAGAGAGGATATTACAATAGCAACATACTGGTATGCGTAAAATACACTAAGAGCAAGTGCACTCTATCGCAAAGTAATATAAGACTTGAGTCCCAGTTGTCGATCCCACGAGGAATAAGAGATAATTACTAGATTCGCTAAACTCTTGATTATTTAGACAATCAAAAGTGTAAGAGAAATTCAAAATAAAATAAAGAAGAATAATGCACAATTAAACAATGTAGAGATAATCAATTAGAGAGTAACTAGGGCGCAAGGTTCACTTGAATCCAATTAATCATATTTTCACTCATTTATGATGTAAGGTAATCCTCTTGCCAATATTCTCTTAATTGCTATTGAATACCAATGGTCATGGATAAATAATATTCTATTCCTCAATTATTCACCTATTTGGTCATTTGGTTGAATTAATTAGGAATGCATTAAACCCTAATTCAAGAGATGAACTAACATAATCATTAATTCCATTGATAGAATAAATTGTTGTTTGGTCATTCACAAATTTAATCCTAGGTTTATCATATAGGTCCACTCATTGAGTGCGGATGGTCACCGGTCAAACAATCAATTAAAATATGCCAAAAGAGATCAAGTTCTGACAATAATACAAGCAATATAATAAAGCTAAAAGAAATTACTTTAATCAATTTCGAGATAAAAATCAATTAAATAAGAAAACAAGATCTCCCATAGCCCTAGCTATGGGATTAGATACTCATGTTCAATGCAAACAATCCCAAATCACAGTACAAATTCATGGAAAGAAAACCTAAAGAAATGGGAAAACAAGAGGGAAAGAGAAATCAAAACTCCTTTTACGGTGATTATGATCTTCAAGCCTTTAAGAATTGAATCCTCTCTTTGTAACCATCCTCCAAAGATTCGTAGCAATTTTATCTTCTGAGTTATCTCTCAAAGTATGTCGTCTCTCTCTCTAAATTTCTGTTGGATTATCTAAACTAAAGAGAGCTACTTTGCTAAACTTTTTTTCCCCTTTGTATAGAAAAGCTGACAGCTTTTCGAATCTAACTTGTATGATTTTTCTCACTTTTCATATGGTCAATTTTGCTCTCGATCTCAATAGATAATTTGTAGGATTTTCTATTAGCTTTTCAATGCCACAAATGGCGCATCAATCTGATCTCTGTAACTCAAGATATGGCTCAATTAATGAGAAATGGTCAAGATAGTGTGAGAATCGGAATCAAATATCTTTGAGAATCTTTATCAAATTTTCAAAATTCATGGCAGCTTAATTACACAAAGTTTTAAACATAAGATTTGTTGATCTCTTTCTTAGCTTTCAAACACCACCAGAATCAGGTAAATCACATATTTATAGAGAAAGTTATCCCTAATTTTCTGAGATAGGTTTGACAGTGATACTTTTCTTAATTAATCTTTGATCAAATCTCATGTTTCATATTTCTTTTTGTTGAATCCATATAAACTAGGAAACAAAAGTCCCACTCAAATGAAAAAACTCCTTGAGATCATTGCATTAAACGCAGAGACACTTGGCCATCAAGTAGAGATTGTTTGCACTCTAATTAAGAATCTAACTTGATCCTTCCTTAAATTCCTGCAAAACACAATAAAAATATATTTAATTCAGTGGACTCAGAATTCACTCAGTATCATAAATAAATAGTATAATTCTTATTTTAAAATTTTTAATCCTTCAAATATTTATCTTTAGGAATTTCTTATTTTTTCACAAATTCTCATGATTTATCCTAAAAATTCATAGGCGAAAAGATAATTATTTAAAAAAATTAAAAATTAAAAAAAACAAAAACTAGATAAAAATCAATTAAAAATCCTAATAAATAAACCCAAAAGATGAGTGTATTTAACACTCATCAAATACCCCCAAACTTGAACAATTACTTGTCCTGAAGCAAAGAACAAGAATAAAAAACAATATTAAACTCAACATCCAAAAACATAAATCAAGGGAAATTTTACAATCTAAAAAAATTCAAGTTCATGTTCAACAATCAAATCAAATTCAGAAGATCATTTAGCACTTAAAACAATTAGAGGCTTGGGTCTAACTTGCTTCTTTTCTCCTTACCAACCAATTGAGATCACTCATCTTTCCATCGCTCAAGTGTTTAAGGACAAAGAGATCACTCTAGTTTCTCTTGAACAATGCAATACCATAGGCTTGGTTATCAATCTCATCTTCACTTTCAAATTCACATACATAACAAGAATCAAAAGAACTTTCTTTGGTTGTAACGGGGCCAAGGGGAACAATGAAGGGTAGGAAAAAGATAAATAAGGGTTAAGAATGTTGATTGATACAAAATAGAATCAGGTTGAAAAGATGATAAATGGAGCATAATGTACAAAAGTATAACAGATTTTGACTTTCAACCCAATATTCTCATTATTCTTCACCAATAATCCTTTTCTTTCTTCTTCTTTTTTTTCATTTTTTTCTTTTCTTATTATTTTTTCTTTTCTTTCTTTCAACCCTTGAAGACAAAAGCAACCTTTCAAGACCTTTCAATTAACACATTAGTTACTCCATTATTCTAAAAATAATCAATGCATCCAACCTGATTATTCGAATAGGTGTCCAAAGAAATCAATTTCAGGCTCAAATGGGGCAACTAATGGATTATTTTTTGTCAATGCAACTCTGGAAGTCAAGAAAGAATTAAGCCTAATTGCCTTAATCATATTCAAGTCTGTATATGAATCTTTAAAGTCTCAACAAGATATCAAAGCAAGTTCTAGCACACATCAATCAAGAGAAATCTCACTCCAGAAGAAAAATAGGATTTCATTTATAAAAAATTCAATCATTAAAGCTCAAAACTCACTTTCTAGCTAAGTTGGTAGAGAGAATAAATGCAAGCAGACTTTGCTAATTTTCAACTAAGATGCTAAATTTCACTTCACTTAATTGAACAAGATTGCTTCACACAAAATTAACTCATGAATGATGGATTCCCCTCTTAAACATATTTCTATAAGCTTAGTATTAATTCAAGAAATTAACACACAATTCTTGCTTGATTACTAGTGGTTATCGATTTCACAAAAAATTAAGAGTACCCCCCCACACTTAAGATAGGCATTGTCCTCAATGTATAAAAATAAAATACAAATAACAGAACAGAGGATAACGAAACTTCCTTGAAAATTAAATAAAAAATCACGAAGAAGGTGAGGGAGGTAGAGCTTGGGGAAGGTGTGCAACTATGAGCTCAAACATTTGTCTAACTAAGCGGTGGTATGTTTTCAAAAGCTGCACAAGAAAAACAAAAGGGTTAATTTTTTTATCTTTTTATTATATGAAAAACAAAGCTAAAACTGAAAAACCAAATGCAAAAACTAAGAGAAAGGATAGAAACACAAGTTGCCTCCTGTGAAGCACTTGTTTAACGTCATTAGCTTGACGTTGTCTTTTATTTAGGTAAGTCAAGGTGGCTTAAAGCAAAAAAAATAGGGTGACCTCTTTTCCTTTTTAAAGTAGTGCTTCACGTTCTACCCATTTATCAAGAAAGTCTCTCAGCCTTTTTTCTTTACCTCAAGCACATCGTACGATAAGAGTCGAACAATCTCATATGGTCAATACCATTTTGACCACAACTTACTAGGACAGAGATGTAGACATGAGTTATTGACAAGAATTTTATCTCCAATCTTAAACTCACGCTGCTTGATACACTTGTCATGCACATCTTTAGGAGCAACTTCCTACATATATGAAGACATAAAACTTTCCACAACATCATTAGCAGCTATGAAATTACATGAATCAAAGGAACTAGAAGTTTTGATAGAATTAAAAACTACTTCCTCATCATTAAATCGCAAGGTCATCTTCCCTTGACGAACATCAATCATGGTATTTCCAGAAATAAGGAATGGGCACCCAAGTATGATTGGGATCTCTGAGTCCTCCTGCATATCCAACACAATAAAGTCTCTGGGAAAATAAATTTATCGACCTTCACCAGAACATCTTCCAATACACCACGAGGGTAAGTGATGGATCTGTTAGAGAACTATAGTGAAATGTTAGTAGGCTTTGGATCCTACATCCCTAATTTCTTAAAAATAAAGAAAGGCATCAAATTAATACTAGCTCCAAAATCACATAATGCTTTCTTAAAATAAGAGTTACCAATAGAGTAAGGAATAGTAAAACTCCCTAGATCTTTTAATTTTGGGGGCAACTTCTTCAAGAGGATAACGGAGCACTCCTCATTTAGCCTTATTGTCTCAAATTCCTCAAGCTTGCATTTATTTATAAGTATTTTCTTCAAGAACTTTGCATACTTGGGCATTTGAGAGATGGCTTCAATAAACAGAATATTAATTTGTAATTTCTTGAACATCTCTAAAATTTTAGCAAATTGTTTGTCTTGCTTGGTGTTCTCGAGCCTATGAGGGAATGGAATAGAGGGCTTATGTGGCTCATTTACCTATACCGCGGAGGGTGCTTTACTTGCCTTTTTCTTTTCTATGTCAATTGGCTCAACAAGAGTATCTCCATGCAGTTGCTCCTTTTTTTTCTTAGAGGGCTCCTCAAATTCCTTACCACTTCTCAGGGTAATTGCATTGACTTGTTCTTGCGGAATAGTCACAATAGTACTAGGCAATGTCCCCGGTGCCCTTTCTGTCATTAACTTAGCTAATTGGCTGATCTGAGTCTCCATGGTCTTCTTTCAGGTCTCTGAATTTTGAATGTATTTCATTATAGAACTTTCAAAGCTTGGCTTCTCTTCAAGTTCTTAAAAACTTGGAGGTAGTTGCGGAGCTCTCTACTGAGTCTGTTGATTGCCCTGTTGATTTGTCCACTTGAAATTTGGATGGTCTCTCAAACCAGGATTGTATGTATTGGAATATGGATTATACTGTTGCCAGTTGAAATTGCTAACAAAATTTACTCCTTCGGGCTCGGGGGCAAAGGGACTACCAACTTGATAGTTTGAACTTGTATGACCTTGTTCGCCACATGTTTCACAAATGATTCTGCACTATTTGCCACCATCAAAGTCTCAACCTTTTTCATCAATGCTTCCAATTGACTCAAGATGGTAGTAGAGGAGTCAACAACATGTACACCAACTTGTTTCTTAGGCACCTGATGCTCATTTTGCCATTGATAACTGTTCAGCTTTATTTCTTCAATCAATTCATGGATTTCAGTCTTTGTTTTCCTCCATATTGTACCTCCTGTAGTAGCATCAATAAGTGAATAGTTGGTAGGTGACAAACCATTATAAAAAGTCTGTACCTACTACCATAAAGGTAATCCGTGATGTGGACATCTCCTTATTAACTCTTGAAAACATTCCTAAGCTTCATAGAGAGTATCCATATCAAATTACACAAAAGAAGAAATGTCATTCCTTAACTTAGCAGATTTAGAGGGAGGAAAATACTTAGCCAAAAATTGTTGTGTCAACTGATCCCATGTGTAACATCCCAAAAATTATCTATTTCATCATAAATAGTCATTTTATAATATTTGAGGTTTTTGGGGATTTTTTCAGAAATATCGAATATTTAAATATATTTCTCATTTTACGTGCACACTGAGCAGAGTCAGTGTAACACCCCAGAAATTATTTATTTCATGATGAATAGTCATTTTCTAATATTTGTGATTTTTGAGAATTTTTGTGGATTTTTCTGAAAAAGTCAAATATTTTAATATATTCCTCATTTTGCATGCACGTTGAGCGGAGCTAGGAAAGCGAAATGTTTTCCCTAAGGCTGGTAAACTTCTGTGGAAACATCGATGGAGGATCTTACTAAACTCGAGGTTGGGCACAGTTTACGAGGTTTATATTTTTTGAAGTTTTATTTGATAAATAAAATCTCTGTACGTGCTGTTAAGTAAAATTTTACGATACGCTCTATTATCCATTGGATAATTAATACTGACTTTGTGCACTGTAACAATTATTCGTTGGGTAATAGCTTATGGTTAAAACCTTAACCACCTTATTATTTTAATCACTTTATCACTTAATTATCCTATCCAAATGTAATCCACTTTATGTCTAATCAAATCCTCTTTTGAAAAAGCTACCACAAGTCTCAAAGAAGCTATACACACACACTCTCTCTCTCCTCCCTCTCACCACATGGCTGCATGGCCCATCTTGGAGCCCAAAATTATGCTTTCACTTAATTAAGTTTCCTATTCTAATTTCAAAAATCAAAAGTCATCATCATTTTCTACTATCGACTTCTCTCTCTACACTCATCTTTCTCTCATTTTCTCCTCCTTCTCTGTACACTCCACATGACTGGCCATCTCTTCCATGCCCTTCACCATCACAAAAATTTCTAACAACCACATTTTCTTAATCCCCACTACATTCTAAACACCTTTCTAGTTGAAGATTTCTTGAAAAGCTTCAAGTTTGAAGCTTTAGGGTAAGATTCTTAGTTCCTCACCTCCTCTTCCTCATTTTCATTTTCAAGACCACCTTCATGACCATTTATTGTCTCTTTTTCAAGCATTGGTGTTGATTGGTTGAAGTTGAAATTTCTAGGGTTTTGAAGGAGTGAAACTGAATTCATCAAGGAGCTTCAAGGGAGTTCTTTCTTGTTTTCCCCTTAGGTAAGAGGGAGATGATTCTCTTCAACCTCTTTTGGTAGTTAGAAACTTGATTTTATGTTGGTTGTGAGAAACCCTTGTTAGGGTTACTCTCTTTGATGTATATTTTTGTGGTTATGTGTTGATTTTGCTTTGTTTAATCTATTTGGTTGATTTTATATGTATATTAATGACCTTGGATGGATTGGAATTATGAAATGGAAATGAAAGTCCCTTGCTTCCCTCATGGAGGCTCACAACCATGACCCTCAAATGGAGGGATCATGATTAAAATTTTGTAACAAAGATGGAAGCATAATTAATCAAGTAAATAAAATGTAATGGCGTTAAGAAAAATTCTAGGGTTACTACCCTTGGGAGGCCACGACCTCTAGGCCATTTTAGGTCTAAAAGATGTAGTTTTAGGTAACTTTGGGAATTCAATAATCAAGTAATAAGTAGTTAATAAGGTGATTGAAAAATATCTAATTGATAACTTAGAAGTGAATCTTTTTACCTAACTAAAGAACAAGAGTGTGAGACGTGGTAAAACCTTAAAATAATTCTCTAAGTGAGTTGGAATAAACCTAAAGTAAGGAACTTAACAATCTAGGGAATTCCTCTAGAGAAGAATTTCATAAGAAATATTAAATTGAAGTGAAACTTAATTAATTAGATAATTAAGAATTAATTAGGGATTCAAAAAAAATGGAAAGAACCAAGAATGAAGTTTTATCCAAAAATTTAGAATAAATTTTAATTAAAGCAAGACCATGAGTGCAAGTAAGAATGATAAATAATTCAATGTAAATCATTCTAAGGGAATTAGGTTTAAAATTTAATGATGGACTTATTTAATTAAAATAATAATGATTAAATGAATAATGTGAGAGAATTCTTCTAAAAGAGAAACTTATTAAGAAGAATGTAGAAATTTAGGCATAATTCCATAATGTATCCTAAAGGTGTAATGCATTATTTAAGGACTTAATAATATTTATTGTGGGTCCATGAGTGAGATCAAGAATATGTTGATGCTTACCTTAGCCAAAATTGTGGCGTGTTATGGAAAGTATATTATTGTTGAATATACATGATATATGCATTGAGTCCTCATGCATTGTGGAAATCCGATGGACTATTTGTCAAGGCTATGTTGCCTAGGAGTTGAATCACACCTTAATGCGGGTGCGAATAGACTAGTGTAGGTCCTGCCATTGACCTTGGGGGCATTGAGGCGAGGGCGTCTCACAGCGGACAGTTGGTAGCCCCTCTGGGCCGTAGGATAGACCGATGCAAACGCACTAACGATCCGAATAGAGAGTCTATTCTCTCCGATACTGGAAAGCACTTGATTTTAGGATAGACCTGTTGCATAAAACTATTATTTTTCTGGAAAGCACTTGATTTTAGGCTGACGAGATACTGGAATGTCTCCCTAATCATTCTCTCCGATGTTTATGTCTAGCTCCATGGAGTAGGATTTTGATATCATGTACATGTGCATAGTGAGTCAATATATTACTTGGCATTTAATTTATATGATGATTGGAACTGTTATCTGATTGATGTTTATAACTTCCTGGAATTGTTAACTTATTTAATATCTGCTTCTTCATACTGTTTGTATTTCTTGTAATGCTACGTGGACGTCCTACGCCGTTTCTATTTCTTACTGCCATAATTGGTAATGAAGTTGGATATCTCACCTCTTGCTTGCACTATTCTTGTTCTATGTGATATTTGGTTAAAGACTGTGGAGGGGATGAGGTTGATTTTCCTAGATTTTACTTGGTTTGGCCTCCTGCTTTCGACAAGAAGGGGTTCTATTGGTTTCGTCAGGATTGTGTTCACCAGGGGCGTCAATGCTTGGCGAGTCGACTGGGTCAGCGAGTGTATACGGTATGTTGGGGATTTGATCTTGATCGTGAGGAGGACCCGTGATGGGGATCCTATACTAACTCTTACTACATCAGTGCATCTGGAGTTTGCCTTGCCTATTTGGGAGCTATGGGGTGATCCGCTTCACACCCCTAGAGAGGACGAGGATTCTATGGCATCAGCTGCTAGGGCACTTACTCGTGGGACTGCACTCGGTCCTGTCCTTGTGTCTTCAAACGAGCTGGGAGAGGATCCTGAGGTGGATCCGATGGAGTGCCCAACTCCTTAGTCGTGGTGTTGTTATAGGTAGTTTATGTTTCTTTTGTATTATCTGTATAAGGGTTCTTTGGAGTATAACTGCATTTTGATGTATATCTAAGTGTTCTTGAGCAGTATGAGCAATGCGCCACGCTATGTATGTTTTAAGGTAATTATCCAGTCTTATGTGCTGTATTTTGAGTATATCCAAGTAAATTATATTTTCAAATGATGGCATGTGTATTTATTCATTCACGGCTCATATTTTCTTTATATGCACAATGATTAATTTTTGGAAACTTGTTATTTTGAGTCGTAGCATGCCAAAAATTTAGTAACCATAGTAGAATGATGATTGTGCCATGGTTACTAAATCGAGAGGTGTTACATCATGTGGTGATGGAACCCCTTGGTAGTGACGTTATTCATTGACTCACTTTGTCTCTAATAGAGAAAGGAAAGAGTCGTAATCAAATTGCATCATCTATCACCCCATTATACTTTATAGTATCACACAACTTCAAGAACCTGACCAAATGTAGATTTGGATCATTTGTAAGTAAAACACCAAACTGAACAGAAGTTTGAATCATGAAGATCAATGCTGGTTTGATCTCAAAGTTGTTAGCTGCCACATCTGGTCTTGTAATACTCCTTCCATACCCTTTAGCTATGCGCACAGAATATACAAGCATAGTTCGCTCCACTAGGGTAGCTCGTTCTTCACGATTCCTCTCAATTATTGTCTCTCTCTCCATCTTCCTTGTAGCTTCTTCAATCACAACTTCAGTATTAGATTGTTTCCTTAACCTATGAGTTGTTTTCTTAATTTTTGGATCAAATGTCAGATTAGGAAATTGAGAATGAGTAAGTATAAACAAGAAATATAACCAAGGAGATGAAGTGATAAATTAATTAAAAATAAAAATAAAAAATAAAATAAGAAATAAAATCAAAGTGCATCTAAAATAACTAGAGTTTTTCGCTTCTAATATTACCAAACTTAATCCCCGACAACAATTCCAAAAACTTGATAGGTGTAAAATTCACTAAGAGCAAGTGCACTCTATCACAAAGTAGTATAGGACTTGAGTCCCAGTTGTCGATCCCATGAGGAATAAGAGATAATTACTAGATTTATTAAACTCTTGGTTATTTACACAATCGAAAGTGTAAGAGAAATTCAAAATAAAATCAGAAAACAAATAAAGAAGAATAATGGACAATTAAACAATATAGAGACAATCAATTAGAGAGTAACTAGGGTGCAAGGTTCACTTGAATCCAATTAATCATATTTTCACTCATTTATGATGTAAGGTAATTCTCTTACCAATATTCTCTTAATTGTTATTGAATACTAATGGTCATGGATAAACAATATTCTATTCCTCAATTATTCACCTATTTGGTCATTTAGTTAAATTAATTAGGAATGCATTAAACCCCAATTCAATAGATGAATTAACATAATCATTAATTCCATTGATAGAATAAATTGATGTTTAGTCATTCACCAATCTACTCCTTAGTTTATCATATAGGTTCACTCATTGAGTGCAGATGGTCACTGGTCAAACAATGAATTAAAACATGCCAAAAGAGATCAAGTTCTGACAAGAATACAAGCAATATAATAAACCCAAAAGAAATTACCTTAATTAAATTCGAGATTAAAATTAATTAAATAGGAAAATAAGATCCCTCATAGCCATAGCTATGGGATTAGCTACTTGTAACATCCTGGAAAATCATGTTAGTATTTTATAAAGTTATATAGGTAGTCTTATACTTGTTTGACTTGTCAGATAAGTTTTGTGATAAACTGAGTTAATTTAGGCATTTTGCTGTAACACATAATGTGGCAAATGACCTAAAATGGCTTAGAAAATAGCATAAATTGCTATTTGGAGGGAAACATGTGTGGATAACTTATTTCTAGGTCACAAATGAGTTAAGTAAAGTGTGGTTAAAGTTTCAAGATAATCAGAGTTAGTTTTACATTTTTAAGCATACTGCTTATGTGTTTCAATGTCGGATTGACCCCCAAAAGATATAGAAAAATAGATTAAAAGTGCAACATGATTTTTAATGAATATTAGGATTTTATTTTGAGTCTGTTGGAAGTTAAGAACTTGGATTCAGAGGAATCTAAGTGTTCATAGCATATTGGGATTTCCAGTACCACATTAGTGGTAATCTTTTAAGAAGTCAAAATAGACTTTTCTTCTTTTGTTTTACGACAGAGAGCAGAAAAGAGGAAAAAGAAAGGGAGAAAAAGAGAAGGCAGCCATGTGAAAGAAGAGAAAGGTGGAAGAAGGAAAGGAAAAAGGGGGAAACCAAAGCAAGGTTTCAAGAATCAGGTGGTCTACAAGAGGTTGAGGTGTTTTCTATCTTTGTTTCTTCATCTTTTCTATGCTTTGGACTTAGGTCTTTAGATAGAGAAGTTGGGTTTCAAAGAGTGAAAACTAGTTTCTTTAGCTTGAATCTTACTTTCATTGGTTGGAATTGATTATTTGAAATTAATGACAACAAGATGGTTGGTTTTATCCTTAGATAGAACTAGTTGGTTCTTGAGCTTGAACCTAGGTTTTGAATGACAAAATATGAGATTTTTGGTGTTTGATCCAAGTTTAGTGAATCAATAGGTTGTAATGGTGTTACAACATGTTTAGAAGTTGTTGGTGGTGCCAAGAATCACCTAGATACCGAGTTTAGATGATTGGAAGTTGAGATAGGATTAATGGAACTGTGTAGAATCATGAGTTTTCTACAGAATTCTACAGAAAACTAGTGTGTGCCACGACGTGGGAGAGTTACGCCAAGGCATGAGGCTAAATCTACTGCGTGCGCTGTGGTGTTCCAATGTCGTGCCGTAGCACGTAAGGCTCAAGTTCTTAGTTTTTAGCAGGCCGAGAGCAAGGTGCCACGACATGCCAAGTTAATGCCACGATGTGAGCACCATAATTTACCAAAATGTTGATTTTTGATTAATTAAGTTCCCTAGTTATTAGAATCCTTTGTATATGCCTTTTTAAGAGTGTTGAGGCACAAGAGAGAGTATTTCGTAGAGAAAAAGACCTAGTGGCGTACAAGGGAAAATAAAGGAAAAGTTGCACAATTCATTAAGTATGGATTGTCATAGATTAAAGTTTAGTTCATGAGTGACAAAGTGTTGCGTAGATATCACTTGGGAAGTGATGAGAAAGTGAGAAACAAGTGTACAGGCTAGATGGCAAGAGTTGAGTGCCATAGACCTTAGCTGGCAAAGGTAAATGCCACGGTGCGTGAAAACTCTCAAAGGGTGAGGTAGAGTTAGTAATGCAAGAATAGGAAGTGTACTAAGTCTAGTTGTAACACCCTAACTTTTGGGATAATTACAATATAGTCCCGAAATGTACTGTTTTGTGAATTCTGTGAGCAGTAAATTAAATTTGTCTATTCCGTGAGAGTATTTAATTGTTGTATGTGATTTGCTTCGAGCCAAGGAAATAATAATTTTCTGGCCGAAAAAATCTTATTTTAATTAATTAGAGCTGAGGTATCTTACTAAACCCAATTCTGATTGATATATATATTAATCTCGTAATTTTTAGGATTTAACTACGCAATAAAATAATTTTATATTATTATAATATTATTTTATATTACAGTACCTACTGTCTCAAAAACAGTAGAAATCTGCTTCGATTTGACCACGGATCAAAAGTCTGTGGGACCTGCGTGTAGGAAAAGCAGTCAACGATTCTGACTGGACAGATTCTAGCCAATGAGAGCAAGTCAACGAAAGTGGCTTGACTTTTTAAACCAATAAGAATAGGTCAACGAAAGGAACATAGACTTTAATGTGGACCGTTGGATGAAGACTTAGTTAGGAAGCCTTTGATTTCAACCGTTGATCAAATCAATGGTGAGATTAGAATTCAAGTTTTATGACTAATCAATATCTACCTTAGATTACATCTAGGGCTAGGAATTAAAGATGAAACCAATGGTTAGGATTAAGTCAAACATAGTGGCTTGAATTTGGTTAGTAGCTAATTAATCCTAATTTGGTTAATCTAATTACCTAATTAGCAAACTAAGTGAACTAGCTTAGTTATTAATTAATTATAATCTAAATACTAATTAGATATCCTAATATTGATTAAAGGTTATAATATATGCTAATATATATTAAACTAATTAGTTATATGATTAGAATGTTAATTAAGATTGGTTAGGATATTTAACCTAACTAATTCCCTAATTAATTAGCATGTAATTAGGTGTAAATTGAAAGCAATTAAGACCCTAAAATCCAAGGAGCCACACGATTTTGGGCAGCAGCCTTGGGAGGCTAGTTGGCTAAGTTCTACATGGTTCTTGAACCCTCCAACATGACATAAGCCATGTGCACCTTAATGTGAACACACTTGGATATTTACCTAGCAAAATTAAACACCCAATCTCACCCAAAACTCACTCACAGCAGCAGCCCCCTCAATTACACACTCAATATTTACTTTTCACTTATCCTAAATCAAAGCTATCCATTCTCTCCAAAAATACCAAGAACCCAAGCACACTTTCTCTTCTATTTTCCTCTCCATAGGTTCGGCCAAGCATCCCAAATACCACCAACCAACTTCTATAATTTTACATCTTCATATTTCCTAAACCCAAATCATATTCTAAACACTTTTCATTCACAAAGTTTTGCCAAAAAACTACTCTATCTAGTCCAAAATCAAACCTTTTGCTTACTTTCTTAAGGGTAAGTCTTGATTCTATGGTTCAAAGTTTGATTTCTAATTTTTCTAACCATGAAGGTTCTATGGTTTTTCAATATTGAACCTTGTATGTGTTTTTACTAATTGTTTAAGAATTTTAAGGATTTGTTTGGGAGGTTGCACGAAATTTCAAAGAAAGGAGGAAACTAACCGATTAATTGTCTTCAAGAGGTAAGAGGGAGATTTAATCTCATCAACCCTAAGTGGTGATGGGAAAATGGATTTGTATGTGTGTGTAGAATCCATAAAGATTCATTTGTGTGGTTGTTTATCATTTTTATTAATTGTGTTATTGTTTAAATGCTTTCCTATTTGTGATTTATTTTTTTTTACTATGCATGTTTATAGCTTTAAAATATATTGTATGTATATTGTATGTGATTATATAATTGCATGTGTTTATAATTGTATAATTATTAAAGTAGGATGTGAATAACATGTAATGATTTGCATGAGTGTTCCAAAGAACACAGAATGAGGCTCACGGCCTTACATCAAATAGAGAACCAAAATGTTCTCAGCAATTTTCTAAATCACTGATTTAAGGAATCTAGGTAAAATAATAAGTTTAAGAATGATTTTGATTAATTATGGCCAACATGCTATCTAGTGTATAATTGAATGCCATTTTATTTTTGATTTTGGCCAACATGCCATTTTATTTTCTAAGATAAGTTAGGTAATGGATTTACAAAAATAAATTGATTCCAATGAATCTTTGAGAAAACAAAAGGAATAAATTCAGTCCTAGAATTCTAAATTAGCAGAATTTAGTTTAAGTAAGAACTAAATCAGACGCTTGAAAAATACTAACGTAAAGCTTGTTTTATAAATTTTGAAGCGCGTTAGTAAGTTTCAAAGCGTAATTATTGGGTAAAAATAAAATGAACTATATTTAGTGGAAAACATTAAAAGTACCTTATATTAATTTTACAGGCAAAATGCTGCCGAAATTCACTAAAATCAGATGTATAAAATGAAATGATTCCATACTATATTTAGAATACAAGGAAAATACTCTACGTATTTTAAATGTACTGATATAGTCTATACATATTTAAAATGATAATTTTAAGCTATTCGGTTAAGAAAATGAATTAAAAATCTTATGCGATTGAGAAAATAATTTAAAAACATTACGCGATGTTCAAAACATCAAAATATATTTACGCGATTTAAAAATATTTGTGAAAATGATGAGATTGTGAAAATGCGATAAAATTCCTACGCGATTGAACGATACTGTGAGTTTTGCTGTCGGGCCAAAGTGGTGGACCTGGACATGTTGTGGTGTAGTACTGTCAGGTGGGACGTACTATACTTTGGTATTTTTTTAACTAAGGATATTTTCATAATTATGGTAAAATTTGGATAATAAGGGTAATTTTTGTAATTTTAGATCATGCTTAGAGTGTTATGTCAATTTGGTTGATAATTGGCGATTGATTGATGAGGCGAATTACACCATGTTTTGGTGTGATAAGTGTAGTGTGGTTCATTTATGAACTTGAAGGCATTAGTGTGCGGAGAATTCCACATGAGGATAGTGGGTTGCTCCTCTGGGTCGTGGTAACGGGCAATGCACTAATGATCTTGACAAACACTATTCTTAATCGAGATCTTGAGGAGACTATTACATACTATGCCTATAGTGCATGGTGTATTGACTGTGTACTACTACACGATGTTTGGACTGTGGACTATAGACACGATCTTTAACAGTGCAATAGTTTGGTTGGGCAGCCATAAAGTATTATTAGTTTCTATTTGGATCATTCTCTCAGATATCCGTGTTTAGCTCCATGGAGTAGGAACGAGTCGGTGTGTGTTCATGCATTATCTGCATTTTACTGTTTACCATAATCTGTGATAAAATGTATGATTTATTGCTTTCCAATATTGCATGTGATATAATGATATGTATTACTTTGTTATGCATGATATATTAGTATGTACTGTTGTGATAATTGTTTTGTACTGTCGTTTTCTGTATTGCCATGCGGGTAGTGATGTAGATTGTCTCACCTCTCTATATGTTTTCTCGATATTACTATATTATTTTTCTAAAAAGAGTTTGGGGAAGAAGAGGAACAACCTCTTGAGATACAGTATCCGGACGAGCGACAGCTGGGCGAGCTGTACGAGGAAGAAGAGCCAGTAGATCACACATATCATCAAGACTGATCTTGAGATCATGGCGTTGCCAGGATTTTTCAGGTTTGTGAGACTTGAGTTTCACGGAGGTTCTGAGGCCTGGCGTATGCGAGTGGATAGAGGGACAGTTGTATACGTGGGACGTCTGACTGTGTCCCTGTGTAGAGAGTATGATGGAGATGTCACATTCACTACTATGTTATATTTACATCTAGAGTTGCCACTGACTCTTAGGCATTACTGGCATGGAGTATTCCATGCGCCTAGTGAGCTCTGTAGTGAGTCAACAGCCCGGACTCATGTCCGTAGTGCTGTGAGATCTCCAAGATGTCAACTTTTCGATGGTCTTTCTGAGGATGATCCATCGGAGGGTTAGAAATCTTTCGAGATGCACTTGGGCAATACTATGTATTAGTTTTATGTTGTCTTTTTACTGCTTTGTCAAATACTTGTAGTTGTAAATCATGTGTGCACTAAAGAAGAATCATATGTATATTATGGTGTGATTATACTTTGTTTAATTTTGTGTTCTGTGTTATTTTATTTACAGTTATAAGTATAAAAGGAAAAAAAAATTTATCACAAATATTATTTAAGTATCAAATGTTTTACAACTTGGGTAAGAGTTTTATTTTATTTTATTGCATTCATAAATGTGACATCCCCACAAGGGTGTTACACTAGTTGTCATTGGTTAAGTGCCATAGTGCATGAACTACTCTTACAGAGAAGAGGTAGTCTTACTAGTGCAAGATGGACTTAGTATAGAGTTATGTGGTAGTTATGTTATAGTTAGGATATAACTCCGCATTTTCACACACTTCACTTCACATATACTTGCTATCCCTAGAGATCAGATAGTGGAGGAATCCACTTAGTTTGGTGGCAATATCCACCCAGTTACATGTTATGGTAATAGACTTTGCTCCTACTAGGTAGGCTATAAGAGGTCACACATTATTATGGCAGAGTATCTTCTTCATTAGGGGGAATATTTAAGTATCACGACACTGCACCTACACTGCATATTCTTTTCTTTGAGCATACATCATCACATCATTTCATTATTCAATAATTGCGTTGGTTGGTGTTCTGTGTTCTTGTTGTGTGTATGTTAGTTTTGCCTTCGTTGATAGCTATATGGGTGGTTGTCTAGTAGATGATTCCAAATGATTGTATAGGTGATTGTTTGTTATCATTGTGGTTTTCGGCTATCAGATCAGAAGTATAGATTGCTTGAGAACGTTACATAGAGAAAGAGGCTTTGTGATGGTTCTTATGCAATGACTTTTTGTATGTTAATTAGTTTAAGTTGGGTTTATTCACTGTGAATGTTTAAACTACTGGTTTTAGTTACTTATACTTAGAAAATTGATTTCTCACCCCATTTGTTACCATGTAAATCCAAGTGAGAGTTCATCCAAAGGCAAGAAGAAAAGGTATGAAAACTAGGATAGTTTTTATACTCGGTAGTTTAAAGCTTGTATTTATTTACTTTGCTTTTAGTTTGTATAAAGTTTATGTATACAATGAGCCCTTTTGTGGCAAAAATGTATGTATATGACTTTTAGTTTCCACAAGGCTCTCCATTAATATTTGTTTAAATGATATGGATTAGTATGATGTTTAAGTCAGTAGTAGCATAACTAATACTGTTTATCCAAGCATATGCATGGTATACATGATTACCGGTATTAGGATGTTACATTACTCATGTTCAATATAAACAATCCCAAATCACAATACAAATCCATGGAAAGAAAACCCAAAGAAAAGGGAAAACTAGAGGGAAAGAGAAATAAAAACCCTTTTTACGGTGATTATGATCTTCAAGCCTTGAAGAATTGAATCCTCTCTTCATACTCATCCTCCAAAGATTCATAGCAATTTTCTCTTCTGAATTATCTCTCAAAGAAAGTTGTCCCTCTCTCTAAATTTCTACTGGATGATCTGAACCAAAGAGAGGTACTTTGCTAAACTTGTTTTCCCCCTTTTATAGAAAAGCTAAAAGCTTTTGTATCTGACTTGCATGATTTTTCTCACCATTCAGATGGCTAAATCTGCCCTTGATCTCAACAGATAATTTGTAGGATTTTCTATTAGCTTTAAAATGCCGTAAACGACGCATCGATCTGATCTCTGTAGCTCAAGATATGGCTCGATTAATGAGGAAAAGTTAGGATAGTGCAGGAATCTGAATCAAATCTCTTTGAGAATCTTTATCCAGTTTTAAATATTAATGGTAGCTTAATTACATAAAGTTGTCAACATGAGATTTGTATATATCTTTCTTAGGTTTCAAACTCCATCAGAATCAGGTAAATCGCATATTTATAGAGAAAGTTATTCCTAATTTACTGAGACGGGTTTGATAGCAATACTTTTCTTAATTAATCTCACTCAAATGAAGAAACTCCTAGAGATCCTTGTATTAAACGCAAAGATACTTGGTCATCAAGAAGAGATTGTTTGCACTCCAATTAAGAATGTAACTTGATCCTTCCTTAAATTCCAACAAAACACAATAAAAATACATTTAATTCTGTGGACCCAGAATTCACTCAATATCATAAATAAATAATATAATTCTTATCTCAAAATTTTTAAATCCTTCAAATATTTATCGTGAGGAATTTTTTATTTTTACACAAAATCTCATGATTTATCCTAAAAGTTCAAATAATCTTAGGTGAAGAGATAATTATTTAATAATAAATTAAAATTAAAATTAAAAATAAACTAAAAACTAAATTAAAAATCAATTAAAAATATTAATAAATAAACCCAAAAGATTAGTGTATTTAACACCCATCACATACTTAAACGAGCTTAGAATAATCCCAAAATTTAACAGATAATTGACACTAAAATTGATGAACTTCTATATCAATATTTTATGACTAATAGGTGTCAGAGGATGTTGCAAGTTCTAGGTAGCCCCATTATAAAATCCATTATAACATATTCTCGCTTCCGCTCAAGAATCTCTAAGGATTGCAATGGTCTTAAAGGTTTCTGACTCTCTATCTTAACTTTTTGATATGTCAAACAGTTGGACACATATTCTGCTATATCCATTTTCATCTTAGGCCACCAAAACAACTTTATAAGATCTTGATACATCTTTGTGGTTTTGGGATGAATGGTATACCTGTAACACCCTCGATAACATGTTAACCTTGTATAGGATTACAAAAGTAGTCTAATACTTGCTTGACATGCTTGTGAAGTTTAGTGACAAACTGAGTTAGTTTAGGCACTTTGCCGCAACACAGAAGGCGGAAAGTGACCTAAAATGACTCAAAAAATGGTTTTAAAGGCTAAGTTGAGGGAAACAAATATGGATAATTTGTTTCAATGTCAAAAATGAGTTAAGTAAGATGCAATTCAAGTTTGAAGGTAAGCTGAGTTTGTTTGGTATTTTTAAGCACACCGAGTGAGTGTTTTAATACCAAATGGACTTAGTGCAGATATGGAAATTTATAGAAGTGATGAATCTGGTAATTACATGAATCTTATGATTTATTCTGATACATAGGGAAGTTAGGAAACTTGATTTAGTGAAATCAAAGTGTTCCTAATAGATATAAAGTTTCAGTATAACTTTGTTATTATCCTATAAGAAGCCTTTTGATTTCTTTTTCCCATTTTCACATGGTAACAGAGGAAACAAAACATAGAGAAAGAAGAAAAGAGAAAAAAAGGGAAAAAAAGAGAAAGAGGAGAAGAGAAGGAAGAAAGGAAAGGGAAAGACCAAGGCCAAGGGGTGATCATCCACTCCACAAAGAGGTAGGGGTGCTTGATTTTCATCCTTCTCCCTTAATCTTCATCTTGTTTCTTGGTTTGACATGATGAGGGGAAAAAATGGATTTTGGGTGAGAATAGGGAGTTACATGCTAGTTTCTTGCTTCTTTAGTTGAAATGAGTTAGATACTAGCTAGTTTGCTTGTTGATAGTTTGGAACCCTTAGAATCCATAGTTTCTGATTGGTTAGTTATTTGAAAAATGGGTTTTAAGGTTGGGGATGTAACACCCCAAATTCTGACTATGTGAATAGTAGTAGCAGAATTACACTGTTTTACATTTTCTGGGTGTTATAAAAATAGTTTGACTGTTCTGAGATCATTTTTGATCATTTTGTGTGATTTGCTCCGAGTCAAGAAAATAATAATTTTTTGACCAGGAAAAATCTTATTTCAATTAATTAGAGTTGGGGGATCTTACTAAACCCAATTCTGATTGATATATATATTAATCTCGTAATTTTTAGGATTTAACTGTGTAATAAAATAATTTTATATTTTTATAATATTATTTTATTCAACAGTACCTACTGTCTCAAAAATAGTAGAAAAATTATTTTGTGGACCCAAAAAAGTTCATGGGGCCCACGTTTATGAAAAACAGTCAGCACAACTGACTGGACAAGTTCTAGCCAATGAGAGAAGGTCAACGAAAGTAGGCTTGACTTTCTAAACTAATTAGAATGAGTCAACAAAAGAAGCATTGACTTCTTTGTGAGCCATTGGATTGTAAAGCTTACTTTAGAAGCTTTAATCTTAGCCGTTGATCTAATCAATGGTGAGATTAGAATGATAGTTTTATGACCAATTGATATCTACCTTAGATGTAATTAATGGCTAGAAATTAAAGATGAATCAATGGTTAGAATTAAGTCAAAAATTGTAGGCTTGAAATTGGTTAGTAACTAATTAAGCTTAATTTGACTAATCTAATTACTTAATTAGCAAACTAAGTGAACTAGCTTAGTTATTAATTGATTATAATCTAAATACTAATTAGATATCCTAATATTAATTAAAGGTTATAATATATGTTAATATATATTAAATTAGTTAGTTATATGATTAGTATATTAATTAAAATTTGTTAGGATATTTAACCTAACTAATTCCCTAATTAGTTAGCATGTAATTAGGACTAATTTGGAAGCAATTAAGTCATTAAAATGAGGAAGGGCTGCACGGTTTTTGGGCTGCATTAAGGAGGCAAGTTGGCTTGGTTCTACAAGATTCAAGAACCATCCAATGACATAAGCCATGTGCTTAAACAAGTGTAAACACTTTAGGATATTTTAACATGCAAATTCATTCACTCAACCTCACTAAAGTTCACTCACGGCAGCTGCACTCCTCTTTACATTTCACTTTCATTTATTACACTTATCACAAAATCAAGCATCCATTTTCTCTCCAAAAGCTACCAAGAACCAAGCACACTCTTCTTTTCTTTCTTTCTCTCCATATTCGGCCAAGAGCATCAACCATACAACCAAACCTCTATAATTTTATCTCATCATATTTCCTAAACCCAAATCCCATTCTAAACACATTTCATTCACATAGTTTTTCCAAAAAACTACTCTAGCTTGTCCAAAATCCAACCTTTTGCTTACTTACTTAAGGGTAAGTCTTGATTTTATGGTTCAAAATTGGATTTCTAATTTTTCTAACCATGATTGTTCCATGGTTTTTCAATATTAAACCTTGTTTGTGTTTTTACTAATTGTTTAAGAATTTTAGGGATTTGTTTGGTGGATTACATGAATTTGAAGGAAAGGAGGAGAACTAACCAATTAAATTGTCTTCAAGAGGTAAGAGGGAGATTTAACCTCACCAACCGAGTTTTGGTGGTGTGAGGATGGTTTTGTACGGTGAAAAATCCATAAGGGTTCTTCACCGATTATTTGATTGTGTTTGTGTTGTGTTTGATTGAGTTCAATGCTTGCATGTGTGATTAAATGCTTAAAGCTTTAATATTCTGTGTGTATGTGTAATTATGAAAGTATGAGACTGTATGCGTAATTTAGGATGTGAATAGCATGAGGAATCGATTGTATGTGTACTCCAAATAGTACTGAGGCTCACGGCCATACTATGGAAAAAGGACCAAAGTCCTTACACTGATGAATTAAAATGAGAACTGAGAGATTTAAATGAATCTGGGAAAAATTTGAGTAATAGTAAAATAAAATGATTTTATGGATAGTAAGGAAAAGGAATAATGATTTTTGAAAAACAATACCATTTACTGATTTTTAGAGGAGTTAAACCGCAAATTTTTATAAAAGAGGGACTAAATTGTAAATTTTTTCAAAATGAGGGGCCATTGTGTAAATACTTATTTTTAGAGGGGTAATATTGTAAATATTATTTTTAGAGGGGTTAAACTGTAAATATTTTATAAAAGATGGATGATTTTGTAAATACAAATTTTATGAGGGACTTTGTTGTAAATATTAATTTTTGAGGGACTGTGACGTAAATATTAGTTTTTGAGGGACTAATGTGTAAATATGAGTTTTAGAGGGACTAAGGTGCAAATATGGAAAATAAAGCCAATTTTAGTATTAAAATGAGAAAAATAGTATTTTTGATTTAAAACGTGAGAAAAATATTTACGCGATTGGAAAATGTTGAAAAATCGCTACGCGATTTCGAAAAGGCGACAGAATTGAGTTGAAATTGAGAAAACGTGGAAATATGACCGCGCGATTAAAATATAGTAATTATACTGTTAGATTATTGTATAGGACCCGAATATGTGATATGAAATAAAAATATGAATAGTGCATGGTACATGCATTGGAAAGGTCTGATAGACTGTATGAGGCTAGTTGCCTAGGAGAGACTACACCTCCTGAGTGGGTATGATATGCGTAGTGTAAGTCACTCGTTGACCTTGGGGGCATTGGGGTGCTGGTTGCCTACAATGGGCAGATGGTAGCTCTTCTGTACCGTGGGTTAAACCGACACAACACACCAATGATCCGGACCGAGACACTATCCTTAATCAAGATCTGATAAAGACTGTCGTGTATATGCTGGATGTGCAAAACTGAGCATGTGGTCCAAGGCATGTTGGTACCGATTGTAACACCCCAATTTTTGGGTAAAAGACCGATGTATCCTTATTTTACTGTTTCTTGTTTTTCTGTATGAAATACAGACATATAATACTGTCTGTTATTTTATTTGACCATTTTGAGTGTTTTGCTTCGTGATGGGAAAAAATGAAAAAATGACCATTTCATCTCGAATGTACTGTTTTTGGTTTTTCTACATGATACAGTGTTTGATATTACTGTCTGTGATTTTATTTGGACTTTTTGTGAGATTTGCTCGGGGACGGAAAATAATAATTTTTCGGTCGGAAAAATATTATTTTAATTAATTAGAGTTGGGGATCTTACTAAACCCAATTGATTGATATATAAATTAGTTTCATAATTTTTAGAATTTAATCAATGCGATAAAATAATTTTTAGTATTATTTTATTACTCAATATAAATTTTGACAAATGGACCCGATCATCGTATGTGTAAAGGGACCCACGTATAAATAAAGTAACCAATAGAAACAAGAAACTTGGACCAATAGAAATAAGACACCTAGAAGTCAAACTAATAAAGAGAAGTCAACAAAAGTGGCTTGACCATTTTGGACCATTAGATTGAATCTTGGTGGATAAGCTTGAATAATGACCATAGATTTGATGAATGGCTAGGATTGAATCTTGATGGATAAGCTTTGAAGATGACCATGGATTTGATCAATGGATAGGATTTAAAGATGAATCAATGGCTAGGATTAAGTCAAAAGTTGTAGGTTTGACTTTAGGATTAGTAATTAATTAAGCTTAGTTTGATTAGATTAATTACTTAATTAGCAAATTAATTAAACTAGTTTAGTTATTAAATAATTACAATCTAAATATTAATTAGAGGTGCTAATATTGTTTAGAGATTATAAAATATGTAATTATTTGTCTAATTAACTAGTTATGTAATTAGATAAACAATTAAGTAAACTAGTTTAATTCTTAACTAAGTATAATCTAAAATATTAATTGAAAGTTCTAAAATTAATTAAAGGTTATGATATATGTTAGTATATGTTAGATATATTAGTCATAGGATTAAAATGTTAATTAGGATTTAATTAGGATATTTGACCAAATAAATTTTCCTAATTGACTAACATGTAATTAAAACAAATTAAATACTTAAAATGAACTTGGAGGAATTCTATAATTAGTCAATTCATTTTATATTCACTTTTCTCTCAAATGCATTTCCGGCCATGCATTTAAATAAAAGCCAATTTACCAATTTAAATATATTTGGTCATTTTTTTTTCTAATTAGCTATCATTTAAAGAAGCAAAATAATAAATAATTCTCACTTTCTCTTAAGTGATTCACGGCCATGCATTTGGAAGCTTATAGGATAAGCTTTACAAAGCTTCTTGAATACACCAACAAGATGTGATCTTAACCGTTGAGTGGATGGATGGTTAGGATAGTTTCCATGTGAATTTAATCACTTAATTGCACTCAAAACTCCCTCACGGCAGCAGCCTTGGTATTCATTCTTCACTTTTATTTTCACTCTCCTCTACGTTGAAGACCTTCCATTTTCTCTCCAAAAACACCAAAACCCCAAGCTTCTTTCTTCTTCTATTTTCTCCTCTCTATTCGGTCAAGCTTCTTACCCACATAACCAAACCTCCATAATTTTTCCTCTTCATCTTTCCTAAATCAAAACCATATTTTAAACACTTTTTCTTCACAAGATCTTGCCAAAATCCTATTCTATCTAGTTCAAAATCCATCATTTTTCTTGTTTCCTCAAGGGTAAGTTTGGATTCTTTAATTTAAATTTTGATTTTTAAAATTTTTAACCATGATTGTTCCATGGTTTTTCCATATTAAACCTTGTATGAGTTTTTACTAATTGTTTTAAATTGTTAGGATTTTGTTTGGAGGCTACCCGAAATTTCAAGGAGAAGGAGGAGACTAACCGATTATTTTGCTTCAAGAGGTAAGAGGGAGATTACCCTCATCAACCATGTGTTGGTGGTGAGGAATGTTTTTGTCTGTGTATGAAGAATCCATGAGGATTCGGTTTGTGTAATTGTGGTGGTTTGAATTGTTGTGGCTTGTGTTAATTATTTGATTATTTAAGTGTTTTTCGGTTAGTGATTTATTTATTTTTATATGCATGATTATAGCTTTAGAATATTTTGCATGCCTATAGTGTTGAAATATGTGGCATATGTATTGTATGTGTTATTATAATGTTAGAAATGCATGAGCATTCCAAAGAATGTAAAACCCTAGGTTCGGTCATACCATTGAATGGAAGGAATTAAGGTGATTTACAATGTTTTTAATGAATATCAAGTGAATTCAAGTGAATTAGAACAAAGAAATGAATTTTTGGAATTTTATTTATACTATGAGATTTCGGCCAACATGCCAAAAAGTGAGAAAAATTGGATTCTAAATAATCTAAGGTAAGTAAGCATGTTAAAGGAAATTTTATCAAAATGTTTTGATTATTAAAAATGAAATGATCGAATTGAATTTTAGAAACTAATTTAAGTATTGTTAGTATTTACAAAGATTATACATTAATTTGAAATATTTTACAGTAGCTTGAAAAATATTTTAAATGGTTTTAAATTGCTTAATAATTTTGTTTATTAGTTAAAAACTGTTTATTTGAGGAAAACAGAAAAGAAAATGATTTAAAAAGCTTATGCGATTGAGAAAATGATATAAAATTATTACGCGATTGAGGAAACAGCAAATTATATTTATGCGATTGAAAATGTGATATATATTGTGAAAACGACAAGATTTTGAAAATAAAATAAAATTTCTACGCGATTGACAAAAACAGCAAATTTTACTATTGGGCCAATGTGGTGAACCCAGATATATGAGAAGTTATGTTGTGCCAAGTGGGTGCGTATTGTGATTTGGTTTTATGAAAAAGATAGTGCGCCAAGTGGGAGCGTACTGTATTTTGAGATTTATGCCATTGAGGGCATTTACGTAATTATTTTCGCTATTGAGGGCGTTTTTGATATTATTTGAAATCTGAGGGCGTTTTTGTGATTATTTAAAGTTTGATGGCATTTTTATAAATAATGAAAAGTTTGATGGCATTTTTGTATATAATGGAAGTTTAGTGGCGTTTTTGTAAATGATGGAGATTTGATGGTATTTTTGTAAATAATTGGAAATTGATGACACTTATATAAATAATTGAAACCTGATGATATTTTGGTAATTATTGCTTTGTTCATGCACTGAGTCGTGCCAATTTACGAATTGGTGATTTGATTGACGAGATGAATAACATCGTGTTGTCGATGTGATAGGCATAGTGTGTTCAGTTCCTGATATGGACTTGGAGTTCATAGTGTGCACTATTCCATATGTGGACAGGAGGTAGCTCCTTCTGGGTCTTGGTGCGTGATAACACACTTATGATCTCAACGAACACTATCCTTAATCAAGTTTTGAGAGGACTATCAGACTGCCTGTAGTATACAATTAATTGACTGTGTGTCTGGGTTGTATGCTATGCCATTATATTTATTTTTCGTGGGCTATAGACACAAAGTATTGACAGTGCAATAGCAATCACAATGGTCAGCTATAGACACAAAGTTTTGACAGTGCAATAGCTGGTCGGGGTAGCCAAAGCTATAGACACAAAGTTTTGACAGTGCAATAGCTGGATTGGCTGGGCAGTACTAATAAGAAGTCTCAACTCATTCTCTCTGATATCGTTGTGTGTGTTGTAGCTCCATGGAGTAGGATTGTGTCACATTGCATATGTTTATATGTAGTACATTATTATCTTTTATCTGTGATCGTTTACCTATGATCTTTTATTTGGGATATTATATGTTGATATTGCATTTAATCTTTATTCTATATTATTATGATTTATTGTTATGGCATTTTATATAGTGTGAATTGTTATATCTATCCTGGTAATGTTATTGTGGTTTATTCGATTACAATATATGCTTATTAGAATTAATTGTAAATCAATAATATGACTAAATTCATGTATTGATGTGTGTATGGAATGATCTAGTCATTCGTATCATTCTTTGCTACCGATCTTGGTAAAGGTGAAAGGGGATCTCACCTCTTTATTGTATTGTTTTGTTTGGTTTGTATTGTTTAAATTCGTGTAGTAGGCGAAGCGTATTTTGAGGCTTATTGGAGACAATATTCTGAAGATGGTGACAGCGTCAAGAAGTAATCTTCCAAGTTTTAATAGGATGCAGTCGGTGAAGAAATGGAATTTTTTTAGGTTGAGTTTTATTCTTCCTCGTTAGTGTTATTACCGTGCTATTAGTAGTAACTTTCTTTGGGTTTACTACTGTTTCTCTGAGTCTGTAATTTTCATGTTTTAATTTATTGTTGATTATTTTGTGATGTATATGGCATATGTATGTTAATCAGTTCAATCTAATTTCATTGTTACTCTTAATTTTTGGTAAGTTTATATTTCTGCGAAAAAGAAATTTTAAAATTTGTATTTTGAAACTCAAGCTTTTATAAAATAATTATAATTGGTTTAAGTTTTTATTTTAAAATGTGACGCCCTAGGGAGGGTGTTACACCGATACTTCTTTTCGATCACTCTTTCCGACTTGAGTTGTAGCTCCATGGAGTAGGAAATTGAGTTTGTGTGCATACATAGAATGATAGAGGGTATTATCGTAATTTCTGTTTATGATAATTGATTTATTGAATTATTGATTATTGATAATGACATAACTGTAATTATTGTGTATTACATGTTTTGTGATGATATTGATATTAGTGGCATAATTGTAATTATGGTATGATAACTGTATAAGATATTGTATGTGTTTATCTTCATTACTGCCATACTGGTATTGGTGTAGGTGATCTCACCTCTTTGTATGCATGTTTGGTATTATATTTATATTTGTTAAGACGTCGAGCAAGAAAAAGAGCGAGAAACTGAGGAGGAGCAGATTCCTGCTGAGGATATCGAGTTTTGAAGAGATGCAGATACCTAGTTTCCTTGGCTACCTGAGGTTTACATTCATCGGAGGAGATGAGGCATGGACTGTAAACTTAGAGAGAGAGAGAGTATCTATTACTTGGGAGACCTAAATATTAGACTGAGTAGACAACATTTAGGACACCCTTACTTTTCTATCAATATTTATGTACAACTAGAGTTCCCAATATCCATTAGGCAGTATTGGGGAGCTTACTATCGTACTCCCAGTACGGTTAGTATTGTGTCGTCTGCTCGGATACCTGTCCGTAGGACTGCACATCATGCTGGATTCCTATCTGCTGAGGAATCTGAGGAGGACCCGTTTGGGGGTTCTGCTGTCTAGTAGGACTTGGGCAGTATAATAGTTTAAATTAAAGTTTAAAGTTTAAATATTTTGGAAGTCTAGTTTGTAAAATATTTTGGAAGTCTAGTTTGTAAAATATTTAAGTACGACAGTACTAAAGGCTTGTATGCATATATATGATGTAAATTATGCGTGACATTGTTGTTATGTTTTTATTTTCTGCTAAGTTTATCTTATTATCATCAAGAAATTTTATAACTCGTATTTATAATACAAGCACGATTATTAATGGAAGGGTAATTTGGTAATTTAGTAACATGAAGTGTGGCGCCCTAAGGAGGGTGTTACATTAGTTGGTATCAGAGCCCAAGTTAGAGTCTTTTGGGTTTGTGGTTAGGTCTGTCTTGTTTAAGTTGTGTGATTCTCTGTAATTGTTTTCCGAAAGAAAAACAATATTGTTTGAAGACTGACCTGCACTTTTCTTTGTGTTGTTCAGTCTAATTGATAGGACGAAATGGCTGGACGTGGAAGAGGACGCATGAATGCGAGGGCAGCAGCTGGAAATGCCGGTGACAATAATCAGAATATGGCTGCAACTGTAGCAGTAATGCAACGAATGGCTGAGGTTGTTGCACAGCAAAATCAAAGAGCACATGATGATGCGCATAGCTTGTTAGAGTTTCGGAGGAACAATCCACCGAAATTTCATGGAGAGTTCGACCCAGAGAAGGCTGATATGTGGATAAAGGAGCTGGAAAAGATATTTGAAGGCATGGGTTGTAATGATGAGCGGAAGCTTACTTTCGCCACATTCATGCTAGTCGGTGACGGAGAGGCTTGGTGGGCAGGAGCCCGGAGGTTAATCCAAGCTGAAAGGAGAGTTGTGACATGGCAGCTCTTTAGGCAGAAGTTTCTGGGGAAGTATTTCCCAGCCAGTGTTCGACATGCTAAGGAGATGGAGTTCCTTAGTCTGAGGCAAGGGGCGATGACTGTGAGTGAGTACGCAGCAAGGTTCGAAAGCTTGTCTAAGTTTTCGAGATACTTCCAAATGCATCCAGATGAGGAGTGGAAATGTAGGAAGTTCGAAGATGGGCTGAGGCTTGACATCAAGCGAGCTTTAGCAACTGTGGACATTGATCAGTTTTCGGTATTGCTAGATAAGTGCCGAAAGGTTGAGGAGATTGATCATCTTCGTGAGGCTAGAAATAAGAATTTTGGACCAGCACGGTTCCAAAGGGGGAAGAGTAGCGGTGGCAACCGTTACCAGCAGAAACCATATACTAAACCAGCAGCAAGTCAGAATCGGCAACAATCATTTGGGGGAAGCTCTAGTGGTAGTAAAGCAGTTTCAACTGGAACTTCTGTACTTAAATGTTTTAAGTGTGGGAAAGGACATCTCACCAGGGACTGTCAGCACAAGGGAGTGATTTGTTATCGATGTGGGAAGCCTGGACATTTCTTTAGGGAATGTGATCAGCAAAAGGCGGAACCATCAGTGGGCAGTGTTCGTACTGCAAGGCCACAGGCAGGTGGTCGAGTGTATACTATAAGCGAGGAGGAAGCCGCTAAATCCGAGGACTTGATAATGGAGGAGTGTGCTATTGAAGGTAATCCTTTAATAGTATTATATGATTCGGGAGCAACATATTCTTTCATTGCATGTGATTGTGTGGAACGTTTGGGATTAACTGTGACTACATTGCCATATGATTTGAGTGTTAGTACTCCTACTGATAAGCCTGTGATAACTACAAAAGTATGCTTGAATTGCCCTATATCTGTTAAAGATAAGATCTTTCATGTGGACTTGATCTGTTTGCCTCTTTCCAAGATTAATGTAATCTTAGGAATAGATTGGTTGTCTTCTAACCATATTTTGATAGACTGTGCTAGTAAGACATTAGTTTTTCCTAAGGTTAAGGATCCTAGATTCCTAACGGCTACGCAAGTGGAAGCTTGTTTGAAGGAAGGAGATCGAGGGTCCTTGTTGATGTCTTCTATGGAGGTTCACTGTGAAGACGTTTTGAAGGATATTTTCGTGGTGAATGAGTTTCCTGAAGTGTTTCCTGAAGATATACCTGGAATACTGCCAGAAAGAGAGATTGAATTCTCTATTGATTTGGTACCTGGAGTTGGACCTATATCTATGGCGCCTTATTGGATGTCACCAGTAGAGTTAGCAGAGCTTAAGAAGCAGTTGGAGGATTTATTGGAGAAGCAGTTTGTGAGACCAAGTGTATCACCTTGGGGAGCTCCAGTATTGTTAGTAAAGAAGAAGGATGGGACTTCTCGTCTATGTGTAGACTACCGACAATTGAACAAGATTACGATCAAGAATAAATATCCACTACCAAGAATCGATGATTTGATGGATCAATTACGAGGAGCAGCAATATTTTCTAAGATTGATTGACATTCTGGTTATCACCAGATACGTGTGAAGGTGGAGGATATCCCAAAGACTGCATTTCGGACGCGTTACGGACATTACGAGTATCAAGTGATGCCTTTTGGTGTGACTAATGCACCTGCGATATTTATGGACTTCATGAATCGGATTTTCCGTTCATACTTGGATAAGTTTATTGTTGTCTTTATTGATGACATCTTGATTTATTCTCGAAGTCAGGAGGAGTATGCTGAACATCTCAGAGTGGTTCTCCAGATTTTGAGGGAGAATAAGTTATATGCCAAGTTGTCCAAATGTGAGTTTTGGTTAAGCGAAGTACAATTTTTGGGGCATGTCATATCGACAGATGGAATTGAAGTTGATGCTACAAAGGTGGAGACAGTTGTTCAATGGGAGAGACCGAAGACAGTATCAGAGATCCGTAGTTTCATCAGATTGGCCGGTTACTATCGACGATTCATTGAGGGGTTTTCAAAGATTGCAGGACCTCTTACCCAACTTACACGAAAGAATCAACCGTTTACATGGAATGAAGCATGTGAGGAAAGTTTTCAGGAGTTGAAACGACGACTGACTACTTCACCGGTTTTGATTCTACCTGATCCGAATGAACCTTTCGAGGTATATTGTGATGCTTCGTATCAAGGATTGGGTTGTGTACTTATGCAGAACCGTAAGGTTGTGGCATATGCATCGAGGCAGTTGAAAGTGCATGAGAGGAATTATCCGACTCATGACTTGGAGTTAGCAGCAGTGGTGTTTGCATTGAAGGTATGGAGACATTTTCTCTATGGGGCAACGTTCACTATTTTTAGTGACCATAAAAGTTTGAAGTATCTGTTTGACCAGAAAGAGTTGAACATGAGACAAAGGCGTTGGCTTGAGTTTCTGAAGGATTATGACTTTCAGTTACAGTATCATCCCGGGAAGGCGAATGTCGTAGCGGATGCTTTAAGTAGGAAAGCACTTAATGCTTCTGTTATGATGATAAAGGAGAAGGAACTAATAGAAAAGTTTTGGGATATGCGATTATCTGTGAAGTTGACACCGGGAAAGATATGTTTGAATCTGATCGTTATTTCAAATAACTTGATGGATAGAATTCGCGAAGGGCAAAACAGTGATCAGTATTTGCAAGAAGCAAAGGAAGCAAGAAGTCAAGGAGCGGAATTGGAATTCAACGAGGGTGTTGATGGAATTTTGAAGTTCAATGGGAGAGTTTGTGTACCAAACGATCCAGAACTGAGGAGATCAATTTTGGATGAAGCTCATCGAAGTAAGTTGAGTATGCATCCAGGAGCCACGAAGATGTACCAGGATTTGAAACAGCTATATTGGTGGCAAGGAATGAAGAGGGATGTTGTAGAATATGTATCATCCTGTTTAATTTGTCAGAAGGCCAAAGTGGAACATCAGAGACCATCAGGGATGTTGCAACCTTTGCTTATTCTTGAGTGGAAATGGGATGACATAGCAATGGATTTCGTAACTGCACTGCCGAAGACTCGGAAGGGTCACGATTCTATATGGGTAATTATTGATCGGCTTACAAAGTCGGCGCACTTTTTACCGATTAATATTAAGTACTCAATGGAGAAGTTGGCTCAAGTGTACATCAATGAAATTGTCAGACTTCATGGTGTACCATCCAGTATAATTTCTGATCGAGATCCGCGATTTACATCGAGATTCTGGAACAGTTTGCAAGAAGCGATGGGGACGAAGCTACGTTTGAGTTCTGCTTACCATCCACAAACAGATGGTCAGTCAGAAAGGACGATTCAGTCATTGGAGGACTTATTGAAGGCTTGTGTTCTAGAGCAAACTGGTTGTTGGGATGAATTTCTACCATTGATAGAGTTCACCTACAACAATAGTTTCCATTCGAGCATAGGGATGGCACCCTATGAGGCATTATATGGGAGAAAATGTAGAACGCCGTTGTGTTGGTACCATGATGGTGAAAGTATTGTGGTAGGACCCGAATTTGTACAGCAGACAACTGAAAAGGTAAAGATGATCTAAGATAAGATGAGGACAACTCAGACATGGCAAAAGAGTTATGCCGATAAAAGAAGAAGACCGCTAGAATTTGAAGAAGGTGACCATGTACTTTTACGTGTGACACCTATGACTGGAGTTAGACGAGTAATCAAGTCGAGGAAGCTTACTCCGAAGTTTATTGGACCATATCAGATACTTCGTCGGGTAGGTCCGGTAGCTTATCAAATTGCACTATCACCGTTCTTATCAAATCTTCATAATGTATTTCACGTATCACAACTGTGGAAATATATTTCTGATCCGACTCATGTTATTGAGCCAGACACTGTACAACTAAAGGAAAACTTGACCT
The DNA here is from genome assembly GCA_029884595.1 of Ormosia semicastrata. NCBI lineage: Eukaryota > Viridiplantae > Streptophyta > Magnoliopsida > Fabales > Fabaceae > Ormosia > Ormosia semicastrata. The sequence goes on from JAQQTO010000060.1 coordinate 47,791,118, forward strand.
ATGAGACGTTTCCAACCAAAATTGAAGATCGAAGGATAAAGCAACTACGAGGAAAGGACATCGCATTGGTTAAAGTGGTATGGAATGATGTAAGTGGTGAAGCCACATGGGAGTTAGAAGAGAAGATAAGAGAGCAGTATCCGTTTTTATTTTGAATATGTATGTCAAGTTTCGAGGACGAAACTTTATTTTAGAGGGGGAGAGTTGTAACACCCCAAATTCTGACTATGTGAATAGTAATAGCATAATTACACTGTTTTACATTTTCTGTGTGTTATAAAAATAGTTTGACTGTTCTGAGATCATTTTTGATCATTTTGTGTGATTTGCTTCGAGTCAAGAAAATAATAATTTTCTGACCGGAAAAAATCTTATTTTAATTAATTAGAGCTGGGGGATCTTACTAAACCCAATTCTGATTGATATATATATTAATCTCGTAATTTTTAAGATTTAACTGTACAATAAAATAATTTTATATTTTTATAATATTATTTTATTCAACAGTACCTACTATCTCAAAAATAGTAGAAAAATTATTTTGTGGACCCGAAAAAGTTCGTGGGGCCCACGTTTATGAAAAACAGTCAGCACAGCTGACTGGACAAGTTCTAGCCAATGAGAGAAGGTCAACGAAAGTAGGCTTGACTTTCTAAACCAATTAGAATGAGTCAACAAAAGAAGCATTGCCTTCTTTGTGAGCCATTGGATTGTAAAGCTTACTTCAGAAGCTTTAATCTTAGCTGTTGATCTAATCAATGGTGAGATTAGAATGATAGTTTTATGACCAATTGATATCTACCTTAGATGTAATCAATGGCTAGAAATTAAAGATGAATCAATGGTTAGAATTAAGTCAAAAATTGTAGGCTTGAAATTGGTTAGTAACTAATTAAGCTTAATTTGACTAATCTAATTACTTAATTAGCAAACTAAGTGAACTAGCTTAGTTATTAATTGATTATAATCTGAATACTAATTAGATATCCTAATATTAATTAAAGGTTATAATATATGTTAATATATATTAAATTAGTTAGTTATATGATTAGTATATTAATTAAAATTTGTTAGGATATTTAACCTAACTAATTCCCTAATTAGTTAGCATGTAATTAGGACAAATTTGGAAGCAATTAAGTCATTAAAATGAGGGAGGGCTGCACGGTTTTTGGGCTGCATTAAGGAGGCAAGTTGGCTTGGTTCTACAAGATTCAAGAACCATCCAATGACATAAGCCATGTGCTTAAACAAGTGTGAACACTTTAGGATATTTTAACATGCAAATTCATTCACTCAACCTCACTAAAGTTCACTCACGGCAGCTGCACTCCTCTTTACATTTCACTTTCATTTATTACACTTATCACAAAATCAAGCATCCATTTTCTCTCCAAAAGCTACCAAGAACCAAGCACACTTTTGTTTTCTTTCTTTCTCTCCATATTCGGCCAAGAACATCAACCATACAACCAAACCTCTATAATTTTATCTCATCATATTTCCTAAACCCAAATCCCATTCTAAACACTTTTCATTCACATAGTTTTTCCAAAAAACTACTCTAGCTTGTCCAAAATCTAACCTTTTGCTTACTTACTTAAGGGTAAGTCTTGATTTTATGGTTCAAAATTGGATTTCTAATTTTTCTAACCATGATTGTTCCATGGTTTTTCAATATTAAACCTTGTTTGTGTTTTTACTAATTGTTTAAGAAATTTAGGGATTTGTTTGGTGGATTACACGAATTTGAAGGAAAGGAGGAGAACTAACCGATTAAATTGTCTTCAAGAGGTAAGAGGGAGATTTCACCTCACCAACCGAGTTTTGGTGGTGTGAGGATGGTTTTGTACGGTGAAAAATCCATAAGGGTTCTTCACCGATTATTTGATTGTGTTTGTGTTGTGTTTGATTGAGTTCTATGCTTGCATGTGTGATTAAATGCTTAAAGCTTTGATATTCTATGTGTATGTGTAATTATGAAAGCATGAGACTGTATGCGTAATTTAGAATGTGAATAGCATGAGGAATCGATTGTATGTGTACTCCAAAGAGTACTGAGGCTCACGGCCATACTATGGAAAAAGGACCAAAGTCCTTACACTGATGAATTAAAATAAGAACTGAGAGATTTAAATGAATCTGGGAAAAATTTGAGTAATAGTAAAATAAAATGATTTTATGGGTAGTAAGGAAAAGGAATAACGATTTTTGAAAACCAATACCATTTACTGATTTTTAGAGGAGTTATACCGCAAATTTTTATAAAAGAGGGACTAAATTGTAAATTTCATCAAAATGAGGGGCCATTGTGTAAATACTTATTTTTAGAAGGGTTAAACTGTAAATATTTTATAAAAGATGGACGATTTTGTAAATACAAATTTTATGAGGGACTTTGTTATAAATATTAATTTTTGAGGGACTGTGACGTAAATATTAGTTTTTGAGGGACTAATGTGTAAATATGAGTTTTAGAGGGACTAAGGTGCAAATATGGAAAATAAAGCCAATTTTAGTATTAAAATGAGAAAAATAGTATTTTTGATTTAAAACGTGAGAAAAATATTTACGCGATTGGAAAATGTTGAAAAATTGCTACACGATTTCGAGAAGGCGACAGAATTGAGTCAAAATTGAGAAAACGTGGAAATATGACTGCGCGATTAAAATACAGTAATTATACTGTTAGATTATTGTATGGGACCCGAATATGTGATATGAAATAAAAATGTGAATAGTGCATGGTACATGAATTGGAAAGGTCTGATAGACTGTATGAGGCTAGTTGCCTAGGAGAGACTACACCTCCTGAGTGGGTGTGATATGCGTAATGTAAGTCACTCGTTGACCTTGGGGGCATTGGGGTGCGGGTTACCTACAATGGGTAGATGGTAGCTCTTCTGTACCGTGGGTTAGACCGACGCAATACACCAATGATCCGGACCGAGACACTATCCTTAATCAAGATCTGATAAAGACTGTCGTGTATATGCTGGATGTGCAAAATTGAGCACGTGGTCCAAGGCATGTTGGTACCGATACTTCTTTTTGATCACTCTCTCCGACTTGAGTTGTAGCTCCATGGAGTAGGAAATTAAGTCTATGTGCATACATAGAATGATAGAGGGTATTATCGTAATTTTTGTTTATGATAATTGATTTATTGAATTATTGATTATTGATAATGACATAACTGTAATTATTGTGTATTACATGTTTTGTGATGATATTGATGTTAGTGGCCTAATTATAATTATGGTATGATAACTGTATAAGATATTGTATGTGTTTATCTTCATTACTGCCATACTGGTACTGGCGTAGGTGATCTCACCTCTTTGTATGCATGTTTGGTATTATATTTATATTTGTTAAGACGTTGAGCAAGAAAAAGAGCGAGAAACTGAGGAGGAGCAGATTCCTGCTGAGGACGTCGAGTTTTGAAGAAATGCAGATACCTAGTTTCCTTGGCTACCTGAGGTTTACATTCATCGGAGGAGATGAGGCATGGACTGTAGACTTAGAGAGAGAGAGTATCTATTACTTGGGAAACCTAAATATTAGACTGAGTAGACAACATTTAGGACACCCTTACTTTTCTGTCAATATTTATGTACAACTAGAGTTCCCAATATCCATTAGGCAGTATTGGGGAGCTTACTATTGTACTCCCAGTACGGTTAGTATTGTGTCATCTGCTCGGACACCTGTCCATAGGACTGCACATCATGCTGGATTCCTATCTGCTGAGGAATCTGAGGAGGACCCGTCTGAGGGTTCCGCTGTCTAGTAGGACTTGGGCAGTATAATAGTTTAAATTAAAGTTTAAAGTTTAAATATTTTGGAACTCTAGTTTGTAAAATATTTTGGAAGTCTAGTTTGTAAAATGTTTAAGTACGACAGTACTAAAGGCTTGTATGTATATATATGATGTAAATTATGCGTGACATTGTTGTTATGTTTTTATTTTCTGCTAAGTTTATCTTATTATCATCAAGAAATTTTATAACTCGTATTTATAATACAAGCACGATTATTAATGGAAGGGTAATTTGGTAATTTAGTAACATGAAGTGTGGCGCCCTAAGGAGGGTGTTACAGGGGATTGAGTTTTAAATCTAAGTTTGATTGAGCTAAGAGATGAGATGAGGTTTATAGCATGATTAGAGACCTTTAGTGATGACAGAAATCATCTAGAAATTGAGTTTGAGGGTGAAAACTTGGTTTGGAACCAAGATTAAGCAAAAATGTGTTCTGCAGAATTTTTTGCAGGATGGTCACGCCTAGGCGCAGGGTTTCCACTCCTAGGCGTGGATTGAAAATTTTCAGTCCTGGATCAACCAGAGAGTGCCACGCCTAGGCTTGGGAAAGTCATGCCTAGGCGTGAGATGTAATACCCCAAAATTTGCTATTTTATACTAATGTCTGAATCATACTGTTTTGTATTTTTTGTATGCTGTAAATTTATTTTGATTGTTCTGTGACTATTTTGGATCATTGTATGTGATTTACTCTAAGTCAGGAAAATAATAATTTTCGAGCCGAGGAAAATCTTTACTGATTTATTCGGAATCAGGGGATCTTACTAAACCCGAATCCGAGAGATACGTTACCCGATCTTTTAATTTTTAGAATTTATCTGTGAAATAAAAAATTTCATATTTTATTATCTGTCAAATAATATCTGCTATTTTGTGAACAGTAGCTTCTGCTCATTGGGTAATAGATCCAGTATCTTTTATCTATTAAAAAATAGACTGGGAAAAGTCTTTGTGACTTACTCTGGTGAACCAATAAGAATTGGTCAACATAATTAGCTTGACTTTTCTTAACCAATAGAAAATGGTCAACAAAAGTGGTTAGACTAGTTACTAAGTAACTAAGTAATCTAACTAAGTTACTCTAAAAGCCTAATTATTAACTAAGTGGAACAAACTAAGTTAGCTAATACTTGGAGTCTATAGTTACAAGAACATATCTAAGATTTTCTAGAAGGATGACAAATGCATGACAAATGCATAATCTAATCATGTAACTAGATGGTTAGTTATATAACTAAATGATCTAACTAAGTTAGTTTAGATGTAACTAGATGAACTAAACTACCTAAGCTAAGTGTAACTAGGAATTAAAATGAAACAAAACTTGGTTATGTCCATCCATGTGCTCCACGGCCAACAAGGCTATTCTAGGATGTTCATGAACTATCTTATGACTAAAGGGTGACCATTTTGTGACCTAAGCCATGTGAAAACCATGTGAAGCCAAGTGATTGATTTTATCTTGCTAAACAAGCTTTAGGCTTTCTATTCACTCACTTACACGGCCATGCATAGAGAAATAGACTTATCATTTCTTTTTGCTAACAATTTATGACACGAAAACCTATTCTCTCCATTTCTCTCTTCCAAGAACACAAAGAACACTTCATCTTCCTTTTCTTGAAGGTTTCGGCCACCACACACTAAACCTACTTCCAAGCTTCCATAATTCTATCCAATCCTATTTCCTAAACCTATACAACATCCTAAACACTTGTCATCTTGAGAGTTTCATCTAATTCATCTTCTAAGTGCTTCAAAATCAAGCTTAGATTATCTACTCCTAACGGTAACTTCTTGATTTCTTGTTCTTAAGTTGGATTCTTGAATTTCTAAACTATGATTGATCCATGATTTCTTATTTTTAAGCTTTGTTTGTGACTTTGAGATTTGTTTAAGCTTGTTAGGATTTCTTGTGGGTGCTTCACGAAATTTAAAGGAGAAGGAACTTGAAGAGTTTTTGTCTTCCTTAAGGTAAAGAGAGAGGTTAACCTCATCAACCAAGTGTTGGTGGTTAGGGAATGACTTGTTCGTGGTGAAAAATTCGTAAGAATTTATTCACTTGATTGTTTAAGCTTTCATTATTTATGATTGATTGTGATTGGTATGCTTCATATCTTAGAAAATATATTTGAATATGTGATTAGTATGCTTATTATGCATAAGTATGTGATTAAGAAAGTACAATAATTTTTGTGTAAAGTAGGATGTGATTTACATGATGGGAAAATGTATGCTGGTTCCAAAGAACCTACAGGCTCACGGCCTCAACACCACCAAGGGAGCCAAATGCTCTAAATTATTTTCCTAATCAAGGATTAAATGATTTAATGGTACGACATAAGATTAAGAGTTTTTGCAAAGAATAAAATGATAGAAAATAACTAAATAAGCCTTATGAATTATATGATGAAATTCGACCAACATGCAAAGTTTTGACATTTTGGATTAAAAATTATTTTACTAAGTGTAGACTTAGGTAATGAAGTAATGAGAATTTAATTAAATGGGTTTCTTTGAATTAAAAAGGGAAAGGAACTAATTTTTGGAATTAAGTTAGTATGATTATACAATGAAGTAAGGTAATAGTCAAAATTTAAAATTTACTAACGTATAACTCATCCTTTGGGTTTTGAAGCGCGTTAGAGAATTTTGAGCTTTAATATCCCAATTAAATCAAAGAAATGTAATTTTTTGTGAGAAATGATGGAAAATGCCACTTAAAGGATTTTTAATAGTAAAATATGGTAAATAAAGCTAAAATAAATATTTATGTGAAAAATATTAGAGAAATGTCTTATGTTCTCAAAATAGTGATTTTAAAACTATTAGAATGAGAAAATGATTTAAAATTGCTACGCGATTGAGAAAATGTTTAAAAATCCCTACGTGATTTAGAAAATGTTTGAAAATATTTCTGCGATTATAAAAATGTTGAAAAATACTTACGCAATTTGAAAACATAAGAAAAATGTTTCACAATAGTGAAAATGCGATAAAATGTTTACACGATTAGAAATAACAGCGGGTTATTGGCGGGCTGTTGTGGTGGGTCCGGTTATGTTGAAAAGTGATACTACCAAGAAAAGGCATGAGTATGTGAAATACTATGAGAATAATGATTGTATGTGTATTGGAATTATACATCATGCATTAAAAAGCGTGTCCACTTATTTATTAAGGAGATTGAAATTACACATTCGTGCGGGTGAGAATCGCGTAGTTACGATCTTCAGTGATCTTGGAGACGTCGGGGTGTGGAATGTCATATGTGGCAAGATGGTAGCACCTCTGCGTCGTGGTATCCTATGCAAACACACCGACGATCTTGACGGAGTTACTACTCTTTTCGTGATTGGTTGAGAGTGTCTTGTATAAACCATGTTACGCACATTGATATAATATATTGGCACATGATTTGAGGCTGACTATATGCAGACATGTCCTCCCTATCGTTCTCTCTGAAATTGTGTTTAGCTTCATGGAGTAGGAATTGGTTGTTGTGCATATGCATAGTTGGTCAGCATATTGACATGATAATTATGCTTATCTGATTTATTATCTGTGATATGATAATATAATTTAAATATGTCAATGTTATATCTATTTATCTGCTGTCATTTTCTATACTGCCATACTGGTATTGATGTAGGGGATCTCACCTCTTTGTTGTATTATATTTGTTTTACTGTGTATGTCTGATGAAGACCGAGGAGACGAAGGAGCTGATAATTCTGTTTGCTATCAGTGATATTACTCTTTGTTTGTTGAGATGGCGGCAAGGCACCAAGTTTTAGGTCTTGTCCTAGTTCAGTTCCATGGGGGGACTGATGCTTGGAGGTTTGATCTTGATAACGAGCATTTTGTATATACTGGGGACTTGACTCTGAACCTAAGTGGAACCCGCGATGGGATTCCTGTTTTGACGCAACATACGTCTGTGCGCCTAGAATTCACAATGCCGATTCGCGAACTTTGGGGTGGCATTGTGTATACACTGCGTGAGGACTCTGTAGTGTCTTCCGCAAGGACCCCTATGAGGCGACTGTTATATTTGCTTGGGTTCTTTAATGATGAAGTGGAGGAGGATCCTTCTAAGGACCCAAATCCTTAGGTTAGTTTTTAAGAGTTTTAGTTTAACAGTTATGTTTTGGTGTACATGTTGTACATTTTATCTTTTGGAATGTAATATTTATGTAAATTATTTGAGGACGAAGTTTGAAATATTTATGTATATTATGGTGAGTTTTTGTTTTGTTACATGTGATACTTATGGTTCTAAATTATTTTATTTCTTTTCTTTCATTCTACAAATGAAATTTTTAAAATTAATGTTTTTACAAGATTAATTCTTTTACAACTTGGATAAGTTATATTAGGATTAGTCTTAAATGTGATACCCTACGGTGGGTGTTGCATGAGACAGGGTTCCAGCCATACCTAGGCGTAAGTTCCATAATTTTTTAAGAATTGTATTCTTGATATTTTGGAATTACCTAAGTATTGGGATCACTCATATATGCCTTTTTAAGAGTATTAAGACACTCGTAGAAGAATTTCTTATAGAGAAGGACCATCTTACATTCAAGGAAAATTAAGGAAAGTTGGTGCATCCATTAGACAAGAATTGCCTTAGATAAATGCCTAGTTTGTGAGCAACATAGTGTTGTAATGGTTATCACTTGAGTAGTGATTAAGAGGAGGAGGACTAGATATAAGCAATCAAGTTAGTTGGCAAGAGTTGAGTGCCATAGTGCCTATTTGGCAAGAGTTAAGTGCCATAACACCTAGTTGGCAAGAGTTAAGTGCTACAGTGCCTAGTTGGCAAGAGTTGAGTGCTATAGTGCATGAAGGCTCTCATAGAGTTGAGGTAGAGCTAGTAATGCAAGGATAAAAAAGTATACTAAGTTTGTTTTCAATAGTAGAGTGTCATAGTGCATGAATGCTCTCATAGAGTTGAGGTAGAGCTAGTAGTGCAAGAGCAAACTTAGTATAGAGTTTATGTGGTGGTTATGTAAGAGTTAGACATAACACCACATTTTTCACAGACACATTTATACACACACTTGTTATTCCTAACAGTTTAAGGTAGTAGAAAAGTTCATTCAGTATAAGGTAGGTTAAGGAGGTAACAAATTCCCTCCCTACCTAGTAGGTTAAGGAGGTAACATGTTAAGATAATAAATTCCCTCCCTACCAAGAGGAATAGTGAAGTTTCATGACATTGCATTCACATTATCACAATGCATCTCATTTTCATAATCATACATCATAACATAACATTTTCATTTTCTAGACAATTGTATGGGTGATTGTCTTCTTTCATGTATGAGCTAGTTCAGTTATGTTTGTTTGGGAACATTACATAGAGAAGGAATGTGTATGTTCCTAGAGTGATGAGTAGTAATTTAATTGCTAGTTACAGATGTTTTTATAATATTATGGGTTGTGTATTCTTTTTGAATATTACAACTACTAGTATTGTACACTTATACTGAGAATATTTGATTCTCACCCCGTGTTACCATGTAAATCCAGGTGGAAGCTTTTCTAGAAGCAAGCAAAAGAAGAATGAAGACTAGTATAGCTACTTTATGATAAGTGGATTGTATATTTGCTTAAAGTTTGTGAAAGAAAATATGTATGTATTATATTATGTCACTTGAGACCAAGATATATTTATATGTTTATATATATTTCAGCAAGGCTCTCCATAATGATTTATTTACATAAATGTTATGGATTAGATTGAAATTTAAGTTAGAAGTAGCATAACTAATACTGCTTATCCAAGTATATATCAGATATACTAGGATTCTCGATATTAGGATGTTACAATACCTACTATTGTGAGCTTCTTCTAAAATTATTTCTTTGATTTCAAATTCCCTTGGAATGTAAAATCTATCTCTAAACTTAATTATCGCATAATTTGCTTTACTAAACCCTTTTTGATTTCCTAAGACAATTTGCTCACTTATTTTCTTTAAAGTCTCAACTTGTAACATCCTAATATCGATAACCTAGTATACATGACATATACATAATACCAAGTGGCCTCAATACTCAAGAGGGGGGTGAATTGAGTATGTAAAAACTTTTCACAAAACTTTTTGTAAAACACTTGATTACCAATTTTCGTTGAAACTATTGATTGATTGAAGTGAATAGATAAATGAGATTGATTACTTCATTCACAAATAAATAAATAAACTAAAGTAAAGAGTATTCAAGTAAATAGATAAATATAAAGCACAAAGTAAAGAGACAGAGTTGAGAAGATCAAATGCAAGATTTATCCTAGTTCAGCCACCAAACCACTTGTGGCCTACGTCCAGTCCTCAAGAAATCACCCGAGATTTTTCACTATATATTCAAGCTTCAACAGGTGCTTGACAACCTTTACAATTGAGAGCACTCAACACACCTTAGGATAACTCACCCTTGTGCTTGAGCCTCAAACAGGGATACCTCACCCTTTACAATCTTTGAGAGGTACCTCACTCTCTAAGGGATACCTCACCCTTGACTTTAGAGGGATACCTCACCCTCTTCACAGAGAATCAAACAAAGTTTATATGAATAGAAACTCTCTCAAAAAGTAGATAATACAAATTGAAACTTATGGTATCAAAGAATCATATACTTAGCTCAAAAACAGAGATTTGGAGAAAAAGATGATAAAACATGAATTTAATGTTCAAGAGTCATTTTCAGATAGTTCTCCAACCTTTCTTTGATGCCCAAACATTTTCATTTATAGCCCAAATAATTTTAGAGCTGTTGGTGGTGGTTAGGAGGCACTAAATGCCAAAATAGAGCTGTTAGAAATCTGTTCTAGTTCGTAAATAACCATTTCCTAATCAGTTAGGCGCTTTTAGTTTTGGCTTAAGAGAGTTAGAATAACTGGTTAGGAGGACTTCCTAATCAGTTAGGAGCTTACAATTTTGGCTCCTATGATTATCAATAACCAGTTAGGCAATTGGCCTAATCGGTTAGGCCCTCTCAAAATTCATTTCACGTGACTCTTTAAAAACACACTAACCAATTAGGCAAAACACCTAATCGGTTAGGTCCTCTCAAAATAAAGAGGCAATGCCTCTGACTTATCAAATAACCAATGAGGGAATGGTCCTAATCGGTTAGGAGCATTAAATAACCAATTATAAGATTGTCCTAATTGGTTAGGAGCCTTAGAAAAACATAAGATTTCTAAAGGATTTCATAACCAACTTTCCCAAATCAATTTCAACCTTTCTAAAATCATTTTCCACAAACTTGATAAGTATTTTCATAAGTATAAAACATGGTTTTCTTTTCATCTTTTCTAAAAACATTTTGCTCAAACTTGATCAACATAAAACATGATTTTGCAAAGAGATTTAAGTTGAATAAAAGACAAGATACGAGCTACCACCATAACTAACTTTTGAAAACCTTTTTGTTGGGCATTTTAGCATGTGAAAAATCATTTGTAAAGATTTGAAAACATATTTGAGCTCAGTGTGATTCTTTTTTACCTTTACATAAGATCTAAGTCCTATAAGCTAAACTTGATGAATCTTAGGACTTGATCTTTGCATTTCCATTCCTTTCTTGTTTGTTATAATCAAAACCATTACTTTAGTCAATGCCAATTACATTCTCCCCCTTTTTGATGATGACAAACAACCATTGAGAAAAAAGTTAGTTCAAATAAATTAGAACTCACAAAAGGTGTTAGTGACTTAGTCTCTTTCTATTTTTTAAAAGATGATTAGATCAGAGATGCACAGTTCCCCCTTAATTTTGGAATTCAAAGATCATTGAAATTGCCATCTTTTTCTATTTACCTTTTTCTCAATGACTCAAACTTCTCCCCCTTTTGTCATAATAAAAAAGATATGCAATATATAGATTTTGACAAAGAGAAGTTACACAAAACCATTGTCACATAACAAATATGCAATCAATATTGTAGCAATAAGATAATCAAACCAACATTTTATGATAAGTTAACAGAATAGCCATTGCAAAATATTCATTTCAAAATAAACATAGTTAAGCAAGGTCATAATATAAGACAATGAGAAGCATATCCAAAAGATAACCTATTGTGGTTAGATGAGCCTTAATCATAATAACATAGCTAAAACAAAACAAAAAAGATTAGTTAAATAAAAGAGATCCATGCCTAAACCCCATCACTTTGTGGTGATGGAAGGCGATGCCCAATGCTGTCCAAGCGGTCATAGATGACTTCAATGCTGTGCTCCTGATAAGGTTAAAGATCTGTAATCTAGGCTTGAATGCTTGTTAGGGTAGCTAGGATGCAGTCTTCATTGGTGGCTAGAGCCACTTCCATAACTACATCACCAGGGGAAGCAATAAGTTTTTCTTCTTGTGGGCCTGCATCATGTCCAACACCATAAACCCAAGCATCTTTAAAAATCTTGATTCTCATATGATTTATGGAAGCTTGTGCAAACTTATTGTGACCGGTAAGGTGAATGACTCCTTCATCATCTAGGCTCAACTTGTATTGATTTAGAATTTTAGCGATAACCATGGCATATAGAAGATCCATCATCATCTTGTCCTGTGCTTTCTTCATGTAATGCATGATATAGAAGGGCCAGTTAGTATTCAATTTTTGTTTCATGGTGAGAGGAAGAGGATGAAAATGGAGAAAAAAAGGGAGGTTGATACTTGAAGGAGGGTCACAGCTGGGAGTGGTTTTTGATGTCCAGTAACCGGTTACCAAGTGCCCTCTAACTGGTTAGAGAATGTCTCTATTCGGTTAGCTTTTAATTTCAAATGCTTCCAAGAAATCCCAAAAACCCCATAATCGATTAGGGGAGCCTCCTAATCGATTATTTAGCTTAGTAGAGAGTTATTTTCCTTGACAAAACAGTTCCAAAATCCAAATAACAAATTATTTTCTCCTTCTAGCTGATTATTGCACTTCCAAGATTGGAAAATCTTCAAGAAAATAGAAACTTTTCAAGATTTCAGCCCTTAAGACATAAACTTATTCCATCTTAAGGATCATCATGGCTTTGCCTTATTTTCCATTCTCTCAAACCACCATAAATGCAACGCATAAGCTTATTTCTCTTCTTCAAAAGTTCTAAGAAGCAATTTTCTTTATCAAGAACTTGAGATTGGTAATTTGGGGGACTTAAGCATGGATCAAGCACCTGCAAAACAAGCTTAGGGGAAACTCCGATGCTCAAGTCAGTATTGGATTCAAAAAAGATTGAAACAAAATAGCTATGCAAAGAACCTAAACATGTAGCAAAAGAGCATGTTATGCAGCAACATGACAAGTTTTGCACCAAAATGACACAATATGCAATAAAATAACAAGTTATGTAGTATAAGGACAGATTATGAAGCACAACTATTAAGCAAGATTTAAATGCATAAGTTAGATGCATGATTGATCCAACAAGCCAAGTTCTAACATATTTTCATCAAATGTGCTATTTCAGAGAAGAAGCAAACTTATCTAACATATTGTCACATGTAGAGATATTTTCAAGATATAAAGCTAAAAAAGTACTACTTTGAAACAAGTTAAAGCATAAAACAAGCCTCTACTTATCCAAAGGTTGCAAGTCCAAGCTTTTTGGAGACAAGGAAGAGAACTTGGAGTATTTTCTGGTCTTGTGCTTGGAGTAGCCACTTTTAAGATTCCAAAGTCATCTCTTGGCCTTCAAGCACACCTATAACACATCTTAATTTTTGTCTTTAGGTACCTAAACTTTCTTAGGTCCTTGTGTGTTAGATTTTGGCAAGGTGCCTTTAGGGACCCAAATCATTTTAGTCCCAATCTTGGTATTCAAGTTTTTCCTAAAATTGCATGTAGAAGCACTATGCCCTTTCCTCCCATAATGAAAACATTTGATAAAGGGGCTACTTGATGTACTTGAGGAAACAAAGAAATTCTTGAGAAACTTTTATTGGTTATTAGGATTATAGCCTAAACTAGCCTTTTGAGAAACACATCTTTGTTTCCCTAACAATACATTCAAGTTATCTCTTCCAAAGGTAAATTTTGAAAGAGTATTTTTCAAATCCTCAATCTCAACTTCAAATTCTTTACATGATAAGCAAGATGAGGGTGTGGTTGCATTATCATGTGAAGAGCATGTTATGCATGAAGAATTTGTATTAATCAACCTAAGAGTTTCATTTTCTAATTTCAATTCCTCAATTTCTTTGTTTAAAGTAGAAATTTGACTTTCAAATGAGGAAATTATTTTCTTTGAACATGAAATCATTTTTGTAAGCCTCATAGATTCATTATGTAATTCTTCAAATATATCTTGCAATTCATAATAGGAAGGGAAAGAGTTTGATTCAAAATTTGAGGATGTTACCTCTTTGTCATCTTCATCTTCCTCTTTTCCTCTAGCCATGAAACATAGATTGGCTTTCTCATTGTCTGAGTTATCAGTTGAATCTACGTCATTATTATCCCAAGCTATGTAAGCTCTTCTTTCTTTCTTCTCCTTTAAGGATCTTTTGTCATATTTTTCCACTTTACTTTGATAAATTGGGCACTCCATCTTCATGTGACCCAATTCTCCACATTCATAGCATTTAGGAGTGGATGAGGTTCATTTCCCTTTGTGATAGACATTCTTTCAGGGAAAGGGAAGTCTTCTTTGATCTTCATTCTTCCTTAAGAATCTTTCAAATTTCTTTACTAGAAGATCAAGATTCTCCTCATTTATTTCCAAGCCATCCCAATCATCTTCATCATCTTCATTGACCATGGAGGAAGTGGCCGTGAGAGCTATCCCCTTCTTTCCTTGTCAAGCTCCTCACTTTGGTTGAGTCTATTCAATTCCAATTCATGTTCTTAGAGCTTGCCAAAAAGTGTGGCTAGGGTCATGGTTGAAAGATTTCTTGACTCCGCAATAGCCGTCACTTTAGGTTGCCAATGCCTATTCAAACATCTCAACACTTTGTTAATAAGATCTTCAATAGAAAAAGTCTTTCCTAATGAAACAAGATGATTTGTAATATGCATGAAGCATTTTTGCATTTCTTGAATGCTTTCTCCTTGGTTCATTCTAAAAAGCTCATACTCATGAGTGAGAGTATTAATCCTTGATCTTTTCACTTCACTAGTACCCTCATGGGTTACTTTTAAGGTGTCCCACATTTCTTAGGCAAATTTAGAATTTGACACTCTGAAGAACTCATCATACCCTAAAGCTGTGGTAATGATGTTTTTGATTATCAAATTGTATTAGACCTTCTTTTTATTATCATTGATCCATTCACTTCTTAGTATATTAACTCTTACACCTTTTACAACTTGTGTGGGGACAAAAGGATCATTTTCAATAGCACCCCACACATGTAAGTCAATAGCTTCAATAAAAAATTTCATTCTTTCTTTCCAATAAGCATACCCATCCCCATTGAAAAAATGAGGTCTATAGAGAGAAGAACTTTCTGAAAAACTATTTGAAGAGTGTAACACCCCTTGATTTAATAACCACGGCACAATCGTCATTATGTCACGGTCACTAAATTTCGGCATGCTAACATTGTCAAATAACAAAGTTTACAAAAATAATAATAATAGAACATATGAGGAAAATAGGAGCCACGAATGAATAGTTACATATACAACCAGTTAAAATATGATATTATAAGATATACTTAAATTACAGCATTCAAGTCTGGATAACCATCACAAAACATACATATACCCAAAATACACTTTATATAGGTAATGCAAAATAAAATATAAACTACCCATAATATATCTACGACTAAGGAGTTAGGCACTCCAACTGGATCCCGTATGCGTGAGGCAACTACGGGCACACCGGTGTAGTGAGAAATACAGAACAATGTCTTCAATCGCAGTCCTTTTCATAGTCAAAGTCAGATCCCCAACATATCGCCTACACTTGTCGGTCCAATCGACTCGCCAAGTCTTGACACCACCAGTGAACAAAATTTGAACGAACCCAATAAAACTCTCTTCACGACGTTATCACTGGATATAGTGGGTCAAACCCAGAAAGTCCAAAAGAATCCAACCTTGTTCCCACTTACAGTCTTTAACCAAAAATTTACAAAGAGCAAGAAAAGTACAGGAAAGAGGTAAGACATCCTACCATCATTACCAATTATAGCAACAAGAAACCAAACGGCGCCAAGCGCCCACATAGCATTTCCAAATAATAATCATAAGCATTAAATAGCAGAAATAAACAAATAAGTAGTTTCAGGTAGTTATATATATAACAGTAAGACAACAATTCCAAATTATAATAATCATAAATGCCAGATAATTCATGGACTCACTATGCACATGCATATGATAGTCAAAATCCTACTCTATGGAGCTAGACATAACATTTGGAGAGAATGATCAGGGAGACATGTAACACCCCAACTTTTGGGATAATTATAATATAGTCCCGAAATGTACTGTTTTGTGAATTTTGTGAGCAGTAAATTAAATTTGACTGTTCCGTGAGTGTACTTGACTGTTGTGTGTGATTTGCTCCGAGCCAGGGAAATAATAATTTTCTGGCCGAAAAAATCTTATTTTAATTAATTGGAGCTGGGGGATCTTACTAAACCCAATTCTGATTGATATATATATTAATCTCGTAATTTTTAGGATTTAACTGTGCAATAAAATAATTTTATATTATTATCAAATTATTTTATATTACAGTACCTACTGTCTCAAAAATAGTAAAAATCTGTTTTAGTTTGACCACGGATCTTTAAAAGTACTGTGGGACCCGCGTTTAGGAAAAGCAGTGAACTGTGCTGACTGGACAAATTCTAGCCAATGAGAGCAAGTCAATGAAAGTGGCTTGACTTTTTAAAACCAATAGGAAAAGGTCAACAAAAGGAGCATGGACTTTGATTAGGACCGTTGGATGAAGACTTAGTTAGGAAGCCTTTAACCTTAACCGTTGATCTAATCAATGGTGAGATTAGAATGATAGTTTTATGACCAATTGATATCTACCTTAGATGTAATCTATGGCTAGGAATTGAAGATGAATCAATGGTTAGAATTAAGTCAAAAATTGTAGGCTTGAATTTGGTTAGTAGCTAATTAACCTTAATTTGACTAATCTAATTACTTAATTAGCAAACTAAGTGAACTAGCTTAGTTATGAATTAATTATAATCTAAATACTAATTAGACATCCTAATATTAATTAAAGGTTATAATATATGCTAATATATACTAAATTAATTAGTTATATGATTAGTATGTTAATTAAGATTGGTTAGGATATTTAACCTAACTAATTCCCTAATTAGTTAGCATGTAATTAGGAGTAATTTAGAAACAATTAAGTCACTAAAATGAAGGAGGGCTGCATGGTTTTGGGCAGCAGCTTGGAGGCTTAGATGGCTTGGTTCTACTAGCTTCTTGAACCCTCCAAATTGTCATAAACTATGTGCACCACCATGTGCATTCATTTGGATATTTACCTTGCCAAATTGAACACTCAACCTCACCCAAAAACACTCACACGGCAATAACCTTGCATTTACTCTTTACTTTCATTTTATTACACTTATCACAAATCAAAGCATCCATTTTCTCTCCAAAAACTACCCAGAACCAAGAACACTTTTCTTTTCTTTCTTTCTCTCCATATTCGGCCATATACCCTACACCCACAACCAAACCTCTATAATTTTATCTCATCATATTTCCTAAACCCAAATCCTATTCTAAACACTTTTCATTCACAAAGTTTTTCCAAATTCCTACTCTATCTTGTCCAAAATCCAACCTTTTGCTTACTTTCTTAAGGGTAAGTTTTGATTCTATGGTTCAAAATTGGATTTCTAATTTTTCTAACCATGATTGTTCCATGGTTTTCCAATATTGTACCTTGTATGTGTTTTTACTAATTGTTTAAGAATTTTAGGGATTTGTTTGGGAGATTGCACAAATTTTCAAGAAAGAAGGAAACTAACCGATTAATTGTCTTCAAGAGGTAAGAGGGAGATTTAATCTCATCAACCCTAAGTGGTGATGGGAAAATGGATTTGATTGTGTATGAAGAATCCATAAGGATTCGATTTGTGTGATTGTTTATGGTTTTTATTATTTTTGTGATTGTTCAAATGCTTTCCTATTTGTGATTTATTTTGCTATGCATGATTATAGCTTTCATTATTTTTGCTATGCATGTTTATGGTTTTAAATAAATTGTATGTATTTTGTATGTGATTATATAATTGCATGTGTTTATAATTATATAATTATTAAAGTAGGATGTGAATAACATGTACGGTTTGCATGAGTGTTCCAAAGAACACATTATGAGGCTCACGGCCTTACATCCAAACCGAGAACCAAAATGTTCTCAAGCAATTTTTTTAAATTATTGATTTGAGGAATCTAGGTAAAATAATCAAATTAAAGTTGATTTAAGTTAATTATGGCCAACATGCCATTTAGTGTATAATTAAATGCCATTTTATTTTGATTTGGCCAACATGTCATTTTATTTACTAAGATAGGTTAGGTAATCGTTTTACAACATAAATTGATTCCAATGGATCATTGAGAAAATAAAAGGAATAAATTCAGTTTTAGAATTCTAACTTAGCAGAATTTAGTTTAACTAAGAAATAAATTCAACGCTTGAAAAATACTAACATAGAGCTCATTTTATAAATTTTGAAGCGCGTTAGCAAGTTTCAAAGCGTAATTATTGGGTAAAAATAAAATGAAACTATATTTAGTGGAAAAACTTTAAAAATACCTTATACTGATTTTATAGGCAAAATACTACCGAAATTTACTAAAAATAGATGAATAAAATGAAAAGATTCCATACTATATTTAGAACACAAGAAAAATACTTTACGTATTTTAAATGTATTATATATAGTTTTACACATATCAAAAATGATAATTTTAAGCTATTCGGTTAAGAAAATGAATTAAAAATCTTACGCGATTGAGAAAATTATTTAAAAAGATTTTGTGATATTTAAAAACATCAAAATATATTTACACAATTTAAAAACGTTTGTGAAAACAACGAGATTGTGAAAATGCGATAAAATTCCTACGCGATTGAAAGATACAGTAAGTTTTGCTGTTGGGCCAAAGTGGTGGACCCAGACATATTGCGGTGTAGTACTGTCAGGTGGGACGTACTATACTTTGTTATTTTGTGACTAATGGTATTTTGGTAATTTTTCATAATTATGGTAAAATTTAGATAATAAGGATAATTTTGTAAATTTAGATCATGCTTAGAGTATTATGCCAATTTGGGTTATAATTGGTGATTGATTGATGAGGCGAATTACACTGTGATTTGGTGTGATAGGCGTAGTGTGGTTCATTTATTGAACTTGGAGGCATTAGTGTGCGGAGGATCCCATATGTGGACAGTGGTAGCACCTCTGGGCCGTGGTAACGGGCAACACACTAATGATCTTGACAAACACTATTCTTAATCGAGATCTTGAGGGGACTATTAAGTACTATGCCTGTGGTACACGATGTTTGGACTGTGTACTGCTACACGATGTTTTAGACTGTGGACTATAGACACAAAGATTTGATAGTGCAATAGTTTGGTTGGGCAGCCATAAAGTATTATTAGTTTCTATTCAGATCATTCTCTCAGATATCCGTGTTTAGCTCCATGGAGTAGGAACGAGTCAGTGTGTGTTCATGCATTATCTGTACTTTATTGTTCATGCATTATCTGCATTTTATTGCTTACCATAATCTGTGATAAAATGTATGATCTATTGCTTTGATATATTGTGCATGATATGATGTAGTAATTTGATGTATTAATTTGCTATATTGTATATGATGTATTAATTTGCTATAATGTGTATGATATAATGGTATGTGTTATTTTAATATGTATTGTATTGTCATATGTTGTATTGTCATTTTCTTTATTGCCATGAGGGTAATGATGTAGATTGTCTCACCTCTTTATTGTATTGTCTGTTTTGTTTCTACTTTATATTTATATTATCGAAGACTACAATGGCGGCAAGAGGAGGCCAATTAGATTTCTTTAGACTACAATTTCTCGAAGGCGCTGAGGCTTGGTACGTCCACTGGGACACTGGACACATAGAGTACAGTGGTAACATGACTTTATCAATAAGTGGGACTCAACAGGGGTTCGTTACTACTCGTTATATGGTTACTTTCGTACAGGTTATTTTGCCTATTAGGGAGTTGTGAGATGAGTTTCACTATACTCCGAGAGAGAACTTCGATACACTTTTGGGTCGAATTTCTATCGGTCAAGACATTCCCAACTAGGGAAATTGTCTTATGACAAGGGCTCATGTCTTAGGCATTATGACTTAGTATCATACTGACTTTTTACAGCTTTAGTAAATATTTTGTAGTTGTAAATTAATTGTAGACTTTAGACAAAATCATATGTATATTATGGTGAGTTTATGTTTGATCTTATTTCATATTCCGCATTATTTTATTTAATATTATAAATATAAAGAAAAAAAATTACCACTAATATTAATTATGTACCAAAAGTTTTATAACTTGGGTAAGTATTTTATTTTATTTTATTTTTCTGCATCATAAATGTGACATCCCCAGGAAGGGTGTTACAAGACATGTTAGTATCTCGTCAGCCATAATAACAAGTGCTTTCCAGATAATAAGTCAATCATTTTGCGCAACAAGGCTTTATACAGTGGCATTCCGACAATATCTCGATATAGGACTGTGTCCAGTCAGGATTGTCGGTGTGTGTGTATCGGTCTGTCCCACGGTCCAGAGGAGCTACCACTGCCCTCTGTGAGACGCCCGCGCCCCGATGCCCCCAAGGTCAACTACAGGACCCCACTTGTCTATTCGCACCCGCACTAAGGTGTGATTCAACTCTTAGGCTAAAGGCCTTAACGAAGTCCAACGGACATCCACAATGCATACAAACTCTATGCCTAATCAAGTATGATCATTATTACATACAATTCCACAATTTGCCAAAGCAAGAATCAATGCAATTACTGGTCACTCACATGGACCCACAATATCATAATATTAGAATTAAATGAATTAATGCATTTCTAAGGTGTATTATGAATTCTTGCTTAGGCTTAGCTTTTCGCACAAAGTTTGTCTCTAACGGAATCTTCTTAGGTGATTTATTCATATACACTTAGAAGGTTATTCTAAGATCTCAATGTCTCAAACTCTCTTGTTCTTACCCTAATTAAAATTATCCTAAGTCTTATGAAAATTCCATTCTTGGTTCTTTAAAATTCATGAATCTCAAGGTATAATTTAATTTTCCAATTTGCTATTTCTTGCATCCTATTACCATTAATTTAATCACTAGGTGTTAGGTGGTAAATTATACTTTTGGACTCGACGAAGAAATGTCTAGTGTACAATTGAGGCTACCTCTCGATGAAAAATGACATGACATAAGCAATGTTGGTAGGAAAACATTATTTGACAATAATGGCTAAAAAATTAATTTCTGTCGAACGAAGGTTCTGTCGAGTGATGTATAGAGCTGTCGAATCCACTAGAAGATCAGCAGAAATTCCTAACTCGACGGATATTGACATTGCTGAAGTTTCTCTCTTGTTTAACCGATGAAAGTGTTCAATGGACAAGAATCCTAATTCGACGGATATTGACATTACAGAAGTTTCTCTCTTGTTTAACCGATGAAAGTGTTTAATGGACAAGAATCCTAACTCGACGGATATTGACATTGCTGAAGTTTCTCTCTTGTTTAACCGACGAAAGTGTTTAATGGACAAGAATCCTAACTCGACGGATATTGACATTGCTAACATTGCAAAAGTTTCTCTTTTATTCAACCAACGAAAGTGTTTAATGGACAAGAATCCTAACTCGACGGATATTGACATTGCAGAAGTTTATCTCGTTCAACCGATGAAACTTTTTAATGGACAAGAATCCTAATTCGACGGATATTGACATTGCAGAAGTTTCTCTTTTGTTTAACCGACAAAAGTGTTTAATGGACAAGAATCCTAACTCGACGGATATTGACATTGCTAACATTGCAGAAGTTTTTCTCTTGTTCAACCAACGAAAGTGTTTAATGGACAGGAATCCTAACTCGACGGATATTGACATTGCACTAAATGGTCAGAAGTTCAAATTGTTACAATTGTTCACAAGGAATCCCCAAATTCTGGGCTCAAAACCGTGGCCATCCGAGAACCAATCTGATGTTATTTTCTCCTATTTCAGGCATTCTAATCCAATCTAATATATCAATATACACAGACAAACATTCTAATAGTATAAACACATTATAAACAGCATGCAAACATACTAAACATACAAACAGAGAATAACCCTCAATAGGGTTTTATCACAATCACTCACAAACAAGGTTCCTGAATGCTAATAGTGGTTGAGGAGGAGTGTCTTCCTCTTACCTTAGTGAAGAACAAAGAAAGCAAGCTCCTTCTGTCCTTGAAATCTGGTTCTTCACCACCACCAAAAACCTTGGTGTTCAAATCCGAAAAATCAAAATCAAAGAGTGAAAATGGAATCCATAGTCACCAATGTGACCATGGAATACGAAAATGGGGAGAAAGGAGAAGAAAGTTGAGAGCTTTACCTTAAAGCTCCAAGCTTTGATGTTGGGCTGATAACCACGAAAATGGAGGAGTCAATGAGAGTTCCACAAAGAAGAAAGCTTGAAGATGGTGAGGGAAAATAATGGTCTAAGTTTGGCTTGAGCAAGGGAAACTTGAAAATCAACAATGGTGTTTGTGGGTGTGTAGCCATATGGAGAAGAGAGGAAGAGAAATGAGAGTAGACGTGAGGGAGAGAGTGACCAGCGCGAATGAGAGAAAATGAGAGGGAATAATTGTGATATTACCCCCAAAACCGTGCTGCACAATGAGAGGGAGGAGAGAGAATGAATAGTGGCAGAAGGAAGCTTCCTAGAAGTTTCCTTGAAGCTTCCTTGAGAAGCTTCACGCGCTTCTCAATAAAGTGCATAGTAAGCTTATCTTTTTAATTAAATACATCTGACAGATGATTTAATTACACTGTTAGAATTATTTTCTCAGTGAATGAAAGTTACAATTGATGAAAATAATATTTTATTATTCATCAGATAAATGTATGATACAGCGATTTTATCTAGCAGATAAAACCTCGAAAAATGTAAACCTCGCAAACTGTGCCCGACCTCGGGTTTAGTAAGATCCACCGTCGACGTTTCTACAGTCCAAAGTTTACTAGCCTCAGGAAAACATTTTGTTATCCCGACTCCGCTCAGTGTACACGTAAAATGAGAAATATATTAAAATATTCAACATTTCCAGAAAATTCCACAAAAATTCCTAAAAATCATAAATATTATAAAATGATTATTTATAATGAAATAAATAATTTTCGGGATGTTACAAAGAGACCATCACTCTCTCTTGAAGCTGCTAAGCTCTTTACACAAGAGCCTAACTCTGATACCACTTGTTACCAAGTGGCCTCAATACTCAAGAAGGGGTAAATTGAGCATGTAAAAACTATTCGCAAATCTTTTCGTAAAACACTTGATTACCAATTTTTGTTGAAGCTATTGATTGATTAAAGTGAATAGATAAATGAGATTGATTACTTCACTCACAAATAAATAAATAAACTAAAGCAGAGAGTATTCAAGTAAGCAGATAAATATAAAGCACAAAGTACAGAGATAGAGTTGAGAAGATCAAATACAAGATTTATCCTGGTTAAGCCACCAAACGACTTATGACCTATGTCTAGTCCTCAAGCAATCACCCAAGATTTTCCACTATATCTTCAAGCTTCAATAGGTGCTTGACAACCTTTATAATTGAGAGCACTCAACACACCATGGGATACCTCACCCTTGTGCTTGAGCCTCAAACAGGGATACCTAACCCTTTACAACCTTTGAGGAATACCTTACCCTCTTTACAATTAAGGGATACCTCACCCTTTATAACTTTTGAGAGATACCTCACTCTCTAAGGGATACCTCATCCTTTACTCTAGAGGGATACCTCACCTTCTTCACAGAGAATCAAACAAAGTTTATATGAATAGAAACTCTCTCAAAGAGTAGATAATATAAATTGAATCTTATGGTATCAAAGAATCACACACTTAGCTCAAAAATAGAGATTTGGAGAAAAAGATGATGAAACATGAATTTAATGCTCAAGAGTCATTTTCAGATTGTTCTCCAACCTTTCTTTGATGCCCAAACATTTTCATTTATAGCCCAAATAATTTTAGAGCCGTTGGTGATGGTTAGGAGGCATTAAATGCCAAAATAGAGCAATTGGAAATCTATTCTGGTTCGTAAATAACTGGTTAAGAGGACTTCCTAATCAGTTAGGAGCATACAATTTTAGCTCCTATGATTCTTAATAACCGATTAGGCAATTGGCTTAATCAGTTAGGCTTTCTCAAAATTCATTTCATGTGACTCTTTAAAAACACACTAACCAATTAGGCAAAACACCTAATCAGTTAGGCCCTCTCAAAATAAAGAGGTAATGCCTTTGACTTATTAAATAACCATTTAGGGAATGGTCCTTATAGGTTAGAGGCATTAAATAACCAATTAGGAGATTGTCTTAATTGGTTAGGAGCCTTAGAAAAACATAAGATTTCTAAAGGATTTCATAACCAACTTTCCCAAATCATTTTCAACCTTTCTAAAATCATTTTCCACAAACTTGATAAGTATTTTCATAAGTATAAAACATGGTTTTCTTTTCATCTTTTCTAAAAATATTTTGCTCAAACTTGATCAACATAAAACATGATTTTGCAAAGAGATTTAAGTTGAATGAAAGACAAGATATGAGCTACCACATTAACTAGCTTTTCAAAACTTGTTTGTTTGGCATTTTAGCATGTGAAAAACCATTTGTAAAGATTTGAAAACATATTTGAGCTCAGTGTGATTCCTTTCTACCTTTACACAAGATCTAAGTCCTATAAGCTAAACTTGAAGAATCTTAGGACTTGATCTTTGCACTTCTATTCCTTTCTTGTTTGTTATCATAAAACCAATTGCTTTAGTCAATGCCAATTACAATACCTGGATAAGTAGAGCTATGCTACTTCTAACTTAACTTCACACTAATCCACATCATTTATACAAATAATAATGGAGAGCCTTGCTAAAACTAAAAGATATATATATATATACACACACACACACACACATACATTATTGCCACACAAGGGCACATTGCAATATATAAACTTTTTATACAAACTCAAATAGTGTAAATAAATACAAGCTTTAACTACTAAGCATAAAAACTACTCTAGTATTCATACTTTTTCTTCTTTCCTCTAGAAGAGCTTCCACCTAGATTTACATGGCAACACATGGGGTGAAAAATCACAATTCTCAGTATAAGTAACCAATACTAGAGTTTAATCATTCACAATGAATAAACCACACTAATAAACATAAGATTAAGCTCGCAACAGACAAATAAGGCACTGCTGAACTTTATCAGAATATATACATACACTCTATACAACTTTCACATGGAAAGCTGTAATCTTAACTAGTACATATATAACATTCAATGATATCAAACAACTGCCCATACAATTGCAAGATATCATCAAGCAAGACAACTGTAACACCCTTGTGGGGATGTCACATTTATGAATGCAATGAAAAAAAATAAAATAAAACTCTTACCCAAGTTATAAAACATTTGATACTTACATAAAATTTGCGGAATATTTTTTTTTATAATTGTAACATTAAATAAAATAACACGAAACACAAGGTATAACAAACATAAACTCACCATAATATACATATGATTCTCTTTTAGTACAAACATAATTTACAACTACATGTATTTAATAAAATAGTAAAGAGTTGACACAAAGCTAAAACATAGTACTGCCCAAGTGTACCTCGGTAGATATCAAACTCTCCGATGAATCATTGTCCATCACCTCCAGAATAACCATTGAAAAGTTCACATCTATGAGATCTCACAGCACTTCGAACACGAGTCTGAGCTGTCGACTCGCTACTAAGCTCACTAGGCGCATGGAAAACTCCCTGCCAGTAACGCCTAAAGGTCAAAGGTAACTCTAAATGTAAATAAAGCATAGTAGTGAATATGACCTCTCCGTCATACTCTCTACATAGGGACACAGTCAATCATCCCACATAAGCTACTGTCCCTCGGTCCGCATGCATACGCCACGCCTCGGAACCCCCGTGAAACTCCAGTCGCACGAACCCGAAGAATCCTGGCAGTGCCATGATCTCAAGATCAGTCTTGGCGATCAGCGTGATCAACCGGTTCCTCCTCCTCGTATAAGTCGCCCGACTGTTGCTCGTCAGGATACTGTACCTCAAGAGGCTGATCCTCCTCTACCTCAAACTCTTTACGGAAGTAATACAGTAATATTGAGAAAACATAT
The DNA here is from genome assembly GCA_029884595.1 of Ormosia semicastrata. NCBI lineage: Eukaryota > Viridiplantae > Streptophyta > Magnoliopsida > Fabales > Fabaceae > Ormosia > Ormosia semicastrata. The sequence continues at coordinate 47,817,392 of JAQQTO010000060.1, forward strand.
AGAGAGGTGAGACAATCTACATCACTACCCGCATGGCAATAAAGAAAATGACAGTACAAAACAGGAATCACAACAGTACATAACAATACATCATGCATAATACATCAAGCAATATATAACAATAATACATATATAATATATATTAAGCAATAAATCATGTAATTTATCACAGGTTATGATAAATAATAAAATGCAGTTAATGCATGAACATTTAAAAATGCAAATGATGAATGATACACACACTGACTGGTTCCTACTCCATGGAGCTAAACACGGATATCGGAGAGAATGATCCGAAAAGAAACAAAAAATACTTTATGGCTGCCCAACCAAGCTATTGCACTGTCCAATCTTTGTGTCTATAGCCCACAGTCCAAAAACATCGTGTAGCAGTACACAGTCCAACGTTGTGTACCACAGGCATAGAACTTAATAGTCCCCTCAAGATCTTGACTAAGAATAGTGCTTGTCAAGATCATTAGTGTGTTGCCCGTTACCACGGCCCAGAGGAGCAACCCATTGTCCGCATATGGAATTCTCCGCACACTAACGCCTCCAAGTTCATAAATGAACCACACTACGCTTATCACACCAAACACGGTGTAATTCGCCTCGTCAATCAATCACCAATTATAACCCAAATTGGCACAACACTCTAAACATGATTTAAAATTACAAAAATACCCCTATTATCCAAATTTTACCATATTTACAAAAAATTACCAAAATACCCTTAGTCACAAAATAACAGAGTATAGTACGTCCCACCTGACAGTACTACACTATAATATGTCTGGGTCCACCACTTTGGCCCGGCAGCAAAACTCATAGTATCGTCCAATCGCGTAGGAATTTTATCGCATTTTCACAATCTCATCGTTTTCACAAATGTTTTTAAATCGCGTAAAGATATTTTGATATTTTCAAAGATCGTAAATTGTTTTTGAATCATTTTCTCAATCGCGTAGGATTTTTAATTCATTTTCTTAACCGAATAGCTTAAAATTTTCATTTTCAATATGTGTAAAACTATATATCTAGTACTTTTAAAATACGTAATGTATTTTCCTTGTGTTATAAATATAGTATGGAATCTTTTCATTTTATGCGTCTGATTTTAATAAATTTTGGCAGCATTTTGCCTATAAAATCAGTATAAAGTATTTTCAACGTTTTCCACTAAATATAGTTCATTTTATTTTTACCCAATAATTACGCTTTTGAAACTTGCTAACGCGCTTCAAAATTTATAAAATGAGCTTTACGTTAGTATTTTTCTAGCGTCTGTTTTATTTCTTACTTAAACTAAATTCTGCTAAGTTAAATTTCTAGAACTGAATTTATTCCATTTATTTTTCTCAATCAATCATTGGAATCCATTTATGTTGTAAATCACTTACCTAACCTATCTTAGCAAATAAAATGGCATGTTGGCCAAATCGAAATAAAATGGGATTTGATTATACACTAAATGGCATATTGGCCACAATTAACTTAAACCACTTTTAACTTGATTATTTTACCTAGATTCCTTAAATCAGTGATTTAGAAAATTGCTAAGAACATTTTGGTTCTCTATTTTGATGTAAGGCCGTGAGCCTCATAATGTGTTCTTTGGAACACTCATGCATTTCGTACATGTTATTCACATCCTACTTAAATAATTACATAATTATAAATACATAGAATTATATAACCACATATAAAACACATACAATATATTTAAAGCCATAATCATGCATAGCAAAAATAATAAAAACTATAATCATGCATAGCAAATTAAGATCACAATTAGTAAAGCATTTAAACAATCAAAAACACAATCCATTTTCTCATCACCACTTAGGGTTGATGAGATTAAATCTCCCTCTTACCTCTTGTAGACAAATTAATCGGTTAGATTCCTTCCTTTTCTCCAAATTTCGTGTAACCTCCCAAACAATTCCTAAAATTCTTAAACAATTAGTAAAAACACATACAAGGTACAAAATAGAAAAACCATGGAACAATCATGGTTAGAAAAATCAAAATTTCAATTTTGAACCATAGAAACCAAACTTACCCTTAAGTAAGTAAGCAAGAAGTGGAATTTTAGGCAAAATAGAGTAGGAATTTGGGAAAACTTTGTGAATGAAAGATGCTTAGAATGGTATTTGGGTTCAAGAAATGTGATGGGATAAAATTATGAAGGCTTGGGTGTGGGTGTATGGTGGCTGGCCGAACTAGAGAGAGAAAATGGGAGAGAAGTGTTCTTGAGTTTTTGGTGTTTTTAGAGAGAGAAATGGATAGCTAATGTGATAAGTGAAAAGTAAATATTGAGTGAGTGATTTGAGGGGCTGCAGCCGTGAGGTTGAGTGTGTAGGGAGCTTGAGTGTTTGATTTTGCATGCAAAATATCATGGTGTGTTCACATGACCAAGCACATGGCTTATGTCACTTTGGATCCTTCAAGAACCATGTAGAACCAAGCCACCTCCAAGCCCACTTGCTGCTGCCAAAACCGTGTTCTCCTTCATCTATTTAGGGGTTAATTGCTTTTCAATTACTCCTAATTACATGTTAACTAATTAGGTAATTTGTTAGGTTAATTATCCTAACCAATCTTAATTAATATACTACTAACATAACTAATTAATTTAGTATATATTAACATATATTATAACCTTTAATTAATATTAGAATATCTAATTAGTATTTAGATTATAATTAATTCATAACTAAGCTAGTTCACTTAGTATGCTAATTTAGTAATTAGATTAGTTAAATTAAGCTTAATTAGGTTACTAACCATTTTCAAGCCTACAATTGTTGACTTAATCCTAACCCTTGGTTCATCGTTAATCCTTAGCCCTAGATTAGATCTAAGGTAGATATCACTTGGTCATAAATCTATTATTCTAATCTCACCATTGATTAAATCAATGGCTTAGGTTAAAGGCTTCATCATTAAGTCTTCATCCAACGGTCCAAATGAAAACCTATGCTTCCTTAGGTGTCCAATTCCTATTGGTTTAGAAAGTCAAGCCTACTTTTGTTGACTTGCTCTCATTGGTTAGAAATCATCCAGTCAGCACAGTTGACTATTTTTCCTAAACGCGGGTCCCACAAAGACTTTTAAAGATCGTGGTCAAATCGAAGCGATTTTTCTTGTTTTTGAGACAAGAGGTCTTGTAATATAAAATAATATTATAAAAATATAAAATTATTTTATTGCACGATTAAATCGAAAAAATTACGAGATTAATATATATATCACTTAATTGGGTTTAGTAAGATCCCCCCACTCCAATTAATTAAAATAAGATTTATCCGCGAAAATTTTTATTTCCCTAGGTCGGAGCAAATCACATACAACAGTCAAGTACACTCACGAAACAGTCAAATTAAATTTACTGCTCACAGAATTCACAAAACAGTACATTTCGGGACTATATTGTAATTATCCCAAAAGTTGGGGTGTTACAACTCTCCCCTACTAATAAGAATTTCGTCTCCGAAATTCATCATACATCAAACAATTGAGGATATTGCTCCCTCATCCTATCCTCTAATTCCCATGTAGCATCTCCCGTTACATCATTCCACACTACCTTCACCAGTTCTATCATCTTCCCTCGAAGTTGTTTCACTCTCCTGTCCTCGATTCTAACAAGAAGTGTTTCATACGTCAAATTATCCTTCAGCTGTACTTCATCAGGTTGTATCACATGGGTTGGATCGGGAATGTATTTCCTCAACTGAGACACATGAAATACATTATGAAGATTGGATAGAAAAGTCGGTAAAGCTATCTGATAAGCTACAGGACCAATTCGATGAATAATCTGATAAGGTCCTATGAACTTAGGTGTAAGCTTCCTTGACTTAAGAACTCTTTCGACACCCGTCGTAGGTGTAACTCGCAAGAACACGTGATCGCCTTCTTCAAATTCCAAAGGTCATCTTCGTTTATCAGCTTAACTTTTCTGATGGCTTTGAGTCGTTCGCATCTTTTCTTGTATCATCTTCACTTTTTCTGTAGTCTGCTGCACAAGATCAAGACTAATAGTCATACTCTCTCCATCCTGATACCAACACAAAGGTGTTCAGCATCGTCGTCCATAAAGTGCTTCATAGGGCGCCATTCCTATGCTCGAGTGAAAACTATTATTGTAAGTGAATTCTATCAAAGACAGAAATTCGTCCCAACTCCCTTGCTGTTCTAACACACAAGCACGCAACAGATCTTCCAACGACTGAATTGTTCTCTCTGTCTGACCATCAGTCTGTGGATGGTATGCAGAACTCAATCGCAATTTAGTCCCCATGGCTTCTTGCAAACTTTGCCAAAGTCTTGACGTAAACCTCGGATCTCTATCAGAAACTATACTTACCGGCACACCATGAAGTCTAACAACTTCGTCGATATATATCTAGGTTAAGCGTTCCAACGGATACTTAATATTGATTGGCAAGAAATGTACTGATTTCGTAAGCCTATCAACTATAACCCATATCGAATCATGACCTTTTCTCATCCTCGGAAATCCAGTAACAAAATCCATTGAGATACTATCCCACTTCCACTCTGGGATAGTCAAAGGTTGTAACATACCAGCAGGCCTTTGATGTTCCACTTTTACCTTCTGACAGACAAGACAATACGCCACACGTTCAGCTACATCTCTCTTCATTCTTGGCCACCAAAACAGTCGTTTCAAGTCTTGATACATCTTCATCATCCCCGGATGCATACTCAAATTACTTGTATGAGCTTCATCCAAGATTACTCTCTTGAGTTCGGGATCATCAGGTATACAAACTCTTCCTTAAAACCTCAAGATTCCATCATATCCTTCCTCCACCGTCGCTTTATGACCTTGCTTCAACAATTCCTTCTCATTCTGTAAAAACGCATCTTTATCTTGTTTCTCCTTTATTATCTCCAACAAGTCATTCAAAACCACAACTCTACTTAGACGAATCTTTCCAGGTACCAATTCTATTGATAACCATAGATCTCTGAATTGCTTCATCAACTCTTCCTCTTTAATCATCATAGTAGAAACACTTACTACTTTTCTACTTAGGGCATCTGCCACCACATTCGCTTTTCCTGGATGGTATTGAAGCTGAAAATCATAGTCCTTCAAAAATTCTAACCATTGCCTCTGTCTCATATTCAATTCTCTTTGATCAAACAAGTATTTTAAGCTCTTGTGTTCACTAAAGACATTGAACATAGCTCCATACAAAAAATGCCTCCACACTTTCAACGCAAAAACTACTGCAGCTAGCTCCAAATCGTGCGTTGGGTAGTTCCTCTCATGAACCTTCAACTGTCTTGAAGCATAAGCTACTACGTTCTGATTCTGCATCAACACGCATCCTAACCCCTGATAAGATGCATCACAATACACCTCAAAAGATTTGTTAGGATCCGGCAAAATTAACACTGGTGCAGTCGTTAATCTTTTCTTCAGTTCTTGAAAACTCGCTTCACGTTCCTCCGTCCAATCGAAAGCTTGACTCTTCCTCATGAGTTATGTAAGTGGTCCAGCTATCTTGGAAAAACCTTCAATAAATCTTCTATAATATCTGGCTAATCCAACAAAGCTTTGAACCTCAGTCACAGTCTTAGGCCTTTCCCACTGTAAAACAGTCTCCACTTTCGATGGGTCTACCGCAATACCTTCCTTGGAAATTACGTGACCGAGAAATTGAACTTCGTCCAACCAAAACTCGCACTTTGACAACTTCGCAAACAGCTTCTTCTCCTTCAAAATATGGAGAACTATATTGAGATGTTCAGCATGCTCTTCTTGACTTTGAGAATAGATCAGAATGTCATCGATAAAGACAACAACAAATCTGTCTAAGTACGGATGAAATATCCTATTCATATAGTCCATGAATATCGCAGGAGCATTCGTCACTCCGAACGGCATCACTTGGTACTCATAGTGTCTATAACGAGTTCGGAAAGTTGTTTTAGGCACATCATCGACCTTGATACGAATCTGATGATAACCTGATCGCAGATCTATCTTAGAGAATACAGTGGCTCCCTTCAATTGATCCATCAAATCATCAATCCTCGGTAGCAGATACTTGTTCTTTATAGTCACCTTGTTCAGCTGTCGATAATCTACACAAAGGCGCGAAGTTCCATCCTTCTTTTTGACTAGCAACACTGGTGCTCCCCATGGTGAAACACTATGTCGCACAAACTGCTTCTCCAACAGTACCTCCAATTGCTTCTTCAACTCTGCCAACTCTACAGGTGACATCTGGTACGGGGCAATCGAAATAGGACCTGCTCCAGGTACTAAGTCGATAGAGAATTCGATTTCCCTTTCCGGTGGCAAACTAGGTACATCATCAGGAAAAATCTCTGGAAACTCATTGACGACAAGAATAGTGCTCACATCCTTCTCAAACTTGACTTCCAAAGAAGACAGCAACATAAACCCTTGAGCTCCATCCCTCAACAATGACTTGACCTTTACAGCAGTCAAGAATCCAGAACTTTCTTCCTTAGGAAAAACTATGGCCTTACTCGCACAATCTATAAGGATATGGTTAGAAGATAACCAATCCATTCCTAATATTACGTCTATCTCAACAAGAGGTAAACAAATCAAGTTGACCGAAAACTTACGATCCTTTATAACAATAGGACAATTCATGCATATCTTGGATGTAACAACAGGCTTGGCAGTCGGTGTAGAAACAATCAATTGAAAACTCAGAGAAGACACAGGCAGTTTCAAACGTTCCACACAATCATATGCAATAAATGAGTGTGTTGCACCCGAATCATATAGCAAAGTCAGGTGATTACCTTCAATGACACCTTCCCCTTGTATAAGATCCTCAGATTGAGAAGCTTCAGTTCCGGTCATTGTATACACTCTCCCTCCAGATCTCAGTTGTGTAGCATGGACATTCCTCACTGCAGGCTTCCTCTCAGGCTGAGTGCAATCTCTAGAAACATGTCCAGGCTTCTTACAGTTAAAACAGATCGTTCCCCTGATCGGACAATCTGTAGATATATGGCCACTCTTGCCACATTTAAAACAAGTTGGCGTAAACGCCACATTCTGAGCAGGTTGATTTCCACCATAACTTCCCCCAGCAGATGGACGTTGCGGCTGACTCCCCGACGGTCTCGCATAGGGCTTCCTCTGAAACCTACCACCACTACTACTACTTCCTCTTTGGAACCTAACCGGCCCAAAATTACAATTCCTCAGATCTCGGGATGGCTCCAATGCCTCGAGTCTTCGACAAGTATCTATCAACACAGGAAACTCCCTCATTCTCATTGGTAGCACTGCACGTCTCAACTCCATTCTTAACCCATCCTCAAACTTCTGGCACTTCCATACCTCATCTGGTCGGTTCTGGAAATACCTCGAGAATTGTGATAAACTCTCAAATTTTGTAGCATATTCTCCAACGGTCATATTCCCTTGACGTAAACCAAGAAATTCCATTTCCTTGGCATGTCGAGCAGTACCGGGAAAGTACTTCTCCAGAAATACTTCACAAAACACCTCCCAGGTGATCTCAGTTCCTTCCGCTTGCAACAGCTAGCGAGTATTCCTCCACCAGTTCTCAGCATCTCCTCTCAGCATATATACAGCAAATGTTACCTTCTTATTCTCCGCGCACCCCATTCCTTCGAATATTCGCTCCAAGTCTTGAATCCAAAGACTTGCCTTTTCAGGGTCAAACTCGCCTCTAAAGTGTGGCGGATTGTTGCGTCTGAACTCAGACACAAATTCAAAGCATCGCGACCGCATCTTGATGTTGGGTCCCTATTTGATTTTGCTTGATTTTATCGAGCAATCACTCGCCATTTGTTGAATAGCCTCAGCAACGGCAACCATTGGGTCCACATTAGGTGCCACGTTTGCACGCCTTCCTCTTCCTCCAGACATCTTCTTTCTTCAACAAGACAAAACAATGTCAGATGTAACCTTTCGGAAACAAATCACAAAGATTCACACAACACAAGCAAAAACAGACCTAACCACAACCCCAAAAGACTCTAACTTGGGCTCTGATACCAACTAATGTAACACCCTTGTGGGGATGTCACATTTATGAATGCAATGAAATAAAATAAAATAAAACTCTTACCCAAGTTATAAAACATTTGATACTTACATAAAATTTACGGAATATTTTTTTTATAATTGTAACATTAAATAAAATAACACAAAACACAAGGTATAACAAACATAAACTCACCATAATATACATACGATTCTCTTTTAGTACAAACATAATTTACAACTACATGTATTTAATAAAACAGTAAAGAGTTGACACAAAGCTAAAACATAGTACTGCCCAAGTGCACCTCGGAAGATATCAAACTCTCCGATGAATCATCGTCCATCACCTCCAGAATAACCATCGAAAAGTTCACATCTATGAGATCTCACAGCACTTCGAACACGAGTCCGAGCTGTCGACTCGCTACTAAGCTCACTAGGCGCATGGAAAACTCCCTGCCAATAACGCCTAATGGTCAAAGGTAACTCTAAATGTAAATAAAGCATAGTAGTGAATATGACCTCTCCGTCATACTTTCTACATAGGGACACAGTCAATCGTCCCACATAAGCTACTGTCCCTCGGTCCGCATGCATACGCCACGCCTCGGAATCCCCGTGAAACTCCAGTCGCACGAACCCAAAGAATCCTGGCAGTGCCATGATCTCAAGATCAGTCTTGGCGATCAGCGTGATCAACCGGTTCCTCCTCCTCATATAAGTCGCCCGACTATTGCTCGTCAGGGTACTGTACCTCAAGAGGCTGATCCTCCTCTACCTCAAACTGTTTACGGAAGTAATACAGTAATATCGAGAAAACATATAGAGAGGTGAGACAATCTACATCACTACCCGCATGGCAATAAAGAAAATGACAGTACAAAACAGGAATCACAATAGTACATAACAATACATCATGCATAATATATCAAGCAATATATAACAATAATACATATATAATATATATTAAGCAATAAATCATATAATTTATCACAGGTTATGATAAACAGTAAAATGCAGTTAATGCATGAACATTTAAAAATGCAAATGATGAATGATACACACATTGACTAGTTCCTACTCCATGGAGCTAAACACGGATATTGGAGAGAATGGTCCGAAAAGAAACTAAAAATACTTTATGGCTGCCCAACCAAGCTATTGCACTGTCCAATCTTTGTGTCTATAGCCCACAGTCCAAAAACATCGTGTAGCAGTACACAGTCCATCGTCGTGTACCACAGGCATAGTACTTAATAGTCCCCTCAAGATCTTGACTAAGAATGGTGCTTGTCAAGATCATTAGTGTGTTGCCCGTTACCACGGCCCAGAGGAGCAACCCACAGTCCGCATGTGGAATTCTCTGCACACTAACGCCTCCAAGTTCATAAATGAACCACACTACGCTTATCACACCAAACACGGTGTAATTCACCTCGTCAATCAATCACCAATTATAACCCAAATTGGCACAACACTCTAAACATGATTTAAAATTACAAAAATACCCCTATTATTCAAATTTAACCATATTTATGAAAAATTACCAAAATACCCTTAGTCACAAAATAAAGTATAGTACGTCCTACCTGACAGTACTACACTATAATATGTCTGGGTCCACCACTTTGGCCCGACAGCAAAACTCACAGTATTGTCCAATCGCGTAGGAATTTTATCGCATTTTCACAATCTCATCGTTTTCACAAATGTTTTTAAATCGCGTAAAGATATTTTGATATTTTCAAAGATCGTAAATTGTTTTTGAATCATTTTCTCAATCGCGTAGGATTTTTAATTCATTTTCTTAACCGACTAGCTTAAAATTTTCATTTTCAATATGTGTAAAACTATATATCTAGTACTTTTAAAATACGTAATGTATTTTCCTTGTGTTATAAATATAGTATGAAATCTTTTCATTTTATGCGTCTGATTTTAATATATTTCGGCAGCATTTTGCTTATAAAATCAGTATAAAGTATTTTCAACGTTTTCCACTAAATATAGTTCATTTTATTTTTACCCAATAATTACGCTTTTGAAACTTGCTAACGGGCTTCAAAATTTATAAAATGAGCTTTACGTTAGTATTTTTCTAGCATCTGTTTTATTTCTTACTTAAACTAAATTCTGCTAAGTTAAATTTCTAGAACTGAATTTATTCCTTTTATTTTTCTCAATCAATCATTGGAATCCATTTATGTTGTAAATCACTTACCTAACCTATCTTAGCAAATAAAATGACATGTTGGCCAAATCGAAATAAAATGGGATTTGATTATACACTAAATGGCATATTGGCCACAATTAACTTAAACCACTTATAACTTGATTATTTTACCTAGATTCCTTAAATCAGTGATTTAGAAAATTGCTGAGAACATTTTGGTTCTCTATTTTGATGTAAGGCCGTGAGCCTCATAATGTGTTCTTTGGAACACTCATGCATTTCGTACATGTTATTCACATCCTACTTAAATAATTACAAAATTATAAATACATACAATTATATAACCCCATATAAAACACATACAATATATTTAAAGCCATAATCATGCTTAGCAAAAATAATAAAAAACTATAATCATGCATAACAAATTAAGATCACAATTAGTAAAGCATTTAAATAATCAAAAACAATAAAAATCACAAATAAACCATACAACTGAATCCTTATGGATTCTACACACAAACACAATCCATTTTCTCATCACCACTTAGGGTTGATGAGATTAAATCTCCCTCTTACCTCTTGTAGACAAATTAATCGGTTAGATTCCTTCCTTTTCTCCAAATTTCGTGTGACCTCCCAAACAATTCCTAAAATTCTTAAACAATTAGTAAAAACACATACAAGGTACAAAATAGAAAAACCATGGAACAATCATTGTTAGAAAAATCAAAATTTCAATTTTGAGCCATAGAAACCAAACTTACCCTTAAGTAAGTAAGCAAGAAGTGGAATTTTAGGCAAGATAGAGTAGGAATTTGGGAAAACTTTGTGAATGAAAGATGCTTAGAATGGTATTTGGGTTCAAGAAATGTGATGGGATAAAATTATGAAGGCTTGGGTGTGGGTGTATGGTGGCTGGCCGAACTAGAGAGAGAAAATGGGAGAGAAGTGTTCTTGAGTTTTTGGTGTTTTTTGAGAGAGAAATGGATAGCTAATGTGATAAGTGAAAAGTAAATATTGAGTGAGTGATTTGAGGAGCTGCAGCCGTGAGGTTGAGTGTGTAGGGAGCTTGAGTGTTTGATTTTGCATGCAAAATATCATGGTGTGTTCACATGACCAAGCACATGGCTTATGTCACTTTGGATCCTTCAAGAACCATGTAGAACCAAGCCACCTCCAAGCCCACTTGCTGCTGCCAAAACCGTGTTCTCCTTCATCTATTTAGGGGGTTAATTGCTTTTCAATTACTCCTAATTACATGTTAACTAATTAGGTAATTTGTTAGGTTAATTATCCTAACCAATCTTAATTAACATACTACTAACATAACTAATTAATTTAGTATATATTAACATATATTATAACCTTTAATTAATATTAGAATATCTAATTAGTATTTAGATTATAATTAATTCATAACTAAGCTAGTTCACTTAGTATGCTAATTTAGTAATTAGATTAGTTAAATTAAGCCTAATTAGGTTACTAACCATTTTCAAGCCTACAATTGTTGACTTAATCCTAACCCTTGGTTCATCTTTAATCCTTAGCCCTAGATTAGATCTAAGGTAGATATCACTTGGTCATAAATCTATTATTCTAATCTCACCATTGATTAAATCAATGGCTTAGGTTAAAGGCTTCATCATTAAGTCTTCATCCAACGGTCCAAATGAAAACCTATGCTTCCTTAGGTGTCCAATTCCTATTGGTTTAGAAAGTCAAGCCTACTTTTGTTGACTTGCTCTCATTGGTTAGAAATCATCCAGTCAGCACAGTTGACTGTTTTTCCTAAACGCGGATCCCACAGCACTTTTAAAGATCGTGGTCAAATCGAAAGCGATTTTTTGTTTTTGAGACAAGAGGTATGTAATATAAAATAATATTATAAAAATATAAAATTATTTTATTACACGTTAAATTAGAAAAATTACGAGATTAATATATATATCAATCAGAATTGGGTTTAGTAAGATCCCGCAGCTCCAATTAATTAAAATAAGATTTATCCGGCCAGAAAATTTTTATTTTCCTAGGTCGGAGCAAATCACATACAACAGTCAAGTACACTCACGAAACAGTCAAATTAAATTTACTGCTCACAGAATTCACAAAACAGTACATTTCGGGACTATATTGTAATTATCCCAAAAGTTGGGGTGTTACAACAACTACCCATATAGTTGTCAACAAATGCAATGCTTGCTATGTTGAATGCTTATGCATACAAGATGTACTAATAATGTGATGATGTAATGCTAATGTAGATTTTAATTTCAGAAAACACATGATACTTGTTTAATCCCTAGGAACTTGGTATCCTTGTATACGCTAGGTAGAATTGGCAAAAGAGCCTTGAGACTACTTGGTAATAAGTGGATTCATTCCCCTTACCACATGTAAGAGTAGTATTACCACCCCTATACCGGTAACCCTAACCTTGATAGCATTGCCCACTATAAGGGGTTACAATACATAGGAATTAGCAAATATCAAGTTTGAAAACCAATTATGTAAAGTTATTATTAAAACATACAAACTCATCATAAGGTTCACATAACCAAGCGAAAGACAACACTAGTAACTTGGGACTTTACCTCAACTTATTGCAAAAGTAGTAAAACTCCTGTCACTAGCCTTCTCATATCTAGCACATCATCTCATCACTTCACAAGTGATTTCTAGGAAACCTTAAGTTGCCCAAGGTTGTAGATACTACCTTATAGCATTCCACAATCCTAGGATGCTCAAGGTTCTACTATTTCTTATCATAAGGTTCACCATAACCAAGTGAAAAGGGTATAACTAGAAAACATACACTCTTGGCTCAGCTCTATCACATAAAGGAACTAACCCATGTCTCTAGCAAAACACATGGCTTAACCTTGATAAACAAGGAAGCACCCACTAGCCATGCATCTTAAGCTCAACTTTAACTCTAATGTAGCAACCTATGCGTAAACATAGGTATACCATGCATACAAACCTACACTAGTTGTTTCTTGTACACCTTGTCATTACTTCTCCATTTAATACCAAAAGCAACCTCATGTTGATTAAGGTTCTTAAAACTCACCTATGGCATTCCATAACACAAAGGATGCCTAAGGTTTCCTCAACTCCTCATATATTTTAGGTGGTTATTCGCTCTAAGAAATATCTCCATTAGTTCCTCAACACACTTCAAAAGGCATATATGAGTGATCCCAACACTTAAGGAGTCCTAAAATATCAAAAACATAATTCTTGAAAAATCCTGGAACTCACGCCTCAGTGCAGCAATTGTCATGCCACGGCGCGCAACTCTCGGCCACGTTCACGCCTTGGCATAGTGCATTCACGCCGTGACGTGTAGCTCTCGGGTGCACACACTGAAACTCACGCCTCGGCGCAAGTGATTTTTCTACAGTATTCTATAGAAAAATAGAGCCAGGTACTATTCCATTGGAGCAACTCACGAAATTCAACCACTCCAAATCAGTTTATAGGTGATTTTAAGTTCCTAACACGTTCACTAACACATAGGAATCATCAATTACCAACTCAAACCACTAAATTTGGATTCAAGAACAAAAATCACTCATCCAAACCTAGTTTCCTACTTTATGCATCAAAGGTCCAAATGAGAAGTTCTAAGTTTCTAACTCAAATTCATGTTATGAACAAGTCATAAACAACCATTGAAACACATTTAAGAAAGAAGAACACTTCAAATACCTCTAAAACCCAATTTGACCTATTATGCACCAAATATGCATCAATAGTGAAAATGAAGAAAAGAAGCTACAAAACTCTAATGCCTTATCTCTTATATAGATGAAGATCTTGAAGCCTTGAACTTGCTCTTGGATTCTCCTTCAAGCTTTGATCTTAGTCCTCTAGCTTTTTCCCTCTTTCTTCTCCTCTTTCTCTTCTTTTTCTCTTCTTTCCCCTCTATTTTTCTGCTTTAGCTGTGAGACATGGGAAGAGAAGTCTAACTTTGGCTTCTTATAGTTGACCACTAATGTGGTACTAAAACTCCTGATATGCTAATAACAAAATCAAGTTTTCTAACTTCTAACAAATTTAAAATAAATCCTAGGATTCACCTACATTATTGTTTTACCAAAATCTCATTTTTTCATATTTGCTACTAGTCAATCTGGCATTAAAACGCACAACTAGGATGCCCAAAAATACTAAACTAACTCTGATTATTCTCAAATTTTACCTACATCCTCTTTCACCTATTTGTAACTTATAAACAAATCCTCCAAATTTATTTCTCTCGACTTAGCAATATATGCTAGTATCTGAGTCATTTTAAGCTACTTTTCATACTCTGGGTTGCAACAAAGTACCTAAATGAGCTTAGTTTATCACAAAAATAAGCAAACATGTCAACCAAGTATCATGTTACCTTTGTAACCATAAACTAATCTAACATGCGAAAAAGAGGATGTTACACATCTTCTTCTTGAGCTTCTAAATTTTGAGTCCTTAAGTCATTAACTATATTTACCTTAGTCATTCAGAGACTATGTGGTAACATAGTCACTGCAAAACTCAAGTTCCTAAAACTCTTTAAAAGCTCCCTCTCTTGAATTACATTCGGGACACATGTAGGAATTTCCTACTGAGTGCACCAGCCGTTACATTGGCTTTACCCGGGTGGTATCTCAATTCGAAGTCATGGTCCTTCAAGAATTCTATCCATCTCCTTTGTTTTATGTTCAATTCCGTTTGATCAAACAAATATTTTAAACTTTTATGGTCACTAAAAACTTCAAACTTGACTCCATAAAGATAGTGTCTTCAGACTTTCAAAGCAAACACCACAGCTACCAATTTCAAGTCATGGGTAGGGTAATTCCCTTCATGTGGCCTCAACTACTTGGAGGCATAGGCAACTACTCTCATATTTTGCATGAGAACACACCCTAACCCATTCTTTTGAAGCATCACAATATATTTCAAAGTCCTCTAGTGGATCTAAAATTACCAAGACAAGTGTATGGCTAACCTTTTTTTTAACTATAGGAAACTATCTTCACATTCTTGTGTCTAAACAAAAAAACTACCTTTCTTAGTTAACCTAGTTAAGGGTAGAGCTATTTAAGAGAATCCCTTGATGAATCTCCTATAGTACCCAGCCATGTCTATAAAACTTCTAATCTTAGTCACAACGGTTGGCCTTTCCCATTGCAACTCTGCCTCAATCTTCCTAGGGTCTACTGATATTTCACCTTAAGAAATCACATGACCCAAAAACTATACCTCCTTTAACCAAAACTCACACTTAGCTTACTTAGAAAATAACTTCTTCTCTTTTAGAATTTCCAAAACTATCCTAACATACTACTCATGTTCCTCCATTGTCCTTGAATAGATAAGGATATCATCTATGAAAACAACAACAAATTTATCTAGGTAGGGTCTAAAGATTCTATTCATGTAATCCACGAACACAGTAGGCGCATTAATTAACCCAAAGGACATCACAAGATACTTGTAACACCCTCGAGAACATGTTGGACTTGTATATAATTACAAAGATAGCCTAATACTTGCTTAACATGCTTGTTTAATTTTGTGGCCTTCTGAGCACGTTTAGTCACTTTACTATAACAATATATGTGAAAATAACTGTTATTAGCCTCAGAATTGGCTTAAACTGCTTACTTAGTATAAATAAATATGAAGAATTTGTTTCTAGGTCACAAATGTGTGGATGAGCATGTAATTAAAATTTGAGGTTAATCGGAGTTTGTTTAGTATTTTTAAGTATACTGAGTGTGTGTATGTTTTACTGCTAGATTGACTAGTAGCAAATATGAAAAAATATGGAAATGACAAAACAAGATTTTTTATGAATCTTAAGATTTATTTTAAACTTTTTGAAAGTTATAAAACTTGATTTGGTGGAATCTAAGTGTTCTTAATAGATCGGAAGTGTAGCTAGTCACTTAAGTGACTAAATATCTCACGGTTCCCTCACTCTTTCTTCCTTGACTTCTCTGTTCTTCAATGAGATATTTATCTCATTTCTCTTCACTTCATACGGCTTCTATAAGGGAAAAGCAAAGGAAAAGAAAAGCAAGGATCTAGAGAAGGAGGAGCAACAACCAAAAAGGAGGAAGAAGTTAAAGGTGGAGACGAGCTTTTAAGTTTTCATTTTTGGCCAATGGAGGTATGGGAACTTTTTTTTAACACTTTTCTTCCATTTTCTTCAACTTGTTCATGAGAGGACTTGGTGGGAGAAATGAGTTTTTAGTGTGATTTTTGTGTTCTTGGCTTGATTCTTGTTGTAGAACTTGAGGATGGCCTATTTTTGATTTGTTGGATGCTTGTGATGAATTTTCATCCTTTAAACACTTTTGATTTCACTTGAGTTAAGAGTGGAGTTTTAGGTTTTTCAGGTTAATGATTGATTCATTAATCCATTTTGGAGTGAGTTAAAAATTGTATAAGAGTTACAACATATTAGTGGACCTTGTATGGTGTGGGAAATGACTTGAAATTGATGTTTGAGTTTATGAAAGATGATTTGTTCCCAATGAAACAGTGACCTAATCTGCAGAATTCTGCAGATTTTGTTCTGGGCAACCAGCACCTGAGCACACATTGAGCTCTTGAGCGCCCATCACAAGGGAGAACAGGGCACGGTCTCTCCCATCTGAGCGTTTGAGCGCCCAAGGGCCAGTGCCTGAGCACCCAGTCCAATTTTTGAGAGGACTTTTATTTGGTGATTTCGAAGTGCTTAACTTGTGTAGTTCTTTCATTTATGTTTCTTAATGAGTAATGAGACTCTAATAGGGGTATCTAATGAAGTGTTTATATGGTGAATGTAAATCAATTGATATATTAATTATTGTGGTATTTAGCATCATTGTTGTTCATACTTGAGATGATGGATGTAAATTAATTGGGATGTTATCTATTATGGTAATTGGCATCATTGTATTTCACACTTGTGGTTATAGATCTAAACCAAATGGCATGCTAGTTATTATAGTAATTGGCATCATTGTTTTTCATAACTATGTTGATGAGGATGAGGTTTTCACCGTTGGTGATCAAATATGATTTTGAATATGATCAAATAGGAGGAGGTAATCAACCCTTCCTGTCATAGTGATCCTTGTTGAAGACTGCGTAGTTAATGACTTCGCTACCCAGAGAGAAGACTTCTGGAACTGGGTTCCAGTGGTTGTTCAAGGCTTATGGAACCAGGTTCTTTTACTCTGTTCAAGGCTCATGCATATCATACATTTCTAGAGTGGCTGAGGATGAGGTCCTTTGCTAAGTCTGAGGAATCATGACATTATCTATGTTCATTTTTAGGCTATTGCATAGGCATGAACATAAGGCATAATTTGGCATAGCATGGCAATTGTATAGGCAGTTCCTAATCATAACATATTCAAGCATGGCAATTGTATGGACAGTTTCTTATTTATGAGATTGTGATGATGATTGCGAGTGTTGTGTTGAAATGAGTTTTCTATACAAACTTATAAAATAATAATCTATTTCGGGAAAAGAAAAGAAGTAGTTTTGGCTTTTGCCACCTTTCTAGTATGACTTGTGTTTTTAATTCATGTTTTTCCCCAAAATGGTTGGAATAATTGTGATGGCATATTTTATTGTGAATCTACTGAGAATATGTGATTCTCACCCCGTGTGTGTATTTCCATAAGGATTCCAAGGAAGAAGACTTATGGATAGAGAATTCCTTACTAGAGCTTGGAGAGCTTAGTTTAGCTTTTCTTTATAGTTCTTTTTGAACATGTATATATTATGCCTTGAGAGGACTAGTTTGTAAAGTTTTGTACTTACTATGTATTTATGAGAAATACAGACATTATGTATATAATCTTCCATTCGTGGCTCATATTTTCTATATATTTACTTTATATACATTAAAAAATGCTTAGTAGTAGTAAGTAGCATGCCTGGATTTAATTAGTGTGGTATAATATAGATTATACTATTGTTATTAAATTTGGGATGTTACAATAATCATAATGTCCATACCTAATTCGAAAAGTAGTTTTATGGATATCTTCTTCCCTAACTCTTATTTGATGATACCCAGATCATAGGTCAATCTTTGAAAAAACCAAAGCTCCTCTCAGTTGATCCATCAGAAAATCTATTCTGGGTAACGAATACTTATTCTTAATGGTCACTTTATTTAACTGCCTATAATCTACGCACAGTCTCATACTACCATCCTTTTTCTTTACTAAGAGAACCGATGCTCCCTATGGTGAAACACTAGGCCCGATAAATTATTTATCTAACAATTCTTCTATTTGTTTCTTGATTTCTCCCAACTCTATGGGTGTCATTCTATAAGGTTCTGTAGATATAGGTCCAGTTCCTGGTACTAAATCTATAGTAAACTCTATTTCTCTCTTAGGTTGCAACTCAGTGATTTCCCCAGGAAATACTTCTGAGTATTCTCTCACCACAATTATATTTTCTAAGTCTTGCTTAACTTCAACATTTGAGGAGAAAAGGAAAACATATCCCTAAGCTCCTTTTACTAAGCAGTTGTTAACTTGTTTAGCACTCAAAAAAATAGACTAAAAAAAATAGCCATAGAAGGATTATCAGACATAAACATCAAATCTAAATAATTTAAAAAAACATTGTTTGATGACAACTAATGTATTCCTAGAATTATGTGTGAATGGAAATGGTATTGGTTTTGATGACTAACAAACAAGAAGGAGTAGTTACACGAAGATCAAGTTCCAAGTTTCGTCAAGCTTAGCTTATAAGATTTAGGTCTTACACGTAAAGGTAAATAGGAAACACACGAAGCTCAAACAAGTTTTAACTTCCTTAAATGTGTTTTTTTATTGATAAAATGCCCAAACAAATGGTTTTTGAATAACTAGTCTTGGTGGTAGTTCTTTTGGATGAAAATTTGTCAAGTTTACGCTTTGTAAAACTGACCCTTAGTCACTTATTTGTCCTTTTCTTTAAAACCTTTGTGAGTCTTAATTTGAACCTTTTTCATTTTAAAGTAGACTCAATGATCTTTCCAAAGAGTGGTTATTTGTTTTAAACGGATAAGTAACAAAGGAGTTATGGTCTTTCAAAGGTCTTTTGGTCAAAATACAGGGTGCCATAAATAGTTATGACATTTCCATAACCAGTTATTCACCATAGTCAGAGGCTTTAGCTTCTGTTTTTAAAAGACCATAACTGGTTATGATATTTTCATAACTGGTTATTGACAAAGTCAAAAGCATTGGCTTTTATTTTAAAAAGACCATAACTGATTATGAGATTTCCATAACCGGTTATTGGTAAGTTTCAAAAAGCCCCTAGTTAGGCCATAACTGGTTATGGAATAGTGATAATCGATTATCTGGGCAACCAGAAACAGATTTTCAATGGCTATAATCAAGCGTTTAATGCCCCCAACCACCACCAATGGCTCTTAAATGCTTTGGGCTATGAAATGAAAGTGTTTGTGCATTAATTACAAGAGGGAAAACATTCTAAAAATCATTCTTGATCATTAAATAGGAGTTTTATCATATTTTCAATCAATACTCTATTTTGAGCTTCTAAAGTGTGAATCCTTAATACCATTGTTCTTCAATTTGTATTATCCACTCTTAAGTGAGTTTTTTTTATCATCTATACTATGTATAATCTGTAAAAAAGATGGTAAGGTATCCCTTAAAACTGGAAGGGTAAGGTTTCCCTTGAAAGTAGAGGCTCAAGCACAAAGGGTGAGGTATCCCAAGGTGTTGAGTGCTCCAGTTTGTAAACGTAGTCAAACACTTATTGAAGCTTGAAGATATAGTGAAAAATCTCGAGTGATTACTTGAGGATTGAACATAGGCCATAAGTGGATTGGTGGTTTAACCAAGATAAAGTTGTGTGTTTGTTTTCCTAAACTCAACTCATTTACATTTGTGCACTATTTTATTGGCTTACTTGGATACCATCTTCTTTGGCTATTTTATTTATGAGTGAAAGCATTCTATCTTCTCTATCCATTCATCTCTAATAATCAATAACTTCAACAAAAATTGATAATCAAAGTGTTTAGCAAAAGAATTGCGAAAATATTTTACATACTCAATTCACTACCCTCTTGAGTATTAAGGCCACTTAGTAACAAGTGGTATAAGAGTTAGACTCTTGTATAAAGAGATTAGCAGCTTCAAGAGAAGTGACGGCTTCAATTGGTTTTTCTTTCGCAAGTTCTTCTATAAATAGACCCCCTATATCAATGGGGATGGTTATGCCTATATGAAAGAAATGATGAAAATTTTTATTGAAGTTATTAATTTGGATGTGTAGGATGTCAGTGAAAATGGCATCTTTGTTCCCACACGTATAGTTGTTGGTGTAAGAATCAATATACCAAGAAGCGAATGCACTGATGAGGACAAAAAGAAAGTTCAATATAATTTAAGAGCCAAGAATATCATTACCATATCTTTGGGGTATCATGAATTCTTTAGGGTGTCAAATTATAAGACCGCACAAGAAATGTGGGATACCTTACAAGTAACCCATGAGGGCACAAGTGAAGTAAAAAGATCAAGAATAAACACTCTCACTCACGAATATGAATTGTTTAGAATAAACCAAGGAGAAAACATTCAAGAAATGCAAAAGAGATTCACACATATTATAAATCTTCTTGCTTCATTGGGAAAGACATTTCCTAATGAAGATCTTATTAACAAAGTGTTGAAGTGTTTGAATAGAAATTGGCAAACCAAAGTGACAGCTATTGCGGAGTCAAGGAATCTAGGAATAATGACACTGGCCACTCTATTTGGGAAGCTCCAAGAGGATGAATTGGAGCTAAATAGGCTTAATCAAAATAAGGAGCATGACAAGAAGAAAAAGGGTATTGCACTCAAAGCCACCTCTTCCACAATTGAAGATGATGATGAAGATCATGCAGAGGGAATAGAGAACCCTGAGCTAAATGAGGAAAATCTAAGTCTCATTGTGAGAAAGTGATAACTGTCGAGATTACCAAATTTAAATCAATTTATAACCGATTTACCAAAACTACTTGCAGCATAAGGTAACACCGGGTCGAACCCGTAGATCACTCTAATTATGAAGTCAGATTAAGAGGTTAATAAACAGGGGAGAAAAGTTTTGCAAAATTAAACAACAAAGAGCAATTAAAATGAGTAAACAAAATTAAGAAAATAACCAATCCAAGAGAATTAACCAATCTTGATTTTAATCCATCCTTGATCTTTATAAATTCGTTCAACTATCAACCAAATCCTTGGTCTTAGATCACATCAAGGCGCCTCTCAATGATCCATAGATCTTCTACTAGAAACGCTTCTAGAATTCAATTAATTAAGGTTAGATAAATTAAGCATTCATCCAAACCATAATCAACTTAAAAATCAAAATCCAACAAAGCTAAATATTTCATCAAACACCTTTGATGCATTGTTTAACCTCTGAATTCATCTCTTGGCACATGATAATTATGCAATTAACATATGCAAATCCCAATCAAATTAAGCATTAAATCAGAATTTAAACAAGAGAAGAAGAGAAAGAGAAACTTGATTAATAGATGAATGTATAGCAATTAAAACAAGATCTCAAGATTAATCATCAAGACTGTCAATCTCTTGGATTAATTAAAGAAGTTTAGCTCTCCATAGTCATCACCATTAGAGAATCTTCAAGAACCATGAAAATAACAAAGAGAGAGGAGGAGAGGAAGAGGAGAAGAGAAATCTCCAAAATCAGAAACTAAAACTACAATAACCACCCTTCTACGTAGAAGCTCTCCATTATTTTATCACAAGTCTGATTGTTCTCCTCTTAATCATCCACTAAGAGTCAAAAGTGGTTCACCCACTTTTGTTAATTATTCCTCCATTATCAAAATCAGATATCTACAACTCAAGTTATAGTCAAAATACTGAACCAATGTCAATATGCATTAAAATCCAAAATTTTTGCTTTAAAGCTCAATTCAACCCAATGATCTAAATGAGTGCTAAGATCACTTAATTACAATCTGGACATCATTAATAAGGTAATTATGTGGATATTAATATGTTAAAAATCATAATTATCAAATACCCCACACTTACTCTTTTGCACGTCCTCGGGCAAAACAGAAAAAACCAAAACTAGGGAACAAAGAAAAACAAAATAAACTTAAAAGCTAAAAACTCTAAAAGACTCAATTTCAAATGACATTCAAGAATGCAAAAGCTATAAGTAAAAAAAAAACTAAAGATTTAAGGGAACAAGCAAGGTATCATCAATTTGAAAAGAATGAATCAAGAATGATAGATCCTCACAAAATACACTCTCAATCCCTCAAGTGTTTACGGGATAAGTATTTCACTCAATTCAATCCATGAAAATTGCACTACCATAAGCTTGCTTATTTACTACTTCTCCACTACTCAAAACACATGTACACAAAAATTAAGAGGACTTTATTCAAGGTTGAAATGGGGCCAAGGTAAGGAAAGGAAACAATATGGATATGACAAGTTAAACACCCAAGAGAATAAAAGAGCATTGGGAAGGAACTCAAATGACAAGTAACAAACATGAATTTTTATCCCCCAACACCAAATAATACACATTCTCTTCACATATTTCCTTCACTTTCCTTCTTTTATTTTTTTTTCATTTTTTTTAAAAAAATTCAACCTCTCTTGCAATTTTTTTTCCTTTTATCTTTCTTTATTTTTTTAAATATTTTTTTTCTTCAAACACTTTGAATATTGCACACACACACTAATCAATATTACACAACCCCCATACTTGAACTGTTAATTATTCACAAGCCAAAGAGCTCCTCCAATGAAAATGAACCAATGCTCTTCCATTCCCTAAGGTAAGGTAAAACATGGTTTTTCACATAAGGCATATACTAAGCTAAAAAAAAGAATAAGCAAGTAAGCTTAAGGGGGTTAAACAAAGGAAATAATGCAGGGTTGGCTATTTGGCTAAAGTAGCTAATAAAAGAAAGAAGGCCTCAATCATGTTTATGCATGCAAGTGAAAATGTAGTCTCAAAAAGAATCAAAGCAAGTTCTAGAGTAATCAATTAACATGAATGAAAATCACACAAGAAAGAGGAGAATGGATGTTAAAATCCACCAATATGCTCAAAAAATTCACAAGGTATGTTTCTATCAAACTCAATCCACCAATTCAAACCATGAACCTTATACTTGATTTATTTCTACTTATCACTTTAACACAGCTTAAAATCCATTCAAAAACATATTTTTCTTTCAAAGCATTGTTTTTGTTTTTTTTTTGTTTTTTTTAATTTTTGTTTGCGGCTTTTTTTTTTGCAATAAACAAACACAGAAAACAAAACCAAAATAATAACAGAAATAGTAATAGAAAAATAAATAATAGGGCTAAAATATCAAAATAGCAAAAATAGCAGAAGCATTAAAATTGAAAACAGAAACAAAAACAGAATGCCAAAATTCCTCCTCCACACTTAAATTGTACATTGTCCGCAATGTAAAGCTCACAAGAAAAACAACATTCCATCAAAATCATCAATTAATGAAGGACAAGTAAAATAAAAGAGAGAGAAGAAACATCCTTATCAAGTGGGGTAGATGACTTCTTGCAAGTGGGCCTCCTCCAAAATGTCCTCTTGAGCTCCCTCATAAAATGGCTTGAGGAGATGTCCATTGACTGTGAAAGCTTTGGTAGTATTTTCACTTGTAACCTGCACAGCACCATAAGAAAAAATTTTAGTAATAACAAATGGACCAAGCCACCTAGATCTGAGCTTCCCGGGCATGAGCTTGAGGCGAGAGTTATAGAGGAGAACTTTTTGACCAATCTCAAATGTTTTTCTCATGATTATCTTATCATGTAAGGCTTTGGTCTTCTCTTTATAAAGTTTGGAACTCTCATAAGCCTCCAAGCGGATGTCCTCTAATTTTTGCAACTATAGCTTTCGCTCCATGCCCGCTTGATTTAGGTCCAAGTTACACCTCTTTACTGCCCAAAATGCGCAATGCTCAATTTCCACCGGCAAGTGGCATGCTTTGCCAAAAATAATCTGATAAGGAGACATCCCAATCAGAGTCTTATAGGCGGTCCTGTAAGCCCATAAAGCATCCTCACGCCTTTTGCTCCAGTCCTTTCTGTTAGGTTGAACTATTTTCTGAAGTATCTACTTGATCTCTCTGTTGGAAACCTCGGCTTGCCCATTAGTCTGGGGATGGTAAGGTGTAGAAACTCTATGCAAGACTCCATACTTTTTCATCAAGGCTTCCATGCTCTGATTACAGAAATGCGAACCCTGATCACTAATGATGGCTTTCGGGACTCCAAACCTACAGAAAATATGTGATCTAACAAAATCCACAACAACTTTGGAATCATCAGTCCGAGTGGCTTTTGCCTGCACCCATTTAGATACATAATCCACAGCAAGAAGAATGTAAACAAAACCAAATGACACAGGAAAAGGACCCATAAAATCAATACCCCAAACATCAAATATCTCACAGAACAACAAAGTTTGTTGGGGCATCTCATTCCTACGAGAAATATTCCCTGTTCTCTAGCATTGTTCACAAGATTTACAAAACAAATATGCATCATGAAATAGAGTAGGCCAATATAATCCAGAGTCCAAAACTTTCCTAGCTGTACGAGTAGGTCCAAAATGTCTACCACAGGAAAATGCATGACAAAAGCTAAGAACAGAATCAAACTCATGATCAGGAATGCATCTCCTAATGACTTGGTCACTACAAAATCTCCACAAATAAGGGTCATCCCACACATAATATTTTGACTCACTTTTCAGTTTATCAATCTGTGCCTTAGTGAAATGTGCAGGTAGTGCTGTAGCAACCAAGAAATTAACCAAATCTGCAAACAAAGGGATATTACCTTGCATCTTGAAAAGTTGCTCATTAGGGAAGGCATCATGGATAGGAGAAGAATCTGCCTCTCTCTCAATTCGACTCAAGTGATCTGCCACCAGGTTCTCTGCTCCACTTTTATCTCTGATATCAATATCAAACTTCTGTAAGAGCAACATCCACTTAATCAAATGAGGCTTTGCATCAGGCTTTTTTAGGAGAAACTTCAAAGCTGCATAATCTAAAAATATAACCACTCTAGAACCAAACAAATATGATCGAAATTTATCTAAAGCAAAAACAATTGCTAAAAGTTCCTTTTCGGTTGTAGTGTAGTTAGCTTGTGCAGCATCTAAAGTCCTCGAAGCATAGGAAATGACATGAGGTACTTTGTCGACTCTCTGTGCTAGGACAGCTCCCAATGCATAATTAGAGGCATCACACATAAGTTCAAATGGGAGTGTCCAATCTGGTGGCTGGATGATAGGTGTACTGGTCAATGCTCGCTTCAAGTGATTGAAGGCACCCTTGCATCTCTGGTCAAAGTGAAATTCTACATCCTTTTACAACAAGTTGGACAGTGGAAGGGCAATTTTGCTAAAATCGTTTATGAACCGCTGATAAAAACCTACATGACCAAGGAAAAAACGAACCTCCCGCACACATGTGGGGTAAGATAGGCATGAAATAACATCTATTTTACAGGATCTACCTCAACACTATTGCTAGATACTACATGCCCCAAAACTATACCCTGTTCTACCATGAAATGACATTTCTCAAAATTCAGGACAAGGTTAGTTTCAATGCACCTATACAAAACTCGAGCCAAACTATCCAAACATGCATCAAATGAAGAGCCATAGATAGTAAAATCAACCATAAACACATCCATGCAACCATAAACACATCCACCTATACTAACCATACACCTTTGAAAGGTTCTCGGAGCGTTGCACAGACCAAAGGGCATTCTCCTGTATGCAAATGTTCCAAATGGGCAGGTGAAAGTGGTCTTCTCTTGGTCTTTTGGGGCTATATGAATCTGAAAATAGCCCGAATATCCATCCAAGAAACAGTAATGCGACTTGCCAGCCAGTCTCTCCAATATCTGATCAATGAAAGGCAATGGAAAATGATCTTTCCTAGTGACCTGGTTAAGCCGCCTATAATCAATGCACACCCGCCAACTGTTCTGGATTCTTGTGGGTAGGAGCTCATTGTTCTGATTTGCAACTACTGTGACTCCAGATTTCTTTGGAACCACTTGCACTGGGCTCACCCATTTACTGTCGGATATGGGATAAATAATGCCAGCTTGCAATAGCTTGGTCACTTCCTTCTTCACCACATCCAGAATCAGGGGATTTAGTCTCCTTTGGGGCCGCCTCACTGGCTTGGTACCTTCCTCCAATAAAATCCTATGCATACATATGGAGGGACTAATACCAGGAATGTCTACAAGTGTCCATCCGATAGCCCGCTTATGCTGCCTCAAAACCTGCAGTAATTTTTCTTCTTGTTCAGGTTGCAGATTATTTGCGACAATCACTGGCAGCTTCTCACCATCTTTCAAATATGCATATTTAAGGTGCTCTGCCAAAGTCTTTAGCTCTAAGGATGGGGGATGCACAATGGAAGGAAGCAAGCTATTTGAAACAAGCAACTCAGCAGCATTAAATTTGACATAATTTTGACTCATATTTTCATATATTCATCAGTCAAATAAGCACCTGCATCATCACTCATAACTGCATAAATCTCAGCACATGCAGCACATGGTTCAGTATCACAGTTAACACATATATCACAAGTGCCAGAATCCAGAAAGTCAGCAATATCAGGAAATTCAGCACTCATATCAGCATAAGTATCATCAACCAGCATTTCAATCACATCAACATAAAAAACTGAATGCTCCTCAAGGGGATGTCTCATGGCATAAAAAATGTTAAATTGTACCAAATCTTCACCAAATTCTATAGAAAGGGTGCCAGTATGCACATCTATCTTGGTCATGGCTGTCTTGAGGAATGGTCTTCCTAGAATCAATGGAGCATGATTTGTTGAAGACTCATTTTCCATGTCACGAATATAGAAGTCTGCTGGGAAAATCAGCTCATTCACCTGTACTAACACATCTTCCAGCACTCCTACAGGATGAGTAGTGGTTCTGTTTACTAACTGAATCACTATGCCAGTGGGTTGTAAGGTGCCAATGTTCAAAGACTTATACACTGACATAGGCATGACATTGATAGAAACACCAAAATCTAGCATTGCATAGTCAAATCTAGAATTGCCTATAGTGCAAGGGATTGTGAAAGTTCCAAGATCTTTACATTTCTTTGGCATGCTTAGCTGAATCATCGCAGAAACATTTTTGCCCATACTGACCTTCTCAGTACCCTTAAGTCTTTTCTTGTGAGTACACAACTCCTTGAGGAATTTGGCATACTTGGGAATTTGCTTGATTGCATCTAGAAGGGGAATATTGATTTCCACCTTCCTGAATGTCTCCATGACTTCCTTTTCCATTTCTATCTACGCTATCTGCTTGGACTGTGTCACTCTATTTGGGAAGGGTAGTGGAATGGCCAAGTCTGAATTCTCTACACATTTCTTCTGGACTGATTCAGTATCTGGTTGTTGCAGACTAGGACCATCAATTTCTCTGCCACTTCTCAAGGTAATGGCACTTACATTGCCTCTTGGGTTATTGACTGTTTGTGAAGGCAATTGGCTTGATCCTTAGCTTTTCAGCTCACTCACAGTGGTGGCCAGCTGCCCAATCTGAGTTTGTAAGTTCTGAATGGTGGCATTGACATTTTGCTGGAACTGAACATTATTTGTGGTCATTTGTTTCATCAAATCTTCCAATGATGGCTCGGATGGAGTGGTTGTTGGACTTGGCAACATGAGGGGCTGTTGTACAGGTGGCTGCACAGTTTATTGTTGTCTGAATGTAGGTGGTTGTTATTTGTTGCTAGGACCTACAGCTTGGTATCTAAATTGCTGCTGCTGTTGGGGTTGTTGTTGCTGACCATAATTCCCATATCTCAAGTTAGAATGGTCCCTCCAGCCAGGGTTATAAGTATTAGAAAATGGATCATATCTTGGTTGCTGGGACTGCTGATATTGAGGTCTACTAGGAAAAATGCCAGCTGCTGCAACTGACTGCTCTGGAAAAACAGAACCACCATCCTGAAGTGTGGGGCATGCATCAGTAGGATGAGATGAACAAGAGCAAATGCCACACACCCTTACAAGCTCTTGTACAGAAACTGGTACATGTTGTCCCACTACTAATTGCCTCACCAAAGAAGTCAATTCATCAAGTCTGTGTTCCATTCTCTGTTGGTCGACTTGAGACAATTGAACCTCATTGACTCCTCTGGTGGAGGTAAGGATTCTTGTGTCAAATTGTTGAGCATTGGCTGCCATATTTGCTATTAAATCTCTTGCTGCAGTAGGGGTTTTATCCACCAAGGCACCTCCAGATGCGGCATCCACCATACTTCTATCCATTGGCAATAAGCCCTCATAGAAATATTGAATCAAGAGCTGATCACTAATTTGATGGTGAGGACAGCTCGAAGACAGCTTCTTGAATCTCTCCCAATATTCATGCAAGGTCTCACCAGTCATTTGCCTTATGCCACAAATGTCTTTTCTAATGGCAGCTGCTCTGGATGCAGGGAAGAACCTCTCCAAGAATAACTTCTTCATATTATCCCAACTCGTGACAAAACTTGGTGAAAGGTAGAATAGCTAATCCTTGGCTACATCAGCAAGAGAGAAAGGGAATGCCCTCAACTTGATATGCTCCTCAGAGATTCCATGCGGCTTTATGATTGAACAGACCACATGGAACTCCTTTAAGTGCTTATGGGGATCCTCACCTGCAAGAGCATGAAACTTGGGCAACAAGTGTATCAATCCAGATTTTAACTCAAAGTCAACATCAAGATCAGGATATTGAATGCAAAAAGACTGGTAAGTTACATCAGGAGCAGCAAGTTCTTTAAGGGTCCTATTTTGCCTGTTATCAGCCATGATTTTAGAATCACTTAAGATCTCAAGTGCACCCTCAGATTCAATGTCACAACTAAATTCAGAACCAATTCTTTCACTTAGCCTATGAGCTCTAATCAACCTATGCAATCTTCTATCAATCTCAGGATCAAATTCAAGTAAGATATCAGGATTAGGCCTAGTCATGCACCAATCAAAACACAAAAAAAAAAAAACAAAATCAGTAAACAAACAAAATACACTAGATAACACTAAAAATATACCAAAATAAATCTAATTGACCAATGCAATGATTTTTAAAAATTATGAGACTTGTACAGCATGAAAACTACACAAAAATAAAACTAAAAAATGAAATAAAAAATATTAAAAAATTGAAAACCTGGTCTAAACGATGGATTTTGGAAAAACCAGGGGTGACCTCACATTGTGCGTCTTGTTTATTAGCCCATTTTCCTTCAATTGACCAAGTTTCAGTGAATTCTGGGCACATTTCCTGTCAGTACAAAATTCTGCAAAGTGACCCGTAATCACTCGTTTTCTCCTAAAAATCACCAAAACACAGCAACACAAAGGTTAGTGAGGGATTAGAAATTAACTATACTCTTAATAAAATTGAACAAAATCAGAATGATCCCCGGCAACGGCGCCAAAAATTTGATAACTGTCGAGATTACCAAATTTAAATCAATTTATAACCGATTTACCAAAACTACTTGCAGCATAAGGTAACACCGGGTTGAGCCCGTAGATCACTCTAATTATGAAGTCAGATTAAGAGGTTAATAAACAGGGGAGAAAATTTTTGCAAGATTAAATAACAAAGAGCAATTAAAATGAGTAAACAAAATTAAGAAAATAACCAATCCAAGAGAATTAACCAATCTTGATTTTAATCCATCCTTGATCTTTATAAATCCGTTCAACTATCAACCAAATCCTTGGTCTTAGATCACATCAAGATGCCTCTCAATGATCCATAGATCTTCTACTAGAAACGCTTCTAGAATTCAATTAATTAAGGTTAGACAAATTAAGCATTCATCTAAACCCAAATCAACTTAAAAACCAAAATCCAACCAAGCTAAGTATTTCATCAAATACCTTTGATGCATTGTTTAACTTCTGAATTCATCTCTTGGCACATGATAATTATGCAATTAACATATGCAAATCCCAATCAAATTAAGCATTAAATCAGAATTTAAACAAGAGAAGAAGATAAAGAGAAACTTGATTAATAGATGAATGTATAGCAATTAAAACAAGATCTCAAGATTAATCATCAAGACTGTCAATCTCTTGGATTGATTAAAGAAGTTTAGCTCTCCATAGCCATCACCATTGGAGAATCTTCAAGAACCATGAAAATAACAGAGAGAGGAGGAGAGGAAGAGGAGAAGAGAAATCTCCAAAATCAGAAACTAAAACTACAATAACCACCCCTCTACGTAGAAGCTCTCCATTATTTTATCACAAGTCTAATTGCTCTCCTCTTAATCATCCACTAAGAGTCAAAAGTGGTTCACCCACTTTTGTTAATTATTCCTCCATTATCAAAGTGTGTCTCCCACCTTCCAATGAATTATTTTCTCATTATGAAAGTGTGTCTCCCACCTTCCAATGATTCTTCCACTTTTTTCACGTTTCCATCTTTTGGATTTATGTCACAATCTCTAATTCAAATCAAGTCCATTAGATAGCCTTTGAAGTAAGCTTTCCAAGGAGTGCTCACATGCTTAATTTGGGCTTGACATAAGTGAGATATGCCCAAAATAGTGAAGGTGTGTCCAGAATTCGTAACAATACCGCTGGTCCAACTTCAACGCTGTATTTGGCTACTTAAACATTCGAATCTTCTAATCTGACATTTCACAAAACTTGTAGAACTTTTTCTCATCTTTCCTAGCATATAAAGAACATCAAAATTAGATATCTACAACTCAAGTTATGGTCAAAATACTGAACCAATGTCAATATGCATTAAAATCTGAAAATTTTGCTTTAAAGCTTAACTCAACCCAATGATCTAAATGAGTGCTAAAATCACTTAATTACAATCTGGATATCATTAATAAGGTAATTGTATGGATATTAATATGTTAAAAATCATAATTATCAGAAAGTTTGGAACATTTCTCAAGAAGAAAGGATTTCAAAGAAGGTCATCTTTCCCTCAAAAGAATACATATCACAAAGGGGAAGAAACCTCAACCACTCCAACATGCTATAAATGCAAAAAGTCAGGGCACATGAAGATGGAATGTACCGTATATCTAAAGAAGACGGAGAAGTTTGAGAAAAGGCCCTCTAAAGAAAAGAAAGGAAAGAGAGCCTACATAACTTGGGAGGACAATGATATGGATTTTACCGATAACTCAGAGAATGAAGAAGCTCATCTATATCTTATGGCTAGAGGAGAAGAAGAAGAAGAAAGTGACGCCGAGGTAACTTCTTCTAACCAAGATTCTTCACCTTCTTATAGTGAACTACAAGATGCTTTTGAAGAATTGCATGAGGAATCCATGAGGCTCACAAAAATGGTTTTATCTTCTAACAAAACAATCTCCCTATTGATAAACAAAGTTTCTATTTTAAACAAGGAGATTAATGAACTCAAAATTGAGAATGAGACTCTAGGATTAATCGACACTAACTGATCATGGATGATTTGTTCTACACATGATAATGCACCCACACCCTCATCTTGCTCATCATGTAAAGTATTTGAAATTGAAATTGAGGATTTGAAAAATACTCTTACAAAATTTACTTTTGGAAGAGACAACTTGAATGTATTGCTAGGGAAACAAAATTTACTCTCTTTGTTTCCTCAAGTACCTCAAGTAGCCCCTTCATCATATGCTTTCATTGTGGGAGGAAATGGCATAGTGCATCTACATGTAATGTTAGGAAGAATATAAACACTAAGATTGGAACTAAAATGATTTGGGTTCTTAAGGGTACCTTGCCTAAATTTAACACACAAGAACCCAAGAAAATTTGGGTACCAAAGGTTAAAATTTGAATGTGTGTTGTAGGTGTACTTGAAGACCAAGAGCTCAAGTTGGTATCTTGATAGTGGATGCTCTAAGAACATGATGGGTGGTGGCTCCAAGTTCTCCTTTCTTACACCGAAGAAGCATGACCATGTCATATATGGGGACAACAACAAAAAAAGGATCCTTGGAGTTGGAAAAGTTAGTAAGAATTCTTCTAGTTCAATTAATAATGTCTTGTATGTAGAAGGACTCAAACATAAGTTGCTAAACATAAGTCAATTGTGTGATAAGGGAAATAAAGTTATCTTTGACTCTAATTGTTGCATAATTGAAGGTAAGGATGATAAGCAAGTTAAGTTTGTTAGTCATAGAATTGATAACATATATATGATTAACCTTGATGATATTACCTCTCAAAATGCAAGATGTCTTATAAGTAAAGAGAGTGATTCATGGCTATGGCATAGGAGAATTGTCCACATTCATATAGATCACCTAAACAAACTAGTTTCTAAAGATTAAGTAATTGGTCTACCAAAACTCAATTTTGAGAAAAATAAACTTTGTGATGTATGTTAAAAGGGTAAACAAGTAAAGGTCTATTTCAAAGCTAAAAATGTTTTTTCTACTACTAGACCTTTACAACTTTTGCACATGGATCTTTTTGGACCATCAAGAACTATGAGCTTTGGAGGTAATTACTATACTTTGGTGATTGTGGATGATTACTCTAGTTATACATAGACTCTATTCCATGCTCATAAGAATGATGTCTGTCATGCATTTAGGAAACTTGCAAAGGTTATTCAAAATAAGAAAAATTGTAGCATTGCATCCATAAGAAGTGATCATGGTGGGGAATTTGAAAACTAAGAATTTAAAATATTTTGCAATAAAAATAACATTGAGCATAATTTTTCTGGTTCTAGAACTCCACAACAAAATGGAGTGGTTGAAAGGAGAAATAGATCTTTAGAGGAGTTAGCAAGAACTATGCTTAATGAAATAAATCTTCCTAAGTATTTTTGGGCAGATGTGGTTAATACTACTTGTTATATTATGAATAGGGCTTTAATAAGGCCAATTTTAAGGAAAACCCCTTATGAACTATACAGAGGAAGAAAACCAAACATTTCCCACTTTCATGTCTTTTGTGACAAATGCTTTGTTTTAAATAATGAAAAAGATAACCTAGGCAGGTTTGATGCTAAATCTGATGAGGGAATATTCTTGGTTACTCTCTTAGTAGTAAATGCTTTAGAGTTTATAAGATAATAATGACCATTGAGGAATCAATTCATGTTGCATTTGATGAAACTAACCCAAATTATCCAAGAAAGGATTTGGTTGATGATGTTACAGAAATCTTGTCAAGAGCACACTTAGAGAACCAAGAAAAAGAGGCCAAGAAGCAAGAGGAAAGCCCATTTGAACCCTTAAGGCAAAAGGATTCACAAATCATGGACCTTCCCAAGGAACGGAGGACATAAAGATATCATCCTCTTGACAAGGTAATAGGTGATGTATCAAAAGGGGTAACCACTCGAAACTCTCTTAGAAATGCATGTAATCATATTGCTTTTGTCTCTCAAGCTTTATAAAGGATCATGTTCAAAAAGGTGATTACATGCTTGAATTTGTTGAAACTTGAAACATCCCAGAAAAATCATGTTAGGCTTGTATAAGGTTATATAGGTAGTTTGATACTTGTTTGACATGTCAGTTAAGTTTTGTGATGAACTGAGTTAGTTTAGGTACTTTGTTGCAATACAAAATGTTGTAAATAGCCTAAAATGACTCATGAAATAGCATAAACTACTATTTGAAGGAAAACAGGTGTGGATAACTTGTTTCTACGTCACAAATGAGTTAAGTAAGGTGTGGTTAAAGTTTCAGGACAATCGGAGTTAATTTAGTATTTTTAGGCATACTAATTGTGCTTTTAATGTCGGATTGACCTCCAGCAAATATGGAAAAATAGAGAAATTGTGCAATATGATTTTTAATGAATCTTAGGATTTATTTTTAGTCTGTTGGAAGTTAGGAAACTTGATTCGGAGGAATCTAAGTGTTCATAGTAAATCGAGAATTTCAGTACCACATTAGTGGTTATCTTATAAGAAGCAAACTTAGATTTTTGCTTCTTATATTGTTTTCCTTCCTACGACAGAGAACTAAAAAACCAGAAAAGAGAGAAAGAGAGAAAGAAGAGGTAGCAGCCATAGTAGAGAAAGAGGGAGAGGAGAAGCTCAAGGACAAAGGCCAAGTTTGAAGATCTCCATCCAAGACAAGAGGTAGGGGTTCTATTCATCTCTTTTCCTTGATGCTCATCTTGTATGAACTTGGTTTTTGTGAATAGAAATAGGGGTTTGTATAGGCCAAATTGAGTTCTTAGCTTGATTCTTGAATTCCAAGGATTAGGTTAGGATAGTTTTAATCTAGTAAGATCAAAGTGGTCGTTTATGGCTTAAGGAAATTAGTTTTGGTTCATTGAGGAGCTTGTAATTGATTTCAGGATAAAAGTGAGTTTTGGATCCAATAATATGCCTAGATAATTTAATGGGTTGTAAAAGGATTGTAACAAGTTTAGAGGCTATTTTTGGTGTTAGAAATCATAAAGAAGTTGATCTAGATTGATTGGAGGTGAGTGATCTTCCAAAAGAATCACTCACGGATTCTGCAAAATCTATTTTGGTGTGCGATCACTCAAGGGCTCAGTGTACCACGCTCAGGCGCTCAAGCACCAAAGAGATGTAACACTCCAATTTTTGGTTTTTCTTGAACTAAACGAGTTTTATAATATTTATGAGTTTTTGTGAATTTTTGGAAATTTTTTATTATTTTGAATATTTTAATTTTTTTATTATTTTAATATTATTTTTGAAATATATGTCCGAATTTAGTTTTTTCTAAAAATATATGAGTTTTATAATTTTTTTGATTTTTTAGAATTTTTGTGAAATTTTCTAAGTGTGTGATTATTTTAATATTATTTTAAGTTGTATGTGTGATTAAGGCGGGCCTGGAAAAATAAAAAAGATTTTTGGACCAGAAAGTTTTGAACTGTTAAGGCGGGATCGGGGGATCTTACTAAATCCGAAACCGGGAACAGTTGACAGAGATTTTCTGTATCTGAGTTTTCTATTACTTATTGTATAATAATAGCAATAGCTATTATCCATTAGGTAATATCTGTTAGAAAAATATCTTGATGACTCAGCTGGTGACTCAGCACTACAACTCACCATGCTGACTCAGTTGTTCTAGAAGATTCTATGATGACTCACCTAGTAAATATCTAAGGATAAATATCTAGGAATAAATATCTACCGGAAAAAAATCTTAATAAAATATCTCAAGTGTAATCATGAAAGCTAAAAATATCTAAGTTAAATATCTTATGGGTAATCACGAGCCATCATTACTAAGCTTTATGACTAACCAATAGGAATTGGTCAAACATAGTGGCTGGACTTTATTATGAACCATTGGATGGAAAACTTGATGGAAAAACCTTAGATCATCACCATTGATCTAATCAATGGTGTGAGAGCCATCTTGATAAAGAAGCTTATGATATCCACCTTAGATTTAATCAATGGTTAGGAGAAGAAGTTAAATTTAATGGTTAGATTTGTTAGTTGAGAAACTAGATAATCTAACTTAGTTATTCTAATAGTCTAAGTAGTAGCAAATGAAACTAAGTTAGCAAATGCTTGGAATCTATAGTTACAAAAAAAATATCTGGAGTTTCTAGAATCATTACCTATACATGACAAAAGCATGATTTAATCATGTAACTAGATAGTTATAGTGTAACTAAATGATTTAACTAAGTTACCTTAGTAACTTAATTAGTAACTAAATGAACTAACTTAGTTACTAAATATTTAGAAGCTAGTTACAATATAAATATCTAGAAACATGACTTAAGCATGACATATTCAATGACTTAAGCAAGTAACTAACTAGTTAGAATGTAACTAGAAATCCTAACTAATTAGTTTAAGTGTAAGTAGAAAATTAGAATGAAAACTAAATTGGTTTTGTCTTCCTAGAGCCACACGGCCAACTTGGCCATTCTAGCATAATGTTGAATGTTCCTAATGACCAAAGGATGACTAGCTTATGACTTAAGCCATGTACACACCATGTGAGGCTATGTGCTTGTTTTAAGAAGCTTGGAAGTTAAATTTTGACTTCTCTTTTAGATGTACTCCACGGCTACTAGGCCTTCTACTATAATCGTGAATGATTTTAATATGACCAATTGATCACTTCTAAATGACATATGCCATTTGAATGCATGTGATATTTTTAATCTTGTTAAACAAGTCATAATTCTCCTACACACTTAACTCCATGACAATTGTAACACCCTTGTGGGGATGTCACATTTTTAAAGCAAGAAAATAAAATCAAATAAAATTCTTCCCAAGTTGTAAAATATTTGGTACATAAATAATATGAGTTATAAAATTTTTCCTTTTTATACTTGATAACGTTAAATAAAATAACACAGAACACAAACTAAAGCAAAACATAATCATACCATAATATACATATGATTTTGTCTTAAGTATGCAAATAATTTACGACTACAAATATTTAATAAAATAGTAAAGAGTTAGCATAATACTAAAACATAACACCTAAGACATGAGCCTTTGTTAGAAGACAAATTCCCTAGTTGGGAATGTCTTGACTGATAGAAATTCGACCCAAAAATATATCGAAGTTCTCTCTAGGAGTGTGGTGAAATTCATTTCACAACTCCCTAATAGGTAAAATAACCTCTATGAAAGCAACCGTATAAAATGAAGTAACGATCCCATGTTGAGTCCTACTTACTGATAAAGTAATGTCACCACTATATTCTATGTATCCTGTATCCCAATAGACATGCCAAGCCTCAGCGCCTTAGAGAAACTGTAGTCTAAAGAAACCTAATTGACCTCTCCTTGCCGCCATTGTAGTCTTCGAAGATATAAACATAAAATAGAAATAGACAGAATAATACAATAAAGAGGTGAGACAATCTACATCATTACCAGCATGGCAATAAAGAAAACGACAGTACAAACAAATATCACAATAATACATACCATCATATCACATACAGTATATCAAATTAACATATCATACATGCTAGCACAAGTTATAATAAAACCTTTAAAATGCAGATCATGAATGCTAACACACACTGACTCATTCCTACTCCACGGAGCTAAACACAGACATCAGAGAGAATGATCCGAAAAGAACTATCAGTACCACAGGCTACCCAACCAAACTATTACACTGTCCAACGTTGTGTTTATAGTCCACAGTCCAAAACATCGCGTAGTAGTACACAGTCCAATACATCGTGTACTACAGGCATTGTACATAACAGTCTCCACAAGATCTCAATTAAGAATAGTATTTGTCGAGATTATTAGTGTGTTGTGTAACACCCTAGCTCTGGCATCACATTTCTGACTCCCGACTCATAATCTGAAAATAAGTTCGCACAAAGTTTGAGTTATAAAAGATGGGTTTCAAAATTTCTTCTTTACTGAAACGTAAATTTACTGAAAATATTAGGTAATATTGAAAATCATATTTCAACTATTCATTATGCAATATTGACACTAATTAATATCACAATTTAAAGAGAAATATAAAATTAACAGACTTATTTTTTTTTTGACAGTAGCAAACCCCATGACGGGTCCTACTTAATAGCACGGTACAACACTAACGAGAAACTTTAACATACTTATTCCTTTTTCTGTCCATCTTGATGCATCAGACATCTGTTCCTTTGTCAACACTGCACACCTTCGAGTCCTGAATGTCCACTCCTTATTGTTATCACCAATCTCAGAGTATCCATCGCCCGTTATTTCTAAGACAACTCGATCCTTCTATTATTTGATTTTAACAGTACAGACACAACAAAACAATATAACAAAGAGGTGAGATCACCTACACCAATACCAACATGGCAGCACAGAGATAACACAAATAGCTATATCATACAGATAGATCATACCATAATCATGCTATCAGCATTAATCAACTATCATCATCTAATCATTTATCAGTTCAATCATCATCCAAGTACTCAAAACAATTGTCATAACCAATAACCAATATTCCCCAATTAATATATCACACAGATATAAATGCTCAGATTTATGCATATGTACAAAGACTCATTTTATCAAAAACGACTCCATGGAGGTTTTCACAATTTCGAGAAGAATGCTCTGGTTAATTGTCAGCCTTAGCCCAAAGACAATCTCCAAGTCATTGAAAAGAATCGTGTTCTTGTCGGGTATCGTCAATGCGTTGCAACGGACTGCATCGCCAAGTGGCACAGGGTACTCGCCAGCTGTCCACTGGTCGACCACCGCGCCTCGACGCCCCCAAGATCCATCATAGACCTCACTATCAATTCTCATTTCCTCTTCAACCACAAGGGCCATAATAGCTATTAGCTATCTTTTATACAATGCACGAATTTATCAGTGCAAGTCCAACCCCAACAGGCCAAATCTTTTCAGTGCAAGTCTAACCCCAACGGGCCAAATCTTTTCAATGCATGTATAATGCATCAAATCCAAATACGGGTATCTCTTTCCAATGCATATAAAATGCACCAAATACCAATCATAGGCAAAACATGTCACTCTCTCATATAGTGTCCATACACTGGTTAAACAGTAATTATACTGTATTTTCAACACAAAATCATGTTATCATGTTTTCATAGTTATAAAACACTTTCGCCATATTTTCATAAGATTGCGCAACATTTTCATTATGTTTTCACAATTCCAAAATGTTTCTATCACGTTTTCAAAATATCGTAACACTTCTGTTATGTTTTCAAAATTCTGAAACGTTTCTGTTATATTTTCACAAAAATGTAAAAATATTCTATTACTTTTAAATCACATAGTGATTTTTCAACGGTACGTCAAATATTCAAATTCACGTAAAATATTTAAACGTAATTCAAATCACGTAGAAATATTTTAACATATTTTAAATCGCATAGGAATATTTTACTATATTCTAAATCGTTTTTAAGATACGTAAATCATTTTTCACCACAATTCTATTATGAAAAATATTTCTTAACCTTCAAAAATTTCATTTCATTCTTTCTCAAATTATTATGACTTTGTACTTCATTTTTCACATTTTCTTACTCAAGAAAATCTTTTTCCACGTTTCTTTACTCAAGAAATTCTTTTTCAAATATAATCCCCAAAATTACTTTTCCATTGATATAAATCAATGTTTCAAATCATAAAATTTCCAAACGTACTTCAAAACTTGAAAATAAGTTATATTTGAGTAAATTCTCAAAATACCATTATATTCTCCATTTTTTCCAAAATCTTTTCCAAATTAACCTACTTCAAAATAAATTGAAGTTTGAAAACATTTTCGTTTACAAAACTTAATTTTTCAAGTGAATACTCACTTGAAAATTTACTTTGTTTCATCAAAATCTAGGCATTACTATTTGAAAAATTATCAAAACATTTTTCCTTTTAAATTGATATGGTTTTACACAAACAAAACAATTAAAGTTTTATTTTCAAAACCAAAGTACCGATTGGTCATATAACAAACCCATTTGTTCAAATTCATTTTCACTTTCTTTGCAAATCCTTTTTCATTCTTAGTCAAAAATCTTTTCCTTAATATATATTTTCTCAAAATCACTTTTTATTGATCTAGTCCTACAAAATCATATTGAGTTGTTTTAATTATTGTTTCTTAACTTTAAATTTCCTAACATTTTCCAAAACCCAAATAAATTCTTCGTGAGTAAATTTAAGTTACAAACATTTTCTTTTATATTTCTAAATCACTTCTAAAAATTGATTCTTTTTAAATTAATTTGAAGTTCAATACTTTCAATCTTCTTTTTCTTTTATTTATGAAAATTCCACTTCACTTAATTTATAACACTTAATTCGCTTTTCAAAAATCCTTATTTGAAAATTCTTGTATTTCATAGCATCAAAACATTTTTCTAAATTATCAAAACCTTATACATGGTCATTGGAACCATGAAATATTTTTCTTCTAACTTAAATAAATTCCATTCTTGTTTCTACACAAAATAAATCAATAAAATTTCATTCTAAAATTTGTATTCATGTTTTCTAAAAAAAAAAAAACAAACCTTTAGTTCATTTGCCATACTCCTCAAATCAATCCAATTTTATTCTTCCATAAACATATTAATTTGTAAACACCTATTTTGAGGTGTCTTGGCCAAAATTCTCATTGTTCTAGGGATCAAAATTTAATTTCCTTGTTCTTGAAAAATTTTAACATTGATTCTCATCAAAAACCGTAGCTCTTCCTTGGCCATTGGAACCGAGATCAATTTTCTTTCCATCCACACATCATGGCATACATATATATATTTCATCATAAATATCACAAACATGCCATATACTCATCATGCATATTATAAGTATACTATCAAAGCCATAAAATCATGCAAAGCATATTAAGTATAGACAAAATAATCAAGGCACAAGAAAATAAAGCAAAGCTCATAAACACACAATTAATTATTACATGACCATGGATTGGAATTCTCACATGAATTCACAATTCATCAAATATAAGACCATCTCCCACCACCATAATTGGTTGGTGAGATGGATCTCCCTCTTACCTCTTGAAGATCCTCAAAGCTTCTTGATTTTGCTTCTCTTTCCAAGTCTTTCAACACCAAGGGCTTCTCAAATTCAAAACAAAATACATAGAAATTAGTATACTAAGCTTGATTAAGAGGAACCATGGATCAAACATGGTTTAGATCATGAAAAAGAAGAGAAGAAATGAAGTCTTCTTATACTTCACCTCAAAAACTCAATAACTTTGATCTTGAAGAAAGTCCATGAAGATGAATAATTTAGAGAAAATCTCCAACATGAAAGTTGCTTAGAATATCATGTAGATTCAATATCTATGGTTGGATTAAATTAAACAAACTTGAAGGGTGGTCTTAGGGTGGTTGACTGAATTCCTCACAAGAAGGAAAACATAAGCTTTTTGATTTTTAACTTGAAGGACAAGGTTGTAGATAATAGAATTTTGAGAAGTTCCTAACAATTCTAAAACAATTAGTAAAATCACAAACAAAGCTTAATAATAACAAACCATGGAACAAACATGGCTTAGAAAATCATAAACATGAATTTAAACCATAGTAATCAAAGTTTACCTCCAAGGAAGTAAGCTAAAAGTGGGATTTTGAAGCACTTAGAGTGGGATTTTAGGAAAACTTTCTAAATGAAAAGTGTTTAGAATGGTGTTTAGCTTTAAGAAATGAAGAGAGTGAAAATTATAGGTGAGTGATGGTGTATTTAGGTGTAGAGACCGAACCAATGGAGAGAAAATGGAAGGAAAAATGGTTGCTTGGTTCTTGGAATTTTGAGAGAATAAGATGGAGGTTTTTTGGGTAAGAGAAAAAAATGAATATGCATGCTCAAAATGAGTGGGCTGCCGTGAGAATGAAAGAATGGAGAGATAGAAATTTCTTTAGCATAATTGAAGGCTATCACATGCATGCAAAAGTCTTCCACTTTGTCATCATTTTCCTTGGCCTAAAAAGGCTACTCCAATTTGTCTCCTCCTTTCCAAGCATCTCCAACCATCCCCCCTCTTCATAATGCATGCAAAGTTGTCATCTTTTCATGCCATTATTTGAAGCATTTCTAGCCATTGATTAATTCAATGGTTAGGATTTAGGTAGACTTTTGATTTTTAGGAGACTTAATCTAGGCCATTAGATCTTTTTCCTTTAAATTCTAGCCATTAGATGTTTCTCCAAAATAAAGGGTCAAGATCGCTCCTTCGAACTTTAAATCCAAGGGTTATAATTAGTCATAGCCTTTTTAGAAGACCAAATCTCCACCTTTGATTAATTCTTCATCCAATGGTCATAAATGGTCTTTGTCACTTTTTAAGACTAAATCTCCACCCTTGATCAATTCCAAATCCAATGGTTGTAAATGGTCACTTTATATAATCAAATTTACACCGTTGATTAAATCTATGGTTGATATTGAAGCTTGCCGAACTAAGTTTATTCTCACACCATTGATTAAATCAATGGTGATTATCCAATGCTTCTTTATTAAATTTATTTCTTAACCGTTAATTAAATCAAGATCAAGTCTTCACCGTTAAATAAATCAATGGTGGACATCTAAACCACCAATGTTGACTTAAGCAATATAATTTCTATTTTTATCTACTAAAAACCCCACGAAAGAATATATTTACTGTATTTTTATCGCCCGATAATTAAATACAGTGCCAAACACAAAACAAGAAAATTTCTAAAACTGTTTTCGGATTCAGGTTTAGCAAGATCCCCTGTCTCCATCTAAACAGTACAAATTTTTCTATGCGTAGAAAAATTTTCACTTTGTGGGACCCACCTGGGCCCACGTAAGGTCACCTGGGCCCACCTAGGACCACCTGGGCCCACATACAGTCAAAAAAATTCATAATCATCCACAAAAATCACAAATATTAGAAAACGTATGAAAATCAAGTCAGATTGTTAAAAATAATTAACAGTCAAGAGAAATAAATACAGAAAGATTTTTTCTGGCCCAAAAATTATTATTTTCCTGACACGGAGTAAATCACTCAAAACGATCATATATGTTGATGGAATAAACAAAATAATTTTACAGTATCCAGAAACTATTAAATAGTAAAATTCTGTTAACTGTCAAAATTATTGTTTAAGAGATGGGAAATTTGAGGTGTTACAATACTCCCCCTCTAAAAAGAAATTTCGTCCTCGAAATTTGAGAAACATGATTTCACACCCTCGGAATAAATACGGATATGGTGCTTTCATCTTATTTTCCAATTCTCATGAAGCTTCCTCTCTTACATCTTGCTATACTATTCTAACCAACAAAATCTCTTTGCTGATGTTCAACTTTGTCTGATCAAATAGATATCTCAGACTTCTATAATTACTGAAGATGTTGAATGTTACTCCAAAAAGAAAGAATCTCCGTATCTCTGATACCAACATAACAACAACCGATCTTCATTCATGCCTAGAATAGTTTTTCTCAGATAACTTCCGACTAGTGTAATGTATTACTTAAAATTTCCTTATTCTCATATCACTACATATTCCAGCTTTTGCTTTTAACAGGAAATGTCTCACTAACCGAGTTCTTCTTTCCACAACACTATACCGGATGCTTCCGCAAATTTTTTTTTCT
Organism: Ormosia semicastrata; assembly: GCA_029884595.1. Lineage (NCBI taxonomy): Eukaryota > Viridiplantae > Streptophyta > Magnoliopsida > Fabales > Fabaceae > Ormosia > Ormosia semicastrata. The sequence goes on from JAQQTO010000060.1 coordinate 47,860,797, forward strand.
ATGGTTTTCCATTACCGTCTTAAGTTTTCCCATAGAAGAATTGTTCCAATCTTTTGAAAAATTCACCACGCTTCTGCTGCGTTACTCAGATACGTTAACACGGATACAAATATAGAAATATCCTTTCTTGCAAGATATTCTTTCAATTGCAAGAGATAAAAGAAAACATCATGGAAGATAACAAAACGAATCGAACTTGTTATCGAATATATCCAGCAAAGAATTGGATGTAACCCGATTTTCAAGAATAAATTTTCTTTGGATTACTCACACTCTGTTGAAATAATCTCATTGGATATGGTTGGAAAATAACCAATCCATTTTCAAAGACCACGTCTGTTTATGAAATAGATCAAATTAACACAAAAATTTTGAACAACAGATCAAACTAATACAAAGATTTGATCCACAACAACAATTTGAATAACTTGAATAGCTCGATCAGCTAAGAATAGAAACAGAAGTAAACAAATCAGAGGATAACGAATAACTCTAACATATAATTGATCTACTCAATCATATGTCATAAGGAATAGGTTATTCACAGAAATATTCAGTATGATTTATAAAATTAGTTCCAATGACGCAATCTCCATTGTTTAAATCTTCTGCTCAGAACACTACCGTTCCATTCAGAGTAACAACTTTCCTTACTATCTAAAATTTTTACTAATAGAAAACTCTATTTTCAAAGAACACATCAGAGATTATACTCTTTGAAAATGTGTCCAACTTTTCTGTAAATTGTTTTCTTGATGTACATTCCTTCATTTAAGTACTTTCTTTCACATCACTTACTGCTTTTGGTTTCCTCAATGGTTGTAAATTCATCTTCCATCGAAATCAATTATTTTCTCAATATCCTAAAAAAATACCATGTTCCAAAATTACGAAATCTTATATTCCAAGACTGATTCTCTTCCATCAGATCCTAAACTTCAACTTCCAGTTTCCACTGAACAGCGGTCCTTTGTTCGTGCAGTCATCTTTCCACATTGCTCACGTTGCTCCCGTAGCTACAACTGCATTACTAGTAACATGTTTCACTTCCACACAAGTATAACTATCCCGAGCCATTCTCCCTTTTTTTTTAAGGCATGTGGATCGAAATACAATGGATCAAATATCCATTATAAACAACATTATTTCCTTTTGAAAAAACGAACACAGAGAACACAACACAAAAAAAATAGACCTAACCACAAACTCCAAAAGACTCAAACCGTGCTCTAATATCAACTAATGTAATACCCTAGCTCTGGCATCACATTTCTGACTCCCGACTCATAATCTGAAAATAAGTTCGCACAAAGTTTGAGTTATAAAAGATGGGTTTCAAAATTTCTTCTCTACTGAAATGTAAATTTACTGAAAATATTAGGTAATATTGAAAATCATATTTCAACTATTCATTATGCAATATTGACACCAATTAATATCACAATTTAAAGAGAAATATAAAATTAACAGACTTTTTTTTTTACAGTAGCAAACCCCATGACAGGTCCTACTTAATAGCACGGTACAACACTAACGAGAAACTTTAACATACTTATTCCTTTTCCTGTCCATCTTGATGCATCAAACATCTGTTCCTTTGTCAACACTGCACACCTTCAAGTCCTGAATGTCCACTCCTTATTGTTATCACCAATCTCAGAGTATCCATCGCCCGTTATTTCTAAGACAACTCGATCCTTCTATTATTTGATTTTAACAGTACAGACACAACAAAACAATATAACAAAGAGGTGAGATCACCTACACCAATACCAACATGGCAGCACAGAGATAACACAAATAGCTATATCATACAGATAGATCATACCATAATCATGCTATCAGCATTAATCAACTATCATCATCTAACCATTTATCAGTTCAATCATCATCCAAGTACTCAAAACAATTGTCATAACCAATAACCAATATTCCCCAATTAATATATCACACAGATATAAATGCTCAGATTTATGCATATGTACAAAGACTCATTTTATCAAAAATGACTCCATGGAGGTTTTCACAATTTCGAGAAGAATGCTCTGGTTAATTATCAGCCATAGCCCAAAGACAATCTCCCAGTCATTGAAAAGAATCGTGTTCTTGTCGGGTATCGTCAATGCGTTGCAACGGACTGCATCACCAAGTGGCACAGGGTACTCGCCAGCTGTCCACTGGTCGACCGTCACGCCTCGACGCCCCCAAGATCCATCATAGACCTCACTTTCAATTCTCATTCCCTCTTCAACCACAAGGGCCATAATAGCTATTAGCTATCTTTTATACAATGCACGAATTTATCAGTGCAAGTCCAACCCCAACGGGCCAAATCTTTTCAATTTCATTTGTACAATGCACGAGTATATCAGTGCAAGTCTAACCCCAACGGGCCAAATCTTTTCAATGCATGTATAATGCATCAAATCCAAATATGGGCATCTCTTTCCAATGCATATAAAATGCACCAAATACCAATCATAGGCAAAACACGTCACTCTCTCATACAGTGTCCATACACTAGTTAAACAGTAATTATACTATATTTTCAACACAAAATCATGTTATCATATTTTTATAGTTATAAAACACTTTCACCGTATTTTCACAAGATTGCGCAACATTTTCATTATGTTTTCACAATTCCAAAATGTTTCTGTTACGTTTTCAAAATATCGTAACATACATTACGTTTTCAAAATATCGTAACATACATTACGTTTTCAAAATTTGAAATATTTACGTTATATTTTCACAATACCGTAAAAATATTCTATTACTTTTAAATCACATAGTGATTTTTCAACGGTACGTCAAATATTCAAACTCACGTAAAATATTTAAAAGTAATTCAAATCACGTAAAAATATTTTAACATATTTTAAATCGCATAGGAATATTTTACTATATTCTAAATCATTTTTAAGATACGTAAATCATTTTTCACCACAATTCTATTACGAAAAATATTTCTTAACCTTCAAAAATTCCATTTTATCCTTTCTCAAAATATTATGACTTTGTACTTCATTTTTCACATTTTCTTACTCAAGAAAATCTTTTTCCACGTTTCTTTACTCAAGAAATTCTTTTTCAAATATAATCCACAAAATTACTTTTCCATTGATTTATATCAATGTTTCAAATCATAAAATTTCCAAACGTACTTCAAAACTTGAAAATAAGTTATACTTGAGTAAATTCTCAAAATACCATTATATTCTCCATTTTTCCCCAAATCATTTCCAAATTAACCTACTTCAAAATAAATTAAAGTTTGAAAACATTTTCGTTTACAAAACTTAATTTTTCAAGTGAATACTCACTTGAAAAATTACTTTGTTTCATCAAAATCTAGGCATTACTATTTGAAAAATTATCAAAACATTTTTCCTTTTAAATTGATATGGTTTTACACAAACAAAACCATTAAAGTTTTATTTTCAAAACCAAAGTACCGATTGGTCATATAACAAACCCATTTGTTCAAATTCATTTTCACTTTCTTTGCAATTCCTTTTTCATTCTTAGTCAAAAATCTTTTCCTTAATATATATTTTCTCAAAATCACTTTTTATTGATCTAGTCCTACAAAATCATATTGAGTTGTTTTAATTATTGTTTCTTAACTTTAAATTTCCTAACGTTTTCCAAAACCCAAATAAATTCTTCATGAGTAAATTTAAGTTACAAATATTTTCTTTTATATTTCTAAATCACTTCTAAAAATTGATTCTTTTTAAATTAATTTGAAGTTCAATACTTTCAATCTTCTTTTTCTTTTATTTATGAAAATTCCACTTCACTTAATTTATAACACTTAATTCCCTTTTCAAAAATCCTTATTTGAAAATTCTTGTATTTCATAGCATCAAAACATTTTTCTAAATTATCAAAACCTTATAGATGGTCATTGGAACCATGAAATATTTTTCTTCTAACTTAAATAAATTCCATTCTTGTTTCTACATAAAATAAATTAATAAAATTTCATTCTAAAATTTGTATTCATGTTTTCTAAAAAAAAAAACAAACCTTTAGTTCATTTGCCATACTCCTCAAATCAATCCAATTTTATTCTTCCATAAACATATTAATTTGTAAACACCTATTTTGAGGTGTCTTGGCCGAAATTCTCATTGTTCTAGGGATCAAAATTTAATTTCCTTGTTCTTGAAAAATTTTAACATTGACCCTCATCAAAAACTGTAGCTCTTCCTTGGCCATTGGAACCAAGATCAATTTTCTTTCCATCCACACATCATGGCATACATATATATATTTCATCATAAAAATCACAAACATGCCATATACTCATCATGCATATTATAAGTATACTATCAAAGCCATAAAATCATGCAAAGCATATTAAGTATAGACAAAATAATCAAGGCACAAGAAAATAAAGCAAAGCTCATAAACACACAATTAATTATTACATGACCATGGATTGAAATTCTCACATGAATTCACAATTCATCAAATATAAGACCATCTCCCACCACCATAATTGGTTGGTGAGATGGATCTCCCTCTTACCTCTTGAAGATCCTCAAAGCTTCTTGATTTTGTTTCTCTTTCCATGTCCTTCAACATCAAGGGCTTCTCAAATTCAAAACAAAATACATAGAAATTAGTATACTAAGCTTGATTAAGAGGAACCATGGATCAAACATGGTTTAGATCATGAAAAAGAAGAGAAGAAATGAAGTCTTCTTATACTTCACCTCAAAAATTCAATAACTTTGATCTTGAAGAAAGTCCATGAAGATTAATGATTTAGAGAAAATCTCCAACATGAAAGTTGCTTAAAATATCATGTAGATTCAATATCTATGGTTGGATTAAATTAAACAAACTTGAAGGGTGGTCTTAGGGTGATTGACCGAATTCCTCACAAGAAGGAAAACATAAGCTTTTTGATTTTTAACTTGAAGGACAAAGTTGTAGATAATAGAATTTTGAGAAGTTCCTAACAATTCTAAAACAATTAGTAAAATCACAAACAAAACTTAATAATAACAAACCATGGAACAAACATGGTTTAGAAAATCATAAACATGAATTTAAATCATAGAAATCAAAGTTTACCTCCAAGGAAGTAAGCTAAAAGTGGGATTTTGAAGCACTTAGAGTGATATTTTGGGAAAACTTTCTAAATGAAAAGTGTTTAGAATGGTGTTTAGCTTTAGGAAATGAAGAGAGTGAAAATTATAGGTGAGTGATGGTGTATTTGGGTGTAGAGACCGAACCAATGGAGAGAAAATGAAAGGAAAAATGGTTGCTTGGTTCTTGGAATTTTGAGAGAATATGATGGAGGTTTTTTGGGTGAGAGAAAAAAATGAATATGCATGCTCAAAATGAGTGGGCTGCCGTGAGAATGAAAGAATGGAGAGATAGAAATTTCTTTAGCATAATTGAAGGCTATCACATGCATGCAAAAGTCTTCCACTTTGTCATCATTTTCCTTGGCCTAAAAAGGCTACTCCAATTTGTCTCCTCCTTTCCAAGCATCTCCAACCATCCCCCCTCTTCATAATGCATGCAAAGTTGTCATCTTTTCATGCCATTATTTGAAGCATTTCTAGCCATTGATTAATTCAATGGTTAGGATTTAGGTAGACTTTTGATTTTTAGGAGACTTAATCTAGGCCATTAGATCTTTTTCCTTTAAATTCTAGCCATTAGATGTGTCTCCAAAATAAAGGGTTAAGATCGCTCCTTCGAACTTTAAATCCAAGGGTTATAATTAGTCATAGCCTTTTTAGAAGACCAAATCTCCACCTTTGATTAATTCTTCATCCAATGGTCATAAATGGTCTTTGTCACTTTTTAAGACTAAATCTCCACCCTTGATCAATTCCAAATCCAATGGTTGTAAATGGTCACTTTATATAATCAAATTTACACCGTTGATTAAATCTACGGTTGATATTGAAGCTTACCTAACTAAGTTTATTCTCACACCATTGATTAAATCAATGGTGATTATCCAATGCTTCTTTATTAAATTTATTTCTTAACCATTAATTAAATCAAGATCAAGTCTTCACTGTTAAATAAATCAATGGTGGATATCTAAACCACCAATGTTGACTTGAGCAATATAATTTCTATTTTTATCTACTAATAACCTCACGAAAGAATATATTTACTGTATTTTTATCGCCCGATAATTAAATACAGTGCCAAACACAAAACAAGAAAATTTCTTAAACTGTTTCCGGATTCAGGTTTAGTAAGATCCCCTATCTCCGTCTAAATAGTACAAATTTTTCTATGCGTAGAAAAATTTTCACTTTGTGGGACCCACCTGGGCCCACGTAAGGTCACCTGGGCCCACCTAAGACCACCTGGGCCCACATATAGTCAAAAAAATTCATAATCATCCACAAAAATCACAAATATTAGAAAACGTATGAAAATCAAGTCAGATTGTTAAAAATAATTAATAGTCAAGAGAAATAAATACAGAAAGATTTTTTCTGACCCAAAAATTATTATTTTCTTAACACGGAGTAAATCACTCAAAACAATCAAATATGCTGACAGAATAAGCAAAATAATTTTACAGTATCCAGAAATTATTAAACAGTAAAATTCTGTTAACTGTCAAAATTACTGTTTAAGAGATGGGAAATTTGGGGTGTTACATGTTGTCAGTTGCCACAGCCCAAAGGAGCTACCAACTGTCCGCATGTGGAATTCTCCACACACTAACGTCTCTAAGTTCAAATAATGAACCACAGTACGCCTATCACACCCACAACATGGTGTAATTCATCTCGTCAATCAATCACCAATTATCAACCAAATTGACACAACTCTCAAAGCATGATTTAGAATCAAAATTATGAAAATACCCTCAGTCTCAATATTCCAAAATATAGTATGTCTCCACTTGACAATACTATCACTCAACATGTCCGGGTCCACCACTTTGGCCCGACAGTAAAACTCACTGTTCCACTTAGTTGTGTAGAAATTTTATCACATTTTCACAATTGCGTCCCTTTTACAAATGTTTTTAAATTGCGTAAATATATTTTGATGTTTTTGAATATCGCATAGTATTTTTAAATTGTTTTCTCAATCGCGTAATATTTTTAAATCATTTTCTTAACCATATAGCTTTTAGTCTTTATTTTAACAATGCATAAACTATATCTAGTACTTTTAAACTACGTAGAATATTTTTCATACGTTATAAATATATTATGGAACCTTTTCATTTTATTTGTTTGATTTTAGTAGATTTCGGCAGCATTTTGCCTAGAAAATCAGTATATGATATTTTTCACATTTTTCTCTAAATGATGTTCATTTTAACTTTACCCATTATTTACATCTTGAGACTTGCTAACGCACTTCAAAACTCAAAGAGTGAGCTCTACGTTAGTATTTTTTAAGTGTTCGCTTTATTTCTTACTTATAATAAATTCTTCTAATTTAGAATTCTAATTAACTACTTAACCTACCTTAGAAAATAACTTTGGAATTCAATTGTACATTAAATGACAGGTTGGCCATAAATAACCTATCCTTTACAACTAATCATTAAATCATTATCTAACTTCTAAATTATTTCCAAACTCATTGTTTCTACATAGATTCATTAATCATTAATTTAGAAAATGATTGAGAACATTTTGGTTCTCTTTTTCTTGTAGAAATCGTGAGCCTCTTTTGTGTTTTTCAGAACACTCATACAATCCTTGCATGTTATTCACATCCTACCATAATATTCATATATTTATAAACACATGCAATATATTTTAAAGCTATAAACATGCATACAATTAAAATCAATCACAAATAGGAAAGTATTAAAACAAACACATAAATGAATCCTTATGGATTCTTCACACGCAGACAATCCATTTTCTCATCACCACACAAGGTTGATGAGATTAAATCTCCCTCTTGCCTCTTGAAGACAAAGATCTCCTAGTCTCCTCCTCTTCTTGGATTTTCGTGTAACTCTCTAAATAAATCCCTAAAATTCTTAAATAATTAGCAAAATTACAAACAAGGCTCAATATTGAAGAACCATGGAACAATCATGGTTTAGAAAATCAAAAATCAAATTTTAAACCATAAAATCAAAAACTTACCCTTAGGGAAGTAAGATAAAACTTGGATTTTGAAGTAGAAGGAGTAGGTTTTTGATAAAACCTTTTAAAGGAAAAGTGTTTAGGAGATAGTTTAGGTTTAAGAAAATCTAATAGGAAAAATTATAGAAGATAGGTGGTGGTGTTAGGTGCTTAGGCTGAAAACTAGAGAGAAAATGGAAGAGAAAAGTTGCTTGGTGTTCTTGGTATTTTGAGAGAATAGAAGGCTTAGATTTAGGTGAGTGAAAAAGTGAATAATGAGAGTGATTTAGTGTGGTGTAGCCATGAGGTGAGTATAGGAGAGATTAAAGAGGTAGATTTTGATAGTAAATATCCATTTGTGTTCACATTTGCATGGCACGTGGCCCGTGTCACCTATTGGTCATGTAATGGTCACTTGGATGGACCTAGAACATAATGGAGCTTGATGGAAAAGGCCTCTTGGCCGTGGAACACAAGGGCACTTGGTGCCTTGTTTTGACTTCAGTTATAGGTTAATTATATGATAATTAGATAACTAGTTAATTAGGTTAGGTTTCCTAATTATACTTTATTAACATTCTAATTACATAACTAATTAATTAAATATATAATTGCATATATCATAGCCTCTAAATAAAATTAGGATATCTAATTAGAAATTAGATTATAACTAATTAGTAATTAAGTTAGTCCACTTAGTTTTCCTAATTAGGCAATTAAAATAACTTAATTAGGTTTACTTAGTTAATTAATCAAGCCACTATATTTGACTCAATACTAACCATTGAATTTAACTTTGTTTCCTATCCATTGATTTAATCTAAGGTGGATATCACTTAGTGATTTAATTAGGATTGTTCTCACACCATTGATTTGATCAACGGTTATGATCAAAAACATCTTAATCAAACTTTTCATCCAATGGTCCTTAAAGAAGTCCATGCTTCTTTATTTGACCAATTCTTATTGGTTTAGAATTTTCAAGCCACTTTCGTTGACTAATTCCTATTGGTTCAAAATTTAGTCCAGTCAAAATCGTTGACTGCTACTCTAAACGCGGGTCTCACAAACTTTTCAGGGTCCATGGTCATTTTGGAGCAGATTTCTACTATTTTTAGGACAGTAGGTACTGTCAAATAAAATAATATTGTAATAATATAAATTTATTTTTATTGCATAGTTAAATCCTAAAAATTAAAAGATTAATATATATATCACTCGGAATTAGGTTTAGTAAGATCCCCCAGCTTCGAATAATTAAAATAAGATTTTTTCGTCTAGAAAATTATTATTTTCTTGGCTCGGAGCAAATCACACACAATAATCAAAAACAGTATCAGAATAGTTAAATTATTTTTATATTGCACAGAAAACACAAAATAGTGTAATTCTTTTTGTTCTGTAACATAGTCTAAAATTTGGGGTGTTACAACTCTCCCCCTCTAAAAATAAGTTTCGTCCTCGAAACTTGACACATACTTGAAATAAAAATGGATACTGCTCTCTTATCTTCTCTTCCAATTCCCATGTGGCTTCACCACTTACATTGTTCCAAACTCCTTTAACCAATACAATCTCATTGCCATCAAAGTTGCTTTGTCTTTCGATCTTCATTCTTGACTAGAAATGTCTCATGAGTTAAATTCTCCTTCAGCTGTACGGTGTCTGGTTTGATAACATGTGTCGGATCAGAAATATATTTCCGTAGTTGTGATACGTGAAATACATTGTGAAGATTTGATAAAAATGGTGATAGTGCAACCTGATAAGCTACCGGAACTACCCGACGGAGTATCTGATACAGCCCGATGAACTTTGGAGTGAGCTTTCTTGACTTGATCACTCGTCCAACTCCAATCATAGGTGTCATACGTAGAAACACATGGTCACCTTCTTCAAATTCAAGTGGTCTTAATCTTTTATCAACATAACTCTTTTGCTGCGTCTGAGTTGTCCTCATCTTGTTTTGAATCATCATCACTTTCTCAGTTATCTGTTGCACAAATTTGGGTCCTACAATATTACTTTCACCAGTATGATACCAACACAACGGCGTTATACAGCGTCTCCCATATAATGCCTCATAGGGTGTCATCCCTATGCTCGAATGAAACTATTGTTGCATGTGAACTCTATCAATGTTAGAAATTTATGCCAACAAGTCCTTTGAAAATTTTAACTATTCGTCTCTTCCTTATATCCAAGCCCCTCTTGATTGAACAGGTATTTCATGCCCTTGAAATTATTGTGAATTTTATAGGAAAGAAAATGTCTTCAGATCTTCTTTGCACAACGACTAGCGCGTATCCTAAAACGTAAATTGAATAATTCTTCTCATGCACATTCCACCGCCTTGAAGTATACGGGACCACTTTTCTATTTAATCAACACTCAATCTAAATCCACGAGTTAAACTTCTTCTAACAGAATTTGTATTTGACTAGCTTCACGCATAACTCCTTCTTCTTCTTCAGAAATTAAAGAACTGCATTGCGATCTTCGTCATGTTCCTTCGAATTTTGAGAATAGATCAAAATATCGCCAATAAGGATAATGATAAATTTGCCTAGATGGGAAAGAAAGATCTTATTTATATAGTTCATGAATATTGCAAAAACATTCTTTACTCCAAATGGTAGTACTAAATACTCATAATGCCTGTAATGCATCCAAAAATCTATCTTGGAATATTCTTTACCTTTACGCGAATCTGATAATAACTAGCACGCAAATTGATCTTGCAGCAAATAGCGATTTCCTTCATTTGGTCTTCTAGTTCCCCTGTCATCACATCATTCCAGATTTTCTTCATTAAGATAAGTTGTTCTACTTGCCTATTTTTAATCTTAACAGAAAATGTCTCATAGATCAAGTTTTCTTCCAATTGTACTGTATTTAGTATTATGACACAAGTTGAATCAGGAATGATCCTTCTTAATTGAGATACATGAAAGACACTATGAAGGTCATAAGGAAAAGTAATGAGACTTATTTGGTAGATTACTAGATTAGTCCAATAAAGAATTTGAGATGGTCTAATAGATTTCGAAATGAACATGGCCCAATAATTTTAGAAATGAACTTTCTGGATTCAAATCCAAAAATCTCAGGTCAAGGAAACACTAAAGTTGCATTACAACAATCTAGTAGGATATGGTTAGAAAATAACTAATCCATTTATAAAGTCAGGCTCTTAAATAGATGTGATTTTAGATAAACAAATCAAATCAACAGAAAAGATTTGATATTCAATAGATATGAGGTAGAGTTAGAAAACTTGAGCATAAACAACAAGTTCAACAAGAAGAGTAGAAATACTCAGATCATACTATGACAAAGACACGGATAAATCAAATTGATTTACTCAGTCTATTTGAGAAAGAAATAGACAAACCAAATCAATAAAAAGTTTCAAACTCCTATAATAATAGGATAGTTTTAAACAGGGTCAAGTAGTAATAACAAGTTTAGAAGTTGAAATAACATTATGAAAAGAAGTAAAACACAGATAACCCCAAAAGATTTACACAGTCACAGATCACAAGAGAATGGGTTACCTCATGAATTATACAGCACAGTTTTAAGATTACCCTCTATGGCACAACTTTCTTGCTTCTTAAGTTTTTGTATTTGAACGTTCTCATTACACTCTTTGCACCGACTCTTTCTTCTTTTTGAGATTTTGAAACACGTGTATTACTAATGGAAGTTTCCATCTTCAGCTGATCATATTCTTTGGAGAAGTGTCCAGGCTTTCCATATTTATAACAAATTATACTCTTAATCGTGTAGTTTCTTGTCATATGATTCTTTCCACACTCCAAGCACTTCATTGGTGATTCCATAGTCTGACCAACATCGTTGCCACTAGTACTTCCTCTCTTTGTTCGTTGTTGCTTCCCCGGTGGTTGTACATACAACTTTCGCTGAAAATGATTGACCTTACGCTTCCCTCCATTTTGGATCATCGAAGGTTCTAAGTTACAGCTTCTCGCATCCGATGGCTGCTCTAATCCTAATAAGCTATTTCCTGCTGCTGAGCGATCATCTGTCTCTGTTGTACTGCTACTTCAATCATTTTTTGCATCACACTTCTATCTGCGGTTATACGATCTTCATCACGTTTCGCATCCGCGTGCTCATGTTCGTAACATTCCATTATCTATCTTTGAAGACAAACAAAATCAACACATAACGAACTAAACGTAGCGATTTCGCATAAAATTGTTTCCTTTCAGAAACCAAAACATATCTCTGTGTTTAATATCAGAGATTCACACAACACAAACAAGACAAACCTACCCACAAACCCAAAAGACTCTAACTTGGGCTCTGATACCAACTAATGTAACACCCTTGTGGGGATGTCACATTTTTAATGCAAGAAAATAAAATCAAATAAAATTCTTACTCAAGTTATAAAATATTTGGTACATAAATAATGAGTTATAAAGTTTTTCCTTTTTATACTTGATAATGTTAAATAAAATAACACAGAACACAAAATAAAGCAAAACATAATCACACCATAATATACATATGATTTTGTCTTAAGTATACAAATAATTTACAACTACAAATATTTAATAAAATAGTAAAGAGTTAGCATAATACTAAAACATAACACTTAAGTCATGAGCCCTTGTCAGAAGACAAATTCCCTAGTTAGGAATGTCTTGACTGATAGAAATTCGACCCAAAAATATATCGAAGTTCTTTCTAGGAGTGTGGTGAAACTCATTCCATAACTCCCTAATAGGCAAAATAACCTCTACGAAAGCAACCGTATAAAATGAAGTAACGATCCCATGTCGAGTCCTACTTACTGATAAAGTAATGTCATCATTATAGTCTATGTGTTCTGTATCCCAATGGACATGCCAAGCCTCAGCACCTTCGAGAAACTGTAGTCTAAAGAAACCTAATTGAATTCTCATTGCCGCCATTGTAGTCTTTGAAGATATAAACATAAAATAGAAACAGACAGAACAATACAGTAAAGAGGTGAGACAATCTACATCATTACTAGCATGACAATAAAGAAAAGAACAGTACAAACAAATATCACAATAATACATACCATCATATCACATACAGTATATCAAATTCACACATCATACATGCTAGCACAGGCTATAATAAAACCTTTAAAAGGCAGATTATGATTGCTAACGCACACTGACTCATTCCTACTCCATGGAGCTAAACACAGACATCAGAGAGAATGATCCAAAAAGAACTATCAGTACCCCAGGCTACCCAAGAAAACTTTTACACTATCCAACATCGTGTTTATAGTCCACAGTCCAAAACATCGTGTAGTAGTACACAGTCCAATACATCGTGTACTACAGGCATTGTACATAATAGTCTCCACAAGATCTCGATTAAGAAAAGTGTTTGTCGAGATTATTAGTGTGTTGTCCGTTACCATGGCCCAGAGAAGCTACCAACTGTCCGCATGTGGAATTCTCCGCACACTAACGCCTCCAAGTTCAAATAATGAACCACACTATGCTTATCACACCCACAACACGGTGTAATTCGTCTCGTCAATCAATCGCCAATTATCAACCAAATTGACACAACTCTCAAAGCTTGATTTAGAATCAAAATTACGAAAAATACTCTCAGTCTCAATATTCCAAAATATAGTATGTCTCCACTTGACAGTACTATCACTTAACATGTCCGGGTCCACCACTTTTGCCCGACAGTAAAACTCACTGTTCCACTTAGTCGCGTAGAAATTTTATCGCATTTTCACAATTGCGTCCCTTTTACAAACTTTTTTAAATCGCATAAATATATTTTGATGTTTTTGAACATTGCGTAGTGTTTTTAAATCGTTTTCTCAATCGCGTAATATTTTTAAATCATTTTCTTAACCATATAGCTTAAAGTCTTTATTTTAACAATGCATAAACTATATCTAGTACTTTTAAACTACATAGAATATTTTTCATATGTTATAAATATATTATGGAACCTTTTCATTTTATTTGTCTGATTTTAGTATATTTCAGCAGCATTTTGCCTAGAAAATCAGTATATGGTATTTTTGACATTTTTCTCTAAATGATGTTCATTTTAACTTTACCCATTATTTACATCTTGAAACTTGTTAACGCACTTCAAAACTCAAAGAGTAAGCTCTATGTTAGTATTTTTTAAGTGTTCGCTTTATTTCTTACTTATAATAAATTCTTCTAATTTAGAATTCTAGTTAACTACTTAACCTACTTTAGAGAATAACTTTGGAATTCAATTGTACATTAAATGGCAGGTTGGCCATAATTAACCTGTCCTTTACAACTAATCATTAAATCATTATCTAACTTCTAAATTATTTCCAAACTTATTGTTTTTACCAAGATTCAATAATCATTAATTTAAAAAATGATTGAGAACATTTCGGTTCTCTTTTTCTTGTAGAAGTCATGAGCCTCTTTTGTGTTCTTTGGAACACTCATACAATCCTTGCATGTTATTCACATCCTACCATAATATTCATATATTTATAAACACATGAATATATTTTAAAGCTATAAACATACATACAATTAAAATCAATCACAAATAGGAAAGCATTAAAACAAACACATAAATGAATCCTTATGGATTCTTCACACACATACAATCCATTTTCTCATCACCACACAAGGTTGATGAGATTAAATCTCCCTCTTACCTCTTGAAGACAAAGATCTCCTAGTCTCCTCCTCTCCTTGGATTTTCGTGTAACTCTCTAAATAAATCCCTAAAATTCTTAAATAATTAGAAAAATCACAAACAAGGATCAATATTGAAGAACCATGGAACAATCATGGTTTAGAAAATCAAAAATCAAATTTTAAATCATAAAATCAAAAGCTTACCATTAGGGAAGTAAGATAAAACTTGGATTTTGAAGTAGAAGGAGTAGGTTTTTGACAAAACCTTCTAAAGGAAAAGTGTTTAGGAGATAGTTTAGGTTTAGGAAAAGCTAATAGGAAAAATTATAGAAGATAGGTGGTGGTGTTAGGTGCTTGGGCTGAAAACTTGAGAGAAAATGGAAGAGAAAAGTTGCTTGGTGTTCTTAGTATTTTGAGAGAATAGAAGGCTTACATTTAGGTGAGTGAAAAAGTGCACAATGAGAATGATTTAGTGTGGTGCAGCCGTGAGGTGAGTATAGGAGAGATTGAAGAAATAGTCTTTGATAGTAAATATCCATTTGTGTTCACATTTACATGGCACATGGCCCATGTCACCTATTGGTCATGTAATGGTCACTTGGATGGACCTAGAACATAATGGAACTTGATGGAAAAGGCCTCTTGGCCGTGGAACACAAGGGCACTTGGTGCCTTGTTTTGACTTCAATTATAGGTTAATTATATGCTAATTAGATAACTAGTTAATTAGGTTAGGTTTCCTAATTATACTTTATTAACATTCTAATTACATAACTAATTAATTAAATATATAATTGCATATATCATAGCCTCTAAATAAAATTAGGATATCTAATTAGAAATTAGATTATAAATAATTAGTAATTAAGTTAGTCCACTTAGTTTTCCTAATTAGGCAATTAAAATAACTTAATTAGGTTTACTTAGTTAATTAATCAAGCCACTATATTTGACTCAATATTAACCATTGAATTTAACCTTGTTTCCTATCCATTGATTTAATCTAAGGTGGATATCACTTAGTGATTTAATTAGGATTGTTCTCACACCATTGATTTGATCAACGGTTATGATAAAAAGCATCTTAATCAAACTTTTCATCCAATGGTCCTTAAAGAAGTCCATGCCTCTTTATTTGACCAATTCTTATTGGTTTAGAATTTTCAAGCCACTTTCGTTGACTGATTCCTATTGGTTCAAAATTTAGTCCAGTCAAAATCGTTGACTGTTACTCTAAACGCGGGTCCCATAGACTTTTCAGGGTCCATGGTCATTTTGGAGCAGATTTTTACTATTTTTAAGATAGTAGGTACTGTTAAATAAAATAATATTACAATAATATAAAATTATTTTTATTGCATAGTTAAATCCTAAAAATTAAAAGATTAATATATATCACTCAGAATTGGGTTTAGTAAGATCCCCCAGCTTCGAATAATTAAAATAAGATTTTTTCATTCAAAAAATTATTATTTTCTTGGCTCGGAGCAAATCACACACACAACAATCAAAAATAGTATCGAAACAGTCAAATTATTTTTATATTGCACAGAAAATACAAAATAATATAATTCTGTCTGTTCTGTAACATAGTCTAAAATTTGGGGTGTTACAGCAATCACTTGATGGAATAGCATTTTTTCACTTCATTTCCTATCATCTTTGAGACTGAAACTTTTTGATCTATTCTCTCTCTTCCAAAGAAAACCAAAAACTCCATCCTTGCTCTTCTTTGAAAGCTCACGGCCCTATACCCAATACCATCACCCACTCTTTTATAATTTTATCTAATCGTACTTTCTAAACCCAAACATCATTCTAAACACTTTTTCTTTAGTGAGTTTTGTCTAAATCTCTCTCTAAGTGCTTCAAAAATCAAGCTTTGATTTCCTATATCAAAGGTAATTTCTTGAAGCTTTGATTCTAAGTTGGATTTCTAATTTTCTATACCATGATTGATCCATGGTTTGTTATTTTCAAACCTTGTTTATGACTTTTAGATTTGTTTAAGATTGCTTAGGATTTGTCTTGGTAACACATGAATTCAAGAGGAAGGAGAGGCTTGAAGTTTGTTGTCTTCCTTAAGGTAAGAGGGAGATTAACCTCATCGGCCACATGTGGTGATGAGGGAATGGATCTGTTTGTGCTTGTGGTGAAAAGTCCATAAGGATTTATTCACTTGTCTGTTTAAGTTCTCTTTGTTTGTGCTTGTTATATTTATAGTTTTGAAGTTATGCTTGCATATGTGTTGGTATGATTATAGTTTTGATAATATGCTTGTATGTGTAAATTGTAAAGCATGCAAATTTATGTGTAATTTAGGATGTGAATAACATGATGAGGAAAATTGTATGAAGGCCCCAAAGAGCCTAGAGGCACACGGCCTCATCACCAAAAGGGGATCAAGAGTCCTAAATTATTTTCTTAATTAAGGATTAAAGGATTTTAAGACAAGGAATTTAATTAATCGATTTTATAAGAATTAAAGAGTTAGAAAATGATTTATATATGAATTTTGAAGCAATATGTAAATTCGGCCAACATGCCAATTTTTGATGTTCAAGATCCAAAATTATTTTACTAAGTGTAAACTTAGGTGTTTTAATATTAAGAACTCAATTTGATAAGTTTAGGAATTTAAAATGAAAGTAATTTAATTTTTAGAACTAAAATTGACCTAGCTAAGCTATGTAGTGAAATAAAAGTGAATACTTAAAATTTACTGACGTATAGCTCATTTTATGAGTTTTGAAGCGCGTTAAGAAATTTTGAGCTATAATATCCCAAGTAAATTAAAGAAACACAATTTTCTGGGAAACGATAGAAATACTGATTGAAAGAGGGACTATATTGAAATATTATTTAAAGAGGGACTATATTAAAAATATTATTTAAAGGGAGACTATATTGAAAATATTCTTTAAAAATGGACTATTTTGGAAATATTATTTAAAGAGATACTATTATGTAAATATTATTTTATAGAAGGACTATTATGTAAATAATGAAAATAAAGTCAATTTTTATATTAATTGAGAAAAATCTTATTTTGGACTTAAAATATGTTAGAATTACTTTACGCAATTGAAAATACGTAGAAAAACTCTTACACGATTTAAAAATAGTAATTTTTAGCTACGCGATTGAGAAAATGTTAAAAAATCTTTATGCGATTTGAAAACATAACAGAAGTGTTACACGATTGTGAAAATGCGATAATACTGCTACGCGATTGAGAAGAACAACTAGTTTTGCTATAGGGCCAATGTATTGAACCAAGTAATTTGTGAAACTAAAGTATTGGACCCGAGTGGATCTTTGGTATTATCGATTGTATGGGCGGTTATATAATATCATAGATACTAATGGTATTGGACAACTATATGTACAATTGCGTTAATATCATTGGGAATAGTACAATGGTACTTTGTTTCAATTAAAAATGCTTTTAAGCATTATATTGTGATACCGCCATATGATGGCGTGTGAATAAGAAATACTGTGTGATGAATGACAGTATATGTTTGAATCATTTATCACGCATAGAAAAGCGTATTCGCTTGAATTATTATGGCGTTTTATGCCTAAGGAGTGAACGAGATCTTACAGGATAGTGGGAGGGATCCTGGGGACATCAGGGCACGGTGATTCACATGGTGGAGTTGTTACCACCCATGATTATTATATCACGTAATACCCCTGGCCTGTGGACACTGATTGCAATGCACTGACATCCCAACAAACACTATTACTTTTCATTATCCGGCATAGACTGTCTTTTTAGGGGGGACAGATCTTCTGGGCGTTCATCTCTGAATTTGAGTAAACTCCATAGAGTAGGAACTGGATACATTGTGCATAATGATGGTCAGCATACACATCGTGCATATGCATAATCAGCATTTCATACTGTCATAATGTAGCATTATTGTGATATGATATGATTGTGGTATTATCATTATGTCTGATATTGTGTTGCTAGTCTATTGAATTGTTTATATATTAAATGACATGAATATATCTGCTGATTTTATATTATTCTATAGACTGTGTGTATGGAACAACATTGTTCTTCGTATCGTTTCTTTGCTGCCATATTGGTATGCGATGTAGGGGATCTCACCTCTTTGCTGTTTTATTCTATCTATTTCAATTTTATGTCTATATCTGTGAAGACGGTGATGGCTGCAAGGAGGGATCAGTTAGGTTTCTTTAGAATACAGTTTGTTGAAGGCGCTGCTGTTTGGCGTGTCCAATGGGACACAGGGCACATAGAGTATTGTGGTGACATTACTCTATCAGTAAGTAGGACTCGCCATGGGATCGTTACTTCATTTTATATGGTTGCTTATGTAGAGGTTATTTTACCTATTAGGGAGTTATGGAATGAATTTCACTATACTCCTAGAAAGAACTTCGATATATCTTTGGGTCGAATTTCTATCCATTGAGACATTTCTGGCTAGGGAATTTGTCTTCTGACAAGGGCTCATGTCTTAGGTGTTATGTTTTTGGGTTTGTAAAGATAATGAATGTATAGTTGTTGTAAACATTGTTTATATGAAAAAATACTATTCAGTTATTACATTTTGAGTTACTTTAATTTAATCAATTAATGTTTTCCGCGAGAAAGAAATTTTGAAACCCGTATTTAAATGAAATTAAATATTTTATAACTTAAGAAATTAATTATTTATAAGGATATTGTTTGAAATGTGATACCCTTCGGAGGGGGTGTTACAAGAGACGCGTGATATTGAGCGCTGAGCACTCAGGCACGTAGTGCATAGCACTTAGGCTCGCGTCGCATAGTAGAATAGAGCATAGAGCGCTTAAGCGCTCAGGAAGGGGCGTTCAAGTGCCCAAGCACTTAAAAACATGTTTTTATTGATGTTTTGAGATATCCTACTTGTTGGGAGTCCCTTTTTATGCATAGTAGAGTGTCTTGAGACATTAGTAAAGGTAGTTCCTAGAGAGATAAATGATTAGGTAGGTAAGGGAAAGTGAGTTAAGTTTGTGCATCCATTGGACATGGATTACCTAAGACCAATAATTAGTTTCTCAAGCAACCTAGTGTTGCACAAATATCACAAGAAAGGTGATTAAAGAGTTAAGAAGCTAGATAGCAAAAGTTGAGTACCATAGACCTTAGCTGGAAAGGGTGAATGCCACAGTGCATGAAAAGCTCTCAAAGAGTGAGATAGAGTTAGTAATGCAAGGAAAGAAGTGTACTAAGTCTAGTTGGCATTGGTTAAGTGCCGTAGTGCATAAACTGCTCTTACAGAGAAGAGGTAGTCTTAGTAGTGTAAGATAGACTTAGTGTAGAGTTATGTGATAGTTAAGTTAGAGGTAGGACATAACTCCGCATTTTCACACACTTCACTTCATATATACTTGCTATCCCTAGAGATCAGATAGTGGAGGCATTCTTCTCAGTTTGGTGGCGATATCCACCCACTTTACAGTAGACTACTTGGTAGACTATTTAGTAGGATAAGGAGGATACATGTCATGGTAATAGACTTTGCTCCTACTAGGTTGGCTATATGAGGTCACACATTATTATGGCAGAATACCTCCCTACTCAGGGGGAATAGTTAAGTATCACGACACTACACCTACACTGCATACACTTTTCTTTGAGCATACATCATCTCACCATTTCATTATTTAATACTTGTTTTGATTGGAATTTGTGTTCGATGTGTGTATATGTTGCATTGTGCCTTTGGTGACAGTTGTATGGGTGGTTGTCTTGTTGATGATTTTAAATGATTGTATGGGTGGTTGTTTGATATCATCGTGGTTTCAGTTATCAGATCAGAAGTATAGATTGCTTAGAAATGTTACATAGAGGGGAAGTTTCGTAATGGTTCTTATGCAATGAGTTTTTAGTACATTTACTAGTTTTAGTATAGTTTATTCATTGTGAATGTTTAGACTGCTAGTTTTGGTTACTTTTACTGAGAAATTTGATTTCTCACCCCATTTGTTGCCATGTAAATCCAGGTGGGAGTTCATCCAAAGGCAAGAAGAAAAAGTATGAAGACTAGGATAGTTTTTATGGTTAATACTTTAAAGCTTGTATTTATTTATGCACTTTTAGTTTGTGTAAAGTTTATGTATACAATGAGCCCTTTTGTGGCAAAGGTGTATGTATAACTTTTAGTTTTCCGCAAGGCTCTCCATTATTATTTACTTAAATGATATGGAATAATGATGTTTAAGTTAGAAATAACATAACTAATATTGTTTATCCTAGAGTATGCATGATATACTAGGTTATCGGTATTAGGTTGTTACAAAACCACTAAGTAACTAGCTAACTTTCTCACTAAACCATTAAATAAAGAAGCATTCTTTTATATAAGAAGTGAACTTAGTATTTTGGATCAATCATGCATTGCTACATAATGTTCTGCTACATAATTCATTTTCTGTGCATAATTTTTCTTGGATTTTTATCTCTTGAATCAATTACTGACTTCAGCATTGGAGTTTCCTCCAAATTTATTTTGCAAGTGCTTGATCCATGTTTAAGTCCCCCAAATCTCAAATCTCAAATTTTTTAGTGCTTTTGAAGAAAGAAAATTAGTTAATGGATTGGATCTTTGGCTCATTGGATGAAACAGAGATGGAAAAATGGTTTCAAGGGATGTTTTATTAAAAAAAAAAATATATATATATATATATATATGTTTTTGGTGAAGAAACAATATGTTTTAAGGAGATCTATCAGAGGTTTGAAGTTTTAGCTCTTTGGAAGGGTCAATTTCATGAGGAAATGCTTTCTGCCAAGCTAAAATAACCGGTTAAGAGAAATCCATAACCAGTTATTGGGTTATTTAGTGCTCTTTGGAAGGCACAAATAATCGGTTATAAATGGGCATAACCGGTTATTCCCACATGACGGAGGCCATATGTTTCAAGCGCTCGAAAATAACCGATTATCCATTTCCTATAGCTTGTTATTGAAGCCAAATTTAAACACCCAGCAAGAGCTTTTCTTTCCATTCATGCACCATTTCCACTCTCTTCATCTTCTTCCTCTAATCTCTTACCAACACCCAATCCCTAAAACTCTTCACCCATCACCAATCTCACCAAAATACACCATCCAAACACCATTTCCTCTCTTTTCGCACCACTTCCACCATTTAAAAGCCTCCATTTCCCCAAAATTTCCCCATTTCCACCATTTCCTCACCTTCCACCTTCTAAACCGTGCCCTAACACCTCCACTTCCACCATGGCAAGCAGTTCCTCTCGCCCCAAGAGAGCGTGCACAAAAATCCCTCTATTCCCCAAGAAAAACCCACCTCTGCCAATGACCTAGACTTTTCCCTAAGCCTTGACCATAGTAGGTACTTCTCCCACAAGAATCAAATGACGAAATACAAATTGGAGTTTCAAGCAAGATGCATAATTCAGTCCAAGTACATAGACTAGGACTTCTCCATTAACCAAGAGTGCACATACCTCACAGAACTCTTAGAGTTTCACAGACTGAAAACCTTTATCTCTGCTTAAAGTAAGTACTATTACCTTGAAGCTACTAAGGTTTATTTCTACAATCTATGCATCATTGGAGGAAATTTAGTCTCTGATGTCAAACGAAATAGGGTTATTGTGCCTCCTAGTTAATGGACTCCCCTATTTGGTCTCACTCATGCTGGAGAAAGATTTACAGAGGATAGTCATAGGACTTGGGAAGGTTATGATAGAACACAAGCTGTTGAGAGCATGCTTCAACCAGGCATCCCTGTTCCAAATGGAAATGCTTCACTGTTGGAAATTTAAAACCACATGATCATCTTCTTCATTTTGTGGTAGTACACATTCTAGTTCAAAGGCCAGCAACTATGCCTTGGTTGAAGAGGAATATGTATTCTTCATGTGGGCAATGAAACAGAGGTTGCACATAAATTGGCCCTTCTTTGTCATGCACTACATGATGAAAGTCAAGGATAAGTTGATGATGGATCTTCTATATGCCTTGGTCATTGCAAAAATCTTGGACTAATACAATCTTATCCTCTATGATGATGGTGTGATTGATCTTACTGGTCACAACAAATTTGGCCAAGCCACATTCAACCATATGCAAATCAAGAAGGTTAATGATGAATGGGTCTATGGTAGAGGACGTTAGGTAGCAGCAGCAGCAGCTGGAGGTGCTGATGTTCCTGTGGAAGATGTACATGCCACAAATAAAGACCACATCATTGTTGCACTTACAGATATGGAAGTCAGTATTCAAGCTCAAATTATAAACTTGCAGGTCTATCAAGAGCATACAAATAGGATCATATATGACTGCCTAAACTCTTTGGATGCTCACTTAGAAAGAATTGAGCATCACTTTCAACAACTGGAGGATCACAAGGCTTAGGCATGGATTCAGATTTGTTAGCTAATGCTTTTAATATATAATTATGTTTTGATCTGACAATTGAGGATTTATATTGTGAACATGTTGATTTAAACTATATGCTCTTTTGATATGGAAATGCATTTTCTATTTTGATGATACTATTGCTCAATCTTATTCTAGGATATTTGCTTATCTACAATGTTTTTTATTATTCAAAAATATATCATGTATGGTGTTATTGCTATATGACTTCTCTTTTATCAACCTCTATTGAATATCTTTTTTATCATAACAAAAGGGGGAAAAGTTTTTAGGTTCATAATACTTTGAGAAAAGGTAAATGAAGGGTATAAACTCAATAATTATAGGATTCCTATATTAAGGGGGAGCTGTGCAAACTCTGAACTAATCACCTCTTGAAAAATAAAGGGGGAGTAAGTCTCAAATACCTTTTGTGAATTCCACTTTAATTGAACTAACACTTTTCTCAAATGATTGTTCATCATCATAAAAAAGGCAAAGAATGTGAATGGCAATGGTCATGGTTTTGATGATTAACAAACAAGAAGGATTAGTTAGGCGAAGATCAAGTTCCAAGTTTTGTCAAGCTTAGCTTATAGGACTTAGGTCTTATGTGTAAAGGTAAATAGGAAACACACGAAGCTCAAAATTTATTTTTTTAATAGGTCTTATAGGACAAGTTTTAACTTCCTTAAATGTGTTTCTTGATTGATAAAATTCCCAAACAAATGGTTTTTGAATAACTAGTCTTGGTGATAGTTTTTTTGCAAGAAAATTTGTCAAGTTTATGCTTTGCAAAACTAACCCTTAGTCACTCATTTGTCCTTTTCTTTAAAACCTTTGTGATTCTTAATGTGAACTTTTTGCATTTTAAAGTAAACTCAATGAATTTTCCAATGAGTGGTCATTTGTTTTAAACAGATAAGTAACAAAGGAGTTATGGTCTTTCAAAAGTCTTTTGGTCAAAATACAGGGTACCATAACCGGTTATGACATTTTCAAAACCGGTTATTCACCAAATTCAGAGGCTTTAGCTTTTATTTTTAAAAACCATAACTGGTTATGATATTTTCATAACTAGTTATTAACAAAGTCAAAAGCATTGGTTTATGTTTTAAAAAGACCATAACCAATTATGAGATTTGCATAACTAGTTATTGCTAAGTTTTAAAAAGTCCATGGTTAGGCCATAACCAATTATAGAATAGTGATAATCAGTTATCTAGGCAACCAGAAACAGATTTCCAGTGGCTATAATCAAGCACTTAATGTCCCCAACCACCACCAACATCTCTTAAATGCTTTGGGCTATAAATGAAAGTGTTTGTGCATCAATTTCAATAGAGAAAACATTCCGAAAATCATTCTTGAACATTAAATACAAATTTTATCATCTTGTCAATCAATACTCTGTTTTGAGCTTCTAAAGTGTGAATTCTTAATACCATTGTTCTTCAATTTGTATAATCCACTCTTGAGTGAGTTTCTTATCATTTATACTTTGTATAATTGTAAAAGAGAGGATGAAGTATCCCTTAAAACTATAAGGGTGAGGTTTCCCTTGAAAGTAGAGGCTCAAACACAAAGGGTGAGGTATCCCAAGGTGTTGAGTGCTCCATTTTGTAAAGGTAGTCAAGCACCTGTTGAAGCTTGAAGTTATAGTGGAAAATCTCGAGTGATTACTTGAGGACTGGATGTAGGCCACAAGTGGATTGGTGGCTGAACTAGGATAAAGCTTTCTGTTTATTTTCCAAAACTCAACTTATTTACATTTGTGTACTATTTTATTGACTTACTTGGAAACTATCTTCTTTGGCTGTTTTATTTGTGAGTGAAAGCATTCTATCTTCTCTATCCATTCATCTCTAACAATCAATAGCTTCAACAAAAATTGATAATCAAAGTGTTTTATGAAAGAATTACGAAAATATTTGACATGTTCAATTCACCCCCCTCTTGAGTATTGAGGCCACTTGGTAACATTATGTCAATGTCAAGAAGAGTTAAACAGATAAGATTCAAAAAAAAAATCCTATCTTCTATTTTCACATAATAATCCAAACAAACAAAGGAAGTTATTACTAGTTTTCCTATTAGTGTAGACACAAATAAAACATGGGGAAGCTCAGACATAGGTAAATTTAATCTCTTCACACATTCATATGAAATAAAAGAGTGAGATACTCCTAAATCATATAATATAATTAAGAGATTATCTTTAACTATGCATTTACCTTGTGTAAGATTGGGAAATTGAGCCGCCTCCTTACCACCTACAGTATAACTCTTCTTTTAACTTGAATTTTAAGGTTGGGCGCTGCTCTCTGTCTCTATGGACACTACTTTGAATAGTGCCTTGGTTGGCCTCATGTATAACATACTGACTGGCCCGCTAAACAAGGTCTGCCTCTATGTTGTCTCTCACATTTATCATATTTTGGTCCCTTCGATTCCACCTGAACTTGCTTTCCTTTCTCTTGAGGATAACTAGGTTTAGAAGCACCCTTTTTGTACCTATCATCCCCTCTCTTCCCCTTTTAGAAACCATGTGATTTTTGCTCCACTTGAGGTTAGTTATCGTGACCTTCCATAATTTTACATTTGTATACAAAGGTTGGAAAGACTTGAATCTCAAAAGGTATAATGGCCCTCTTGATGTCATCTCTCAACCCCTATTCGAATTTTATACACTTCTACTCCTCATCCGGGTTGAACCTAAAATAAGATGAGAACTTTGATAACTCCTTGAACTTAGCCATATATTGGCTAACAGACATGTCACCTTGCTAAGTTTCCGGAATTCCATCTCCTTAGCATTCTACAGGTTCTTAGGAAAGTATTTATCTAAGAAAGAATTCCTAAATACCCCGCAAGTAATCTGAGTCCCTGATGCCTCAAACAACCTTCTAGCATCAGTCCACCAGTCCTTTACCTCCCTAACTAACATATAAGAGGCAAACAACACCCTCTGCTCATTAGAGTAAGCCATGACCGTGAAAATATGCTCCATCTCCTTCAACCACCCCTCTGTTTTAATTGGGTTATGCTCTGCCTTGAAAGATAAAGGGTTGACATTCCTAAATTTTGAAAGATCTAGGAAGTTTTGGTTCCTAACCACCAGTACTTCTTGCACTGGTTGTACTAGCTGTGCAGGAAGTGTTAGCTACTGAGGTGGATTTGCTTCCATCCTTTCTAGAACCCTGTTCGTGACAGCAGCCTGCTCCCTCATAGCAGCTACCATTTCCATGAATACTCTAGTCATATCAGCTAAACCCTCAGAAGTAGAGTTCCTGTTCCCTTGAGTTCACCTAGGTGAAGCCATAGTCTCTTGTACACACAAAATAATACATATTGAGTTGATCAGTCTCAATATCATGTAACAGCGCGACAGAAGCTAATAACATCCATACCTAAGGCTGTCGTGCAATTCTATTCATACATCTCACTTTGAGACAAAAAAATGCACAATATAAAATAGTAATATTTACCTAAAGCATAGTTTGTCCATAGCCTGGTTCAATAAGATAAACTGCTCTGATACCATAATGTATCGTCCTAGTTTGATTTACTATAGTATATTTGAAATATACATACGTAAACAATATTAACCACATTACTACTAACTTTGGAAGAACATAACATCATTTTAATTATAAATTTCAAATTATATAGAGTCAAAAATAGAGCCTCATGAAATGATAAATAAGTAAGTTTACATTTCAAATGAAATTATGTATGGATACTCATGAAATGATAAATGTTAATGCTTATAAAATAAGATATGTTAATGTTTATGAAATGTATTATGATGATGTTTATGAAATGTCATGTCCTTCGACAAAAGGCTTTTCTTGCTCCTTTGACCTTAGTAAAGTGCTTTTCTCGCTCCTTTACTCTTGGTAGAGTGGTTTTTTTACTCCTCTACTAAATACTTTATCTTTCGACAAATGGCTTTTCTTGCTTCTTTGACTTGGGCTGAGTGCTTTCTCACTCTTTAGCTATACATTAATGCTTATGATATGCTAATGACATTATGAAATTACTATTATTTGATTAACTCTCTAACCCCTTTTTTGAATAACATCGAAAACACTTTCACTTCGTTATACCTTTAATTAAAAATAATTTCACATTTTTTTATCATAATCGACAATATGCTAAACGAATAACTTTTATAGTATGGTCGATTAGTCTTGAAATCATGTCAATTGAATAGTCCTCTTAGTATATTTGGTTAGCCTTAAACTTATCGCTCTGAAATGGTCTGTTCGAATAGATCTTTTAGTCTATTCAATCAACATTGAAAATAGGTCATTCTGAACTGCTTTTCAAATAGCTAACGTAATATTTTGATTAACATCGAAATAATACCAAATTGAATAGCATACTTTGTCCACTCGATTAGCACTAGTAGTATGCCTTTTTGAATTAAGTTAATGGAATAGCTTTCCTAGTCTATTCGATTAGCCTTAAAATCATGTCATTTGAATCGTTCACTTAATTTACTCAGTTTATCATTGAAATCATGCAATTTGAATAGCTGACACATCAAAAATCTAAAACAATTTGTAATATTCTATTCGAATTGCCCCTTGACCTATTCAAACAAAAACACTACAAAAAGACATTCTATTTGAATTGTCGTTTGACCTATTCGAATAGAACATTGCAAAAAGGCATTCTGGTACATCAGAATAACTATTTTCCAGTTCTTTTTGTTTCTATACTAATTCCTTTTACTGCAAACATCAATTTATACCATAGATCATGTAGTAAAGTATTAGAAAATCAACAATAACAAGTTCTGGTAGTTATGATCATGCATATATATGTCCATGCAAATATATGCCAAAGTCTCATAAAACATATTTCTTATTACAGTCAATCATGATTTTTCTTCAAGCATCATGAAGAACTTGATTCTGTCCATTCTTTGCTAGTTTTCAGGAACAAAGAATGATATAACACATAAAAAACAAACACAACAACCCCGTATCTCAATTCCCTATGGATGGAGTTTGATTCTTTATCTTGTTCTTCCCTTGGTTCTTACTTCTTCCTCTTCTTCTTCTTGTAATTTGCTTTCCCTTTTCTCCTATTTCTTTTCTTTCTTTCTTTGTTGTTTTCTCTTTTCATTCCTATATCTAACTTTTCTTCTATTTTCTGTTGCTAACAACTGTGTGAAATGAGAGAAAGTGAGAGATATACATGCACAAAGTCAAAGATGGTGGGAAAGGTGGGATTAAGTTAATATCTTTGACTTTAGGTATACTTTGAAAGTTTTATACCTTCTACAGATATTTTAATCTTTTGTATTAACCAAACTACCATTCTATCTTGTATTAAGTATTAATACACTTCTATAACCAAATTAAAACTAATAGGTTAGGGAGGATATTACACGCGCCCTTAACCTGATGGAGAACTTCAGCCCCTTCAACTTGGTGCCAAGGTAGACTAGGTAACCAAGATTGAAGGACAGGTGAACTAGGAGGAAAGATCACGATTAATCAAGTTTCTTACGAAGATCAAGGATCTTTTCGCTTGGACATCTGCCGACATGCCAGGGTTGGACTTTGAGTATATTTGTCACTGACTTTCCATCAAAAAAGACACGAAGCAGTTGGACTAGAAAGACAGGAGGTACTATAGAAGCAGGTGAAAGAACTTCTAGACGCTAGGTGTAACACCCCGAAAATTGTTTGTCTCATCATGAACAGTCATTTTATAATATTTGTGATTTTTGGAAATTTTTGAGGATTTTTCCAAAAACGTTGAATATTTAAATGTATTCCTCATTTTGCATGCGCACTGAGCAGAGCTGGTGTAACACCTCAAAAATTATTTGTTTTATCTTAAATAGTCGTTTTATAATATTTATGATTTTTATGAATTTTTTAAGATTTTTTCGGAACTGTTGACTATTTTAATATATTTCTTGATTTATGTGCGCACTGAGCAGAGCTAGGAAAATGAAATATTTTTCCTGAGACTGGTAAACTTTGAACTGTTGAAACGCCAATGGGAAATCTTACTAAACCCGAGGTCGGGCATAGTTTACGATATTTATGTTTTTCAAGATTTTATCTGATAAATGAAGTCGTTGTACCGTGAAGTTATCTGATGAACAATAAATATTATTTTTATTAACTGTAACTTTTGTTCACTGGATAATAGCTCTAGTAGAGTGTTCATTTTAAGTGACATCACCTTAATGACTTCACACAAGCATTTTCTCTCCTCTTTTTTCTCTCTAAACTGCCGGCCACACACTACCACCACCTCTCTATTTTTCTTTTGTTTGCTCCAACTAATCATCTTTCTTAAATCCTCTCATCACCATGATCCTTTTTTATTTGGTGAGCATCACTTGATTCATCCATTTTCACCATTTTCTCTCAAGCCCTAAGCTTGAAGCTTTAAGGTAATGTTCTTGATTCTTGACCTTCTCTTCTTCTTTTTCTTTTCTATGGCCATCACCATGGCCATTGATCTTTTCTTCTTCAAGTCTTGGTGTTGACTTGATGAGTTGTGATTCTTAGGGTTTTGAAGGAGCTTGGCTGAAATCTTCAAGGAGCGTCAAGAAGGTTTCTTTGCTTGTTTTTTCTCTTGGTAAGAGGAAGATTATCCACTTCAACCTTTAGTGGTAGTGGGAAACTTGTTTGTATGTTAGTTGTGAGAAACCCATGTTAGGATTACTCTTTTAGTTGTGTGTTTTCTAATGATCCTTGTAATAACTTTCCTTTATGTGGTTTATTGGTTGTATTTATGTATATTGATGATCTTGGATCATTTTGGATGGATTGGAAACATGAATTGGAAGCAAGGGTTCCTTGCTATCCTTAGTGAGGCTCATGGCCATACCCCTTCTATAGGGTGTTCAAGGTTAAAATTTTATAACAAGTTGGAGAGATAACTAATCAAGTGAATAACAATTAATAGAGCAATGAAAAATTTGGGTTCTTACCCCTTTGATAGGCTCACGACCTCTAGTGTAGCACCCCTCGATCTAGTAACCACGACACAATTGTCATGATACCATGTCACTAAACTTTTGGTGTGCTACAACTCAAATAACAAGTTTTCAAATTTTAATCATTTTGCATATAAAGAAAATATGAGCCACGAATGAAATATATTTATTACATAGCTCCAAAATATAATCACTGAGTGAAAAATATTAAATATATATATATAATAAACACAAAGTACTATTAATATAAAAACATAGCACTTACATACTCAAATAACAAAAGACATGTACTAAAGCACTAAAGGGTAAGTAGTAACCCCGGGATAAGTACTACCTGTGGACCAAGCCACTACCCCTAAATACAATAAAATGTTCGATGCCTCAGTCGACACTCCAGGCATCAATGCCCCCATGAAGCTGCACCCGCACGTAACCAAGGAACTCTCATCTCAACACCATCACAGGAATTAGAAAGCTAACTCAATCAAAACTAGTCAATTCAACTATGTCCCCTTCATAGCCTTTATCAAACACAAAAATAAAATGGGACAATATAGCAAAGATGTGAGATATCCTACATCATTACCAACATGGCAGCAAAGGAACATAACGCGAATGACATAGTCATTCCATACATACAAATATTACAAATATATTCCGGTTATCAATTTTACATTTATATATCATCAGAAAATATATGCCACAATATTATAAATATTAACAGCACTATAACAATAGATATCCACCATAAATCTATAAATAATATTCATGTCTCCACAATATGTATGTTGACCATGCCATGACAACATGTGAATGACTATGCATATGCACAATGCGTATGCTGACCATCCTTATGTACAATGTACTCATTTCCTATTTTATGGAGCTAGACTCAAAGTTTTCATAGATGAACATCCCAAAAGATCTGTCCCCCCTTAATAGATAGTCTACTCCAGGCCATGAAAAGCAATAGTGGTTTGTCAGGCTGCCAGTGCGTTGCAACAGTGTTCACGGCTAGGGGCATACAATGTGATAGCATAATCACAAGTGAATCACCGCGCCCTGACGTCCCCATAGGTCTATTCAAGGCCCCACTATCCTGTAAGTTCTCATTCACTCCTAGGCATAAAATGCCATAATTGTATAATGCACAGATGCATGTTCAACGGGATCAACCCTCCGTTGTACCATTCCCAATGATATTAAAGCAACCATCTATACAATTGTTTAATACCATTTTCATCAGTGATATTATATCACTGTCCATACGATTACATAATATCACTGTTATCTGGGTTTCCTCTGATAACCAGTCATTTCTGACTGAATCGTCTACCTGATGTTTCTGGTTATAAGAGCAAACCACATCTGACTAAATCGTCCATTTGATGTTTCTAGGTCCGGTATTTCGGTTCCAAAAGCACAATGCTAAATGCATGCTATCATAGAGGATTTCAATCGTGCATTACATAACCATAAGCTAAAACAATCATCAATAGATTTGGGACCCACTCATGGCCCCGATAACATAGTTGTCATTCATAATCAATGTTGGACATACCATTATCTCATAAGGTTTTATCATTGTTCTCCTCTTTGTCTTTAATAAATTCAACTAAAATAAGTATTTTATATTTCTCAAATCCTCCCTTAAGATAATTTAATTAGAGTTATTTAATATCTTACTTACACTCATGCCCTTCCTTTAATTAAAAATTATTCTTACTTTTAGGATAAGATCTCATTCTTGATTTTTCTCATTTTACGAATCCCTAATTAATTTCTAATCATCCAGTTAACTAAGTTTCACTTTAATTTGGCATTTCTTATGAAATTCTTCTCCAGAGGAATTCTCTTGGTTGTTAGGTTCCTTACTTTAAGTTTATTCATGCTCACTTAGCAAATTATTCTAAGGTTCTCCAAGTCTCACACACTCTTGTTCTTCCTTTAATTAAAATTATTCTAAGTTTTAGGACAAAATTTCATTCTTAGTTCCTTCCATTTTATGAATCCCTAATTGAAGGTCTAATCACTGAATTATTTCAAAATTCCTTTCTAATACAAAATTTCCTCTTGGTTACCCTAAATGGCCGTGAGCCCTAAGTTCATGGAATCCAATATTCATCTTCTTAATCCATTGTTTTAATTCCTCAATCAATCTATTTTCCACTTAAACTTCTAATTTCCAATTCATCACAATTCTAATCACAAGTTTTCCTAATTTGCCTCCTCTTAGCCGAGACACTCAACCATGGTCTCTAGACCCAAGAATTTCCTCAACTCTTCAATTAATTATTAAGTTCCATTTTAATACAAGGTTTGGTTCTTGATTCATTATTTAAGGCTACAAGGCCGTGAGCTCCCCTTCAACATAGGCAAGGATTCCCTAATCTTTCACACTTGATTCCAAGCACACAAAATATCACAATTTATCCATGCAACATAATAACACAACATCAAGTAACAACATCATACAAGCACATAATTTCAAATCATCAAAATCAAGCAATCCAATAATTAATCCATAGCCATCAAGATGCACAATGAAAATCAATATATTCATACAAGTCAAAATAGCTACAAAATCATGAAGAACAACACAACAAAGAGAGCAATCCCACATGGATTCCTCATCAACAACACCAAAAACGTTTTCTCACCACCAAGATTGGTTGAAGAGAATGATCTCCCTCTTACCTATAGAAGACAACACAAGAAGCAAGCCTTTTGATCCTTTTTGTTGTAATTTTCATCCTCTACCTTCAAGAGAACCCCAAGGTGAGCAAACTTTTACAATCGTCACTCAAACCATGAAAAGAGGAGTCCTTGTTCACAAAGAGGACAAGAATCACGAAATCAAGAAGAGAAAATGAAGATTCAAGAACATTACCTGAATAGCTCCAAGTCTAGGGCTTGAGAGAAAATGGTGAAAATGGAGGAATCAAGTGATGCTCACCAAAGAGAAAAAGATCATGGTGATGAGAGGATTCAAGAAATAAGGTTGATTGAGCAAGAAAACTTGTGTGGCCAAAATGGTGGGTTTGGCCGTGGAAATGGGGAGAGAATGGAGAGGAAAATGTGAGCTCCTTGGGGGTGATTCCAACAAGAAGTGAAAGTCTTCAAAGAAAATGTGGATTCAAGAAATGTGTGAGCTTGAAATCAAGCAACCATGGAGGATGGAAGGATGTGGGCTGCCATAGATTTAGAGAGAAAATAGAGAAGATGAAAGTGTGAAGAAAAAGTGAGAGAAGAGAAAATTTGGAGAGGGAGAAAGTGATAGTAACTTTTTGAAATGAAAAAGTGACGGTAAATGAAAAAGATGACAAAGTTTTGGTAATTTCTCCCCCCCCCCCCCCAAAACCATGGGCTACATAAGGGAGGAGAGAGGATTTTTGGCTTCCTTGAGAAGCTTAGTAGGAAGCTTCCTTGAGAAGCTTTACACGTTTCTCGATAAAGTAAAGGTGATGTTGTCTCATAAAGTGAACACTCTAGAAAAGATGATTAACACTCTATGGGAGTTATTATCTAGTGGACAAAAGTTACAGTTAATAAAAATAGTATTTATTGTCCATCTAATAATTTTACGGTACAGCGATTTTATTTATCAGATAAAATCTCAAAAAATGTAAACCTCGTAAGTTGTGCCCATCCTTGGGTTTAGTAAGATCCCCTGTTGATGTTTCCACAGTTCAATGTTTACCAGCCTCGGTGAAAATATCTTATTTTCCCGACTCCGCTCAACGCGCATGCAAATCGAGAAATATATTAAAATAATCAACAATTCTGAAAAAATCCAAAAAAATTTAAAAAAATCACAAATATTGGAAAATGACTATTTATCATGAAACAAACAATTTTTGGGGTGTTACACTAATTCTGCTCAGTGTGTCCGCAAAATGAGGAATATATTAAAATATTCGATATTTCTAGAAAAATCTACAAAAATTCTCAAAAATCATAAATATTATAAAATACTTATTTATGATGAAACAAACAATTTTTGGGATGTTACATCTAAGGCCTTTTTGGGTCTAAATATGTAATTTTTGGGTAACCTTGGAACTTAGGTAACTAAGTGTTAAGTAATTAATAATGCGATGGAGAAATTAGTTGGAATCTTGTCCTTGAGAGGTCACGGCCTCAAGGGCCATGTAGGCTAAAAAAAATTATGCATTAAGCTAAGGCTTAGGTGATTTGGTAAATTAAGAATTTCTTAAGGATTCATAAGATGGAAAGAAACTTATTCGATGACCTAGTGTGATTCGTGTGAACCTAAGGGAAGAACAAGAGTGTGTGAGATTTGGAAAACCTTAGATAATTTTCTAAGTGAGTATGATTCAATCTGAGTAAAAGACTTGGCTAATTAAGAGAATTAAAGTTTTAATAAGAATTACAAGAGAATTCCTCTAGAGAAAGCTTTCATAGGAAATGTTAGATCAAAGCGAAACTCCATAATGAACCTTAAAAATGTATTATCATATTTGAGGATTTGATTAAAATATTAATATGGGTCCATGAGTGGGACCAAAACTTTGTTGATGATTAACTTGGCCAAATTGTGGCATGCTATGGAAAAAGTATATCATTGTTGAATATACATGGATATGCATTGAGTCATCATGCATTGTGAAAGTCCGATGGACTATTGTTAAGGCCATGTTGCCTAGGAGATTGAATCACACCTATGTTCAAGTGCGAATAGACTAGTGTAAGTTATACTGTTGACCTTGGGGGCATCGAGGCGTAGGTGTCTCATAATGGTCAGTTGGTAGCTCCTCTAGGTCGTGGGATAGACTGATGCAAATGCACCGACGATCCGGACCGAGACATTGTCCTATATCGCGATCTAGTGTAGAATGTCTTGTACAATACCATGATGTGCATGTTGATAAATTGAGAAATTATAGCACTTGTTGGCCTCGGTAGCCGAGTTACAGACTTGTCTCCTGATCATTCTCTCCGATGTTTGTGTCTAGCTCAATTGAGTAGGATTTTGATATCATGTGCACATGCATAGTGAGTTAACATATTATTTGGTATTTATTCGCATGATAATTTGAACTGTTGTCTTACTGATGTTACTACTGCCTGAAATTTTTTATTTGTTTACTATTTGCTTCTTAATGTTGAATATTATTTCTGAAATGCTATGTCGGTGTTGTCTGCCGTTCTGTTTCTTTACTGTCATAATTGGTAATGAATGTAGGATGCCTTATCTCTTTTCTGTATTTCTGCTATTCTGTTTATTTATATGTTCTCTGAAGACGTCGGTGAAGAAGGGGAAGTACACGAATTCACTGGCTTCTGGTCTAATTTTGATTAGCTTCCTATCTGGATATGCTATCCCATCCACAAAGCTTCTTGGGATACACAAGATTGACTTTTCACGGAAGGCCAGACTGCTAGCACATCAACCTGAGCATGGATCGCTGTGTCTACCTCGGAGATGTGACTGTGACCTTTACTTAGGGCGTTATGATCTGCCTATTTTTACTTTTCATGCTCGCTCGTATTTAGAGTTTTACTTGCCTATACGCGATATGTGGGGAGAGCGTTATTACTCTCCACAAGAGGATTCTTTCTTATCCTCTGCACGAGCCCCTGCTCATAACTTGATT
Source organism: Ormosia semicastrata (assembly GCA_029884595.1). Lineage (NCBI taxonomy): Eukaryota > Viridiplantae > Streptophyta > Magnoliopsida > Fabales > Fabaceae > Ormosia > Ormosia semicastrata. The sequence goes on from JAQQTO010000060.1 coordinate 47,896,550, forward strand.
ACTCCGATGAGGGTTTCCTTTGACGAGGAAGACCCTGAGGAGGATCCAGCTATGGTTTCTTCTCATTCGCCTTAGGGGCTGATGTTGATGGTAGCCGCTGATGGCTATCATTACATCTTTTGGGGGGCCTGATGTTTTGTCTTTTTGGTGGGCTATATATGTATAATCATTTTGGGGCATGTAAAGTTTTTTCTTTTTGTATATCTAATGATGTATCTAAACAAATGTGATGTAAATATATATAAGTATGTCGTTCGAATGTATGGTTTACTTTCATGTTACTCTTTGCTATAACTACGTCTTGTCACTTTATTTTATTATTTTGTAAAAGAAAAAAAAAGAATTCGCCAAATTATTTATACGATTACAACTAAATAGACTTATCCATATTATAATGAACCAGGTCTTAGTTTATACATTGCATTCCATTTCATGGTTATGGTGTGATGTTCCCTCCTCAAAAAGGGGTGTTACACTAGTTTGGTATCAGAGCCCTGGTTTAAGTTTTCTTCTGGGTCTTTGTGGTTAGGTCTGTCTTGTTTATGCTGTGTGATTCTCTGTGATTAGTATTCTGAAAGGATACATCTAATTCTTCCTTATGTTTTCATTCAGTCTACCTTGGAAAATCGAAATGGCACGTGGTGGAGGCATGGCAGCAGTAATCGAAGCAATGCAATGAATGGTGGACATCATTGCACAACAGACTGAGGGAGCTGCTCAACAGCAGCAAAGGGCTGCATAACAGCAAGAAGCTTCAACCGATGCTCAAAATCTGTCAAAGTTTTGTCGTAACAACCCTCCTCAATTTAAGGGAGAATTTGATCCAGAAAAATCTAGTCTTTGGATCATGGAGCTGGAGAAAATTTTCAGAGGCATGAACTGTGCCGATGATAAGAAGGTAACCTATGCTACTTTTATACTAATCAGAGACGTGGAAGATTGATGGAACGGGGCATAGAGATTACTAGAAGCTGAAGGTCGAGTAATCCCCTGGGAGGTATTCAAGGATACATTTTTAGAGAAGTATTTCCCAGCAAGCGCAAGACATGCAAAAGAGATGAAGTTCCTTAGCTTGAGACAAGGGAACTTGACTGTCAGCGAGTATGCCGTGAGGTTTGAAAGCTTGTCCAAAATTTTAACTTATTTCCAACACCAGCCAGACGAGGTGTGGAAGTGTCAAAAATTTGAGGAAAGATTAAGACATGACGTGAAAAGAGCGGTCATAACCAGTTTTCAGAGCTGTTGGACATGTGTCACCGAGTGGAAAATCTGGATCAGGCTCGGGACACGAGAAATCGTAACTTTGGACTAACTAGGTTCCAAAGAAGAGGTGAAAACAATACAAATTACTTTCAAAAGAAACATTATTCCCGACCACTGGAAGTAAGCAACAATCATCTAGTGGAGGTTCTGGTAGAAATCGAACTGGTCAGAATGTGGCATTTTCGCCAAAGTGTTTGAAGTGCGGGAAAGATCACCTAAAAAGGGACTGCACCATCAAAGGAATAATCTATTTCTGATGTGGAAAACCCAAACACATCTCTAGGGATTGCAATCAGGCTAAGGCAGAACCTTCAGTCAACACTGCATGAGCTACAAAACCGCAGGCAGGAGGCCGAGTCTACACTATGAGCGGAGCAGAAGCCTTCGAATCTGAAGATCTGATACAAGGAGAAGGTACCATAGGAGGTAATCTTTTGACTGTACTGTATGACTCTGGGGCAACCCACTCTTTTGTTTCTTATGACTGTGTGCGATGACTTGGTTTACGTGTGTCTTCCTTACTTTTTGACTTGACTGTTTCTACCCCTATTGTTAAACCTGTTGTTACCACCAAAGTTTGTTTGACTTGCCCTTTAATTGTTCAAGGTCGAATCTTTTCTATTGATTTGATCTGTTTACCTCTTTCCTAATTAGACATAATTTTAGGAATGGATTAATTGTCTTCCAACCATATCCTGTTAGACTATTCTAATAAAACCATAGTTTTCCCTATAGATGAAGTTTCTAGATTTTTGATGGCCAACCAAGTTCGAGCTTTCTTGAAAGAAGGAGTTCAGGGATACATGTTATTGTCTTCCTTAAAAGTCGAGAGCGAGGCAGATATGAATGCAATTCCAGTGGTTAACGAATTTCCTAAAGTCTTTCCTGATAATGTACCTGGTTTATTGTCAGAGCGGGAGATAGAGTTCACCATTGATCTTATGCCTAGATCTGGTCCTGTATCTATAGCGCCCTACATGATGTCACCATAAGAGTTAGCTGAGCTTAAGAAGCAGTTTGAAGAACTCTTGGAAAAGCAGCTTGTTAGACCTAGTGTGGCACCATGGGGAGCACCAGTGTTGCTAGTCAGAAAGAAGGATAAGACTTTAAGATTGTGTGTGGACTATCGCCAGTTCAATAAGGTCACAATCAAGAATAAGTATCTACTTCCGAGGATAGATGACTTAATGGATCAACTGAAAGGAGCAGCAATATTCTCTAAGATTGATCTGCGATCTGGCTATCATCATATCCGAGTAAAGGTGGAGGATATTCCCAAGATGGTTTTTCGTACCCGTTACGGTCATTACGAATATCTTGTGATGCCATTTTGTGTAATGAATGCACCTGCCATATTCATGGACTACATGAACAGAATCTTTCATCCTTACTTGGACAGATTCTTTGTTGTCTTCATTGACGACATTCTGATCTATTCTCAAAATTAAGAGGATCATGTTAAACACCTCAGTATAGTCCTCCAGATTTTGAAGGAGAAGAAGCTGTCTGCAAAACTATCAAAGTGTGAATTTTGGCTAGAAGAAGTTAAGTTTTTAGGCCATGTGATCTCGAAGGAAGGGATAGCAGTGGATCCATCAAAAGTGGAGGCGATTCTGCAATGGGAAAGACCAAAGACAGTGACAAAAATTCGAAGCTTTGTGGGATTGGCTGGATACTATTAGAGATTCATTGAGGGATTCTTTAAGATGGTGGGGCCTCTTACTCAGCTCACGAGAAAGAATCAACCCTTTGAGTGGACTAATGCTTGCAAAGAAAGTTTCCAAGAACTGAAAAGACGACTAACTACTTCGCTATTGTTAGTGCTACCTGATCTAAGTGAACCATTCGAAGTGTATTGCGATGCTTCATACCAAGGATTAGGATGTGTGCTTATGCAAAATAAAAAAGTGGTGGCTTACGCTTCGAGACAGTTGCGAGTGCATGAGAAGAACTACCTGACTCATGACCTGGAGTTAGTAGCTGTAGTATTCGCTTTGAAGATATGGAGGCATTTTCTTTAGGGAGCGATGTTCAACGTCTTTAGTGACCACAAGAGCATAAGTAGCTGTATGACCAAAATGAGTTGAATATGAGACAGCAAAGGTGGTTAGAATTTCTGAAAGATTATGATTTTCAACTTCTATATCACCCCGGAAAGGCAAACATTGTGGCAGACGCTTTGAGTAGGAAGATGCTCAGTATCTCTTCTATGATGATCAAGGAAAAGGATTTGATAGAGCAATTCAGGGATGTATGGTCCTTTATGGAATTGGCACCAGAAAAGATTTGTATAAACATGGTCACTATTTCAAGTGAGTTAATGAAAGACATCTGAGAGAAGCAGAAAGTTAATAAGTTTTTGCAAGAACAAAAGGAGCTAATGAAACAAGGCAGTGTGACAACATTTGAGGAAAGAACTGATGGAATCTTGAGATTCAGAGGTAGAGTTTGTATACCCTGGGATCAAGAACTTAGAAAGTATATTCTCAAACACGCTCATACGAGCAAGTTAAGTATGCATCCAGGAATAACCAAGATGTATCAAGACTTGAAACGATTATTTTGGTGGCACGAAATGAAGAGTGATATTGCCAGATGTGTATCGTCTTATCTGGTTTGTCAAAAAGCAAAGGTTGAACACCAGAGACCATCAGGAATGTTGCAACCCCAAGCTATTCTCGAATGGAAGTGGGATAATATTGCGATGGACTTTGTGGTTGGATTACCAAAGACCAAAAAAGGTTACGATTCAATATGGGTAATTGTTGATAAACTTACGAAGTCAGCACATTTCTTACTAATCAATATAAGGTACAACATGGAGAAGCTGACTCAGCTATATATTGGTGAGATCGTTAGACTGCATGGTGTGCCTACTAGTATTATTTCTGATAGAGATCCAAAGTTCACATCAAAGTTTTGGCAAACTTTGCAAGGAGCATTGGGAACGAAGCTACGTTTGAGTTCTGCTTATCATCCACAAACCGATGGTCAATCAAAAAGGACGATTCAATTATTAGAGGATTTGCTTCGAGCTTGCGCCTTGGAATAAACTGGAAGTTGGGATGAAGTTTACCATTAGTAGAGTTCACCTACAATAAAAGTTTTCATTCGAGCATAGAGATGGCATCCTATGAAGCTCTATATGGACGACGGTGCAGAACACCTTTGTGTTGGTACCAAGACGGAGAGCGCCTTACTGTTGGACCTGATCTTATACAACAAATGACTGAGAAAGTCAAGATGATTCAGGAAAAGATGAGGACGGCTCAGAGTTGACAAAAGAGCTATGCAGACAAAAGGAGAAAGCCTCTTGAGTTTGAAGAAGGCGAGCATTTGTTTTTGAAAGTCACGCCTACGATTGGGGTCGGTCAAGTTCTAAAATCTAGGAAACTTACTCCCAAATTCCTTGGGCTTTACTAAATTCTTCACCAGATAGGTCCAGTAGCTTACCAAATAGCCTTACCACATTTTCTTTCTAACCTTCACAATGTCTTTCTTGTGTCGCAATTGCGAAAATATATTCCTAACCCGAGCCATGTCATAGCACCAGACATAGTACAATTGAAAGAGAACTTAACCTATGAGACACCTCCTGTAAGGATTGAAGATAGGAGAGTCAAGCAACTCAGAGGGAAGGAAATCCCATTAGTAAAAGTGATCTGGAATGAAACGACTAGAGATGCAACATGGGAGTTAGAAGACAAGATGAAGGAACAACATCCACATCTATTCTAATGTACAAAAATTTTGAGGATGAAATTTCATTTTAGAAGGAGAAATTTGTAACACCCCAAAAATTGTTTATCTCATCATGAACAGTCATTTTATATTTTTTGTGATTTTTTGAAATTTTTGAAGATTTTTTCAGAAATATTGAATATTTTAATATATTCTTCGTTTTATGTGTGCGCTAAGCAGAGCTGGTATAATACCTCAAAAATTATTTATTTTACCATAAATAATCATTTTATAATATTTGTGATTTTTGTGATTTTTATGGATTTTTCCCAAACTATTGATTATTTTAATATATTTCTCAATTTACGTGTGCACTGAGCGGAGTTGGAAAAATGAAATATTTTGCCTGAGACTGGCAAACTTTTAATTGTGGAAATGTCGACAGTGGATCTTGTTGGGAATTACGGATACATCACGCAGTGAAAAACAGGGATTCCTATCGAGGATCCATGCGAAAAAGCCATAATCTGAGTTTTTTTTAAATAATTTACCTCTTGAAGCGTGATCAAAAGGAATAGCGTGAATCACCAACACCGTAATAGAAATGATGTCTCTGCGGTATTCACATGAACAGACTCACGAACGTCCAACGTCCGCAAAGAGGAGCCTCACGTCTCTCACACAGTGCTAGTTGCGAAGAGAAGAGAATAAACCTGTCGCTCACTCACTCACTTTTTCTGTAGGTGCGGCTAGGTTTCTGAAATTGTATATCTTAGCAGCCCCTTAGCAGTACTTTTTATAATAGTGACTGCCTTAAGTGAGTGTGAGCAGTAGCAAGGTAAGCTGTGCAACCCTAGACCCATCTGTTATGAGTCTGGCCCATATTTGAATCCAAGTCCAACTTGGATCCATTGCTTCAATTTTAGTCTGCTCTATGTGTGTGACCCTGCAGGTTCTTATTATGTTGGCAGTAATATTAAAATCCCATTTTAATATTACAAGCAGTGAGCAATATCTAGCAACACATCGCTGCTACCCAAGTAATAAGAATGTTAGTGATTTGACATAACATTTCCGTGACCAATGTTTCCGTGTCATTTAGTCCCTTTGTCAAGATATCTAGATTGAACACAAGGCATGGAATGCATCACCCTTGTATAGTCCAATCATTCATTTCTTGATACTCGTGTAGACTTTGTAACAACAAATGAAATCAATATCTCATATTAACTCATTTGAGCATGGCCATACATTTCGTAGTCTCACTCAATCAGGGGGCCCGAAGATATCGCTCCGATTATGTAGGAGTGACAAATCCCATCTAGGTCACTCACATCCCTCTGCATGATTTGCGGTATGTCCAATAACCAACTTTATAATCACCTTGTTATAGATGACGTTTGATGGTATTAAAACACACAACTCCTCATGTAGGAATCGTAGTGATTTCAGGTCAAAGGACCACAGACACCATTGTCACTATGAGAACAATCACGTAACGATCCATGTAGCATTCTCATGGTGGGTCAGTCCAGTACATCATTACTCTAATATGTACCCATGTGAAGACTTGATATCTCATATCCATGACCCGTGAGATGTGGTCATCAGTTTATGCACATACTAGTCTCAATATATTATTGTTGTCCTAATTAACAATAATACTTGACTAGGGACATTTAAGAATAGTGTTGTAACCAAAAGGATCTCACGATCAAGTCATCCACTTGATGTCCTATGGCATCAAACTTACTATTCTAAGGACTTTATTATGTTTATAAAAAAGAACACAATAAATGAAATGCCTCATATATAAAATAGCATAATAAAATATATGTAAATACAGAAAATGTATTGGCCTCTGGGGCATACACCAATAATCTCCCACTTGCACTAGAGCCAATCAGGCATATATCTAATACCTAAAGACCTAGTGTGACCCTCATGCTTCTGCTGTGCAAGAGGCTTCGTCAGTGGATCAGTAATGTTATCATCTATTGGTACTCTGCATATCTTCATATCTCCTCTATTGTTAATCTCTCGAATGAGATAGAAGCGTCTAAGTATATGTTTGGATCGTTGGTGAGATCTAGGCTCCTTAGCTTGTGCAATGGCTCCATTATTATCACAATAGAGGTCCACTAGGTCCACAATGCTAGGAATAATGCCAAGTTCATTAATGAACTTCCTGATCCAAACGGCCTCCTTTGTTGTATTGGAGACAGCAATATACTCAGCCTCTGTGGCAGAATCGGTGACTGTCTCCTACTTTGAACTCTTCCAGCTCATAGCCCCACCATTTAGGTAAAAAACATAACCCGATTACGATCTGGAGTCGTCCTTATCAGTTTAGAAGCTAGCATCAGTGTAACCTTTTACAACTAGCTCTTCCTCGCCTCCATATACCAAGAACGAATCTTTAGTCCTTCTTAAGTACTTAAGGATGTTCTTAATAGTAGTCCAGTGACTCTCACCATGATCAGACTGGTACCTACTCGTCATGCTCAAAGTATACGAGATGTCTGGTCGAGTACATAACATGACATACATGATAGATCCAATTGCAGATGCATATGGAATCTTGCTCATGCGATCCTTCTCATCCTGGGTGGAAGGGGATTGAGCCTTAGATAGGCTTACACCATGTGACATAGGCAAGAGTCCTTTCTTAGATTCATGCATGTTAAATCATCTTAACACTTTGTCTATGTATATACTCTGACTTAGGCCAAGCAGTCTCAGTGATCTATCTTTATAGATCCTAATACCTAATACATAGGTGGCTTCACCCAAGTCCTTCATAGAGAAGCAATTCCCTAACCAAGTCTTTATGGACTGTACGGTAGGGATATCATTTCCAATAAGTAGTATGTCATCTACATACAATACCAGAAAGACAATAGTGCTCCCACTAACCTTCTTGTAGACACAAGATTCTTCTTCATTCTTGATGAAACCAAACTATTTTATTGTATCATCAAAATGAAGATTCCAGCTTCTGGAAGCTTGCTTCAATCCATAAATAGATCGTTGCAACTTGCATACTTTTCTAGCATCCTCTGGAGTGGCAAAACCCTCAGGTTGTGTCATGTACACATCTTCGAGAAGATTTCCATTAAGGAAAGCAGTTTTGACATCCATTTGCTAGATTTCATAATCATGGTATGCTGCAACAGCAAGCAAGATCCAAACAGATCTAAGCATCGCAACTAGGGAAAATAGTCTCATCATAGTCTACACCATGAATTTGTTTGAAACCTTTAGCCACCAATCGTGCCTTAAAGGCATGCACATTACCATCCATATCAGTTTTCCTCTTAAAAACCCACTTGCACCCAATGGGTTTTACCTCTTCAGGTGGGTCAACCAAGGTCCATACCTGGTTGGCATACATGGAATCCATTTCAAATCTCATGGCCTCATGCCATTTCTCAGATTCTGGGCCAATAATGGCTTCCTGGTAAGTCACAAGCTCATTTTGATCCATGAGCGATACGTCACCTTGTTGGGTTATGAGAAATCCATATCTCTCTGGTTGATGACGTATCCTGTTAGACCTACGCAAGTCTTGTGCTACTAGAGCAGGTTGCTGTTCCACAACATGTTGTGGAGGCTACTCTATTTCCACCATTGGTTCATTGCTGCTTTGTGAAACTTGAACTTCTTCAAGTTCTACTTTTCTCCCACTGGTTCCTTTGGAGATAAACTCCCTTTCTAGAAACACAACTGTCCGTGCGACAAACACTTTGCCCTTAGTAGGATTATAGAAAAAGTATCCCTTGGTTTCCTTTGGATACCCCACAAAGAAACATTTATCTGATTTAGGTCCAAGCTTATCAGAAACTTAACGTTTCACATAAGCTTCGCAACCCCAAATCTTCAAGAAAGACATATTGGGCTGTCTCCCAGTCCATATCTCATATGGTGTCTTTTGAACCGTCTTAGATGGAACACGGTTAAGTGTGAAAGCTGTTGTTAACAGAGCATGTCCCCAGAAGGAGCATAGAAGGTTTGCATGACTCATCATGGATCGGACCATGTCCAATAAGGTCCGGTTCCTCCTTTCAGAGACACAATTCCATTGTGGTGTTCCTGGTGGAGTGAGTTGAGATATTATCCCACACTCTTTCAGATGATCATCAAACTCTTAGCTTAAGTATTCTCCTTCTCGATCTGATTGAAGGATTTTAATACTCTTACCAAGTTGGTTTTGTACTTCATTCTTGAACTCTTTGAATTTTTCAAAGGATTCTGATTTGTGCTTCATAAGATATACAAATCCATATCTACTGAAATCATCAGTAAATTAATAAAGTATTGAAAACCGCCTCTAGCGAGTGTGTTTAGTGGCCCACATACATCACTATGTATAAGGCCTAAAAGATCACTAGCCATTTCACCTTGTCCAGTGAATGGGGCCTTTGTTATCTTCCCCAATAAACAAGATTCACATGTCTCATATGATTCGAAATCAAACGAGTCCAAGGATCCATCTTTATGGAGTTTGGAGATGTGTTTCTTATTTATGTGGCCCAAACGATAATGCCAGAGAAAAGTTGGGTTCAAATTGTTTGATTTAAACCTCTTTGTATTTATGTTATAGACGGGTGTTTTGAGATCAAGTACATAAAGTCCATTACTCAATTATGCACTACCATAAAAAATATCATTCATATAAATGGAACAACACTTGTCTTTTATAATAAAAGAAAAACCTTTCTTGTTCAAACAAGAAACAAAAATGATATTCTTGCTAATAGCAGGCACAAAATAGCAGTTCTCTAACTCTATTACAAGCCCAGTGGGCAAAGATAATAAATAAGTCCCTACAGCTAATACAGCAACCTTTGCTCCATTTTCGACTCGTAGGTCGACTTCGCCCTTCGTTAATGGTCTACTGCTCTTTAGATCTAACATATTTATACAAATGTGAGATCCACATCCAGTATCTAATACCCATGATGCAGAAGTAGATAAATTGACTTCAATAACAAAAATACCTGAAGTAGAAGTCTCACTTCCCTTCTTCTTTTTGAGCTCCTCCAGGAACTTGGCACAGTTCCTCTTCCAATGTCCGGTCTGACCACAATGGAAGCATGTACCTTCCTTAGCCACTCCACCCACTGGTTTCAAGCCAGAAGTGCTGGGCTTGGACTTATCCTTGCCCTTGCCCTTTCAGTTATCCTTGGGCTTTTTCTGTTGTTTCTTGCCCTTATTCTTTTGAACTATCATTATGGCCTTCCCTTTGCCTTTGTTAATATTCTGCTCAGCAGTTCTCAACATGCCTAGCAGCTCTGGTAGTGATTTGTCAATCTCATTCATATTATAGTTCATGACAAATTGACTAAAACTTTCCGGCAACGATTGCAGGACTAAGTCAGTGGCCAACTCTTGGCCCAAAGGAAAACCAAGTCTCTCTAGGTTTTCAATGTACCCAATCATTTTGAGTACATAAGCACCAACAGGGCTTCCTTCTACTAGCTTGCACTGAAATAGTGCTTTAGAGACCTCGTATCTCTCATGCCTGGCCTGCTCTTGATAGAGCTTCTTAAGGTGTACGATCATATCATAGGCATCCATGTTCTCATGTTGCTTTTGGAGCTCAGAGTTCATGGTGGCCAGCATAAGACATCCAATGTCCAAGGCATCATCTTGATGCTTCTTATAAGCATCCCTTTCAATTCTAGGGGCATTAGCAGTAGATGGCTCAGGAATAAGCTATTCTAGTACATACAGTTTTTTCTCTTGCTTGAGGACAATCCTCAATATCCTGTACCAGTCTAGAAAATTTGTTCCAGACAACTTGTCCTTCTCAAGGACGGATCGCAATGATAAAGTACTTAATGTGTTTGTTGTCATGGTAATCTATTACCAGAAATATGCAAAATATAAGTATCATGCCATAAACATATTTAATGAGGTCTTTTAATTAAATATGCCTCCCACTATTTTATTCAAGTCAATGACCCTCAGCATTGACTCAGAAAATCCCATCGTAAGATTTCCTAGTGGGCCAAGATCCATATTTCACCTAGTTTTGAGTCAGCTTTGGCTGATCACCCAAAATTCAGTTATTTAGGTAGGAAATTACATCACATGTAACTCTTGGATAGTTGGGTGAATAACACTTATTCAAGTCCATCTAATGGTTCAAAGCCCAACTTCATGCTTCTAAGCCTTCAATCCTATTGAAGTGGCCTAGTTAAGTCAGACTTAATGGTTGGCAGTTGGATATTACCTTTATCCCATTGCGTCTTACAAATATAGATAAAGGCATCCTGCTTTGGCAGACCAGCACTTGATCGATACTAGTCTTGACGAGTGCTACGCATTGGAAGGCATCACATAATGACTTAATATTTGCTTTGAGGGAATTATTATTATTATTATTACTAGACCTCACCATTTATTAAACTATTTATCATACCAAAAACATTATCCATGCATCTCATACATAAAAAGCATATAATAAAAGGTGCATGGTTATGGCCTTAGTCCTCCTTTTATGCCTTTTGGTTTTAATAAATACGACCTGCGTGTCGTGCTTTTCTCTCTACATTCTGATTGTATATTCTCTTCTCACCTAACTCCCCTCGAATGTAAAAGAGGTTTCTATATAATGTAATTATGATGTGGAGACAAGAAGACAGCATCAAGTGAGGACATTGGTGGGAGATGCTTGGTGAAGCTGGCTTTCTTTATGCTACTCTCTTAAGGATGCACCATGTATCACAAAAACATATAAACTCATAACAATAATACATTATTATTTTCACGAGTCATAAAATTGGATATAAAATATTGTGCTTTCGTAAAACCACACTACGCAAAGGTAGCACGGGGGTCCCTTGAACCCTTGTGCGGTACGGAACCCTAAGCCCGAACAACATGAACACTTCATGTACCATGGGGAACCCTTGCACCGACGTTCAACACTTGAACCTCTGGTGCCTCCTTGATGGCTTGACATCAACACTTGATGCTGCTGCGGCAAAATAAGAATAGGGTTTCCAAAACCCCTTGTGCCGCGCCTCTTGTGCAGAAACAAGGATTCTATAACGCTGTACATATCACATACATACCAGAAAGCTTCACAAAAACATACATCTTAAAACAAAACAGTTTTCACAAAACATATGAACATCTTCATGGGTTTTTGAAAACAACATCACGATTTTGCATACAACATAAGAAACAGAATATGTTTTCGCAAAGGGTTTCATACGGTTTTCAAAAATAACAAATTAAAGATCATATATTTTGTCAAAAACAAGAACAGAAAACATGTTATCTCATGTAAACGAAAATAGAAAACTGAATCATGGTTTCGCAAGATGCTCTGATTCCACTATTGGGAATTGTGAATACATCACACAGCAAAAAACAGGGATTCCCATTGAGGATCCATGCGAAAAAGCCATAATCTGAGTTTTTTTAAATGATTTACCTCTTGAAGCGTGATCAAAAGGAAGGGCGTGAATCACCAACACCATAATAGAAACGATGTCTCTGCGGTATACACATGAACAGATTCATGAACATCCAACGTCCGCAAAGAGGAGCCTCACGTCTCTCACACAATGCTAGCTGCGAAGAGAAGAGAAGAAACCTGTCGCTCTCTCACTCACTTTTTCTGTAGGTGCGGCTAGGGTTCTGAAATTGTATATCTTAGTAGCCTCTTAGCAGTACTATTTATAATAGTGACTGCCTTAAGTGAGTGTGAGCAGCAGCAAGGTAAGCTGTGCAACCCAAGACCCATCTGTTATGAGTCTGGCCCATATTTGAATCCGAGTCCAACTTGGATCCATTACTCCAATTTTAGCCTGCTCTATGTGTGTGACCCTGCAGGTTCTTATTACAAGCAGTGAGCGATATCTAGCAACACATCGCTGCTACCCAAGTAATAAGAATGTCAGTGATTTGATATAACCTTTCCGTGACCAATGTTTCCGTGTCGTTTAGTCCCTTTGTCAAGATATCTAGATTGAACACAAGGCATGGAATGCATCACCCTTGAATAGTCCAATCATTCATTTCCTGATACTCGAGTAGACTTTGTAACAACAAATGAAATCAATATATCATATTGACTCATTTGAGCATGGCCATGCATTTCGCAGTCTCACTCAATCAGGGGGTCCGAAGATATCGCTCCTATAGGAGTGACAAATCCCATCTAGGTCACTCACATCCCTCTGCATGATTTGCGGTATGTCCAATAACTAACTTTATAATCACCTTGTTACAAATGACATTTGATGGTATTAAAACACACAACTCCTCATGTAGGAATCGTAGTGATTTCAGGTCAAAGGACCACAAACACCATTGTCACTATGAGAATCACCTATGACACTCACGTAACGATCCATGTAGCGTTCTCATGGTGGGTCAGTCCAATACATCATTACTGTAATATGTACCCATGTGAAGACTTGATATCTCATATCCATGACCCATGAGATGTGGTCATCAGTCTATGCACATACTAGTCTTAATGTATTATTATTGTCCTAATTAACAATAATACTTGACTAGGGACATTTAAGAATAGTGTTGTAACCAAAAGGATCTCACGATCAAGTCATCCACTTGATGTTCTATGGCATCAAACTTACTATTCTAAGGACTTTATTATGTTTATCAAAAAGAACACAATAAATGAAATGCCTCATATATAAAATAGCATAATAGAATGTATATAAATACAGAAAATGTATTGGCCTCTGTGGCATACACCAACAGATCTTACTAAACTCGAGGCCGAGCATAGTTTATAAGGTTTATGTTTTTTGAGATTTTATCTAATAAATGAAGTTGCTGTACCGTGAAGTTATCCGATGAACAATAAATACTATTTTTATTAACTGTAACTTTTGTTCACTGGATAATAGCTCTAGTAGAGTTTCACTTTAAGTGACATCACCTTGATGACTTCACACAAGTGACATCATCGTTGACTTTTCAAAAAGGTAAGTTTTGACTTCTTGAAGAAGCTTTGGAGGAAGCTTCCTAGCTTCCTATTGGCTTGTTGGAGAAGCCAATTTCCCTCCTCTCTCACCCACACACTCCACGACCATAAGGCCCAAAATAGGAGCCAAAAATTAGCTTTACACTTTATCACTTTTCATTTCTAATTTTGAAATCACTTTACTATCACTTTCTCTCTCTACACTTCTCTTCTCTCATTTTCTCTCAAATATTTTCTCTCCTTCTTTTTCTCTCCAAACTGCCGGCCACATACCACCACCACCTCTCTATTTTTCTTTTGTTTGCTCCAACTAATCACCTTTCTTAAATCCTCTCATCACCATGATCCTTTTCTCTTTGGTAAGCATCACTTGATTCATCCATTTTCACTATTTTCTCTTAAGCCCTAAGCTTGAAGCTTTAAGGTACTGTTCTTGATTCTTTACCTTCTCTTCTTCTTTTTTATTTCTATGGCCATCACCATGACCATTGATCCTTTCTTCTTCAAGCCTTGGTGTTGACTTGATGAGTTGTGATTCTTAGGGTTTTGAAGGAACTTGGCTGAAATCTTCAAGGAGCATCAAGAAAGTTTCTTTGCTTATTTTCTCTCTTGGTAAGAGGAAGATTATCCACTTCAACTTCTATTGGTAGTAGGAAACTTGTTTGTGTGTTAGTTGTGAGAAACTCATGTTAGGGTTACTCTCTTAATTATGTGTTTTCTAATGATCCTTGTAATAACTTTCCTTTATATGGTTTATTGGTTGTATTTGTGTATATTGATGATCTTGATCATTTTGGATGGATTGGAAACATGAATTGGAAGCAAGGGATCCTTGCTCTCCTTAGTGAGGCTCATGGCCAAACCCCTTCCATTGGGTGTTCATGGTTAACATTTTGTAACATGTTGGAGAGATAACTAATCAAGTGAATAACAATTAATAGAGCAATGAAAAATTTAGGTTCCTACCCCTTTGGGAGGCTCACGGCCTCTAGGACCTTTTTGGGTCTAAACATATAATTTTTGGGTAACCTTGGAACTTAGCTAACTAAGTGTTAAGTAATTAATAATATGGTGGAAAAAATAGTTGGACTCTTGTCCTTAAGAGGTCACGGCCTCAAGGGCCATGTTGGCTAAAAAAATTATGCATTAAGCTAAGGCTTAGGTGATTTAGTAAATTAAGAATTTCTTAAGGATTCATAAGATGGAAAGAAACTTATTCGATGACCTAGTGTGATTCGTGTGAACCTAAGGGAAGAACAAGAGTATGTGAGATTTTGAAAACCTTAGATAATTTTCTAAGTAAGTATGATTCAATATGAGTAAAAGACTTGGCTAATTAAGAGAATTAAAGTTTCAATAAGAATTACAAGAGAATTCCTCTAGAGAAAGCTTTCATAAGAAATGTTAGATCAAAGCGAAACTCCATAATGAACCTTAAAAATGTGTTATCATATTTGAGGATTTGATTAAAATATTAATATGGGTCCATGAGTGGGACCAAAACTTTGTTGATGATTAACTTGGCCAAATTATGGCATGCTATGGAAAAAAATATATCATTATTGAATATACATGGACATGCATTGAGTCGTCATGCATTGTGAAAGTTGGATGGACTATTATTAAGGCCATGTTGCCTAGGAGATTGAATCACACCTATGTGCGGGTACGAATAAACTAGTGTAGGTCATACTGTTGACCTTGAGGGCGTCGGGGCGCGAATGTCTCACAATGGTCAGTCGGTAGCTCCTCTAGGTCGTGGGATAGACCGATGCAAATGCACCGACGATCCGAACCGAGACACTGTCCTATATCGCGATCTCGTGTTGAATGTCTTGTACAATGCCATGATGTGCACGTTGATAAATTGAGAAATTATAGCACTTGTTGGCCTCGGCAACCGAGTTACAGACATGTCTCCTGATCATTCTCTCTGATGTTTGTGTCTAGCTCTATGGAGTAGGATTTTGATATCATGTGCACATGTATAGTTACTACTACCTGAAATTGTTTATTTGTTTACTATTTACTTCTTGATGCTGAATAATATTTCTGATATGCTATGTGGGCATTATGCGCTTTACTACCATAATTGGTAATGAATGTAGGATGTCTTACCTCTTTTCTGTATTTTTGCTATTCTGTTTATTTATATGTTCTCCGAAGACGTCGGTGAAGAAGGGGAAGTACATGAATTCCTTGGCTTCTGGTCTTATTTTGATTAGCTTCCTATCTGGATATGATGTCCCATCCGCAAGGCTTCTTGGGATACACAAAATTGACTTTTCATGGAAGACCGGACTGCTGGCACATCAACCTGAGCACGGATCACTGTGTCTACCTCGGAGATGTGACTGTGACCTTGCTTGGGGGCGTTATGATCTGCCTATTTTTACTTTTCATGCTCGCTCGTATTTATAGTTTTACTTGCCCATACGCGATATGTGGGGAGAGCGTTATTACTCTCCACAAAAGGATTCTTTCTTATCCTCTACACGAGCCCCCGCTCGTAACTCGGTTGCTCGGATGAGGGTTTCCTCCTAAGAGGAAGACCTTGAGGAGGATCTAGCTATGGTTTCTTCTCATTTGCCTTAGGGGCTGATGTTGATTTTAGCCACTGATGGCTATCGGTAAATCTTTTGGGGGGCCTGATGTTTTGTCTTTTTGGTTGGCTGTATATGTATAATCATTTTGGGGCTTGTAAAGTTTTTACTTTTTGTATATCTAATGATGTATCTTAACAAGTGTGATATAAATATATATAACTATGTCGTTTGAATGTATGGTTTACTTTCATGTTACTCTTTGTTGTAACTATGTCTTGTCACTTTATTTTATTATTTTGTAAAAGAAAAAAAAGAATTCACCAATTATTTATACGATTACAACTAAATAGACTTATCCATATTATAATGAGCCAGGTCTTAGTTTATACATTGCATTCTGTTTCGTGGTTATGGTGTGATGTTCCCTCCTCAAAAAGGGACGTTACACTAGGTTCATCAGAGAAGTTTCTTATACCACTTGGTTGTCCAACGTGGTCCTAGTAAAGAAGGAAAATGAGAAGTGGCGTATGTGTGTCAACTATATGCACCTAAATAAGGCATGTCCAAAGGACCCTTACCCGCTTCCCAATATAGATAAACTTATGAGTAACTCATCTGGATTCTGGTTTTTTTCATTTAAGGGCACCTATTCTAGATACAACTAAATTCTCATGAACCTAGATGACGAAGATAAAATGGCATTGATAACCAGTACCCTAGTATATCTGACATATATCTGGATAAGCAGTATCAGCCTTACTACTTCTAACTTATACATCAACTAATCCATAACATTTAAACAAATAATTATGGAGAGCCATAACTAAAAGTCATACATACAAATTTTTACATCCTTAAAGCAAATATAAATAATTACATAAGCTTTGTACTGAAAACATTAAAACTAAACTAAACTAGTTCTTCTGTATCTTCGTTTTCTTACACTTTGGAGGACCTTAACTTGAATTTACATGAAAACACAAATAGGATGAGAAATCATAATTCTCAGTAATGGTATTCCAAAACCAGACATCTATAACATATAAATACAACCTTATCACATAAGAAGTAAAACATGTTATTAAGTGTCCTCTCATGCCCCACCTTTATTCATTAAAGTAGACAAGCTATACTAACATCTCTAGTCTAATTATTCATTGATATGATATAAATATTGTACAAATATCAACTCACAATGAATAATACTACTAGTGTAACACCCCAATTTTTTGTTTTTCTAGATATAAATGTGTTTTATAATATTTGGGAATTTTTGTGAATTTCTTGGGAATTTTTAAGAATTTGAATTATTTTAATATTATTTTAGGCTGTATGTTAAAAATATAATTTTTTTTTCTCGATTATATGTGTTTTATAATTTTTATGATTTTTGTGAATTTTTATGAATTTTTCTGAGTTTTTGATTATTTTAATATTATTTTGAGCTGTATGTGTATTTGAGGCGGACTCAAAAAAATAAAAAATTTTTCGGGACCAGAATGTTTCGGACTGTCAATGAGGGACAAGGGGATCTTACTAAACCCGAAACCGAGAATAGTTGACAGAAATTTTCTTTATATGAGTTTTCTATTATCCATTGAGTAATAATAGCAGTAGCTATTGTCCATTGCATATTATCTTTGGAAAAATATCTTGATAGCGATGACTCAAAGTGATGGACCAATAGCAAGTAGGAAGAAGTCAAAATGGATACTCAAGTTGAAAAGGAGAAATTCAAATTGACTACTCAAGATAGAAGACAAATTCAAATTAGCTACTTACTCTTTCAAGCTTATCTTATCATTCTTTTTCTAGAAGCTTGTAGAAGTAATGACTCACTTAGTGAAATATCTAGGGATAAATATCTAAGGATAAAATATCTAATAGAAAATATCTCAGTAAAATATCTTAGTAAAATATCTGCGTAAAATATCTAAGCAAAAAATATATAAGCTAAATATCTTAAGTGTAATTATGAACCATCATTACATAGCTTTATGATCAACCAATTAAAATCAAGCTTATTTATCAAAAAGTCAACAATAGTGGCATAGACTTTGTTTTGGACTGTTGCATGGTAAGACTTGATGAAGAAGCCTTGGATGATCACCATTGATCTAATCAATGGTGTGAAAACAAACTTGATAAGGAAGCTTAGGATATCTACCCTAGATTAAATCAATGGTTAGGAGATGAAGTCAACATTAATGGTTAGACTAGTTAATCAAGGAACTAGATAATCTAACTTAGTTACTCTAAAATGTCTAAGTAGTAACTAAATGGAACTATCTTAGTTTGTCAATACTTAGAATCTATAGTTATAAGAAAATATCTACGATATTTTTAGAAGGATTATCAATGCATGACAAATGCATGATCTAATCATATAACTAGATGGTTAGTTATGTAACTAAATAATCTAACTAAGTTAGTTTGGATGTAACTAGATGAACTAAACTACCTAAGCTAAGTGTAACTAGGAATTAAAATGAAACTAAACCTAGTTACTTCCATCCTTGAGCTCCACAGCCACTAGGTGCATCTAGGAGGTTCTTGATTAATCTAGTGATGTCTAATGACCATATGAGGACTACTAAGTGACCTTGGTCATGTGAAGCCATGTGATAGTTTTCTATCTTGCTAAACAATTCTATTCTTTCCACTCACTCAACTACACGGCCATGAATGTGTAGTATAAGATATTTCCATTTCATTTTAACACTTTGTAACAATAACTATCTTTCATTTTTTCTCTCACTTCAAGAATAACCAAGAACACCCTTCTTTTTTCCTCTTAGGGCTCTCGGCCTCCACCCCTAACCCCTACCTCCAAGCTTCCATAATTCTATCCAATCCTATTTTCTAAACCTAGATATTATTCTAAACACTTTTCGTCTTGTGAGTTTTACCTAAATCATCTCCTAAGTGCTTCAAAATCAAGCTTAGATTTTATATTCCTAAAGGTAACTTCTTGATTTCTTGATCCTAAGTTGGATTCTTGAATTTCTAAACCATGATTGATCCATGGTTTCTTGTTTTTAAACTTGGTTTATGACTTTAATATTTGTTTAAGATTGTTAGGGTTTTCTTTGGTGCTTCACGAAATCAAAAGGAGAAGGAACTTGAAGGTTGTTGTCTTCCTTGAGTTAAAAGGGAGATTAACATCATCAATCAAGTGTTGGTGGTAAGGGAATGGCTTGTTTGTGGTGAAAAATTCATAAGGATTTATTCACTTGATTGTTTAAGCTTTCATTGTTTATGATTGATTGTCATTGGTATGCTTGATAGCTTAGAAAATATGTTTGAATATGTGATTGGTATGCTTTGTATGCATGAGTATGTGATTAAGAAAGTATGATGATTTTTGTGTAAAGTAGGATATGATTTACATGATGGGAAAATGTATGATGGTTCCAAAGAACCTAAAGGCTCACGACCTCAACACCACTAAGGGAACCAAGTGTTCTAAATTATTTTCCTAATCAAGGATTAAGTTATTTTATGACAATAAATTAAATTAAGTGTTTTTGCAAGGAATAAAGTAATAGAAAATAATTAAATATGATTTATGGAGGATAGTATGAAATTCGGCCAACATACTCATTTTTAATATCCTAGATCCAAAATTATTTTACTAATTGTAGGATTAAGAATTTGATTGATAGAAAATTGATTTGATAGGTTTTTAGACCTAAAAAGAAAGTAAACTAATTTTTGATTAAACTAGTGTAATTAGGTTATTAAGTAAAATAAAAGTAGAAACTTGAAATTTATTGACGTAAAGCTCATCCTTTGGGTTTTGAAGCACGTTAGAAAATTTTGAGCTGTAATATCACAACTTAATCAAAGAAATATTATTTTGTGGAAAATTGTAGAAAATACTATTTTTAGTGAGAAAATGTTGGAATTATTATTTATAGATGAATTATTAAAGAAATATTGGAATTAAAGTCAAATTTTGAAAATAAATGAGAAAATTTTAAATTTGGGCTTAGAATATGTTAGAAATATTTTACACGATTGAAAATATGCAGAAAAATTCTTACACGATTTAAAAATAGTAATTCTTGGCTACGCGTTAAGAAAATGCGATAAAATATTTATGCGATTGAGAAAATGTTGGAAAATCTTTACGCGATTTGAAAATGTAAGAAAAATGTTCCATGATTGTGAAAACTCGATAATATCGCTACATGATTGAATGTAACAGCAGTTTGCTGTCGGGCTATTATGGTGGGCCCGGTTATTTTGAATAGCGATACTGCCAAGAGAAGGCGAGGGTATGTGAAATATTGTGACAATAATAATTGTATATGTGTTTGAATCATACATTATGCATAGAAAAACGTGTCAACTTATTTGATTAAGGCTATGTGCCTAGGAGATTGAATTACATCTAAGTGCGGGTGCGATGGTCGTAGTGTAGGTCAAGTGTAGACCTTGGGGGCGTCGGGGTGCGGGTTTTCCACAATGGCCAGTTGTTAGCGCCCCTGTGCCGTGGATTAGACCGATGCAAATACACTGACAATCTGGACCGAGACACTATCGCTAATCACAATCTGGCGTAGAATGTTTTGTACAATGCCTTGATGTGCACGTTGATAAATTGATATATTATAGCACCTTTGGCCATGGCAGCCGAGTGACAAACATATCTTCTGGATCATTCTCTCTGAAATTGTGTTTAGCTCCATAGAGTAGGAATGAGTCTGTGTGCATATGCATTAGTGGTCAGCATCTTGATAAGATAATTATGTTTATCTAATATTTATCTATGATATGATAGTTATTCTATGAAATGATAATATGATTCACTGTGAAATGATAATGTGTTACATTATGTTAATTACTATATCTGTATTTTTGCTATCATTTTCTATACTGTGACACTGGTATTGATGTAGGGGATCTCACCTCTTTGCTATATTGTTTGTCTGTTATGCTTTTATGTTTACGTTTGATAAAGACCGTAAGAAGGATGAGGTTGGATCGCCTAGGTTTGTGTTGGATTGAATTTATTTGATCGATTTGCAATGGCTGCATGGAGGAATTTCTCTGATTATATGTGAGCGCAGTTTCACGAAAACGCTGATGCCTGGCATGTCGACTCAGATACTCAAAGTTTTAGTTATATAGGAGAAGTGACTCTATCCCCGAGTGAGACCAACCATGGAACCCCTACTATTACATATAATGCTTGTGTACATATAAAGTTCTCCATGCCTATTAGAGAATTGTGGGACATTGCTCATTGTTTGCCTAGTGAAGACTCTACGGAGTCAACTGCTCAGACTCCTATCCGTAGAGATACGTCCCAACCAGAGAACGTGTCTGTAGAGGATCCGGGAGAGGATCAGGTTCAGGACCTTACTCTCCAGGTGTTTTGGCTTGGGCCAGGTTGAGTTTTTATATGGTAATTATATATTGTTTTAGAGTACGTGTGTTTCATGTAATTAAGTTGTTACTAATCTATGATGTGTATATGGGATGTATTTTATTTAGTCTTTATATCTTGTATTTTTTTTCCTAACTCAACAAAGTTTTTGTTATCCGCAAAAAAGAATTTTTGAAATCTTTATTACAATAATATTAAATATTTTATAACTTGGGTAACTAATTATAAGGAGTTAGTCTGAAATGTGATACCCTAAAGAGGGTGTTACATTAGTTAGTATCAGAGCCCAAGTTAGAGTCTTTTGGGTTTGTGGGTAGGTTTGTCTTGTTTGTGCTGTGTGTTTCTCTGACATTGAACACAGAGAAATATTGTTTGGTTTTCGAAAGGAGACAATCTTGTTCGAAATGGTTACAATTAGTTTTCATTGCATTGTGGTTAGTTTGACGTTGAAGAAAAGGCAATGGCTCGTGGTAGACGTAAGCGTGTGGACGTGAGACGTGATGATGATCATATGGTCGCAACAAGAAGTGTAATGCAGAGGATGGCTGACGTAGCGGTACAACAGAGTTAGAAGGTCGCTCAGTAGCAGAAACTGATAACCGAACTTCAAAACTTGTTAGGGTTGAATCAATCTCAGAGTACAAGACCCTGTAACTTTGGACCAACTGGGTTCCAAAAAAGGAGGAAACATAAAGTCAGTCGATCCCAGTGGAAATCATACTTACGACCCTCAGGAAGCCAACAGCAACAACAACAGTAGTCACGTGGGGGAGGTCCGAGTAACAATTGTTTTGGTTAGACTATGGCATCGCCAACAAAGTGTTTGAAGTGTGGAAAGGGCCATATGACAAGGGACTGCACGATCAAAGGTATAATTTGCTTTAGATATGGAAAGCCTGGTCATATCTCGAAGGATTATGATCAACCGACGACGGAACCTTCTGTTAGTAATGAACATGCGACAAGATCTCATGTAGGAGAAAGAGTCAATACAAAGAATGGAATGGTATCGTTCAAATATAAAGACTTAAGAAACAAGGAAGCTATGTCATAGAGAGTAATCCTAAAATGGTACTATATAACTCGCAAGATAACCTATTCTTGTATTATCTGTGACTGTGTGAACCATTTGGGTTTATCTGTGTTTTTAATTCCTTTTGACTTGAATATTACTACTTCAACTGCTAAACTTGCTATAACTACTCAAGCCTATTTAAAAACTATCCTATTATTATTTGAGATTGGAACTTTTCTGTTGATTTAGTTTGTCTACTTCTTTCACAAATAGACTAAGTAAATTGATTTGGGTTATTTGTGTCTTTGTTATCTTTTGATCTGAGTTCTACTATTCCTGTTAAACTTGTTGTTTATACTCAAGTTTTCTAACTCTGCCCTATATCTATTAAAGATCAAATCTCTTCTGTTGATTTGATTTGCTTATCTAAAATCACATCTGCTTGAGTTCATGATTTTATGGAAGGATTAATTATTTTCCAACCATATCCTGTTATATTGTTCTATTGTTTCAATAAAACTTTAGTGTTCTTTGAGACTGAGATTTTTGGATTTGAATCCAGAAAGTTCATTTCCAAATTTATTGGACCATATCAAATTCCTTATTGAATAAATCTGGTAATCTACCAAATAGCCTTATCACTTTTCTTTCAAATCTTCACAGTGTCTTCCATGTATTTCAATTGAGAAAATATATTCCTGATTCAACCCATGTCATGGTACCAAATACAGTACAATTAGAAGAGAACTTGATTTATGAGACATTTTCTGTTAAGATTAAGGATAGACGAGTGAAACAACTTAGAGAACTTACCTTGGTGAAGATAATCTGGAATGATGTGACAAGAGATACAACATGGGAACTAGAAGACTAAATAAAGGGAGTCGCTATTTTCTCCAAGATCAATTTGCGTTTTGATTATCATCAGATTCATGTGAAAGTAGAAGATATTCCAAAACAGTTTTTTAGGCGCTTTATAGGCACTACAAGTATTTAGTAATACCGTTCGGAGTAACGAATGCTTCTATGATATTTACAAATTATATGAATAGAGTCTTTCGTCCCTATTTAGACAAATTTGTCCTTATGGACGACATTCTGGTCTATTCTTGAAGTCCGGAGGAATATGCTGAACATCTTAATGCGGTTCTTCAAATTCTGAAGAAGAAGAAGAAGTTATACGCGAAACTGTACAAGTGTGAATTTTGATTAAAGTGAGTTCAACTTTTGGATTTAGGTTGTGTTGATACCAAATAGAAATATTGTGGCATATAGGTAGTTGAAAGTGCACGAGAAGAGTTATCCTACTCATGATTCGAAATCTGCGATAGTCATTTTTGCGTGGAAGATCTAGAGACGTTTTCTTTATGGAGCAACCTACAATGTCTACAGTGATCACAAGAGCTTGGAGTACCTGTTCGATCAAGAGGAGTTTGGTAGGAGGCAGAGACGATAATTAGAATTTTTGAAAGACTATGATTTTCAACTTTAGTATCATTCCAGAAAGGTGAATGTCGTAGCGGATACCTTAAGTAGAGAATGTGATCAGTGTATCTGCTATAATGGTTAAGGATAATGCAAGAATATGTGGTTGTTTGTGAATTTGACACCAGGGAGAATTTGTTTGAATACGATTACTATTTCGAATAGTCTGATGGAGGAAATTTGAGAGAAGTAGCAAGATGATCTAGAAACGACGTAACTGGAGATGCTACGTGGAAGCTTGAAGACAAGATAAAGGAGTAATATTCTCTTTGTTTTAAATGTAAGAGAAATTTTGAGGACAAAATTTTTTTTAAAGGGGGAGAGTTGTAACACCCTGATTTTTCATTGCTCTTGATATAAATACGTTTTAAAATTTTTGTGAATTTTTAGGGAATTTTTAAGAAATTAGATTATTTTAATATTATTTTGATTATTTTAATATTATTTTATGCTTTGTATGCTCAAAATTTATTTTTTTTTGAATATATGTGTTTTATAATTTTTACAAATTTTGTGATTTTTTATGGATTTTTCTGAGTTTTTGATTATTTTAATATTATTTTGAGCTATATGTGTGTTTGAGGCGAGCTCAGAAAAATAAATTTTTCCTGAACCAGAAAGTTTTGGACTGTCAAGGAGGGACCGGGGGATCTTACTAAACCCGAAATCGGGAACAGTTGACGAAAATTTTCTTTATCTGAGTTTTCTATTATCCATTGAGTAATAATAGCAGCAGCTATTGTCCATTGGGTAATATCTTTGGGAAAATATCTTGATGGCGATGACTTAAAGTGATGGACCAATGGCAAGTAGGAAGAAGTCAAAATCGATACTCAAGTTGAAGAGGAGAAATTCAAATTGACTACTCAAGCTAGAAGACAAATTCAAATTAGCTACTTACTCTTTCAAGCTTATCTTATCATTCTTTTTCTAGATGCTTGCAGAAGCAATGACTCACCTAGTGAAATATCTAGGGATAAATATCTAAGGATAAAATATCTAACAAAAAATATCTCAGTAAAATATCTACATAAAATATCTAAGCTAAATATCTTAAGTGTAATTATGAACCATCATTACATAGATTTATGATCAACTAATTAAAATCAAGCTTATTTATCAAAAGGTCAACAATAGTAGCATAGACTTTGTTTTGAACTGTTGGATGGTAAGACTTGATGAAGAAGCCTTGGATGATCACCATTGATCTAATCAATGGTGTGAGAACAAACTTGATAAGGAAGCTTAGGAATGTACCCTAGATTAAATCAATGGTTAGGAGATGAAGTCAACATTAATGGTTAGACTAGTTAATCAAGGAACTAGATAATCTAACTTAGTTACTCTAAAAAGTCTAAGTAGTAATTAAATGGAACTAACTTAGTTTGTCAATTCTTAGAATCTATAGTTACAAGAAAATATCTAGGATTTTCTAGAAAGATTATCAATGCATGAGAAATGCATGATCTAATTATGTAACTAGATTGTTAGTTATGTAACTAAATAATCTAACTAAGTTAGTTTGGATGTAACTTGATGAACTAAACTACCTAAGCTAAGTGTAACTAGGAATTAAAATGAAACAAAGCCTAGTTACTTCCATCCTTGAGCTCTACGGCCACTAGGTGCATTTATGAGGTTCTTGATTAATCTAGTGATGTCTAATGACCACATGATGACTACTAAGTGACCTAGGTCATGTGAAGCCATGTGATAGTTTTCTATCTTGCTAAACAAGTCTATTTTTTCCACTCACTCAACTACACGGCCATGCATGTGTAGTATAGGATATTTCCATTTCATTTTAACACTTTGTGACAATAACTATCTTTCATTTTTCCTCTCACTTCAAGAATAACCAACAACACCCTTCTCTCTTCCTCTTGGGGCTCTCGGCCTCCACCCCTAAACCCTACCTCCAAGCTTCCATAATTGTACCCAATCCATTTTTCTAAACCTAGATACAATTCTAAACACTTTTCATCTTGTGAGTTTTACCTAAATCATCTCCTATGTGCTTCAAAATCAAGCTTAGATTTTATATTCCTAAAGGTAACTTCTTGATTTCTTGATCCTAAGTTGGATTCTTGAATTTCTAAACCATGATTGATCCATGGTTTCTTGTTTTTAAGCTTGGTTTATGACTTTAAGATTTGTTTAAGATTGTTAGGGTTTTCTTTGGTGCTTCACGAAGAACTTGAAGGTTGTTGTCTTCCTTGAGGTTAGAGGGAGATTAACCTCATCAATCAAATGTTGGTGGTGAGGGAATGACTTGTTGTTGGTGGTGAAAAATCCATAAGGATTAATTCACTTGATTGTGTAAGCTTTCATTGTTTATGATTGATTGTCATTGGTATGCTTGATAGCTTAGAAAATATGTTTGAATATGTGATTGGTATGCTTAGTATACATGAGTATGTGATTAAGAAAGTATGATGATTTTTGTGTAAAGTAGGATGTGATTTACATGATGGGAAAATGTATGATGGTTCCAAAGAACCTAGAGGCTCACAGCCTCAACACCACCAAGGGAACTAAGTTTTCCAAATTATTTTCCTAATCAAGGATTAAGTGATTTTATGACAAGAAATTAAATTAAGTATTTTTGCAAGGAATAAAGTAATAGAAAATAATTAAATATGATTTATGGAGGATAGTATGAAATTCGGCCAACATACTCATTTTTAATATCCTAGATCCAAAATTATTTTACTAATTGTAGGATTAAGAATTTGATTGATAGAAAATTGATTTGATAGGTTTTTAGACCTAAAAAGAAAGTAAACTAATTTTTAATTAAACTAGTGTAATTAGGTTATTAAGTAAAATAAAAGTTGAAACTTGAAATTTACTGACGTAAAACTCACCCTTTGGGTTTTGAAGCGCGTTAGGAAATTTGGAGCTGTAATATCACAACTTAATCAATGAAATGTTATTTTGTGGAAAATAGTAGAAAAAACTATTTTTAGTGAGAAGATGTTGGAATTATTATTTATAGATGAATTATTAAAGAAATATTGGAATTAAAGTCAGATTTTGAAAATAAATGAGAAAAGTTTTAATTTGGGCTTAGAATATTATAGAAATATTTTACGCAATTAAAAATACACAGAAAAATTATTACGCAATTTAAAAATAGTAATCCTTGGCTACACGGTTAAGAAAATGCAACAAAATATTTATGCGATTAAGAAAATGTTGGAAAATCTTTACGTGATTTGAAAATGTAAGAGAAATGTTTCGTGATTATGAAAACTCGATAATA
Source organism: Ormosia semicastrata (assembly GCA_029884595.1). Lineage (NCBI taxonomy): Eukaryota > Viridiplantae > Streptophyta > Magnoliopsida > Fabales > Fabaceae > Ormosia > Ormosia semicastrata. The sequence continues at coordinate 47,924,171 of JAQQTO010000060.1, forward strand.
TCGCTACGCGATTGAACGTAATAGCAGTTTACTATCGGGCTATTGTGGTAGGCCCGGTTATGTTGAATAATGATACTGCCAAGAGAAGGCGAAGGTATGTGAAATACTGTGAAAATAATAATTGTATATGTGTTTGAATCATACATCATGCATAGAAAAAATGTCAGCTTATTTGATTAAGGCTATGTGCCTAGGAGATTGAATTACATCTAAGTGCGGGTGCGATGGTCGTAGTGTAGGTAAAGTGTAGACCTTGGGGGTGTCGGGGTGCGGGTTTTCCACAATGGCCTGTTGTTAGCGCCCATGTGCCGTGGATTAGACTAATGCAAACACACCAACGATCCGGACCGAGACACTATCGCTAATTACGATCTGGTGTAGAATATTTTGTACAATGCCTTAATGTGCTCGTTGATAAATTAATACATTATAGCACTTTTGGCCACGACAGTCAAGTGACGAACATATCTTCTGGATCAATCTCTCTGAAATTATGTTTAGCTCCATGGAGTAGGAATGAGTCCGTGTGCATATGCATTAGTGGTCAACATCTTGATAAGATAATTATGTTTATCTGATATTTTATCTATGGTATGATAGTTATTTTGTGAAATGATAATATGATTCACTGTGAAATGATAATATGGTACATTATGTTAATTACTATATCTGTATGCTTGCTATCATTTTCTATACTGCCATACTGGTATTGATGTAGGGGATCTCACCTCTTTACTATATTGTTTGTCTATTATGTTTTTATGTTTACATTTGATAAAGACCGTAAGAAGGACGAGGTTGGATCGCCTAGGTTTATGTTGGATTAAATTTATTTAATCGATTTGCAATGGCTGCAAGGAGGAATTTCTCTGATTATATGTGAGTGCTGTTCCACGGAGGCACTGATGCCTGGCATGTCGACTCAGATACTCAATGTTTTAGTTATATAGGAGATGTGACTCTATCCCAAAGTGAGACCTACCATGGAACCCCTACTATTACATATAATGCTTGTGTACATGTAGAGTTCTCCATGCCTATTAGAGAACTGTGGGACATTGCTCATCGTTTGCCTAGTGAAGACTCTACGGAGTCAACTGCTTAGACTCCTGTCTGTAGAGATACGTCCCAACCAGATAACGTGTCTGTAGAGGATACGGGAGAGGATCAGGTTTAGGACCTTACTCTCCAAGTGTTTTGGCTTAGGCCAGGTCGAGTTTTTATATGGTAATTATATATTGTTTTAGAGTACGTGAGTTTCATGTAATTAAGTTGTTACTAATCTATGATGTGTATATGGGATGTGTTTTATTCAGTCTTTATATCTTGTGTTTTTTTTTTTCTAACTCAGTAAAGTTTTTGTTATCCGCGAAAAAGAAATTTTGAAATCTGTATTACAATAATATTAAATATTTTATAATTTGGGTAACTAATTATAAGGAGTTAGTCTGAAATGTGATACCCTAAAGAGGGTGTTACAACTAGCATTGGATTAACAATTACAGCAAATAAGTGAGACTATACTCACTGCCTATGAAGCACAGACACGGACACGAACACAGAGACACACCAAATTCAAAAATTGTAGGACACAAACATGGCATATATATATATATATATATATATATATATATATATATATATATATATATAATTACAAAATTTAAGTGAAAAGATTCATAATTCATTAATATCATTTTTATAAGCTTGAAGATTTACAATATCTTAATATATGTCATATGTGCCAATATTTGCTACCTAGTAAGCCCCTCGTAAAAAATATGGAGCATAATTTCTATTGATATATTCTAAAAAATCTCCTAAACCAACTTCTCCTAATAGAACTAACCATGTACGAGTTTATGTGCATAAAAAATAATTAACTGGAGGGAATATTGGTGTGAAGTAGGCTTCGGTGACGACAAAGTGGATGATTTAGTACGAGTAAAGGTAGAAGGAGCAGATGAAAATAGTAGTGTGTGAAAAGATAAAACTTAAAATACTCGTATGTGAAAATAGTGGCCTGGGACGTTAGTTATGTGATTGAGCTTGGATAGGTTACGGGCTTACTAATTGAACATTAATCATAGAAACTAATTTTTTTAAAAATATATATATTAATGAGTTGTGTCCGAGTTGTGTCCTAGATATGTCCAAACGTGTCTGAGACATATCCAAGCGTGTCCAAGACGTGTCCAAAATGAAAAAAATAATCTTTTTAATTGAACACATTCTGACACGCAAGACACGTGTGTCGTACGGGTGTCCCCATGTGTCTGACACGAACACGTGTCCGACACGTGGACACGCTTAAAAAATGACATGTCCGTGCTTCATAACTCACTACCACTAGAACATTCACATTCTGGCTCTATGTAAACATTCACCTAGCAACCTTATATTCCAACGCTAAACTCATACTCTTAATTTAGCTATTTCCAAGAACTGTGTTTCCTCGTATCTATCTGGTAATGAGTGGACTGTTCCATCCCATAATAGTCAGTGTACTACTTCCACTACATACCTGATGATGAGTGGACTGTTCCATGTACTACTTCTACAACATCAAACTAGTAACCTTGGCCCTATTAATATGGACTCTTGTGGAAAAATACTTAACTCGTCCTTCGCTGACTTAGAACTTAACTCATCCTTTGCCTAGCATAGGACTTAACTCATCCTTAGCCTAGCATTGGACTTAACTTTGCCTAGCATAGGACTTAACTCATCACAACTCCACCTTTAGCAAAGTGCTTGCCTTACTACTTTTTAAGGTCAAGGGGCTTATCTCGCTCCCTTAGTTAGGAATTATAGTGAACTATAGTTCAACCTTAGTAAATAAAATATCCAACTCTTGTTGGCTCTATGGGTCAACCTTAATAAATAAGGGAACCATCTCTTGCTAGCTCTATGGTTCAACTTAATAAATAAGGGAACCAACTCTTGCTCACAACTCCACCCTTTATAAAGTGCTCCTTTGCAAGGTCAAGGGGCTTGTATCGCTCCCTGAGTTAGGAATTATATGCTAATCTTGCTATAGTTCAACTTTGATGAACAAAGGAACCACACTTGCCATGGTTCAACTTTATTGCATAAGGGAACCAACTCCTGCTATGGTTCAACCTTATTGTATAAAGGAACCAATGCTTGCTATGGTTCAAATTTGATAAATAAAGGAACCACACTTGCTATGGTTCAACTTTGATAAACAAAGGAACCACACTTGCTAGTTCAACTTTATTGCATAAGGGAACCAACTCTTGCTATAGTTCAACTTTGATAAACAAAGGAACCACACTTGCTATGGTTCAACTTTGATAAACAAAGGAACCACATGTGCTATGGCTCAACTTTATTGCATAAGGGAACCAACTCTTTCTATCGTTTAACCTTATTACATAAAGGAACTAACTCTGAGTGCCTAAAAAAGCTTATTTTCATGAATGCATCAAATGTACATCCTAACTTACAAAATTATAGAATTTTATAGGCAATTATCCTTATCTCATATCTTTCAAATGAAACAAGCCTCTTCATTTGACATAGTATAGCTAAAGATATGCCACAAAATGTAGCAACTAAAACAGGGCAATTTGCTAACTTACCAAATTCTAACCTTATTTTAATAAAAAACTTGGAATGTATAAAGAGTGATAAATTCTTGAAATTTTTACCACTCATATTCTTACATGTTAGCTTTAAAATGCTAATGGTTTCATGCAAAAATGACCTTAAAATAGGAATTTATACAATTTGGTTTAACAGGTGTTAGTATGCTTGTTTCTAAATAATCTAACCCAAATACAAACCTAAACTGGGCCTAACTGGGTTGTAGTAAAAATCTTAAATTTTTACCATATGAAGATTTGTATATTAGCTTTCATATTCAATAAGAAGCAGGTCATTCCGATGACTACAACTCAAGTTATGCTACAAATACTACAAGTCGTCAGGATGCTGCCCTGTCTCACGCCTAGGTATGGCACTCTCTGGCTAGTCCTGGACTGAAAAATCTCAATCCACGCCTAGGCGTGGCAATCTTGTGGCGTGGCAATCTTGTGCCTAGGCGTGACTCTACTGTAGAAAAGTCTATAGAAACCGAGCCACTGTTTGATTTGTTCCCAATCTATTTTCAACCATTCCAGATTAGTTTCTATTTAATTTCTAACATTAAATACCTCCTTTAAACATGTTGTAACATTAATACAGCCTATTGGATAACTTAGGAATGGATTAATGACCTAAATTACACTATCACATACCTATTTCTTAAATTTCAACTTAAGGAACTATTTGACTATGCCTTAAGACAAAATCTAATAACTTGCATCCACTAAAGTGAAACTAACTCAGTTTCATCAAAGAAGACAACAACTATCAAAGAAAATAGATTTTTGCATCTCAAACCCATTTTCTCCATCTGTGTCCTAACTTCACACAATGGGAAGGAAGGAGAAAAAGATGGAGTAAAAGGCTAGAAATCCCCTGCCTCTTAGTGTAGATGAAGATCTTCAAGCTTTCCTCTTGATCTTCTTCTTCTTTCTTTCTTCCCCTTTCTCTCTTTTCTCCTTTCGTTTCTTTCTTTTCTCTGTTTTTGGTTGAGGGCTTCGTGAGAAAGGAGAGAAAATGAGGATAAAAAGTCAAGCTTGGAAACTTAAGTTTCTATGCTGAAACTTATATCTGCTAAGGACACTCGAATTATACTAATTCAAGTTTCCTAACTTCCAACAACTTTAAAATAAATACTAGGATTCATCTAAATTGTTGTTTCACCTTTATCCTATTTTTCATATCTGCTGTTAGTCAATCTGCATTAAAGCACACTCTCAGTATGTTTAAAATACCAAACTAACTCTGATGATTCTTAAATTTTAACTACATCTTACTTGGCTCATTTGTAACCTAGAAACAAGTTATCCATACATGTTTCCCTCAACATAGCCTTTAAAGGCATTTTCTGAGTTATTTTAGACTACTTTTCACCTTCTGTGTTATAGCAAAGTACCTAAACTAACTCGGTTTGTCACAAAACTGAACCAATATATCAAGCAAGTATTAGGCTACCTTTGTAACCATTTACAAGACAAACATGTTATTAAGGGTGTTACATGTTATATCATTCTATTTAAATAATGCAGCATAACTTACTAGTGGATGATGAATAAAGTCTTTGAATAATAAATTGGAAAGATGCTAGAAGTTTAAATTTATGACATGATTGTCAAGACAATCGAGTTCGGTGACCATGTGGAAGATTTGGAAGAGGTTTTCACCCAGGTTTATAAACATAATATGAGATTAAACCCTGAAAAGTGCTCTTTCGGAGTATATGCCGAGAAGTTTCTGGGGCTTTTATTGACGAATCACACATTGAAGCCAACCCGGAGAAATGTCAGGCCATTCTCGATATGCGCAGTTATAGTCTGTGATGGAGGTGAAACAACTAACAGGCCGGATGGTGGCCCTCACTTAATTTCTAGCTAAGGCTACCCAAAAGTCTCTTCCCCTTTTTAAAACTCTAAGGAAAGGGAAAAACTTTGAGTGAACCCCAGAGTGCAAGGCCACATTCCAGGAGTTGAAGAAAATGTTAGCAACATCCCCAATCCTGACAAAGTTGGATCTTGGTGAAACTTTATATACCTACCTCTCAGTCATCAATGAAGCAATCAGTTCAATCCTGATAAGAGAAATCAACGAAGGTCATAAGCCGATTTATTTTGTGAGCAAGGTCCTACAAGGCCCTAAGCTCCACTATAAGAAGATTGAGAAACTAACCCTAGCACTGCTAACTACTTTTAGAAGATAACAATATTTTCAGTGCCACCCTGTGATTGTAAAGACGGATTATCCGATTTATCAAGTGTTGCATAAGCTGGATCTCGATAGAAGAATGATCGCTTGGATGGTGGAGCGCTTTGAATTCAATATCACTTACGAGCCAAAGACAAGTGATAAAGACCCAAGTGTTATTTGATTTTTTAGTGGAGTCTACTCTGGATTTCGACCATCCTAGAGTGAATTCCTAGACCATCTATATTGACGGTTCCTCAAATCCCAAAGCCAGTGGCGCTGGGGTCATATTAGAAAATGGAGTCGGGCTCATATTGGAACATTCTTTAAAAGTTCAAATTTGTGACTTCAAATAACTAGGTAGATTATGAAGCATGTGTTGCGTGCATCACCATAATAGGAGCCACATATATAATTATATGTAGTGATTCACAGTTGGTGACATATCAAATTTGAGGTGATTATTAGGCTAAGAAACACCTGTTATAGAAATACCTAGCCAAGGTGAAGAAACTAATGGAGGATTTTAATAGTGTTAAGGTGGAGCACATCCCAAGGGAATAGAAGTCAAGAGCTAACTTCTTGTTAAACCTTGCTAAAACATAAAGGCCCAGCAACAATAGGTCTATGACCCAAGAGATACTGCTTGCGCCCAGTATAATGGAATCTGAGATCCTCATACTATAAGATAATACAGCCTAGATCACACCTATAATTGCCTACCTCCGCGATGGCTCTTTGTCGAAAGACCATAAGGAAACTCAAAAACTAATACGAAGAACGACATAGACCATCGTGGATTTTCATTTCCTCTCCTTAAGTGCCTTAGTCCAAAAGAAGGAGAGTATGTTTTTGCTAAAATCGGTGGAGGAAGTTGTGGCCATCACATCAAAGGAAAGTCCCTAGCACAAAAAAAGCTAAAGGTTAGGTACTATTGGCCTAGTATGGAAGTTGATAACATGGAACATGTCTAGAGCTCATCTCTTGAGTTTGAAGTTGTAACACCCTAATATCGATAACCTAGTATATTATGCATACACTTGGATAAACAGTATTAGCTATACTACTTCTAACTTAAATCAACATACTAATGCATATCATTTAAATAAATAATAATGGAGAGTCTTGCGGAAACTAAAAGTATATACATATATCTTGCCTCAAAAGGCCACATTGTATACATAAACTTTCATACAAACTAAAAGCAGAGTAAATAAATAAAAAGCTTTACAACTAAGCATAAAAACTAATCTACTCTAGTCTTCATACTTTTCTTCTTGCCTTCAAAGAGCTTCCACCTAGATTTACATGACAACAAATGGAGTGAGAAATCATATTTCTCATTATAAGTAACCAAAACCAGCAGTTTAAACATTCACAATGAATAAACCCAACTGAAACTAATAAATATACTTATAATCATCACATAAGAAACAATCACAAACTTCCTCTCTGTGTAACGTCCCTAAGCAAACTATACTTCTGATCTAATACTAGTAACCATGATGATATCAAATAACCGCCCATACAATCATTTGAAATCATCAACTAGACAACTACTCATATAGCTGTCACCGAAGGCAAATGCAATACAAACACAACAGGCATACAAATTCCAATCAAAACAAGTATTAAATAATGCAATAATGAGATGATGTGTGCTCAAAGAAAGGTGTATGATAGTGCAAGTGCAATATTGTGATACTTTACTATTCCCGTAGGTAGGGAGGGAATCTGCTATGATAACGTGTAACCTTTTATAGCCTACCCCATAGGAAAGAAGTCTGTTACCACAACATGTATCCTCCTAAAGCCTACCCCACAGCCTACCAAGTAGTCTATAATAAACTGGGTGGATATTGCCACTGAAAACTGAGTGGATGCCTCCACTTCCTTATCTCTAGGAATAACAAGTATGTGTGTGTGTGAAAATACGGATTTATGCCTATCTCTAACACAACCTCCACATAACTCTATACTAAGTCCATCATTGCACTAATAACTTTTCCTCTTTTTTGTGAGAGCATTTCAGGAACTATGACACTTAACCAATGCCAACTAGACTTAGTACACTTTCTACCTTTGCATTACTAGCTCTAACTCCTCTCCACTTTATAAAAGCTTTCATGCACTATAGCATTCACCCTTTCTAACTAGGATCTATGACACTCAACTCTTACCAACCAAACTTAATTCTTTTTTATCTAGTACCCAACATACTCATCACTCCACAAGTAATATCTGACACAACACCATGTTGCCTAGGGAGCTAGAAACCTAACCATGGCAATCCATAGCTAATGGATACACCAAAACTCTTTTCTTTCCCTTATATGCAACTAGGTTTTTCTCTCTGAGAAATACCCTTACTAGTATCTTAACACTCTTAAAAAGGCATAACTAAGGGATCTAAACCAATATGGTAGCTCATTTCTCCAAGAAAAACATCTTGTTCAATTCTGTTCTGGGCACCTAAGCGCCATTTTCCTAAGCACTTGAGCGCTAGATTGGCAAAGCATTGCTCTGTTCTGCTGCACGACGCGTGCCTAAGCACTCTGCACTAAGCACTCAATGCCCTGCTGCGTGTATCACTCTATGACCTATGAGCGCCTGGGCGCCTAAGTGCTGGTCACCCAGAATGGATTCTGCAGAATTCATTAGAATTCATGAGTGGTTCCTTTGGAACAACACTCACCTCCAAACAATTAAGATCAACTTCCTTATGATTTCTAATACCAATAACAACCTCTAAACTTGTTGCAATTCTCTTACAACCCATTAATTCACTTAAGCATGTAATTGGATCAAAAATCACATTTATTCATCTCTTTTCTAAGCTCCTCATTAATGAATCAAATCTGGTTATCTTAAGCCATAAATGGCTAACTAAACCTTACTAAGCTAAATCTAACCTAACTTAATCCTTGGAATCAAGAATAAAGCCAAGAACACAGATTTGGCCTATCCAAACCCCTAGTTCCATTCATGAAATCCAAAGTCCATTCAAGATGAACAATAACGAAAATGATGAATAGAAATCCTCTACCTCTTGTAGACAACGTGATCTTGAAGCTTTGCTCTTGCTCTTGGATCTTTCCCTTTGCTTTCCTTCTCTTTCTCTTCTCTTTCTCTTCTTTCTACCCTTGGTTTTCCTTTTTCTCTTTTTCTTCCTTTTGTTTTGCTGCTTCTACTGTGGGATGAAGAAGAGAAATCCCAGTTCACTTCTTAAAGGATTGCCACTAATGTGGTATTAAAAATCTCTATCTGCTATGAACACTTAGATTCCATTGAATCCAGTTTTCCAACTTCCAACAAGTCTAAAATAAATCCTAAGATTCATTAAAAATTTTATTTCACCATTTCTCTATTTTTCTATATCTATTGGTGCTCAATCGGCACTAAAAGCACAACCAGTATGCCTAAAAATACTAAATTAATTCCAACTATCCTAAAGCTTTAACTACATCATACTTAACTCATTTGTGATCTAGAAACAAATTATTCACATCTATTTCCCTTCAAATAATAGTTTATGTTATTTTCTGAGTCATTTTAGGCCACCTTCTATAATCTGGGTTACAACAAAGTGCTTAAACTAATTCAATTTGTCACAAAACTTAATTAACATGCTAAATAAATCATATGCTATCTTTGTACACATATACAAGTCTAACATATTTTTCTAGGATGTTACATAAGCACTTGGTAACAAGTGGTATTAGAGCTCAACTTTTGTGTAAAGAGCTTAATAGATTCAAGAAGAGAGATGACTTCTTCAAATCCTTTTTCATCAAAGGGCGCTTCCATCAATAGACCCTGTAACATACTAATACCAAATACCTTAGTATATACTGAATATACAATAGCATATAGTATTAGACAAGTTACTTCTAACTTAAAACAACTTTCTAGATTCATAATAACCTTACACGTTATTATAAAGAGCCACGAAGAAAAGAAAAGATTACATATATATATATATATATCCTCAGCCTCAAAGGGCATATTATAATACATAAAGTTTATACAAAACCAAAGCAAATATAATTATATACAAGCTTTGTTCTAAAGCAAATAAAAACTACTCTAGTCCATCTGCTTCTTCTTCTTCTCCTTAAAAGAGTCTAGACCTGGATTTATCATGGAATTAACAAACGGGGTGGGAATTCACAATTCTCAATATATGTTTCCAAAACATGTCATCATGATACCTCCAGCTGCTTCAGGGAAAAAAAGTTATACAACAATAACTAGAATGATGGCATAAGCTAAAATAGTCCTTTATCTTCCCGAGGTAGATAGTTCATTCATTTACAAAATGTGGCATAATTATAGCACAATTATCCATTCACAATGAATAAACAAACCCATTTACATGAGAATGTGTTTGCAAAAAGTACATGAATGACTACTTATTACCAAAGAAACATTCACATACTCACTCTATGCAATATTCACAAGCAAACCATAAACCCAAAACCACATCTCATTTCATAAAGGAAGACAATTGCCATGCAATGTGTTATGCCCCATGGTTATGCCTAAAAAATGCCCTCAGAGTATGCTTGTGCAAATTTTTGTTTTAGGAAACACATGATACTTGCTCATTCCCAAGAACATGTTTCCCTTGTATCTTTCTGGGTGGTAAGGCAATGACCACTTAACACTACCTGGTAATGAATGGACTATTCCAGCTCACAACAATGAGTGTACTAATATCATCTTATATACTGGTAACCCTGACCATAATAGCCTGTTCGCTACAAGAACTTAGGATCTTTAATCCCATTCTCTGGCCAATTGATTGTGCACATCACATAAAGTTATAATACATAAGAATAGTAAGTTAAAAAAAAACATGCAGAGTTATTTTCATACACAAAGGATACTCTCCTACATGATTGTATATCCAACATTCATACAACATCACAAGGTCCACACTAACCAAGTGAAAGAACAAAATCTAGCAAACATGTAACTCCAACTTAACTTTATCACACAAAGGAGCAAATCCATGTTGCTAGTGTAACATCCTCCCTAACCTAATGATCCTCATCAAGGTTACAGAAGCTCAGTATTGCTAGTATAAGGTATCTGTTAATTCGGGTAACCTTTTGAACTAGTTTGAGTGTAATTCTGTAACACTGAATACAGAAAAATAATTAAAGTATCTACAGAATCAGTTGATATGATGGAAATAAATATGAAAAATTTATTTCCTAACTATAAATGATTGATAAGAGTTGTAGTAAATTTTGGAGAAGCAACTGAGCTAGTTTGATATTTTTAAAGATACTGAAGAGGAATAGTTGGAGCAATTATGGAATAGCTAAGTAACTCAGAAAATTGTGAAAATGTATGGAGATGATAAGTAAGATATGGAGAATAATTTGGTATAAAATATCCACTAAGATAAGTATCAATAAGCATATTTACTTAATCCCTCGATTTAATTTAACTTGAAACCAAGTAATGAAACTTAACTGATAAATAGCAGTATATGAAAAGTTATGGAAAAGTGAATCCAAGAACTAAGATGAGTTCTAAAATTTTTCATAAAACTTATGGATACTTGAAAACTTAGTTTTGGAAGATTAAAGTATTCCTAAGAGATACAAAAGTTTCAGCATGGAAATTTTTCCTTACTTTTTTCCTTACCCACTGCCCAATTCTCTCCAGATTTTTCTACATTTCTCTCTCACTTTTCTCACTTCATTTTCGTCTCATTCTCTCCATTTTTCTCCCTTATTTTCACATCAATAGCAGTAGCCAAAAACAACCCATCTTCTCCATTTTATCTTCCATTTTTCATCCTTCTATTTCTATCCATATCTATCATTGTCTTTCCTTGTTCTTCCTTATTGTTATTCACGGCTAAACAGCCCAACATAGGGTAAAAAACTAAGGTAAAAACAACAAGGAAAAAGAGAGAAACAAATGAAGAAAAGTGAAGAGAAAAGAGAAGGAAATAGGGAAACATGCTTCAACAAGCTAAGGAATTGAGGTAGGGGCTGCTACCTTTAACTTGTTCACCTTTTTCTTTTGTTTTTGAATCAAAAATTATGAATTTGTTATTTAAGATGGTCACATCCTGACCATAAAAAAAAAGAGAGGAATTTCTTGTTGTTTTATGCCTTGTGTGGCCAAAATTTTTGTGTAATTAAGCATGAAAATGTTACTTGAATAATGGTGAAAATGTTACAACAGTAATTGCATGTTGATCACCAGAATTTGTGTGTATAAGTATCATAAATTGGTGTTAAATGTTGATTAGAAATGTCAATAAAGTATTGCATCCAATATTTAAAGATTTGATGTGTAAATGTCATTGATAAACTTTACTTGTTAAGAATTTTTGAAGTGTAATGAATGATATAGAATTATGCATTAGATGTGCAATTGAGAATATATTGCTCCTTGATTTATCAAATTGAGCTTGAATTTGAATTGGTATTGCTCCTTGGAATGCAAAGTTGAGCTACTTGATAAGAGTATGAGAATTTGCAATGCTCCCTTAATTCTTAAAAGTTGAGCTAGAATAGAAATTATATTATGATTGAATGATCAGTGCTCATGAGAAATTAAGTTTGAGTTATATATGAGAATTGTGAATATTTATCCTTGAATGGAAAGAAAATGATTCTAGTATGCTATTCCCAATGTATGAGTATCCTTTTTGTATTTGAATAAATATGGCATTTTACCACATGTGAATTTGTTTGGGCATTAGTGAATTCTAGAGTTGATCCTTTGTGAGGGAAGGGTATCCAAAATTCTAATATAATTATGGAGATGAACCTTTGTGAGGAAGGAGATCCTATATTCTTAAAATTCCTCACCAGTTTCCTCACTTGCCCCAGTTTCCATCATATATGTAATGATATTTGGAATAGCTTTGTCTGACATACATAACAGTGTCATAGATAGGTTGGAATGTACTAACCTGAAAGCAGACTATTACCAAGAGTGTGACATACATAGCAGTGTGATAGATAGGTTGGAATGTACCAACCTAAAAGCAGACTATTACCAAGCTAGAATTAAGGTTATGTGAGGTGATCTGGTTTAGTGGGAACTAGCACTAGATAAGGACCACTGAAAAGAAATTGAAATTTAATTTAACATTAGCCTGAGTAGTTCTGTGTGATTGGTGAATCATCATGAATAGGTTGAAGTGCACCAACCTGAAAGCAGACTACTGTCAAGTGATTTAAATGAGCATTATGATGAAATTTGGCTTACTTTTTAAATTATGATGCTTGTTTGAAAGTGTGTTTTTGAAAATATTTGGATAACATATTATGACATTAATATGTTATAAGAACCAATGCATGAGTTTGATATCATAATTCTTGTTTACAAATTGTTTCTAAAATTATTTATGAATATAAATTGTGTTGTTTGATAATAAGGTTTTTAGAAAATGGTTAATGATTTGAAATTCTATTTCGGGAAGAGGAAGGACTAGATTTTGCTTTTGCCGCCTTCCTACATTATAAAATGAGTTTTAAAACATATATTTCCCCGAAGTAGCTGGAAGTATTATGATGACATATATTTTTTTATAGTTCTACTGAGAATTCTTAGAATTCTCACCCGTTTATGTTTATATTCTATAATATTTCCAAGAAGGCATACTCAACAAGGAGGCAGTGGATGAAGATGTAGAATAGGATTTAATGATATTTTGAAATTTTGAGTTTTATAATCAATACGTTGTAACATATTATGTAAAATTTGTACACTGATGTATATTAGTTATAAAATGTATTGTACGTTATATGTATAATTCTAACCACATCAACTTCATATTTTGCATAAATTATATAAATGTAATTTCAAGTTATTTTAAATAGTTTAAGTGACATGCTTAATTTTAATTGCTAATACGTAATTCCAGAAACGTAATTAGGGATTATTTTAAGAATGCTACAGCTAGCATTTTCTCATAACTCAACCTTAGTAAATAGGGAGCATTCATCATTCATGCACCTTAAGCTCAACTTTCACCATGAAGGAGTAACTCATGCATAATGATAGACAAACCATGACAAACAAACTCAATATACTTACATTTAGTACACCACCTCATCACATCACAAGTGATATCTAGTGTAACATCATTGCTCTCCAATGATTAGCACCCTACCTATGTCAATCCATTACAATTAGATGCATAAAGGCCTATTCTTTTACACATGCACTAGGTGGTTATTTCCTCCATGAAATATCCCTAATAATGTCTTAACTCACACTAAAATGCATGCATAAAAGATCCCAACAAGTAGGGAACTCCAATTACTCAAAATGAAACATATGGCACTCTTTGCCCTTGGCGTCCTCTTTTCCAACACTCTCTCCCCTGTTTTATCTATCATTGGGCACTTAGGCACCCAAAGTCTGAGCGTTCAATCACTCAGCTCTAGTGTAACATCCTAATACTAGTATCCTAGTATATTAGGATATATTCAGAAAATTAGTATTAGCCATGTCACTTCTAACTTAAAACATCATACTAGATACATAACAACCATACATGTTATTATATAGAGCTTTACGAAAAAGAAAGATTATATAAATACAACCTAAACCATAAACGGGCATATTTTAATACGTAAATCTTTCATACAAACCAAAGTAAATATATCATTAATACACAAGCTTTGTTCTAAAAGTAACAAAAACTATTCTAGTTTATCTGCTTCTTCTTCTTCTTTTCCCTTAGGAGGGCCTTGACCTAGATTTACTTGGAAACAAAGTAGGGTTAGAATTCATAATTTTCATAATTCTCAGTAAAAGTATTCCAAAACCAAACAAACATAACATTCATAATACATGAACTTACTAACAATAGATTATAATTCATTAAGACATTGAGTCTTTATTCAATATCACTCGAGCATCCACATATTCCTCTTTTGTAAAGGTTCACTAAGCAATTACTTAATCTATAAACATAAGTACATCTTTCGTATGATAAGAACAACTACCTATATAATTGTAAAATATGATAGCTCAGTTATTCATAAACATGTTATAAGTACTACAAAAATAACCCTTCACAATGAATAACTTAGTAACTTTGGTTTAGGATTTGCAACAGGTAATTGAGACTCTACTCAATTCCACCAGAATATTCACATTTCATATTCTATGTAAACACCCACTAAGCCCATCCACAACCCTTAACTGACTCAATCAAAGATAAGACAATCACCTATACAATTGTTAAAGAAATGCAATTGAATATGTATGAGGTATGTGTTTGTCCCAAAATAGGCCGCAAGTGCACGGGTCATTCAAGTAATAAAGTAAAAAGTAAAGATCATTCCCTCGAGGATAAGTTTACTTCCAATGCTAAGTATTAACTAATAGCTTACCTAATTTTATTCAAGAACATATAAAATAGGGAAAGCATTTAAACTAAAGACTACAAAGCAATAAATGAAAATAACATAATGGATAGAGCTTAGGAAAATCCTTCTTCATCCCTTACTTCAACCAACAATATGCAATCCTTTTCATAAACATGAGAGCAATGATTAGGTTAACTTGAGAATCTTCATTAGCTAAAAGCCTATGTTTAGGTCATCTAACCATAGTTGCAATTACCTAACTCATTATGTTTCCATGAGAGCTAACACAAAATCCATTCTTGAACGATCTATTCTCAAACACACGTTATGCATGGCTAAAAGGTATATTTCTATCCAGTTAGTGAATCAACTCATCTCGCCATTAGAATAGAATCGAATATGCATCAACTATACATTAGATCTAAAATCTAAATTCCTATGTCTAGGTTCATCAGACTTCAATAAATCAATCAAAAGCTGATCAAATCTTCAAACATATTAAGAACCATATGATTGAACAAAATCATACATCCATACAAACTCATAGGAGAACAAAATCATTAATATCCATAAAAAAGATTCAAAGTATTCCCTAAAACAGCGACTACATCATTGAACACATTATTACAAATCAAAATACATGCTCAAATGATAAACAAGAGAAGAGAAAGAGAAAGGAGAAAAAGGAAACTCTTTAGATGTGATCCTTTGAAGCTCCAATCAACTTCCCTAAGAAAGAAGACCTCAATCCTTGGCTCCTTTTGCCTCCACACACAAAGAACAAGGCCCAACTTCTCTAAACCTAGAAAGTCATCTTAAGAAAATTTGATAAAAATCAATTTATAGGCTCAGTTCTGCACTTAGCGCTGCGGCGTACACTTTTTTGTGCCGCGATGCTCACTGAATCGGTCACAAAGGGCCGCGACGCACACTACTTTTGTGTCACGGCGCACTAGCCTCGGGTTTTAGTATAGCAATCTTGATGATGCACTCTTGCACTGCGGACTGGTTCCTACTCACACTAGTAAGAGTACTGATTCCACTACTTAAAACTATTAACCTTGGCACTCTAAGAATCTAGGGCTAAATCCTTGGTCAAAGAACCTTTTAGACTTTCCCATTCTCTCCTTTGGCCAAATGATTATACACATCATTAAGGTTACTTTACATAGGAATGAACAAGCAACTTCAAGTACAACATCATTGTTCTTTAATGATTAGCACTTTAAACCTTACTTATGTTAATCCACTACTTTTGGATGTACAAAGGCTCATTTTATTAACATGGCTCACTAAAGAACCAAGCATCATTCTATCCATAGTTCATCAAAAGAAACTAGGCTTGTTTAACTAGTATCTAGTGCATTACATATGGTGTTTGAAACCACACTATTGCGCTTAAAGTCCTAGATACATATCTAAGGAATTCAACTACTCTTGGGTGCTCAAGGGTTTACTACTTTCTCATATATGCAAGGTGGTCATTTCTTCTTTGACCTACCCCTACTAGTGTCTTAACACACCCTAAAAGGCATATATAAGGAATCTTAACAAGTAGAGAACTACATTTCATCAAGATAATCATCTTATGAAAAAATGGATCTGGCACCTAGGCACCAACTCTCCAGCCCCTAGTCGCTGGCTTAGCAGAAAGTTTGCCTTGTTTTTCCCTGCGATTGGTGCTCAGACACCCATCACCTGGCGCCTAGGTGCTCCACTAGCGCTTAGGCACAGTACCCTGGTGCCAAGGCACCATGCTCGAAGCACCCTTAAAAACTGATTCTGGGCAGTGGGCACCTAGGCGCCCAACACTGGCACCTAAGCACTAGTGCACTAGAAAGACTTCCCTTATTATGCTGGTCATTGGCACTCATCTCTGGCGCCTATGCACCAGTGCACCAGAAAACTACAAAAATTAGTTTTCTGCTCTATTGATTTCTAACCAAGTTCTAACCCTTCAAAATCTGTTCCTAGATGTTTTCCAACATCAATCATGATCACTAATCGTGTCATAAACCTCATACATATATCTTACCTCATACAAGCATGGATTAAAGAACCAACCATAAACCTTAAAATCCATTCCTCAACTCACAACTCAAGTAGATATAATGGAGTCTAAGGGATCAAAACTACCAACTATGCATCAAATAAGCTAATATCAAACTCACTTCAACCATAGAAGCAAGAAACAAGCAACAAGAATCACTAAAATCACTCAAACCCATTTTTCCTTCATCAAGCAAATACCATGGAACAAGATAAAGATAAGAAAGAGTTAGATGAAGCTAAGTATCTCTACCTCAAGTGGAGTGGATGATCTTCCTAAGCTTTAGCTTTCCCTTTGATCTTCCTTGGTTCTTCCTCCTTCTTTCTTTCTTTCTTTGCCTTTCTTTCTCTCTGTTTTCTGCTACTGTTGGTACATGAGAAATGAGAGAAAATGAAGAGAAAAGTCAAAGAAATAGGCTGAGTGGAGGGTAGTGGAAACCAAAAAAAATAGGGTAGGAACTTAAGATATTTAGCCAAAACTTTATATCTCTTAAGAACACTTTAATCTCACAGAATCAAGTTTTCTAACTTCCATAGGTATTAGAATAAATCATAAGATTCATCTCAATCCTAATTTCATCACTTACATAAATTTCCATATCTGTGACTCATCACTCGGGTATTTAAACACTTACGCAGTGTACTTAAAAATATCAAACTAAGTCAGTTTATCTTCAAATTTTAACTACATCACAAACCACACATTTGTAACCCGAAAATAAACTCTCCATATTTATTTCCATCATCTAAGTAGTCTAAACCACTTTCTGGGGGTTATTAAAGCTAACATGTAACTCTTGCACAAGTTACTAAACTTCTATAACCCTAATTAAGACTAACTAATAAGGGTGGATGTTACATCTAGAACCCTCTGGATTAGCGCGCTTAGGTGCTCACTTCTTGACCGCTTAGGCGCTTAACACATTTTCTTCTCTGGCCTTGTGTGGTTAGGCGCTTGAGCACCCATCACATTTCAGTTTTCTGGGTTTGGGCGCTTAGGCACTCTCTTCTTTGGCACTTAGGCGCCTAGCGCCAAACTCACAAACTCTATTCTACAGAGTTTCTAACCAATCCTTGACTTTCAAACACAAGTGTTGGATGGTTTTCAACCTCCACAAGGTCTCAAAGCATACTATAATCCTCATACCCAAACTCAACACTTATAAGCATGGATCTATGAACAAAACACATAATCTCAAATACCCATTTCTTAACTTCTATCTCAAGGAGTTTCATGGATATTGTAATACCCTTAGTAACATGTTAGACTTGCATATAGTTATAAAATGTAGCATATTACTTTCTTGACATGCCTGTGAAGTTTTGTGACAATTTGAGTTCGTTTGGGCACTTAGTTGCAATTCAGAAATTGAAAAGTAGCTTAAATTGACTCAAATAATGGCCTTAAAAGTTAATTTGAGGGGAACATGTATGGATAACTTGTTTCTAGGTCACAAATGAGCTAAGTAAGATGTAGTTAAAGTTTCAAGTTAATCAAAGTTAATTTGGTATTTTTAGGCATACTGGTTGTGCTTTTAATGTTAGACTAACTAGCAGTAAATATGGAAAAAGAGAATAAAGGTGGAACAACAATTTAGATGAATTCTATAATTTATTGTAAAGTGTTAGTCATGGCAATCATCACCCAAGAGGGGGTGAATTGGGTGATTACAAATTTTTATAACAACATTAAGAAATTAACCATTTTGAAGCACTCAATTAATAAATGCAGTGAAACATTCACAACAAAGGTACAACTATTATAGATTACTCAAATACAATATGAGATATAGGATAAATCAAGCAAATAAGCTAGATATCAAGTTCAACTCAAGCATATATAATTAAAGCACAAATGTAAAGAGATAGAGTTGAGAAAAGAAAACACAAGGATTTATCCTGGTTCAGCCATCCCTTGTGACCTACGTCCAGTCCTTAAGTGAGCCACCCAAGATTTTCCACTAAACCATCAAGCTTGAACAATTGCTTGAAAACCTTTAAAACCAAGAGCACTCAACATACCTTGGGATGCCTCACCCTTTGTGCTTGAGTCTCAACAACAAGGGATACCTCACCCTTACAATCCTTTGAGGGATACCTCACCTTCTTTACAGAATAATCAAAGAATAAATGAAAGGAAACTCTCACAAGAGTAGATAATATAAATTGAAGCTCAATGAGTTTCAAAGAATCACACACTTAAAGCTCAAACAAGGGTTTATGTGAAATGATAGTAAAACTCGTATTTAATGCTTCAAGAATGATTTTCAGATTAATTCCCCACTTTTCTTTGATGCCCAAACACTTTCATTTATAGCTCAAAGCATTTTAGAATCATTGGAGGTGGTTGGGAGCATTAAATGCTCCTAAAGAGCTGTTAAACACATTTTCTGCTACCCCAAATAACTGGTTATTACTATTCAATAACAAGTTATTGGTTTCCAATAATAGGTTATTGGTTTCCCATAACTGGTTATTGGTTTTCCATAACCGGTTATTGGTTTAGAATAACTAGTTATTAGTTTCATCAAGAAACACTACAGCATTCAAATAAGTGTTTATTGAGATACCATAACCGGTTAGTGTTGGGAATTGTAGATACATCGCGCAGTGAAAAAATAGGATTCCCATCAAGGATCCATGCGAAAAGCCATAATTTGAGTTTTTTTAAATTATTTACCTCTTGAAGCGTGATCAAAAGGAAGGACGTGAATCACCAACACCGTAATAGAAATGATGTCTCTGCGGTATCCACATGAACAGACTCACGAACATCCAACATCCGCAAAGAGGAGCCTCATGTCTCTCACACAGTGCTAGCTACAAAGAGAAGAGAAGAAACCTGTCGCTCACTCACTCACTTTTCTGTAGGTGCGGCTAGGGTTCTGAGTTGGATATCTTAGCAGCCCCTTAGCAGTACTATTTATAATAGTGACTGCCTTAAGTGAGTATGAGTAGCAGCAAGGTAAGCTGTGCAACCCTAGACCCATCTGTTATGAGTCTGGCCCATATTTGAATTCGAGTCCAACTTGGATCCATTGCTCCAATTTTAGTCTGCTCTATGTGTGTGACCCTGCAGGTTCTTATTATGTTGGCAGTAATATTAAAATCCCATTTTAATATTACAAGCAGTGAGTGGTATCTAGCAACACATTGCTGCTACCCAAGTAATAAGAATGTCAGTGATTTGACATAACCTTTCCGTGACCAATGTTTCCGTGTTGTTTTGTCCCTTTGTCAAGATATCTAGATTAAACAAAAGGCACGGAATGCGTCACCCTTGTATAGTCCAATCTTTCATTTCCTGATACTCGAGTAGACTTTATAACAACAAATAAGATCAATATCTCATATTGACTCATTTGAGCATGGCCATGCATTTCGCAGTCTCACTCAATCAAGGGGCCCAAAGATATCGCTCCTGTTATGTAGGAGTGACAAATCCCATCTTGGTCACTCACATCTCTCTGCATGGCATTAAATAACTAAGTTTATAATCACCTTGTTACAGATAACGTTTGATGGCATTAAAACACACAACTCCTCATGTAGCAATCGTAGTGATTTCAAGTCAAAGGATCACAAACACCATTGTCACTATGAGAATCGCTTATGACACTCATGTAACGATCCATGTAGCGTTCTCATGGTGGGTCAGTCCAGTACATCATTACTCTAATATGTACCCATGTGAAGACTTAATATCTCATATCCATGACCCGTGAGATGTGATCATCAGTCTATGCACATACTAGTCTCAATGTATTATTGTTGTCCTAATTAACAATAATACTTGACTAGGGACATTCAAGAATTGTGTTGTAACCAAAAGGATCTCACAATCAAGTCATCCACTTGATGTTCTATGGCATCAAACTTACTATTCTAAGGACTTTATTATGTTTATCAAAAAAGAACACAATAAATGAAATGCCTCATATATTAAAATAAGCATAATAGAATATATGTAAATACAGAAAAAGTATCGGCCTCTAGGGCATACACCAACAATCTCCCACTTGCACTAGAGCCAATCAGGCATATGTCTAATGTAACACCCCTTTTTGGGAGGGAACGTCACATTGTCAATTACAATGCAAAAATAAATTATACAAGTTAAGACCTAGTTCTTGTTAATATTATATAATTTTACTTGATTATAGACATGTAATTAAATTGGTGAAATTTTTTTTGTTACAATAACAATAATTAATGAACATAGTGACGGAATATAGATGGAAATAAAGAGCAAACAAGTAAAGCATACATTGGAATTAACATTGTATATTCATATATATATATATATATATATATATATATATATATATATTTATCAAACTGTTTGGTTACAAATCCTGGTATATCAGAAAGCAAAACTATACCTACCCCAAAGGATCATACATACACATCCCCAAGATATCAGAAATATACAGCCTACTACAAAAAACATCAGGCCCCCAAAATAAAAATACTGGCAGCCATCAGTAGCTACCCGCACTATCAGTCCCTCAGATGAGGAGGTATCGCATCAGGATCCTTTGCGAGGTCATCCTCGGGGACCTCCTCGGGGTCTTCCTCATCTGAGGAAACCTCCATAGGAGCCACAAAGCCACGGGCCGGGGCCCGAGCTATCGAATCAAAAGAGTCCTCCTGCGGGGTGTAGAAGCGGTTACCCCACATCTCGTAGATGGGCAAATAAAATTCCAGACGTAGGCTGATGCAGCAGGTAAAGATCGGCGACTCATGACGCCTCCAGGCCAAAGCGATCGACACGTCTCCCAGGTAGACACAGCGGTCAGAATTCAGGTTAATGTGCCAGCATTCTGGCCCTCCAAGGAAGGTCAGATGCACATCACCCAGAAATCCACGCATGCGTGCCTCCATGCTCCACAATAGATGTTAATCTTAATTAGGCCAAAAGCCAGAGAAATCAGGAGCTCCAACTTCCTTGCCATCGTCTTCGATGGGACACAATATACAGATAAAAATAACAGAAGTACAGGAAAGAGGTAAGACATCCTACCATCATTACCAGTTATAGCAGCAAGAAACAAAATGGCGCCAAGCGCCCACATAGCATATCAAATAATAATCATAATTATTAAATAGCAAAAATAGAGTATTAAATAGTTGCAGTCAGATATATAATAGTAACATAACAGTTCCAATAATAATAATAATAAACAAATGCCAGATAATATATGGACTCACTATGCACATGCATACAAAGTCAAAATCCTACTCCATGGAGCTAGACACAAAAGGTCGGAGAGAAAGATCAGGAGACCTGTCTGCAACTCGGCTGCCGCCGCCAAAGTGCTATAATCCATCAGTTTATCCACGTGCACATCATGGCATTGTACAGACAGTCTACACTAGATCACGATATAGGACAGTGCCCGGTCAGGATCGTCGGTGCGTTTGCATCGGTCTGCCCATGGACATAAGTGCTACCAACTGTCCATTGCGAGGTACCCGCACCCCAATGCCCCCATGGTCAACAATATGATCTACACTAGTCTACTCGCACCCGCACTAAGGTGTGTTCAACTCCTAGGCAACTCGGCCTTAACAACAGTCCAACGGACATTCACAATGCTTACAGACTCTATGCATAATCATGTATGATCATTATTACATACTATTCCACAATATGCCACAATTGGCCAAAGTAAGAATCAACACAATCATTGGTCACTCACATGGACCCACATTATCACAATATTAAAATTAAATAAATGAATACATTTTTAAGGTCTATTATGAATTCTTACTTAACGTTAGTCTTTCTTTCAAGGTTCGTCTCTAGTTGAATTCTCATAATTAATTAAATGTTCTAATGTAATTTATTCTCATACACATAGAAGGTTATTCTAAGATCTCAAAGTCTCACACTCTCTGTTACCAAGTGGCTTCCAGTACTTAAGAGGGGGGGTGAATTGAGTATAAAAACTTTTTCGCAAAACCTCTTTTTAATTAAAACGAATATCAAAAGCTTAATAAATAAATGCACAGAAGGAATGAGGAGAAGAAAAGAAACAATAAAGAACAGCAAAAAATAAATGTGCAATAAAATAAATTGCATAAAATAAAGAGATTAGGGAAAAGAGAAGCAGGCACTGTATTTATCCTAATTCGACCACTAACCCACTTGTGGTCTACGTCCAGTCCTCGAAAGCCGAGATTTTTCACTAAGTATACAAGCTTTAATAGGTGCTTGCTACCATTACAAAATAGAGCACTTTTCACACACAGGGACACTATACCCTTGTGCTAAAGTCTCAGCCTGTAGGGATACCTCACCCTTATACAAACCTTGAGGGATACCTCACCCTCGATACAAAATATCAGAAAATAGATGAAGAGAAACTCTCACTCAGAGTAAGTAATGCAAATTGAAGCACTATAGAGCTCTCTAACAATATCTCAAAATTTTACCAAAAGAGCACAGAGAGATAAAGAGAAATTATGCAAACAGTATTTTAGCACAGCCAGAAAATAAATTCAAGGTTTTATATTTTTCAGCCGTGAGGGAATGTCTCTATTTATAGAGCCTTTGATCAGAAAATCTCGCTTGGGAAATTGAATGCATAATAAATGCAAAATCCGTTTGCGTATCAATTTCAAAAAACCAAAGCTGAAACTCGTGGGTTATTCGAATACATGACTGTGGTATTTGAATACCACTGATATCTATATATAAAAAACCGTTTAAGCTTAGGTTATTCGAATGCCGTTATGAGGTATTCGAATACCTCTGATATCAGTATATAAAAAATAGATCAGACCCATGTTATTTGAATACCATATCAAGGTATTCGAATGCCACTGCTTGAAAAACGTTTCTGAAGGCATTTTAGAGACAGGTTATTCGAATACTATTATGAGGTATTCGAATACCTCTAAATAAAACACATTTTTTATAGGCTTTTAACAGATTGTATTCGAATGCTTCTAAGGTTATTTGAATACCTCTATTTGAAAACATGATAAAAACTTTTAGAAAACAGATTAGGTGATTTCTAATTTTCACAAACTCTTTGATCAATTTAAGAACCTTAATTTGGTTTGTGAGAAAACATGTTTTTAGATCTTTTGACTAAAACACTGAGATATCCTATTAGAGCTCTGTACAAGAAAGATCCTAAGTCCTAAAGCTAAGCTTGAACAACTTGGACTTGATCTTCTCATCATCTCATCATCTCCATATTTGTTATCATCAAAACTCATCATCAATATTGCATGGTAATCACATTCTCCCCTTTTTGATGATGACAAACTAACAGTGAGAAAAGCATTAGTTCATATAAATAACAAAACAAGCATAATCTCCCCCTTGCTTTTGGAATTCAAGAGCCAGTGTTAATCCTGTCTTTTCTCAAATAAGTTTAAGTTTGATTATTTTTCTCCCCCTTCTGACATGATCAAAAAGGATGCATTCAACCAATAAAGCATAGTGATAAATATATATATGAGATAATCAAAAAGCAATTATAAATGACAATAGATTGAAGAAAAATACTCATTGCATTAAATGAAAGTGGTCAAGCGCATATACAAAAGTAATTAAAGGGCAACAATACAGTAAACAGCTAAGAACAAAACACAGCAACAGATCCTACTACTAAACAAGCCCTAGAAATAGGCATCAGGTGGTGGAGGAGGAGAGGCAGGGTCATTGCCAGACAGCAGAGCTCGAAGGGCAGCCTGTTCACGCTCAACACCAACGATTCTGTCAAACAGAATAGTGAAGGTGTTCTCCAAGTAGTTTCTGTTATCCAACAGGGTAGCCAGAATTTGCTCATTCGTGACAGGAGCGGGAACATCAGCAGCAGCAGCAGGGGCAACAGGGTCGTTGTCTTCATCATCAACTTCTACTAGGAACACCCAGCCTTCATCAATCCTGATCATCTTCATTTTGTTAAGGGTAAAGGAACCAAAGACGTGATGATGGGTTAGCGGGGTCGCGTGCTCGGTTTCCAGAATGTATGGATACTTGCCTAAGAAGGCAGTGATGATTACACCGTAGGAAGTTCACATCGCTCTTTACCTCTTGCCCTCATCATGTGCTTCATAATGAAGACGGGCCAGTTGATCTGATGGCCTTGCATTAGAACCCATAGCATAAACACGTCATCTTCACTCATGTAGGCGTAGTTCCCACCTCTAGAAGTGAGGATGTGGGCATAAGCATAATGGAGGAGCCTATCCTGACTCTTCATCATACCCCCTTTGACTCTTTTTTGAGTCGAAGGTAAAGTTAACCCAGGGCGAAAAACATCTTCAATTGCTTAGTTCTTGTCGAAGAGTTGGAGGAGTGAATCTTCGTCAGTAAAGTGGCCAGTGGACGGTAAGCCAAACATCTGAACCCAATCGCCGAGTGTGATCACGATGTTTTGATCGCAGACACTAGAGTGTAGCTCCTGACCTTCAATCTTCAGATTGCAGTAGAACATTTTGACTAGGTCAGGATACAACGGAGCAGAGAAAGAGCAGAAGCGAAGTACGCCTTGGTGGCTTAGCCGGTTGAGAAAGTCAAAACCACCTTCTCGTTCAAAGAACCCCAAGTTGAGGTACTTAGGATGCACCAAGTTGAGCTCTCGAAAGTGTGTAATGAAGCGCCCGAGCTGTTGCTCATTAGAGGAAAGCCTGCGAAGGTCCAACAGGTTGTTGCATGGAGCCGTCTTCGTACGAGGACGCTTAGAGCGAGAGGAGGATGAGGCCATGGAGGAGAGGAGAAGAGGAAGGGTGGAGACCGGGAGAAAAGAAGGTTTTTGGAGGAGGGAAAACCAAGAGTTTTTGAAAGTGGGGATAGAGAAGAGAAGGGTATTCGGATACGTAGGGAAAAAGGGGGTATTTAAAGGAAAGGGGAGGTATTCGAATGAGAAAGCTCAAAAGACGCAACCTCCAGACAGAGGGTATTCGAATACCACACCAGGTATTCGAATGGATTACCAGAATAAGCTTGGCTGCCAAATGAAGGTATTTTAATACTTTTAAAGGTATTCGAATGCTCATGAAGTATTCGAATACTCCAGAGACAAACTGATGGTATTCGAATATGCCAGAGATAGAGGAGAAGGCCAAGGGAGCAAGTATTCGAATACGACATAACGATATTTGAATACTCTAGAGAGAAACAGAAACAGGAAGCGTCTGGGTATTCGAATAACCCTGATGGCATTCGAATGCTCCAGAGAGCTGTTTCGGTGACTGAGACAAAAAAAACCTCTAGGTATTCGAATAACCCTTTAAGGAATTCAAATACCTTAAAAAAAACATAGGTTTTCTCATATAACAGTAAGGGTATTCGAATATCCTATGGAGGTATTCGAATAACTAAGCAAGAAAAACACTTATAAATGTCCAGAAAATGTAATTTTGAAAGACAAACGCATACCTGTTGATGAAGTACCTGTAAAAAAGATTTCAGGATATGGGGTGATTATTAGGTCTAGCGACTAATTCCCAAACTTGATTTCTTTCAAATTGATTTAATTCTTCATACATAGCTAAGATCCAATGTTCATCATCTAAAGCTTCAATTAAATCCTTAGGTTCAATTTGAGAAATAAAGGCTAAGTGATTACAAGTATTTCTAAGAGAGTTGCGTGTACTTATACCTTTAGATACATCACCGATAATCTGATCAAGGGAGTGATATTTTGAAGTTCGCCATTCTTTGGGAAGTTCCAAAGCTTGCGAATCTTCTTGTCTTTATTTATCCTCTTTCTCCTTGATTTCATTTTCTTTACTATCCAAATGTGTTTCCGCTAAGATTTCTGCAACATCATCAACAACAAGATCCTTTCTCGATCCATTTGGGTCAGTTTCATCAAATGCAACATGTATAGATTCTTCAATAGTCATAGTTCTTTTATTGTAAATACGAAAAGCTTTACTATGATTTGAATAGCCAAGAAATATACCTTCATCAGACTTAGCATCAAACTTACCTAAATTATCTTTTCCATTGTTTAAAACAAAACATTTGCAACCAAAAACATGAAAGTGTGAGACATTTGACTTTCTTCCCTTATACAACTCATATGGGGTTTTCTTTAAAATAGGCCTTATAAGAGCCCGGTTCATTACATAACAAGCTGTATTTACAGCATCTGCCCAAAAGTATTTAGGAAGAGCAACCTCATTAAGCATAGTTCTCGCCATTTCTTCTAAAGAACGGTTTTTCCTTTCTACAACTCCGTTTTGTTGCGGAGTTCTAGGGGCAGAGAAATTATGATTAATGCCATGTTCATCACAGTAATTTTCAAAAACATTATTTTCAAACTCGCCACTGTGGTCACTTCTTATAGAAGAGATTTGAAAGCCTTTTTCATTTTGAATAACTTTGGCAAGTCTTTTAAAAGCTAGAAATGCATCATTTTTATTTGCAAGAAATAAGGTCCATGTAAACCTAGAAAAATCATCTACAATCACTAAGGCATAGTAATTCCTACCAAAGCTCATAGTTCTAGAAGGTCCAAACAGATCCATGTGCAAAAGTTGTAAAGGTCTAGAAGTTGAAACTATATTTTTTGCTTTAAAAGAGACCTTTATTTGTTTATCCTTTTGACATGCATCACATAATTTATCTTTTATAAAATTAAGCTTGGGTAGTCCAATTACTAGCTCTTTAGAGACCAACTTCTTTAAGTGATCCATGTGAATATGTGCAATTCTCCTATGCCATAACCATGAATCATCATTCTTACTTAAAAGGCATTTCGCATCATCTGAAGATATATCATCAAGACTAATCATATAGATGTTGTTTACTCTATGACCAATGAATTTAACATGCTTGTCATTTTTATCTTCAATTATGCAACAGTTTGAATCAAATATAACTTTATTTCCTTTATCACATAATTGACTAATACTAAGCAAGTTGTGTTTCAAACCCTCAACAAGCAGCACATTTTCAATAGAGGAGTTAGGGTTCTTACCGACTTTATCGATTCCAAGAATTTTACCCTTGTTGTTATCACCGTAAGTGACGTGTCCATGATTCTTGGGAATAAGCATGGTGAATTTTGAGTCGTCCCTGGTCATGTGCTTGGAGTAGCCGCTATCAAGATACCAATTTGAACTCCTGGCTTTCAAGCACACCTACAACACAAGTTTAGTTTTTAACTTTTGGTACCCAAACTTTCTTAGGTCCTTGTGTGTCAGTTTTGGGTAAAGTACCCTTGGGAACTCAAACCATTTTTGTTCCAACTTTTGTATTTATATTTTTCCTTGCATTACATGTTGAAGCGCTATGTCCTTTTCTTCCACAATAAAAATATTTTATAAAAGGACTACTTGAAATACTAGAATGCACAAAGAAATTTTTATAGAGTTTTTATTGATTTTTCGAGTTATAACCTATCCCAGCTTTTTGAAAAACCACTCTTTGTCTTCCTAATAAAATATTTAAATTATCCCTTCCAAAGGTGAATTTAGAAAGAGTGTTCTTTAGGTCTTCGTTTTCTTTTTCAAGTATATGACATGAAGAACAAGATGAAGAAGTAGAAGCATGTGAAGAATGATTTGTGCATGCATTAATGATTCCTAAAGTCTCGTTTTCAATTTTCAATTCTTCTATTTCTTTGTTTAAAACAAGAATTTGATTTTCTAATGAAGAAATTATTTTCTTAGATGAAGAAATAATTTTTGTGAGTTTTAAAGATTCTTCATGTAGTTCCTCAAAAGCATCTTGTAACTCATCGTAAGAGGGCAATAAAGTAGTATTAGAACTTACCTCGTTTTCGCTTTCTTCTTCATCTCCTTTTGCCATGAGACACAGTTGAGCTTCTTCGCTATCTGAGCTGTCAGTTGAGTCCATGTCGTTTTCATCCCACGCTATGTAGGCTTTTCTTCCTTTTCTTTCCTTGAAGGGCTTCTTTTCAAATTTCTCCTTCTTCTTTTGATAAACTGGGCACTCCATTTTCATGTGACCAGGTTTACCACATTCATAGCAAGTTGGAGTTGATGAAGCTCCTTCACTTTTGAAGTGTGTCTTTTTAGGAGGGAAGGGAGGAGGTCTTCTTTGCGTTCCTTTTTTCCTGAGAAATTTACCAAATTTTTTAACTAGTAAACTTAAATTTTCTTCACTTACCTCGATATTCTCTAAACTTTCTTCATTTTCTTCATCATCATTGTCGAATGTTGATGAAGTGGCTTTGAGCGCTATTCCCTTTTTCTTTTTATCGTTCTCTTCGCTTTGGCTTAGTCTACTTAGTTCCAATTTGTGCTCATGAAGTTTTCCAAAGAGGGTGGCTAAAGTCTTTGTGGACAAATCTCTCGATTCTGAAATAGCTGTTACTTTGGGTTGCCAAATCCTGCTAAGACACCTCAAAACTTTGTTAATCAAATCTTCGTTAGAAAAAATTTTGCCTAAAGATGCAAGATGATTAACTATGTGGGTGAACCTCTTTTGCATTTCCTGAATGCTTTCTCCTTGGTTCATTCTGAATAATTCATATTCACGAGTTAGAGAATTTATTCTCGACCTCTTAACTTCACTAGTACCCTCATGGGTAACTTGCAAAGTATCCCACATTTCTTTAGCAGTTTTACAATTTGAAATTCTAAAAAACTCATCATATCCCAAAGCAGTGGTAATAATATTTTTGGCTTTTAAATTAAATTGAACTTTTCTTTTATCTTCATTAGACCATTTATTTCATGGTGTTTCGGTCCTTACACCATCGACCTCATGTGTGGGTATAAAAGCACCGTTTTCGACAGCATCCCATACATCTAGATCAATAGCTTCGATAAAGATTTTCATTCTTTCCTTCCAATATGCATAACCATCCCCATTGAAAAAGGGTGGTCGGTTTATGGAAGATCCTTCTGAAAAACCATTTGAAGAAGCCATGTTCTCTTGAAGCTGCTAAGCTCTTTATACAAGAGTCTAGCTCTGATACCACTTGTTACCAAGTGGCTTCCAGTACTCAAGAGGGGGGGTGAATTGAGTATAAAAACTTTTTTGAAAAACCTCTTTTTAATTAAAACGAATATCAAAAGCTTAATAAATAAATGCACAGAAGGAATGAGAAGAAGAAAAGAAACAATAAAGAACAGCGAAAAATAAATGTGCAATAAAATAAATTGCATAAAATAAAGAGATTAGGGAAAAGAGAAACAGCACTATTTATCCCTGGTTCGACCACTAACCCACTTGTGGTCTACGTCTAGTCCTCGAAAGCCGAGATTTTTCACTAAGTATACAAGCTTCAATAGGTGCTTGCTACCGTTACAAAATAGAGCACTTTTCACACACAGGGACACTATACCCTTGTGCTAAAGTCTCAGCCTGCAAGGATACCTCACCCTTATACAAACCTTGAGGGATACCTCACCCTTGATACAAAATATCAGAAAATAGATACAGAGAAACTCTCACTCAGAGTAAGTAATACAAATTGAAGCACTATAGAGCTCTCTAACAATATCTCAGAATTTTACCAAAAGAGCACAGAGAGAAAAAGAGAAATTACGCAAACAGTATTTTAGCACAGCCAGAAAATAAATTCAAGGTTTCGTCTTTTTCAGCCGTGAGGGAAGGTCTCTATTTATAGAGCCTTTGATCAGAAAATCTCGCTTGGGAAATTGAATGCATAATAAATGCAAAATCCGTTTGCGTATCAATTTCAAAAAACAGAAGCTGAAACTCGTGGGTTATTCGAGTACATGACTGTGGTATTCGAATACCACTGATATCTATATATAAAAAATCGTTTAAGCTTGGGTTATTCGAATTCCGTTATGAGGTATTCGAATACCTCTGATATCAGTATATAAAAAATAGATCAGACCCACGTTATTCGAATACCATATCAAGGTATTCGAATGCCACTGCTTGAAAAACGTTTCTGAAGGCATTTTAGAGATAGGTTATTCGAATACTATTATGAGGTATTCGAATACCTCTGAATAAAACACGTTTTTTAAAGGCTTTTAACAGATTGTATTCGAATGCTTCTAAGGTTATTCGAATACCTCTATTTGAAAACATGATAAACACCTTTAGAAAATAGATTAGGTGATTTCTAATTTTCACAAACTCTTTGATCAATTTAAGAACCTTAATTTGGTTTTTGAGAAAACATGTTTTTAGATCTTTTGACTAAAACACTGAGATATCCTATGAGAGCTCTGTACAAGAAAGATCCTAAGTCCTAAAGCTAAGCTTGAACAACTTGGACTTGATCTTCTCATCATCTCATCATCTCCATATTTGTTATCATCAAAACTCATCATCAATATTGCATGGTAATCACACTCTCTTGTTCTTACCCTAATTAAAATTTTCCTAAGTCTTATGAAAATTCCATTCTAGGTTCTTTAAAATTTATGAATCTCAAAGTGTATCCAATTCTCCTAATTTGTAGATTTTCTATCCTATTACTAATGATTTAATCACTTAATTAATTAAGTTTCAAGGTTACCATAATTACACATTTAAGCCCCAAAAAGGCCCTAGAGCCGTGGCCTCCCTAGGGGTTGAGTTCCCAAATTTTTATTCCATTAATTACCTAATGTACACTTGATTAAATTATGAATTCCATTTGTTACAATTGTTCACAAAGAACCCTAAATTTGGACCCCCAAAACCGTGGCCATCCAAGAACCAATCCAACATCATTTTCTTCCATTTTATGCATTCCAATCGATTCAAATATATTAATATACACAACTAATCAAGCAAACAACTTAAACAAATTAAACACAATACATAATCATACAAATCAAGCAAACAAAGAATAACCCTCAATAGGGTTTTCTCACAACCAATCACAAACAAAGTTTCTTAATGCTAAGAGAGGTTGAGGAGGAGTGTCTTCCTCTTACCAAAGTGGAGAAAACAAGAGAAGCCCCCCTAGAGTTCCTTGCAATTTCGGATTTGCACCCAACTAAACCCTAGAAATTTCAATCTCATTAGAATAGCACCAATGCTTGAAAAATAAAGCATGAATGGTCACAAGGAAGACCATAGAAACAAAAATAAGGAAAGGGAAGTGAAGAATCAAGAACTTACCCAAAGAACCCTAAGCTTGGAGCTTGAAGAAAATTGTGAAAATGATAGATTTTCAAAGAACCACCAACTAGAAAAGTGTTTAGGAGGTGGAGAGGATTAAGAAAATGGAGTTGGATGAAAATTTTGTGATGGATGAGGGGATTATGGGCTGCTGGCCAAATGGGTCTAGAGAGAAGGAGGAGAAAATGGTTTTGTGAAGAAGAAAGATGAAGCTTAGAGAAAGAAGTGAATAGGAAATCAAAGTAATAGCTTTTTTTGAATTTTGAAAGCTTGCATAGTTTTAGTAAAATGAATTAAAGCACAATTTTTCCCCCCACATGGTGCTACAGCCGTGAGTGCATGGAGAAAGGAGAGAGAGTGTGTGGCTTCCATAGGAAGCTTGGAGGAAAATTCCAAGAAGCTTCCTTGAGAAGCTTTGCACAATTCTCAATAAAGTGCATAGTAAGCTTATCTCTTTAATTAAATACATGTGACAGATGATTAATTACACTGTTAGAATTATTTTCTCAGTGAATAAAAATTATAGTTGATGAAAATAATATTTTATTATTCATCGGATAATTTTATGACACAGTGATTTTATTTATCGGATGAAATCTCAAAAAACGCAAACCTCGCAAACTGTACCCAGCCTCGGGTTTAGTAAGAACCCCCGTTGACAGTTCAAGGTTTACCAGCCTCAGGGAAAACATTTCGTTATCCTGGCTTCGCTCAGCGCACACGCAAAACGAGAAATATACTAAAATATTTGACATTTTCAAAAAAATCCACAAAATTTCTTAAAAATCACAAATATTGAAAAATGACTATTCATCACAAAACAAACAATTTTCCAGAGCATTTGACTGACTCTACTCAATGTGCACGTAAATTGAGAAATATAATAAAATATTCAACATTTCCGAAAAATTCTAAAAAAAGCTCCAAAAATCATGAATATTGGACAATGACTATTCATGATGAAACAAATCATTTTCGGGGTGTTACACTGACTCTGGTCAGTGTGCACGCAAAATGAGAAATATATTCACGTAAAATGAAAAATATATTAAAATATTTGACGTTTCTAGAAAAATTCTCAAAAATTATAAATATTATAAAATGATGATAAATAATAAAATAAATAATTTTTGGGGTGTTTCAACACTCCCCTTCTAAAAAGGAATTTGGTCCTCGAAATTTGTATACCTTAGAATAATTGTGGGTGTTGCTCCTTCATCTTGTCTTCCAACTCCCAGGTTGCGTCTCCAGTCATCTCGTTCCAGATTACCTTCACCAATGAGATCTCCTTGCCTCTCAATTGCTTTTTCCTTCTATCCTCGATTCTTACAGGAGATGCCTCATAAGTTAAGTTCTCTTTTAATTGTACTGTATCTGGTGTTATGACATGACTTGGGTCAAGTAGGTATTTTCGAAGTTGTGACACATGGAAAACATTATGAATGTTTGAAAGGAAAGGAGGTAAGGCTATTTGATAGGCTACAGGACCTACTCGGCGAATAATTTGGTATGGTCCAAGGAATTTTGGAGTGAGTTTTCTAGATTTCAAGGCCCGGCCTACCCCAGTCGTAGGTGTGACTTTCAAAAATACATGCTCGCCTTCCTCAAATTCGAGAGGTTTTCTTCTTTTGTATGCATAACTCTTTTGTTGGCTTTGAGCCGTCCTCATCTTCTCCTGAATCATCTTAACTTTTTCAGTCATCTGCTGTATAACATCTGGTCCAATAGTAAGGCGCTCGTCGTCTTGGTACCAACATAAAGGCATCCGACACTGTCATCCATACAGAGCCTCATAGGGTGCCATCCCTATGCTCGAATGATAACTGTTGTTGTAGGTGAATTCTATCAATGGTAGAACGTCATCCTAACTTCCCGTCTGTTCTATGGTGCAAGCTCTAAGCAAAACTTCCAAAGATTGGATTGTCCTCTCTGATTGACCATCGGTTTGTGGGTGATAAGCAGAACTTAGACGTAACTTTATCCCTAACGCTTCTTGCAAACTCTTCCAGAAATTTGAAGTAAATCTCGGATCCCTATCCGAGACAATACTCGCAGGCACACCGTGCAGTCTGACAATCTCTCTAATATAAATCTGAGTCAGTCTCTCCAGTTTGTATCTTATGTTGATCGGGAGAAAATGTGCTGACTTCGTGAGTCATTCCACGATTACCCAAATCGAGTCATGACCTTTTCTTGTCCTTGGCAAACCGACTACAAAATCCATCGCAATACTGTCCCACTTCCATTCAGGAATAGACAACGGTTGCAGCAATCTCGCTGGTCTCTAATGTTCTACTTTAGATTTTTGATAAACCAGACAAGTCGATACACGTCTAGTGACGTCACTCTTCATTCTATGCCACCAGAACAACTTCTTCAAGTCTTGATACATTTTTTGTTATGCCGGGATGCATACTCAGCTGGCTTGTGTGAGCATGGTTGATGATATATTCTCTAAGCTCTTGGTCACGGGGAATACAAACTCTCCCACGGAATCTCAGAATTTCGTCTGTTCCTTCTGCAAATGTTGTTTTATCGCCTTGCTTCACTTGCTCTCTCACTTCTTGTAAGAACTTGTCAACCTTCTGCTTTTCCTTTATGTCATCCATCAGCTCGTTTGAGATGGTAACCATATTCATACAGATCTTCTCTGGTTCTAACTCCACGAAAGACCATACATCTCTGAACTACTCTAGCATATCATTTTCCTTGATCATCAGGGTAGAGACACTGATCATCTTCCTACTTAAAGCGTCTGCCACAACATTTGCCTTGCCAGGGTGATATAGAAGTTGGAAATCATAATCCTTCAGGAACTCTAGCCATCTTCGCTGCCTCATGTTCAACTCCTTCTGCTCATACAAATACTTCAGACTCTTGTGATCATTGAAGATGTTGCTCATACAAATACTTCAGACTCTTGTGATCATTGAAGATGTTGAACATCACTCCGTAGAGAAAATGCCTCTATATCTTCAGAGCAAAAACTACAGCTGCTAACTCTTAGTCATGTGTCGGGTAGTTCTTCTCGTGCACTCGCAACTGCCTTGAAGCATAAGCCACTACCCTTCCATGCTGCATAAGTACATATCCTAGCCCTTGGTATGAAACATCACAGTACACCTCAAACTGTTCATTCGGATCGGGTAGCACTAACACTGGCGAGATAGTTAGCCGGTTCTTCGACTCTTGGAAACTTTGCTCACAGTCGTCGGTCCACTCAAAAGCTTAGTTCTTTCTCGTGAGTTGAGTGAGAGGTCCAGCAATCTTGGAGAATCCCTCAATGAACCTCCTATAATATCTAGCCAAACCCAGAAAGCTTCAGATCTCCATCACTGACGTAGGCCTTTCCCATTATAGCATTGCCTTCACTTTCGATGGATCCACCGCAATCCCTTCCTTCGAGATTATGTGCCCCAAAAATTTAACTTCTTTCAGCCAAAATTCACATTTTGACAGTTTGGCATACAATTCATTCTCCTTCAGAATCTGAAGAACTATACTGAGGTGTTCAGCATGGTCCTTCTGATTTTGAGAGTATACCAGAATGTCATTAATGAATACCACAACGAATCTGTCCAAGTAAGGATGAAAGATTTGGTTCATGTAGTCCATAAAGATAGTTGGTGTATTCATCACGCCAAGCGGCATCATGAGATACTCGTAATGACCGTATCGGGTATGAAAAACAGTCTTGGGTATATCTTCCATTTTCACTCATATCTGATGATACCCAGATCGCAAGTCGATCTTTGAAAACACCGTTGCTCCCTTCATTTGGTCCATTAAGTCATCAATTCTTGGGAGTGAATATTTATTTTTGATCGTCACTTTGTTCAACTAGCGGTAGTCCACACACAATCTTGATGTACCATCCTTCTTGCGAACTAACAGTACTGGTGCTCCCTAAGGTGACACACTCAGTCTGACAAATTACTTTTTCAAAAGCTCCTCTAGCTGTTTCTTGAGCTCAACTAATTCTGTCGGTGCCATCCGGTAAGGTGCTATAGACAAGGGACCAGCTCCCGGTACTAGGTGGATAGTAAACTCTATCTCTCGCGCTGGTGGTAAACCAGGTACATCCTCAGGAAAGACTTTGGGAAACTCATTCACCACTGGAATTGTGTTCACATCAACCTCGCTCTCGACTTTCAAAGAAGATAGTAGCATGTATCCGTGAGCTCCTTCTTTCAAGAGAGCTTGAACTCGATTGGCCGTCAGAAATCTAGAATCCTAATCTATGGGAAAAACTATGATTTTTCTGGAACAGTCTAATAGAACATGGTTGGAAGACAACCAGTCCATCCCTAAGATTATATCTAGTTGGGAAAGGGGTAAACAGATTAGATCGACCAAAAAGGTTCGACCTTCAACAATCAATGGACAATTTAGACAGACTTTAGTAGTAACTACTGGTTTATCAGTTGGGGTAGAAACAGTTAAGTCAAAAGGTAAGGTGGACACTAGTAAACTAAGTCTTTGCACACAGTCATATGATATGAAAGAATGGGTTGCCCCAGAGTCATACAGTACAGTTAAAAGATTACCTTCTATGGTGCCTTCCCCTTGTATCAAATCTTCAGATTCGGAGGCTTCAGCTCCGCTCATGGTGTAAACTTGCCCTCTAGCTTATGGTTTCTTGGCTCTCGCAGCATTAATCGAAGGTTAAGCATTCGCTTGATTACAATCCCGGGACACGTGGCCAGGTTTGCCACATCTGAAACAGATGATCCCCTTTATGGTGCAGTCCCTTGTGAGATGATCTTTCCCACACTTTAGACATTTTGAAGGATACGCCATGTTCTGGCTAGTCCGGTTCCCAGCGAAACCTCCACCAGAGCTTCCACCCGTGGTTTGTTGCTGATTTCCCATTGGTCGGGAATAAGGCTTCTTCTGGAAGTGGTTAGAACTGTTACTGCCGCCTCTTTGGAACCTCGTAGGCCCAAAGTTTCTGTTCCTCGTATCTCTAGATTACTTTAGAGGCTCCATGTCACAGTATGTATCCAGCAGTTCTGAGAACTCATTGATCTTCAGGGTGATCACAGCCTTCTTCAGCTCATACCTCAGTCCTTCTGTGAATCTCTAACATTTCCATGCTTCATTTTGTTGATGCTGATAATATGTTGAGAACTGAGACAAGTTTTCAAATTTGGCCACATACTCACCAACGGTCATATTCCCTTGTCGTAAGTTGAGAAATTCCGACTCTTTCGCGTGTCTTGCGCTTGTAAGAAAATACTTATCCAAGAATTTCTCCTTGAATAAGTCCCAAGTAATCTCGTGGTTTACAGCTTCCAGCATTCTCTGCACTCCATTCCATCAATTTTCAGCATTGCCCACCAGCATAAAAGTTGTATAGGTCACCTTCTTATTCTCAGCGTAGTTCATCCCTCGAAAGACTTTTTCTAACTCCTTGATCCACAGACTAGCCTTGTCTGGATCAAATTCTCCTTTGAATTTAGAAGGGTTATGGCGTCGAAACTCTGCCAAGTTCTGAGCTTCTGCAGTAGCTTCGAGCTGTTGAGCAGCTTGTTCTTGCTGTTACACAACTCTCTCCTGTTGCTGAGTAGCTTGCTCAGTTTGTTGTGCGATGGCCTCAGCCATCCTCTGCATTACTGCTATAGCTGCTGTCATGTCTTCCCTTCGCGCCATCTTACTTTCTCAGATCGGATTAATTGAAAACACAGAAAAGTCAGTTGCATCCAATACGAATACCAAACAATACATCTCTACGTTTAATGTTCAGAGAATACACAGCACAAACAAGACAGACTCTAACACAAGACCCAAAGAAACATAAACTGGGGCTCTGATACTAACTTAATGTAATGCCCCTTTTTGGGAGGGAACGTCACATTGTCAATTACAATATGGAAATAAATTATATAAGTTAAGACCCGGTTCTTGTTAATATTATATAATTTTACTTGATTATAGACATGTAATTAAATTGGGGAATTTTTTTTTGTTACAATAAAAATAATTAATGAACACAGTGACGGAACATAAATGGAAATAAAGAGCAAACAGAAGTAAAGCATACATTGGAATTAACATTGCATATTCATATATATATATATATATATATATATATATATATATATATATTTATCAAACTGTTTAGTTACAAAGCTTGATATATCAAAAAGCAAAACTATACCAGCCCTAAAGGATCATACATACACATCCTCAAGATATCAGAAATATACAACCCACTATAAAAGACATCAGGCCCCCAAAATAAAAACACTGGCAGCTATTAGTAGCTACCACCAGTATCAGTCCCTCAGATGAAGAGGTATCATATCAGGATCCTCTTCAGGATCCTCTGCGAGGTCATCCTCGGGGACCTCCTCGAGTCTTCCTCATATGAGGAAACCTCCATAGGAGCCACAGAGCCACGGGCCGGGGCCCGAGCTGTGAAATCAAAAGAGTCCTCCTGCAGGGTGTAGAAGCGGTTACCCCACATCTCCCGGATGGGCAAATAAAATTCCAGATGTAGGCTGATGCAACAGGTAAAGATCGGCGGCTCATGACGCCTCCAGGCCAAAGTGATCGACTCGTCTCCCAGGTAGACACAGCGGTCGGGATTCAGGTTAATGTGCCAGCATTCTGGCCCTCCAAGGAAGGTCAGATGCACATCACCCAGAAATCCACACATGCGTGCCTCCATGCTCCACAGTAGATGCTAATCGTAATCAGGCCAGAAGCTGGGGAAATCAGGAGCTCCAACTTCCTTGTCGTCGTCTTCGATGGGACATAATATACAGATAAAAATAATAGAAGTACAGGAAAGATGTAAGACATCCTACCATCATTACCAGTTATAGTAGCAAGAAGCAAAACGGCGCCAAGCGCCCACAAAGTATATCAAATAATAATCATAATTATTAAATAGCAAAAATAGACAATTAAACAGTTGTAGGCAGATATATAACAGTAACATAACAGTTCTAATTATAATAATAATAATAATAATAATAATAATAAACAGATGCCAGATAATATATGGACTCACCATGCACATGCATACAAAGTCAAAATCCTACTCCATGGAGCTAGACACAAACGGTCAGAGAGAAAGATCAAGAGACCTGTCTGCAACTAGGCTGCCGCGGCCAAAGTGCTATAATCCATCAGTTTATCCACGTGCACATCATGACATTGTACAGACAGTCTACATTAGATCATGATATAGGACAGTGCCCGGTCAGGATCGTTGGTGCATTTGCATCGGTCAACCCCACGGACAGAAAAGCTACCAATAGTCCATTGCGAGGTACCCGCACCCCGATGCCCCCATGGTCAACAATATGGCCTACACTAGTCTACTCGCACCCGCACTAAGGTGTGTTCAACTCCTAGGCAACTCGGCCTTAACAACAGTCCAACGAACATTCACAATGTATATTGACTCTATGCATAATCATGTATGATCATTATTATATACTATTCCACAATATGCCACAATTGGCCAAAGTAAGAATCAACACAATCATTGGTCACTCACATGGACCCAAAATATCATAATATTAAAATTAAATAAATGAATACATTTTTAAGGTCTATTATGAATTCTTATTTAAAGTTAGTCTTTCTTTCAAGGTTCGTCTCTAATTGAATTCTCATAATTAATTAAATTTTCTAATGTAATTTATTCTCGTACATTTAGAAGGTTATTCTAAGATCTCAAAGTCTCACACTCTCTTGTTCTTACCCTAATTAAAATTTTCCTAAGTCTTATGAAAATTCCATTCTTGGTTCTTTAAAATTTATGAATCTCAAAGTGTATCCAATTCTCCCAATTTGTAGATTTTCTATCCTATTTCTAATGATTTAATCACTTGATTAATTAAGTTTCAAGGTTACCATAATTGCACAATTAAGCCCCAAAAAGGCCCTAGAGGCCGTGGCCTCCCTAGGGATTGAGTTCCCAAATTTTTATTCCATTAATTACCTAATGTACACTTGATTAAATTATAAATTCCAATTGTTACAATTGTTCACAAAGAACCCTAAATTTGGACCCCCAAAACCGTGGCCATTCAAGAACCAATCCAACATCATTTTCTTCCATTTCATGCATTCCAATCCATTCAAATATATCAATATACACAACTGATCAAGCAAACAACTTAAACAAATTAAATACAACACATAATCATGCAAATCAAGCAAACAAAGAATAACCCTCAATAGGGTTTTCTCACAACCAATCATAAACAAAGTTTCTTAATGCTAATAGAGGTTGAGGAGGAGTGTCTTCCTCTTAACAAAGTGGAGAAAACAAGAGAAGCCCTCCTAGAGTTCCTTGCAATTTCGGATTTGCACCCAACCAAACCCTAGAAATTTCAATCTCATTAGAATAGCACCAATGCTTGAAAAATAAAGCATGGATGGTCACAAGGAAGACCATAGAAACGAAAATAAGGAAAGGGAAGTGAAGAATCAAGAACTTACCCAAAGAACCCTAAGCTTGAAGCTTGAAGAAAATGGTGAAAATGATGGATTTTCAAAGAACAACCAACTAGAAAAGTGTTTAGGAGGTGGAGAAGATTAAGAAAATGGCGTTGGATGAAAATTTTGTGATGGATGAGGGGATTATGGGCTGCTGGCCGAATGGGTCTAGAGAGAAGGAGGAGAAAATGGTTTTGTGAAGAAGAAAGATGAAGCTTAGAGAAAGAAGTGAATAGGAAATTAAAGTAATAGCTTTTTTTGAATTTTGAAAGCTTGCATAGTTTTAGTAAAATGAATTAAAGCACAATTTTTCCCCCCACTTGGTGCTGCAGCCGTTAGTGCATGGAGAAAGGAGAGAGAGTGTGTGGCTTCCATAGGAAGCTTGGAGGAAATTTCTAAGAAGCTTCCTTGAGAAGCTTTGCACAATTCTCAATAAAGTGCATAGTAAGCTTGTCTCTTTAATTAAATACATTTGACAGATGATTAATTACACTGTTAAAATTATTTTCTCAGTGAATAAAAATTACAGTTGATGAAAATAATATTTTATTATTCATCGGATAATTTTATGATACAATGATTTTATTTATCAGATGAAATCTCAAAAAATGTAAACCTCGCAAACTATGCCTGGCCTCGGGTTTTGTAAGATCCCCCGTCGACACGTTGACAATTTAAGGTTTGCCAGCCTTAGGGAAAACATTTCGTTATCCTGACTCCGCTCAGCGCATACGCAAAACG
Organism: Ormosia semicastrata; assembly: GCA_029884595.1. NCBI lineage: Eukaryota > Viridiplantae > Streptophyta > Magnoliopsida > Fabales > Fabaceae > Ormosia > Ormosia semicastrata. The sequence continues at coordinate 47,965,595 of JAQQTO010000060.1, forward strand.
AGAAATATACTAAAATATTCGACGTTTTTAGAAAAATTCACAAAAATTCCTAAAAATCATAAATATTGAAAAATGACTATTCATCACAAAAAAATATTCAAGGCATTTAGCCGACTCTGCTCAGTATGCACGTAAACCAAGAAATATATTAAAATATTCAACATTTTCAAAATATTCCAAAAAAATCTCCAAAAATCATGAATATTAGAAAATGACTATTCATGATGAAACAAATCATTTTTGGGGTGTTACACTGACTCTGGTCAGTGTTCACGTCAAAACGAGAAATATATTCATGCAAAATGAGGAATATATTAAAATATTCGACGTTTCAGGAAAAATCCAGAAAAATTCTCAAAAATTATAAATATTATAAAATGATGATTAATAACAAAATAAATAATTTTCAGGATGTTACATCTAATGCCCAAAGACCTAGTGTGACCCTCATGCTTTTACTATGCAAGAAGCTTCGTCAGTGGATCAGCAATGTTATCATCTGTTGGTACTATGCATATCTTCATATCTCCTCTATCGATGAACTCTCGAATGAGATGGAAATACCAAAGTATATGTTTGGATCGTTGGTGAGATCTAGGCTCCTTAGCTTGTGCAATGGCTCCATTATTATCACAACAGAGGTCCACTGGGTCCACAATGCTAGGAATAGCGCCAAGTTCAGTAATGAACTTTCTGATCCAAATCGCCTCCTTTACCGCATTGGAGGCAGTAATATACTCAGCCTCTGTGGTAGAATCAGCGACTGTCTCCTGCTTTGAACTCTTCCAGCTCACAGCCCCACCAGTTAGGCAAAAAACATAACCCGATTGCGATCTGAACTCATCCTTATCAGTTTGGAAGCTAGCATCAGTGTAACCTTTTACAACTAGCTCTTCCTCGCCTTCATATACCAAGAACAAATCCTTAGTCCTTTTCAAGTACTTAAGGATGTTCTTGATAGCAGTCCAGTGACTTTCATCGTGATCAAACTGGTAACTACTCGTCATGCTCAAAGCATACAAGATGTCTGGTCGAGTACATAACATGACATACATGATAGATCTAATTGCAGATGCATATGGAATCTTACTCATGCGATCCCTCTCATCCTGCGTGGAAGGAGATTGAGCCGTACATAGGCTTACACCATGCGACATAGGCAAGAGTCCTTTCTTGGATTCATGCATGTTAAACCTTCTTAACACTTTGTCTATGTATGTACTCTAACTTAGGCTAAGCAGTCTCAGTGATCTATCTCTATAGATCCTGATACCTAACACATAGGTGGCTTCGCCCAAGTCCTTCATAGAGAAGCAGTTCCCTAACCAAGTTTTTACGGACTGTAAGGTAGGGATGTCATTTCTAATAAGTAGTATGTCATCTATATATAATACCAGAAAGACAATAGTGCTCCCACTAACCTTCTTGTAGACACAAGATTCTTCTTCATTCTTGATGAAACCAAACTATTTTGTTGTATCATCAAAATGAAGATTTCAGCTTCTAGAAGCTTACTTCAATCCATAAATAGATTATCGCAACTTGCACACCTTTCCAGCATCCTCTGGAGTGGCAAAACCCTCAGGTTGTGTCATGTACACATCCTCGAGAAGATTTCCATTAAGGAAAATAGTTTTGACATCCATTTGCCAGATTTCATAATCATGGTATGCTGCAATAGCAAGCAAGATCCGAACAGATTTAAGCATCGCAACTGGGGAAAAAGTTTCATCATAGTCTACACCATGAATTTGTTTGAAACCTTTAGCCACCAATCGCGCCTTAAAGGTATGCACATTACCATCCATGTCGGTTTTCTTCTTGAAAACCCACTTGCACCCAATAGGTTTTACCCCTTCAGGTGGGTCTACCAAGGTCCATACCTGGTTAGCATACATGGAATTCATTTCAGATCTCATGGCCTCAAGCCATTTCTCAAATTCTGGGCCAATAATGGCTTCCTGGTAAGTCATAGGCTCATCTTGATCCATGAGCAATACGTCACCTTGTTGGGTCATGAGAAATTCATATCTCTCTGGTTGATTACATATCCTGTTAGACCTACTCAGGTCTTGTGCTATTAGAGTAGGTTGCCGTTCCACAACATTTTGTGGAGGTTCCTCTATTTCCACCATTGGTTCATTACTGCTTTGTGAAACTTGAACTTTTTCAAGTTCTACTTTCCTCCCACTGATTCCTTTGGAGATAAACTCCTTTTCTAGAAATACAGCAGTCCGTGCGATAAACATTTTGCCCTCGGTAGGATTATAGAAAAAGTATCCATTGGTTTCCTTTGGATACCCCACAAAGAAGCATTTATCTGATTTAGGTCCAAGCTTATCAGAAACTTGATGTTTCACATAAGCTTCGCAACCCCAAATCTTCAAGAAAGACATACAGGGCTGTCTCCCAGTCCATATCACATATGGTGCCTTTTGAACCGTCTTAGATGGAACACGGTTAAGTGTGAAAGCTGTTGTTGATAGAGCATGTCCCCAGAAGGAGCCTGGAAGGTCTGCATGACTCATCATGGATCGGACCATGTCCAACAAGGTCCGGTTCCTCCTTTCAGAGACACCATTCCATTGTGGTGTTCCTGGTGGAGTGAGTTGAGATATTATCCCACACTCTTTTAGATGATCATTAAACTGTTGGCTTAAGTATTTTCCTCCTCGATCTGATTGAATGATTTTAATACTCTTGTCAAGTTGGTTTTGTACTTCATTCTTGAACTCTTTAAACTTTTCAAAGGATTCTGATTTGTGCTTCATAAGATATACAAATCCATACCTACTGAAATCATCAGTAAATGTAATGAAGTATTGAAAACCGCCCCTAGCGAGTGTGTTTAGTGGCCCACATACATCACTATGTATAAGGCCTAAAAGATCACTAGCCCTTTCACCTTGTCCAGTGAATGGGGCCTTTATCATCTTCCCTAATAAACAAGATTCACATGTCTCATATGATTTGAAATCAAATGAGTCCAAGAATCCATCTTTATGGAATTTGGAGATGCGTTTCTCATTTATGTGGCCCAAACGACAATGCCAGAGAAAAGTTGGGTTTAGATAATTTGATTTAAACCTCTTTGTATTTATGTTATAGACGGGCATTTCGAGATCAAGGATATAAAGTCCATTACCTAATTGTGCACTACCATAAAAAATATCATTCATATAAATGGAGCAACACTTGTCCTTTATAATAAAAGAAAAACCTTTATTGTGCAAACAAGAAATAGAAATGATATTCCTGCTAATAGCAAGCACAAAATAGCAGTTCTCTAACTCTATTACAAGCCCAATGGGTAAAGATAATAAATAAGTCCCTACAGCTAATGTAGCAACCTTTGCTCCATTTCCCACTCGTAGGTCGACTTCGCCCTTCGTCAATGATCTACTGCTCTTTAGATCCTGCACATTTACACAAATGTGAGATCCACATCCAGTATCTAATACCCATGATGCAGAAGTAGATAAATTAACTTCAATAACAAAAATACCTGAAGTGGAAGTCTCACTTCCTTTCTTCTTTTTGAGCTCCTCCAAGAACTTAGCACAGTTCCTCTTCCAATGTCTGGTCTAACCACAGTGGAAGCATGTACCTTTCTTAGCCACTCCACCCACTGGTTTCAAGCCAGAAGTGCTGGGCTTTGACTTATCCTTACCCTTGCCCTTCCAGTTGTCCTTGGGCTTTTTCTGCTATTTTTTGCCCTTATTCTTTTCGACCATCATTATGGCCTTTCCTTTGCCTTTGTTAATATTCTACTCAGTTGTTCTCAACATGCCTAGCAGCTCTGGTAGTGATTTGTCAATCTCATTCATATTGTAGTTCATGACAAATTGACTAAAACTTTCCAGCAACGATTGCAAGACTAAGTCAGTGGCCAACTCTTGGCCCAAAGGAAAATCAAGTCTCTCTAGGTTTTCAATGTACCCAATTATCTTGAGTACATGAGCACCAACAGGGCTTCCTTCTACCAGCTTGCATTGAAATAATGCTTTAGAGACCTCGTATCTCTCATGCCTGGCCTGCTCTTGATAGAGCTTCTTAAGGTGTACGATCATATCATAGGCATCCATGTTCTCATGTTGCTTTTGGAGCTCAGAGTTCATGGTGGCCAGCATAAGACATCCGATGTCCAAGGCATCATCTTGATGCATCTTATAAGCATCCCTTTCAATTCTAGGGGCATTAGCAACAAGTAGCTCAAGAATAGGCTGTTCTAGTACATACAACTTTTTCTATTGCTTGAGGACAATCCTCAAATTCCTATACCAGTCTAGAAAATTCGTTCCAGATAACTTGTCATTCTCAAGGACGGATCACAATGATAAAGTACTTGATGTGTTTGTTGCCATGGTAATCTATTAACCGAAATATGCAAAATATAAGTATCATGCCATAAACATATTTAATGTGGTCTTTTAATTAAATATGCCTCCCACTATTTTATTCAAGTCAATGACCCTCAACATTGACTCAGAAAATCCCATCATAAGATTTCCTAGTCGGCCAAGATCCATATTTCACCTAGTTTTGAGTCAGCTTTGGCTGATCACCCAAAATTCAGTTATTTAGGTAGCAAACACTTTCCAATTACATTACATGTAACTCTTGGATAGTTAGGTGAATAACACTTATTCAAATCCATCTAATGGACCAAAGCCGAACTTTATGCCTCTAAGCCTTCAATCTTATTGAAATGACCTAGTTAAGTCAGACCCAATGGTTGGCAGTTGGATATTACCTTTATCCCATCGCGTCTTACTAATATAGACAAAGACATCCTGCTTTGGCAGACCTGCACTTGATCGATACTAGCCTTGATGAGTGCCACACAATTGAAGGCATCACATAATGACTTAATATTTGCTTTGAGGGAATTATTATTATTATTTTTATTAGATCTCACCATTTATTAAATTGTTTATCATACCATAAACATTATTCATGCATCTTATACATAAAAAGCATATAATAAAAGTGACATGGTTATGGCCCCCTAAGAGAGTAGCATTAACTAAGCCAGCTTCACCAAGCGTCTCCCATCAACGTCCTCACTTGATGCCGTCTTTTTGGCTTCACATCATAATTACATTATATAGAAACCTCTTTTACATTCGAGGGGAGTTAGGTGAGAAGAGAATGTACAATCAGAATGTAGAGAGAAAGGCACGACACGCAGGTCGTATTTTATAAAACCAAAAAGCATAAATGGAGGACTAAAGCCAGAACCATGCACCATGCATCTCAATGGACATACAAACTCAAAACAATAATACACTATTATTTTCAGGAGTCATAAAATTGGATAGAAAATATCACGCTTTCGAAAAACACACTACACATTGTGCTTTTAATGTTGGATTAACTAGCTGCAAATATGAAAAAAGAGAATAAAGGTGGAACAATAATTTCGATGAATCCTATAATTTATTGTAAAGTGTTAGTCATGACAACCATCACCCAAGAGGGGGGTGAATTGGGTGATTACAAATTTTTATAACAACATTAAGAAATTAACTATTTTGAAGCACTCAATTAATAAATGCAGTGAAACATGCATAACAAAAGTACAACTATTATAGATTACTTAAATACAACTTGAGATATATGATAAATCAAGCAAATAAGCTAGATATCAAGTTCAACTCAAGCATATATAATTAAAGCACAAATGTAAAGAGACAGAGTTGAGAAAAGAAAACATAAGGATTTATCCTGGTTCAGCCATCCCTTGTGACCTACGTCCAGTCCTTAAGTGAGCCACCCAAGATTTTCCACTAAACCATCAAGCTTGAACAATTGCTTGAAAACCTTTAAAACCAAGAGCACTCAACACACCTTGGGATGTCTCACCCTTTGTGCTTGAGCCTTAACAACAAGGGATACCTCACCCTTACAATCCTTTGAGGGATACCTCACCCTCTTTATTGAATAATCAAAGAATAGATTAAAGAAAACTCTCACAAGAGTAGATAATATAAATTGAAGCTTAATGGGTATCAAAGAATCACACACTTAAAGCTCAAACAAGGGTTTATGTGAAATGATAGTAAAACTCGTATTTAATGCTTCAAGAATGATTTTCAGATTGTTTCCCCACTTTTTTTTTTATGCCCAAACACTTTCATTTATAGCTCAAAGCATTTTAGAGTCGTTGGAGGTAGTTGGGTACATTAAATGCTCCTAAAGAGCTGTTGAAAAACGTTTTCTGCTACCCTAATAATTGGTTATTACTATCCAATAACAAGTTATTGGTTTCCAGTAATAGGTTATTAGTTTCCTATAACCGGTTATTGGTTTTCCATAACCGGTTATTGGTTTTGAATAACTGGTTATTAGTTTCATCAGGAAACACTATAGCATTCAAATAAGTGGTTATTGAGATACCATAACCGATTAGTGTTGGGAATTGTGGATACATCGTGCAGCGGAAAAATAGGATTCCCATCAGGGATCTATGCGAAAAGCCATAATCTGAGATTTTTTAAATTATTTACCTCTTGAAGCGTGGTCAAAAGGAAGGACGTGAATCACCAACACCGTAATAGAAATGATGTCTCTGCGATATCCACACGAACAGACTCACGAACATCCAACGTCCATAAAAAGGAGCCTCACGTCTCTCACACAGTGCTAGCTGCGAAAAGAAGAGAAGAAACCTGTCGCTCTCTCACTCACTTTTCTGTAGGTGTGGCTAGGGTTCTGAATTGTATATCTTGAAGCCCCTTCGCAGTACTATTTATAATAGTGACTGCCTTAAGTGACTGTGAGCAGTAGCAAGGTAAGCTATGCAACCCTAGACCCATCTGTTATGAGTCTGGCCCATATTTGAATCCGAGTCCAACTTGGATCCCTTGCTCCAATTTTAGTCTGCTCTATGTGTGTGACCCTGCAAGTTCTTATTATGTTGGCAGTAATATTAAAATCCCATTTTAATATTACAAGCAGTGAGCGGTATCTAGCAACACATCGCTGCTACCCAAGTAATAAGAATGTCAGTGATTTGACATAACCTTTCCGTGATCAATGTTTCTGTGTTGTTTCATCCCTTTGTCAAGATATCTAGATTGAACACAAGGCATGAAATGCGTCACCTTTGTATAGTCCAATCTTTCATTTCCTAATACTCGAGTAGACTTTGTAATAATAAATGAGATCAATATCTCATATTGACTCATTTGAGCATGACCATGCATTTCGCAGTCTCACTCAATCAGGGGGCCCGAAGATATCGCTCCTGTTATGTAGGAGTGACAAATCCCATCTAGGTCAATCACATCCCTCTGCATGATTCGCGGTATGTCCAATAACTAACTTTATAATCACCTTGTTACAGATAACGTTTAATGGCATTAAAACACACAACTCCTCATGTAGGAATCGTAGTGATTTCAAGTCAAAGGACCACAAACACCATTGTCACTATGAGAATCGCTTATGACACTCACGTAACGATCCATGTAGCGTTCTCATGGTGGGTCAGTCCAGTACATCATTACTCTAATATGTACCCATGTGAAGACTTGATATCTCATATCCATGACCCGTGAGATGTGGTCATCAGTCTATGCACATACTAGTCTCAATGTATTATTGTTGTCCTAATTAATAATAATACTTGACTGGGGACATTTAAGAATTGTGTTGTAACCAAAAAGATCTCACGATCAAGTCATCCACTTGATGTCCTATGGCATCAAACTTACTATTCTAAGGACTTTATTATGTTTATCAAAAAGAACACAATAAATGAAATGCCTCATATATTAAAATAAGCATAATAGAATGTATGTAAATACATAAAAAGTATCGGTCTCTAGGGCATACACCAATAGTTAGGAGCTTTAAAAACATAGAAAACACTCCGGACTTGGTGAATAACTGGTTATAGATATTCTATAATCGGTTATTGCACTCTGGTTTTAAAAACTGACTTTAAATGGTCATAAGTTCTTCATTTCTCATCCGTTTGAAACAAATGACCACTCATTGGAAAGATCTTTAAATATATTTTCATATAAAATAATTTTAGAATAAAAATCTAAATATCTTACAAGATATGATCAAAAGAGTAACCAAATGTCAGTTTTGTAAAACACAAACTTGACTATTTTTCATAGTTTTGAACTACCACCATAGCTACCTTTTCAAAACATGTTTGTTGGGCATTTTAGAATGTAAAAAACATTTGTAAAGATTTTAAAATCATATTTGAGTTTAGTGTGATTCATTTTTACATTTACACAAGATTTATGTCCTATAAGCTAAACTTGACGAACTTGGACTTGATCTTGTCATCATCAATTCTAGTCCTTAGGCTTGTTGATGTAATCCAAGCTTCCAAAAGAATTCTTCTCTTTAAATCTTGTAAATACTTAGAACATCTTATCATTCTCATTCTTTTTGAGTTGAGCATAATTAAGATCTTTTTTTTTCTTGTTGCAATGCTCACTCTTGGTACTTGGACTATCCTACAAAGTATTACTCACTTAAAACAAATATAGTTAGTCCAAATTCATAATTCAATATTTTCATATGCATGATTCATAAATGTATAACTCTAGTTAGTCTAACATGCATATAAGACTTTCATAGATACATCCAAATAAGATATTTATCAATTACTAATAGATATGCTCTATGTAGGATGCAACAAAGAACACTTTGTACATTTTCATATAAATAGAGTCAAATCCAATATTAATTCATTATAACTCATATAAAGCATTATTGGATATATTATATAAAGAATGCTAGACATATCTTATAGCATGATTATTAAGTGAAATATAACTAGCTAAAGTACATAATCATGCATGATCCAATATAATCTATTAAGCACATCTATGTAGCATAAATATCATTCTTTTGTCTTGTGTTTGTCATCATCAAAACTTAACATATTCAAATATTGGGGCAAACTTATTTCCACATAAAGTTGTTGGAAGGGGGAGAACTTGAATTATACTAATTCAAGTGTCCTTAGCAGATATAAGTTTCAACACATGAACTTAAGTTGGTTTTCTTTTCCTATTTCTCTCCCATTCTCTCGACTAAGACAAAAACAGAGAAAGAAAGAAATGAAGGAAGAGAAAAGAGGAAGAGGAAGAGAAGAAGAAGAAGGAGGAGAAGGAGGAGAGGAAGATCAAGATCAAAGCTCATGCTTGAATATGATCATCCATACAAGAGGTAGGGGATTAGGGTTTCTATTTATCTCTTTTTTTCACTTTTACCATAGATGCACTCTTGGTGCATAATAGGTTAGAATGAGTTCTAGAGGTGTTTGATGTGTTTTGATTTCTTGATTGAGTTTCTTTGGTCATTTATAACTTGTTCATAGTATAAGTTGAAGTTAGAAACGTGGAACATCTCATTTAGACCTTTGATTCACAAAAAATGAGGTTTTAGGTTAAGTATGTTATTTTTGTGCATGAATCCAAATTAAGAGCTTTAAGTTAGTGATTAATGATTCTTATGTGTTAATGAACTGATTAGGGACTTAGAATCACTTAGAAACTGATTTGGAATGGCCAAAATCCATGAAAAGAACTAATGGAACAATACCACGGCTCTGCAGAATCTGGTTTCTGCTAAGCACGCTACAGCGTGACAAGGTTACACCGCAGCGTGAGGCTGTTTTTCATAGAGTGTCGTGGCATGGAGAAGGTCACGCCGAGGTATGAGGTGCATTAGCATAGAACCCGAGAGTTAGGCTCCGTGATGTGCCTAGGTTTGTGTAGCGGCGTGAGGACCAGAAATGCCAAAAATGTCATTTTTGATGTTTTGAAGTTCTTAACTAGTGGGAATTATTTGTATATATTTCCTGAAGTGTGTTAAGGCACAAGTAGGGATAATTCAAGAGGGATGTTATCACCTAGCAAGTATGAGAAAGCATAAGCATTTGAGTATTTTAAAGTAAAGGTTTACCATAGGGATGTAGCACCTTAGGCAACTAAGTGTTACATTAGATGTCACTCAAGATGTGTTGAGATGGTGCATTGGACATAAGCATACTAAGATGGATTATGGTATTCACTCTAGTAAAGATGAGGAAGATATGAACCTTAGGAGATCCAAGAGTAGTGGATTACCTTGGGAAGGTACCTAGACCCTTAAGCAACCAAGAGTTGCAAGTGAGAACCACTCTTGAATTAGATTTACTTGAGTGGAGACAAGGTTATGTATTTAGTTCCTAAGAGGGAAGGTTTATGTATTAAGTCCCTAGTTAAGCGAGACCTTGTGCATTGTAGAATACACAAAATTGAATAGTGACTTGTACGCTTGTCATATTCATTAAGTATGCAAAGTTCTAGAGAATGCTCATTTATTTCTTTAAACAAGGTTGAATGAGGCATTAGCTAAGATAGACTCTTTCATTAGATTGAGTTGAGTCTATAAGAAAGTTATGAGAACCTTTGAGCATTATAGAGTAATGGTTTTCCTTAAGTAGGTATCTAGCACCTTAGGCCACATTATGTGGTGTTCATATCACTTAAGATTTAATAAGTGATGATGTGGTGTATTAGATGAAAATGAACTAGGATGGATTGGTAGTGTTTGCCGAAGAATGTGACTTTATATGACGAAAGTTCATTTGGCTAGAAAAAAAAGAATCAAAAGTTCTTAAGGAGATAAGTTATTCCTGACCAAGTGCTAGGGTTATATATAGTATGAGGTTACATATACAAAGGGTAAACATAAGAAGCCAAAATTCCTAGTAGATTATGCTTGGGTCTTAAACGAACTAAGTATATAAGTATGTATGTATGTATATGGAAATGGTCTAGTAGTATTGATCTTAGTGAGTATCCTTTGATACAGTGCACAATCATGGAGGCCAAGGGAGATAGATGAGGTATCCGAAAGGTTCTCTGAACAAGGACTCAACCCTGATATCTCGATAGTGCCAAGGCCAAGGGAGATAAGTGGGAAGTCCAGAAGGTTCTTTAGAACAAGGGCTCAGCCCAAACTTCTCGATAACACCAAGATATGTGTAATGTGAGGATGAGCTTTCCCTTTATTTACCATAGGATAATATACTGAACCAGTTCCTAGTTAACTTCTTGGTTTTCAAAATAAAACCCTGCATAAGCATTTCACACACATACTCTTAGGACATTCTTAGGCCTACTCACATCACATATCATTAACATTGCATTAAGGACAGTTGTATGGGCAATTGTCCATCACTATTGATATTTACAATTGTATGGGCAATTATTTATATCTAACAGAGTGTAGGCTATCAGTTTTATACCATACTACTTAATAGTGTGCGATTGTGAGAAAAGTGGAGGAAACTCCTATGTTAGTTGTTATATATTTGTTTATACAATGTATAACTAGCTGGTATTGGAATTGCTTTTACAGTGAATTATAAATCTCATCCCAGTTGTTCTTCCATGTACATCTAGGTACAGACCCTGCTAAGGGAAATAAGGCGAAGCATGAAGACTAGTATAGTTTTATATGCTTTAGTAGACAAAGGTTATATATAAGTTTATATTTACTTTGAATGTTTAAAAGAGTTATGTATTACAATATGCCCTTTTGTGGCTAGTGTTGTATATATATTTGTATGAGGTTTAACTTTTTCTGAAATCTCTCAAGGCTTTCTATAATTACTCAGTTGTGATTATAGATATATGTTAGTATGTATTATGTAGAAGTAACATTTCTAGTGCTGTATATCTTTATGTATCTATGATATACCTAGATATATGTATTAGGATGTTATAGATATTCCTATAATCAAAACCATCAACTACCCATACCTCAACACAAGTTGAATAACAAATAGGTTCCCAACAAATTCATTTAACATAAACCATGGAAAAACCATACCAAACCCATTTTCAACCCAAATCATGCATATCACAAACATGAAGAGAGAATAGCAAGAAAACAATCACCCCTACCTCAAGTCCTCAAGGATGGTGATGGATCTTGATTATCTTACCTTTCATTGGTTTCTCCTCCTCTTCCTCTTCCTTTCCTCCATTACTTCTTTTTTTCCTTTCCCTTTTCTCTTTTCTTCCCTTTCTGCTGCTCCAATGTGAGAAATGAGAGAAATGAAAGAGAAAATCAAAGATAAAGCCTAAAAGTGAAGGATGGTGGAGAGATAAGGATGGACTAGATATTTAGCTAGAAACTTAATGGCTCTTTGGAATACTTTGATATCACCAAATCAAGTTTCCTAACTTCCATATGTGTTATGAAAAATCCTATGATTCATCTCAATTTTATTCCCATCATTTCATAAACTTCCATATATCTGACTCATCATTATGGTATTTAAACACTCACACAGTGTACTTACAAATACCAAACTAACTCAGTTAATTCTCCAAAACTAACCAAATCACTTTCTATTCATTTGAAACCTAGAAATAAATTCTCCATATTTATTTTCTTTATCTAAGTAGTTTATACTACTCTCTAGGCTATTAACAGCTACTTTCCTCACTCATGGTTATAGAAAAATAGCCTAACTATCTTAAAAAGGTTACCAAAGCTAATAAGTAACTCTTACAAGAGTTACTAAACTCCTATAACCCTTATTAAGACTAACTAGCTAGAGAGGATGTTATAGACCCCATTTTTCAATGGTGATGGATATGCTTATTAGACGAAAACAATGAAAATTTTATTGAGGCTATTGATTTAGATGTGTGGGATGCTATAGAAAATGGTCCTTCTGTCCCTACACATCTTATTAATAGTGTAAGGGTTAATACACCTAGAAGTAAATAGACCGATGAGGATAAGAAAAAAGTGCAATACAATTTGACAGATAAAGACATCATCACCACAGCCTTGGGATGTGATGAATTCTTTAGGATCTAAAATTATAAAACAACCCAAGAGATGTGGGACATTTTACAAGTCACCCATGAGGGTACTAGTGAAGTGAAGGGATCAAGAATCAATACTCTCACACATGAATATGAGCTTTGTAGAATGAATGAAGGTGAAAGCATTCAAGAAATACAAAAGAGATTCACTCATATTGTTAACCATCATGCTTCATTGGGAAAGACATTAACTAATGAAAGTTTTATTAACAAAGTGTTTAAGATGTTTGAGTAGGCATTGGCAAACAAAGGTGACAGCTATTGTGGAATCAAGGAATCTTGCTACTATTACCCTTGCCATACTCTTTGGAAAGCTTTAAGAGCATGAATTGGAGTTGAATAGACTCAATCAATATGAGGACCTTGACAAGAAGAAAGGAATTACTCTCAAGGCCACCTCCTCTATACTTGATGATGATGATGAAGATGATGAAGATGATGGAGATGGTTTGGAGAATCTTGGACTTAATGAGGAGAACCTTAGCCTTCTTGTGAAGAAGTTTGGGAAATTCTTTAACAAAAAGGGAAATCAAATAAGACCTCTCTTCCCTTCAAAGAAGACTCATTATAAAGGGGAAAAAACTTCATCCACTCTCACATGCTATGAATGTGAAAAATCGGCGTAATATCCTAATATTGATATCCCGATATATCTGACATGTATGATAACAACCAATACTAGTCATGCTACTTCAACTCATACAACCAACTAACCTCTAACTTTTGTTCAATTAATTATGGAGAGCTATGACAAATAAAAGCTATATATATATATATACACACACACATACACACACACACACACATCATTGCCTCAGAAGGGCATATTAAAATACATAAACTTCCGTACAAACTAGATCTAATATAATATACAAACTTTAACTATAAAAAGCATATAAACTATACTAGTCTTCATATATCTTTTTCTTCCCTTTTGAAGAACTTGCACCTGAATTTACATAGAAATACAATTGGGATGAGAAATCACAATTCTTAGTAGAAGTATTCCAAAACCACCAAAACCAACATACAATACATTCATAAAGAATTCGCAACTATTAAATTAACACTTCAATCACAAAAATATATAACATTTCCATCTTAGAGATAAGAAAACAACATCTCCATCTCAGAGATACGCAATCGCCTATAAAATTGTATTGTCATGAGTTTATGTCATGGTGGCAACTGCCCATACAATTGCCATGTTATGCCAAATTATGTCTAATGTTTATGCCTATGCAATAACTTAAGTTTGAAATGAATAATGTTATGATACCAAATCCATGGCAATGTCATGATATGCATGAGTCGTAAACAAAGTAATGGAAATCACATCCATAACCTTGAACAAGCATTGGAACCCAGTTCCAACAATCTTCTCTTCGAGTAGTGAAATTCATCAACTACGCAGTCATCATCAAATAACAAGAAAATCCATCCTCAAAGTCATACAATAGGGAGGGAGCTGCGCGTCCTCTCGCTATCATAAATCATCCCCAAAAGTGAGGACCAAGACATTCATAAATACATCATGCAATACAATTACTAATTACTTCCCATAATTAGCTCCACAATTGATTTATATACATTTCAAGTTCATTTCACAAACACTTCATTTAATACCCCTATTAGAGTCTCAACACTCACTAAGAAACATAAAAAAAGAAATTACACCATTAAAAGGCTCCATTGCATCACACAGTAATTTTTTAGAAAAACAGGGTCTCACGCCGTGGCATAACACGGCCACGCCATGGCGCCCAACTCTCGGGTTCCAATACTGGAACTGGCATCACACACACACCGTGACATTGCACACTCACATTGCAACGCGAGAACCAAAGACTGGATTCTGCAGAATTCTATAGAATCTGGGTACTATTCCATTGGAACTAATCCCTTCTCCAATCACTCTAAACTCAAAATCAAGTGATTTCCAACCTTACACATGGTCCATTAATACATAGAAACTCTTATACCACTTTAATTCCATTCAAAACCATGAATCATGAATCATTCAATCACCTAAAACCTAAAACCCCAAATTTGACTCAAATGGAAAGACAGATGTTTAAGGGCCAAAAAACTCATCTCCATGTAATCAACAACTTAACAACAAGTCATCCTCAAGTTCTCCAACAATATTCAAGCCAAAACAACCAAAAACAACACTTCAACCCCTTTCCCCCATCAAGCCAAAACATATAACATGATGAAGAAAAACAAAAAGAAAGTGTCAAACAAGCTTCCCCCTACCTTTAGCTTCAAAAATTGAAATCACTAAACAGCTCCTCTTCACCTTTATCCTTTTCCTCCTCTTTGGTTGATGATTCTCCTCCTTTGCCTTGTTTCTTGCTATTGGTTGTGGCTTCTAATTACTCAAGAAGGGGGGTTGAATTGAGTATAATAGGTTTTTGAAACTTTTCCCCTTTTCACAAAAAATTGATTCTTTTCTTTAATCAAAGAAAGAGATTTTGTCAACCAACAAACCAAAATGTGTTTTTGCAAGATGTATTGCAATCAAGAATTGAAACTTATAACAAAATATTAACAGTAAAATTGAATTCAGATAAAAATAAAATCATTAACAAATCAGATCATACAAGCATCCCTAACATATTGCTTAATTCATACATTCAATCAATAAAGCAAATAAAGAGTTAAGGGATAGAGAAAATTGTAAACCAATATTTATCCTGGTTCAGCTACCTCCTCTGGTAACCTACATCTAGTCCTCACACCATTGTGACATTTATCCACTATAGAAAATTAATATACAAGATTCTTTTACAAAAGCTCCATTTCTTGGTTCCTTCTACCCAAATGATAGCTTTTCAGTCAAAGCAATCTTGTAAAAACCCACAAGAATTCCTTCTATTCTTGCACAGCACCAAGAGTCCCTTCTACTCTTGATCTAACCAATGAGAGAACCTTCTCTCTTATCTTTCTTTTACAAACTATGAACAGATTGAATCAGATTCTAAAAAAATCAGAAATTACAAATTGAAACTCTAGAGAAAAATACTCTATTTTTCTTCAATGAAAAGCTCACTAAATTTTTGAGTGTATGATTTCGTATATTGAATAATTATCTTTTAAAAAGTGTTTTCCAATGTCCTTATATAGGTATATCTCAAAATAGATCCATTGGATACACTTTACAAATCAGTTGAGATCATAACAGACTTAAAAGAAAAATTATGTTATTAGTCAATCGATGTGTACACAGATGTATTAAATAAGATTTCACTTTTATTACATTTGTACATCGATTGCCTAATCGATTATTTTCTTGGATGTTCTTGATCTTGAAAGATACACACATGAATACATCGATGTTGTTCTTTTAAAAACACTTTAAATTTCAACCCAAAAGATTATACATCGATTAACTAATCAATTGCATAGTTATTTTAAAACGTTCTTTCTTCTATTTTGGCTTATACATCGATGTATCAATAGATGTATTAAAGTAAAATGCTTCTGTTTTGACTTATACATAGATGTACTAATCGATGTATATATATGTCAAATGCATTCTAGCCTCTGTTTTATTTATACATCAATGTACTAATCGATGTATATATGCAAATGTGCATATTGATCAAGTAAGTCCAGAATCATCAATGTACACATAGATGTATAACATTTATACATAGATGTACACATAGGTTTTCATCAAAAGTTAGTTAATTAATTGAAAGTACATTGATGTACACATAGATGTACAATTTTATTAATTAACCTTATTCATTCTCAGTCCATTTATTCTTTTGAAAAACTATTTTTACTTATTTGAGAGCTTAATCAAAGAATTAAACTGAGTCTTTTCTTTACAACATGTTCCTAATGATCTCCATTGTATTGCTTCTTCATGATGCTTCTTCTTCAAGTAATCCTTCTTGATCCTTGTATTGACTTTACTTGCTCCTTTAAATCTCATTGAAAAATTCAAGCTTGGCAAGCAGTTAATGACTCAAAATAATAATCATATTAAGTTTAGTCATTAATCAAAACACACTAGGGTCATTTATCCACACTTGCCTTTCCCATTGTTCCTCCCTACTACTTCCGAGAAAGAGGTGAGAATGAATGAGAAAATATCTCATTCTTGTCTTAAATAAGCCAAGGCAACAGAAACATAAAGAGTCGTATGCTCTTTGTTCACTTAAGTGACTATACCAAAACCCGATATGTTAAGAGCAATTAGATTTCACTAAATCAAGTTTCCTAACTTCCAACAAGTTTAAAATAAATCCTAAGATTCATAAAAAATCTTGTTTCACTATTTCCATAATTTTTCATATCTGCTGGTAGTCAATCCGACATTAAAACACACAACCAATATGCTTAAAAATGTCAAACTAACTCTGATTAATCTCAAACTTCAACTACACATTCTTCCACATATTTGTGACCTAGAAAAAAACTCACCACATTTATTTCCATTAACTAAGCAGTTTAAGTCACTTCTGGAGATAATAACAGCTATATTTCACACATAATGTTACAGCAATGTGACTAAACGTTCTCAGAAGGCCACAAAATTAAACAGACATGTTAAGTAAGTACTAGGATACCTCTATATCCATATACAAGCCTAACATGATTTCATGGGTGTTACAATTGGGACACATGAAGATAGAGTGTCTAATCTACTAAAAGAAAGTGGAGAAGTTTGAGAAGAGGCCTTCAAAGGACATGAAAAGAAGGAAAGCTTATGTAGCATGGGATGACAATGATATGAACTTAAATAGCTCCAACATTAAGGAAGGTCACCTTTGTCTCATGGCCAGAGGAGAAGAGGAAGATGAAGATGACATGGAGGTAGTATCCTCAAACCTTGACTCTTCCCTTTCTTATAATGAATTACAAAATGTTTTTGAAGAATTGCATGATGAATCTATGAGGCATGCAAAAGTTGTTTCCTCTTCCAAGAAAACTATTTCCTTTCTAGAAAACAAAATTTCCATCTTGAACAAAGAAATTGAGCAACTCAATATTGAAAATGAAACTCTTAGATTGATTTATGCTAATTCTTCATGCATGACTTGCTCTTCTCATGAGATTGCATCTATATCCTCTTCTTGCCTTTCATGTAAAGCTTTTGAAAAAGATATTGAGGACTTGAAAAATACCCTCTCTATGTTTACCCTTGGAAGGGAAAATTTGAATATATTACTTAGGAAACAAAAATGTATCTTTGAAAAGGCCAGTTTGGGATATAATCCTAAAAATCAACAAAATCTCTATAAGAACTTATTTGTTCCATCAAGCACATCAAGTAGTCCTTTCATAAAATATTTTTATTATGGTAAGAAAGGACATAGTGCATCCACATGCAATGCAAGAAAGAACACCAAAGTAGGCTCTAGTATGGTTTGTGTTCCCAAGGGCACTTTACCCAAAATTGACAGACAAAGACCAAAGAAAATTTGGATACCAAAGGTTAAAAATTAAATGTGTGTTATAGGTGTACTTGAAGGCCAAGAGCTCACATTGATATCTTGATAGTGGTTGCTCCAAGCACATGACCAGAGATGCCTCCAAGTTCTCTTTCCTAGTTCCCAAGAAGCATAGACATGTAACCTATGGAGACAACAACAAAGGAATGATTCTAAGTGTTGACAAAGCTAGTAAAACTCCTTCCTCCTATATTGATAATGTTTTGCTTATTGAAAGGACTCAAACTTAACTTGCTTAGCAATAGTCAATTATGTGACAAGCGGAATAGAGTAATATTTGATTCAAATTGTTGTATAATTGAAGGAGTAGATGACAAGTAAGTTAAGTCTATTGGTCATAGAGTGAATAATATATATATGATTAGTCTTGATGATATATCCTTAAATGTTCCAAAATGTCTTATTAGTAAAGAAGATGATTCATGGCTTTCACATAGAAGAATTGCACATATTCACAAAGATCACTTGAATAAGTTAGTCTCTGAGGAGCTAGTAACTAGACTACCTAAGCTCAAATCTAAAAAGGATAAGTCATGTGAAGCATGTTAAAAGTGAAAATAAGTAAAGGTCTCTTTCAAAGCTAAAAATATTGTTTCTACATTTAGACCTTTGCAACTTTTGCACATGGATCTTTTTGGACCTTCAAGAATTATGAGCTTTAATGAGAATTACTATGCACTTATGATTGTGGATAATTATTCTAGTTCACATGACATTGTTTTTATTTCATAAAAATGATGCTTTTCAAGCTTTTAGAAAACTTGCCAAATTTATTCAAAATGAAAAGAGTTCTAACATTGTGTAACATCCAAATTCTATATACTGTAGTATACTATCAATATACTCAAGTAAATAGAATTAAGCATGTCACTTCTAAACTTAAACATAAACACAACTTATGTATCCATTGTCAACAAATAGATATATAGAGCCTTTAACATAAAAGTAAAGAGAAGAAGACATTTTACATAAATTGGAAAGTTGTTATTTACTATACAACCACATGATATGTCTAAGATTATATACTTTTACCAAACTAGCAGTATAGACTTAATTACAGAACCATAAATCTAGGTAAAAATTTGATATATATGCATAAGTGACTTTACTAGGTCTTCAACGCCATGCCTTGCCCTTACTTTGATCGTTCGCTGGATTTATCATGGAAATAGAAAATCGGGGTGAAAATTCACAAATTCTTAGTAGTACATTTAATAAAAAATGTGTCATCACAATAAATTCAGCTGTTTTAGGGAAAAACAAGTTATATATATATATATATATATATATATATATATATATATATATATGGAAATGTGGTATAAGCCAAAACTCAGTCCTTTCCCTTTCTGAGGCAGTCCGTTCATTTAATTATAAAAATAGTGTAAACATCACATTATAACTAACATAAGTAAACATACTTGCTCTTAAATAAAAATATATATAAATAACACATCTCGTCACTCTAGGGGTAACAAGACCATTATCCTCAGTCCTCATCACTTTTAGAAGAAATGAGACAATTGTCCATACAATTATCATTTTATGCAATGCATTATGATTTATGATAATGCCTAATGAATGCCCAAAGGTATTCTTAAGCAATGTTTTTAAAAGATTTTATTTTTTTGAAAACACATGTTACTTGCACATTTCTGGGAAAACCTTTGTTCTAGGAAGCCCTTTTGTTCCTTATCCTCCTTACACTACCTGGTATGCGTGGTTATCTTCTCGCACAATAGTGGGATTAACCCTTAATACCATATTGGGTACGAGTAGTTATCTTCTTCCACAATAATGGGATTAACCCTTAATACCCATAACCCTAGCACTAGGAGCCCCTTTTGCTCAAATCATAGGGCCATTCATACATGGAAATAACAAGCAACAAGTTTGAAAACAAAACATGCAAGAGTATTTTAAAACCTTTCCCTCAGAATTTAGAGACGAAAATTATCCAACTCAAAATTTTTCATCTCTATTTTCGTCTCTACAAGGTCAATGTTGGGTTTTAAAAAAGTCAAATTGATTTAGAGATGGAATATACCCATCTCTAGATTTTTTGTCTCTAATGGCATTTCAATTCAGTCTCTAAATATTTAGCATAATTTAATTAATATTTTTTTTTATAAAAGTTAGAGACGGATTGTTTCTGTCTCTATTTCCTTAAAAATCTTTCTGAAACCCTTTTTTTGTGATTGGCTGTGCTACAGTGAAGATTAGTTTTGAGGATAACAAACATGAAGATGATGCAAAGACTAAGTTCAAGAACTTCAAGATTAGCTTTAGGACTTAGAGTCTTTATACGGAGATCTTTTTGGATATCTGATGGTTTTATAAGATAAGATAAAAACATTTTTGAAAATAAATTAAAAGTTTTTTAAATCATCTGGGCTCTTTCTCAAAGTTTTTTCAAGTGTTTTAGAAACAGAGTTATTCGAATACAGGCCTCTTTATTCGAATAAATCAAGTTTAGAAAATCTGTGCTTGAAATGATTTATTTGAATAACCCATGAATTATTCGAATAATGTTTTTAAAATCCTGCTCCACGCCTCTAATTTCACAAATGTTATTCGAATAACATCTTTGTTATTCGAATAAAATATTTTTAAAATGACCTATTTTTATATAAGCTATTTGAATAACTCCAAAGTTATTCAAATAGACCTACTTCTTAGAAATCTTTTTTCAGCAGTGTTATTCGAATAAATATCATGTTATTCGAATAACCAATTCTAGAACTGGTTATTTTGAGAACGTGTTATTCGAATAATTTAAGATTTATTCGAATAAACAGGGGATCTTATTTTAGAAAGAAACGACCATATTTGAAATCATTACGTGAATTAATTGCAACCAACAATTATTTTCTTCTACGCTCTATAAATAGAGATCATGGGTCTCTTCTATTTTTTGCCCAGCTATCTGAATTATTTTGTGCTTGCTTTGAAAACGTGATTTTTAATTTTCACATATTTTCTGTGCTTTTTTTGCCAAAACTTTGAGATATCCTCAGAGAGCTTCTTAACGCTTCAATTTGTGATATTTACTCTATGTGAGAGTTTCTCTTCATCTATTTTTTGTTTTCAGTATCGAGGGTGAGGTATCCCTCAAGATTTGTATAAGGGTGAGCTATCCCTGATGGTTGAGGCTTTAGCACAAGGGTAGAGTTTCCCTGTGTGTAAAAAGTGCTTTATTTTATAACGGTAGCAAGCACCTATTGAAGCTTGTATTCATAGTGAAAAATCTCGAATATTTTTTGAGGACTAGACGTAGATCACAAGTGGTTTGGTGGTCGAATCAGGATAAATATTGTGTCTGCTCTTTTTTTTCTCAATCTCTTTATTTACTGTAATTTATTTATTATTGCTTAATTATTTTCTTCCTATTCTTTAGTTTTTTCTTTTATTCTCTCATATATTCATGTCTTTTATTTAATAGCTTCAACATTTGTTTTTTTTTAAAAGCATTTACAAAAATTTTCTATACTCAATTCACCCCGTCCCGAGTACTTGTAGCCACTTGGTAACATTTTTCCCATCTTCTTTTGTTCCCTCCCATTCCCTCTTTTCCCCCTCTTCCCTTTCTTTCTTCTTCATTCACTTTGCCTGAAGCCCTAGCCCCATATCCCCTTCTCTCTCTATCTCCCCATTCTCTTTTTTCTCATCCCACGACTTCAACATCATCGATGACTGTTCTCACTGTCGCTGGCCATCGCTCCAACTCTGTAACACCCAAGTTTTTCTTTCTTTCTCTGTTATATGTGTTTTTCTAATTTTGTAATTTTTGTGAATTATTTAAATTATTTTGATTATTTTATTATTATTTTTAGACTTCTATGTGTTTGAAAGCGAGGCCAAAAAAACAAATTTTTCAGGGCCAAAAAAATAAAAATTTTGACTGTTCATGCGAGGCTGGGGGAGCTTACTAAAACAGAAACTGGGAACATATTTCAAAGTTTTTCTTTTTTTGAGATTTTATCTGATTGATAAAATCTAGGTACGTTCTATTATCCATTAGATAATAACCACTGGTTTTCTAATAGTAGCCTTTGTCCTTTGGATAATAGCTATCGGCAAATATCTTGATGGCTAGTCAAGTTTGATGGTTATGACAACTTTATGGTGAGCCAATGAGAAGGAAGCTTACATGAGAAGTTTGATGGAGTCAACATTAATGACTTGGACTTTGTGTGTTGCACCAATAGATGGCAAGCTTGGAGGAGAAGTTTTGATCTCCGCCCTTGATGTAGTTCACGGTTTTGAAGAGCTTCTGGGGGAAGCTTACATGATCAATTTGATTATTTCTTTCTCTTAGTCTATCTAGTCTAGTTTTTCAATAATTAAATCTATCAAAAACTATCACAAAACTCTCTCTTTTTCTCTCCCTTGAAGCTCACAGCCATCACCCTAAAATTCATTCTCAAAGTTTGATCAATTTTAAATAACCACTTATCTTGAATCCAAACACCATTTCAAGACACTTTCTAGTTATGAGTTTTATCAAAATCATCCATCTTCAACCTCTTTCTTCAAGCTCAAAGTTTAAAGGGTCTAGTTGAAGTTCTTAATCTTCACTCCTAGATTTTTATTCTAAAGTCCTAGACCATAATCTTGACCTATGGTCATCTTGTTTCAAGCTTTAGATTCTAATAAATTATGTTTGATTTGTTTTAAGGGTTTTCTTGAAGGTAGAATTTGTTACAAGAGGACAACATCAAAGGAGCTTTGATCATCACCTTAAGGTAAGAGGGAGATTAACCTCATCAACCATGTTTTGGTGGTGAGAAATGATTTGTGGTTTGTTGGTGAAAAATCCATGTAAGGATTTATTCACTTGTTTGTGTGAATTTCGTGGGCTATATGAATTTGATTATATGTGTTTATATGATTGATATAGTATGCAAGAGATGGATATAGTAGGAATTGATGATTGATATGCTTTGTATGCTATGAATCATGTGAAAAAAGGAAAGATGTTTGGTTCCAATGGCCACCCATGGCTCACGGTCATCAAGCCCTAAAAGGGGTATGTATTGCAAAAATATTTTATGAAATGAAAACCTAGGTGATTAGGTGATAAGGATAGGATTTAAGAATTTATAAATTTAAAATAAGATGAACAAGAATTTTGTTATTTTAAAAAGAAGTAATTTTTGGGCTTAGTGGTGGAAATGAATTTTAGAAGGATGTTTTAAAAATTTAAGTATTTTATTTAGGAAAGATTAATTAGAGTAATGGAAAAAGATTTTTGAAATATCTTAGTTTAATTAAGATAATATAGGTTTTATGAAAATGTTGGAAAATATCACTTAGAGGAGGTTTAGTGAGAAAATGTTGGAATTAAAGTCTATTTTTTATATTAAATGAGAAAAGATTAAAATTAAGCTTAGAATATCAATAAAATGTTTTACGCAATTAAAAATATATAGAAAAGCCTTTACGCGATTTAAAAATGATGATTTTTAGATAAGCGATTAAGAAAACATTTTAAAAGTTTTACGTGATTGGAAAACAATGTAAAAATGTTATGCGATTTAGAAACGTAATCAAAAGTGTTACGCATTTGTGAAAATACAGTAAAAGTACTTCGCGTTTAAGAAAAATAGTATTTTACGTGTAAGGCACATATTTGTTAATTATTGAGTTATTAAGTCATTTGAACATGCATTATCAAAAGTCATATTGACTTTGTTTGTTAAGGCTGTATGCCTAGGAGATGAATTACACTTTTGTGCAGATGCGAATTGCGTTAGTGTAGGTCTATGAATGACTTTAGAGGCATCGAGGCACGGGTATCCCACAAGTGGCCAGTTAGTAGCTCTACTGTGCCGTGGTGACTATTGCAAATGCACCGACGATCTCAACGAGACACTACTCTATTCTCGATCCAGTGTAGAATGTCTTGTATGAGCCATGATGCATACGCTGATAATTTTTCGAGCAATTGAATTGAGGCTGACGATATACAGACATGACTCCTCGATCATTCTCTCCGATGTTTGGTTTTAGCTCCATGGAGTAGGGGTCTGTTCATTGTACATATGCATAGTCTGTAGATATATTGTTGTGAATATATATATATATATATATGCATATCTGTTGAGTTATCTATTGAGTTATCTATTAAGAAATATTATGATTGTTATTGTTAAATCTGCACTATATGACTTTATTGTTATTACTGTTTCTCTGCTGGCATACTGGTATGTGATGTAGGGGATCTCACCTCTTTATGTTATTGTTCTGTCTGTTTCTGTTTCATGTTTTTGTCTGTGAAGACTGTGATGGCGGCTCAGAGGCTGTTACATTAGCTGGTATCAGAGCCCAAGTTTAAGTCTGTCTAGTTTGTGGTTAGGTCAATCTTGTTTGTGTTGTGTGTTTCTCTATGCTTGGTTTTCGAAAGGAGACAATATTGCCTGAATGATTATACTTACTTCTCTTTGTGCTCTGATTAGTCTAAAGAAAGCAATGGCTCGTGGTCAAGGTGTACACATGAACACCGGACGTGATGGTGATAGCATGGCTGCAGCTGTGGCATCAATGCAAAGAATGGCTAACGTGATAGTATAGCAAAACCAGAGGGCTGCTCAATAGTAGGAGGCGATAGCTGAGGCACAGAACTTATCAGAGTTTTACCGTAATAATCTGCCACAGTTCAAAGGAGAATTTGATCCAGAGGAAGTGGATTTTGGATCAAGGAGTTAGAGAAAAAATTTTGAGGAATGGGATGCATGGATGAAAGGAAGGTAACTTTTGCTACCTTTATGCTTATTGGAGACGCCGAGGATTGGTGGGCAGGAATGCAACGATTATTGGAAGCTGAAGGAAGGTTTATCACATGGGAAGTTTTTCGGAGTAAGTTTATGGAGAAGTATTTTCTAGCCAGTACTAGGCACACCAAGGAGATGGAGTTCCTTGGGCTGAAACAAAGGGGAATGACTGTCAGTTAGTATGTAGCTAGGTTTGAAAGTCTATCAGAATTCTCTCAATATTTTCAACTCCATCCTGATGAGGAATGGAAGTGTTGAAAGTTCGAAGAAGGTTTGAGACATGATTTGAAGAGATTGATTCTACTTTTGGGGATTGAGCAATTCCCAGCTTTATTGGATAAGTGTCGTAGGATTGAAGAGTTGGATCAATCCAGGGATACGAGACCCCGTAACTTTAGACCATCTTGGTTCCAAAGGGGAAGCAATAGCAATACCAACCAATTCCAGCAAAAACCATATTCATGGCCACCGGGGAATCAGTAGCAACAACAAATAGTTGGAGGAAGTAATAGTGGTAGTAGATTCGGTCAGACTGTAGCATCTGCAGTAAAATGTTTAAAGTGTGGAAAGGATCATGTGACGAAGGAGTGCACAATCAGGGGAATTATCTATTTCAGATTTGGGAAGCTCGGTCATATTTCAAGAGACTGTACACAACCAAAGACGAAACCTTCTGTTAGTAATGTACGTGCTTCGAGACCTCAAGTAGGAGGGAGAGTCTACACGATGAGTTGAGCTAAAGCCTCTCAATCTGAAGATCTAATCAAGGGAGATTGTGCCATAGGAGGTAAGCCTTTAACTATACTATTTATTCTGAGGTAACCTATTCTTTTATTGCCTATGACTGTGTGGATCAATTAGGATTGCTTGTGTTTCCTTACCTTTTGACTTGATAATTGCTACTCCCTCTGCTAAACCTGTTACTACTCAAGTCTGTTTAAACTGTCCTATTATTGTTTGAGATCGGAACTTTTCGGCCAATTTGATTTGTTTACCTCTTTCACAAATAGACGTAATCTTAAGAATGGATTAGTTATCTTCTAACCATATCCTGTTAGATTGTTCCAATAAAACTTTAGTTTTCCCTGAAACTGAGATTTCTAGATTTTTTATGGCTAACCTTAAAGCTTCTTTGAGAGAAGGAGCTCAAGGATACATGTTATTGTTTTCCTTGGAAGCCAAGGGTGAAACTAATGCGAATACTATTCCTATAGTTAATGAGTTTCCTAAAGTTTTTCTTGATGATATACCTGGACTACCACTGGAACGAGAGATAGAATTTTCTATCAATCTTGTACCAGGATTTGGTCCTATATCCATGGCACCATACTAGATGTCACCATCAGAATTAGTGGAGCTAAAGAAGTAGTTGGAAGAATTATTGGGAGAGCAGTTTGTGAGACCTAGTGTGTCACTGTGGGAAGCTTTAGTATTGTTAGTTAAGAAGAAGGATGAAACTTCTCATTTATGTGTAGATTATCTCCAGTTGAACAAGATCACGATCAAGAACAAGTATCCACTTCTGAGGATTGATGATTTGATGGATCAACTAAAGGGAGCTGCTGTTTTCTCTAAGATCGATTTACGTTCTGGTTATCACCAGGTTCATGTGAAAGTTGAAGATGTTCCTAAGACGGCTTTTCGAACATGCTATGGGCATTACGAATATCTAGTGATGCCAATCGGAGTGACGAATGCTCCTGCAATATTCATGGATTATATGAATAGGATCTTTCGTCCTTATCTAGATAGATTTATCGTTGTCTTTATTGATGACATTCTAATCTATTCTCAAAATTAGGAGGAACATGCTGAACATCTCAGTGTGATTCTTCAGATTTTGAAAGAAAAGCAGTTGTACGCCAAGTTGTCAAAGTGCGAGTTTTGGTTGGAAGAAGTTCAATTTCTGGGTCATGTAATTTCAAAGGAAGGAATTGCGGTGAATTCGTCGAAAGTGGAAGCAATTCTTAAATGGGAAAGACCGAAGACCATAACAGAGATCCGTAGTTTTATGGGATTAGCCAGTTACTACCGAAGATTCATCGAGGGATTTTCCAAGATAGTAGGACCTCTCACTTAGCTTACTCAAAAAATTCAAACTTTTGCATGGACTGATGCATGTGAAGAGAGTTTTCAAGAGTTGAAAAGACATTTGACTACTTCACTAGTGTTGATTTTACCTGATCCCAATGAATCTGTTGAGGTGTATTGTGATGCTTTGTATCAGGGTTTAGGTTGTGTACTTATACAGAACAAAAAAGTAGTAGCATATGCTTCAAGATAGTTGAAGACGCATGAGAAGAACTACCCTACACATGATTTGGAGTTAGCTGCTATTGTACTTGAATTGAAGATCTGGAGACATTTTCTGTATGGAGCAACATTTAATGTTTTCAGCGATTAAAAGAGTTTGAAGTACCTATTTGATCAGAAGGAGTTGAATATGAAGCAAAGGAGGTGGTTAGAATTTTTGAAGGATTATGATTTCCAACTTTAGTATCATCTCAAAAAAGGGAACATTGTAGTAGATACTTTGAGTAGAAACTATGATGATCAAGGAAAGAGAATTGATAGAGCAATTCAGGGATATGCATTTGTCTGTGGAATCAGCACCGGGAAGACTTTGCTTGAATATGATCACTATTTCGAGTGGATTGAAGGAAGAAATTAGAGATAAATAACAGAATGATCAATATTTTCAAGATAAGAAAGAGCTAGTGCAGCAAGGCACTGTATCAGAATTTAAGGAATGACTGGATGGAATTCTAATGTTTAGAAATAGAATTTGTGTGCTAAGTGATCCATAGCTTAGGAGATTGATTCTTGATGAAGCCCATAAAAGTAAATTGAGTTTGCATCTAAGAGCGACCAAGATGTATCAAGATTTAAAGCAGTTGTACTGGTGGCAAGGATTGAAGAGGGATGTAGCTAAGCATGTAGCATCTTGTCTGGTTTGTCTGAAAGCTAAAGTTGAGCATCAGAAACCTTCAAGAATGTTACAACCTCTAGCTATTCCAGAATGGAAATGGGATGGCATTGCAATAGATTTTGTTGTTGGATTGCCAAAGACTCGAAAGAGTTATGATTCAATATGGGTAATCATTGATCGGCTTACGAAGTCAGCATATTTCTTGCCCATTAACACAAGGTATTCAATGGAGATATTGGCCCAGTTGTATATTGGTAAGATTGTTAGACTTCATGGTGTACCCTCAAGTATTATTTCCGATCGAGACCTGAGGTTCACGTCAACATTTTGGCAAAGCTTGCAAGAAGTAATGGAAACGAAACTTTGTTTAAGTTTTGCTTATCATTCACAAACGGATGGTCAATCAGAGAGGATGATTCAATCATTGGAAGATCTGTTAAGAGCTTATGTTTTGGAATAAACTGGGAATTGGGATGAATTCTTACTTCCGATAGAATTCACCTATAACAATAGTTTTCACTCAAGCATAGGGATGGCACCCTATGAGGCTTTATATGGACGACGTGTAGAACTCCTTTGTGCTGGTACCAAGATGGGGAAAATTTTGCTTTAGGACATGAACTTGTACAACAAACAACAGAAAAGGTTAAGGTGATCTAGAAAAAAATGCAGACAAATCAGAGTCGACAGAAGAGTTATGCCGATAAGAGAAGGAGATCCCTTGACTTTTAGGAAGGCTAACATGTGTTTTTGAGAGTCACACCCACGACTGGGGTCGGTCGGGTTATTAAATCCAGAAAACTCATTCCTAAATTTACCGGATCATATCAAATTCTTCGTCGAATAGGTCCGGTAGCCTACCAAATAGCTTTACCACCTTTTCTTTTTAACATTCATAATGTCTTCCATGTATCTCAATTGAGAAAATAAATTCTTGATCCAACCTATGTCATAGCGCTGGATGAAACAGCCCCTCCGAAGGGTATCACATTTCAAATTAACTCCTTATAAATAATTAATTACCCAACTTATAAAATAATTAATATCATTTTAAATACGAATTTCAAAATTTCTTTTTCGCAGAAACATCAATTGATTAAATTAAAGTAACTCAAAATATAATAACTGAATAAATTACTTTTCATTTAAAAAGAGTTTTATTACAACTACACATTCATTATTTTTTTTACATACCCAAAAACATAATACCTAAGATACGAGCCCTTGTCAGAAGACAAATTCCTTAACTAGAAATGTCTCGACCGATAGAAATTCGACCCAAGGATATATCGAAGTTCTCTCTAGGTGTATAGTGAAATTCATTCTACAACTCCCTAATAGGTAAAATAATCTCTACATAAGCAACTGTATAAAATGAAGTAATGATTCCACGGCGAGTCCTTCATACTGATAGAGTAGTATCACCACAATACTCTATGTGCCATGTGTCCCAATAGACACACCAAGTAGCAGCGCCTTTAAGAAACTATAGCCTAAAGAAATCTAACTGACCCCTCCTTGCCGCCATCGTAGTCTTTACAGACGTAAACATAAAAATAGAAATAGACAGAATAAAACAGCAAAGAGGTGAGATCACCATAGAACAAACATGGTCTTAGGATTCTAAAAATCAAATAAAAAACCAAGTTTCAAGATTTTTACCTTGAAACCCTAGAACTTAAATCCAAGATTCAAGCATGAAGATGATGGATTTAGACCAAAGTCTCAACATCAAAAAGTCTTAGAATGATGTAAGGATTCAAGAAATATGGTTGGTTAAAATTAAACAAACTTAGATAGTGATGCTTGAGTGGTTGGCCGTGAGCCACTCCAAGAAACAAAGCAAGGCTTTTTGATCTTTAACTTGAAGAACAATGTTGAAAATGATAGAACTAGGCCAAGATCTTAACTACAAAGTATCTTAGAATTGTGTATAGGTTCAAGATCTATGGTTGTATAAAATTATTGAAGATTAGAAGTGGGATTTAGGAGTAAAGACCGAATGGGTTAAGAGAAGAAGAAAATGGAGTTTATGGTGTTTGTTCTTGGTGTTCTTGAATAATTGGAAGAGAGAGAAGAGAGAAAATGGTTTAAGTGTTACAAAATGTGAGGAAATGAAATGAAATGGACAAGCTCCTAAGTGTGCAGCCATGGGAGTGCTTGTCTAATGGGTTTAAGGCTTGTTTTTCAAGATTAAGCATATGCACATGGGCTCACATAAGTGCATATGGCCTTGGTCATCAAGTGGTCATGAATTAGTCATGAAAGATGAATCAAGAACCTCCTAGAAAACACTAGGCAGCCGTGGAACTCACTTAGGAAAGCTAACCAAATCTTAATTAAATTGTTTTCTAGTTGCACTTAAGCTAATTTAATTAGTTACCTAGCTTACCATCTAGTTGCAATTAAATTTATTTAGTTAAGCCATTTGGTTACATTCTAATTAGTTAATTACTTTATTTTGATTATGTCATGTTTTCTAAATAATTAAATATTTATCTAGTAACTAGCTTCTAATTATTTAGTAACTAAATTAGTTCATTTAGTTACTAATTAGACTATTAGGGTAACTAAGTTAGATTATCTAGTTACTTAACTAATCAATCTAGCCATTTTTATTGACTAAATCCTAACCATTAAAATCAATTTTATCTCCTAACCATCGATTGAATCTAAGGTTAATATCATAAGCTTCTTTATCAAGATTGCTTTCACACCATTGATTAAATCAACGGTGAGGATCTAAGGCTTTTCCATCAAGTTCTCCATCCAACGGTTCACAACAAAGTCCAGCCACTATGTTTGACCAATTCCTATTGGTTAGTCATAAAGCTTAGTAATGACGAGCCATCATGATCCTTAAGATATTTAATTGAGTTATTTTCAGCTTTAATAATTACACTTGAGATATTTTATTAAGATATTTTCCCGGTAGATATTTATTCTTATATATTTACTAGGTGAGTCATCATAGAATTTTCTAGAACAGCTGAGTCAGTATGGTGAGTCGTAGTGCAGAGTCACCAGCTGAGTCATCAAGATATTTTTCTAACAGATATTACCCAATGAATAACAGCTACTGCTATTATTGCACAATGGATAATAGAAAACTCAGATATTAAAAATTATTATCAACTGTTCCCGGTTTCGGGTTTAGTAAGATCCTCTGATTCCACCTCGACAATCCGAAACTTTCTGGTCCAGAAAATTTTTTTATTTTTTTTCAGGCCTGCCTCGGGTCTACCCTGGGCCCACATACAACTCAAAATAACACTAAAATAATCAAAAACTCAGAAAGTTTTACAAAAATTCACAAAAATCGTAAAAATTATAAAACTCATATATTTTCAGAAAAAATGAAATTCGGACATACAGTTTTCAACATAATATTAAAATATCAAAATAATATTAAAATATTCAAAATAATTAAAAATTCCAAAAAATACACAAAAATTCTTAAATATTATAAAACTCATTTATTTCAAGAAAAACGAAAAATCGGGGTGTTATAATTCTCCCCCTCTAAAAAAAAATTTATCCTCGAAATTTCTCTTACATCACACACAAAAAGTTATTACTCTTATATTTTGTCTTCAACTTCCACGTAACATCTCCAGTCATATCGTTGCATATGAGCCTTATACTTTTCTTAGATTTCCTCCATTAGATTATTCAAATATTAATTGTAGCCCCTTTGGAAATTTTTAGCTGTCATCACTTCTTCTTATCAGACTCTTCTTGATCGAACAGGTACTCCAAGCTCATGTAATCACCGTAGACATTGTAGAAAAGAAACGTCTTTAGATTTTCAACGTAAAACAACCATCTTAAAATTTAAAACATAAATTCGGATAATTCTTCTCATGCGATTTCCTTGCCTTGAGACATACATCACTACCACTTCTTTAATCAAAATTCACACTTGAACAGCTTCGCGTATAACTTTTTCTTCTTCATAATTTTGAAGAACTACATCCAGATATTTAGCATGCTCATTCGGACCTTGAGAATAGATCAAGAACGTAAATCTAATAATAATCAGAACGTAAATCGAACTTTGGAGACAGCGGCTTCTTTCATTTAATCTTCTAGTTTCCATGTTGTATCTTCCGTCATACTGTTCTAGATTTCCTTCTCCAAGGTAAGTTGTTTTATTTGCCTATCTTTAATCTTAATAGAAAATGTCTCATAGGTCAAATTCTCTTCTAATTGTACTGCATTTGATACTATGACATGGTTTAAATCAAAAATAATTTCCTCAATTAGGATTCATGGAAGACACTATGAAGATTAGAAAAAAAAAAATGATAAGACGATTTGGTAGATTACCGGATTTATCCAACAAAGAATTTGATATGGTTTGATAGATTTAGAAATGAACATGGTCCAATAAGTTTAGAAATGAACTTTCTGGATTCAATCTCTAGATTCTAATCCAAAAATCTTAGTTCAAGGAAACACTAAAGTTTCATTGAAACAATCTAGTAGGATATAGTTAGAAAATAACCAATCCATTTATAAAGTCAGGCTCTCAAATAGATATGATTTTAGATAAGCAAATCAAATCAACAGAAAAGATTTGATCTTTAACAAAAACAAGGTAGATTTAGAAAACTTGAGTATAAACAACAAGTTTAACATGTAGAGTAGAAATACTCAGATCAAAAGATAACAAAGACATGGATAACTCAAATTGATTTACTCAGTCTATTTGTGAAAGAAGTAGACAAACCAAACCAATAGAAAAGTTCCAATCGAGGATAGCAATAGGATAATTTTAAACAAGCTTAGCAGAAATAATAAGTTTAGAAGTTGAAATAGTACTATAAAAAGAAACAAAACACAGATAACCCCAAAAGATTTACACAGTCACAGACCGCAAGAGAGTGGGTTACTTTGCAAGTTATACAGCACAGTTTTAAGATTACTCTCTATGGTACAGCTTCCTTGTTTCTTAAGTCTTTATATTTGAACGCTTCCATTGGCTCTTTCTTCTTCTGGAGATTTTGAAACACGTGTATTACTAACAAAAGGTTCCATCTTTAATTGATCACAATCCTTCGAGACATGACCAGGATTACCACATCTAAAGCAAATTATACCCTTGATCGTACAGTCTCTCGTCTTATGGCTCTTTCCATACTTCAAACACTTCATTGGTGATGCCACAGTCTAACCAAAATCATTACCACTAGTACTTCCTCCCTTTGTTCGTTGTTGCTTCCCTAATGGTCATACATATGGCTTTTGCTGAAATCGATTGACCTTACATTTCTGTCCTTTTTGGATAATCGTAGGTTCTAAGTTATAGCTTCTCACGTCCTGAGACTGCTCCGGTCCTAACAAGCTGTAAAGTTCGGTTATCAGTTCCTACTACTGAGCGATCATTTGTCTCTGTTGTATCGCTACTTCAGTCGTCCTCTGCATCACACTTTTAGTTGCGGCTATACGATCTTCATCACGTCTTCTGTCCATATGCCCACATCTACTATGATCCATTGTCTTTCTTCAATAATCAAACTCAAATCACGACGAAACTAAACATAACTATTTCAAACAACATCATTTCCTTTCGAAAACCAAACAGTATATCTTTGTATTCAATGTCAGAGAAAAACACAGCACAAACAAGACAAACTTACCCACAAACCCAAAAGACTCTAACTTGGGCTCTGATACCAACTAATGAAACACCCATTCCGAAGGGTATCACATTTCAAATTAACTCCTTATAAATAATTAATTACCCAAGTTATAAAATAATTAATATCATTTTAAATACGAATTTCAAAATTTCTTTTTCGTGGAAACATCAATTGATTAAATTAGAGTAACTCAAAATATAACAACTGAATAAATTACTTTTCATTTAAAAAGAGATTTATTACAACTATACATTCATTATTTTTTTTACATACCCAAAAACATAATACCTAAGATATGAGCCCTTGTTAGAAGACAAATTCCATAACTGGAAATGTCTCGACCGATAGAAATTCAACCCAAGGATATATTGAAGTTCTCTCTAGGTGTATAGTGAAATTCATTCCACAACCCCCTAATAGGTAAAATAATCTCTACATAAGCAACTGTATAAAATGAAGTAACGACTCCATGGCGATTTCTTCTTACTGATAGAGTAGTATCACAACAATAATCTATGTTCCCTGTATCCCAATAGACACACCAAGCAGCAGCACCTTTATGAAACTGTAGCCTAAAGAAATCTAGCTGACCCCTCCTTACCGCCATCGTAGTCTTTACAGACGTAAACATAAAAATAAAAATAGACAGAATAAAACAGCAAAGAGGTGAGATCACCTACGCCAATACCAACATGGTAGATGGAGATAAACACAATTAATATATCATACAGATACATCATACCATAATTACAATTATACCATCAACATTATTTATCATCACAACAGATGTGATAAATAATAATTATGATCATGCCCTCAACAATATCCAAATATTCAATAATTCAATTATCATAAATAATATTTATGATAATGCCCTCAATATTTTTCAAATATTCAACGGTTCAAATATCACACCAATATCAATACTCAACAATTATGCATGTGCATATAGACTCAATTTTCTACTCCATGGAGTTAAAACTCATGTCGGAGAGAGTGGTCGAAAAGATCTGTCTGTACCAACATGCCTCAGACCACGTGCTACAATTCTTATATGTATTTGCACATCTAGCATATATACAACAGCCTTTATCAGATCTTGATTAAGAATAGTGTCTCGGTCAGGATCATCGGTGTGTTGCCCCCAATGCCCCCAAGGTCAACAAGTGACTTACACTACGCATATCGCACCCACTCAAGAGATGTATTCTCTCCTAGGCAATTAGCCTTATCTAGTCCATCGGACTTTTTCAATGCATGTTCAATGCATCATTCTCAGTTCAAATTCATCATCTCATATTCAGGGTCAACACATTGGCCCAACAGTATCTTTACTGTATTTTCATCGCGTAATCATATTTTCATGTTTTCTCAATTGCGCAACATTTCTGTCGTATTTTCAAATCACGTATTGATTTTTCAACCTTCCAAAAATTCCATTTCAGCCTTTCTCAAAATAATATGACTTCTCACTTCTTTTCCCACATTTTATTACTCAAGAACTCCTTTTCGTAATATACTCCACAAATTCACCACTTCATTGAATTAAACCAATGTTTCTAACTTAAAATTTCATAATCAATCCTCTTTAAAATAAATTGAGGTTCAAACACTTTCAACCTCTCTTTTCCATTCATATTCCAAAATTCCATTTTCAAATGACAAAACATTTTGTTTCCATTTCTTTAATTCTTGTACTAAATCAATTATGTTTCCACTTTGAAAGCACTTTGTCCCACAAAACCAAGGCAATACAAGCCTTCAAAAACTGTGGTACATGACCATTGAAACCATCATATATTTTCCTTCTAAATCATTTACGTTTCTTTCATGTTTTTACACAAATAAAACCATTAAAATTCCTCCAAAAATCATGAACACTTGGTCTTTGAAAACAACCCATCTTTTCTTTTTTATTTCTTTTCTAATCATTCAATTTTACCATTCATGAAAATTTTAGTTTGGAAACACCTATTTTGAGGTGTTGAGGCCGAAATTCTCATGGTCATTGGAACCAAAAATTTATTTTTCTTTCATCATCAAATCATGCCATGCATGTATATATTCATCATATCATGTAATCAAGCATACCTTAAAGCAATAAAAATCACCTAAAGCATGCAAACACAAATAAATAATTTAAAGCACATAACCACCCACAAATAATTACACAACCAATGATATAAATCCTCACATGGATTCACAATCCATCAAATACAAGATTCATCTCTCACCACCATACTTGGTTGGTGAGATGGATCTCCCTCTTACCTGGTTGACGCTTCCTAGCTCTTTGTAAAACTCTCTTTGTATCAATCTTTCACCACTAAATAGATCTTAAAATCACAACAAACACACAAATTAGTATCTAAAGCTTAATTAAGATGACCATAGATCAAACATGGTCTTAGGATTTAGACCAATGTCTCAACATCAAAGAGTCTTAGAATGATGTAAGGATTCAAGAAATATGGTTGTTTAAAATTAAACAAACTTGGATAGTGATGCTTGAGTGGTTGGCCGTGAGCCACTCCAAGAAACAAAGCAAGGCTTTTTGATCTTTAACTTGAAGAACAATGTTGAAAATGATAGAACTAGGCCAAGATCTTAACTACAAAGTATCTTAGAATTGTGTACAAGTTCAAGATCTAAGGTTGTATAAAATTATTGAAGATTAGAAGTGGGATTTAGGAGTGAAGACCGAATGGGTTAAGAGAAGAATAAAATGGAGTTTATGGTGTTTGTTCTTGGTGTTCTTGAATAATTGGAGGAGAGAGAAGAGAGAAAATGGTTTAAGTGTTACAAAATGTGAGGAAATGAAATGAAATGGACAGGCTCCTAAGTGTGCAACCGTGGGAGTGCTTGTGTAAATGGTTTAAGGCTTGTTTTTCAAGATTAAGCATAAGCACATGGAATCACATGAGTGCACATGGCCTTGGTCATCAATTGGTCATGAAAGATGAACCAAGAACCTCCTAGAAAACACTAGGCAGCTGTGGAACTCACTTAGGAATACTAACCAAATCTTAATTAAATTGTTTTCTAGTTGCACTTAAGCTAATTTAATTAGTTACCTAGCTTACCATCTAGTTGCAATTAAATTAATTTAGTTAAGCCATTTGGTTACATTCTAACTAGTTATTTACTTTATTATGATTATGTCATGTTTTCTAAATAATTAAATATTTATCTAGTAACTAGCTTCTAATTATTTAACAACTAAATTAGTTTATTTAGTTACTAATTAGACTATTAGGGTAACTAAGTTAGATTATCTAGTTACTTAACTAATCAATCTAGCCATTTTTATTGACTAAATCCTAACCATTAAAATCAACTTCATCTCCTAACCATTGATTGAATCTAAGGTTAATATCATAAGCTTCTTTATCAAGATTGCTTTCACACCATTGATTAGATTAACGGTGAGGATCTAAGGCTTTTCCATCAAGTTTTCCATCCAACGGTTCACAACAAAGTCTAGCCACTATGTTTGACCAATTCCTATTGGTTAGTCATAAAGCTTAATAATGATGAGCCATCATGATCCTTAAGATATTTAATTGAGATATTTTCAACTTTCATAATTACACTTGAGATATTTTCCCAGTAGATATTTATTCTTAGATATTTACTAGGTGAGTCATCATAGAATTTTCTAGAATAATTGAGTCAGTATGGTGAGTCGTAGTACAGAGTCACCAGCTGAGTCATCAAGATATTTTTCTAACAGATATTACCCAATGAATAATAGCTACTGCTATTATTACACAATGAATAAAAAAAAACTCAGATATAGAAAATTCTTGTCAACTATTCACTGTTTCGGGTTTAGTAAGATTCCCCGATCCCGCCTTGACAGTCCTAAACTTTCTGGTTCAGGAAATTTTTTTATTTTTTCAGACTCGCCTCGGGTTTACCCTGGCCCACACACAACTCAAAATAACACTAAAATAATCAAAAATTCAGAAAGTTCTACAAAAATTCACAAAAATCATAAAAATTATAAAACTCATATATTTTTAGAAAAAATAAAATTCGGATATACTGAGTTTTCAAGATAATATTAAAATATCAAAATAATATTAAAATATTTAAAATAATTAAAAATTCCCAAAAATTCTTAAATATTATAAAACTCATTTATTTCAAGAAAAATAAAAAATCGGGGTGTTACATCGGAAACAGTATAATTAAAAGAGAACTTAACCTATGAGACACTTCCTATTAAGATTGAAGATGGGAGAGTGAAACAACTCAGAGGAGAAAAGATTGCATTAGTAAAGGTAATCTGGAATGATGTAACGGCAGATGCAACATGGGAATTAGAAGACAAAATGAAATAACAATATCTGTAGTTATTCTAAGGTATGATAATTTCGAGGACGAAATTCTTTTTTGAGGGGGAGAGTTGTAACACCCCGATTTTTCTTTTTTTCTTTATTATATGTGTTTTTCTAATTTTTATGATTTTTTGTGAATTATTTGAATTATTTTGATTATTTATTATTATTATTAGACTTATGTGTATTTGAAAGCAGGGCTGGAAAAATAAAATTTTTTTGTGGCCGAAAATTTTTTGACTATTCATGTAGGGTCGGGGGAGCTTACTAAACCCGAAATCAAGAACAGATTTTGAATTTTTTCCTTTTCTAATATTTTATCTGACTGATAAAATCTAGGTACGTTCTATTATCTATTGGACTATAACCACTGGTTTTCTAGCAAGAGCCTTTGTCCATTAGATAATAGCTACTGGTAAATGTCTTGATGGCTAGTCAAGTTTGATGGTTATGACAACTTTATGGTGAGTCAATGAGAAGGAAGCTTACATTAGAAGTTTGATGGAGTCAACATTAATAGCTTGGACTTTGTGTGTTGCACCAATGGATGGCAAGCTTGGAGGAGAAGTTTCGATCTCCACCCTTGATGTAGTTCACAGTTTTGAAGAGCTTCTAGGAGAAGCTTAAGTGATCAATTTGATTACTTCTTTCTCTTAGTCAATATTGTCTAGTTTTTCAAGAAGCAAATCTATCAAAAACTATCACAAAACTCTCTCTTTTTCTCTCCCTTGAAGCTCATGGCTATCACCCCAAAATTCACTCTCAAAGTTTGATCAATTTCAAATAACCACTTATCTTGAATCCAAACACCATTTCAAGACACTTTATAGTTGTGAGTTTTATCAAAATCATCCATCTTCAACCTCTTTCTTCAAGCTCAAAGTTTGAAGGTTCTAGGTGAAGTTCTTAATCTTCACTCCTAGATTTTTATTTTAAAGTCCTAGACCATAACCTTGACCTATGGTCATCTTGTTTCAAGCTTTAGATTTCAATAAATTTATGTTTGATTTGTTTTAAGGGTTTTCTTGAAGGTAGAATTTGTTATAAAAGGACATCAAAGGAGCTTTGATCATCACCTTAAGGTAAGAGGGAGATTAACCTCATCAACCATGTTTTGATGGTGAGAAATGATTTGTGGTTTGTTGGTGAAAAATCCATGTAAGGATTTATTCACTTGTTTGTGTGAATTTCGTGGGCCGTGT
The DNA here is from genome assembly GCA_029884595.1 of Ormosia semicastrata. Classification (NCBI taxonomy): domain Eukaryota; kingdom Viridiplantae; phylum Streptophyta; class Magnoliopsida; order Fabales; family Fabaceae; genus Ormosia; species Ormosia semicastrata. The sequence goes on from JAQQTO010000060.1 coordinate 48,004,821, forward strand.
GTGTTTGATTATATGTGTTTATATGATTGATATAGTATGCATGAGATGGGTATAGTAGGAATTGATGATTGATATGCTTTGTATGCTATGAATCATATGAAAAAGGAAAGATTTTTGGTTCCAATGGCCACTCATGGCTCATGACCATCAAGCCCTAAAAGGGTTATCCAATGCAAAAATATTTTATAAAATGAAAACCTAGGTGATTAGGTGATAAGGATAGGATTTAAGAATTTATAAATTTAAAATAACATGAACAAGAATTTTGTTATTTTAAAAAGAAGTAATTTTCGGCCTTAGTGGGGGAAATGAATTTTAGAAGGATGTTTTAAAAATTTAAGTATTTTATTTAGGAAAGTTTAATTAGAGTAATGGAAAAAGATTTTTGAAAAATCTTAGTTTAATTAAGATAATATAGGTTTTATGAAAAACGTTGGAAAATATCACTTAGAGGAGGTTTAGTGAGAAAATATTGGAATTAAAGTATAATTTTTATATTAAATGAGAAAAGTTTAAAATTAAGCTTAGAATATCAATAAAATGTTTTACGCGATTAAAAATATATAGAAAAGTCTTTACGTGATTTAAAAATGATGATTTTAGCAATGCGATTAAGAAAATATTCCAAAAGTTTTATGCGATTGGAAAACTATGTAAAAATGTTACGTGATTTGAAAACATAACCAAAAGTGTTACGCGTTTGTGAAAATACAGTAAAAGTACTTCACATTTGAGAAAAATAGTATTTTACCATCAGGCCAACGTATAGGACTTGGAGACGTCAGTTGACAGTTTAACCCAGTGGTGGCTTGGTTTTACGTGTAAGGCACATATTTGTTAATTATTGAATTAATAAGTCATTTGAACATGCATTATCAAAGTCATATTGACTTTGTTTGTTAATGCTGTATGCCTAGGAGATGAACTACACCTTCGTGCGAGTGCGAATTGCGTTAGTGAAGGTCTATGAATGACCTTGGAGGCGTTGGGGTGCGGGTATCCCACAAGTGGCTAGTTAGTAGCTCTACTATGCCGTGGTGACTGTTGCAAACGCACCAATGATCTCGATGAGACACTACTCTATTCCTGATCTGGTGTAAAATGTCTTGTATAAGCCATGATACCTACGCTGATAATTTTTAAAGCACTTGAATTGAGGCTGACGATATACAGACATGACTCCCCGATCATTCTCTCTGATGTTTGGTTTGAGCTCCTTGGAGTAAGGGTCTTTTCATTGTACATATGCATAGTCTGTAGATATATTGTTGTGAATATATATATATGTATATATATATATATATATATATATATATATATATATATATATCATGTTGAATTATCTGTTAAGATATATTATGATATTGTTATTGTTAAATCTGCACTGTATGACTTTATTGTTATTACTATTTCTCTGCTGCCATACTGGTATGTGATGTAGCAGATCTCACCTCTTTATGTTATTGTTCTGTCTGTTTCTGTTTTATGTTTATGTCTGTGAAGACTGTGATGGCAGCTCGGAGAGTGCTACAAACTCTAGCTCCATCGCGCCTCCACCACGTCCCTGTAGCAAGCACGTTGTTGCCGCAAGCACCATTTAAGGTAAAAAAAATAGCTTATTTGAGTTATTTGACTTATTTTAGTATCCATTGTCAACCGTAGGTTAGAAACCCCAAATCACCATAATTAAAAATTCTCTCTCACATTTGCTGCTGAAAATTTTAAATGGGTTCTTGTTTGAGTTGTGCAGCTCACATTTGTTGTGTTCTTTAACTAGTTGAGCAACCCATTAACCAACCCATTGTCTCTATTCTTATATTGGTGATGCTGAGAAGAGGTTACACCTAATGGAAGTTACTCCTAGCTACTACAACCCAGTTAAGCGACCCATTCAGCAGCCCATTGTCCTTGTTCTAATAGCAGAGTCACACCCACTGGAAATCACTTGGAAGTTTATGATTGGAGCTATAGGTATAAATATAATAATGAATATACCAGTTTATTTTCATTTGTGTTCTGTGTTTGTGTTTATTTAAATATATGAATGTCCATGATTTAATTCTAACAAATATGGGAATGTGGTTCTTTAAGATTCTCTTGTTTTCCTATTATGTTAATAATTAGATAGGGTGATATAATGGGAAGCTTTTTTGTTTTACACCCTTATGCGTGTGTGCATGTGTGCGTGTGTTTTTTTTTGTTCTTTGGGTGAACATCCACCCTTGTATTTGGAAAAGGGAAAATGTCATTGACTCATTGTAATTAGACTTTTGAATATACTTTGTTGTAGTTGCAGTGTTACTAACTTTCTAATTACTATATTATTATTGGACCTTAATGCACTTTTTATTTGAACTTGACATATAAATCCTAGCATTTATGCATTGATTTATAATTTCTCTCTTTTTATTCGTTTGAGTATACTTATAGTTCAACCAAAGAATAGAACATTTTTTAATCTGTCATTTGATAAAGTTCTAATGGTATTTTGGTTGTCTTATCTATATGGCTGCTTGAGTTTATGGTTCCATTTCAGCAATGTGAAAAATGCATCCAATAGAGTTTGAGTGTTGGTGTTTGAGTGCAAAGAAGCCATTCAAATAGAGTCTCATTACCAAAGAGCTCATCATCGATTGGGAAACTTGCACATGAGCTAGGTATACTACACCTCAACTCAGTTGGATTGAGGAATATGCATTGTTGTGATATTGGCAAGTGTGCCAAATCACAAAAATAATAAAAAGTGAGTAAGAGTATCGTCCAATAAGGATTAATTTATTAATTACTAAATTCACTAAAAGTGACACTATTTAAGCTAACGAAGAAAGCGAGTTATTGCAAATTTAATTAGAAAGAAACATAAATAAGCAAAACAATAAGCCAAAGGGGTGAAAAACAATGGTATTAAAATGTTAGGGTTTAGACTTCACTTGAACTCTTTAAATGCCCATTCAAATATTGGTTTAAATATGTTTTATTTCAATGATTTATGGTCAATTCTCAAAATTAATTAATATACAATCCCTCGGTATATTAATCCTCTTACACTGTTTGAAATTAACTAATCCCTTAGTCTAACCACAGATAGAAAGGTACTATCAAGAACGAAGGAATTAAAAGAAAGACCACATAACCCACAACATCTATTCCTAGCGATTGCAGAAATTATAGTGTTTATCATATGTTCTAGGATCATGTAAATTTTCCCAAATCATACATCAACCCAAAAGATCATTCCCAAATTGATCAGGTTTAGAAAAGCATTAAGAATAGAGATAAACACGTAAATCATGAAATAAAAACATAAATTAAACCCATAAAAGAAGTTACATCATCAAAGTTTAAGATCTATCATCCCCCTAACAAAGGGAAAATTAGTTACACATGGGAAAAGAAGAACACAAAGGGAAGAATATGACAAACTCCATTATAGAAAGGTGGAAAGGTTGAAGAAAATTCTTAATCTTCAAGCTTAATTGCGCCCACACCACATTAGGGTTTGTGCCTCTTAACGGCTGCTATGCTCTGTCGAAGTCTTTAATAGTGTGGCGTAACTTTCTTATTTATAAGCAAATTGACACTGCTGTTACATGTTCAGCGCTCAAGCACTCATTGACCAGTGCTCAGGTGCTGGATTTCTGAAATCATGGTGTGGTATTCACAACCAGTGCTCAAGCGCTGATTGTCCAATGCTCAGGCGCTGACTCACTTAAATAGAACTCTCCAGCGTGCAACGCACACTCAGGCGGTAGTTACCCTAATGCTTAGACGCTGGGCGCTGATAGCTTTTCTTCTATTTTTCTTGCACTCTTAAGCTTCCAATCTTTTCTAAGCGCAAATGCCTATAAAAACAAAAAAAGAACACGTAATAAGAACACAATTAAAATACTAAAAATGTAACAAGACTTGAGAACAAAACTTAATCAAAAAGATTAAAAGAGGATAAAAACCTAAGATTTTGAACCGTAAAAATATAAATTTTTGCAGGTTCATCACTTCCCCAAACTTAAGCTTTTGCTTGTCCTCAAGCAAAAAGAAAAACAAAAACAAAACAAAACAAAAAGATCAAACAAATAAAAACTAAAAACACATAGACTCAAACATGACAATACAGGGTATTAAAAAACATTCATATCCTCATAAATTGCTCCACAATCTAACTTCAAAGTGTCGCACATGAAAAATCCAATTTTCACATCTCTCTCACATGCAACTCTCAAGCATAAATGACTTCCCAAACACATGAATGAAAGACCCAATCTCCTCATAAAGTACAAGCTCAGATAGGTTTATAAAACTTCAAATGCACATCAAACCCACATCCATAGGGTTGTTCTTCATCTATCTCTCCACTAATGTAAACAACACATAACCAAGGATCAAAATGGTCTTTATAAAGCTTGTAATGCACAATCAAAGGTAAGGGTTAAGAAAGAAAGGGTAGGATAATGAAAACAAAAGTTAAGATATATAATCATGCAAATTTCAAAATTCAAGCCACAAAATATAAAGCAAGTGCAAAACGGAGCATAAGAAACAACATATCTTTTTTTTTTCTTTTTTTTAAACAACCTCCACCCCCAAACTTATTTCTTTGCAATACTTTGGGTGAACTTTCTCTTTTTTTTATTTTTCTTTTTTTCTTTTTTTTCTTTTTTTGTTTGAAACTTTTTACCTCAACAAAACTTCATGCACAAAAATAATGAAAGCTTGAACAATAAAATAATACAAGATATGTACTCAACAAAGGTTATGCAAGAGAGGAAAAAAATTTATTATTATTTTTATTATGGGTATGGGAAAAGGAAAATGTGGGTAAAGAAAAGAAATAAAGGTCAAACCATAACAAGGCTGCAAAAGGGACCTAAGGATATACTATGTATACAGGTTGGCATGAAAAGCTCAAACGGTCCAAAGAAGGCCCTTATCATTTCGTTAATCATGTATTGCCTAGGATTTCTCCTCAAGAGAAAATCTAACAACTTCTAGATGCAAATCATCCACACACATGCATTCTCTTAAACTTTCTCTAAGCTTAACATGCAATTAAATTCCTAGGTCTATCAAACATAAAAATGAAAAAAACATCCATACACAATTGAAACAATAGAGATGAACATAACTTATGGATTTTTATGTGATATCCCAAGAAATCATATCAATCCACAATTCAAACAATCATTGGATATTCAATTCAACACACTGGTATGCACAAAATAACTAAAAACACAATAAGGTGATGGAAACAAAATAAAATAAATAAATATAAACAAATAAATAAATGAAGAAATTAAAAGCTAAAGGAAGAAGAAAAATCTTTTTGGTAGCCGACAACTATATACATCCCCCTACAAAGGCTCTGAACTTAGGGAGGCACCTAAGCCAACTCAACATTAGCTACAAAACAAAAATAGGAAAAATGTTAGTCACTAAAATAAAGAATAACAAAAACTAATAACTAATTGAAGAAAAACAAATAACAAAATAAAGAATAAAGTAAAAGAAAGAAAATTTTGGTTGCCTCCCAAAAAGTGCTTGTTTAGCGTCGTTAGCTTGACGTTGCCTTTTGCAATTAATCATGGTGGTTTGAAACAAGAGAAACACGATGACACCTTTCATTTGTCAAATCTTTACCTCTATTCTCAGTCACTGCCTTTGGAATCCTCTCCAAAAATATTCTAAACTCCATTTGGAACTGGTTGTCCCAAGTGTGCCTTGGCATTAGAAACTCCACTAGGTCATGGGATTTTCAATTTATCAATAGGTAAAGTGCCAGGTTTCATCTTGTTAGAAGAATTCAAATCAGCTTGCACTAAACTCTGAGAACTAGAAGAATCTTTTTCTTTTTCAGCAATCTTAGAGACAAGAGGACTTTTCTCTTTCTCATCAACAATCTTGGAAGTACAAGAATCAATAATAATGGACGAAGAAGAGTTCTTACCATCCAACCCCTTTTGAAATTTACCTTGAATGTAATTAACAGGGGCATGAAGATCTGATGTTGGGGCAGACTTATTAAAAACATTTATAGTCACTTGATCTCCATCCACCCTCAAAATAAGCTCTCCTCTAGGCACATCAATTAATGCTCCTGAAGTTACTAGAAATGGTCTTCCTAGAATTAATGGGATATCAGCATCCTCATCTATATCTAAGACCATAAAGTCAACTGGGAAAATAAATTTCTCAACCTTCACTAGCAAATCTTCCATAATACCATACGGACATCTGATTGATCGATCTGCTAATTGGAGGGAGACCATTGTAGGAGTAAATCACAAAAGTAATAGTGAGTAAGAGTATCGTACCACGAGGATTAATTTATTAATTACTAAATTCACTAAAAGTGATACTATTTAAGCTAATGAAGAGTTATTGAATTTAATTAAAAAGAAATATAAATAAGCAAAACAATAAATCAAATGAGTGAAAAACAATGGTATTAAAGCGTTAGGGTTCAGACTTCACTTAAACTATTTAAATGCCCTTTCAAATATTGGTTTAACTATATTCTATTTCAATGATTTATTATCAATTCTCAAAATTAATTAATACTCAATCATTTGGTATATTAATCCTCTTACATTATTTGAAATTAACTAATCCCTTAGTCTAACCCCAAATTGAAAGACATTAACAAGAACGAGGGAATTAAAAGAAAGACCACATAACCCATAACGTCTATTCCTAGAAATTACAGAAATTATGGTGTTTATCATATGTTCTAGGTCCATGCAAATTTTTTCAAATCATACATTAACCCAAAAGATCATTCACAAATTGATTAAGTTTAGAAAAGTATTAAGAATAAAGATAAACATGTAAATAATGAAATAGAAACATAAATTAAACCTATAAAAGAAGTTACATCATCAAAGTTCAAGATTCATCATCTCCCTAACAAAGGAAAAATTAGTTACAAATGAAAAAAGAAGAACACAAAGGGAAGAATTTGACAAACTCCATTGTAGAAAGGAGGAAAGGTTGAAGAAATTTCCTAATCTTCAAGCATAAATGCGCCCACACCACATTAGGGTTTGTGCCTCTTGACAGCTACTGCGTTCTATCCAAGTCTGCAAGAATGTGGCATAACTTTCTTATTTATAAGGAAATTGACGCTGCTGTTACACGTTTAGCGTTCAAGCACTTACTATCTAGCGCTCAGGTGCTGGATTTCTGAAATCACGGTGTTGTATTTGCAACCAGCACTCAAGTGCTAAATTTCTAATGCTCAGGTGCTAGCTCACTTAAGTGGAACTCTCCAGCGTGCAACGCGCACTCAGGCAGCAGTTACCTAGTGCCTAGGCACGCTGATAGCTTTTCTTTTATTCTTTTTTTGTGCTTAAGCTATCGACACTATTTAAGCTATCAAAAAGAGAGTTGATAAAAATAATAAAAAGAAAGAATAAACCAAAATAACAAAAGCCAAATATAACTAATTGGGTTGAGTTGGAAAACAATGATATAAAAATATTAGGGGTCAGATTTCACTTGAACTCTTTAAATGCAAAATCAAATATTGGTTTAATCAAGTCCTATTCCAATGATTCATGGTCAATTGCCAAAATTAATCAATATCCAATCCCTTGATATATTAATCCTCTTACACTATTTAGAATTAACTAATCCCTTAGTCTAATCCCAAATAGAAAAAAATATCAAGAACAAGGGAATTAAAAGAAAGACCACATAAACTACAACGTCTAATCCTAGCGATTATAGAAATTATGGTATTTATCACAATTTCTAGGTTCATACAAATTTTCTCAAATCATACATGAACCCAAAAATCATTCCCAAATTGGCCAGATTTAGAAAAGCATTAAGAAAATAGATAAACACATAAATCATGAAATAGAAACATTAATTAAACCCATAAAAGAAGTAACATCATCAAAGTTCAAGATCCATCATCCCCCTAACAATGGGAAAATTAGTCACACATTGAAAAAGAAGAACATAAAGGGAAGAATATGACAAACTCCATTGTAGAAAAGTGGAAATGTTGAAGAAAATTCCTAATCTTCAAGCCTAATTGCGCCCACACCACATTAAGGTTTATGCCTCTGGACGGCTGCTGCGTTCTGTCCAAGTCTGTAAGAGTGTCATGTAACTTTCTTAATTATAAGGAAATTGACGCTGTTGTTACGCATTCAGCGCTCAAATGCTCACTGTGCAACGCTCAGGTGTTGGATTTCTGATATCACGGTGTGGTATTCGTAACCAGCGCTCAAGCGCTGAATGTCCAACACTCAAGCACTGGCTCACTTAAGTGGAACTCTCCAGTGCACAACGCGCGCTCAGGCGGTGGTTACGTAGCGCTTAGGCGTTGGGCGCAGATAGCTTTTCTTCTATTTTTCTTGCGCTCTTAAGCTTCCAATATTTTCCATGCACAAATGCCTATAAAAACACACACAAAAAATGTAATAAGATCACAATTAAAATACTAAAAATGTAACAAGACTTGAGAACAAAACTTAATAAAAAAGATCAAAAGAGGATAAAAACTCAAGATTTTGAATCGTAAAAATATGAATTTTTGTAGGTTCATCATGCGTCTTTCAACTTGCATCTCTTACTTTTCCATCTTCATTTTTTCTTGGATGTTGTCACTCATTGTTTCTGTTTCATTTTTTGTACCAATTCCTACAAATTAGGAGAAACATATAAGGCCCTTTATCATTATAAATAGGCAAGCCCAGAGGTCGATCCAGATGAGGTTGCTAAAGTAAAGAATGTTCAAGTCCATCTAAACAAGTGCACTGTGGCTTGTAGGTTAGGAGATTGGAACACCTCATCAAGGAGGCCAACCATGCTATATCATCTGGTGTAGATTCTACTCGTCAAGTGAGCTGCCTACTAGCCTCAATTACATAGAGTAATTATTAATTAGGAACGTTCTATCTACTATAGGTAATGAAATTGAAAAATGGACATATGTTAAGTCATTTTTAGAGATAAATGCATTTCTAACATAGACTGCATAACCTTACATATGTAAACTTTTTGAATTCAATGTCTATAGTAGACCTTACCTATCTAAGAATTTTTTTATTACACATTAAACTCGGTTTTAGCTCTCTCTCTCTCTATCTATCTTATCCACACACACATGCACATATTTGCATGCCAATCGTGCTAATATAAATCTGGTTATGGCATTATTAGAAGATATTTGCCTATATGATATGCCTACATGTCATATCATTCATCTGTATAGCAGAGTGTGTAACACCCTAAAAATTGTTTGTTTCATGATATATATTCATTTTATAATATTTATGATTTTTGTAAATTTTTTTGGAATTATTTGATTATTTTAATATATTCCTCAATTTGTGTGCGCGTGAGCCGGGTTGGGAAAATAAAATATTTTTCCTGAGGTCAAAAAATTTTGGACTGTAGAAACGTCGATGGGGGATCTTACTAAACATGAGGTGGGACACAGTTTACAAAGTTTTTATTTTTTAAGATTTTATCTAATAACTATAATCGTGGTAACGTTTTATTATTGGTTGAACGATAAATACTATTTTTGCTAACTGTAACCTTTGTCCACTAGATAATAGCTTTAGTAGAGTGTTAGTCATCTTTTCTAGAGAGCACTTTAATGACATCACCAAGATGACATCACCCTTGACTTTTTCAAAAAGTGTGTGAAACTTCTCAAGGAAGCTTTATATCAAGCTTCTCAAGGAAGCTTCACCTTTCCTCTCTCCTCCTTGGACCCCACGGCTATTGGAGGGAAAGATGACACTAATTGTCATCTTTTCACTTTACCACACATTCACTTTTCACTTTACCATTTCAAAAAAAAGTTTCATCACTTTTCACTCTCACTTTTCTCCTTTCTCTCTCACACTTCCTCTTCTCCATTCTTCCTCTCCATTCTCATGGCCTCAACACCATTGTTGGCCACCCAAGCTTGCTTGCACAAGCCAATCTAGATTCTTGAATCCTCTCATCATCTTGTAGCTTTCCTCTTTGGTGATCATCTCTTCATTCTTCCATCTTCACCACTTTCTACCAAGCCCTAAAACTTGAAGCTTTGAGGTAAAGTTCTTAATTTTCATCTTTTCTCTACTCATTTTCATGATCCTTGGTTACCTTTGTGATCAAGGACTTCTCTTTTCAAGCTTTGGTTGTTGATTGTGTGAGTTTGACTATCCTGGGGTTTCATTGGTAGTGGTGGATGAAAATTGCAATAAAGCATGAAGGAGCTTGCTTTCATTTGTTGTCTCTTTAGGTAAGAAGGAGATCATCCTCTTCAACCTATCATGGTGGTGAGGAACACATTTTTGTGTTGATGGTGAGGAATCCATGGGTGGGTTGCTCACTTTGTTGTGTGATTTTTGGTAATGTTATGAATGGTTATGTGGTATGACTTTAACACTTGCTATTGTGTAACTTGATGGATTTGGAATGCATTGAATGCTTGGATGTATGTATGAAAAGCAAAGGATTCTTACCCCTTTGGTTTGGAGGCTCACGGCCAAGAGGCCCTTTGATGGATCCAAGATGGAACTTTTGTGCTAATTTGGGACTTAAGCAATTAAATGATGAGTGGTTAGAGAGGTGATGAAAAATGTTGGATTCCTAGTCCCTTAGAGGCTCACAGCCTCTTTGGGCACTCAATGTGAGACTTTTGTATCAAGTTAAAACTTAGTTAATTAAATGAGTAGACACTTAATTAGGAATTCATAATATGGAAAGAATAAAGAACAAAACTTTATCCTATAGCCTAGAATGATTTTTGGGCCAAAGAAAGAACATGAGTGTGAGTTAGGTTTTGAGAAACTTAAAATGATTATTCTAAATAAGTTTGGTCTAAAACAAAGGAAAGAAGTTATTTAATTAAAAATGATAAGGATTGAATGAAAAATACTAGAGAATTTCCCTAGAGAGGTTAATAGAAAATAATAATGAAATTGAGGCACAACTTTCATATGAAACTTTAAAAAGTATGTTTTCACCCTTGAGATTTAGGCAATGACTTGTCATGGGTCCATATGTGGGACCAAGGATTGTTGATAATTGATTGGGCCTAATGTGACGTGTAATCATTGATAAGTCATATTATTATTGAATATCTATAGATATGTGCATCGAGTCATCTTGCATTGTGAAAGTCTATTGGACTCTTTTTGTAAGGCTGTATGCCTAGGAGATGAATCACACCTATGTGCGGGTGCAAATAGACTAGTGTAGGTCACTTGTTGACCTTGGGGGTGTCGGGGTGCAGGTATCTCACAATGGACAGTTGGTAGCTCCTCTGTGCCGTGGGATAGATCGATGCAAACGCACCGACGATCCGGACCGAGACACTATCCTTTATCGCGATCTTGTGAAGAATGCCTTGTATAAGCCATGTTACGCAATTTGTTGATATTGAAAGCACTTGATTTGATGCTGATGAGATACAGGCATGTCTCCATGATCATTCTCTTTGATGTTATGTTTAGCTCCATGGAGTAGGATTTTGGTAGCTTGTGCATGTGCATAGTCTATCAACATATTTATCTGGTATAAATATATATGATTATGGAATTGTTTCTTTTAATGATGTTATGACTATCTATATTATCAAATTGTTTATCATCTGAATCCTGATGTTGTTTATTATGTTTGCCATGTTGTATGGCGTCCTGCGCCATTTCTGGTTCTTTACTACCATAACAAGTATTGATGTTGGATATCTCATCTCTTTTTTGTATTATGCTATTCTGTTTATATCTATGCTTCTTGAAAGACCGAGGCAAGGAGGAGCCTGAGTTTCCTGGTTTTGGGGTGAGTTAGTCTTCTGCTTGACATGGCATCTCAATGAGGTTTTCTAGGGTCTGCCAGGCTGAGGTTCCACGGAGGCATTGACTATTGGTATGTCAACTTTATCACTGAGCACTTCATCAATGTGGGAGATGTGACTGTATCTTTAGCTTGGAGTCATTATGATCCTCCTATTTTCTCTTTTGATGCTGCTATATTGCTGGAGTTCTACATGCCGATACGTGAGGTGTGGGGTGATCACAAGTATACTCCACACGAGGATTTGTTCCTATCCTCTACACGAGCTCCTGCTCGTGAATCTGTTGCTCCTGTAAGGATTTCCTCTTCTGAGGAGAATCTTGAGGAGGAACCTGAGGAGGACCCCTCTGAGGCCCCTTCTCAGTAGTTTGTTGGGGGCATGATACTTTTTGTAGCCTTGGTGGCTATCTATATATATTTTTTTGGGCATATAAAGCTTCAGTTTTCTTTTGCTAAAACTGTTAGTGTATCTTGATGCTTATGTTTCTTTTGTATAAAAGTATGGTTTGATACTCATGTTGAGTTCTGCTAAGTTTATGTTTTTCACTTACAAAAAAAAAAAAAAAAAAATATATATATATATATATAAGATAAATTGCCAAGTTGCTATATGATTTATAAATGAATATATTACCACCTATATGTATATAAATCGGGTCTTAGTGTATGTCCTTAATAGTTTCTTTTCAGTTTCGTATGTTTGGTGTGATGTCCTCCTCCTGAAAAAGGGGGCGTTACACTAGTTTGGTATCAAAGCCCAGATTTGAGTTTTCTTTTGGGTTTTGTGGTTAGATCTGTCTTGTTTGTGCTGTGTGATTCTCTGTGTTTGGTTTTAGGAAGGTTACATCTAAACTTTTCTTGTGTTTTGTTTAGTTGACTCTGGAAAAAAAAGTAATGGCACATGGTAGAGGAGGACACGTTAATGTGGAACGCGACAATGAGGCGATGACTGCAGCTGCTAAAGCTATGCAATGGATGGCAGAAGTTATTGTGGAACAGAATCGATGACCAGCACAATAGCAAGAGGCGAATGCTGATGCCCACAATTTGTCTGAATTCTGTTGAAACAATCCTCCATAATTCAGAGGCGAGTTTGATCTGAAAAAGGCAAGTTTATGGATTCAAGAGCTAGAAAATATTTGTGAACGAATAGGATGTGCAGACGACCACAAGGTAACTTATGCCATATTTATGTTGGTGGGAGACGGTAAAAATTAGTGGAAAGGAACTCGGAGATTACTATAAGCAAAAGGAAGGGAAATTACATGGGAAGTATTCTGTAATGCATTTCTGGAAAAGTATTTTTTGGATAGTGCATGGCATGCCAAGGAAATGGAATTCCTTGGGTTATGACAAGGTGGGATGATGGTTAAGGAGTATGCTGCAAAGTTTGAGAGCTTGTCAAAGTTCTCACGGTATCTTCAAATCCAGCCTGATGAAGTGTGGAAATGCCGTAAGTTTGAAGAAGGTCTAAGCGTTGAATTGAAGAAAGGAGTATTGCCAATAAGAATGAATCAGTTCTCAGCCTTGATAGATATGTGTTGTAGGCTTGAAGAGTTAGAACCATCTCGAGAGGCCAAGAACCATAACTTTGGACCATCTAGATTCCAAAGGGGAGGAAACAACAACAACTGATTTCAGAGGAAGCCCTATTCCCGACCACCGGGAAGTCAACAATGATCACCTGGTGGAGGATCTAATGGAAATTTTGGTGGCCATCAAGTTAGTCAGACTGTTGCATTTTCATCAAAGTGTTTGAAATGTGGAAAGGACCACCTGACAAGGGATTGCACGATCAAGGGAATTATCTGCTTTAGATATGGAAAGCCTGGACACATCTCTAAAGATTGCAACCAACCGAAGGTGGAGCCTTCTGTCAACAATGCACAAGTTGTAAAACCTCAGGTAGGAGGCAGAGTTTACACGATGAGTGGAGCAGAATCCTCCCAATTTGATGATCTGATAAAGGAAGATGGTACCATAGGAGGTAATATTTTATCTATATTGTATGATTCGGGAGCAACCCATTCTTTTATTGCTTATGACTGTGTACACCGATTAGGTTTACCTGTGTCTTCTTTACCTTTTGATTTGAGCGTTTCTACCCCTACTGCTAAAGCTGTTGTTACCACCCAAGTTTGTTTGAATTATCCTTTATCTATTGAAGGTCGAGTCTTTTCTGTTGATCTAATCTGTTTACCTCTTTCTCAAATAGATATAATTTTAGGATTAGATTGGTTATCTTCTAACCATATCCTGTTAGACTGTTCCAGTAAAACCATAGTTTTTCCTACGGCTGAAGTTTCTAGATTTTTTACGGCTAACCAAGTTAAAGCTTTCTTGAAAGAAGGAGCTCAGGGATACATGCTATTGTCTTCGTTAAAAGTCGAGAGCGAGATGGATGTGAAGGCTATTCTGGTAGTCAATGAGTTTCCCGAAATCTTTCCTGATGAGGTACCAAGTTTACTGCTTGAGCGGGAGATAAAGTTTACTATCGATCTTGTGCCTGGATCTGCTCCCATATCCATAGCACCCTACAGGATGTCACCTTCAGAACTAGTTGAGCTCAAGAAGCAGTTGGAAGAACTTTTGGAAAGACAGTTTGTCAGGTCTAGTGTATCACCTTGGGGAATGCCAGTGTTACTGGTCAAGAAAAAGGATGGAACTTCACGCTTATGTGTAGATTATCGTCCGCTGAACTTGTAACACCCTGAAAATTATTTGTTTCATCATAAATAATTATTTTATAATATTTATGATTTTTGAGAATTTTTCTAGATTTTTCTGAAAACGTTGAATATTTTAGTATATTCCTTGTTTTGTGCGCGCGCTGAGCGGAGCCAAGAAAACGAAGTGTTTTCCCTGAGACTGGTAGACTTTAAACTGTGGAAACGTCGATGAGAGATCTTACTAAACCCGAGGCTGAGCACAGTTTATGAAGTTTACGTTTAAGGAGATTTTATCTGATAAATAAAATCACAGAATAATTAATTATCTGAGAAATAATAAAATATTATTTACGCTAACTGTAATTTTTGTCCATTGAGAAATAGTTCTAGTAGATTATTTCTATCTAGTTATTTTTATGACATCATTTAAGTGACCCTACACTTCACTTTATCGAGAGGCGTGCGAAGCATCTCAAGGAAGCTTTAAGGGAAGTTTCTAGGAAGCTTCCTCCCTACAACTTTACTTTCTCTCTCCTCTCCTATGTTGCTGCACGGTTGGGCCAAAGGAAAATCACATTTTTTTTGCATTTCTCTCATTTCTCCTCCTCTCACTCACGCAGGTCTCCCTCTCTTTCTCTCTTCTCCCACACACAAACACTCTATTATTAAACCTTCAAGCTCTCACACTCCTTGCACCCACATTGTGATTGGAAGACCACCATCTTTGAGGAAATCATCTTCAAGAACTCATCATCCCCTCCATTTTCATTTTCTTCCACCAAGCTCTAAAGCTTGAAACTTTGAGGTAAAAGTCCATAAACTCTTTCATTTTTCCATCTCCTTTTCATATTCCATGATCATATTGGTGACCATGGATGTTTTATCCAAGCTTAGGTGGTGATTCTTGTAAGTTTGGATATTCTAGGACCTTGAGCTGGTGAAAAATAAAATTCCTAAAGGAAAGGAGATTTCTTTCTTTGTTCTTCACTTAGGTAAGAGGAAGACTATCCACTTCAACCTCTCTTGGTAGTGGGAAATTTGTTTGAGTGATGTAATGTGTTATTTTTCTCTTGAGTGGTATTTGACTATATTGGTGTATGTTGATGTTTATAAAATATGTTGATGGATTGGTGTTTTGGTTGTGCCATAAGTGATCATATAACATAATATTGATGTTGGTTGAGCTAAAAGTGATTGAATGATGATGATAATGAGATTTGATGGTTTGGTTTGGATTACATGGCTTAAAGACTCTGTTTTTTTGCAAATACGAGCTGTGTAATCGATTACATGGGTGATGTAATCGATTACAGAGCTTCTGGAACTGCAAAATTATGTTTCTGGGAAGCTTGTAATCGATTACAAGGTTGATGTAATCGATTGCAAGGCTCCTGGACTGAGTGTAATCGATTACACGATTCATGTAATCGATTACCAGGCTACTAGAAAGGATGTAATCGATTACATTGATTCTGTTGGGTTTGTAATTGATTACCAAGACCGTGTAATCGATTACTAGACCCCGAAAATGATGATTTTGGTCTAAAAATGATGGAATTGAGTTTCTTTAACCATGATAACCCAAGTATAAATTGTAAATATTGAAATTGAGGAATTGAAATCATTATGATGATCAAAAAGAATATGTTCTAACAAAATTTGAGAAATGACCTCATGATTGAATTGAATCATATGAGATTAATTGATGTACTTGAACATCCATGATAAGCATGATTGAAGCATGCATGAGAAAGTCCATTGGACTATTGTTAAGGCCAAGTTGCCTAGGAGTTGAATTACACCTGTGTGCAGGTGCGAATAGACTAGTGTAGGTCCTACTATTGACCTTGGGGCGTCGGGGCATGAGTGTCTCATAAGGGACAGTTGGTAGCCCCTCTGGGCCATGAGACAGACCGATGCAAACGCATCGACGATCCTGATCGAGACACTGTCCTATGTTGTGATCTGTGTAGAATGTCTTGTACAATGCCATGACGTGCACGATGATAAATTGAGAATTTAAAGCACTTGTTGGCCTAGGCAGCTGAGTTATAGATATGTCTCCTAATCATTCTCTCCGAATGTTTTGTGTCTAGCTCCATGGAGTAGGATTTTTGGTACCATATGCATGTGCATAATGAGTTAACACATCATTTGACATTTATTTATTTATAGGATGACTAGACTCTGTTATTTTGTTAAAATACGACTGCCTGAAATTGCTAAATTGCCTATCATACTGCTTATTGATGATGTTTATTATTCCTAAAATGTTATGTGGGCATCATGTGCTGTTCTATTTCTGCACTGCCATAATTGGTAATGTATGTTGGAGGTCTTACCTCTTTCCTATATTTCTATTTTTTTTTATCGATATTTATGTTCCATCGAAAACGTCGGTGATGGGGGTAAAGCTCACAAATTTCTCGGCTTCTGGCCCAACCGCGACTAGGACTTGCTTTTGGGATCATGGCGGCACGTCCATGAGAATTCTTGGGTTATGTGCATCTGGCCTTCCTCAGAGGTCCAGACTGTTGGCACATTAACCTTAATTCTGATCGATGCATCTACGAGGGGGACGTAACGGTATCACTGGCTTGGGGGCATCATGAACCGCCCATCTTCACTTGCAGCATCAGTTTACGTTTGGAGGTTTATTTGCCCATCCGAGAGATGTGGGGTGATCGTTATTACACCCCACAGGAGGATTCTTTCGTTTCCACTACTCGAGCCCCAGTCCGTAACTCAGTGGCTCCTATGTGGGTTTCCTCGAATGAGGAAGACCCTGAAGAGGAACCCGAGGAGGATCCTAACACGGTTCCTTCTCTTCTTAGGGGCTGATACTGTCGATAGCTATTAATGGCTATCTATCTTTTAGGGCCTTAATATCCTTTTGGGGGTCTGTATATCATTTTAGGGGCTGGTAAAGCTTAGGCTTCTTTTTTATGAGCCTTAATGTATTTTTTGAATCACAGTCTGTATCTAAACAGTAGATATATATATATATATATGTGATGTATCTTTTGTATGGATGTATGGGTTAGTCTTTATATTTTTCGCTTACAATTAAACCAAAATATATATATATATATAGATTCACCATTTTATTTACACGACTAAAATCAAACAGGTTTAATATAATGATATATCATTGTACATGTAGGATGGTTTGGTGTATGCTTTATTTCTATTTTACTCTTTATTGCAATTATGCCTTATCACTATTTTATTAATTATAACAAAAGAAAATATATACCCGCTAATTTAATTACACGATTATAACCAAGTAAATTTATATTCATAAAAAGAACCGGATCTTAACTTATATTTTTATTTTTCGTATTGTAAATGACAATGTGACGCTCCCTCCTAAAAAGGCATGTTACAGAACAAGGTCACAATCAAGAACAAGTATCCACTTCTGAGGATAGATGATTTGATGTGTAACGTCCTGGGACTGCCTGCAGGATTGATGAGTGTCTCCACAAACCAACACGGGTCTTTTCAGCATGCTTTGTCCTCACTCACACGCATCCTAAGAAACTTCCCAGGAGGTCACCCATCCCACAATTGCTCCAAGTTAAGTATGCTTAACCATGGAGTTCTTATGTTCTAGGCTCCCGAAAAGAAGTTACTTAACCTGGAGCCTAGAACATAAGAACTCCATGGTCAAGCGTGCTTAACTTGAAGCAATTGTGGGATGGGTGACCTCTTGGGAAGTTTCCTAGGATGCGTGTGAGTGAGGACAAAGCACGCTGAAAAAACCCGTGTTGGTTTGTGGAGACACTCATCAATCCTGCAGGCAGTCCTAGGATGTTACATGATGGATCAGCTGAAAGGAGCTTTTGTTTTCTCTAAGATCGATTTGCGTTCGGGCTATCATCAAATCCAAGTGAAGGTAGAGGATATTCCTAAAATGACTTTTCGTACACATTACAGACATTATGAGCATCTTGTGTTGTCGTTTGGAGTGATGAATGCACCTGCCATATTCATGAATTACATGAATAGGATTTTTCATCCTTACCTAGACAGATTCGTCGTTGTCTTCATCGATAACATTCTAATCTATTCTCGAAATCAGGAGGAGCATGTTGAACATCTCAGCATAGTACTCTAGATTCTGAAAGAGAAGAAGTTGTATACCAAGTTGTCAAAGTGTGAATTCTGGCTGGAAGAGGTTAAGTTTTTGGGTCATGTAATCTCGAAGGATGGAACTATAGTGGATCTGTCGAAAGTTGAAGTAGTTCTGCAGTGGGAAAGGCCGAAGACTGTGATAGAGATCCGTAGCTTCGTAGGATTATCTGGTTGTTACCGAAGATTCATTGAAGGATTTTCTACGATAGTAGGACCTCTTACTCAACTTACGAGAAAGAACCAAGCCTTTATATGGACTGATGATTGTGAAGAGAGTTTTCAAGAATTGAAGAGACGACTAACTACTTCACCAGTTTTGGTTCTACCAGATCCCAATGAACCCTTTGACGTGTATTGTGATGCTTCACATCAAGGATTAGGATGCGTGCTCAAGCAAAATAGGAAAGTGGTGGCTTATGCTTCAAGGCAGCTGAGAGTACATGAAAAGAATTATCCTACGCATGACCTGGAATTAGCAGTTATGGTGTTTGCTCTAAAAATATGAAGACATTTTCTGTACGGAGCAATGTTCAATGTCTATAGTGATCATAAGAGTCTAAAGTACCTGTTCGACCAAAAGGAACTGAACATAAGGCAAATGAGGTGGTTAGAATTTTTGAAAGACTATGATTTTCAACTCCAGTATCATCTTGGAAAGGTAAACGTGGTGGCAGACACTTTAAATAGAAAGATGCTTAGTATCTCTGCTATGATGATCAAGGAAAAAGAATTAATAGAACAATTCTAGAATATGTGGATGTCCGTGGAGTTGACACCGGGGAAGATTTGTTTGAATATGGTTCCCATCTCAAGTGATTTGATGGAAGAAATCTAAGAGAAGTAGAAAAATGACGAGTTTCTGCAAAATGAGAGGGAGCTGATGAAGTGAAACATTGTGTCAATAGTTCAGGAAGGACATGATGGTATTCTAAGGTTCAAAGGCAAGGTTTGTGTGCCTAATGATCTGGAGCTGAGGAAATTAATTCTTGATGAAGCCCACACGAGTCAGTTGAGTATACACCCTAGAATGACCAAAATGTACCAAGATCTAAAGTGGTTATTCTGGTGGCACGGAATGAAGAGGGATGTTGCCAAGTATGTGTCGTCTTGTCTGGTTTGTCAGAAAGCCAAGGTTGAACACCAGAGACCCTCAGGAACATTGCAACCTCTAGCTATTCCCGAATGGAAATGGGATAGCATCATGATGGATTTTGTGGTTGGATTACCGAAAACCTGAAAAGGTTACGACTCGATATGGGTAATTGTGGATTGGCTTACAAAGTCTGTGCACTTGTTACCGGTCAACATAAGGTATTCGATGGAGAGGTTAGCTTAACTGTATATTGGCGAGATTGTTAGACTTCATGGTGTGCCTTCCAATATTATCTCTGATAGAGATCCGAGGTTCACATTGTGGTTTTGGCAGAGTCTTCAAGAAGCAATGGGAATGAAACTTCGTTTAATTTCTACTTATCATCCTCAAACCGATGGTCAATTAGAAAGGACAATCCAATCACTGGAAGTTGGGATGAAGTTTTGCCTTTGATAGAGTTCACCTATAATAACAATTTTCACTCGAGCATAGGGATGGCGCCCTATGAGGCTCTATATGGACGACGGTGCAGAACACCTTTGTGTTGGTACCAAGATGGGGAGCACCTTACGATCAAACCTGATCTTGTGCAGCAAACAACAGAGAAGGTTAAGATGATTCAGGAAAAGATGCGGTCAGCTCAAAGTTGATAGAAAAGCTATGCAGATAAAAGAAGGAAGCCTCTTGAGTTTGAAGAAGGCGAGCATGTGTTTTTGAAGGTCACACCCACGACTAGGGTCAGCCGAGTTCTTAAATCTAGAAAACTTACTCCTAAATTCATCGAACCTTATCAAATTGTTCGTCGGATAGGTCCAGTAGCTTACCAAATAGCTTTACCACCTTTTCTTTCTAACCTTCACAATGTTTTCATGTGTCGCAACTGCAAAAGTATATTCCTGATCCAAACCATGTCATAGCACCGGATACAGTATAATTAAAAGAGAATTTGACCTATGAGACACTTCCTGTAAAGATTAAGGATAGGAGAATGAAGCAACTCAGAAGAAAGGAGATTCCACTGGTGAAAGTGATTTGGAATGACATAACCGGAGACGCGACGTGGGAGTTAGAGGACAATATGAAGGAACAACATCCACATCTATTCTAAGGTATGAAAATTTTGAGGACGAAATTTCTTTTTAGAAGGGGAGAGTTGTAACATCCCAAAAATTGCTTGTTTCATGATATATATTCATTTTATAATATTTGTGAATTTTTTTGGAATTATTTGAATTATTTGATTATTTTAATATATTCCTCAATTTGTGTGCACGCTGAGCCAGGTTGGGAAAATAAAATATTTTCCCCGAGGCTGAAAAACTTTGGACTGTGGAAACGTCGACGGGGGATCTTACTAAACCCAAGGCTGGACACAGTTTACGAAGTTTTCATTTTTGAAGATTTTATCTGATAAATAAAATCATGATAATATTTTATTATCCGTTGGACGATAAATACTATTTTTGCTAACTGTAACCTTTGCCCACTGGATAATAGCTTTAGTACAGTGTTAGTCATCTTTTCTAGAGATCACTTTAATGACATCACCAAGATGACATCATCACCATGACATCACCCTTGACTTTTTCAAAAAGTATATGAAACTTCTCAAGGAAGCTTTATACCAAGCTTCTCAAAGAAGCTTCACCTTTCCTCTCTCCTCCTGGACTCCATGGCTATTGGAGGGAAAGATGACATCAATTGTCATCTTTTCACTTTATCACACATTCACTTTTCACTTTACCATTTCAGAAAAAAATTTCATCACATTTCACTCTCACTTTTCTCCTTTCTCTCTCACACTTCCTCTTCTCCATCCTTCCTCTCCATTCTCACGGCCTCAACACCATTGTTGGCCACCCAAGCTTGCTTGCTCAAACCAATATAGATTCCTGAATCCTCTCATCATCTTGTAGCTTTCCTCTTTGGTGATCATCTCTTCATTCTTCCATCTTCACCACTTTCTACCAAGCCCTAAAACTTGAAGTTTTGAGGTAAAGTTCTTAATTTTCATATTTTCTCTACTCATTTTCATGATCCTTGGTTACCTTTGTGATCAAGGACTTCTCTTTTCAAGCTTTGGTTGTTGATTGTGTGAGTTTGACTATCTTGGGGTTTCATTGGTAGTGGTGGATGAAAATTGCAATAAAGCATGAAGGAGCTTACTTTCATTTGTTGTCTCTTTAGGTAAGAAGGAGATCATCCTCTTCAACCTATCATGGTGGTGAGGAACACGTTTTTGTGTTGATGGTGAGGAATCCATGTGTGGGTTGCTCACTTTGTTGTGTGATTTTTGGTAATGTTATGATTGGTTGTGTGGAATAACTTTAATACTTGCTATTGTGTAACTTGATGGATTTGGAATGCATTGAATGCTTAGGTGTATGTATGGAAAGCAAAGGATTCTTACCCCTTTGGTTTGGAGGCTCATGGCCAAGAGGCCCTTTGATGGGTCCAAGATGGAACTTTTGTGCTAATTTGGGACTTAAGCAATTAAATGATGAGTGGTTAGAGAGGTGATGAAAAATGTTGGATTCCTAGTCCCTTAGAGGCTCACAGCCTCATTGGGCACCCAATGTGAGACTTTTGTGTCAAGTTAAAACTTAGTTAATTAAATGAGTAGACATTTAATTAGGAATTCATAATATGGAAAGAATAAAGAACAAAACTTTATCCTATAGCCTAGAATGATTTTTGGGCCAAAGAAAGAACATAAGTGTAAGTTAGGTTTTGAGGAACTTTGATTATTCTAAATGAGTTTAGTCTAAAACAAAGGAAAGAACTTATTTAACTAAAAGTAATAAGGATTGAATGAAAAATACTAGAGAATTTCCCTAGAGAGGTTAATAGAAAATAATAATGAAATTGAGGCGCAACTTTCATATCAAACTTTAAAAAGTATGCTTTCATCCTTGAGATTTGGACAATGAATTTTTATGGGTCCATAAGTAGGATCAAGGATTGTTGATAATTGATTGGATCTAAGTGGCGTGTAATCGTGGACAAGTCATACTATTATTGAATATCTGTATATATATGCATCGAGTCATCATGTATTGTCAAAGTCCGTTGGACTCTGTTTGTAAGGCTATATGCCTAGGAGATGAATCACACCTACGTGTGGATGCGAATAGACTAGTGTAGGTCACTTGTTGACCTTAGGGGCATCGGGGTGCGGGTATCTCATAATGGACAGTTGGTCGCTCCTTTGTGCCGTGGGACAGACTGATGCAAACGCACCAACTATCCAGACTGAGACACTATCCTATATTGCAATCTTGTGAAGAATGCCTTGTATAAGCCATGTTGCGCAATTTGTTGATATTGAAAGCACTTGATTTGAGGCTGATGAGATACAGGCATGTCTCTATGATCATTCTCTTTGATGTTGTGCTTAGCTCCATGGAGTAGGATTTTGGTACCTTGTGCATGTGCATAGTCTGTGAACAAATTTATCTGGCATAAATATATATGATTATGGAACTGTTTCTTTTAATGATATTATGACTATCTGTATTATCAAATTGTTTATCATCTAAATCTTGATGTTGTTTATTATATTTGCCATATTGTATGGCGTCCTACACCGATTCTGGTTCTTTACTACAATAACTAGTATTGATATTGGATATCTCACCTCTTTTCTATATTCTGCTATTCTGTTTATATCTATGCTTCTTGAAAGACCGAGGTGAGGAAGAGCCTGAGTTTCTTGGTTTTGGGGCGAGTTAGTCTTCTGCTTGACATGGCATCCCGACGAGGTTTTCTAGGGTATGCCAGGCTGAGGTTCCACGAAGGCATTAACTGTTGGCACGTCGACTTGATCACCAAGCGCTCCGTCTACGTGGGAGATGTGACTGTATCTTTGGCTTGGGGTCGTTATGATCCTCCTATTTTTTCTTTTAATGTTGCTGTATCGCTGGAGTTCTTCATACCGATACGTGAGTTGTGGGGTGATAACTTTATGAAATGTAGTTATTTATGCCCCATATTTGTGCTTCATAGCATGCTTAGTCCTTTTTCTTATGCATATTTAGAAGGTTTTATGCTTATATTTGTGGAATTCTATTTTGAGATCTTCCTTTATGTTTTTGAACAATTTGTGTATATTTATTGATTGATTAAGTAGATTTGCAATTATATTTTACTTGGTACTTTCTCTAATGTAGGAAGGGCTCAAAAAAGATAAATTGATGCAAGCCAAAGCCCAACATTGGAGGAAAGAAGCCAAGGAGGCATTCCAGAGCTACACGCCACAGCGCAAACATGTGCACGCTACGGTCTGATGGTTTCAGCCAGCGTAACTCAGAGAAGAACATGGCCTACCATGTGTTCTCACACATAGGCTCCATGCCGCGGGCGCGCATCAGCGAGCTGAGCCTATTTATTCTATTTTTCACGCTTTCTCTCGTGGCTCTCTCTCATTTTTCTCTCTTAGGTTTATAGCTTTTAGGGTTAGAGGCTGCGGCTGGGTCCTCCATTGGAGGTGGAGATGGAGTTTGGGGAGCTAAGCATGGAAGCTCTCTTTCCATTGGAGGAGGATCTGAGCTTCAATGGCGAAATCCATAAGCTTATCTGAGCTTCAATGGCGAAATCCATAAGCTTTCTCTTTCACCCTTTGCTTTTTTCTCTTCCTCATTTCTTGAACGTGTATTTTGTATTTTGTTTTCATGTTCATTATATAGATGAGCTGTATTTAGGGATGATTTTGAATCCTTTTTATGAATGTTAATGATTTGTTCTTCTTTGAGTTTGTGTGGATCTTTGATTTTGTTCAATCATATTGTTCTTAATGCTCTTGAGTGTTTGACCAATACTTAAGTTAATTTGATAAAATCCAATGAACCTAGACATAGGAATTTGGGTTTGTGATCACATGTATGATTGATGCATGTTCGATTCTATTCCAATGGCGGGATGAGTTGATTCACTAATAGGATAGATATATACCTCTTAGCCATGTATAGCACGTGTTTGAGAATAGACCTTAAAGAGTGGATTTTGTGTTAGCTCTCAAGGACACTTAGTGAGTTGGGCAATTGAAACCATGGTTAAATGACCTAGACATAGGCGTTTACCTAATGTAGATTCTCAAGCTAACCTAATCATTGCATTCATATTTATGAAGAGGATTGCATATTGTTGGTTGAAGTGAAAGGTGAAAAAGGATTTCCCTAATCTCTAGCCATTATCTTCACCACTTTTTAGTCTTTAGTTTAATTGTTTTCCCCTATTTTTATGTTCTTAAATAGAATTAGGTAAGCTATCGATTAATAATTAGCATTGGAAATAAACTTATCCTCATAGGAATGATCTCTTACTCTGTATCTATATTACTTGTGCAACCCGTGCACTTGCGGTTAGCAAATGGGCAAACTCGTTTTGGCCCTAACAAATTTTTGGCGCTGTTACTCGGGATAAGGCATTATTTTTGTATTGCTAATATTGACAATGAGTTTGCTTAGTTTTAAGTCAAGTTTTATTTTTAGTTTAGCTCAATAAGTCCATTTGGACATGTTTTAGTTCTTTAGCTTTAAGTCTTTAAATATGCCAATAGTTTGATTTTATGTGTTATTACATTTTTGTTGTCTAAACCTTGTTTAGTATGTTTAATAAGTCCATTTGGACATGTTTAGATCCTTTAGTATTTAGCTTTTTATGTTATTTTTAGTTTATGTTCTTGTTTTGTATATAAGTTCTAATAGTGTGTTTTTGTTATGTTTTTGTTGTACATTTTGTATTTTAAGCTTTTAGACACATTTTAGAGGTGCTAGGAGCCAAAATGGAGCACCAGTTTCGGCAGAAACTAGTTTGCTATAGAATTCTGCAGCATGACTTCTCACGCCGCGGCATAACCTTGCTTTGTGCCGCGGCGCACGCATCTCTGCTATATCAGGAACACGCACCAGGGAGCTCCACGCCGCGGCGCACACTTGTCCACGCCTCGGCGTGACCCCTATTTTTACATTTTTCTGTTGTTTTTTTTCTAGTTTTTCTTTATTTAATAATGCTCAGTTCTAGTTAGGCTGCTGTTATGACTTGCTCAAGTACCCTATAGACCATGAACACCAAGAACACACATTCACTTTGGTTTGGGGGAGTATCATTGCATGTTTTTCACCCTTAATGCTTTATGTTTACACATGTTTTAATATTTTAAGTATGTGCTAGTGATAGTCATCATGCTTTCATGATTATATCATGTTTTGGCTATTACTGGTGGGCTGTTGATAAAAGTTTCAATTTTCAACATTCTCTACATGATGTTATGCATGCTTGAATGAAAAATGATGAATCTTTTGAATGCATGATTTGTTGCCATTTGCTAGTGTAGTTTTGGTTGGCCAATGATATAAATGTTTGCGATTGTCCTCAATTCTTTTGTGAAACCATTTGCGATCTTGAAGCATGCTTAAGCAATCTTGTTTGTTTTTATGCATGATGTGTTTCTCACTTAGATGCTTGTTTAATTTTGAAAAGATTTGAGTGCTTGTCTAGAGAATGTTTATGGATTGTGCATGTAGATGATTTCTACTATCCTTGAAATTGTTTTGCAACTCTCTTAAGGCAAAATCCTAGATTATGCATGATTGAGGAAGTGATTAGGGCATTGTTTGGACTGGTTGAGCTTTTCAAGCTTACCCTTACATGATTATATCCCCAGGTCCCCTTTTGAAGCTTTCTAAATGTTTGGCCTTCTATGTTCTTCTTTCACCCTCATATTTCCTACCTTGTAACCATTCTAATGCATGTGAAAGCATTGCAATCTTTTCCTTCCCTTTATGTTTGTTGAGTGCATGATATGTTATTTCTTCACTTGAGTCCATTGTTTAGGGTATTTATGTTGTTGAATACAAAAGTGGCTTGAAGGAACCATTTGTTGTACAAGAAGTTGTTTTTGTTAAAGAAAAATAAAATACAAAAAGAAAAAAAAAACAAAAAACAAAAAAAAAATGAAAGAAAGAAAGCATAAAAAAAAAGCATTGAGTGGTTTTGGATAGTTTTGTTTGTTTCATTTTGTATACCCTTGTTGTAGTGACTCAAGTCTTGAAATATCATGTTATGTTTCTCAATATTTGTATGTTTTTCATTCCCCTTTGTTCTTCACCCGATCACCTTGGCCTTACATTACAAGCTATTAAAGTCCCTCTTGATCCTCAATCATGTGTGATTTACATTAGCGGAGAGAGAGTTGTACTACAATTTTGTGGAATCTTGATTTGTATCCATGTGTAAGTTCATAAACTTATCCGGATGAGCATGATTTGAAAAAGATAAGTTGAGCTTGAATGTTTGTGAGAGATGTTATGTGCATGATTGGAAGCTTGATTGATGGCATGTTAAGGATTGTGGATGTGTTGAACTTAATAGTGAGGCATGAGCATTCTTTGAGAGCCATTATAATCATTGTGCACTGGTTGTAGTTAAAAGAAAATTAAATTTATCATTGTTGAATGCATATGAGCATGAATTGTCAAAGTGAGTTTTCTTAGTCATACTTTGTGTTGCTCAAGGACTAGCAACATCTTAAGTTTAGGGGTGTGATAACTCCATGAAATGTAGTTATTTATGCCACATATTTGTGCTTCATGGCATGCTTAGTCCTTGTTCTTATGCATATTTAGAAGGTTTTATGCTTATATTTGTGAAATTCTATTTTGAGATCTTCCTTTATGTTTTTGAGCAATTTGTGCATATTTGTTGATTGATTAAGTAGATTTGCAATTATATTTAACTTGGTGCTTTCTCTAATGCAAGAAGGGCTCAAAAGAGACAAATTGATGCAAGTCAAGGCCCAACATTGGAGGAAAGAAGCCAAGGAGGCATTCCAGAGCTCCATGCCACAGTGCAAACATGTGCACGCCGCGACGTGATGGTTTCAGCCAGCGCAAGTCAGAGAAGAACACGGCCTACCACGTGTTCTCGCACACGGGCTCCACGCCGCGACGTGGGCTTGTTCACGCCGTGGCGTGCATCGGCGAGCTGAGCCTATTTATTCTATTTTTCAGGCTCTCTCTCAGTTTTCTCTCTTAGGTTTAGGGTTTAGGGTTTAAGGTTTAGGGTTAGAGGCTGTGGCTAGGTCCTTAATTGGAGGTTGAGATGGAGCTTGGGGAGCTAAGGAAGGAAGCCCTCTTTCCATTGGAGGAGGATCTGAGCTTCAATGGCGAAATCCATAAGTTTTCTCTTTCCCCTTTTGCTCTTTTCTCTTCCTCATTTCTTGAACATGTATTTTGTATTTTTTTCATGTTCATTGTATAGCTAAGCTATATTTAGGGATGATTTTGAATCCTTTTTATGAATATTAATGATTTGTTCTTCTCTGAGTTTGTGTGGATCTTTGATTTTTTTCAATCATATTGTTCTTAATGCTCTTGAGTGTTTAGCCAATATTTAAGTTAATTTGATAAAGTCCAATGAACCTAGACATAAGGATTTGGGTTTGAGATCGTATGTATGATTGATGCATGTTCGATTCTATTCCAATGACGGAATGAGTTGATTCGCTAATGGGATAGAAATATACTTCTTAGCCATGCATAACACGTGTTTGAGAATAGACCTTAAAGAGTGGATTTTATGTTAACTCTCAAGGACACTTAATGAGTTGGGCAATTGAAACCATAGTTAAATGACGTAGACATAGACGTTTAGCTAATGTAGATTCTCAAGCTAACCTAATCATTGCATTTGTATTTATGAAGAGGATTGCATGTTGTTGGTTGAAGTGAAGGGTGAAGAAGGATTTCCCTAATCTCTAACCATTATCTTCACCGCTTTTTAGTCTTTAGTTTAATTGTTTTCCCCTATTTTTATGTTCTTGAATAGGATTATGTAAGCTATCGGTTAATAATTAGCATTGGAAATAAACTTATCCTTATGGGAACGATCTCTTACTGTGTATCTGTATTACTTGTGCGACCCGTGCACTTGTGGTTAGCAAATGGGTAAACACGTTTTGGCTTTAACATGGAGCGATCGTGAGTATACTCCACACGAGGATTTGTTCTTATCCTCTGCACGAGCTCCTGCTCGTGAATCTGTTGCTTCTGTAAAGATTTCCTCTTCTGAGGAGGAACCTAAGGAGGACCCGTCTGAGGTTCCTTCTCAGTAGCTTGTTGGGGCCATGATACTTTTTGTAGCCTTGGTGGCTATCTGTATATATATTTTTGGGCATATAAAGCTTCTGTTTTCTTTTTCTAAAACTATTGGTGTATCTTGACGCTTATGTTATGTATCTTTTGTATAAAAGTATGGTTTGATACTCATGTTGATTTCTACTAAGTTTATGTTTTCCGCTTACAAAAAAAAAATGAATATATATATATAAGATAAATTGCCAAGTTGCTGTATGATTTATAAATGAACAGATTACCGCCTATATGTATATAAACCGGGTCTTAGTGTATGTCCTTAACAGTTTCTTTTGAGTTTCATATGTTTGGTGTGACGTCCTCCTCCCGAAAAAGGGGGCGTTACAGAGTGTCTAATAGAGTCTTTGTAAAGTTAATCTTTTCTCTCCTTGTATATTTTATGTCCCCCTTTTTTCATTTGTGCTTATAATGCAGCAATAATTTTTTTGAAAGCTGATGGAAGTATTCAGAGTTTGTGAATACTTGGAAAATATGGATGGCCTTCACGTGATTTTCAAAATAGTCAAAGGGATCAGTCAGTATTCATTTTTACATCATTTTGATTTCGATCCCTATGTTGTCACTTATGTCTTTATTCATTCCTGTGATATGTTTGTTCTCTTGCAGTTTTGCTTAATAGTCCACAAATTTTTGAGAGAATTTTTAGTGATGAATTTATAGTGGACATTATTGGTGCCCTTGAGTGTAAGTTCACTCTTAAGAAATTTATTTCCTAATTAAGTGAAATGAGGTTTTCATGTTTAGCCATTATATCATGTATCTATGTTTGTTTTTCTGCTTCTTCTTTTTTTATTAATAATTTTTTGTTGAACAAACCCTTCTAAATTAAATATGTTTTATGATATCCTGGTTGTATTTTGCTATTCCTTACCTGCTGATAGAGGTTTACAAATTAGAAGATGTAGTTGATTACTTGTTTTTAGATGGTTTCATTTTAATTTATTCATTCTTTCCCTCTAAATACTTCTGAACCACATATATGCAGATGATCCAGAGGTTAATTGTGTTCAAAATCATCGCAAATTCTTAAAGGAGCATGTTGTTTTTAAAGAGGTATGTTTTGTTATTTCTTTTATTTTGGGAGAGAAGCAAGGTGTGTAACACCCTCCTTGGGGCATCACATTTCCGACTCCTGACTCATAAACTGAAAAGAAGTTCGCACAAAGTTTGAGTTATAAAAGATGGGTTTCAAAATTTCTTCTTTACTGAAACGTAAATTTACTGAAAATATTAGGTAATATTGAAAATCATATTTAAACTATTCATTATGCAATATTGACACCAATTAATATCACAATTTAAAGAGAAATGTAAAATTGACAGATTTATTTTTTTTCTTTTTTTTTAACAGTAGCAAACCCCATGACGGGTCCTACTTAATAGCTCGGTATAACACTAACATTAAATCTTAACATACTCGTTCCTTCTCTTGTATCAACTTGATGCATCAGAACTTTACTCCTTGTCTACCCGGCACATCTTCGAACTTGAGACAACCACTTTTCAACGTTTCCATCAATCTCTGAGTATCTACCACCCGTTATGTCTAAGACAGCTCATTCCTTCTACTGTATAATTTTAACAATATAGACAAAGCAAAACAATATAACAAAGAGGTGAGATCACCTACACCAATACCAACATGGCAGCACAGAGATAACACAAACAGCAATATCATATAGATAGATCATACCACAATTATGATCATGCCATCAACATTAATCAACTATCATCATCCAATCATTTATCAATTCAATTATCATAAACAATAATTATGATAATGCCCTCAGCATTATCATCATCATCATCTTCCAAGTACTCAAAATAATTGTCATAACTAATATTCCTCAATTAATATATCACACAGATATAAATGTTCAGATTATGCATGTACACAAGACTCGATTTCCTACTCCATGGAGCTAAAACTCAGGTCGAAAAAATGATCGAAAAGATCTGTCGGTACAACATGCCTCAGACCACGTGCTATAATTCTCATTTTGATTTTTGCACATCTAGCATATACACGACAGTCTTTATCAGATCTTGATTAAGAATAGTGTCTCGGTCAGGATCATCGATGTGTCGCGTCGGTCTAACCCACGGTTACAGTAGAGCGACTCACTGTCCACTGTAGGCAACCCGCACCCCGATGCCCCCAAGGTCAACGAGTGACCTACACTACGCATATCGCACCCACTCAAGAGGTGTACGTTTCTCCTAGGCAATTAGCCTTATCCAATCCATCGGACCATTCCAATGCATGTATAATGCACCAAAAACCAAATCATAGATAGAATATCAATCACAGGTTTAACTCATAATTTTTCAAAATATATTTTATACAATGCACTAATATCTTAGTGCAAGTCCAACCACAAGGGCCATATTTTTCAATTTCATTTGTTCAATTTATATCATATGCTTCAACGCATATTTTTTCAATACGTAAAGTGCCCCAAATACCAAATACAGGCATCTCTTTCCAATGCATATAAAATACATCAAAAGCCAATCGTAGGCAAACTCGTCATTTTCTCACACAGTGTTCATATACTGTTTTGGCAGTAATTATCATGTTATCATGTTTTTATAGTCATAAAACACTTCTGCCGTATTTTCACAATCGCGTAACAATTCTGTTACGTTTTTACAATTCAAAAACATTTTTGTTATATTTTCACAATACCATAACACTTCTTTTACATTTTCACAATACCGTAAAAATATTCTATCATTATTTAATCACGTAGTGATTTTTCAATAATATTTTCAATAGTGTAAAATATTTAAACGCTTTCCAAATCGCATAGAAATATTTCAACATTTTTCAAATCGCATAGAAATACGTTAACAATTTTCAAATCTCGTAGAAATACATTAACAATTTTCAAATCTCGTAGAAATATTTTACTGTATTTCAAATTGTTTTTAAGATACATAAAATATTTTTTAACATTTTACAATTACGTAAAATATTCCTCAATATTCCAAACATTATTTTGGACTTAAATAAATCAATCTTAATTTCAACACATTTTTCAAATTGCGTAGCTTAAAAATAACATTTTTAAGATACGTAAAATATTTTTCATCACAATTTCATTACAGAAAATATTTCTTAACCTTCGAAAATTCCTTTTTAACTTTTCTCAAAATAATGTAACTTTGTATTTTATTTTTCATATTTTCCTTATTCAAGATTATCTTTTTCCATATTTCTTCATTCAAGAATTCCTTTTCCAAAATATAATTCACAAAATCACTGTTCCATTGATATAAATCAATGTTTGAAAACTTAACATTTTCTAACGTACTTCAAAACTCAAAAATAAGCTATACGTTAGTATATTTTCATAATACCACTATATTCTTCATTTTTCCCAAATTATTTCCAAACACAACCTTCTTCAAAATAAATTGAAGTTCAAAAATATTTTCGTTTACAAAAACTTAATTTCTCAAGTGATTAAAATGCTCTGATTCCCTTTTCAAATACCTTGTATTAAATTAATTATATTTTCACTTGAAAAATCACTTTGTTTCATCAAAATCAATGCATTACAACCTTCGAAAATGTGGACATGACTATTGAAAATTATCAAAACATTTTTCCTTCTAAATTGATATGGTTTTACACAAACAAAACCATTAAAATTTTATTTTCAAAACTGAAGGACTTATGGTTATAAAATCAAACCCATTTGTTCAAATTTATTTTTATTTTCTTTGCAAATCCTTTTTCACTTTCTTTGCTAATTCTTAAAATCATCATTACTATTTTCATTTAAATCTCATGTTTTGTGAAACACTTAGAAACTTTTTACACAAAATAAATCAATAAAAATTCCTCAAAAACCATGTTCTTGTACTCTTTGAAAAATAAATTCTTTGTTTATTTTCCTTGTTTTTCTAAACATCCATTTTCATCATTCATGAAAATATTCATTTATGAACACCTATCTTGAGGTGTCTTAACCGATATTCACCATGTTTCTAGGGATCAAAAATTAATTCCTTTGTTCTTGAAATTTTTTAATATGAACCCTAATCAAGGGCATCAAAACCGTAGTCCTTCCTTGGCCATTGGAACCAAAATTAATTTTCTTTCCATCACCAAATCATGGCATACACATACATACACATCATATATATATATCAAAAGCATGCCATATTATCATCATGCATAGTATAAGCATACCATCAAAATCATAAACTCATACAAAGCATATTAAGCATAGGAAATTAATCAAAGCTCATAAACACATATAAATTATTACGTGATCATGGATATGAATCCTCACATTGATTCACCATCCATCAAATATAAGACCATCTCTCACCACCATGCTTGGTTAGTGAGATGGATGTCCCTCTTACCTCTTGAAGAACCTCAAAAGCTTCTTGATTTGTTTCTTTTTCCAAGTCCTTCACCACTAAGGGCTTCTCAAATCCAAAACAAAATATATAGAAATTAGTATACTAAGCTTGATTAAGAGGAACCATAGATCAAACATGGTTTAGATCATGAAAAAGAAGAGAAGAAATGAAGTCTTCTTATACTTCACCTCAAAAACCCAATAACTTTGATCTTGAAGAAAGTCCATGAAGATAAATGATTTAGAGAAAATCTCCAACATGAAAGTTGCTTAGAATATCATGTAGATTCAAGATCTATAGTTGGATGAAATTAAACAAACTTGAAGGGTGGTTTTAGGATGGTTGACTGAATTCCTCACAAGAAGGAAAATATAAGCTTTTTGATCTTTAACTTGAAGAACAAGGTTGTAGATGTTAGAATTTTGAGAAGTTCCTAACAATTCTAAATAATTAGTAAAATCACAAACAAAGCTGAATAATAACAAATCATGGAACAATCATGGCTTAGAAAATCATAAACATGAATTTAAACTATAGAAATCAAAGTTTACCTCTAAGGAAGTAAGGTAAAAGTGGGATTTTGAAGCACTTAGAGTGGGATTTTGGGAAAACTTTCTAAATGAAAAGTGTTTACAATATTGTTTAGCTTTAGGAAATGATGAGAGTGAAAATTATAGGTGAGTGATGGTGTATTTGGGTGTAGAGACCGAACCAATGGAGAGAAAATGGAAGGAAAAATGGTTGCTTGGTTCTTGCAATTTTTTAGAGAAAAGATGAAAGCTTTTTGGGTGAGAGAGAAAATGAGATTTGTGAGATTGAATTATGGAAGGTTGCTGCCATGGGAGTCTTGGAGAGATTAAGTGATATACTTGACTCAAAATATCACCAATTGGATGCACATCGAGTAGCACATGGCATAGGTCATCAATTTGACTTGCATGGCTATTATGGATGGTTCAAGATTCATGTAGAAGCCTCCCAAGCTGCTGCCAAAACCGTGGGACACTTTGGGGTTTTAGGAAATTAATTGTTTTCAATTTACACCTAATTGTATGCTAATTAATTAAGTAATTGGTTAGGTTAAATTTTCTAATCAATCTTAATTAACATTCTAACTATACAACTAATTAATTAAACATATTATTTCATATATTATAATCTCTAATTAAAATTAGGATATTTAATTAAGAATTAAATTATAACCAATTAACAATTAAATTAGTTTACTTAGCTTGTTAATTAGGTAATTAAATTAACCAAATTAAGTTTAATTAGTTACTAATCAATAATGACCAAGACAACATATAATTAATGTCTTGAAACTTGGCTAAGCTATTAAGCCACCAAAACCGTGCCCCCCTCCAAGCATTCTCCTAAGGAAGCAAACAAAGTAATAATGGTCAAGAATGATGTAATATTGACCATGACAAGCAATAATGGTCATCAAATCACCTTTAGCTCCAAAATACTACAAGAACCGTCCCCTCCTTGCTTTATGCATGCAATAATATTGTCATCTTTATTAGTCACCATCTAGAGCATTTCTAGCCATTGATTAATTAAATGGTTAGGATTTAGGTAGACTTTTGATTTAGAAGACTTAATCTAGGCCATTAGATCTTTTTCCTTTAAATTCTAACCATTAGATGTGTCTCCAAAATAAAGGGTCAAGATTGCTCCTTCAAACTTTAAATCCAAGGGTCATAATTAATCTTTGTCACTTTTTAAGACTAAATCTTCACCATTGATTAAATCTTCATCCAATGGTCATAAATGGTCTTTTTCACTTTTTAAGACTAAATCTCCATCCTTGATTTAATCTAAATCCAATGGTCATTAATGATTCATCTCCACCATTGATTAAATCTACATCCAAGGGTTGATAATGGTCATAGCCATTTATAAGACTAAATCTCTATCCTTGATTTAATTTCCATCCAATGGTTATAATTGATCCTATTCACTTTTAATATCAAATCTCCACCGTTGATTAAATCAAGATTAAGTCTCTATCGTTAATTAAATTAATGGTGGATATCCAAACCACCAATGTTGACTTAATCAATATAATTTCTATTTTTTATCTGCTAAAACCCCACGAAAGAATATATTTACTGTATTTTTATCGCCTGATAATTAAATACAGTGCCAAACACAATACAAGAAAATTTCTAAAACTGTTTCTGGATTCAAGTTTAGTAAGATCCCCTATCTCTATCTAAACAGTACTAATTTTTCTATGCGTAGAAAAATTTTCACTTTACGGGACCCACCTGGGCCCACCTAGGACCACCTGGGCCCACACACAGTCAAAAAAATTCATAAGCATCCACAAAATCACAAATATTAGAAAACGTATGAAAATCAAGTCAAATTATTAAAAATAATTAACAGTCAAGAGAAATAAATACAGAAAGATTTTTCCCGGCCCAAAAATTATTATTTTCCTAACACGGAGTAAATCACTCAAAACTATCAAATATGCTGACGGAATAAACAAAATAATTTTTACAGTATCTAGAAATTACTAAACAGTAAAATTCTGTTAACTGTCAAAATTACTGTTTAAGATATACGAAATTTGGGGTGTTACAATACTCCCCCTCTTTATAGAAATTTTGTCCTCGAAATTTCATGACCATGATTTCACACCTTCGGAATAAATAATGACATTATTCCTCATTTATCTTATTTTCCAATTCCTATGAAGCTTCCTATCTTACATCTTGCTATACTATTCTAATCAACAAAATCTTTTTGCTGATGTTCAACTTCTCCTAAACAAACAAATATCTCAGACTCCTATAATTACTGAAGATGTTGAATGTTACTCCAGAAAGAAAGAATTTTCATATCTCTGATACCAACATAATGACAACCAATCTTCATTCATGCCTAGAATAATTTTTCTCAGATAACTTCCAACTAATGTAATGTATTACTTAAAATTTCCTTATCCTCGTATCACTACATATTCTAGATTTTTACTTTTAACAGGGAATGTCTCACTAACCGAGTTCTCCTTTCCATAGCACTATACCAAATACTATGACATAGAGTTAAATAGGAATATCGTTTCTTGTTCGTTCAATTGCAGGAGATGAAAGAAAACATCATGGAAGATAACAAAACGAATCGAACCTGTTATCGAACATATCCAGCAAAGAATTGGATGTAACCCAATTTTCAAGAATGAATTTTCTCTGGATTATTCACACTCTGTTGAAATAATCTCATTGGATATGGTTGGAAAATAACCAATCCATTTTCAAAGACCACGTCTGTTTATGAAACAGATCAAACTAACACAAAAAATTTTGAACAACAGATCAAACTAATACAAAGATTTGATCCGCAACAACAATTTGAATAACTTGAATAGCTTGATTAGCTAAGAATAGAAATAGAAGTAAACAAATCAGAGGATAATGAATAACTCTAACATATAATTGATCTACTCAATCATATGTTATAAAGAATAGGTCACTCACAGAAATATTCAATATGGTTTATAGGATTAGCTCCAATGACACAATCTCCATTGTTTAAATCTTCCGCTCATAACACTCCCGTTCCTTTCAGAGTAACAACTTCCCTTACTATCTAAAATTTTGCTAATAGAAAACTCTATTTTCAAAGAGCATAATCTCTAGGAAAATGTGTCTAACTTTTCTGCAATTTGTTTCCTTGACATACATTCCTTCATTTAAGTACTTTCTTTCACATCCTTTACTATTTTTGGTTTCCTCAATGGTTGTAAATACATCTTCCATCAAAATCAATTACTTTCTCAATATCCTAAAAAAAAAATACCAGGTTCCAAAATTATGATATTTTATATTCCAAGACTGATTCTCTTCCATCAGATCCTAGACTTCAAATTCCAGTTTCCATTGAACAGCGGTCCTTTGTTCGTGCAGTCGTCTTTCCACATTGCTCTCGTTGCTCCCATAGCTGCAACTGCATTACTAGTAACATGTTTCACTTCCACACAAGTATAACTATCCCGAGCCATTTTTTTTTTAGACGTGCAGATCGAAATACAATGGATCTAATATCCATTATAAACAACATTATTTTCTTTCAGAAAAACAAACACAGAGAACACAACACAAGCAAAATAGACCTAACCACAAACCCCAAAAGACTCAAACCGTGCTCTGATACCAACTAATGTAACACCCTCCTTGGGGCATCACATTTCCGACTCCTGACTCATAAACTGAAAAGAAGTTCGCACAAAGTTTGAGTTATAAAAGATGGGTTTCAAAATTTCTTCTTTACTAAAACGTAAATTTACTGAAAATATTAGGTAATATTGAAAATCATATTTTAACTATTCATTATGCAATATTGACACCAACTAATATCACAATTTAAAGAGAAATATAAAATTTACAGATTTATTTTTTTTCTTTTTTTTTTAACAGTAGCAAACCCCATGACGGGTCCTACTTAATAGCACGATATAACACTAACATTAAATCTTAGCATACTCGTTCCTTCTCTTGTATCAACTTGATGCATCAGAACTTTACTCCTTGTCTACCCGGCACATCTTCAAACTTGAGACAGCTACTTTTCAATGTTTCCATCAATCTCTGAGTATCTACCACCCGTTATGTCTAAGACAGCTCATTCCTTCTATGGTATAATTTTAACAATATAGACAAAGAAAACAATATAACAAAGAGGTGAGATCACCTACACCAATACCAACATGGCAGCACAGAGATAACACAAACAGCAATTTCATATAGATAGATCATACCACAATTATGATCATGCCATCAACATTAATCAACTATCATCATCCAATCATTTTTCAATTCAATTATCATAAACAATAATTATGATAATGCCCTCAGCATTATCATCATCATTATCTTCCAAGCATCCAAAACAATTGTCATAACTAATATTCCTCAATTAATATATCACACATATATAAATGTTCAGATTATGCATGTACACAAGACTCGATTTCCTACTCCATGGAGCTAAAACTCAGGTCGGAGAAATGATCGAAAAGATCTGTCGGTACAACATGCCTCAGACCACGTGCTATAATTCTCATTTTGATTTTTGCACATCTAGCATATACACGACAGTCTTTATCAGATCTTGATTAAGAATAGTGTCTCGGTCAGGATCATCGGTGTGTCACGTCGGTCTAACCCACGGTTACAGTAGAGCGACTCACTGTCCACTGTAGGCAACCCGCACCCCGATGCCCCCAAGGTCAACGAGTGACCTACACTACGCATATCGCACCCACTCAAGAGGTGTACGTTTCTCCTAGGCAATTAGCCTTATCCAGTCCATCGGACCATTCCAATGCATGTAGAATGCACCAAAAACCAAATCATAGATAGAATATCAATCACAGGTTTAATTCATAATTTTTCAAAATATATTTTATACAATGCACTAATATCTTAATGCAAGTCCAACTACAAGGGCCATATTTTTCAATTTCATTTGTTCAATTTATATCATATGCTTCAACGCATATTTTTTCAATATGTAAAGTGCCCCAAATACCAAATACAGGCATCTCTTTCCAATGCATATAAAATACATCAAAAGCCAATCGTAGGCAAACTCGTCATTTTCTCACACAATGTTCATATACTGTTTTGGCAGTAATTATCATGTTATCATGTTTTTATAGTCATAAAACACTTTTGCCATATTTTCACAATCGCGTAACAATTCTGTTAGGTTTTTACAATTCAAAAACATTTTTGTTATATTTTCACAATACCATAACACTTCTTTTACATTTTCACAATACCGTAAAAATATTCTATCATTATTTAATCACGTAGTGATTTTTCAATAATATTTTCAAAAGTGTAAAATATTTAAACGCTTTCCAAATCGCATAGAAATATTTTAACATTTTTCAAATCGCGTAGAAATACGTTAACAATTTTCAAATCTCATAGAAATACGTTAACAAATTTCAAATCTCATAGAAATGTTTTACTGTATTTCAAATCATTTTTAAGATACGTAAAATATTTTTTAATATTTTATAATTACGTAAAATATTCCTCAATATTCCAAACATTATTTTGGACTTAAATAAATCAATCTTAATTTCAACACATTTTTCAAATTGCGTAGCTTAAAAATAACATTTTTACGATCGTAAAACATTTTTCATCACAATTTCATTACAGAAAATATTTCTTAACCTTTGAAAATTCATTTTTAACTTTTCTCAAAATAATATAACTTTGTATTTTATTTTTCATATTTTCCTTATTCAAGAAAATCTTTTTCCACATTTCTTAATTCAAGAATTCCTTTTCCAAAATTTAATTCACAAAATCACTGTTCCATTGATATAAATCAATGTTTCAAAACTTAACATTTTCTAACGTACTTCAAAACTCAAAAATAAGTTACACGTTAGTAGATTTTCATAATACCACTATATTCTTCATTTTTCCCAAATCATGTCCAAACACAACCTTTTTCAAAATAAATTGAAGTTCGAAAATATTTTTGTTTACAAAAACTTAATTTCTCGAGTGATTAAAATGCTCTGATTCCCTTTTCAAATACCTTGTATTAAATTAATTATATTTTCTCTTAGAAAATCACTTTGTTTCATCAAAATCAATGCATTACAAGCCTTCGAAAATGTGGACATGACTATTGAAAATTATCAAAACATTTTTCCTTCTAAATTGATATGGTTTTACACAAACAAAACCATTAAAATTTTATTTTCAAAACCGAAGGACTTATGGTTATAAAATCAAACCCATTTGTTCAAATTCATTTTTATTTTCTTTGCAAATCCTTTTTCACTTTCTTTGCAAATCCTTTTTCACTTTCTTTGCTAATTCTTAAAATTATCATTACTATTTTCATTTAAATCTCATATTTTGTAAAACACTTAGAAACTTTTTACACAAAATAAATCAATAAAAATTCCTCAAAAACCATGTTCTTGTACTCTTTGAAAAATAAATTCTTTGTTTATTTTCCTTATTTTTCTAAACATCCATTTTCATCATTCATGAAAATATTCATTTATGAACACCTATCTTGAGGTGTCTTAACCGATATTCACCATGTTTCTAGGGATCAAAAATTAATTTCTTTGTTCTTGAAAAATTTTAATATGAACCCTAATCAAGGGCATCAAAACCGTAGTCCTTCCTTGGCCATTGGAACCAAAATTAATTTTCTTTCCATCACCAAATCATGGCATACACATACATACACATCATATATATATATCAAAAGCATGCCATATTATCATCATGCATAGTATAAGCATACCATCAAAATCATAAACTCATACAAAGCATATTAAGCATAGGAAATTAATCAAAGCTCATAAACACATATAAATTATTACATGACCATGGAGATGAATCCTCACATGGATTCATTATCCATCAAATATAAGACCATCTCTCACCACCATGCTTGGTTGGTGAGATGGATCACCCTCTTACCTCTTGAAGAACCTCGAAAGCTTCTTGATTTGTTTCTTTTTCCAAGTTCTTCACCACTAAAGGGTTCTCAAATACAAAACAAAATATATAGAAATTAGTATACTAAGTTTGATTAAAAGGAACCATAAATCAAACATGGTTTAGATCATGAAAAAGAAGAGAAGAAATGAAGTCTTCTTATACTTCACCTCAAAAA
The DNA here is from genome assembly GCA_029884595.1 of Ormosia semicastrata. Classification (NCBI taxonomy): domain Eukaryota; kingdom Viridiplantae; phylum Streptophyta; class Magnoliopsida; order Fabales; family Fabaceae; genus Ormosia; species Ormosia semicastrata. The sequence continues at coordinate 48,045,731 of JAQQTO010000060.1, forward strand.
CCCAATAACTTTGATCTTGAAGAAAGTCCATGAAGATGAATGATTTAGATAAAATCTCCAACATGAAAGTTTCTTAGAATATCATGTAAATTCAAGATCTATGGTTAGATGAAATTAAACAAACTTGAAGGGTGGTTTTAGGATGGTTGACCGAATTCCTCACAAGAAGGAAAATATAAGCTTTTTGATCTTTAACTTGAAGAACAAAGTTATAGATGATAGAATTTTGAGAAGTTCCTAACAATTCTAAAATAATTAGTAAAATCACAAACAAAGCTCAATAATAACAAACCATGGAACAATCATGGCTTAGAAAATCATAAACATGAATTTAAACCATAGAAATCAAAGTTTACCTCTAAGGAAGTAAGGTAAAAGTGGGATTTTGAAGCACTTAGAGTGGGAGTTTGGGAAACCTTTCTAAATGAAAAGTGTTTAGAATATTATTTAGCTTTAGGAAATGATGAGAGTGAAAATTATAGGTGAGTGATGGTGTATTTGGGTGTAGAGACCGAACCAATGGAGAGAAAATGGAAGGAAAAATGGTTGCTTGGTTCTTGGAATTTTTTAGAGAAATGATGAAAGTTTTTTGGGTGAGAGAGAAAATGAGATTTGTGAGATTGAATAATGGAAGGTTGCTGACGTGGGAGTCTTGGAGAGATTAAGTGATATACTTGACTCAAAATATCACCAATTGGATGCACATCGAGTAGCACATGGCATAGGTCATCAATTTGACTTGCATGGCTATTATGGATGGTTCAAGATTCATGTAGAAGCCTCCCAAGCTGCTGCCAAAGCCATGGGACACTTTGGGGTTTTAGGAAATTAATTGTTTTCAATTTACACCTAATTGTATGCTAATTAATTAGGTAATTAGTTAAGTTAAATTTTCTAATCAATCTTAATTAACATTCTAACTATATAACTAATTAATTAAACATATTATTTCATATATTATAATCTCTAATTAAAATTAGGATGTCTAATTAAGAATTAAATTATAACCAATTAACAATTAAATTAGTTTACTTAGCTTGTTAATTAGGCAATGAAATTAACCAAATTAGGTTTAATTAGTTACTAATCAATAATGACCAAGACAACATATAATTAATGTCTTGAAACTTGGCTAAGCTATTAAGCCACCAAAACCGTGCCCCCCTCCAAGCATTCTCCTAAGGAAGCAAACAAAGTAATAATGGTCAAGAATGATGTAATATTGACCATGACAAGCAATAATGGTCATCAAATCACCTTTAGCTCCAAAATACTACAAGAACCGTCCATGGAGGGTAATGAGTGGAGAGGTTCCCCCATCTAAGTCAAAGCTCTGGAGGTGTGTTTCATGCTTACTTCCAATTCACTCTTTATTCTTTGCTCTTTGTGCTAATGATTTGCCATCTTTAATTGGATATTATTTTGCTTCATGACAAGGACTGGACAATATCTTCTCTTGAAAAGCTAGAGTAGGACACCAATGTGAATTGAGGCCAATCAGATTCTTGTCCATGCAAAAATAATTTCTTAGTTGCTTACATATTTTTCGGAATAAAATGGTAACATGAATTTTTATTATTATTATTTTTAACTTTGAGTTTCATTACTTGTAATTGTATAAGTTAGAGAGAAGTCTACTAGTAAAATGTAATTGCAATTAATGGTATGCATAAGATATTGTAACTACTTCATATACTTTCAACTATTTTGATATCTTTTTATAGTTACTTGGATAATTATAATGATTGATGATTTATTATAATTTTGGATAAATTTTGATTTTGGATAATTATATGCATAGGAAAATAGAATTTTTTTTAATAAAATGAAGGCGTCTAGTTTTGGCAAAACCCAACTAGAAGCCTAATTTTCTAAAATATTAGAGACCAAAAAATTCGTCTCTAATTTAGAGACAAAAAAATCTGTCTCTAATTTAGAGATGGAAAAATCCATCTCTAATTTAGCGACAGATTCATCTCTAACTAAAGAACCGAGACGAATCTTATAACTGAATAGCGATAGAATTTAAAATTTAGAGATGGAAAAAATTTGTGTCTAAATTAGAGATGAAATTAAATTTTTCATCTCTAATAATCAGAGACGTCACTTTTAACGATGGATCAATTTCTGTCTTTAATTTTGTATCTAAATATTTAGAGATAGAATTTTACATATTTAGAGATGGAATTTTTCCATCTCTAAATCTATTTTTTTAGTAGTGATTCAATTCATTACATTCATACATCAAATGTCATGCATTCATTTCATTTCAAAACTCAATAAAGGAGCATTTAGTTTAAGTTTAACTCATAAGAGAGCAACCACTCTCTTACTACACTCCCTTAACTAGACTTTAACTATTAAAAGAGCTACTCATATTCATAGGGTTCAAACCATCACAAAAATAGTCAAATAGCCTCATCTCTTATCTTTCAAATGAAATAAACCTTACTTAATTTGGATAAGTGTGGCAAAAGTTATGCCACATTATGCAGAAGCTAAAACAGGGCACTCACTATTTTGGACGAAACTGACCTCACTTTAAAATAAAACTGGGAATGAACGAAGAGTGTAAAAATTCTAAATTTTTTACCACTTATAGCATTACATATTAACTTTCAAATGCCACTGGTTTTATGTAATTATGACCACAAAGTAGGAAATTATGTAATCTGATTTACTGATTGCCAGATAGTTGTTTCTGCAGAATCTGTCTTGGATTTAAACAAAAATTGGTACTACTTGAGTTAACCTAAAATTCTAAAATTTTTACTACCTTAAGTACTATGTATTATATTTTAAATGCAATAAGAATCAAGTCATTTCAATGTCTATAACTCAAGTTATGCAACAAATATCACAATCTATCAGAGTGTTTACCCTATTCTGCTAGTCTATGGGGTAGAAATTGTTTCTGCATAATTAGTTTTCCAACCAATTTCTAACACTTCCTAATCCATTCCTAGATGTTTTCCAACCTCAAATATGATCTTTAATCATTTCATAAACTTTACATATCTATTTTGGCTCGTGTAAGCATGGATTAAAGCATCCTCTTTCAACCTAAAACCCTTTTTCTCAAATTCGCCCTCAATGGTTCCTATGGACTTCTCTAGGTTCATAACACATAAACTTACATAAAATAGGTCTGAAACCACCATTTCAACCATTGAAAACAAATTCCACATTTAAGAAACATCATGCTCCCATAGAAACCCTTTATTTTTTAACCATTCATATAAATGATTTCATGAGCATTCCTTTGAACAAAACTAACAATAAGCTCAAAAAGAATAAGAATCAAGCTTGGAAACTACTAATCACACTCAGCCCATTTTCTCTCCTTGCTCAAACTAAGACAGTAGAAAAAGAGAAATAAAAATGAAGATCTAGAATAAAAATCCCTCTACCTCACTTTAGTGAGCTTCAAGCTTGGCCTTATCTTGCTTTTCCTCTTCTTCCTTTTGTTTTCTTCCTTCTTTTTCCCTTATTGCTCTCCTTCATTTTCTTTTCTCTCTTTTCTCATTTTTTTCTTTCTTTTCTGCTTCAAAATCGACGGGAGATGAGAGAAAAGAGAGTAGAAATTCTCTTTAAAGATAAGTATTAAACTAAGGGTAGTTTGGTTATTTTTTGAACTTCGTATCTATTAAGAATACTTTGATTTTACTAAATCAAGTTTCCTAACCTCCAAAAGCATGAAAATAAATCCTAAGATTCATATTAATTCTTATTTCCATATCTACGACTCATTAATCCACTATTTAAACACTCACCCAGTGTCCTTAAAAATACAGAACTGGCTCTGTTTATCCTCAAAATTTAACTACATCCTCTTTTACATATTTTTGACTTAGATGACTCAGATAATAGCATAAATTGCATAGATGAAGGAAATAAGTGCACAATGTAATACCCTTAAAAGTAGTTTTAAATGACTCAGATAATAGCATAAATTACATAGATGAGGGAAATAAATATGGATAATTTATTTCTAACTCACAAATATATGAAACAAGATGTGGTTAAAGTTTAAAGGAAAATTGAGTTAGTTTGCCATTTTTAGGCATACTGGTTGTGCATTTTATGCCGGACTGATTAGCAGTAGATATGGAAAAAATATGATAATGATGAAACAACAATTTTTAATGAATCTTAGTATTTATTTCAAAGTTATTAAAAGTTAGAAATCTTGATTTAGATAAATCTAAGTGTTTTTAGCATATCAGGATTTATCAGTGTATGACCTTATAAGGTAAATGGATCATTTGTATTTCCTCATTCACGACTCTTTGTTTGTCAAAAATAGAAGCAGAAACCATGAGAGAAGAAAGGAAAGAAGAGGAAGGAATGAACAAGGAAGAGGAGGAGAAAAAGAGGAAAGCTAAAGGGAAGGGTAAAGTTTGAGATCTTCCAAAGCTTCAATCTCCATCTCAGCTGCCAAAGGTAGGGGATAGAGTTCTTATTCATCTTTTTTTACCATTTTCACCATGGATGCACCTTTGATGCATAGTAGGTCTAAATGAGTTCTAGAGGTGTTTGATGTGTTTCAATGGGTGTTTATGACTTGTTCATAGCTTAAGTTTGAATTAGAAACTTAGAACATCTCATTTAGACCATTGATCCCAAAAAGAGAGGTTTTAGGTCAAGTATGCGTGATTTTGGTTCATAATCCAATTTAGTAGTTTAAGTTAGTGATTGATGATTCCTATGTGTTAATGTACTGATTAGGGACTTAGGATCACCTAGAAACTATTTTGGAATGGCCAAATCTCATGAAGAAAACTAATGGAACAGTACCCGGTTCTATAGAATTCTACAGAACCCAGTTTCTGCTATATGCATCGTAGCGTGCCAATGTCGTGTCCTGGTGTAAGGAGCTAGATCTCCAAAAATGTCATTTTTGATGTTTTAAAGTTCTTTACTAGATGGAATCATTTGTATATGTTTCCTAAAGTGTGTTAAGACACAAATAGTTATAATTTCAAGAGAGGAATTATTACCTAGCATGTATGATAAAGTTTAAACCTTTGAGCATTTAAGAGTAATGGTTTTCCTTAGGTAAACATCCAGCACCTTAGGCCACTTTTGTGGTAATGTGTGTCACTTAAGAGTAATGAGTGATGATGCGGTATTTTAGATGTATGTATGAAGGATGTTCTGGTAGTATTAGTCTTTGTGAGTATCCTTTGATGTTGTGCACCATCATCTAGGCCAAGGGAGATAATTGGGGAGTCCATATTTTGAACAAGGATTCAGCCCTAGTTTCTCGATAATGCCAAGGTATGTGTAATGTGAGGATGAGTTTTCCCTCTATTTACCACAAGATAATGCACTAAACTAGAAATCCAATTTAAACATCTTGGTTCTAAGTTGGACTAAGTATGCATGATGAAATTTATGTTAACTTGGTATCTTTAGTTACTAAAGTATAACCTTGTAGATGGTTTAAACAAATATTAGCATGTGTTAAGATTATATTTATTATGCTATGTATGGCTAGTTTTGGTTTACTCATACTGAAGATTGTTAATTCTCACCCCGCTGTGTTGCCATGTAATTCCAGGTGAAAGTTCTTCAAAGAACAAGAAGAAAAAGGATGCTAAAGATTAGAATAGTTCCAGTTTTAGTATTTACAATATAACTATTGTATCTTTTAGTACTTCTTTTGTAATGTAAAGAATTATGTAATACTTCAAGCCTTTGCTAAGGCGAATATTGTGTAGATATATATATGTGCATTTTGCTATATGTTTCTTGTTTTTTGAATTTAGTATGACTCTCTATAATGTTTCCAATGAACATTATGGATATATGATCAGATTATTTTGTATATAATGACGTTGTAATGCTATTGATCTCTTTAAATGTTATTTATATCGAGATATTAGTATTAGAACATTACATTATGGTATCATCGCAATTCATCCTGTTGAGACAGGGTATGGACTGACTATGCTTAGGCATGTTCCTTTTTAGGAATTGTGCTTTTCTTGTCTCTTTTTTGAGATGTTTGTATAGAATTGCATGATTTGCCTTAGGTTGGTTTGTTATTAGCTATTATTGCATAGTTACATGATATTGAGACTATAGCTCAATATATATTGTTTTTGTGTGTACAGGAAACTATGGCACCACCAAGGCGAGCTAGGGGAAAAAGGAACTCGTCCTTAGAAGGGTCCAGATATGGCTGAAGAGTTTAAGACTATGGCCAATGTAACATCCTAATACCAGTAACCTAGTATATCAAGCATATACTTGGATAAACATTATCAACTATGTTACTTCTAACTTAAACATTATACTAATCCACATCATTTGAACAAATAATAATGAAGAGCCTTGCGCAAAATATAAGATTATACATACATCTTTGCCTCAAAAAGGCACTTAGTATACATAAACTTTTATACAAACTGAAAGCAGTGTAAACAAATACAAGCTTTAAACTACTAAGCATAAAAACTAAACTGCTCTAGCCTTCATACTTTTTCTTCTTGCCTTTGGATGAACTTCCACCTGGATTTACATGGCAACAAACAGGGTGAGAAATCATATTTCTCAGTATAACTAACCAATACCAGCAGTTTAAACATTCATAATAAACAAACTAAACTATTACATGAGAATATATGTCTCACCTCTATACAATATTCAAAATGTAATCTATAACTTATCTCTGACTAGAACAAGCAATGATATCAAATAACCGCCCATACAGCTGTCACCGAAGGCAAATGCAACACAAACACAACAAGCATACAAATTCCAATCAAAGCAAGAATTAAATAATGAAATACCAAGATGATGTATATGCTAAAATAAAAGTGTATCATAGTGTGAGTGCAATGTCATGAAACTTAACTATTCCCCTGGGTAGGGAGGAAATCTGGTACAATAACAAGTAACCTCCTATAACTTACCAAGTAGAGGGGAGTCAGCTATCATATCACGTAATCTCTTATAACCTTCCAAGTAGTCTACCAAGTAGTCTACCATAAATTGGTGGATATCATCACCAAAAACTGAGTGGATGCGTCCACTATCTGGACTCTAGGAATAGCAAGTCTGTGTGGAATGTGATGTGTGTGTGTGAAAATGCGACATTATGTCTAATTCTAACATAACCACCACATAACTCTATACTAAGCTCATCTTTGCATTACTAACTCTACCTCTTCTCTGTTGAGAGCATTTCATGCACTACGGCACTTAACCAATACCAACTAGATTTAGTACACACTTTATATTTGTCTATTGGCTTCAGCTTAACTCTATGTGGGCACTTATATACTATGGCACTCAACTTTTGCCAACTAGGCTCTATGGCACTCCACTTTTGCCAACTAGCTTGTACACTTATTTCTCACTTTCTCATCACTTCCTAAGTGATATCTAAGCAACACTTTATCACTCATGAACTAAACTTTAATTGACAATCCATACTTAATGAATTGCACAACTTTTCTTTTATTTTCGCTTGTATGCCACAAGGTCTTTCTCATTAAGAAATACTCTTATTAGTGCCCCAACACACTCTACAAGGCACATGAAAAGGATCCTAACAAGTATAAGGTAACTCAAAATATTAAAAGTGACATTTTGGAGCTTCAAGGTCTCACACCGCGGCATGGTGTTGGCACGCCGCGGTGCCCTGCTCTCGGGTCCTCTGCTGATGCACCTCACACCTCGGCGTGGGGAACACCCCTACCTCTTGCTTGGATGAAGATCTTGAAACTTTGCTTTTGCTCTTGGATCTTTCCCTTGGATTTCCTTCTCTTTCTTCTATTCTTTCTCTTCTACGGTTGGTCCTTTATTTTCTCACTTTCTCTCTTCTGTTTTTGCTCTCTGCCGTGGGAAACTGCACAAACATAAGAGGTAAAGTCTCATTTTGCTTCTTATAGGAAAAAAACTATCCTATATTAAAACTCTCGATTTGTAACACCCTCCGAAGGGCATTACATTTCAGACCAACTCCTTTTAATTCTTTACCCAAGTTATAAAATATTTGATATTATTTTAATACGAGTTTTAAAATTTCTTTTTTGCAGATAACATAAATTTACCAAATTAGAGAAACACAAGATGTAAGAACTGAATAATATAAATCCCTCGTACATAACATAGATTAATAACAACTTAATTACATAAAAGTTACGTACTCCAAATAATATGTACAACTACCATATAAAGATTGAACCTAACCCAAGTCCAAAAACTTGAAGAGTAGGGTCCTGAACCTGATCTTCCTCCAGATCCTCTTCGGGATCCCTAACAGATAAATTCCCTAGTTGGAGCATGTCACTACGAACGGGAGTCTGAGCAGTCGACTCCTCAGAGTCTTCCCTAGGAGTGTTATAACGATTACTCCATAACTCAATAATAGGCATAGAGAACTCCAAATAAACAAAAGCATTCACAGAAAATGTAGCAACCCCACGCTAAGTCCTACTCCAAAGCAAAGTAACATCTCCAACATACTGGATGCATCCCATGTCCCAATGGACGTACCATTCTTTGTTGCCCTCATGAAAATGTAAACTAATGAAATTCTGAAGATTCTACCTCATCACCATCACAATCTTCTCAAAACATAAATATAGAACAGAACAAACAGAACAATATAATAAAGAGGTGAGATCCCCTACATCAATACCATCATGGCAGAATAGAAACAATAATGACAATAATGCCATTCACATACAATAATATCACAGAACAACAGGTATAATCATGTTATCAACTAATAGATAATCCAACAATGTATATCACAATATATGAATACTGACCATGCCACAAAAATAAGCATACTAACTATGCCACAAAATAAGCATACTGACTATGCCATAAAAATATGTACCCTGACTATGCACATGGACAATGCACCCATTTCCTACTCCATAGAGCTAAACACAAGAGAATGATCCAGAAGATATATCTGTACGTCATCCGCCTATTCAAGTGCTATAATTTTTCTTAATGTATACATCATGACTTGTACAAGACATGATACGCCAGATCAAGAATAGGAATAGTGCCTCGTCGAGATCGTTGGTGCGTTTGCATCGGTTGCCATGACACAATAGTGCTACTAACTGGCCACATGTGGAATTTTGCGCTCCGACGCCTCCAAGATCATTCATAGACCTTCACCACACAATTCGCACCCGCATGAAGGTGTAATTCAACTCCTAGGTAACAATAGCCTTAACAGACACCGTCTAACAAATAATGCATGATCAATGACACAATGTATATCACAAGCCATTACTGGCTACAACCAATCGCGTAGCATTTTTATCGCATTTTCACAATTGCGTAATACTTTTGTTACGTTTTCAAATCGTGTAACACTTTTTCAACATTTTCTCAATCACGTAAAGATTTTAAAACGTTTTCTTAAACGCGTAGTTAAAAATCATCATTTTTAAATCGCGTAAGAGTTTTTCTACATATTTCCAATTGCGTAAAACATTTTCTCAATATTCTAGGCTCAATTTAAAACTTTTCTCATAGTTTATAAAAATTGGATGTTAATTCCAACATTTTCTCACTAAACCTTCTTTAATTAATATTTCCAAACTTTTTTCAAAAAAAATTATATTATTTAAATTAAATCAAGATATCTCAGAAATCCTTCTTATTAAATTAAATACTTTATTTTCAAAACATCATTCTAACTTTATTTCCATACTCAAGGCCGAAAAATCACTCTTTGTTCATAAAATTTTCTTAAATTAAAATATTTGAAACTCTAACTATCCTTAAAAATCATTTTCATTGATATAGCCAAAAGTCATTACTCCTTAAATTATAAAATTGTGTTCATCTTCTTTTTACTTGTAAATCCTTTAATCCTAATTTAGTCACCAAATCATCTAAGTAATATTTTCTAACATCATTTCCAAAATTTTCATTATTCTAATTCTAAATAAAATCCTTTCCATTTAACTTATTTATATCATCCTAAAAAAAATACTTTATGTCTCCATTTTCTCGTTAGTCTTAATTTCATTATATTGGCTGAAAATCACATTTTAATTAGTGATAAAAACATATTCATTTCCATTTTTATTTTGTAATTCCTTAATCAAATTTCTTATCACTAATCCTCTAGGTTAGCATTTAATGAAACAATTTGCATTGGATTTCCCCTTTGGAGGGCTTAGAGGCTGTGAGCCTCTATGGCCATTGGAGCCAAAATTTACTTTCCTTTCTAACATTATTATAGCTTGTAACATACTTTAACATCAAAATCCTACTATAACAAGTTCATGCATAATATCAAAGCAATAAAATCACATAAACAAAATAAATACAAACCACACAATTACACACACATGGTGAATAAATCCTCACATAAATTCATCACCTACATACAAATTTTGTGTCCCTCACCACCATCAGTGGTTGATGAGGTTAATCTTCCTCTTACCTTAGATGTAGCCTCCTAGCTCCTTGTAGGATTCTTTATGTCAACTTTCTCTACCAAGTAGCTATTAAAAATTAAAGTAAACACAAACATATTAACATCTAAGGATTGATTAAGATAATCATAGATCAAATATGGTTTTAGAACTTCAAAAAATGAAACAAGAATTGAAATATCAAGAACTTCATCTTAGAACCCTAGAACTTGAATTCAAAAATCAAGCTTGAAAATGGTTGAACTAAGTCTTGATCACAACATCAAAGTTGCTTAGAATAGTGTTTAGAATCAAGTGGTAAGGTTAGATGAATTATGAAAGGTTGGAAGTGCATCTATGGTGCTTGGCTGTGAGGCTTCCAAGAGAGAAAAGTGAGAGAGTTTTGTATTTTGGTTCTTGGATCTTGATAGAAAGATGGAAATGAACTAAGTGATAGCAAAACTAAATCTTTGGTCCTCCAAAAGACCTATGGCCGTGAGCTTTGGGAGAGAAAATGAGCGAAAATTTTGTGATAGCTTTAGATATTTTGCTTCATGAAAAACTAAACAAGATAGACATAGAAGGAAGGAGTGATCAAATTGATCACTTAAGTTTCTCTAAGAGATCTTGGCCGTGAACTTGATCAAGGGTGGAGATCAAGACTTCTCCTCCAAGCTTGCCATCCATTGGTGCATCATAATGAGTCACAATGGTGAGTCACTAAAGTGAGTCACCTAGGTGAGTCATAAGGAGAAGGTTCTAGACTTGCAAGGTGGCCAAGTGAGTCACCCACCATTGTGTCACAAATGAGTCATAAGGATGTCATGCAATGACTCACTAGGTGAGTCACCTATCTAGTCACAAGGTAAGTCACAAAAAAGAAGATTCTAGGCTTATGACTAGGCTTCCTCTAAGATATTTACTGATTGGTTATTAACCAATGGACAAAAAATACTGTTATTTATTATCTAATGGATAATAACATTATCCCATGGATAATAGCTTTATCCAACGGATAATAGAATGTAACAAAAACTCAGATAAAGAAAATTTTCAAAAATTGTTTCCGGTTTCGGGTTTAGTAAGTTCCCCTAGCCCCGCATTAACAGTCCAAAACTTTCTGGTCCAGAAAAATTTTTATTTTTCTAGGCTTGCCTCAAACACATGTACAGTCCAAAATAATATTAAAATAATTAAAATAAATTAAAAATTCTCAAAAATTCATAAAAATTCACAAATATTACAAAATCATTTATATAAAAAAATAAAAAATTGGTGTGTTACATGATTTGCTATGAAAACTTAGATTTCACCAAATCCGGTATTCTAGCTTCCAACAAGTTTGAAATAAATCCTAAGATTTATTAAAAATCTTGTTTCACCTTTTCTCTACTCTTCCATATTTTCTAGGGGTCAATCCAGCATTAAAACACACAACAGTATACCTAAAAATGGCAAACTAACTCTGATTATCTTAAAACTTTAACTGCACCTTACCTAGCTCATTTGTGACCTAGAAACAAATTTTCCATATTTGTTTCCCTTAACTTAGCAATTTATGCAACTTTCTGAGTCATTTTAAGCCTTTTACCACATTCTACGTTACAGCAAAGTGCCTAAACTAACTTAGTTCGCCACAAAACTTCACTGATATGTCAACCAAGTGTTGTGCTACCTTTGTAACCATAAACTAGTCTAACATGCTATTAAGGGTATTACATTTCTCCCCTCCTTCTTAAAATTTTGTCACCAAAATTTGATTTACCTCATGGAAGAAGTCACAAACAACTCATATTTAAAACAAGCATAACTAAACTTTAAAGAAGCAAAATCATAAACTAACTTTTATCTGAACCTGCAGGTTGCATTATCTCCTTGCCTTGCAAGATGTAAACCCTTCCCTGAGCTAAGGCTCAACTATCTAGCTGTGCTTCTTCCCTTTGCAGACACTCTTTAGCAAAATTCCCTGGCTGCCCACACTTGTAGCATACTGAATGCCCTGCCAAGCAAGCTTTATCACCATGCAGCTTTCCACACTTAGGGCACTAGCCCCTCTTTGACTCCACCTACTCTGGTTTACCTTTTTCACCCTTTGTGAAGTTCTGATCACTATGCTTCCTCTTTTGGGAACCTTGGGTTTCTTAGTCTATTGTAGGCCTTCTATCATGTCTCTCTATTATTCTGCACTTGTTGACCAAAGAAGAAAAATCTCTGATCTCTAAGGGCTCTATATCATTCTTGATATCAGGCTTCAGACTAGACTCGAATTTCACACACCTCCAGTTTTCATTCGAGTCATGTCTGAAATGATATGAAAACTTTGAAAGCTGCTCAAACTTGATAACATACTGGCCCATTGACAAGTTCCCCTACTCTAACATCATAAATTCCACCACCTTTGCATCTCGCAAGGATTATGGAAAATACTTTTCCATGAAAGCCACCCTAAACATTTCCCAGGTCAACTGAGCTCCAGCTACTACCATTACTCTTGTGGTACTTTTCCACCAATGCTCTACCTCTCCCTTCAACATAAAGGAGGCAAAAGAGACTTTCTGCTCATCTGTGCAGACCATAACCTCAAAAACTTTTTCTATCTTATTTAACCACCCTTCTGCCTTCACTGGGTCAAACTCACCATCGAAAGGTGGAAGGTTTATCTTCCTGAATGCTGCCAAGTCCTGGAAGTTTTGATTCCTCCTGACTTGTACCTATTATACTGGCTGAGGTTGATCTGGATGATTGTTCCTCATTTGCTCAAACATCCTCATAGTTGCTGTTGCCTACTCTCTCATGGCATTTGTTGTCACCGTTACTTGATCTCTCATTACATTCGCCATAGTCATAATGGTTTCGGCCATATTGGGTCCTTCTGGAGCTATGTTCCCTGTTTCTCTAGTTCGCCTCCTTGGTGCCATAGTTTCCTATATGCATAGAAACAATAAATATTGAGCAGCAGTCTCAACATCTTGCAACTGTGTAACAGTAGCTAATAACAAACCAACCTAAGGCAACTAATGCAATTCTATCATTACATCTAACATATGAGACAAGAAATGCATAGCACTTAGCAAAAAAACATCAAAAATGCCTAAGCCTAGTCAGTTCATACCCCAGCTCAATAGGATGAACTGCTCTAATACCATAATGTAACATCCTAATATCGGTAACCTAGTATATCAAGCATTTACCTGGATAAACAATATCAGCTATGCTACTTCTAACTTAAACATTATATTAATCCACATCATTTAAACAAATAATAAAGGAGAGCCTTGCGGAAACTATAAGATTATACATACATCTTTGCCTCAAAAGGGCACTTAGTATACATAAACTTTATATAAACTAAAAGTACAGAAAATAAATACAAGCTTTAAACTACTAAGCATAAAAACTAAACTACTCTAGTCTTCATACTTTTTCTTTGCCTTTGGATGAACTTCCACTTAGATTTACATGGCAACAAACGGGGTGAGAAATCATATTTCTCAGTATAAGGAACCAATACCAGCAGTTTAAACATTCACAATGAAAGTAATAATTAAATAATGAAATGCTGAGATGATGCATGATTATGCTCAAGGAAAAGTGTATGATAGTGTGACTGCAGTGTGGTGAAACTTAACTGTTCCTTTGGGTAGGGAGGGAATCTGGTACAATAACAAGTAACCTCCTATAACCTACCAAGTAGGGAGGGAGTCTGCTATTATATCACGTAACCTCCTGTAACCTACCAAGTAGTCTACCATACACTGGGTGGATATCGCCACCAAAAATTGAGTGGATGCCTCCACTATTTGATTTCTAGAAATAGCAAGTCTGTGTGGAATGTGATGTGTGTATGTGTTTGTGAAAATGCAGCATTATGTCTAACTCTAACAGAACCACCACATAACTCTATACTAAGCCCATCTTTGCATTACTAAGTCTATCTCTTCTCTGTGAGAGCATTTCATGCACTACGACACTTAACCAATGCCAACTAGACTTTATACACTCTTTATGTATATATATTGGCTCCACCTCAACTCTATGTGGGCACTTCTACACTATGGCACTGAACTTTTGCCAACTAGGCTCTATAGTACTCCACTCTTGCCAACTAGCCTGTACACTTGTTTCTCACTTTGTCATCACTTCCCAAGTGATATCTAAGAAATACTTTGTCACTCATGAACTAAAATTTAATATATGGCAATCCATACTTAATGAATTGCATAACTTTTCCTTTACTTTCCCTTGTATGCCACTAGGTCTTTCTCTCTGAGAAATACCCCTATTAGTACCCCAACACACTCTACAAGGCACATGAAAGGGTTCCTAACAAGTAGGGTAACTCAAAACATCAAAAAAGACATTTTTTAGCTTCAGGGTCTCATGCTGCGGCACGACATTGGCACGCCACGGCGCCCTGCTCTTGGGTTCTTTGTTGATGCACCTCACGCCCCAGCGTGAACTTCCCCACACCGTGGCACACATAGCAAAAACAACCTCATGCCTCGGCGTGACATACTCCCTCCGTGGCATGCATAGTAAAAAATGGTTTCTACAGAATTCTACAGAAACCATGCACCATTCCATTAATTTCATCTTAGCTTCCAATCATCTAAAATTGGTTCCTAGGTAATTTCTAGCTTCACCAACATCTTCTAAACATGTTGTAACACTTTCACAACCTATTAATTCACTTTACTTGGATCAAACACCAAAAATCTCATGCTTGGTTATTCATAACCTAGGTTCTAACTCAAGAACCATCTAGTTCTATCAATGGACAAAACCAACTATCCTATTCTCATTAAGTTGAAATAACCAATTCAAATTAATGAAAGCAAGAATCAAGCTAAAGAAACTAGTTTTCACCCTTTGAAAACCTATCTTCTCCATCTAAATATCTAAGTCCTAGCATAGAAATGATGAAGAAAACAAAGATAGAAAACCCTCTACCTCTTGCTTGGATGAAGATCTTGAAGCCTTGTTCTTGCTCTTGGATCTTTCCCTTTGATATCCTTTCCTTTGTTCTCCTCTTTCTCTTCTATAGTTGACTCCCTTCTTTTATCACTTTCTCTCTTCTATTTTTGCTCTCTGTCGTGGGAAACCACAAAAACATAAGAAGCAAAGTCTCATTTTGCTTCTTATAGGTTAGTAACTATCCTATACTAAAACTCCTGATCTATTATGAACAATTATATTTCACTAAATCCAGTATTCTAGCTTCCAACATGTTTGGAACAAATCCTAAGATTTATTAAAAATTTTGTTTCACTTTTTCTTTACTTTTCCATATCTGATGGGGGTCAATCCAACATTAAAACACATAACCAGTATGCCTAAAAATGCCAAGCTAACTTTGATTATCCTGAAACTTTAATTTCACCTTACTTAGCTCATTTGTGACCTAGAAACAAATTATGCATATCTATTTCCCTTAGCTTAGCAATTTATGCCACTTTCTGAATCATTTTAAGCCTTTTACCACATTCTATATTGTAGCAAAGTGCCTAAACTAACTCAGTTCGCTACAAAACTTCACTGACATATCAACCAAGTGTTATGCTACCTTTGTAACCATAAACTAGTCTAACATACTATTGAGGGTATTATAGCCAATGCCATGAGAGAGCAAACAGCTATTACGAAAATGATGTTAGAGAGGATGGAAGCAAGTTCAGCTAACCAAACTCCACCACCTGTGCAGCCAGTACAGGAAGTACAATAAGTCAGGAGGAATCAGAACTTCCAAGACTTGACAGCTTTCCGTTAGATGAACCCTCCACCGTTTAGAGCCGAGAATAATCTCGCTAAGACTGAGGAGTGACTCAATGAGATAGAAAAGATCTTTGATGTAATGGTTTGCTCGGAAGAGCAGAAAGTGTCCTTCGCCTCCTATATGTTGAAAGGAGAAGCGGAGCACTAATGGAAAAGTACTAAAAGGGTAATGGGAGCAATAGGGTGTAACATTCTACCAGACATTTTACTATAATTTAATATTAATGATAAATAATTTATACGTATCTCATTTATATTTATATTTACTTAACACTAATAGAATATTACGTACTTCATTATTTATTTAGGTTTTAATTAAATATGTGTAGTAGTTAAATACGTAATGGAATTAATTTAAAACTTAAATTAATTAAGCTGAAGTTCCCGTATATAACATATTTGAATTTTATAAGTCATACGATAAACATATCAATGGAATATAAATCTAATAAAATAATAAACAAAAAATTTATAGTAACACACTAGTTGCATTTATAATTAATATTTATATTTGGTGTGCCAGTACATTTGTCTAAAATATTTACAAAACCTCAAAAGTTACAAAACTATGAAAAGAAGACATCTGAAATGTCTAAATAAATAAATGAGGCTAGTACATCAGTAGACAATACACACCTACAATGTAGCCAAGTTAGCTATATACATCTATTTATAGCCAAACAAAATTCTTCAATAGCAGGGCAAAACACAAAGTGAGCATCAATATCAATCAATAAAGTGATGTGTACCATCTTGTTTCTCTGAACATAACAGATAAGGGGTGAGAATTTATAATTTTCAGTAGAGAAATCATACAGTTAATAAAATCATTTATTTTCAACTATGCTATGTCCAGCTGCATTTACTGCTGAAAATACTTTTCAAATAGAGTACTACATAATTGTACTTTATATCAATAAAATACATACTAAATAGTATCATTTCACATTCCATTAAATTTTACTTTATCTTCTTGCTCACATAGCCAATAACATACTATATAGTTGAGGTCTCAAACTTTCTAAGGCATCCGCTAGCTCAATGGTTATTCCCACTCTGGGAATCAAATAAATCTCACTCCGGGAATCAAATAAAAGTGACTTATGTAAGACTTCTCATTAAGTTCCACTGTGCGTAAGTCCATGGACTCACCTTAATGGGTCCCAGAAGATACTTATATTTTCTCAAAATATTAATGTCACATCTTTAGGCTCCAAGCCAATTAAATAATCTCACAACTTCAAATCATTCTTTCACAAAACAACTTCAATAGCTCATAATAGGTGACATTAGCATAGTCAATCATTTACTCAAAATTTAAACATCAATAGAATCTATGTCATTTATTTATAATATTATAACAATAGAAATACATTATAACACATCAACAAACAATTCCAACCCTAAATTGATGCTTGGTCGAGACACCCATTTTTAGACAAAGAAGTTTTTCTTCTCATTCTCATCATTAATAGGTTACTTCTAGCATCAAAAGATCATTTTTAATTTCATTTTCATTTAAAATCAAAGTTTAGATCAAAACCCCCCAAATTAATTTGGACAAAACCCTAGTTCTTAAATCTCCATTTCTTAAACACAATTTCTCAAAATTGACATCATCTTTATGATTCTTTCTCCACTAACAACCTTATTCTTCAATAAACTTCCATAGAAAACCCAAACAAATTTTCATGAGCGTAAATTAAATCTTACTAGCCTAGGGTTTTAATCTAACATAAATAGTTATAAACAAGACTCCTTGATCTAAATATATGGTGAAAGGTATACTAAAACACTTTTAGAAACAAAAACATCTTAGAAAAACTTTAGAGAAAAGGTATGATGTAACGCCCCTTTTTGGGAGGGAATGTCACATCATAAAAAAATAAACAATGCGAAAACGAATAATAAATCAAGGCCCGGTTCATTATAAATTAGAAAGTCTATTTTAGTTATGATTGTATAATTAAATTATTGATTGATTTTTTTTGTTATAATAATAAAATATAGTTATGAGACTTAATTACAAAAAAGGGTAAAATAAAAGTAAACCATACATTTGAACAACATATGTAAATATATATATAATCATATCAAACTTGTTTAGTTACAACACCTGATGTACAAATAGCAAAAACTATGCACGCCCCAAAAGATTATACATGTACAGCCCACCAAAAGATAAATCATCAAGCCCCAAAAAGAACACAGATAGCCATCAGTGACTATCGACAGTATCAGCCCCTAAGAAGAAAGAAAAGGAACCGTGTCAGGATCCTCCTCAGGGTCTTCCTTGTCGGAGGAAACCCTCATCGGAGCCATCGAATTACGCGCGGGGGCTCGGGCAGTAGAGAGGAAAAAGTCCTCCTGTGGGGAGTAGTAACGTTCACCCTACATATCCCTAATGGGTAGATAAATTTCTAAATGTAATCTAACACTACAGGTGAAGATAGGCGGATCATATCGTCCTCAAGCTAGCGACACTGTCACATCTCCCAGATAGACACAGCGGTCCGAGCTAAAGTTGATGTGCCAACAATCCGGACCTCTGGGAAAGGTCAGCCTCACGTAACCCAAAAAGTCTTGAGGACGGGTCGTCATGGTCAAGCAGGTACTAGTCAATGTTGGGCCAAAAATCGGGGAACTCGTGTACTTCCCCTTCTTTGCCGACGTCTTCAAAGAATCACATAAGTAAAATAGAATAGCAGAAAATAAAGAAAAGAGGTAAGACATTCTATATTCATTACCTATTATGGCAATAAAGAAACAAAATGGTGTATGATGCCCACATAACAATTCAGGAATGGTAACCAGCATTAAAATAGATAATAAACAACTTAGCAATTCCAGGCAGTTATAACAGTAACAAGATAACAGATTAAATTTTCTTATAAATAAGTAAATGTCAAAGGTTATGATGACTCACTATGCACATGTACATGATACCAAAAATCCTACTCCATGGAGCTAGACACAAACATCAGAGAGAATGATCAGGAGATATGTCTGTATCGCGGCTGTCGAGGCCTTCAAGTGCTAAAATTCTCAATTTATCAATGTGCACATCATGGCATTGTACAAGAAATTCTACACAGATCTCGATATAGGACAGTGTCTCGGTCTGGATCATTGGTGCGTTTGCATCGATCTGCCCCATGGACAGAAGAGCTACCAACTGTCCATTACGAGGTACCCGCACCCCGACGACCCCAAGGTCAACAAGTGACCTACACTTGTCTATTCGCACCTGCACATAGGTGTGATTCAACTCCTAGGCAACATGGCCTTAACAATAGTCCAATGAACTTTCTCAATGAATGCTTCAATCTTGCTCATCATGTCAGACTATATCAATCATGCTTCAAATGCATATGGATTCAATGCATACATGTATATTCATATATGGAATCACAACCATATCATATCATGTCTAAAATCACATGTCATATCGTTTACTAACAATTATTGATCCTATTCACGGACCCACATCAAGTTAATATCAAAACTTAAGGGTGAACACAACACCATTCATAGTTATCATAAAAGTTAAGCCTTAATTTCATTATGTTTCTCACAACCTCACCCATACTCATGTTCTTTCTTTATTCAAGATTATTCTAAGCTATAAGACAAACTTTCATCCTTGGTTCTTTCCATTTTATGAATCCCTAATCAACTTCTAATCATTCAATTAATTAAGTTTATCTTAGTACGAAAGCCTTGTGTCAAGTGTCCAAGGAGACCATAAGTCTCCAAGAGGCTAGAACGCATGCAATCTTGCACCACCTAAGTTACACGGTCGTGAGGAGTTACACGGCCTCGATTACATGGCCGTGTACTCCTCTGGAGTTCAGCAAAACATGACCTGACCAGCTTAGATTACACGGCCGTGTAACCTCACACGGCCTAGGCCGTGTAATCCTCTGGAAATGCAGAAAATCACACAAAAATTATACCATCCTTCATACATTCCAAGATCCATCAACATACATCAAAATCATACCATTTAAACAATCAAAACACAACCAAAATCACTCAAACAAATAGGTATCCCACAAATAGGTTTCACCCCATCAACACAACAATAAGTTCCTCACCACCAAAATGGGTTGAAGAGAATAATCTTTCTCTTACCTAAGAGAAGAACAAAGAAAGCAAACTTTTGTTTCTCTTGGAAATTCGTTCTTCACCACCTCAAAACCCTAGAGTGTTCAAATCCATAAAAATCAAAATCAAAGTATAGAAATGGTATCCATAGTCACCAAAGTGATCATGGACCATGAAAATGAGATGGAAGAATGAAAAAGCTTTGATCTTTTACCTTAAAGCTTCAAGCTTTGAGCTTCAATGGTGGAAGAAGATGGAAGCTTTTCAAGAAATCTTCAACTAGAAAGGTGTTTAGAATGTAGTGGAGATTAAGGAAATGTGGTTGCTTGAAATTTTTGTGATGGTGGAGGGCATGGAAGAGAGGTAACCCTGTGGTGTGGTGGTAGAGAGAAGGAGGAGAAAATTTGAGAGAAAAGGTAAAGAGAAAGAAGTTGATAGTATAAATGAAATAAACTTTTGATTTTTGAAATTAGAATAGGAAACTTAATTAAGTGAAAAGTGGGTATTTGGTCTCCAAATTTGGCCATGCAGCCGTGTGGTGAGAGGGAGGAGAGAGAGAGGGTGTAACTTTTTTGAGAAGCTTGGTTGCTTTCTCAAAAGAGGATTTGATAGACATAAAGTAGATTATATTTGGATAGGATAATTAGGTGATAAAGTGATTAAAATAATAAGGTGATTAGGATTTTAATTACAAGCTATTACCCAATGGATAATTGTTACAGTGCACAAAGCCAGTATTAATTATCTAATGGATAATAAAGCGTATCGTAGAATTTTATTTAACAGTACGTATAGAGATTTTATTTATCAGATAAAATCTCAAAAAACGTAAACATCGTAAACTATGCCCGGTCTCGGGTTTAGTAAGATCTCCCATCCACGTTTCCACAGTTCAAACTTTACTAGCCTCAGGGAAAACATTTCGTTTTTCCGGCTCCGCTCAGTGCGCGTGTAAAATGAGGAATATATTAAAATATTTGATGTTTCTAGAAAAATCTAGAAAAATTTTCAAAAATCACAAATATTAGAAAATGATCATGAAATAAACAATTTCTGGGGTGTTACACTGACTTTGCTTAGTGTGCATGTAAAACAAGGAATATATTAAAATATTCGACGTTTTCAGAAAAATTCAAAAAAATTCCCAAAAATCATAAATATTATAAAATGATTATTTATGATTAAACAAATAATTTTCAGGGTGTTGCAACTCTCCCCTTCTAAAAAGAAATTTCATCCTCGAAATTTTCATACCTTTGAACAGTTGTGGGTGATGCTCCTTCATCTTGTCTTCTAATTCCCATGTTGTATCTTCGGTGTTTTCGTTCCAGATCACTTTCACTGATGAGATTTCGTTCCCTCTGAGTTGCTTTACTCTCTTATCTTCAATCCTTATAGAAGGTGCCTCATAGGTTAAGTTCTCTTTCAATTGTACTGTGTCCGGTGCTATGACATGGTTCGGGTCAGGAATATATTTCTATAGTTGTGACACATGAAAGACATTATGAAGGTTTGAAAGAAAAGGTGGTAAGGCTATCTGGTAAGCTACTGGACCTATCCGGCAAAGAATTTGGAAAGGTCCAAGGAATTCGGGAGTAAGTTTTCTAGATTTTAGAACTCGGCCGACCCCAGTCGTTGGCGTGAATTTCAAAAACACATGCTCGCCTTCCTCAAACTCAAGAGGCTTTCTCCTTTTGTCTGCATAGCTCTTCTGCTGACTTTGAGTTGTCCTCATCTTTTCTTGAATCATCTTGACCTTCTCAGTCGTCTACTATATAATATCAGGTCCAATAGTAAGGCGCTCTCCGCCTTGGTACCAACACAAAGGCATTCGGCACTGTCATCCATACAGAGCTTCATAGGGTGCCATCTGTAACACCCCCTCCAAAGGGTATCACATTTCTAACAATATCCTTATAAATAATAAATTCCCAAGTTATAAAATATTTAATTTCATTTAAATACGGGTTTCAAAATTTCTCTCGCAGAAAACATCAATTGATTAAATTAAAGTAACTCAAAATGTAATAATTGAATAATATATTTTTCATATAAACAAAGTTTA
The DNA here is from genome assembly GCA_029884595.1 of Ormosia semicastrata. Taxonomy (NCBI): domain Eukaryota; kingdom Viridiplantae; phylum Streptophyta; class Magnoliopsida; order Fabales; family Fabaceae; genus Ormosia; species Ormosia semicastrata. The sequence continues at coordinate 48,068,078 of JAQQTO010000060.1, forward strand.
CAACAACTATACATTCATTATCTTTACATACCCAACAACATAACACCTAAGACATGAGCCCCTGTCAGAAGACAAATTCACTAGCCAGGAATGTCTCGACGGATAGAAATTACCCAAAGATATATCGAAGTTCTCTTTAGGAGTATAGTGAAATTCATTCCATAACTCCCTAATAAGTAAAATAACCTCTACATAAGCAACCGTATAAAATGAAGTAATGATCCCATGGCGAGTCCTACTTACTAATAGAGTAATGTCACCACAATACTCTATGTGCCCTGTGTCCTAATGGACACACCAAGTAGCAGCGCCTTCAAGAAACTATAGTCTAAAGAAACCTAATTGATCTCTCCTTGCAATTGTTGCTGTCTTCATAGATGTAGACATAAAATAGAAATAGACAAAACAAAATAGCAAAGAGGTGAGATCCCCTACATCGCATACCAACATGGCAACAAAGAAATGATACAAACAACAATGTTGTTCCATACACACAGTCCATAGAATAATATAAATTTAGAAGATATATTCATGTCATTTAATATATAAATAATTCAATAGACTGGCAACACAATATCAGATATAATGATAATACCACAATCATATTATATCACAAAAATACTACATTACGACAGTACGAAATGCTGATTATACATATGCACGATGTGTATGCTGACCATCATTATGCACAATGCATCTAGTTCCTACTCTATGGAGTTTACTCAAATTCAGAGATGAACGCCCAGAAGATCTGCACCCCTAAAAAGACAGTCTATGCTGGATAATGAAAAGTAATAATGTTTATTGGGATGTCAGTGCATTGCAATCAGTGTCCACAGGCCAGGGGTATTACGTGATATAATAATCACGGGTGGTAACAACTCCATCGTGTGAATCACCGAGCCCTGACGTCCCCAGGATCCCTCCCATTATCTTGTAAGTTCTCGTTCACTCCTTAGGCATAAAACGCCATAACAATTCAAGCGAATACGCTTTTCTATGCATGATAAATGATTCAAACATATACTGTCATTGATCACACAGTATTTCTTATTCACATGCCGTCATATGGCGGTATCACAGTATAATGCTCAAATGCATTTTTAACTGAAACAAAGTACCATTGTACTCTTCCCAATGATATTAACGCAACCGTACATACAGTTGTCCAATACCATTAGTATTTATGATATTATATAATTGCCCATACAATCGATAATACTAAAGATCTACTCGGGTCCAATACTTCAGTTTCACAAATTACTTGGTTCAATACGTTGGCTCTACAACAAAATTAGTTGTTCCTCTCAATCGCGTAGTAGTATTATCGCGTTTTCACAATCGCATAACACTTCTGTTACATTTTCAAATCGCGTAGCTAAAAATTACTATTTTTAAATCGCGTAAGAGTTTTTCTATGTATTTTCAATTATGTAAAGTAATTCTAATATATTTTAAGTCCAAAATAAGATTTTTCTCATTTAATATAAAAAATTGACTTTATTTTCATTATTTACATAATAGTCCTTCTATAAAATAATATTTACATAATAGTCTTTCTTTAAATAATATTTCCAAAATAGTCCATTTTTAAAGAATATTTTCAATATAGTCCCCTTTAAATAATATTTTTAATATAGTCCTTCTTTAGATAATATTTTCAATATAGTCCCTCTTTCAATCTTTATTTCAACTATTTCCTAGAAAATTGAGTTTCTTTAATTTACTTGGGATATTACAGCTCAAAATTTCCTAACACGCTTCAAAACCCATAGGGTGAGCTATATACATCAATAAATTTCAAGTATTCACTTTTATTTCACTATATAGCTTAACTAGGTCAATTTTAGTTCTAAAAATTAAATTACTTTCATTTTAAATTCCTAAACTTATCAAATTGAGTTCTTACTATTAAAACACCTAAGTTTACACTTAGTAAAATAATTTTGGACTTGAACATAAAAATTTGGCATGTTGGCCGAATTTACATATTGCTTCAAAATTCATATATAAATCATTTTCTAACTCTTTAATTCTTATAAAATCACTTAATTAAATTCTTTGTCATAAAATCATTTAATCCTTAATTAAGAAAATAATTTAGGACTCTTGATCCCCTTTTGGTGATGAGGTCGTGTGCTTCTAGGCTCTTTGGGGCCTTCATACAATTTTTCTCATCATGTTATTCACATCCTAAATTACACATAAATTTGCATGCTTTACAATTTACACATACAAGCATTTTATCAAAACTATAATCATATCAACACATATGCAAGCATAACTTCAAAACTATAAACATAACAAGCACAAACAAAGAGAACTTAAACAAACAAGTGAATAAATTCGTTTAGACTTTTCACCACAAGCACAAACAGATCCATTCTCTTACCACCACATGTGGCCGATGAGGTTAATCTTCCTCTTACCTTAAGGAAGACAACAAACTTCAAGCCTCTCCTTCCTCTTGAATTCGTGTGGCACCAAGAAAAATCCTAAGCAATCGTAAACAAATATAAAAGTCTTAAACAAGATTTGAAAACAACAAACCATGGATCAATCATGGCATAGAAAATTAGAAATCCAACTTAGAATCAAAGCTTGATTTTTGAAGCACTTAGAGAGAGATTTAGACAAAACTCACTAAAGGAAAAGTGTTTAGAATGATGTTTTGGTTTAGAAAGTATGATTAGATGAAATTATAGAAGAGTGGGTGACGGTATTGGGTATAGGGCCGTGAGCTTTCGAAGAAGAGCAAGGATGGAGCTTTTGGTTTTCTTTGGAAGAGAGAGAATAAATAGAAAAGTTTAAGTCTCACAGATGATAGGAAATGAAGTGAAAAAATGCTATTCCATCAAGTGATTGCCGTGGAGTTAAGTGTGTAGGAGAATTATGACTTGTTTAAGAAGATTAAAAATATCACATGCATTCACATGACATATGTCATTTAGAAGTCATCAATTAGTCATATTAAATCATTCAAGATTATAGTAGAAGACCTAGTAGTCGTGGAGTACATCTCAAAGAGAAGTCAAAATTTAACTTCCAAGGTTCTTGAAACAAGCACATGGCCTCACATGGTGTGCACATGCCTTAAGTCATAAGCTAGTCATCCTTTAGTCATTAGGAACATTCAAGATTATGCGAGAATGGCCAAGTTGGCCGTGTGGCTCTAGGAAGACAAAACCAATTTGGTTTTCATTCTAATTTTCTACTTACACTTAAACTAATTAGTTAGGATTTCTAGTTACATTCTAACTAGTTAGTTACTTGCTTAAGTCATTGAATATGTCATGCTTAAGTCATGTTTCTAGATAGTTCTAGATATTTATATATTAACTAGCTTCTAAATATTTAGTAACTAAGTTAGTTCATTTAGTTACTAATTAAGCTACTAAGGTAACTTAGTTAAATCATTTAATTACATTATAACTATCTAGTTACATGATTAAATCATGCCCTTGTCATGCGTAGGTAATGATTCTAGAAACTCTAGATATTTTCTAGTAACTAAAGATTCTAAGTATTTGCAAACTTAGTTAACTCCATTTAGTTACTACTTAGTCTATTTAAGTAACTAAGTTAGATCATCTAGTTACTCAACTAACAAATCTAACCATTAAAATTAACTACATCTCCTAGCCATTGATTAAATCTAAGGTGGATATCATAAGCTTCTTTATCAAGATGGCTCTCACACCATTGATTAGATCAATGGTGATGATCTAAGGCTTATTCATCAGGTTTTCCATCCAATGGTTCACAACAAAGTCCAGCCACTAAATTTGACTGATTCTTATTGGTTAGTCAAAAAGTTTAGTAATGATGGTTCATGATTACCCTTAAGGTATTTAACTTAGATATTTTCACCTTTCATGATTACACTTGAGATATTTTATTAAGATATTTTCCCAGTAGATATTTATTCCTAGATATTTATCTTTAGATATTTACTAGGTGAGTCATCATAGAATTTTCTAAAATAGTTGAGTTGGCATGGTGAATTGTAGTGTTGAGTCACCAGCTGAGTCACCAAGATATTTTTCTAACAGATATTACCCAATGGATAATAGCTACTGGTATTATTATACAATAGGTAATAGAAAACTCAGATACAGAAAATATCAGTCAACTATTCCCGATTTCAAGTTTAGTAAGATCCCCTAATCCTGCCTTGACAGTCCGGAACTTTCTGGTCCAGGAAAAATTTTTATTTTTCTGGGCCCGCCTCAATCACACATATAGCTTAAAATAATATTAAAATAATCACAGACTTGGAAAATTCCACAAAAATTCTCAAAAATCATAAAAATTATAAAACTCATATATTTTTAGAAAAAACTAAATTCGGACATATATTTCAAAAATAATATTAAAATAATTAAAATAATATTAAAATATTCAAAATAATTAAATTTTCCCAAAAATTTATAAAAAATCATAAATATTATAAAACTCATTTATTTCAAGAAAAACAAAAAATCGGGGTGTTATAACTCTCCCCCTCTAATAAAAAATTTCGTCCTCGAAATTTCTCTTACTTATAAAAACAAATAGGGTATTACTCCTTTATTTTGTCTTCAACTTCCACGTAGCATCTCCAGTTATATCGTTTCAAATGATCATCCTATTTTTCTTGGATTTCCTCCATCAGATTATTCGAATAATAATCATAGCCCTTTGAAAATTCTAATTGTCATCCCTTCTTTGTATCAAACTCTTCTTGATTGAACAGGTACTCCAAGCTCATGTGATCACCGTAGACATTGTAGAAAAGAAACGTCTTTAGATCTTCAACGTAAAACAGCCATCGCAAAATCTAAAATGTGAATCGGATAATTCTTCTCATGCACTTTCCTTGTCTTGAAGCATACATCACTACCGTTCCTTAAATCAAAATTCGCGCTTGACCAGCTTCACGTATAACTTCTTCTTCTTCAGAAATTTAAAGAACTGTATCCAGATGTTCAACATACTCCTTCGGATTTCGTGAATAAATCAGAATGTCGTCAATAAAGGAAATGACAAATCTGTCTAAATAGGAAAGAAAGATCCTTATTTATGTAATTCGTGAATATCACTGAAACATTCGTTACTCCTTATTGATCTAGAAGAAAACAACAACATCTCTTCATTTTGTCTTCTAATTTCCATGTTGTATCTCCTATCACATCGTTCTAGATTACCTTTTCCACGATATGTTGTTTTACTCGCTTATCCTTAATTTTAACAGAAAAAGTATCATAGATCAGGTTCTCTTCTAATTGTACTACATTTGATACTATGACATGGGTTGAATCAAGAATATAGTTCCTCAACTGGGATATATAGAAGACACTGGGAAGATTAGAAAGAAAAATGGTAAGACTATTTGGTAGATTACCAGATTTATCCAATAAAGAAATCAATATGGTCTAATAAATTTTGAAATGAACTTTTTGGATTTAATTTCTGGATTCAAATCCAAAAATCTCAGTTTCAAGAAACACTAAAGTTTCATTGAAACAATCTAGTAGGATATGCTTAGAAGATAACTAATCCATTTATAAAGTCAAGCTCTAAAATAGATGTGATTTTAGATAAGCAAATCAAATTAACAGAAAAGATTTGATCTTTAATGGATATAGGATAGAATTAGAAACTTGAGTATAAACAACAAGTTTAAAAAGAAGAGTAGAAATACTCAGATCAAATGATAACAAAGACACGGATAACTCAAATTGATTTACTCAGTCAATTCATGAAAGAAGTAGACAAACCAAATCAACAGAAAAGTTCCAATCTCAAGTAATAATAGGATAGTTTTAAACAGGCTAAGTAATGATAACAAATTTAGAAGTTAAAGTAGCACTATTCAAGTCAAAAGGAAACAAAACGCAAATAACCCCAAAAGGTTCACACTGTAACACCCCAAATTCTGACTATGTTAAAAGTAATAGCAGAATTACACTATTTTGTATTTCCTGTGTGTTATAAAAATAGTTTGACTGTTCTGAGATCATTTTTTATCATTTTGTGTGATTTGCTTCGAGTCAAGAAAATAATAATTTTTTGACCCAGAAAAATACTGATTTAATTAATTGGAGCTGGGGGATCTTACTAAACCCAATTCTGATTGATATATATATTAATCTTATAATTTTTAGGATTTAACTGTGTAATAAAATAATTTTATATTATTATAATATTATTTTATTCAACAAGACCTACTGTCTCAAAAATAGTAGAAAAATTATTTGTGGACCCGAAAAAGTTCATGGGGCCCACGTTTAGTGTAACAGTCAACGATTCTGACTGGACAGAAATCTAAACCAATAAGAACAAGTCAAGATACCGGCTTGACTTTTTAAACCAATTAGAATGAGTCAACAAAAGAAGCATAGACTTCTTTGTGAACCATTAGATTGTAAAGCTTGATTTAGAAGCTTTAATCTTAACCGTTGATCCGATCAATGGTGTAAAATGAATCTTGACAAAACCACTAAGTAATATCCACCGTAGATGAGATCAATGGATAGGAAATCAAGATGATTTCAATGGCTAAGATGAAGTCAACAATAGTGGCTTGAATTTGATTAGTAACTAATTAAACTTAATTTGATTAATCTAATGGTCTAATTAGCAAGTTAAGTAAACTAACTTAATACTTAATTAGTTATAAACTAATTACTAATTAAATATCCTAATTATTATTAGAGGTTATAATATATGTAATTATATGTCTAATTAATTAGTTATGTAATTGGAAAATTAGTTAAGATTGATTAGGAAATTTAACCTAATGAATTAACTAATCAATTAGCAAGTAATTAGACTTGAATTAAAACAAATTAAAGTCCCTAAATGCTAAAGAGTCCCACGGTTTGCAGTAGCTTGGAGGAGGCATCTACATGGTTCTTGAACCATCCATAATAGCCATGCAAGTCAAATTGATGACCTATGCCATGTGCTACTCCATGTGCACTCAAATTGGATATTTTTCTTCATGCAAATCTCCTCATTTTGCCTACCCATTCACGGCAGCAGCAGCCATCCATATTTATTCTCATAAATTTATTTTCTCTCTCACCTAAAAAGCTTTCATCTTTTCTCTCAAAAAAATCCCAAGAACCAAGCAACCATTTTTCCTTCCTTTTTCCTCCATAGGTTCGGCCTCTTCACCCACAAGCATCATCACTCACCTATAATTTTCACACACATCATTTCCTAAAGCTAAACAATATTCTAAACACTTTCCATTTAGAAAGTTTTCCCAAAATCACATCCTAAGTGCTTCAAAATCCCACTTCTAGCTTACTTCCTTGGAGGTAAACTTGGATTTCTATAGTTTAAATTCATGTTTATGATTTTCTAAGCCATGTTTGTTCGATGGTTTATCATTATTAAGCTTTGTTTGTGATTTTACTAATTATTTTAGAATTGTTAGGAATTGTTGTGAGCCACACGAAAATTAAGGAGAAGGAGGGGAGCTTGAAAAGCTTGTCTTCAAGAGGTAAGAGGGAGATTTACCCTCACCAACTAAGTTTTGGTGGTGTGAGGATGGTTTTGTATGGTGAAAAATCCATAAAGGTTCTTCACCGATTATTTGATTGTGTTTGTGTTGTGTTCGATTGTGTTTTTATGCTTGCATGTGTGATAAAATGCTTAAAGGTTTGATATTATGTGTGTATGTGTAATTATGAAAGCATGAGATTGTATGTGTAATTTAGGATGTGAACAACATGATGAATCGATTGTATGAGTACTACAAAGAGTACCGAGGCTTACGGCCATACTATGGAAAAGAGGACCAAAGTCCTCAAACTGATGAATTAAAATGAGAACTGAGAGATTTAAATGAATTTAGGAAAAATTTGAGTATAGTAAAGTAAAATGATTTTTATGGGTAGTAAAGAAAAGAAATAACAATTTTTGAAAAATAATGCCATTTACTGATTTTTAGAGGAATTATACCAGAAATTTTAATAAAAGAGGGACTAAATTATAAATTTTATCAAAATGAGGGGCCATTGTATAAATACTAGTTTTTAGAGGGGCCATATTGTAAATATTATTTTTAGAGGAGTCAAATTGTAAATATTTTATAAAAGAGGGACGATTTTAAAAATATTAACGTTTTGAGGGACTATTTTGTAAATATTAATTTTTGAGGGACTATGATGTAAATATTAATTTTTGAGGGACTAATATGTAAATATGAGTTTTTGAGGGACTAGTGTGCAAATATGTAAAATAAAGCCAATTTTAGTATTAAAATGAGAAAAATGGTATTTTTTATTTAAAACGTAAGAAAAATATTTACGCGATTTGAAAACGTTGAAAAATCGCTATGCGATTTTGAAAAGGCGACAGAATTGAGTCGCAATTGAGAAAATGTGAAAATATGACTACGCGATTGAAATACTGTAATTATACTGTTAGATTATTGTGTGGGACCCGAATATGTGATATGAAATAGAAATGTGAATAGTGCATAATACATGCATTGGAAAGGTCCGATGGACTGTATGAGGCTAGTTGCCTAGGAGAGACTACACCTCCTGAGTGGGTGCGATATGCGTAGCATAAGTCACTCTTTGACTTTGGGGGCATTGGGGTGCAGGTTGCCTACAATGGGCAGATGGTAGCTCTTCTGTGCCATAGGTTAGACCGACGCAACACACCAATGATCCTCACCGAGACACTATCCTTGTTCAAGATCTAATAAAGACTGTCGTGTATATGTTGGATGTGTAAGATTGAGCACGTGGTCCGAGGCATGTTGGTACCGATAATTCTTTTTTATCACTCTCTCCGACTTGAGTTGTAGCTCCATGGAGTAGGAAATTGAGTCTATGTGCATACATATAACGATAAAAGGTATTATTGTAATTTTTGTTTATGATAATTGATTTATTGATTATTTGATTATTGATAATGGCATGATCGTAATTATTGTGTATTACATGTTTTGTGATGATAATGATGTTAGTGGTTTAATTGTAATTATGGCATGATAACTGTATGAGATATTGTATGTGTTTATCTTCATTGCTACCATACTGGTATTGGCATAGGTGATCTCACCTCTTTGTATGCATGTTTTGTATGATATTTATATTTGTTAAGACGTCGAGTAAGATATAGAGCAAGAAGGTGAGGAGGAGCAGATTCCTACTGAGGACGTCGAGTTTTGAAGAGATGAAGATGCCTAGTTTCCTTGGCTACCTGAAGCTGACATTCATCGGAGGAGATGAGGCATGGACTGTAGATTTAGAGAGAGAGTATCTATTACATGGGAGACCTAAATATTAGACTGAGTAGACAACATTTAGGACACTGTTACTTTTTTGTCAATATTTATGTACAACTAGAATTCCCAATATCTATTAGGCAGTATTGGGGAGCTTACTAGCGTACTCCCAGTACGGTTAGTATTGTGTCGTCTGCTCGGACACCTGTCCGTAGGACTGCACCTCATGATGGATTCCTATATGCTGAGGAATCTGAGGAGGACCCGTCTGAGGGTTCTGTTGTCTAGTAGGATTTGGGCTATATGTTAGTTTTAAATTAAAGTTTAAATATTTTGGAAGTCTAGTTTGTAAAATATTTAAGTACGACAGTACTAAAGGCTTGTATGTATATATATGATGTAAATTATGTGTGACAATATTGTTATGTTTTTATTTTCTGCTAAGTTTATCTTATTATCATCAAGAAATTTTATAATTTGTATTTATATTACAAGCGTGATTTCTAATGAAGGGGTAATTTGGTAATTAAGCAATACCAAATGTGGCACCCTAAGGTGGGTGTTACATTAGTTGGTATCAGAGCCCAAGTTAGAGTCTTTTGGGTTTGTGGTTAGGTCTATCTTGTCTAAGTTGTGTGATTCTCTGTAATTGTTTTTAGAAAGAACGACAATATTGTTTGAAGACTGACCCTCACTTTTCTTTGTGTTGCTCAGTCTGATTGATAGAATATGAAATGGCTGGACGCGGAAGAGGACGCATGAATGTGAGGGTAGCAGCTGGAAATGCCAGTGACGACAATCAGAATATGGCTGCAGCTGTAGCAGTAATACAACGAATGGCCGAGGTTGTTGCACAGCAAAACCAAAGAGCACATGATGATGCTCATAGCTTGTCAGAATTTCGGAGGAACAACCCACCAAAATTTCACGGAGATGGAGAGGCTTGGTGGGCAGGAGCCCGGAGGTTAATACAAGCTGAAGGGAGAGTTGTGACATGGCAGCTCTTTAGGCAGAAGTTTCTGGGGAAGTATTTCCCAGCCAGTGTTCGACATGCTAAGGAGATGGAATTCCTTAGTCTGAAGCAAGGGGCGATGACTGTAAGTGAGTACGCAGCAAGGTTCGAAAGCTTGTCTAAGTTTTCGAGGTACTTCCAGATGCATCCAAATGAGGAGTGGAAGTGTAGAAAGTTCAAAGAGGGGCTGAGGCTTGACATCAAGCGAGCTTTAGCAACTGTGGACATTAATCAGTTTCCGGTATTGCTAGATAAGTGTCGAAAGGTCGAGGAGATTGATCATCTGAGAGAGGCTAGGGATAAGAATTTTGGACTAGCACGGTTCCAAAGGGGGAAGAGTAGCGGTGGCAACCGTTTCCAACAGAAACCATATACTAAACTAGCAGTAAGTCAGAATCGACAACAATCAATTGGAGGAAGCTCTAGTGGTAGTAGAGCAATTTCAACTGGAACTTCTGCACTTAAATGTTTTAAGTGTGGGAAAGGACATCTCACTAGGGACTGTCAGCATAAGGGGGTGATTTGTTATTGATGTGGGAAGCCTGGACATTTCTCAAGAGAGTGTGATCAGCAAAAAGCAAAGCCATCAGTGGGAAGTGTTCACACTGCAAGGCCACAGGCGGGTGGTCGAGTATATACTATGAGCGGGGAGGAAGCCGCTAAATTTGAGGACTTGATAATAGAGGAGTGTGCTATTGAAGGTAATCCTTTAACAGTATTATATGATTCGGGAGCAACACATTCTTTCATTGCATGTGATTGTGTGGAGCGTTTGGGATTAACTGTGACTACATTGCTGTATGATTTGAGTGTTAGTATTCCTACTGATAAACTTGTGGTAACTACAAAAGTATGCTTGAATTGCCCTGTATCTGTTAGAGATAGGATCTTTCATGTGGATTTGATCTATTTGCCTCTTTCCAAGATTAATGTAATCTTAGGAATGGATTGGTTGTCTTCCAACTATATCTTGATAGACTGTGCTAGTAAGACATTAGTTTTTCCTGAGGTTAAGGATTCTAGATTCCTAACGGCTACTCAAGTGGAAGCCTGTTTGAAGGAAGGAGATCAAGGGTACTTGTTGATGTCTTCAATGGAGGTTCACTGTAAAGACGTTTTGAAGGATATCTTTGTAGTGAATGAATTTCCTGAAGTGTTTCCTGAAGATATACCTAGACTACCGCCGGAAAGAGAGATTGAATTCTCTATTGATTTGGTACCTGGAGCTAGACCTATATCTATGGCGCCTTATCAGATGTCGCCAGTAGAATTGGCAGAACTTAAGAAGCAGTTGGAGGATTTATTAGAAAAGCAGTTTGTGAGACCAAGTGTATCACCTTGGGGAGCTCCAATATTGTTGGTAAAGAAGAAAGATAGGACTTCTCGTCTATGTGTAGACTACCGACAATTGAACAAGATTACGATCAAGAATAAATATCCACTACCAAGAATCGATGATCTGATGGACCAATTGCGAGGAGCCGCAATATTTTCTAAGATCGATTTGCGTTCTGGTTATCACCAAATACGTGTGAAGGTGGAGGATATCCCAAAGACTACGTTTCGAACACGATATGGGCATTATGAGTATCAAGTGATGCCTTTTGGTGTGACTAATGCACCTGCGATATTTATGGACTTCATGAATCGGATTTTCCATTCATACTTGGATAATTTTATTGTTGTCTTTATTGATGATATCTTGATTTATTCTCGAAGTCAGGAGGAGCATGCTGAACATCTCAGGGTGGTTCTCCAGATTTTGAAGGAGAATAAGTTGTATGTCAAGTTGTCCAAATGTGAATTTTGGTTGAGTGAAGTACAATTTTTAGGGCATGTCATATCAGCGGATGGAATTGAAGTTGATGCTTCAAAGATGGAGACAATTGTTGAATGGGAGAGACCGAAGACTGTATCGGAGATCCGTAGTTTCATCGGATTGGCTGGTTACTATCGACGATTCATAGAGGGGTTTTCAAAGATTGCAGGACCTCTTACCCAACTTACACGAAAGAATCAACCGTTTACATGGACTGAAGCATGTGAGGAAAGTTTTCAGGAGTTGAAACGACGACTGACTACTTCACCGATTTTGATTCTACCTAATCTGAATGAATCTTTCGAAGTGTATTGTGATGCTTCGTATCAAGGGTTAGGTTGTGTACTTATGCAGAACCGTAATGTTGTGGCGTATGCTTCGAGGCAGTTGAAAGTGCATGAGAGGAATTATCCGACTCATGACTTGGAGTTGGCAGCAGTAGTGTTTGCATTGAAGGTGTGGAGACATTTTCTCTATGGGGCAACGTTCACTGTTTTTAGTGACCATAAGAGTTTGAAGTATTTGTTTGACCAGAAAGAGTTGAACATGAGACAAAGGCGTTGGCTTGAGTTTCTGAAAGACTATGACTTTCAGTTACAGTATCATCCCGGGAAGGCGAATGTCGTAGTGGATGCCTTAAGTAGGAAAGCACTTAATGCTTCTGTTATGATGATGAAGGACAAGGAATTGATAGAAGAGTTTTGGGATATGCGATTGTCTATGAAGTTGACACCGGGGAAGATGTGTTTGAGTATGATTACTATTTCCAATGATTTGATGAGTAGAATACGAGAAGGGCAAACCAGTGATCAGTATTTGCAAGAAGCAAAGGAAGTAAGAAGTCAAGGAGCAGAACTAGAATTCAGCGAAGGTGTTGATGGAATTTTGAAGTTCAAAGGGAGAGTTTGTGTACCAAACGATCCAGAACTTAGAAGATCGATTTTGGATGAAGCTCATAGAAGTAAGTTAAGTATGCATCCAGGAGCCACGAAGATGTACCAAGATTTGAAACAGCTATATTGGTGGCAAGGAATGAAGAGGGATGTAGCTGAATATGTATCATCCTGTATGATTTGTCAAAAGGCCAAAGTGGAACATCAGAGACCATCAGGAATGTTGCAACCTTTGCCTATTTCTGAGTGGAAATGAGATGACATAGCAATGGATTTCGTAACTGCACTACCGAAAACTCGAAAGAGTCACGATTCTATATGGGTAATTATTGATCGACTTACCAAGTCGACGCACTTTTTACCGATTAATATTAAGTACTCAATGGAAAAGTTGGCTCAAGTGTACATCAACGAAATTGTTAGACTTCATGGTGTACCATCCAGTATAATTTCTGATCGAGATCCGCGATTTACATCAAGATTCTGGAACAGTTTGCAAGAAGCGATGGGAATGAAGCTACGTTTGAGTTCTGCTTACCATCCACAAACAAATGGTCAGTCAGAAAGGACGATTCAGTCATTGGAGGACTTGTTGAGGGCTTGTGTTCTAGAGCAAACTGGTTGTTGGGATGAATTTCTACCGTTGATAGAGTTCACCTACAATAATAGTTTCCATTCGAGCATAAGGATGGCACCCTATGAGGCATTATATGGGAGAAGATGTAGAACACCGTTGTGTTGGTACCATGATGGTGAAAGTACTGTGGTAGAACCTGAATTTGTGCAGCAGACAACTGAGAAAGTGAAGATGATCCAAGACAAGATGAGGACAACTCAGACGCGACAAAAGAGTTATACAGATAAAAGACGAAGACCACTTGAATTTGAAGAAGGTGACTGTAACACCCTAACTTTTGGGATAATTACAATATAGTCCCGAAATGTACTGTTTTATGAATTCTGTGAGCAGTAAATTAAATTTGACTGTTCCGTGAGTGTACTTGACTGTTGTGTGTGATTTGCTCTGAGCTAGGGAAATAATAATTTTCTGGCCGAAAAAATCTTATTTTAATTAATTGGAGCTGGGGGATCTTACTAAACCCAACTCTGATTGATATATATATATATTAATCTTGTAATTTTTAGGATTTAACTGTCCAATAAAATAATTTTATATTTTTATAATATTATTTTATATTACAGTACCTACTGTCTCAAAAATAGTAAAAATCTGCTTCGATTTGACCACATATCTTTAAAAGTATTGTGGGACCCGTGTTTAGGAAAAACAGTCAACTGTACTGGCTGGACAAATTCTAGCCAATGAGAGCAAGTCAACAAAAGTGGCTTGACTTTTTAAACCGATAGGAAAAGGTCAACAAAAGGAGCATGGACTTTGATTTGGACCATTGGATGAAGACTTAGTTAGGAAGCCTTTGATTTCAACCGTTGATCAAATCAATGGTGAGATTAGAATTCAAGATTTATGACTAATTAATATCTACCTTAGATCTAATCTATGGCTAGGAATTAAAGATGAAATCAATGGTTAGAATTAAGTCAAAAATAGTAGGCTTGAATTTGGTTAGTAGTTAATTAAGCTTAATTTGACTAAACTAATTACTTAATTAGCAAACTAAGTGAACTAGTTTAATTCTTAATTAATTATAATCTAAATATTAATTAGATATACTAATATTGATTAAAGGTTATAATATATGTTAATATATATTAAACTAATTGATTATATGATTAGAATGTTGATTTAGTTTTAATAGGATAATTAACCTAATTAATTGCCTAATTAATTAGCATGTAATTAGGAGTAAATGGAAAACAATTAAACCCTTAAAATGCCAAGGAGTTACATGGTTGGGCAGCAGCCTTTGGAGGCTTGGATGGCTTGGTTCTACTAGCTTCTTGAACCCTCCAAATTGTCATAAACCATGTGCACCATCATGTGCATTCAATTGGATATTTACCTAGCAAAATCCAACACTCAACCTCACCCAAAAGGCCACTCACGGCAGCAGCCCCTTCCATTTCTCTCTTCATATTTGTTTCACACTTATCCTAATTAAAAGCTTTCATTCTCTCCAAAATTCCCAAGAACACCAAGCATATTTTCTCTTTTATTTTCTCTTCCTTTTCTTTCTCTCTAATTTGGCCAAGCCCTCATCCCACACAACCAAACCTCTATAATTTTATCTCTTCATATTTCCTAAACCCAAATCCTATTCTAAACACTTTTCATTCACAAAGTTTTTCCAAATTCCTACTCTATCTTGTCCAAAATCCAACCTTTTGCGTACTTTCTTAAGGGTAAGTTTTGATTCTATGGTTCAAAATTAGATTTCTAATTTTTCTAACCATGATTGTTCTATGGATTTCCAATATTGTACCTTGTATGGGTTTTTACTAATTGTTTAAGAATTTTAGGGATTTGTTTGGGAGATTGCACAAAATTTCAAGAAAGAAGGAAACTAACCGATTAATTGTCTTCAAGAGGTAAGAGGGAGATTTAATCTCATCAACCCTAAGTGGTGATGGGAAAATGGATTTGTTTGTGTATGGAATCCATAAGGATTCATTTGTGTGGTTGTTTATTGTATTTATTATTTATTTGTGTAATTGTTTAAATGCTTTCCTATTTGTGATTTATTTTGCTATGCATGATTATAGCTTTCATTATTTTTGCTATGCATGTTTATGGCTTTAAAATATATTGTATGTATATTATATGTGATTATATAATTGCATGTGTTTATAATTGTATATAATTGTATAATTATTAAAATAGGATGTGAATAACATGTACGATTTGCATGAGTGTTCCAAAGAACACACTATGAGGCTCACGACCTTACACCAAATAGAGAACCAAAATGTTCTCAGCAATTTTCTAAATTACTGATTTAAGGAATCTAGGTAAAATAATCAAATTAAAGTTGATTTAAGTTAATTGTGGCCAATATGCCATTTAGTGTATAATCAAATACCATTTTATTTTTGATTTGGCTAACATGCCATTTTATTTGCTAAGATAGGTTAGGTAAGTGATTTACATCATAAATGGATTCCAATGATTCATTGAGAAAAATAAAAGGAATAAATTCAGTTCTAGAATTTTAACTTAGCAGAAATTAGTTTAAATAATAATTAAATTAGACGCTTGAAAAATACTAACGTAGAGCTCATTCCATAAATTTTGAAGCGCGTTAGTAAGTTTCAAAGTGAAATTATTGGGTAAAATATAAAATAAAATAAAATAAACTATATTTAGAGGAAAACGTTAAAAATACCTTATACTGATTTTATAGGCAAAATGCCGCCAAAATTTATTAAAATCAGACGCATAAAATGAAAAGATTCCATACTATATTTAGAACACAAGAAAAATACTCTACGTATTTTAAATATACTAGATATAGTTTTACACATATTGAAAATAATAATTATAAGCTATTCGGTTAAGAAAATGAATTAAAAATCCTACGCGATTGAGAAAATGATTTAAAAAGATTTTACGATGTTTAAAAATATCAAAATATCTTTACGCGATTTAAAAATGTTTGTGAAAACGATGAGATTATGAAAACGCGATAAAATCCCTACGCGATTGAACAATACTATGAGTTTTGCTGTCGGGCCAAAGTGGTGAACCCAGACATATTGCAGTGTAGTACTGTCAGGTGGGACGTACTATACTTTGTTATTTTGTGACTAAGGGTATTTTGGTAATTTTTTGTAATTATGGTAAAATTTGGATAATAAGGGTATTTTTGTCATTTTAGATCATACTTAGAGTGTTGTGCCAATTTGGGTTATAATTGGTGATTGATTGACGAGGCGAATTACACCGTGTTTGGTGTGATAAGCATAGTGTGGTTCATTTATGAACTTGGAGGCATTTATTGTGTGCGGAGGATCCCATATGTGGACAAGTGGTAGCACCTCCGGGCCGTGGTAACAGGCAACACACTAATGATCTTGACAAGCACTATTCTTAATCGAGATATTGAGGGGACTATTAAGTACTATGCCCGTGGTACACGATGTTGGACCGTGTGTCTTGCTACACGATGTTTTGGATTTGTGGGCTATAGACACAAAGATTGGACAAAGTGCAATAGTTTGATTGGGCAGCCATAAAGTATTATTAGTTTCTATTCGGATCATTCCCTCAGATATCCGTGTTTAGCTCCATGGAGTATGAATGAGTCAGTGTGTGTATCATTCATCATCGCATTTTAAATGTTTATTATGTTCATGCATTATTTGCATTTCTTGTTCATGCATCCTCTGCACTTTCTTGTTTACCATATTCGTGATAAATTGTATGATGTATTGCTTTAATATATATTGTATGATATGATGATATATGTTATTTAATATATATATATTGCTTTGTTATATTATGTATGATGTATTAAATTGCTACACTGTATATGATGTAATAGCATGTGTTATTGTAATATCAGCTTGCCATTGTAATACCTGGTTGTATTGTCATTTTCTTAATTGCCATGCGGGTAATGATGTTGATTGTCTCACCTCTTAATTGTATTGTTCTGTTTTGTTTTCTACTTTATGTTTATATCATCGAAGACTAGAATGGCGGCAAGGTGATATCAATTAGGTTTCTTTATACTTCAGTTTCTCGAAGGCGCTGAGGCTTGGTATGTCCACTGGGACACAGGACACATAGAGTACAGTGGTAATGTGACTTTATCAGTAAGTAGGACTCAACATGGGATTGTTACTACACGTTATACAGTTGCTTTCGTAGAGATCATTTTACCTATTAGGGAGTTGTGGGACGAGTTTCACTATACCCCTAGAGAGAACTTCGATACACTTTTGGGTCGAATTTCTATCGGTCAAGACATTCCTAACTAAGGAATTTGTCTTATGACGAGGGCTCATATCTTAGGTGTTATGTTTGAGTAGTATCTTGTCTTTTATTGTTTCTATTAAATATTAATAGTTGTAAATTAATTGTATACTTTAGACAAGAATCACATGTATATTATGGTGAGTTTATGTTTGTTATATTTTGTGTTTCGTGTTATTTTATTTAATATTATAATTATGAAAAGAAAAAATATATATATATATATACCACAAATATTATTCAAGTATCAAGTGTTTTACAACTTGGGTAAGGATTTTATTTATTTTTATTTTTCTGCATCATAAATGTGACATCCCCAGAAAGGGTGTTACATTAGTCCATGTATTTCTATGTGTGACGCCTATGACTGGAGTTGGATGAGTAATCCAGTCGAGGAAGCTCACTCCGAAGTTTATCGGGCCGTATCAGATACTTCGTCGGGTAGGTCCAGTAGCTTATCAGATTGCACTACCACCGTTCTTATCAAATCTTCATAATGTATTTCACGTATCACAACTACGGAAATATATTTCTGATCCAACTCATGTGATCGAGCCAGACATTGTACAACTGAAGGAGAATTTGACCTATGAGATGTTTCCGATCAAGATTGAAGATCGAAGGATTAAGCAACTTCGAGGAAAGGAGATCGCATTGGTTAAAGTGGTATGGAACGATGCAAGTGGTGAAGCCACATGGGAGTTGGAAGAGAAGATAAGAGAGCAGTATCTGTTTTTATTTTGAATATGTATGTCAAGTTTCGAGGACGAAACTTTATTTTAGAGGGGGAGAGTTGTAACACCTCAAATTCTGACTATGTTAATAGTAATAGCAGAATTACACTGTTTTATATTTTCTGTGTGTTATAAAAATAGTTTGACTGTTCTGAGATCATTTTTTTATCATTTTGTGTGATTTGCTTCGAGTCAAGAAAATAATAATTTTCTGACCCGGAAAAATATTGATTTAATTAATTGGAGCTGGGGGATCTTACTAAACCCAATTTTGATTGATATATATATTAATCTTATAATTTTTAGGATTTAACTGTGTAATAAAATAATTTTATATTATTATAATATTATTTTATTCAACAGTATCTACTGTCTCAAAAACAGTAGAAAAATTATTTGTGGACCTGAAAAAGTTCGTGGGGCTCACATTTAGTGTGACAGTCAACGATTCTGACTGGACAGAAATCTAAACCAATAAGAACAAGTCAAGATAGGTGGCTTGACTTTTTAAACCAATTAGAATGAGTCAACAAAAGAAGCATAGACTTCTTTGTGAGCCATTAGATTGTAAAGCTTGTTTTAGAAGCTTTAATCTTAACCGTTGATCCAATCAATGGTGTAAAACGAATCTTGACAAAACCACTAAGTAATATCCACCGTAGATGAGATCAATGGATAGGAAATCAAGATGATTTCAATGGCTAAGATGAAGTCAACAATAGTGGCCTGAATTTGATTAGTAACTAATTAAACTTAATTTGATTAATCTAATGGCCTAATTAGCAAGTTAAGTAAACTAACTTAATACTTAATTAATTATAAACTAATTACTAATTAAATATCCTAATTATTATTAGAGGTTATAATATATGTAATTATATGTATAATTAATTAGTTATGTAATTGGAAAATTAGTTAAGATTGATTAGGAAATTTAACCTAATGAATAAACTAATCAATTAGCAAGTAATTAGACTTGAATTAAAACAAATTAAAGTCCCTAAATGCTAAAGAGTCCCACGGTTTGCAGCAGCTTGGAGGAGGTATCTACATGGTTCTTGAACCATCCATAATAGCCATGCAAGTCAAATTGATGACCTATGCCATGTGCTACTCCATGTGCACTCAAATTGGATATTTTTCTTCATGCAAATCTCCTCATTTTGCCTACCCATTCACGGCAGCAGCAGCCATCCATATTTACTCTCATAAATTTATTTTCTCTCTCACCCAAAAAGCTTTCATCTTTTCTCTCAAAAAAATCCCAAGAATCAAGCAACCATTTTTCCTTCCTTTTTCCTCCATAGGTTCGGCCTCTTCACCCACAAGCATCATCACTCACCTATAATTTTCACACACATAATTTCCTAAAGCTAAACAATATTCTAAACACTTTCCATTTAGAAAGTTTTCCCAAAATCACATCCTAAGTGCTTCAAAATCCCACTTCTAGCTTACTACCTTGGTGGTAAACTTGGATTTCTATAGTTTAAATTCATGTTTATGATTTTCTAAGCCATGTTTGTTCCATGGTTTATCATTATTAAGCTTTGTTTGTGATTTTACTAATTATTTTAGAATTGTTAGGAATTGTTGTGAGCCACACGAAAATTAAGGAGAAGGAGGGGAGCTTGAAAAGCTTGTCTTCAAGAGGTAAGAGGGAGAGTTAACCTCACCAACCAAGTTTTGGTGGTGTGAGGATGGTTTTGTACGGTGAAAAATCCATAAGGGTTCTTCACCGATTATTTGATTGTGTTTGTGTTGTGTTTGATTGTGTTTTTATGCTTGCATGTGTGATAAAATGCTTAAAGCTTTGATATTATGTGTGTATGTGTAATTATGAAAGCATGAGATTGTATGTGTAATTCAGGATGTGAACAACATGATGAATCGATTGTATGAGTACTCCAAAGAGTACCGAGGCTTACGACCATACTATGGAAAAGAGGACCAAAGTCCTCAAACTGATGAATTAAAATGAGAACTGAGAAATTTAAATGAATTTGGGAAAAATTTGAGTATAGTAAAGTAAAATGATTTTTATGGGTAGTAAATAAAATAAATAATGATTTTTGAAAAACAATGCCATTTACTGATTCTTAGAGGAATTATACCGCAAATTTTTATAAAAGAGGGACTAAATTACAAATTTTATCAAAATGAGGGGCCATTGTATAAATACTAGTTTTTAGAGGGGCCATATTGTAAATATTATTTTTAGAGGGGTCAAATTATAAATATTTTATAAAAGAGGGACGATTTTGAAAATATTAAATTTTTGAGGGACTATTTCATAAATATTAATTTTAAGGGACTATGACATAAATATTAATTTTTGAGGGGCTAATATGTAAATATGAGTTTTTGAGGGACTAGTGTGCAAATATGGAAAATAAAGCCAATTTTAGTATTAAAATGAGAAAAATGGTATTTTTGATTTAAAACGTAAGAAAAATATTTATGCGATTTGAAAATGTTGAAAAATCGCTACGCGATTTTGAAAAGGCGACAGAATTGAGTCGCAATTGTGAAAATGCAAAAATATGACTACGCGATTGAAATACAGTAATTATACTGTTAGATTATTGTGTGGGACCCGAATATGTGATATGAAATAGAAATGTGAATAGTGCATAATACATGCATTGGAAAGGTCCGATGGACTGTATGAGGCTAGTTGCCTAGGAGAGACTACACCTCCTGAGTGGGTGCGATATGCGTAGTGTAAGTCACTCTTTGACTTTGGGGGCATTGGGGTGCGGGTTGCCTACAATGGGCAGATAGTAGCTCTTCTGTGCCATAGGTTAGACCGACGCAATACACCAATGATCCTAACCGAGACACTATCCTTATTCAAGATCTAATAAAGACTGTCGTGTATATGCTGGATGTGTAAGACTGAGCACGTGGTCCGAGGCATGTTGGTACCGATAATTCTTTTCGATCACTCTCTCCGACTTGAGTTGTAGCTCCATGGAGTAGGAAATTGAGTCTATGTGCATACATATAATGATAGAGGGTATTATTATAATTTTTGTTTATGATAATTGATTTATTGATTATTTGATTATTGATAATGGCATGATCGTAATTATTGTGTATTACATGTTTTGTGATGATAATGATGTTAGTGGTTTAACTGTAATTATGGCATGATAACTGTTTGAGATATTGTATGTGTTTATCTTCATTGCTACCATACTGGTATTGGCATAGGTGATCTCACCTCTTTGTATGCATGTTTTGTATTATATTTATATTTGTTAAGACGTCGAGCAAGATATAGAGCGAGAAGGTGAGGAAGAGCAGATTCCTGCTGAGGACGTCGAGTTTTGAAGAGATGGAGATGCCTAGTTTCCTTGGCTACCTAAAGCTGACATTCATCGGAGGAGATGAGGCATGGACTGTAGATTTAGAGAGAGAGAGTATCTATTACATGGGAGACCTAAATATTAGACTGAGTAGACAACATTTACGACACCTTTACTTTTCTGTCAATATTTATGTACAACTAGAATTCTCAATATCTATTAGGCAGTATTGGGGAGCTTACTATCGTACTCCCAGTACAGTTAGTATTGTGTCATTTGCTCGGACACCTGTCCGTAGGACTGCACCTCATGATGGATTCTTATATGCTGAGGAATCTGAGGAGAATCCGTCTGAGAGTTCTGCTGTCTAGTAGGATTTGGGCTATATGTTAGTTTTAAATTAAAGTTTAAATATTTTGGAAGTCTAGTTTGTAAAATATTTAAGTACGACAGTACTAAAGGCTTGTATGTATATATATAATGTAAATTATGTGTGACAATGTTGTTATGTTTTTATTTTCTGCTAAGTTTATCTTATTATCATCAAGAAATTTTATAATTCGTATTTATATTACAAGCGCGATTTCTAATGAAGGGGTAATTTGGTAATTAAGCAACACCAAATGTGGCACCCTAAGGTGGGTGTTACACACACAGTCACAGACCATAAGAGAATGGGTTACTTTGTGAGTTATACAGCACAATTTTAGGATTATTCTCTATCGTACAACTTCCTTGTTTCTTAAGTCTTTGTATTTGAACGTTCCCATTCCACTCTTTGTATTGACTTCTTCCCCTACTTGAGATCTTGTCGCAAGTTCATTAGTAACAGAAGATTCCATCTTCAGTTGATCATAGTTCTTCGAGACATGACCGGGCTTTCCACATCCAAAAGAAATTATACCATTGATCGTGCAATCTCTTGTCATACGGCTCTTCCCACACTTCCAACACTTCATTTACGGTGTCACAGTCTGATCAAATTCGTTGCCACTAGTACTTCCTTTATTTATTCGTTGTTGCTTCTCTGGTGATCGTATATACGGCTTTTGCTGAAACCGGTTGACCTTACATTTCCTCCCCTTTTGGATTATCGAAGGTTCAAAGTTACAGCTTCTTACATCCGGTGACTGCTCCAACCCTAACAAGCTTTGAAGTTCAGCTATCAATTCCTGTTGCTGAATGATCATCTGACTTTGTTGTACAGCTAAGTCAGTCATCCTCTACATCACACTTCTAGTTGCGGCTATACGATCTTCATCACATCTTGTGTCCACATGCCCACATCTACTACGATCCATTGTCTTTCTTCAAAGACAAACAAAATCAAAACACAACAAAACTAAACGTAACTATTTCAAATAACATCGTCTCCTTTCGAAAACCAAATAATATATCTCTATGTTCTGTGTCAGAGAAAAACACAGCACAAACAAGACAAACCTAACCACAAACCCAAAAGACTCTAACTTGGGCTTTGATACCAACTACTGTAACACCCCCTCCGAAGGGTATCACATTTCAAACAATATCCTTATAAATAATTAATTTCCCAAGTTATAAAATATTTAATTTCATTTAAATACAAGTTTCAAAATTTCTTTCTCGCAGAAAACATCAATTGATTAAATTAAAGTAACTCAAAATGCAATAACTGAATAATATATTTTTCATATAAACAAAGTATACAATAACTATACATTCATTATCTTTACATACCCAAAAACATGACACCTAAGACATGAGCCCTTGTCAGAAGACAAATTCCCTAGCCGGGAATGTCTCGACGGATAGAAATTCGACCCAAAGATATATCGAAGTTCTCTCTAGGAGTATAGTGAAATCCATTCCACAACTCCCTAATAGGTAAAATAACCTCTACATAAGCAACTGTATAAAATGAAGTAATAATCCCATGGCGAGTCCTACTTACTGATAGAGTAATGTCACCACAATACTCTATGTGCCCTGTGTCCTAATGGGCACGCCAACCAGCAGCGCTTTCAAGAAACTGTAGTCTAAAAGAAACCTAACTGATCTCTCATTGCAGCCATCGCCGTCTTCACAGAAGTAGACGTAAAATAGAAATAGACAGAATAAAATAGTAAAGAGGTGAGATCCCCTACATCGCATACCAACATGGCAGCAAAGAAACGATACGAACAACAACATTGTTCCATACACATAGTCCATAGAATAATATAAAATTAGCAGATATATTCATGTCATTTAATATATAAACAATTCAATAGACTGGCAACACAATATCAGACATAATGATAATACCACAATCATATTATATCACAATAATACTACAATATGACAGTATGAAATGTTGATTATGCATATGCACGATGTGTATGCTGACCATCATTATGCACAATGCATCCAGTTCCTACTCCATGGAGTTTACTCAAATTCAGAGATGAATGCCCAGAAGATCTGTCCCCCTTAAAAAGACAGTCTATGCTGGATAATGAAAAGTAATAGTGTTTGTCAGGATGTCAGTGCATTGCAATCAGTGTCCACAGGCCAGGGGTATTACATGATATAATAATCACGGGTAGTAACAACTCCACCATGTGAATCACCGCGCCCTGACGTCCTTAGGATCCCTCCCACTATCCTGTAAGTTCTTGTTCACTCCTTAGGCATAAAACATCTCAACAATTCAAGCGAATACACTTTTCTATGCATGATAAATGATTCAAAACATATACTATCATTGATTACACAGTATTTCTTATTCACACACCGTCATATGGCGGTATCACAGTATAATGCTCAAAAACATTTTTAATTGAAACAAAGTACCGTTGTACTATTCCCAATGATATTAACACAACCGTACGTACAGTTGTCCAATACCATTAGTATCTATGATATTATATAGCCGCCCATACAATTGATAATACCAAAGATCCACTTGGGTCCAATACTTCAGTTTCACAAATTACTTGGTTCAATATGTTGGCCCTACAGCAAAACTAGTTGTTCCTCTCAATTGTGTAGCAGTATTATCGCATTTTCACAATCGCGTAACACTTCTGTTACGTTTTCAAATCGCATAGCTAAAAATTACTATTTTTAAATCGCGTAAGAGTTTTTTTATATATTTTCAATTGCGTAAAGTAATTCTAACATATTTTAAGTCCAAAATAAGATTTTTCTCATTTAATACCAAAAATTGACTTCATTTTCATTATTTACATAATAGTCCTTCTATAAAATAATATTTACATAATAGTCTCTCTTTAAATAATATTTCCAAAATAGTCCATTTTTAAAGAATATTTTCAATATAGTCCCTCTTTAAATAATAATTTTAATATAGTCCCTCTTTAGATAATATTTTTAATATAGTCCCTCTTTCAATCAGTATTTCTATTGTTTCCCAAAAAATTGTGTTTCTTTAATTTACTTGGGAAATTACAGCTCAAAATTTCCTAATGCGCTTCAAAACCCATGGGGTGAGCTATACGTTAGTAAATTTCAAGTATTCACTTTTATTTCACCACATAGCTTAACTATGTCAATTTTAGTTCTAAAAATTAAATTACTTTCATTTTAAATTTCTAAACTTATCAAATTGAGTTCTTACTATTAAAACACTTAAGTTTACATTTAGTAAAATAATTTTGGATCTTGAACATAAAAAATTGGCATGTTGGCCGAATTTACATATTGCTTCAAAATTCATTTATAAATCATTTTCTAACCTTTAATTCTTATAAAATCACTTAATTAAATTCCTTGGCATAAAATCCTTTAATCCTTAATTAAGAAAATAATTTAGGACTCTTGATCCCCTTTTGGTGATGAGGCCGTGTGCCTCTAGGCTCTTTGGGGCCTTCATACAATTTTTCTCATCATGTTATTCACATCCTAAATTACACATAAATTTGCATGCTTTACCATTTACACATACAAGCATATTATCGAAACTATAATCATACCAACACATATGCAAGCATAACTTCAAAACTATAAACATAACAAGCACAAACAAAGAAAACTTAAACAAACAAGTGAATAAATCCTTATGGACCTTTCACCACAAGCACAAACAAATCTATTCCCTCACCACCACATGTGGTCGATAAGGTTAATCTCCCTCTTATCTTAAGGAAGACAACAAACTTCAAGCCTCTCCTTCCTCTTGAATTCGTGTGGCACCAAGAAAAATCCTAAGCAATCTTAAACAAATCTAAAAGTCACAAACAAGGTTTGGAAACAACAAACCATGGATCAATCATGGTATAGAAAATTAGAAATCCAACTTTGAATCAAAGCTTCCAGAAATTACCTTTGATATAGGAAATCAAAGCTTGATTTTTGAAGCACTTAGAGAGAGATTTAGACAAAACTCACTAAAGGAAAAATGTTTAGAATGATGTTTTGGTTTAGAAAGTATGATTAGATGAAATTATAGAAGAGTGGGTGATGGTATTGGGTATAGGGCCGTGAGGTTTCAAAGAAGAGCAAGGATGGAGTTTTTGGTTTTCTTTGGAAGAGAGAGAATAGATAGAAAAGTTTAAGTCTCAAAGATGATAGGAAATGAAGTGAAAAATGCTATTCCATCAAGTGATTGCCGTGGAGTTAAGTGTGTAGGAGAATTATAACTTGTTTAACAAGATTAAAAATATCACATGCATTCACATGGCATATGTCATTTAGAAGTCATCAATTGGTCATATTAAATCATTCAAGATTATAGTAGAAGGCCTAGTAGCCGTGGAGTACATCTCAAAGAGAAGTCAAAATTTAACTTCCAAGGTTCTCGAAACAAGCACATGGCCTCACATGGTGTGCACATGGCTTAAGTCATAAGCTAGTCATCCTTAGGTAATTAGGAACATTCAAGATTATGCTAGAATGGCCAAGTTGGCCATGTGGCTCTAGGAAGACAAAACCAATTTGGTTTTCACTCTAATTTTCTACTTTCACTTAAACTAATTAGTTAGGATTTCTAGTTACATTCTAACTAGTTAGTTATTTGCTTAAGTCATTGAATATGTCATGCTTAAGTCATGTTTCTGGATGGTTCTAGATATTTATATAGTAATTAGCTTCTAAATATTTAGTAACTAAGTTCATTTAGTTACTAATTAAGCTACCAAGGTAACTTAGTTAAATCATTTAATTACATTATAACTATCTAGTTACAAGATTAAATCATGCTCTTGTCATGCATAGGTAATGATTCTAGAAACTCTAGATATTTTCTAGTAACTAAAGATTCTAAGTATTTGCAAACTTAGTTAACTCCATTTAGTTACTACTTAGTCTATTTAAGTAACTAAGTTAGATTATCTAGTTACTCAACTAACAAATCTAACCATTAAAATTAACTACATCTCCTAGCCATTGATTAAATCTAAGGTGGATATCATAAGCTTTTTTATCAAGATGGCTCTCACACCATTGATTAGATCAATGGTGATGATCTGAGGCTTATTCATCAAGTTTTCCATCCAATGGTTCACAACAAAGTCCAGCCACTAAATTTGACTGATTCTTATTGGTTAGTCAAAAAGCTTAGTAATGATGGTTCATGATTACCCTTAAGATATTTAACTTAGATATTTTCACATTTCATGATTACACTTGAGATATTTTGTTAAGATATTTTCCCGATAGATATTTATTCCTAGATATTTATCCTTACATATTTACTAGGTGAGTCATCATAGAATTTTCTAGAACAGCTGAGTTAGCATGGTGAGTCATAGTGCTGAGTCACCAGCTGAGTCATCAAGATATTTTTCTAACAGATATTACCCAATGGATAATAGCTACTGGTATTATTATACAATAGGTAATAGAAAACTCAGATATAGAAAATCTCAGTCAATTGTTCCCGGTTTCGGGTTTAGTAAAATCCCCCAATCCCGCCTTGACAGTCCGAAACTTTCTGGTCCAGAAAAAAATTTTATTTTTTCGAGCCCGCCTCAATCACACATATAGCTTAAAATAATATTAAAATAATCACAGACTTGGAAAATTTCACAAAAATTCTCAAAAATCATAAAAATTATTAAACTCATATATTTAAAAAAAACTAAATTCGGACATATATTTCAAAAATAATATTAAAATAATAAAAATAATATTAAAATATTTAAAATAATTCAATTTTTCTAAAAATTCACCAAAACTCATAAAATATTATAAAACTCATTTATTTCGAGAAAAATAAAAAATCGAGGTGTTACACCATCCCTATGCTTGAATGAAAACTGTTGTTGTAGGTGAACTTTACCAACGGTAAAACTTCATCCCAACTTCCAGTCTGATCTAAAGTGTAGGCCCTGAGTAAATCCTCCAATGGATCGTCCTTTTCGATTGCCCATCAGTTTGTGGATGGTAAGCAGAACTCAATCGTAGCTTTGTTCCTAATGGTTCTTGCAAACTTTGCTAAAACTTTGAGTGAACATTGGATCCCTATCAGAAATGATACTAGTAGGCACACCATGTAGCCGAACAATCTCACCGATATACAGCTGGGTCAACTTCTCCATGTTGTATCTCATGTTGATTGGTAAGAAGTGTGCTGACTTCGTAAGTCGATCAATGATTACCCATATTGAGTCATAACCCTTTCTGGTCTTCGGCAATCTAACCACGAAATCCATAGCAATGCTATCCCACTTCCATTCGGGAATAGATAGAGGTTGCAACAGTCCTGAAGGTCTCTGATGTTCCACCTTTGCTTTCTGGCAAACCAGACAAGAAGACACACATCTGGTAACATCACTCTTCATCCCATGCCACCAAAATAACTTCTTCAAGTCTTGGTACATTTTAGTTATCCCTTGGTGCATACTCAACTTGCTCGTGTGAGTGTGCTCAAGAATGTACTTCCTTAGCTCTTGACCCCTAGGTATACAAACCCTACCTCAGAACCTTAGAATTCCATCTGTTCCTTCCTCGAATGCTATCGCATTGCCTTGCCTCATCAGCTCTCTTTCCTCTTGTAAGAACTTATCAATTTTCTATTTTTTTTAGATGTCTTCCATTAATTCGTTTGAGATAGTGACCATGTTCATGCAAATTTTTCCCGGTGCTAATTTCACGAAAGACCATACATCCCTGAATTATTCTATTAAATTCTTTTCCTTGATCATCAGGGTAGAAATACTGGGCATCTTCCTACTCAATGCGTCTACCACGACGTTTGCCTTTCCAGGGTGATACAGAAGTCAGAAATCACAATCCTTCAGAAATTTCAACCACCTATGTTGTCTCATATTCAGCTCCTTTTGATCATATAAGTACTTCAAGCTCTTGTGGTCACTAAAGACGTTGAACGTCGCTCCATACAGGAAGTGTCTCCATATCATCAAAGTGAAAACCACAACTGCTAACTCTGTAACACCCCTCGATTTAATAACCACGACACAATCGTCATTATGTCACGGTCACTAAATTTCAACGTGTTACGATTGTCAAACAACAAATTTACCAAAAAATATTAATCATTTCGCATATGAGGAAATAGGAGCCACGAATGAATAGTTACATACGCAACCAGTTAAAATATGAATTATAAGATGTACTCAATTTACAACATTTAAGACTGGATAATCACCTTAAAACATATATATACCCAAAATACACTTTATACAGGTAATGCAGAATAAAATATAAACTACCCATAACATATCCACAACTAAGGAGTTGGGCACTCCCTCGAATCCTGAATGCGTAAGGCAACCCCAGGCACACCGGTGTAGGGAGAAATACAGGATAAGGTCTTCAATTTCAGTCCTCTTCACGGTCCAAATCAGATCCCTGACAAATCGCATACGCTTATCGGTCCAGTCGACTCACCAAGCCTTGGCACCTTCGGTGAATTCAATTATGATGAAACCAATAGAATCCCTTCAAGTTGTCCTTACCGAACGCAGAAGATCAAACCATAGCGAAATCTAAGACATTCGACCTCGCCCCCTTTGCAGACTTTAACCAAAAACCACATAAGATAGTAATAAATACAGAAAAGAAGTAAGACATTCTACTTTCATTACTTATTATGGCAGCAAAGAAACATAACATGAATGACGAAGTCATTCCATACATACAGATATCACAAATATGTTCAAGTTATCAATTGCATAGATATTTTTGGAAAATATATTCTACGGTAATATAATTATCAACAACACTATAACAACAAGTATTCGCTATAGATATATAACAAGTAATTATGTTTCCATAATATATATGTTAACCATGCCCATGATAATATGTGGACTAACCATGCATATGCACAATGCGTATGCTGACCATCCTCATGTACAATGTACTCATTTCCTACTCCATGGAGCTAACTCAAGGTTTTTCAGAGATGAATGCCCCAAAAGATCTGTCCCCCCTCAAAAGACAGTTTACGCCGGGCCATGGAAAGCAATAGTGCCTTGTCGGGCTGCCAGTGCGTTGCAATAGTGTTCACGGCCAGGGGTATATATATAAGGTGATAACTTGATCACAAGTGAAACACCGCGCCCTGACGTCCCCCAAGGTCTATTCAAGACCCCACTATCCTGTAAATCCTCATCCACTCCTAGGCATAATATGTCATAACTGTATAATGCACAAATACATATTCAATGGGATTCAACCCTCCGTTGTACCATTCCCAACGGTATTGAAGCAACCGTCCATACAATTGTTCAATACCATTTTCATCAGTGATATTATATAATCGCCCATACGACTACATAGTATCACTATTAACTGGGTTTCCTTTGATAACTAGTCCTTCCTGACTAAATCGTCTACCTGATGGTTCTGGTTATAAAAGCAAACCACATCTGACTAAATAGTCTACCTGAGGTTTCTTGGTCCAGTACTTCGGTTCTATAATCACAATGTCGATGCATGCTTCAACCATGCTCAATGCATATGGATTCAATGCATATATATATATATATACATATATATAGATTCACAATGATAGTGTAACTTATCCAAATTCACACGCCACTACAAATCAATACCAAAATCTCACAGGTGAACACATACTATTCAAAGTTACTATGAAAGTTATGCTTTAATTCCATTATGTTCTCGCGTTAACTCTTCTTAAAATATTTAGTTTAAGTTCCTCATAGCCCTATTGCTCTAAACTATAAGGCAAACTATCATTCTTGGTTCTTTAAAATTTATGAATCTCAAAGTACAATTAAAATTTCCAATTTACTAATCTTTGCATCCTATTACCATTAATTTAATCACTAGGTGTTGGGTGATAAATTTTTAATTTTGGACTCGATGGAGAAAAATAATATGACAGAATGATGAAAGATGTCAGCTATAATGTGATTTGGTGATGGAAATGGGTAAGTTTCAATTTGACAGAATCAACGTTGATAGGAAAAACATTATTTGACAAGAATGGCTAAAAGTAAAGTTCTGTCGAATGAAGATTCTGTCGAATGATGCATAAAGCTGTCGAATATGCTAGGAGGTCAGTTCTGTCAAATGATGTATAAAGCTGTCGAATATAATAGGAGGTCAGTTTTGTCAAATGAAATATAAAGCTATCGAATATACTAGAAGGTCAGTTCTGTCGAATGATGTATAAAGCTGTCAAATATGCTAGAAGATCAGCAGAAATCCTAATTCGATGGATGAGTGTTGACGTTGGAGAAATCTTCCAAGTGTTGAACCGAAGAAAGTACTAAATGGTCAGAAATTCTAATTCGACGGATATTGACATTGGAGAAGTTTCTCTCGTGTTGAACCAACGAAAGTGCTAAATGGTTAGAAGTTGGTTTGGTCAAAAGTTGGGCAAGGTACTAGTGTCGAATATGTGACTCAACTGCCGTATACGTGTCTAATTTTTAGGAGTTAGTTATTTTCATAGTTTACCTATAAATATTAGGATTCACGATGTACAAAGGGTTGGATACTTGATTAATTATGAATTTCAATTATTACAATTCTTCACAAAGAACCCCAAATTTTGGGCCTCAAAATCGTGGCCACCCAAGGGAAAATCCGACATCAATTTCTTCCATTTCATGCATTCTAGTCCAATCCAATATATCAATATACACAAACAAACAATCTAAAAGCATAAACACATTATAAACAACATGCAAACATACTAATCATGCAAACAAAGAATAACCCTCAATAGGGTTTTCTCACAATTAATCACAAACAAAGAGTTTCTTACTACCAAAATGGGTTGAAGAGAATAATCTTCCTCTTACCTTAGTGAAGAACAAGGAAAGCAAGCTCCTTTTGTCCTTGAAATTTCGTGCTTCACCACCACAGAACCTTAAAGCTTGAAGCTTTGGTGTTGGGCTGCCAACCACGAAAATGGGAGAGCTAAGAAGAGTTCTACCAAGAAGAAAGCTTGAAGATGGTGAGGGAAAGCAATGGTCTTTATTGGCTTGAGTATGGAAGCTTGAAGGTTCAACAATGGAGGTGTGTGGGTGGAAGAAGAGAGAAAGAGAGGGAGTGCTGCGTGAGGAGAGAGAGACCAACGTGATTGAGAGAAAATGAGAGGGAATAATTGTGATATCCCCCTTAAAATCGTGCTGCATAAAGAGAGGGAGGAGAGAGAGTGAAAAATGGGTAGGGAGGAAGCTTCCTAGAAGCTTCCTTGAGAAGCTTTGCACGTTTTTTGATAACGTGAAGTGTGTGGTCACTTAAATGATGTCATAAAAATAACTAAGTAGAAATAATCTACTAGAACTATTTCTCAGTGGACAAAATTTTACAGTTAGCGTAATAATATTTTATTATTCCACAGATAATAAAATATACTGTGATTTTATTTATCAGATAAAATCTTGAAAAATGTAAACCTCGTAAACTGTGTCCAACCTCGGGTTTAGTAAGATCCCCCATTGACGTTTCTACAATTTAAAGTTTACCGGCCTCAGAGAAAATATTTCATTTTCCCGACTCCGCTCAGTGGGCACGTAAAACGAAGAATATATTAAAATATTCAACATTTCCAGAAAAATCATCAAAAATCACAAATATTGGAAAATGACATTTTATCATGAAACAATCAACTTCTAGAGTGTTACACTGACACTGCTCAGTGTGCACGTAAAACGAAAAATATATTAAAATATTTGATATTTTCAAAAAAAATCTAGAAAAATTCTCAAAAATCATAAATATTATAAAACGATTATTTATAATAAAATAAGTGAATTTTTGGGATGTTACAAACTCCAAGTCATGTGTTGGATAGTTCTTCTCATGCACTCATAACTGTCTCGAAGCATAAGCCACTACTTTTCTATTTTGCATAAGCACAGCTCCTAAACCTTTATAAGAAACATCACAATACACTTCGAAGGGTTTATTCGAATTGGGTAGAACTAACACTGGT
Source organism: Ormosia semicastrata (assembly GCA_029884595.1). Classification (NCBI taxonomy): domain Eukaryota; kingdom Viridiplantae; phylum Streptophyta; class Magnoliopsida; order Fabales; family Fabaceae; genus Ormosia; species Ormosia semicastrata. Next base: position 48,101,335 of record JAQQTO010000060.1, read on the forward strand.
GAAGTAGTTAGTCGTCTCTTCAATTCTTGGAAACCTTCTTCACAGGCATCAGTCCATTCAAAGGCTTGGTTCTTTCTTGTGAGCTGAGTGAGAGGTCCTGCTATTTTAGAGAATCCTTCAATGAACATCTGATAGTATCTAGTCAAACCCACAAAGTTTCAAATTTTTGTCACTATCTTTGGCCTTTCCCACTGTAGAACTGCTTCCACCTTTGACGGATCCACTATAATCCCTTCCTTCGAGATTACATGGCCCAAAAACTTGAATTCGTCTAACCAAAATTCACACTTCGACAATTTGGCATACAACTTCTTCTCCTTCAGAATGTGGAGAACTATACTGAGGTGTTCAACATGATCTTCCTAATTTTGAGACTAAATCAGAATGTCGTCAATGAAGACAACAATGAATTTGTCCAAGTAAGGACGAAAGATCCTGTTCATGTAGTCCATGAATATGGCAGGTGCATTCATTACTCCAAACGGCATCACAAGGTATTCGTAATGACCGTAACGGGTATGAAAAGCCATCTTGGGAATGTCCTCTGCCTTTACCCGAATCTGATGGTAACCCGATCACAGATCGATCTTAGAGAACACTGCTGCTCCCTTTAGTTGATCCATTAAGTCGTCTATCATCGGAAATGGATACTTATTCTTGATCGTGACCTTGTTTAGCTGGCGATAGCCCATACACAGTCGAGAAGTACCATCCTTCTTTCGGACGAGTAACACTGGTGCTCCCCAGGGTGATACACTGGGTCTAACGAATTGCTTTTCCAAGAGCTCTTCCAACTGCTTCTTAAGCTCCGCTAACTCCGATGGTGACATTCTGTAAGGCGCTATAGATACGGGACCAAATCCAGGTACAAGATTAATAATGAACTCTATCTCCCGCTCTGATGATAAACTAGGTACATCATCAGGAAAGACTTCGAAAAACTCATTAACCACTGGGATTGTATTCAAATCTGCCTCACTCTCGACCTTTAAGGAAGACAATAGCATATATCCCTGAGCTCCTTCTTTCAAGAAAGCTCAAACTTGGTTAGCCGTCAAAAATCTAGAATCCTCTTCCATGTGAAAAACTATAGTTTTACTAGAACAATCCAACAGGATATGGTTGGAAGATAACCAATCTATCCCTAAAATTACATCTAACTGAGAAAGGGGTAAGCAGATAAAATCAATAGAAAAGATTCGACCCTCAACAATCAAAGGACAATTCAAACAGACTTTGGTAGTAACAACAGGTTTATCAGTGGGAATAGGAATAGTCAAGTCAAAAGGTAAGGAAGACACAGGTAAACCAAGTCAACGCACACAGTCATAAGAAATAAAAGAGTGGGTTGCCCCAGAGTCATACAGTACAGTCAAAAGATTACCTCCTATAGTGCCCTCTCCTTGTATACGATCTTCAGATTCGGAGGCTTCAGCTCGCTCATAGTGTAGACTCTGCCTCCTGCTTGTGGTTTTGCAGCTCGGGTAGCATTGACTGAAGGCTCAGCCTTAGCTTGGTTGCAATCTCTGGAGACGTGTCTAGGTTTCCCACATCGATAACAGATAAATCCTTTAATAGAACAATCCCTTTTTAAGTGATCCTTCCCGCACTTTATATACCTTGGCGAAGATGCCACATTCGGTCCGGTTCGGTTCCCACCAGAACCTCCACTGGGACCTCCTTCAAATGTCTGCTGCTGACTTCCTGATGGTCGGGAATAAGGCTTCATTTGGAAATGATTTGCGTTGTGGCCGCCTCCTCTTTGGAACCTAGTAGGTCTAAAGTTTCGATTTCTAGAGTCCCGACCTTGATCCAGAGCTTCCACCTAGCAACACGTATTTAACAGCTCTGAAAATTGAAAGGTCCTAACCGGTTAGACACAATTCCTAACCGATTATTTCATTTCGCAGAAGCTAAATTTGAAAGGTCCTAACCGATTAGGAAATGCTCCTAATCGGTTATTCTATTTTACAGAAGCCAAAATAGAAAGCTCCTAACTGATTAGGACAATATCCTAACTAGTTATGTGCAAACCAGAAATGCTTTTAACGGTCATAAAACGACTAGTTTTCATAATAATTCATTTTCAAACTTTACCCAACGGCTCTAAATATTAATGGGCTATATATATAAAGTGTTTGGGCATCAAAGAATGTTGGAGAACAATCTGAAAATCACTCTTGAGCATTAAAATTGTGTTTCACTTTTTATTTCTCCAATCCTCTATTTTTGAGCTATAAGTGTGTGAATCCTTGATACCCATAGTGCTTCAATTTGTATTATCCACTCTAGAGAGAGAGTTTCAATTCTTCCATATCTTGTTTAATCTGTAAAGAGGGTGAGGTATCCCTCAAGAATTGTAAAGGGTGAGACATCCCTTGAAAGTAGAGCTCAAACACAAAAGGTGAGGTATCCCAAAGTGTGTTGAGTGCTCAAGTTTGTAAAGGTCATCAAGCACCCGTAAAGCTTGAAGAATTGGAGGCTTTAGCACAAGGGTGAGGTATCCCAAGGTGTGAGGAGAGCTCTTATTTGTACAAAGGTTTTCCTAGCACCTGTGAAGTCTAGGAGATAGTGAAGAAAATCTCAAGTTAAACTTAGGGATTGGATGTAGGCCACAAGTGGTTAGTGGCTGAACTAGGATAAATTCTTGAGTTTGATTTTCTCTTCCCTACACTCTTTAATTTCAGTATTTGGTGAAATATATTTATCTATTGCATATCTTGATGTTTTGATTCTTACAACTTGATATCTAGCTTATTCACTTGATTCATCATATATCCCAAGTTATATTTGAGTAATTCTTAATAGTTGTGCCTTTATTAGACTTATTCTGCTGCATGTGTTAATTGAAAATATTAAAATGCATAATTTCTCAAAGTTGCAATAAAATTTGTAATCACCCAATTCACCCCCCTCTTGGGTGATGGTTGTCGTGACTAATAAGTGGTATCAGAGTTTCGTGCTCTGGTAAAAGCTTAACCGCTTGGAGTTAAAGATCCTTGTTTGTTTGGCAACCGTTAAAAGCTTTTCAAAATGAATGGCTTTGAAATTAATAAACCATTATTCTTTGATGGTGCGAATTTCATTTTGGAAAGCTAGAATGGAAATTTATATGTAATCTATTGATATTGATTTGTGAGATATTGTGCTTGATGGATTTACTTACAAATCAAAATAACCTTGGAATGACTATGATAAGAAATGTTTTTCCTTGAACATTAGAGCAATGCAAATATTAAGAAGTGGCTTAAATGATGATGTTTATGCTAAAATTAAGAGTTGCTCTAGTGCTAAAGATATATGGGATACTCTTGATGATATTTATCTTGTTAACAATGAATTTTTGCATAAAGTTGTACATAGAGAGCAAGAAGAGCAAAAGCCATTGAAGAAATCTTGTTGTGAAAAATATCCTCAAAATGATGCTCAATTTGAAGAGGTGGCAAAGCAAAACCAATTGATATATACTCTTGAAGATTTGATGCACAACAATGAGGAAGATGGTGATTCCCTTGAAGAGTCATTAGTGTAAGAAATTGAGACAGTCTCCTACTTGACTCCAAAGAACCTTGAGGTAAATAATGTCTATCTTGATTATGGTCCTTCCTATGATGAATTAAAATGTGCATATGATGAATTATATGATGACTTATTACTTTTAGAAAAGAAAAACTTATATTGTTTGGAAAATATTTCCTCTATTGAAAATGAAATTGAGACTTTGAAAAATGAATATGCTTTTCTTGAAGAGGAAATGCCTTTGAAATTTGAAACCTCAACTTCTTGTAAAAAGTGCATTAATTTAGAAAATCAAGTTGAAGACTTATATTTTGGATTTGTCAAAGCAAATGATTTTAATTGTTGATAATCCATGATTATTAATAAAAATGAAATTGATGATATTTCACATGGAAATTCAAGTACAGCTTATGGCAAAAATAACATAGAATGTAATAACAAGAAAAGGCTCAAGTTTTCTAGAGATGATCTTCAAAGGACCAAGCTATCATTAAATTCAACTGTTTATAATTTTTGTAGTCATCTAGGACATATTTCTCATTTATGCAATTATAGAAGAAATTCCTATATGAGAAATAGTATGGTACGTGTTCCTAAAAATCATAAAGGCTCTAGTACTAACATTCAAGGACCCAAGATGAAGTGGGTGCCAAAACGTCCTCCTAGTGTTTCAATTATGCAGAAAACTTCTCAAAATGATGGACAAATTGGTCAAGTGAAAAATGAATCATCAAGGGGAATGCTTCCAAAGCCCATTAGTAAAAGTTTTGATCAAAGAAGGAAGATAACTTCAACCAAAGCTTCTCAATTACAAAATGTGAAACTTGCAAAGTTCAAAACACCAAAAGAGAAGTAATGGGTAAGGAAAAGAGCTTCCTTGATCAACAAGGCCAAGGTATCAAAAGTCTTTACCTCTCATGAACATTCACTTGTAAAGTCAATAAATTTGAGGTATATTCCTTGTGGGCCTTAGGTAAATGATAGAATCATGTGCACTTGGTAAAATCTGAATATTTTGTTTAGCACATGATTATGTTTATTCTTATTGTATTATAGCTCATTAATTTGTTATATATCATGGTACATGAAGTTCTACGATACCTAGGTATGCTTACTATATTTGGAATTGTCTATATATTATGAAAGTAAGCATGCTATTAGCTATGTGCTTAATGGTAAATGATTATTTGATTTATTGTACTCAATTTATATACTATGAAAAAAATTGATCGTTATAAGAGTACAATGGATTAATTTTCAAAAACTAACACACAAGGACCTAAGAAAATTTGGGTACCAAAACCCAAAAATTGAAGTATGTTGTAGGTATGCTTGAAGGCCAAAAGTTGACTTTGGTATCATAAAATTTGGCAACTACAAGCACAAGACTAGAAAAATATAATCTGTTATGTAAAGCAAATAACCAGTTATTTGAAGTCTCTAATCGGTTATTCAAGGTAAACAGAGGCCATGATGTTTTTGGAAATACCAATCTAACTGATTACCTCAAAGATCTAATCGGTTATTTCAGCAAATCAGAGACCACACGTTCTGATATCTCTTCCCCCTAATCGATTAGCCTGCTTCCTAACCGATTATTATAACTCATAGAGGCTTTCCATTTCTGTTCCAATACTCAAATAATCAGTTAACGCTCCTCTCTAATTGGTTATTCACACTTACAGAGCCTTACATTTTTAATTTCATAACAAAGCTAATCGGTTAGCTTATACCTCTAACTGATTATTGCTCTAACCTGAGACCAACATTTCTTTTGCTCACACTAGCTAATCGATTAGGTCCACTCAATAATCGATTATTACTCTCATTAAAATAGCAAAATGTGCTTTCCCCTCATCATTCACGACCCAAAACCTCTATGGTCATCTTCTTCCTCTTAACTCTCACCACACCTACTTCCTCATGAAGTCTTGAAGCTTGGAAGTTGGAGTCACCCACAAAAACTCAAAGATTACACTTTTGGTGACATCAATCTCTTATCCTTATTTAAGCTTTAAATTGAATATCATGTGATATTTGGATAAGTAGAGAGTTATTTTATGCCTTAACATGTTTTAAGTTGTGGTTTTCTAGCGTTATTTCATGTAAATATCTTTGAACTTTGCTTTTTGGATCAATCATGCATCTAAACTCTTAATGCACAATTCTCTCTTGCTGCATGAAGTCTCATTTTTCTACATAATCTACTTTCTTTGCTGCATAATGTATATGATTGCTGCATAATGAGTAATTTTACTGCATAACTTCATTTGTTGTACCATTTGATGTTCGATGTAAAATCCTCTTTTACTGCACAATGTGTCATTTGAGTTTTTAGATTTGTTTTGTTAAGGAAATGGGCTTTCTGCCAAGCAAAACAATCGATTAGGAGGCTCCACTAATCGGTTATGAGTGTTTTGGATTTCCTGTAACTAATTGAAACTAAGTGCTAACTGATTAGAGACATTCTCTAACCAGTTAAAGGGCATACTTTGAAATGAATCATAAATGGTTTTAAAATTTACAATTCCATGGTTTTTTAATTTTTTCATTACAATAAGGGATTCTTTTTGACATGTGTGTATACTAGAATTTCTTACTTAATATTACCTGCCTTACATGATCATTATTTGCCCGAAATTGTTTATAAGTTTTGACGATGATCAAACTTTTCTCGATAAACTTGAATTATGCCTTAAAATGCTTAAATCATATTTGTGGATTCAAGTGCATATGTGCTTCATGCATTCTTGTTAGAGCTAACATTGCATGGTTGATAATGTGATACATGCTTTATATTATATATCAACCTAACTTATGCTTGTAAATAAGTTTAAATGATATTTGATGCTAACTTATGTTTTAGAGATCTTTTGAAGTTAGCTTTGCAAGTGTCTCTATGTGCTTCAAAAATAGTTATAAAATATTAAAGTGTCAAGCATATGTGGATAAATGAGAAAAGTTGAATGAAAAGGGACATAATGAGACTTTCTTCAAGTGCAATGGAATGAAATATTCAATGGAAAAAAGTATAAACTCAAAGGACCTATAAATGAAGAACATTCTAAAGGAGCATCACCCTCTATCTAACTTAATAAGTATCTTTATCCCTAAACTATTGTGGTATTCTATATGCTATGGATTATATGATACTTATTAATAAATTGATCTTAAATGATTAGATGTTTTCCTTATATGAGAGGTATGCTTAGCATTGACAAAGTACTTAATTGGATATGAACTTACTAATTTTGTCATTGCATATAGGGTGAATGATATTAGTTATATACATGCTTTGATCCCTATAACATATTTCATCAAGGTGAATGTTTGATATATATGATTCTCTTGATCTATGGTTTCTTAATGGTACAACACTTATGAGAATCATGATCTTTTTGAAAAGAATTTCTTGTTTGATTAATTTTTTTTTTAATCTCTTATCATATTTGAAAGAAGCTTTTCAAGTTTCATATCATTAAGAATCTTTTGAACTTGTCTTAAGAACTTACAAGTATTTTCACCTCCTAATTGTTTTAAAAATTTAGAAATCATTCAATTTGTACTATAAATGTAGCATTCTCTTCTTTTGCTTTGAAAAGTCTTATTAAATCTTGAGAGATTGCTTAAGTTTCCAAATAAATCTTTTGAAATGCTTTATAGATCCCATCTCAATACTTCAAAAGATAAGCCTTGTTCTTCAAAGTGTTTTATTTTGTCAAGGCTCTTGTTTAATGAGAAAGAGAAGAATGTACTTTCAAATGTTCTTTTGACTTGGGTTTGATCACTCTCAAGGAATATGTGATTTTAATATAAAACCTCTCTACCTTTCTAAAATGCTTTTGAAAATGTAATGTGTTCTTATAAAATTCTTTTTGAAAGGGGAAAATGTTTTAAATAGTTTTTGATTGATGGATGCCTTTCTTTATGGTAATGTGTTTACATGGTCCTAACATGTATATTTCCCTTTATCTATCTTATGCTTCAATAAGAGGGAGCTTATCTTACATATCCTTCTTCCATGTCTTTGTTGACTAAAAATATATGCATAACTATGTTAAACTATTATGTTTTATATTTTGATAATATGTATATTTTGAGGGAGAGTCTAGCTCTTAAATTGTTGTTTATATCTCTTGGCATATATCCTTATTTGACATGAAGTGTTTTATTGTTAATACTATCAATATGTCAATAAAGATCACCTCTTATTTTCTTTCCCTCTATCAATGAAAGAAGGTAAAAACTTCAATATCTTTTAACTTTTTCATTGAGAAATGCTTGATATGTGGCAAGTTGTATGATCTTTCATTTGAAAACCTTAATTCAATGATCTTACACGGATATTTTGTAACTCCTAACAAGTGATATCAAGCGGTACTTATTTATCATGTGGTATGCAAAATATTATATGCTAGACATAACTTATTAAGCTTATTGCTATCATGTGCTAAATGTTGATGTACCAAAATATGACAAGCTTTGCATAAATAATCTTTATATCTTGAAAGCATGCTTGTTTCATCTCTCTATTCTTGTATCATGTATAGAATCAAATAAGGGAAAATATTTATGATTTGAATAACTTGAAGAAGTTTTCAAAGTTTGATGATCCTACTCTTTTTGACAACATGAGTTTTATCTATAGGGGGAGAGTAAAAGATTACCTTTCCTTCCTAAGCCTTTTTGTTGATGTCAAATAGGGGGAGTGAGAATCGAAAAATAAAATATGTTCTTGTACTTAATTGTTTGATATGCTTACATGAATATCTATTATTCTATATTGTTCAACATATCTTTCTTTGGTGATTTGTCATCATCAAAAAGGGAGAGATTGTGGAAATAAGTTTGCTTTGCCCTAAATGGTTTAATATGTTAAGTTTTGATGATGACAAATAAAAGACAAAAAGCACAATGCTTATGCTTGATAGATGTGCTTTATAGATGTCAAATGCATCACAAAAGAATATTGATCATGTTACATAGATGTGCTTAATGTGATATATTATATCATGTATGATTATGTACATTATCTAGTTATATTTCACTTAATAATCATGTAATGAGATATATGTAACATTCATCATATAACATATCCAATAATGCATTATATGAGTTGTATTGAATTAATATTGGATTTGACTCTATTTAAATGAAAATATATAAAGTGTTCTTTGTTGCATCCTATATTGTGCATATCCATTAGTAATTAATAAATATCTTATTTGGATGTGTCTATGAAAGGCTTATATGTATGTTAGACTAACTAGAGTTATATATTTATGAATCATGCATATGAAGATATTGAGTTATGAATTTGGACTAATTATGTTTGTTTAAGTCAATACTTTGTAGGATAGTCTAACTACCAAGAGTGAGCATTGCAACAAGAAAGTAAAAGATCACAACTATGCTCATCTTAAGAACAAGGAGAATGATAAGATGTTCTAAGCATTTGCAAGATTTGAAGAGAAGAAATTTTTTGGAAGCTTGGATTACGTCAAGAATTGATGGTGACAAAAGATCAAGTCCAACATCTTCAAGAATAGCTTATAGGACTTAGATCTTATATGTAAAGATAAATGAAAATCACACTAAGCTCAAACAAGTTTTAAACATCTTTAAAAGTGTTTCTAAAATGTTTAAAATGCCCAACAAACTATTTTTGGAAAGCTAGTCTTAGTGGTAGTTCAAATCTATAAAAAGAGCAAGGTTTGTGTTTTTCAAAACTGACCTTTGGTCACTCTTTTGATCATATCTTTCAAAATACTTTGAGCTATGTTCTAAAACTATTTTATATGAAAATAGACTCAAAGATCTTTCTAATGAGTGGTCGTTTTGCTTAAAACGGATAAGAAATGAAGAAGTTATGACCATTTAAAATTAGTTTTCAAAACCAGAGGCTCTTAACCGATTAGGAATTTTCCCTAACCGATTATTCACCCTGTTAGGAGCCATTTTCACGTTCTGAATGGTCCTAACCGATTAGGCAATTGGCCTAATCGATTAGGATGATAAAAAGGAGCATTTATCTTGATTTAAAAGCTCCTAACTGATTAGGTAATTCACCTAATCGATTAGTGTAAAAATTAGGAGCATTTTTCAAGCTCCTAACCGGTTAGACACAGTTCCTAACCGGTTATTTCATTTCACAGAAGCTAAATTTGAAAGGTTCTAACCAATTAGGAAATGCTCCTAATTAGTTATTCTATTTTACAGGAGCCAAAATTGAAAGCTCCTAACCGATTAGGACAATATCTTAACTGGTTATATGCAAACCAGAAACGCTTCTAATGGTCATAAAATGACTAGTTTTCATAATAATTCATTTCAGAACTTTACCCAACGACTCTAAATATTAATGGGCTATATATATAAAGTGTTTGGGCATCAAAGAATGTTGGAGAACAATATGAAAATCACCCTTGAGCATTAAAATTGTGTTTCACTATTTATTTCTCCAATCCTCTATTTTTTTAGTTATAACTGTGTGAATCCTTGATACCCATAGTGCTTCAATTTATATTATCCACTCTAGAGAGAGAGTTTCAATTCTTCCATATCTTGTTTAATCTGTAAAGAGGGTGAGGTATCACTCAAGAATTGTAAAGGGTGAGACGTCTCTTGAAAGTAGAGGCTCAAACACAAAGGGTGAGGTATCCCAAGGTGTGTTGAGTGCTCAAGTTTGTAAAGGTCATCAAGCACTCGTAAAGCTTGAAGAATTGGAGGCTCTAGCATAATGGTGAGGTATCTCAAGGTGTGAGGAGTGCTCTTATTTGGACAAAGGTTTTCCTAGCACTCGTGAAGTCTAGGAGATAGTGAAGAAAATCTCAAGTTAAGCTTGGGGACTGGATGTAGGCCACAAGTGGTTGGTGGCTGAATCAGGATAAATTCTTGAGTTTGATTTTCTCTTCCCTACACTCTTTAATTTCAGTATTTGGTGAAATATATTTATCTATTGCATATCTTAATGTTTTGATTCTTACAACTTGATATCTAGCTTATTCACTTGATTTGGGTGATTCTTAATAGTTGTGCCTTTGTTAGACTTATTCTGCTGCATGTATTAATTGAAAATATTAAAATGTATAATTTTTCAAAGTTGCAATAAAATTTATAATCACCCAATTCAGCCCCCCTCTTGGGTGATGGTTGCCATGACTAACAAAAATGACTTCCTAAAAACATGAATGAAAGATCCAATATCCTCATAAAGTACAAGCCCAGATAGGTTTATAAAACTACAAATGCACATCAAACCTGTATCCATAGGGTTGTTCTTCATCTCTCTCTCCACTAATGTAAACAGTACATAACCAAGGATCAAAAGGGTCTTTACAAAGCTAGTAATGTAAGGTCAAAGGTGAGAGTTAAGAAAGAAAAGATAGGATAATGAAAGCAAAAGTTGAGATACAAAATCATGCATATTTCATAATTCAAGCCACAGAATGTAGAACAAATGCAAAATAGAGCATAAGAAACAACACATCATTATCTTTTTTTTTCAACAACCTCCACTCCCAAATTTATTTCTTTGCAACACATTGGGTGGACTTCTTCTTCTTCTTCTTCTTTTTTGAAATTTTTATCTTTTATAGCTCCTGAAATATGTCATGCACAAAAATTGATTAAGGTTTGACTAATAAAATAATACAAGATATGCACTCAACAAAGGATGTATAAGAGAGGAAATTTTTTTTCTTTCATGTGAGTATAGAAAAAAGAAAATGTGGGTAAAGAAAAGAAATAAAGGCTGTAACACCCCGAAATTCCTTTTTCCTATTATTTGTGTTTTTATATGATGTTGTGATTTTTGTGAATTGTTTGCTTTATTTTGATTATTTTATTATTATTTTTGGCCTTTTGTGTGTTTGAGGCGGTGCCAGAAAAATAAAAAATTTTTGGGGCCAAAAAAATTTTGATTGTTCACGCGGGGCCAGTGGGAGCTTACTAAACCCGAAACCCGGAACAGATTTCAAAATTTTTCTTTTTCTGAGATTTTATCTGATTGATAAAATCTAGGTACGTTCTATTATCTATTGGATAATAAATACAGGTTTTGCTAGCAGTAGCCTTTGTCCATTGGGTAATAGCTACCGGTAAATATCTGGTTAGATGACTAGTCATGAACCTAGTCATGACTTTTTATCTTTTCTTTTCATAACTTACTTGTTTTTCAGCTAATGGGAAGAAAGCTTCCAAGACAAGCTTGGAGGAAAGCTTCCAAGGCAAGCTTGGAGTGAATCTTGGAGGAGAAGCTTGTCCACCCAAGCCCATGATGGCCCACGACCATAAGGAGCTTCTAGGAGAAGCTTTGTGACCAAAAATAGTTTCTTATCTCTCTTAAGCTTTTCTTTTTTGTTTTTGAGAAACAATACACCAAAACTCTCTCTTTTTCTCTCCTTTGCAAGTCACGGCCAACACCTTCCAAACACATTTCAATCTTGATCAATTTTAAACAACCTCATTTCTTAAATCTAAACACATTTTTGAAATACTTTCTTGTTGTGAGTTTCTTCAAAATCATCCATCTTCAATCTCTTTCTCAAAGCTTGAAGTTTGAAGGTTCTAGGTGAAGTTTCTTATCTTCATTTCTAAGTTTTCTTTTCAAGTTCTAGGCCATAATCTTGATTTATGGTCATCTTGTTTCTAGCCCTAGATGTTGATGCTTGTATGTATATTTTGTTTTAAGGATCTTTTTGGAAGTAGAAGCTTTTTCAAGAAGATAACAAAGAGCTTTGATCATAATCTAAAATAAGAGGGAGATTAACCTCATCAACCATCTTGGTGGTGAGGAACGAAATTTGTGATTTGTCAGTTAAAAATCTATGTTTGTCTTGGGTTTTCATTTTCTTTTAATCTTTTTGATTGAGTTTATTCTTAATTTAATTTTATCTTTAAGTTATTCTAAATTATGTTTTAATTATATGTTTTTATGTGTTTTTGATAGGTAATTATGCATGGAAGAAGACTGGACGATTATACGAGACACAGAGCTGAATTGCATTCTGGTGGTCCAGTGCCCGGACGCTGGAAAGCCAGCTCCTAAGGCAAAAGAGGTTTTATTTCTAGTCGTTCAGTGCCTAGGCGCTGAAGACGCAGCGCCTGAGTGTGCATTACGTATCATAATTTTAGGAAAGATGGCAGCGCCTAGGCGCTAGAAACATAGCTCCTAAGCGCTTGCTGCGTAACCTGACACGTTATTTTCACTATAAATACATGTTACCAAGTGGCCTCAATACTCAAGAGGGGGGTGAATTGAGTATGTAAGACAAGTTTGCAAATCTTTCACAAATTATTTGATAAACAATTTTCGTTGAAGCTATTTGATGATTAGAACTGATTGGATATACGAAATAAATACTTTTACTTATAAATGCAATAATTAAGAAGAACAATATTCAAGCTATTCAATGAAACAATGCTTAATGTAAAGAGAAGGGTTTAGAGAGAACAAACATAGCGATTTATCCTGGTTCGATCACCAATCCACTTGTGATCTACGTCCAGTCCCCAAGCAACAACTTGAGATTTTCCACTATATCTTCAAGCTTCAATGGGTGCTTGACAACCACTACAACCTTGAGCACTCAACACAATGGGATACCTCACCCTAATGCTTGAGCCTCTATTTTCTAAGGGATACCTCACCCTTACAATACAAGAGGGATACCTCACCCTCTCTAAACAGATTGTATAAGATTTAAATGGAAGAAACTCTCTCTAGAGCAAGTATTACAAATTGAAGAACTATGGTATTTGAGATTCACACAAATTCAAGCTCAAAACAAAGGATTTTGTAGAATGATGAGAAAAACTTGTTTAAAGCTCAATGATAATTTTCCAGAAAGATTGACTCAGTTTTTCTAACCCTCCAACGAAGCCCAACGTCCAAATATATAGGTAAGTGTTAATTAATGTCGTTGGAGGTGGTTGTGAGCAATTAATGCTCAGCAATATAGCCGTTACGGGCTTCTTCTTATTTTTCCAGAACATAGGCTAACCGGTTAGCCAAGTATCCTAACCGGTTAGGGGCTCATTTAGGCTTAAAGAGAAGTGTTCTGGTTTAATAACTAACCGGTTAGGAATGTGTCCTAATCGGTTAGGACACCACGAAAATGAGTTCTGGGAAGGATGCTAACCGGTTAGACCTGCAAGCTAATCGGTTAGGACAGAGTTAGGATAGCTTCTGAGTTGATGAATAACCGGTTAGATCTTCTACCTAATCAGTTAGGCCAAAACGATTTTGGCTTCTGAGTTACAGAATAACCGGTTAGGCCATCTGCCTAATCGGTTAGGATAAGATTAGAATGACTTCTGAGTTTATGAATAACCGGTTAGGTCTTCTACCAAATCGGTTAGGCCCAAACGATTTTGGCTTCTAGGAGTGAGACTAACCGGTTAGGTCTTTCACCTAATCGGTTAAGACAAATACAATTTGGCTTCTGAGTTATTAAATAATCGGTTAGGCACCTTGCCTAATCGGTTAGGTGTTTGAAAGAACACGAGGCAAACCATTGTTTAAGCAGTTTTGTGTATGTTAGAAAGAGTTGGTAAGTTCAAAAAGGCTTGTCTCAAGTTTGACATATGCAGGGAAACTTACTTGATAGAGAATATAAGATTTCAAAGCATTTGTTGCACAAAAACATTTTTGATCCTAACTTGAAAAACCATTTTGTAAATACATTTTAAGGAAGTCATTTGAGCTTGAGGTGAATCTCTAGAATACCTTTACACTAGATCTATAACCTATATGCTAAGCTTGAGTTCCTTGTGACTCGATCATTGTATTCCCATTGCTTTCTTGTTTGTCAACATCAAAACCATTTGCATCTTGTCCTTGTCAATCACATTCTCCCCCTTTTTGATGATGACAAACACTTATTGATAAATAGATTAGTTCAAATGATAATTGGAATTCATAATAGATTTTGTAGACTTACTCCCCCTCTTTTATTCAAGAGGTGCTTGAATTAGAGATGCACAGCTCCCCCTTTGTTTTGGGATTCCAAGACCATTAACAGACAATACATTACATTATCATAACACATTCACTTTTCTTACTTTTCTCAATAAATAGAAAGACCCTTACCCTTCTCCCCCTTTTGCCATAATAAAAAAAAATGCAGTAACCTAGGGTATGCGAAACCAAGCATTAAAAAAGAAACTGATGAATAAGAGTATGCATGGTTGCCAGAAACTCATAAGCAGTCAAAAAACACATTAGCAGGCATACCAAAATTTATATGTCCAAGATTCATAACAAGAGACAAAGATCACTATTAGGATTACCAGAATAAACAAAAGATAAGCAGTCATCAGTCATGCTAAATAATTCTCCCAAAATATCCAAAATAAGATAACTAAGCAAAGTAGAAATAGAGTTCAAAGGCAATTAGTGCAGTAGCACAATCATGATAGAAACAGAGAGTCCATGCCTAAGCCCCAGGGTCCTCGGGTGTTGGAAAGTGACGCTTGATCCTATCCAAGCGGTCCTCCATGGTACTCAACTGATCAAAGATGACTGAGTTGCTACGCTCTTAGTAGGTGCGCAGATCTACGATGGCTGCAAGAATGCGAGCTTCACTGGTGGATTAAGAGATGCTGCTCATATCTGGTGCCTCTTCCATAGGGACATCAGCTGTGTTAACAGGAATTTCTTCTGGTGGCGCTCCTCCCACTCGTGCATGACCATAAGTCCATTCACCATTGATGTTCTTCATGTGCATTCTATTTAGAGATGCAAGACCAAATTTATGAGGGCCGGCAGTGTTTACAATGCCATCATCCAATAGGGGAACCTTATGATGGTCTAGGAGTCGAGCAACCAGAAGAGCATACGGAAGATCCATAACTGCCTTGTTTTTAGTTTTCATCATAGTGTGTATAATGTAGAAAGGCCAGTTGATCTTTATGCGTTCCTTGAGAAGCCACATCAGGAAGATGTCTTCCTCTTCAACCAGGGCATAATTACTTGCCCTTAGTGCAAGAATATGAGTGACGATGAAATGAAGAAGATGATCATGTATCTTTAGAAGCCCGGTAGTGAAAGTTCCTTTTGGCATTGGAACTCCAGGTTGAAGCATGCCCATTGCAGCATCATCTCTCTTATAACTTTCCCACTGACCATGTTTTTCCAGTCTAAGCTTTTCACCGGAGTGGGGAAAATAAAAAAAAGGGACCCACTCACTAGGATTCACAATAATCTTATGCTTCTTAACTTCAGAAATTAAAGATCCACCTTTAATAGATAAATTACAGAAGAACACTTTAGTAGGTTCAAGATAGAAGTACCCTGGATTTGTGGTGACTAGGGTCCTCAACCCATGGAATTCAAGAAGCTTTGTGATAGGAGTGAATCCTTCTTGGATGAAAAACTCCCAGTCCATCCATTTCGGTGAGATGATACATCTTGCATGAAATTCCAGTTAGTACTTCTTCATCTGAGCAGGGTCAGTGAAGTATCTGCCAAGGTTCAAAGCAACTGAGAAATCTAGGTCAGTGTTAGTAGGGGTTGTTTCCTTTGGGACATTGGGGTTTTTTGTACGTGTTCTTTTGGGGAAGGAGGAGTTGCTGGCCATGGTGGAAATGGAAGCTTAGGGCACAGTGGTGGAGAAAGAGTGTGTGAGGGAGATTGAAATGGAGGTTTAATAGAAGAAGGATGATGGGAGATGATGGAATGTGAGAGAAAGAGGGTTTAAAAACTGAATTTAGGGTGGATTTATGGTGAGGGATGAAAGTGAGGGAGTGGGCGTGAGAGAGCTTGAGAGAATGAAGATGAAAATGGAAAGAAGGTGCGTGAATGGAGGGAACCACGCTGTTGAGGGGTGTTTAATTTTGAGTGACCTAACCGGTTAGGGAAGGTGGGTAACCGGTTAGGGCAATTGGAAATAGCCACTGAGTTTTCCACTAACCGGTTAGGATTGATGGCTAACCGGTTATTGTGCAAAGTCAGAACGCACAAAATGGTTTCCAAATACAGGGTAACCGGTTAGGAGTCATGCCTAATCGATTATTTGGCCATGACAGAGAGCCCCTCAGTATTCCAAACACTTCCAAAGCCCAAACGAAAACATATTTTTTCTTCTTTTACTTAATCATTACACTGATAGCATTATGACAAACTCATTGGAATAATCCTTGACATATATATTTCTTCTTGATGTTCATCTTGACTTGACTCCATTCTCATTTAGAGACAAATTTCTCCTAATATCAGTAGGAACTTTGAGCTTTCAGATTGGGGGACTTAGCATGAACTCAGCTCCTGCAAAACAAAATAAGGGGACACTCCGATGCTCAAGTCAGTATTGGATTCAAATATGATGAAGAATTCAGAGATTATGCAGCAAAATATTAATTTATGCATGATTGATCCAATATACCAAGTTCATTTCTAATATAGAAAAATACTTCTTTTGCTAGGGGTTTAGTGAAAATATCAGCTAATTGCTTAGTTGTTTCAACAAATTCATGTATGCAATCACCCTTTTGAACATGATCTCTAATGAAGTGATGTCTTATTTCAATATGTTTAGTCCTAGAATGCAAAATGGGATTTTTTGACAAGTTAATTGCACTAGTATTATCACATCTTATGGGGATATGATCAAGCTCAAGACCATAGTCCAAGAGTTGTTGTTTCATCCAAAGGATTTGAGAACAATAACTCCCAGCTGCTGCTATGCCAAGAAACTAGTGAGCTTCCAAGCAAGTGGCATGTCCCACTAGTGCTCTTTCGATCCATTTTGCATCTAGCAAAATCAGAATCGGAGTACCTAATAAGACTACATGAGGCACCTTTGGGATACCATAAACCTATTTGTGATGTGCCTATTAGATATTTCATTATTCTTTTAACAGCGCTTAGGTGAGATTCCTTAGGATTAGCTTGATATCTTGCACACATACATACACTAAATATTATATCAGGCCTACTTGTAGTAAGATAAAGGAGTGAGCCAATCATACCTCTATATTTCGTAATTTCTACTGATTTACCTCCTTCATCCTTGTCCAAATAGCAAGAGGTGCCCATAGGAGTAGCCATATGCTTGGCATTGTCTATTCTAAACTTTTTGAGCAGCTCCTTGCAATCCTTGGATTGGCTTATGAATGTTCCTTCTCTTGCTTGCTTGATTTGGAGACCAAGGAAGAAATTGAGCTCACCCATCATGGACATTTCAAACTCACTTTGCATAATGTTTGAAAATTCTTTACAAAGAGAGTTGTTAGTAGCTCCAAATATAGTGTCATCAACATAGATTTGAACTAGAAGTATATCATGCATTTTATGTTTTATGAAGAAGGTGGTGTCAACTTTGCCTCTAGAAAAACCTTTTTCTAAAAGAAATTTGCTCAACCTTTCATACCAAGCTCTAGGAGCTTGTTTCAAGCCATACAAGGCCTTTTTCAGTTTAAAAACATGGTTGGGTATTTCAAAATCTTCAAAACCAGGAGGTTATTCCACATACACCTCTTCTTGTATGAAACCATTTAAAAAGGCACTTTTGACATCCATTTGATAAAGTTTGAAATCCATGATGCAAGCATATGCAAGTAACATTCTAATGGCCTCTAATCTAGCTACGGGAGCATAAGTTTCTTCATAGTCTATGCCTTCTTCTTGATTATATCCCTTAGCTACAAGCCTAGCTTTATTTCTTATTATTAAGCCCGTTTCATCGAGTTTGTTCCTAAAGACCCATTTGGTGCCAATTATAGGATGATCATTGGGCCTTGGAACTAATTCCCAAACTTGATTTCTCTCAAATTGGTTTAGTTCTTCTTGCATGGCCAACATCCAATGCTCATCATTAATGGCCTCATTTATGTCTTTAGGTTCAACTTGAGAGACAAAGGCTAGGTGATTACATGTATTTCTAAGTGAGTTTCGAGTGATTACCCCTTTTGATACATCACCAATCACCTTGTCGAGAGGGTGATATCTTGAAGTCCTCCATTCCTTGGGTAGGTCCAAGATTTCTGAGTCTTTTTGTCTTGAGTGATTAAGGTGTCTCTCTTCTTGCTTCTTGGACTCTTTCTCTTGATCTTCCAAGTGCGTTTTTGCCAAGATTTCTGCAACATCATCAACAAGATCCTTTCTCGGCTCATTTGGGTTACTTTCATCAAATGCAACATGTATGGACTCTTCTATGATCATAGTTGGTTTATTATAGACTCTAAAGGCCTTACTATGTATAGAATAGCCAATAAATATTCCCTCATCAAATTTTGCATCAAACTTTTCTAAGTTATCCTTTCCATTATTCAAAACAAAGCATTTACATCCAAAGACATGAAAATGTGACACATTTGGCTTCCTTCCTTTGTACAATTCATATGGGGTTTTCTTTAAAATTGGCCTTATTAGGGCTCTATTCATTACATAACAAGAGGTGTTAACTGCATCTGCCCAAAAGTACTTAGGAAGGTTGGCTTCATTGAGCATAGTTCTTATCATTTCCTCTAAAGATCGATTTTTCTTTTCTACAACACCATTTTGTTGTGGTGTTCTAGGGGCAGAAAAATTATTCTCAATGTCATGTTCATCACAAAAAGTTTCAAATTCATGATTTTTAAATTCACCACCATGGTCACTTCTTATGGATGTAATACAAAAACCTTTTTCGTTTTGGATAACTTTGGCAAGCTTTCTAAATGATTGAAAAGCATCATTTTTGTGGGCTAAGAATAATGTCCATGTAAACTTAGAAAAATCATCCACAATCACTAATGCATAGTAATTTCCACCAAAGCTCATAGTTCTAGAGGGCCCAAAAAGATCCATGTGTAAAAGTTGTAAAGGTCTAGAGGTTGAAACTATGTTCTTAGCTTTAAAGGAGACCTTTACTTGTTTTCCCTTTTAACATGCATCACAAAGTTTGTCTTTTTTAAATTTGAGCTTTGGAAGACCAATTACTAGTTCTTTAGAAACCAATTTATTTAAGTGATCCATGTGAATGTGAGCAATTCTTCTATGCCATAACCATGAATCATTTTCTTTACTCATAAAGCATTTAGCATCATTTGAGGAGATATCATCAAGACTAATCATATATATAGTATTGATGTAACACCCTGAAAATTCTGACTTTAGGGTAAATGACAATTATGTCCCCAATGTACTGCTTTATGCTTGTCTGTATAAAATGTTATTTTTGTTTTATTTTTTTAGAGCAGAAGGAGTTTAGTAAACTCAATTCGAAAGACACATTCGAATATTTTAATTTTTAGAATTTAAGCGTGCGATAAAATAATTTTCAAGTATTATTTTATTACTCAATATAAAACTTGACAGTGGACCCGATACTGTATGTGTGGGACCCACGTATAGATAAAGTAAACAATAAGGAAATTAGGAATTTTGGACCAATAGGAACAAGACACCTAGAAGTCAAATTAATAAAGCTAAGTCAACAAAAATGGCTAAGCTAGTTAGATTAGAACTAGAATATTTAATTTAGTTAGTATAGTTACCTTAGGATCTAACTAAATTAATTACTACAACCTTAGTGTAACTAAATAGTGATAACTAGATAGTAATCTAGTTAGGCCTAACTAACTAGAATCCTAAACTAATTTAATTTAATATGTAACTAAACCTACATTTAAATATATAACTAATTAATTGGAAGAAACAAATTTAAATGGCTTTTTGCATGGAGAATTCGGCCAAGTGAGGAGAGCCACCGAGAAAGCTCTAGATGAATGCTTATTCATGCCATGATTCATCACCCATCAACCAATAGGAAACAAGCTTATCTTGTAAGACCAAATCCTAGCCTTTGAACCATTGGATGGCCTAGATTCATTCTTGAATTTTAACACATGCATTTAGACTTTTTCCTACTCACTTCTACGGCCAACACTTCAAGTAAATGCCTAATTAATTCCTTCACCTTCTCCTTCATTTTCACCGTCCACCATTGGAGACCCAAAGAGGCTATTCGGTCAAGCTTCATTCTCCATCATCCTTCCACTCAAAATTTCTCTTTTCTTATTTTTCTACTCCTAAACATCACTACAAGACCATCTCTAGTTGGAAGCTTCTTCTATTTCTTCCATTTTCAAGCTTGAAGACCACCTTTGAGAATCCATCTTCAAAGGTAAAACCCTTTTGTTTTTCAATTTTATTTTCATTTCTAAGCTTCTAAGCCATGATTGAACCATGGTATTGTTCCTTTTTCTAGTAATAGCCTTTATAAAATTTTATTTATTTTCCTAGGACTCTAAGGAGGCAAAACCGAAATCACAAGGGAGAGGAAAAGAAGAAATTTTCATCATTTTAGGTAAGAGGAAGACCAAAATTTAATTAAATTAAAGAGTTATTAAGAAATTAAGGTTTGCTTGAATTTGTAAAATCCATAAGGATTCCTTTATGTGTTAATTTTTATAGCTTTTATTAATTGTTTAAGCTTTGATGTATTGTATATATTATACATTGTATATGTTTTACATTGTATGTGTTAGACTAGTGTTAGAAATGCATGAGCATTCCAAAGAGTGCAAACCCTAGGTTCGGTCACATTACTGAATGGAAAGAATCAAAGTATTTTACAATGTTGTTAATGAATACAAAGTATATTTAGAAACTAATTTGAGTATTGTTAATATTTATAAAGAATACATAATAATATAAAATATTTTACCGTAATTAGGAAAAATATTTTAAATGGTCTTAAATGATTTAATAATTATTTTTATAGTTTAGAAGTATTTATGTGAGTAAATCTGACGAGAACATGATTTAAAACTTACACGATTGAGAAAACAGCAAAATGTATTTACGCGATTTGAAAATGTGATGTACATTGTGAAAACGGCAAGATTTTTGAAAACGAAATAAAATTTCTACGCGATTGATGATAACAGCGAGTTTTCTGTCGGGCCAAAGTGGTGGACCCGGATGTGTGGACTGTACAAGTGCGCCAAGTGGGAGCGTACTGTATTTGGAGATTTTTGCCATGGAGGGCATTTTCGTAATTATTTTCGTCATAGAGGACAATTACGTGATTATTTTGCCATTGAGGGCATTTTTGTAAATAAATTAAGTTGGAGGGTATTTTTGTAAATAATTAAAGTTTGAAGTGTATTTTTGAAATTATTCAAAGTTTGATGGCATTTTTGTAAATAATAGAAGTTAAGGGCGTTTTTGTAAATAATGAAGATTTAATGGTATTTCGTAAATAATTTTAAATTTATGGCACTTATATAAATAATTGAAACCGAGGGTATTTTGGTAATTACGCATCTGTTCATGCATTGAGTCATGCCAAATTCGAAATTTGGTGATTTGATTGACGAGATGAATAACATCGTGTTGTCGATGTGATAGGCATAGTGTGTTCATTTTCTGATATGAACTTGGAGTTCATAGTGTGCACTATTCCATATGTGGACAGGAGGTAGCTCCTTCTGGGCCGTGGTACGTGATGACACACTTATGTTCTTGACAAGCACTAACCTTAATCAAGTTTTGAGAGGACTATCTGACTGCCTGTAGTACACAATTAATTGACTGTGTGTCTGGGTTGTGTATTATGCCATTATGTTTATTTTTCGTGGGCTATAGACACAAAGTATTGACAGTGCAATAGCAATCACAACGATCAGCTATAGACACAAAGTTTTGACAGTACAATAGCTGGTCGGGGTAGCCAAAGCTATAGACACAAAGGGTGGACAGTGCAATATTTGGATTGGTCAGGCAAGACTAATAGAAGTCTCATCTCATTCTCTCTGATATCTGAGTATGTGTTGTAGCTCCATGGAGTAGAAATGAGTCATTTTATACTTTGTCATATTCATTTTAAATTCATTATATTGTGTGATGAATATTTTGAACTGCTATGAGATTTATGTACATTATGGATTTTATTTATGTTAATGTTGTATTATTATTTCATATGTGATATTTATTGGTTATTTTAAGTTGTCTTACCTCTCTATTTGTTGTATATATTGTTTGCTTTGTTTGTTGTGTGTATATATATATATATTTAGACTATGAAGAAGGGGTTGAAGAACCAGAGTTGGGCAGTGAGTACCTAGCAGAGGAAGAACCACGATCTACAGATTTTCAGTCCGAAGACCCGAAGTCTTAGATCATCTCTAGTGTTAGTACTGATAGGGTGAGATGTCGACACCCGGATTTTTGGGTTTTATCAGTTTGGAGTTCCACGGAGGAGCGGACAGTTGGCGCATCTATGGAGAACGTAATGTGGTTGCTTATACAGGGATTATTACTATGTCTTTGCGACCAGAGTCTGTATCTGTCCCAGTTTTTGTATCAGATTTCTATGTTCAGTTAGAGCTACCATTAGGAGTCCGCCGTCACCTGGAACGGTCTATTTCGGACTCCCTATGAGTTTAGTGTTGTGTCTTCGCTAGAACACCCGTTGTTCGGACCCCTAACTATATTCCCGGTCCACAGAGCACCCGAGTTCCCGCTCATAGGTCCTCTCGGGAGGCGTCATGCGTTTATGTCATTGGAGGAATCATCCAGAATGTTTCTCCAAGTGACTAAAATGTATGACGTGCACTTGGGTTTGTTATCTTCGATCTTGGGTTGTAAATATAAACTTTTATGCTTTCTTTTTCTTTTGGTATGTATTTTTATTTGGGTTTGTAAATTATGTGTAAATTATTTGTACAACTTAGGAGAACAAAACTTATGTAAATTTTTGTATATTAGTATCGATGGATATGTTTATGGATATAATGTATATTGTACAGGGGGTGTCTTGATATTATCTATGTATGTGTGTATAAGAATAAATTTTTTTTTTTAAGGTGAAAATCTGGAGGATATAACTTTTATGTTTTCGAAACAAAGTAAGTGCACAGGTTTTATTACTTATCTATATCAAAACCTTATAATTTGATTATTCTCGTTAATTGTTATTTTATTTTAATAATAAAGGTGACACTCCCACAAGAGTGTTACATTAGTTGGTATCAGAGCCCAAGTTAGAGTCTTTTTGGGTTTGTGGGTAGGTTTGCCTTATTCGTACTGTGTGAATCTCTGACCTAGAGCCTAAGTTAGAATCTTTAGGAGTTTTGGTTTGGTCTGTTTGTGCTTGTATTGTGTGAATTCTCTGAGATTTATTTCCGAAAGGAAGAATCTAACTTTTTATGTTTTATGTGATTAAAGAAAGAAAATGTCTGGAAGAAGAGGAAGACATGCGGATATTCCTAGAGAAGTGGATCCTATAGTAGCGGCTGCAGAGGCTATGCAGCGGATGGCAGAAGCAATGATTCAGCAGAACCAGAGAGCAGCTCAACAACAAGAAGCTACTGCAGATGCTCTAAATTTATCTGAATTTAGGCGTAGTAACCCGCCACAGTTTAGAGGCGAGCTTAATCCTGAGAAAGCAAATTTATGGATACAGGATCTGGAGAAGATATTTGAAGGAATGGGATGCCCAGATGACAAAAAGGTAACGTATGCTACTTATATGCTAAGAGGAGATGGAGAAAGTTGGTGGAGAGGAACCCGCCGGTTGTTGCAAGCTGAAGGCATTGCAATAACTTGGGAAGTGTTTTCTACTAGGTTTATGGACAAGTATTTTCCTACCAGTGCTCGATATGCTAAGGAAAGAGAATTTCTTGGTCTACGTCAAGGAAATATGACAGTTCCCGAGTATGCATCAAAATTTGAGAGTTTGTCTCAATTCTCAGATTATGCTCAAACCAGGCCAAACGATGAGTGGCGATGTAGGAAGTTTGAAGCAGGATTGCGAGTGGAGTTAAGACAAGGAGTATTGCCTTTGAGAATGACTCAATTCCATGCTCTGGTAGATACATGTGCACAATTGGAGGAATTGGAATCGTTAAAGGATCCCAAAACTCGTAATTTTGGACCAATGAGGTTTCAGAGAGGAGGTAGCAGTCATAACAATCGGTTCCAGCGTAAGCCATACTCGAGACCACAGGGAAACCAATATCAACGACCACCGGTTGGAGGAAGCTCTGCTAGTACTATTCCTAGTCAGAAAGCGGCGTTTGTACCAACCTGTTTTAAGTGTGGGAAGAAAGGCCATGTTTCTTCAGATTGTCCAATTAAAGGAACAATTTGTTTTAATTGTCGGCAACCTGGACATTTCTCTAAGGATTGTCCTCAGTTGGAAAAGAAACCTGTATTGAAGACTGTTCGGGCAAATCACCAAGATCCGGAGGACGAGTCTATACTATGACAGGAACTGAAGTTTCTCAATCTGACAATCTTATTCAAGGGGAAGGAATCATAGGAGGTAAGCTTTTGACTGTCTTGTATGATTCAGGCGCAACACATTCTTTTATTGCCTATAGTTGTGTTAAGAAGTTGAAACTGCCTGTATCTTCTTTGAATTTTCCATTGGTTGTTTCTACACCAACTACTAAGCCTGTGATCACATCCAAAATATGTTTGGATTGTCCTGTTGTTGTGAAGGACCGTATGTTTATAGTCAACTTGATTTGTTTACCTCTAGTGGGGATAGATGTGATATTAGGAATGGATTGGTTGTCTTCTAACCATATCCTGATAGACTGTGCAACTAAAGCCATAGTTTTTCCAAAGGAAGAGAATTCTGGATTTTTGACTGCTGTTAAAGCTAAGTCATTCTTTGAGAAATGGAGCTCGTGGATTTGTATTCTTGTCTTCTCTAAAAGTTGAGAATGAGAAAGCTATATGTACAATTCCCGTCGTTAATGAATTTCCTAAGTCTTTCCGGATGACGTACTGGTTTGCCGCGAGAGAGAAATCGAATTTGCTATCGATTTGGTACCAGAACAGTCCTATCTCGATTGCACCGTATCGAATGTCACCACCGAATTGATAGAGTTGAAAAAGCAATTAGAAGAATTATTGGAAAAAGCGTTTGTGCGACCAAGTGTGTCACCATGGGGAGCCCCAGTGCTTCTAGTCAAGAAGAAGGATGGAACTTCTCGACTCTGTGTGGACTATCGTCAGTTGAATAAGGTCACTATAAAGAATAAATATCCACTCCCACGAATTGATGATTTGATGGACCAGTTGAAGGGAGCAGAAGTATTTTCTAAAATAGATCGAGATCGTTACCATCGATCCGTGTTAAGATGGAGGATGTATCTAAAACAAAGCCTTCCGAACTCGTTATGGGCATTATGAATATCAGGTTATGCCTTTTGGAGTGACTAATGCTCCTGCTATATTCATGGATTATATGAATAGAATTTTTCGCCCGTATCTCGATAAATTTGTCGTTGTCTTTATAGATGACATTTTAATCTATTCTCGGTCTAAAGGAGAGCATGCCGAACATCTCGGTATAGTTCTTCAGGTTTTGAAGGACAAGCAGTTGTATGCAAAGTTGGCTAAATGTGAATTTTGGTTGGAAAAAGTGCAATTTTTAGGTCACGTAATTTCTAAGGAAGGAATTGCAGTGGATCCATCCAAGATAGAAACTATTCTGCAATGGGAGAGACCTAAAACAGTGACAGAAGTTCGAAGTTTTGTTGGATTGGCCGGGTATTATCGAAGATTCATAGAAGGCTTTTCCAAGATTGCTGGACCACTTACACAACTTACCAGGAAGAATCAAGCTTTCGAATGGACGGATGAACGTGAAGCCAGTTTTCAAGAGTTGAAGAAAAAGCTAACAACCTCACCAGTGTTGATCTTACCAGATTCTAGTAGATCTTTTGATGTGTACTGTGACGCTTCATACCAAGGGTTAGGATGCGTGCTAATGCAAGATCGGAATGTGGTGGCGTATGCTTCGAGGCAATTGAAAGTTCATGAGAGAAATTATCCAACTCATGATTTGGAATTAGCAGCGGTGGTGTTTGCATTAAAGATATGGAGGCATTATTTGTATGGGGCTATATTCAATGTCTTTAGTGATCATAAGAGTTTAAAATACTTGTTTGATCAGAAAGAATTGAATATGAGGCAGAGGCGATGGTTGGAATTTCTCAAAGATTATGATTTTCAACTCCAATATCATCCAGGAAAAGCTAATGTGGTAGCAGATGCCCTGAGTAGAAAAGTACTTAGTGTTTCTACAATGATGATAAAGGAAGAGGAGTTACTCAATGAGTTCAGAAATTTAGAAGTATCTATGGAATTAGTGTCTGGGAAGATTTGTGTGGGTAGAATGGTAATTTTAAATGACTTGCTTAATATAATTCGAGATAAACAGGAGGAGGATGCGTTTTTGCAGAATGAGAGAGAACTGTTAAAGCAAGGTCACAAGGCAACAGTGGAAGAGGGATCAGATGGAATTTTAAGATTTCAAGGAAGAGTTTGTATACCTGACAATGCTGAATTAAAGACGGCAATATTGGATGAAGCCCATACTAGTAATTTAAGTTTGCATCCAGGAATGACCAAGATGTATCAAGATTTGAAGAAATTGTTTTGGTGGCCAAGGATGAAAAGAGACGTAGCGGAACGTGTGGCGTCTTGTTTAATTTGTCAGAAAGCGAAAGTGGAACATCAGAGGCCAGCTGGAATGTTGCAACCGCTTTCTATTCCAGAATGGAAATGGGACAATATTTCTATGGATTTTGTTACTGGGTTGCCAAGAACGAGAAAAGGTCATGACTCAATATGGGTTATTGTTGATAGGCTCACAAAGTCAGCTCATTTCTTGCCTATTAATATTAAGTATTCGTTAGAAAGATTAGCCCATATCTATATCAATGAGATTGTTAGATTGCATGGGGTACCTATTTCCATAATTTCTGATAGAGATCCAAGGTTTACATCAAGGTTTTGGCCAAATCTACAGAAAGCAATGGGAACTAAGCTACATTTAAGCTCTGCTTATCATCCACAAACTGATGGTCAGACTGAAAGAACTATACAATCTTTGGAAGATTTGTTGCGTGCTTGTGTGTTGGAGCAACAAGGGAGTTGGGATGAATTTTTATCTTTGATAGAATTCACCTACAATAATAGTTTTCACGCAAGTATAGGGATGGCACCCTATGAAGCATTGTATGGACGACGATGCCGAACACCTTTGTGTTGGTATCAAGATGGTGAAAGTATGACTATTGGGCCAGAATTAGTACAACAGACTACAGAGAAAGTAAAAATGATTCAAGAGAAGATGCGAACTACACAGAGTAGGCAAAAGAGTTATGCAGATAAAAGAAGGCGACCATTGGAATTTGAAGAAGGCGAGCATGTATTTTTGAGGGTGACTCCTACGACTGATATTGGAAGAGTTATTAAATCCAAGAAGCTTACACTTAAGTTTATTGGACCTTATCAGATTATCCGTAGGATAGGTCCTGTCGCTTATCAAGTTGCCTTACCGCCGTTTTTGTCTAATCTGCATAATGTATTTCATGTGTCCCAATTAAAGAAATATATTCCAGATCCGACACATGTGATACAACCTGATGAAGTACAGTTGAAGGAAAATTTGACGTACGAAACATTCCCTGTAAGGATTGAAGACAGAAAAGTGAAGCAGCTTCGAGGGAAGATGATTGAGTTAGTCAAAGTTATATGGAACGATGTGACCTAGGAGATGCTACATGGGAATTGGAAGATAAAATGAGGGAACAATATCCTCAATTATTTTAAGGTATGACAAATTTCGAGGACGAAATTTTTGTTTGTTGGGAGAGTTGTAACACCACGAAAATTCGACTTTAGGGTAAATGACAATTATGTCCCCAATGTACTCGCTTTATGCTTGTCTGTATAAAATGTTATTTTTGTTTTATTTTTTTAGAGCAGAAGGAGTTTAGTAAACTCAATTCTGAAAGACACTGTTCTGAATATTTTAATTTTTAGAATTTAACTGTGCGATAAAATAATTTTCAGTATTATTTTATTACTCAGTATAAAACTTGACAGTGGACCCGATACTGTATGTGTGGGACCCACGTATAGATAAAGTAAACAATAAGGAAATTAGGAATTTTGGACCAATAGGAACAAGACACCTAGAAGTCAAATTAATAAAGCTAAGTCAACAAAAATGGCTAAGCTAGTTAGATTAGAACTAGAATATTTAATTTAGTTAGTATAGTTACCTTAGGATCTAACTAAATTAATTACTACAACCTTAGTGTAACTAAATAGTGATAACTAGATAGTAATCTAGTTAGGCCTAACTAACTAGAATCCTAAACTAATTTAATTTAATATGTAACTAAACCTACATTTAAATATATAACTAATTAATTGGAAGAAACAAATTTAAATGGCTTTTTGCATGGAGAATTCGGCCAAGTGAGGAGAGCCACCGAGAAAGCTCTAGATGAATGCTTATTCATGCCATGATTCATCACCCATCAACCAATAGGAAACAAGCTTATCTTGTAAGACCAAATCCTAGCCTTTGAACCATTGGATGGCCTAGATTCATTCTTGAATTTTAACACATGCATTTAGACTTTTTCCTACTCACTTCTACGGCCAACACTTCAAGTAAATGCCTAATTAATTCCTTCACCTTCTCCTTCATTTTCACCGTCCACCATTGGAGACCCAAAGAGGCTATTCGGTCAAGCTTCATTCTCCATCATCCTTCCACTCAAAATTTCTCTTTTCTTATTTTTCTACTCCTAAACATCACTACAAGACCATCTCTAGTTGGAAGCTTCTTCTATTTCTTCCATTTTCAAGCTTGAAGACCACCTTTGAGAATCCATCTTCAAAGGTAAAACCCTTTGTTTTTCAATTTTATTTTCATTTCTAAGCTTCTAAGCCATGATTGAACCATGGTATTGTTCCTTTTTCTAGTAATAGCCTTTATAAAATTTTATTTATTTTCCTAGGACTCTAAGGAGGCAAAACCGAAATCACAAGGGAGAGGAAAAGAAGAAATTTTCATCATTTTAGGTAAGAGGAAGACCAAAATTTAATTAAATTAAAGAGTTATTAAGAAATTAAGGTTTGCTTGAATTTGTAAAATCCATAAGGATTCCTTTATGTGTTAATTTTTATAGCTTTTATTAATTGTTTAAGCTTTGATGTATTGTATATATTATACATTGTATATGTTTTACATTGTATGTGTTAGACTAGTGTTAGAAATGCATGAGCATTCCAAAGAGTGCAAACCCTAGGTTCGGTCACATTATTGAATGGAAAGAATCAAAGTATTTTACAATGTTGTTAATGAATACAAAGTATATTTAGAAACTAATTTGAGTATTGTTAATATTTATAAAGAATACATAATAATATAAAATATTTTACCGTAATTAGGAAAAATATTTTAAATGGTCTTAAATGATTTAATAATTATTTTTATAGTTTAGAAGTATTTATGTGAGTAAATGACGAGAACATGATTTAAAACTTACACGATTGAGAAAACAGCAAAATGTATTTACGCGATTTGAAAATGTGAGGTACATTGTGAAAACGGCAAGATTTTTGAAAATGAAATAAAATTTCTACGCGATTGATGAAAACAGTGAGTTTTCTATCGGGCCAAAGTGGTGGACTCGGATGTGTAGACTGTACAAGTGCGCCAAGTGGGAGCGTACTGTATTTGGAAATTTTTGCCATGGTGGGCATTTTCGTAATTATTTTTGTCATAGAGGACAATTACGTGATTATTTTGCCATTGAGGGCATTTTTGTAAATAAATTAAGTTGGAGGGTATTTTTGTAAATAATTAAAGTTTGAAGTGTATTTTTGAAATTATTCAAAGTTTGATGGCATTTTTGTAAATAATAGAAGTTAAGGGCGTTTTTGTAAATAATGAAGATTTAATGGTATTTCTGTAAATAATTTCAGAAATTTATGGCACTTATATAAATAATTGAAACTTGAGGGTATTTTGGTAATTACGCATCTGTTCATGCATTGAGTCATGCCAAATTCGAAATTTGGTGATTTGATTGACGAGATGAATAACATCGTGTTGTCGATGTGATAGGCATAGTGTGTTCATTTTCTGATATGAACTTGGAGTTCATAGTGTGCACTATTCCATATGTGGACAGGAGGTAGCTCCTTCTGGGCCGTGGTACGTGATGACACACTTATGTTCTTGACAAGCACTAACCTTAATCAAGTTTTGAGAGGACTATCTGACTGCCTGTAGTACACAATTAATTGACTGTGTGTCTGGGTTGTGTATTATGCCATTATGTTTATTTTTCGTGGGCTATAGACACAAAGTATTGACAGTGCAATAGCAATCACAACGATCAGCTATAGACACAAAGTTTTGACAGTGCAATAGCTGGTCGGGGTAGCCAAAGCTATAGACACAAAGGGTGGACAGTGCAATAGCTGGATTGGCTGGGCAGTACTAATAGAAGTCTCATCTCATTCTCTCTGATATCTGAGTATGTGTTGTAGCTCCATGGAGTAGAAATGAGTCATTTTATACTTTGTCATATTCATTTTAAATTCATTATATTGTGTGATGAATATTTTGAACTGCTATGAGATTTATGTACATTATGGATTTTATTTATGTTAATGTTGTATTATTATTTCATATGTGATATTTATTGGTTATTTTAAGTTGTCTTACCTCTCTATTTGTTGTATATATTGTTTGCTTTGTTTGTTGTGTGTATATATATATATATTTAGACTATGAAGAAGGGGTTGAAGAACCAGAGTTGGGCGGTGAGTACCTAGCAGAGGAAGAACCACGATCTACAGATTTTCAGTCCGAAGACCGAAGTCTTAGATCATCTCTAGTGTTAGTACTGATAGGGTGAGATGTCGACACCCGGATTTTTGGGTTTTATCAGTTTGGAGTTCCACGGAGGAGCGGACAGTTGGCGCATCTATGGAGAACGTAATGTGGTTGCTTATACAGGGATTTATTACTATGTCTTTGCGACCAGAGTCTGTATCTGTCCCAGTTTTTGTATCAGATTTCTATGTTCAGTTAGAGCTACCATTAGGAGTCCGCCGTCACTGGAACGGTCTATTTCGGACTCCCTATGAGTTTAGTGTTGTGTCTTCTGCTAGAACACTGCACGTTCGGACCCCTAACTATATTCCCGGTCCCACAGCACCCGAGTTCCTCGCTCATAGGTCCTCGGGAGGCGTCATGCGTTTATGTCATTGGAGGAATCATCCAGAATGTTTCTCTAAGTGACTAAAATGTATGACGTGCACTTGGGTTTGTTATCTTCGATCTTGGGTTGTAAATATAAACTTTTATGCTTTCTTTTTCTTTTGGTATGTATTTTTATTTGGGTTTGTAAATTATGTGTAAATTATTTGTACAACTTAGGAGAACAAAACTTATGTAAATTTTTGTATATTAGTATCTGATGGATATGTTTATGGATATAATGTATATTGTACAGGGGTGTGCTGATATTATCTATGTATGTGTGTATAAGAATAAATTTTTTTTAAGGTGAAAATCTGGAGGATATAACTTTTATGTTTTCGAAACAAAGTAAGTGCACAGGTTTTATTACTTATCTATATCAAAACCTTATAATTTGATTATTCTCGTTAATTGTTATTTTATTTTAATAATAAAGGTGACACTCCCACAAGAGTGTTACAATTGACCCTATGACCAACAAACTTAACTTGTTTATCATCCTTTCCCTCAATTATGCAATAAGAGGAATCAAATATAACTCTATTGCCTTTATCACATAATTGACTAATACTAAGCAAATTATGTTTAAGTCCTTCAACAAGCAAAACATTATCAATAGATGATGAAGGGATCTTACCAACTTTGCCAATTCCAAGAATCTTCCCTTTGTTATTATCACCATATGTGACATGATCATGTTTCTTGTGGGTAAGGGAAGAGAACTTGGAGCCATCACCGGTCATGTGCTTGGAGCAACCACTATCAAGATACCAACTTGAGCTCTTGGTCTTCAAGCACACCTACAACACACATTCAAGATTTAACCTTTGGTACCCAAATTGTTTTGGGTCTTTGAGTGTTAGAATTAGGTATGGTGCCTTTAGGGACCCAAACCCTTTTGATTCCAACCTTGGTGTTTATGTTCTTTCTAACATTGCAAGTGGATGCACTATGCCCTTTCCTACCACAATGAAAACATTTAACAAAGGGACTACTTGAAGTTTTTGAGAAAACAAAGAAGTTCTTATAAGACTTTTGATGGTTGTTTGGATTAAATCCCAAACCGGCTTTTTGAAAAATACATTTTTGTCTCCCTAACAACACATTCAAGTTATCTCTTCCAAAAGTGAATTTTGCAAGAGTGTTGTTCAAGTCTTCAATTTCTTTTTCAAAAACTTTACATGATAAACAAGGTAATGATATGGATGCATTATCATGTGAGGAACAAGTCATACATAATGAATTAGCATCTATGAGTCCTAAGGTCTCATTTTCAATTTTAAGTTCATTTAACTCATTAGTTAAGGTAGAAACTTTGTTTGTTAATAGGGAGATTATTTTATTGGAAGTCAAAATCATTTTTGTGAGCCTCAAAGACTCATCATGCAATTCTTGAAAGGTATCTTGCAATTCATCATAAGAAGGTGGAGGTTCTAGGCTAGAAGAAGTTACCTCGGTATCGCTTTCTCCACTTTCTTCTCCTTGAGCCATGAGACAAAGATGGGCTTCTTCATTCTCCGAATCATCGGAAGAGCTTAGGTCATTATCCTCCCAAGCTATATATGCTCTTCTTCCTTTCTTTTCCTTGGAGGGTCTTTTCTCAAACTTCTCCGTCTTCTTGAAATATATAGGACACTCCATTTTCATGTGCCCTGGTTTTCCGCATTCGTAGCATTTTGGAGGAGTAGATGATCATTCTCCTTTGTGATAAGCTTTCTTTTGAGAAAATGGTGGTCTTCTTTGAAATTCCTTTTTCTTTAAGAATCTTCTGAACTTTCTCACAAAGAGACTAAGATTCTCCTCACTTAGCTCAATATTTTCAGCATCCTCTTCACCATCTTCATCATCATCTTCAAGTATGGAAGAGGTGGCTTTGAGTGCAATTCCCTTCTTCTTTTTATCATGCTCTTCACTTTGATTGAGCTTATTTAGTTCTAGCTCATGTTCTTGAAGCTTTCCGAATAGGGTGGCTAGAGACATTGTTGATAAATCTCTTGATTCCGCAATAGCTGTTACTTTGGGTTGCCAACTCCTGCTTAGACATCTCAAGGCTTTATTAATAAGATCCTCATTAGGAAATGTCTTTCCCAATGAGATGAGATGATTAACAATGTGAGTAAATCTCTTTTGCATATCTGGAATACTCTCACCTTGGTTCATTCTAAACAATTCATATTCATAAGTAAGAGTGTTTATTCGAGATCGTTTTACCTCACTAGTACCTTCATGAGTTACTTGTAGGGTATCCCACATTTCTTTTGCGGTCTTACAATTTGACACCCTAAAGAATTCATCATACCCCAAGGATGTGGTGATGATGTTCTTGGCTCTCAAATTGTATTGAACCTTCCTTTTATCATTATCGGTCCATTCATTTCTAGGTGTATTAATTATCACACCATCTTTAGTTTGTGTTGGGACAAAAGCACCATTTTCAATGGCGTCCCACACATCTAAGTCAATAGCTTCAATGAAAATTTTCATTCTTTCTTTCCAATAAGCATAACCATCCCCATTGAAATAAGGAGGTCTATTTATAGAAGAACCTTCATTTGAAAAACCATTTGAAGCCATCACTTCTCTTGAAGCTGCTAAGCTCTTTATACAAGAGTTTAGCTCTGATACCACTTGTTACCAAGTGGCCTCAATACTCAAGAGGGGGTGAATTGAGTATGTAAGACAAGTTTGCAAATCTTTCGCAAATCGTTTGATAAACAATTTTCGTTGAAGCTATTTGATGATTAGAACTGATTGGATATACGAAATAAATACTTTTACTTATAAATGCAATAATTAAGAAGAACAATATTCAAGCTATTCAATGAAATAGTGCTTAATGTAAAGAGAAGGGTTTAGAGAGAACAAACACAGCGATTTATCTTGGTTCGATCACCAATCCACTTGTGATCTACGTCCAGTCCCCAAGCAACAACTTGAGATTTTTCACTATATCTTCAAGCTTCAATGGGTGCTTGACAACCACTACAACCTTGAGCACTCAACACAATGGGATACCTCACCCTAATGCTTGAGCCTCTATTTTCCAAGGGATACCTCACCCTTACAATACAAGAGGGATACCTCACCCTCTCTAAACAGATTGTATAAGATTTAAATGGAAGAAACTCTCTCTAGAGCAAGTATTACAAATTGAAGAGCTATGGTATTTGAGATTCACACAAATTCAAGCTCAAAACAAAGGATTTTGTAGAATGATGAGAAAAACTTGTTTAAAGCTCAATGATAATTTTCCAGAAAGTTTGAATTAGTTTTTCTAACCCTCCAACGAAGCCCAACATCCAAATATATAGGTATGTGTTAATTAATGCCGTTGGAGGTGGTTGTGAGCAATTAATGCTCAGCAATATAGCCGTTATGGGCTTCTTCTTATTTTTCCAGAACATAGGCTAACCGGTTAGCCAAGTATCCTAACCGGTTAAGGGCTCATTTAGGCTTAAAGAGAAGTGTTCTGGTTTAATAACTAACCGGTTAGGAATATGTCCTAATCGGTTAGGACACCACGAAAATGAGTTCTGGGAAGGATGCTAACCGGTTAGACCTACAAGCTAATCGGTTAGGACAGAGTTAGAATAGCTTCTGAGTTGATGAATAACCGGTTAGGTCTTCTACCTAATCGGTTAGGCCAAAACGATTTTGGCTTCTGAGTTACAGAATAACTGGTTAGGCCATCTGCCTAATCGGTTAGGACAGGATTAGAATGACTTCTGAGTTTATGAATAACTAGTTAGGTCTTTTACCTGATCGGTTAGGCCAAAATGATTTTGGCTTCTGGGAGTGAGACTAACCGGTTAGATCTTTCACCTAATTGGTTAGGACAAACACAATTTGGCTTCTGAGTTATTAAATAACCGGTTAGGCACCTTGCCTAATTGGTTAGGCGTTTGAAAGAACATGAGGCAAACTATTGTTTGAGCAAGCTAACCGGTTAGGAGCTGGTCCTAATCGGTTAGGGGCCTTAGAAATTTGACTCCTAACAATTACAGAAGCAGTTTTGTGTATGTTAGAAGGAGTTGGTAAGTTCAAAAAAGCTTGTCTCAAGTTTGACATATGCAGGGAAACTTACTTGATAGAGAATATAAGATTTCAAAGCATTTGTTGCACAAAAATGTTTTTGATCCTAACTTGAAAAACCATTTTGCAAATACATTTTAAGGAAGTCATTTGAGCTTAAGGTGAATCTATAGAATACCTTTACACTAGATCGATAACCTATATACTAAGCTTGAGTTCCTTGTGACTTGATCATTGTATTCCCATTGCTTTCTTGTTTGTCGACATCAAAACCATTTGCATCTTGTCCTTGTCAATCACAATACATAAGTTATGCCAATTTCAATAGACACTTGGACAGAACGTAGCAGCCATCAAGAGGCATAAACCCTAATGTGGTATGGACGCAATTAGGCTTGAAAATTAGGGATTTTCTTCAACCTTTCCACCTTTCTACAATAGAGTTTGTCATATTCTTCCCTTTGTGTTCTTCTTTTTCGCTTTGTAACTAAACCCTTTTTCGTTAGGGTTATGATGGATCTTGTTCCTAGATGATGTAAATTCTTTTATGGGTTTAATCAATGTTTCTATTTCATGATTTATGTATTTATCTCTTTTCTTAATGTTTTTCTAAATCTGGCCAATTTGAGAATGATTTTTAAGTTTATGTATGATTTGGGAAAAATTACATGAACCTAGAACTTGTGATAAACATCATAATTTCTGCAATAACTAGGAATAGACGTTATGAGTTATGTGGTCTTTCTTTTAATTCCCTTGTTCTTGATAGTGTCTTTCTATTTGGGATTAGACTAAGAGATTAGTTAATTCTAAATAGTGTAAGAGGATTAATATACCAAGGGTTTGGGTATTAATTAATTTTAGAAATTGACCATGAATCATTGGAATAGGACTTGGTTAAACCAATATTTGACTTTGCATTTAAAGAGTTCAAGTGAAATTTGACCCTTAACCTTTTGATATTATTATGTTCCAACTCAACCCAATTAATTATTTTTTTTTTGTTATTTTTGTTTATTCTTTCTTTTTATTATTTTTATCAACTCTCTTTTCTATAGCTTGAATAGTATCGATTTGGAAAACTTAGTAATTAATAACATAATCCTTGTGGGAATGATACTTTACTCAGTTTTTATTACTTTTGTCGATTTTGTGCATTTATCAATTCCACATCAAGTTTTTGGCACATTTTAGGAGATTATTGTTTTCAATATTAAATAGTAGTTGAAGAGATACTAATTTAAGTATTTTTTTCTTTTGTTCTTTTTTTTTTATTTTTTTTATTTTTCTAATTTTAATTTTTATATTTTTAATTTTTTTATTTTTATTTTCTTTGTTTACTTTTATTAGTCTTTTATTTTTATTTTATTTTCTTTACTTCACTCTGGGTTGTTTGTTTGTTTGTTTATGCAAGGTTCTTTGGAGTCAGATGAATTGCTTTTTGATCCAGAAATAGAGAGAATAGCTAAAGCAAATAGGAAAACAACTAGAGAAAGGAAGAAACTTGAAGAAACAAAAGAAAAGATGGTAGAAATAGTTGTAACTGCAGAGCGAAGACACACTTTGGGTGACTATGCTACTCCATCTGTTGAGAATGTTTTTACCAGTATTGTGCACCCTGCTATTCAAGCCAATAACTTTGAGATTAAACCAGCACTTCTACAGTTGGTGCAACATAATCAATTTGGGGGAGGTCAAGCAGAAGATCCAAACTTGCACATTACAAATTTCTTGCAGCTCTGTGATACTATTAAGTATAATGGCGTTACTGATGATGCCATTAGATTACAGTTGTTCCCATTTTCTCTAAGAGACAAAGAAAAGAGCTGGCTACAAGCCCAGCCACAAGGGAGCATCTCTACTTGGGAGGACTTGGTCAGCAAATTTTTGACTCGATACTTCTCTCCATCAATGTTTGTGAAGATGAGGGGTGAAATAGCTTGTTTTACTCAAAATCAAGGGGAGTCGTTATATGAATCTTGGGAGAGATTTAAGGGGCCATTAAGGAGATGTCCTCAACATGCATTTGAGGTTTGGCAGCAGGTGCAAATTTTCTATAATGGTTTAAATCATCCTACTAGGGCTATGGTGGATGCATCTGTAGGCGGATCTCTGAATACCAAAACTCTTGAAGAAGCTCAAGAATTATTTGAGACTATGGCCACTAACGAATATCAGTTGCCTAGTGGGAGAGCAGTAGTCAAACAAGGTGTTATAGAGCTTGGCACTCTCGATGCCTTACTTGCTCAAAATAAAAGTATTTTTGCAGTACTTAGCCAACCTCACCAAACGAGTTGAGAGTATACAGGTAAATTATGTGAACCACCAAATGTTAATTTATGATTTCTATGGAGGTAACCATGTTAATGGTGGATGTGAGGCAAGCAATTGTGGTTTCAGTTCTGAAGAATAGGTCAATTATATGGGTAATCCTTCCAGACCCTAAGGTATTCCATTTTTAAATACATATAATCCAGGGTGGACGAATCATCCTAATTTTTCGTGGAGCAATCAAATGGTGCCATTGAATCCTCAACTAGAGAAGAAGTCTCCTCTTGAGATTGCACTTGAGAAACTTTCTATACAGACTTCTGGTTTTGTGCAACAGACTTTTGCTTTTATGGAGGAAACAAAGGCAACTTTTCAGAATCAAGGAGTTGTTATTAGAAATTTAGAGAATCAAGTGGGGCAGATAGCGAAACAACTTCAAGAGAGATCTTCAGGTACCTTACCAAGTGATATTATTATCAATCCAAAGAAGCAATGTCATACAATTACACTGAGAAGTGGCAATACTTTGGAAGGGCAAGTTAAAGAAGCACTTGATTCATCATGAATTAAAAAAACTAATGTTCTTGTTGCGAATGTCTCAACTCAAGCATGCTGTAATGAAGAAGTTAAAAATGAGCAACCAAAGTGGCAAAGGAAAAAGAAGGAACGTGAGTAGAATATGGCAATTGACCCTTCAATGTATGCTAGACTCCTATTTCCTCAAAGGTTAAAGAAAGAGAACCAAGAAAGGAAATTCTCAAAGTTCTTAAATGTCTTCAAAAGTTACAGATAAATATTCCTTTTGCTGAAGCACTTGAGCAGATGCCCTCTTATGCAAAGTTCATGAAAGATTTGCTCTTAAAGAAGAGGAAACTCAAGGAAGATGAGACTGTGGCACTTACTAAGGAGTGCAGGGCTATAATTTAGAGCAAACTGCCACCTAAATTGAAAGATCCAGGTAGTTTCACCATTCCGTGTACTATTAGTGAGTTGACCATTGAGAAAGCTCTATGTGTTCTAGGAGCTAGCATTAATTTGATGCCATTGTCTATCTTGCACAAGTTGGGAATTGATAAAGTTAAGCCTATAATGGTTTCTCTTTAATTAGAAGATCAATCAGTCAGACATTCGTACTGTATTGTGGAAGATTTGCTAGTGAAGGTTGATAAATTTATTTTTCCAGTTAACTTTGTAGTCTTAGATATAGACGAGGATGCTGATATCCCGTTAATTCTGGGGAGACCATTCTTAGCAACATCAGGAGCATTGATTGATGTGCCAATAGGAGAGCTTATTTTGAGGGTGGATGGAGATCAAGTGACTATAAATGTTTTTAATAAGTCTGCCCCAACATCAGATATTTTATGCCTTTGTTAATTATATTCAAAATAAATTTCAAAAGGGGTTGGATGGTAAGAACTCTTCTTCATCCATTATTGTTGACTCTCCCAGTTCCAAGATTATTGATGAAAAGGAGAAAGGTCCTCCTCTTTTTAAGATTGCTGGAATAAGAAAAGATCTTCCGATTTCCACTGATTCATTGCAGATAGATCCATTAAAATCTGACTTGCCACCTGTTGAAAAATTGAGATCTCCATGGCCTGATGAGATTTTCCATGCTAAGGTGTATTCAGAACAACCTGATCCAAGTCAAGTTCCAAACACTTGTGGGGATTTCAAAGGCAGTGACAGAGTATGGAGGCAAAGAACTAATAAGAGAAAAATGTCATCCTACTTCTCTTGCTTCAAGCCACCTTGATGAGTTAAAAAGGCAACGTCGAGCTAATGACGTTAAACAATCACTTTTTGGGAAATAACCCAAATTTTCTCTCTTTTTCTCTTTTTTTGTTTTATTTTGTTATTTTATTATTTTTCTATTTTTGTTTTGAAGGTAATGTTGAGTCGGCTTAGGTGCCTCCCTGAGTTCGGAGCCTTTGTAGGGGGATGTATATAGCTGTCGGCCACCAAAAAGATTTTTCTTCACTTTCCTTTAGCTTTTAATTAATGCATTTATTTATTTGTTCTTTTTTATTTTTATTTTGCCATCATCACTCATTTTTTGTTTTGAGTCATTATGTGCATGTCAATTTATTGAATTGAATATCTAATGATTATCTGAATTATGGATTGGTTTGATTTCTTAGGATAGCACATGATAATCTATGAGTTGTGTTTATCTCTATTGTTTCAATTGTGTATGGACGTATTTCCCATCTTTATGATTAATAGACCTTGGAATTTAATTGTATGTCAAGCTTAGAGAAAGTTTATGGGATTGCATGTGTGTGGATCATTTGCATCAAAAAGTTGTTTGATTCTTTTTTTAGGCGAAATTCTAGGCAGTGCATGATTAAGGAAATGATTAGGGCATTCTTTGGACCGTTTGAGCCTTTCAAGCCAACCTGCATACACATTTTATCCTTAGGTCCCTTTTGCAGCCTTATTATTGTTTCGCCTTTATTTCTTTTCACTTACCCACATTTTCTTTTTCCCATACCTATAAAAAAATTCCTCTTTTACATAACCTTTGTTGAGTGCATATCTTGTATTATTTTATTATTCAAGTTTTTGTTATTTTTGTACATGAAGTTTTGTGGAGCTGAAAAATTTCAAAAAAAAAATTAAAAAAATTGAAGAAAAAATAGAAAAAAAGAGAAAGTCTACCCAAAGTATTGCAAAGAAATAAGTTTGGGGGTGGAGGTTGTTGAAGAAACAAAAAGAAAAAATAAAAACAAAGTAAATATTGCATTGATTCTTATGCTCCGTTTTGCACTTCTCCTACATTCTGTGGCTTGGATTGTAAATTTGCATGATTTTGTATCTCAACTTTTGTTTTCATTTTCCTACCACTTCTTTCTTAACCCATACCCTTGGTCTTACATTACAAGCTTTGTAAAGTCCATTTTGATCCTTGGTTGTGTATTGTTTACATTAGTAGAGAGAGAGATGAAAAACAACCCTATGGATGTGAGTTTGATGTGCACTTGCAATTTTTTTTTGAACCTATCTGTGTTTGTACTTTATGAGGAGATTGAGTCTTTCATTCATGTTTTTGAGAAGTCATTTGTGCATAACAGTTGCATGTGAGAGATAATGTGTAATTGGATTGTTTATGTATGATATTTTGAAATTAGATTGTGAAGCAATTTCTGAGGATATGAATGATTTTTAATACCCAGTGTTGCCATTTTTGAGTCTGTGTGTTTTGAGTTTTTATCTGTTTAGTCTTTTTGTGTTGTTTTTGTTTTACTTTTTACTTGAGGATAAGAAAAAGCTTAAGTTTGGGGGAGTGATGAACCTGCAAAAATTCATATTTTTACAATTCAAAGTCTTGAGTTTTCATTCTCTTTTAATGTTTTTGATTGAGTTTATTCTTAATTTTATTTTGTTTTTAAGTTATTCTAAATTATGTTTTAATTGTGTGTTTTTATGTGTTTTTGATAAGTAATTATGCATGGAAGAAGACTGAACGATTATACGAGACACAGAGCTAAATTACATTCTGGTGGTCTAGCGCCCAAACACTGGAAAACCAGTGCCAAAGGAGGTTTTAATTCTGGTCATTTAGCGCCTAGGCGCTGAAGATGCAGCGCCTGAGTGCACGTTACGTATCAAAATTGTAGGAAAGATGCTAGCGCCTAGGCACTGGAAACATAGCGCCTGAGCGCTTGCTGCGTAACCTGACATGTTATTTTCACTATAAATATATAAGTTATGCCAATTTCGATAGACACTTGGATAGAACGCAGCAGCCATCAAGAGGCACAAACCCTAATGTGGTGTGGGCGTAATTAGGTTTGAAAATTAGGGATTTTCTTCAACCTTTCCACCTTTCTATAATGAAGTTTGTCATATTCTTCCCTTTGTGTTCTTCTTTTTCCATCTGTAACTAATCCTTTTTTCATTAGGGTGATGATGGATCTTGTTCTTGGATGATGCAAATTCTTTTATGGGTTTAATCAATGTTTTTATTTCATGATTTATGTGTTCATCTCTTTTCTTAATGGTTTTCTAAATTTGGCCAATTTGGGAATGATTTTTGGGTTTATGTATGATTTAGCAAAATTTGCATGAACCTAGAACTTGTGATAAACATCATAATTTCTATAATCTCTAGGAATAGACGTTGTGGGTTATGTGGTCTTTCTTTTAATTTCCTTATTTTTGATAATGCCTTTCTATTTGTGATTAGACTAAGGGATTAGTTAATTCTAAACAGTGTAAGAGGATTAATATACCAAAGGATTGTCTATTAATTAATTTTGGGAATTGGCCATGAATCATTAGAATAGGACTTGATAAAATCAATATTTAACATTGCATTTAAAGAGTTCAAATGAAATCTGACCCCTAACCTTTTCATACCATTGTTTTCCAACTCAACCTAATTAATTAAATTTGGCTTTTGTTATTTTTGTTATTCTTTCTTTTTATTGTTTTTACCAACTTTCTTTTAGATAGCTTGAATAGTATCGATTTGGCAAACTTAGTAACTGATAACATAATCCTCGTGGGAACGATACTTTACTTACTCTTTATTACTTTTGTCGATTTGGTGCACTTGCCAATTCCACATCAAGTTTTTTGGCTATATGTGATTGTATGATTTTTATGGTATACATGAAATTGTTATTACATGAATTGATGATTGAAATGCTTTGTATGCTTTGATTCATATGTGAAAGGCAAGCTTTTTGGTCCCAAGGACCACTTTTGGCTCACGGCCACATAGCCCAAAGAGGGGTATCCAAAGTAAAAATGTTTTATTAATTGAAAACTTAGATGATTAGGGGACTAGAATACGATTTAAGAATTTACAAGTTAAAAAGAAGATGAACAAAGTTTTGTTATTTAACAAGAATTAATTTTCGGCCTTAGCAAAAGAAATAAGCTTTAGAGGATGATTTGAAATTTAAAATGTTTTATTTTAGTGAGTTTTTAGTAACAGTAGAGGAAAATGTTTTAAAATGTTTACGCGATTGAAAAATAATGTAAAGATGTTATGTGGTTTTGAGACGTAACAAAAAGTGTTACGCGTTTGTGATAAAATAGTGAAAATGGTTCATGTTTTGATAAAAATAGTAGTTTTACTGTCAGACCGATGTACAGGACCCGGAGATATCAGTTGATGGCTTAACCCAGTAGTGGTTTGTTTTTCATGGAATTTATGTTGTTAATGAGTATTGATTTATTTGAATCATGTGATCATGCATTGTGAAAGTTGTGGTGACTTTGTTGTTAAGGCCATATGCCTAAAAGATGAATTACACCTTTATGCGGTTATGAATTGCATAGTGAAGGTCTATGAATGACCTTGGAGGCGTCGGGGCACGGGTATCCCACAAGTGGCCAGTTAGTAGCTCTACTGGGCCGTGGTGACTGTGCAATGCACCAACGATATCAACGAGACACTATTCCTACTCCCGATCCGGTACAGAATGTCTTGTATATGCCCCGATGCATACGCTGATATATTTGAAAGCGTTGATTTGAGGCTAATGATATACAGACATGACTCCCCGATCATTCTCTCCGATATTTGGTTTTAGCTCCATAGAGTAGGGGTCGGTTCATTGTGCATTTGCATAGTCATTGGACTTGTTGTTGTGTATATATATATATATATATATATATATATATATACACACACACATCATTGAATTATCTGCTGATAAATATCATGATTGTAATTGTTAACTCTATATTATGTGGCTTTATTATTGTTACTGTTTCTTGCTGCCATACTGGTATGTGATGTAGGGGATCTGACCTCTTTATGGTTTTGTTCTGTCTGTTCTATTTTATGTTATCCTCTATGAAGATTGTGATGGCGACGAGGAGAGATCTACTGGGTTATGTTAAAGTGTAGTTTCTTGGAGGCATTGATGCCTAGCGTATCCATTTGGATACGGAATAGATACAGTACTATAGAGATATTACTGTGAAAATAGGTTTGCCCCAATGATTTAATATGTTAAGTTTTGATAATGACAAATACAAGACAAAAAGAATGATGCTTATGCTTTATAGTTGTGCTTAATAAATGACAAATACATCACAAAAGAATGTTGATCATGTTACATAGATGTGCTTAATGAGATATATTGTATCATGTATGATGATGTAATTTATCTAATTATATTCCATTTAATAATCATGCAATGAGATATATGTAACATTCATCATATAATATATCCAATAATGCATTATATGAGTTGTATTGAATTAATATTGGATTTGATTCTATTTTGATGAAAATATGTAAAGTGTTCTTTGTTGCATCCTATATAGGCATATCTATTTGTATTTGATAAATATCTTATTTGAATGTGTCTATGAAAGTCTTATATGCATGTTAGACTAACTATAGTTATATATTTACGAATCATGCATATGAAGATATTGAGTTATGAATATGGACTAATTATGCTTGTTTTAAGTGAGTAATACTTTGTAGG
This sequence comes from Ormosia semicastrata, assembly GCA_029884595.1. Lineage (NCBI taxonomy): Eukaryota > Viridiplantae > Streptophyta > Magnoliopsida > Fabales > Fabaceae > Ormosia > Ormosia semicastrata. The sequence goes on from JAQQTO010000060.1 coordinate 48,145,637, forward strand.
ATAGTCCAAATACCAAGAGTGAGCATTGCAATAAGAATGCAAAAGATCACAACTATGCTCAACTCAAGAAGGATGAGAATGAAAAGATGTTTCAAGCATTTGCAAGTTTTGAGGAGAAGATTTTCTTTGGAAGCTTGGATTACATCAAGAATTGATGGTAGCAAAAGATCAAGTCCAACATCTTCAAGAATAGCTTATAGGACTTAGATCTTGTGTAAAGGTAAATGAGAATCACACTAAGCTCAAATAAGTTTTAAACATCTTTACAAGTATTTTTAAAATGCTTAAATGCCCAACAAAATGTTTTTGGAAAGCTAGCCTTAGTGGTATTTCAAATCTGTGAAAATTAGTCAAGTTTGTGTTTTGTAAAACTGACATTTAGTTACTCTTCTAATTATAACTTTCAAACTACTTTGAGTATTGTTTTGAAATTATTTCATATGAAAATAGACTCAAATATCTTTCCAATGAGTGGTCATTTGCTTTAAACGGATAGGAAACGAAAAAGTTATGACCAATTAAAGTTTGAGTTTTGAAAATCTGACCTTTGGTTACTATTTTGATCATATCTTTCAAAATACTTTGAGTTTTTTCTGAAACGTCTTTCATATGAAAATAGACTCAAATATCTTTCTAATGAGTAGTCATTCGCTTTAATCGGATAAGAAATGAAGAAATTATGACCTTTTAAAGTCAGTTTTCAAAACCAGAAATGGTGTAATCGATTACACAAGTCATGTAATCGATTACAACGTTGACAGAAGCCGTGTAATCGATTACACAAAGTATGTAATCAGTTACAAAGTGCCCAGAAAGCTTGTAATCGATTACATGAAGCTTGTAATCGATTACCAAGTGCTCAGGAACGTTTCTAACGGCTATAAACGGCTAGTTTTCATTGAAAATCATTATAAAACATTACCAACAGCTATTTTATCACTTGGGCTCTATATATAAGTGTTGTATGAAGCTTATACACCTCCTAAACACTAGAATTGATCCTTGAATCATCAAAATCATATTTTTGAGCTTTAAAGTGTGAATTTTTTATACTCATTGAGCTTCAACTTGTATTATCCACTCTTGAGAGAGTTTTCTTATTATCCATACTTTGTTCTTCAAGTTGTATATCCACTGTTGTGAGAGTTTCTATTCTTTCTCTTCATCTTGAAATCATTGTACGAGGGTGAGGTATTCCTCAAGAGAGAAAATGGTGAGGTATCCTTTGTAGTGAGACTCAAACACAATGGGTGAGGTATCCCAAAGGTGTTGTGAGTGTTCTTCATTGTAAAGGTCATCAAGCACCTGTGAAGCTTGAAGAATTGGAGGCTCTAGCACAAGGGTGAGGTATCCCAAGGTGTGAGGAGTCGTCTTGCATGTACAAAGGTTTTCCTAGTACCCGTGAAGTCTAGGAGATAGTGAAGAAAATCTCAAGTTAAGCTTGGGGACTGGACGTAGGCCACAAGTGGTTGGTGGCTGAACTAGGATAATTCTTAGTGTTTGCTCTTTTCAACCCTATCTCTTTATATTTGTGCTTTAACTATATATGCTTGAGTTGATCTTGATATCTAGTTTATTTGTTTGATTTATCCTTTAACCCAAGTTATATTTGAGTAATCCTTAATAGTTGTGCCTTTGCTATGCATGTTCCGCTGCATTTATTAATTGAGTGATTTAAAATGTGTAATTTGTCAAAGTTGCATTAAAACTTGTCATCACCCAATTCACCCCCCTTTTGGGTAATGGTTGCCATGCCTAACAAGTGGTATCAGAGCTTCGTGCTCTGGTAAAAGCTTAACAGCTTAGAGTTAAAGATCTTTGTGTGTTTGGCAACCATTACAACCTTTTCAAAATGGAAGGTTTTGAAATTAATAAACCACCATTCTTTGATGGTGTGAATTTCGTTTATTGGAAAGCTAGAATGGAAATTTATATGCAATCTATTGATATTGAATTGTGGGATATTATACTTGATGAATTTACATGCAAATCAAAACAAACTTGGAATGACTATGATAAGAAATGCTTTTCATTAAACATTAGAGCAATGCAAATATTGAGAAGTGGTTTAAATGATGATACTTATGCTAAAATTAAGAGTTGCTCTAGCGCTAAAGATATATGGGATACTCTTGATGATATCTATCTTGCTAACAATGATTTTTTGTATAAAGTTGTACATAGAGAGCAAGAAGAGCAAAAACCATTGAAGGAATCTTGTTGTGAAAAATATCCTCAAAATGATGCTCAATTTGAAGAGGTGGCAAAGCAAAACCAATTGGTATATACTCTTGAAGCTTTGATGCACAACAATGAGGAAGATGGTGATTCTCTTGAAGAGTCATTAATGCAAGAAATTGTGACAACCTCTCACTTGACTCCAAAGAACCTTGAGGTAAATAATGCCTATCTTGATTATGGTCCTTCCTATGATGAGCTACAATGTGCATATGATGAATTATATGATGGTTTGTTGAATTTAGAAAATAAAAATTTATCTTGTTTGGAAAACATTTCCTCCATTGAAAATGAAATTGAGATTTTGAAAAATGTTTGTACTTTTCTTGATGAGAAAATGTCTTTGAAATGTGAAACCTCAACTTCTTGTAAAAAGTGCATTGATTTAGACAATCAAGTTGAGGACATATATTCCAAACTTGCCAAAGCAAATAATTCTAATTGCTTACATTCTATGCTTGTTAATGAGAATAAAATTAATATTATTCCACATAAAAGTTCAAGCAAGACTTATGACAAAAATAGTTTAGAATATAAAAACAACAAAAGGCTTAAGTTTTCTAAAAATAATCTTCAAATGACCAAGCCATCATTAAATTCAATTGTTTATAATTTTTGTAGTCATCTAGGACATATTTCTCATTTATGCAATTATAGAAGAAATTCTTATATGAGAAATAACATGGTTTGGGTTCCTAAAAATCATAAAGGCTCTAGTACTAACATTCAAGGACTTAAAATGAAGTGGGTACCAAAATGTCCTCCTAGTGTTTCAATTATGCAGAAATCTTCTCACAAGGATGGACAAATTAGTCAAGTGAAAAAGGAATCATCAAGGGGGATGCTTCCAAAGCCCATTGGTAGAAGTTTTGATCAAAGAAAGAAGATGACTTCAACCAAAGCTTCTCAAGTACAAAATGTGGAACCTGCAAAGGTCAAAACACCAAAAGAGAAGCAATGGGTAAAGAAAAGAGTTTTCTTGATTACCAAGGCCAATGTATCAAATGTTTTTACCTCTTATGCACATTCACTTAAAAAGATAATGAATATGAAGTATATTCCTTGTAGGCCCTAGGTAAATGATAGAATCATGTGCACTTAGTAAAATATGAATATTTTGTTTAGCACATGATTATATTAATTCTTGTTGTACCATAACTCATTAATTCGTTATATATCTTAGTACATGAAATTCTACAATGCCTAGGTATGCTTGCTATGATTTGAATTATCTATATATCATGAAAGTAAGCTTGCTTTTGGTTATGTACTTAATGGTAATTGATTGTTTAATTTGTTGTGCACAATTTACATACTATGAAAAAATTAATATTTTATGAGAGCATAATGGATTAATAATTAATGACTAACCCCTATGGATCCAAAATTGGTGGATACCAAAGAAATTACTTTGAATTGTGTTGTAGAGTGACCATTAGCTCAAGCATGCAAATGAAATGAAGTGAAACTATGCTACTTGAGATTCAAAAATTTGAAATGGTTCAAAGTTCTCCAAGAGTGATGAAAACATAAAAAGAATGGCATGGAGAACCACAACATTCTCAAGGAGTCTTGAGGCATGGAAGTTGAAGTCACCTACAAAAACTCAAAAAGTATACTTTTGGTGATATCAATCTCTTATCCTTATTTATGCTTTAAATAAAATATCATGTGATATTTGGATAAGTAGAAAGTTATTTTATGCCTTAACATGTTTTAAGTTGTTCTTTTTCTAGCATTGTATCTTAAAAGTATCTTTATATGTATTAACATGTTAGATAAGTACACACCTTATTTGGAAAAATATGCTTTAGAGTAATACCTCTATTCTTGAGCTTGTGACCAATTCTCCTTGTTTACATATGGAAATACACATGCTCATAAGTAGTTCTAATCCTTTCTCTTTGATGCTTAATCGTCTTATATACTCACTTGGAGATTGGAAAGTAAAAAGTTATATGTCTTCTTGTTTGAAATTACTTAATATGTTCATATCTTGAAAACAAGAAGTAAATGATTCTTTTTTGTGTCTTGAACTTGTCTTTGAACTTCAATTATTCTTACATCAAAGTATATCTTGAAATGAGTCGTAATTGGTTTTGAAAGTTATAGTCCCGTATTTTTTTTTAATTCTTTCATTACAATAAGAGACTTTTTGTTCTTGGCATGTGTGAGTACTAAAATTCCTTACTTGATATTACATGCCTAACATGATCATTGTTTGTCCCAAAATGCTTATATAAGTTTTGATGTTGATCATGTATTTCTTGATAAACTTGAATCATGCCTTAAAATGCTTAAACTATGCTTTTGGATTCAAGTGCATATGTTCTTCCTTTATTCTTGTAAGAGCTAACATTGCATGGTTGATAATGTAGTACATGTTTTACATTGTATATCAACCTAAATTATGTTTGTAAATAAGTTTAAATGATATTTGATGCTAACCCATGTTTTAGAGAACTTTTGAAATATAGTCATCAAATATTGAAATGTCAAGCATATGTGGATAAATGAGAAATGTTGAAGGAAGAGGAACATGAGGAGACTTTCTTCAAGTGCAATGGAATGGAATACTCAATAGAAGAAAGTACAAACTCAAAGGACCTAAATGAAGAACATTCTAAAGGAGCATCACTCTCTATCTAACTCAATAAGTATCTCTATCCCTAATCTATTGTGATGTCTTATATGCTATAGATTGTATGATACTTATTGATTAATTGATATTAAATTATTAGATGTTTTCCTTACATGAGAAGTATGCTTAGCATTGACAAAGTGCCTAATTGAAAATTAATTTGCTAGTTTTGTCATTACATATAGGGTGGATGACATTAGTTCTATACATACAGCATATTTCATCATGATAAATGTTTGATATCTATGATTCTTTTGATCTATGATTTCTTAGTAGTATAACACTTATGAGAATCATGCTCTTTTTGAAAAGAATTTCTTATTTGATTAAAAAGTTTTTTTTAAGGCAAAATCTCCTATCATATTTGAAAGAAGCTTTTAAAGTTTCATATCCTTGAGAATCCTTTGAACTTGTCTTAAGACCTTGAAAGTATTATTACCTCCTAATTGTCTTAAAAAATTAGAAATAATTCGATTTGTACTATAAATGTACTACTCTCTTCATTGCTTTGAAATGTCTATTAAATCTTGAGAGAGTTTTTTAGAAAGTTTCCAAATAAATCATTTGAAATGTTCTATAGAGCTCATCTTGATACTTCAAAAGATAAGCCTCGTTCTTAAAAAATGTTTTATCTTTTCAAGGCTCTTGTTTAATGAGAAAGAGAGGAGATGTACTTTCAAATGTCCCTTTGACTTGGATTTGATCACTCTCAAGGAATATGTGATTTCAATATTAAACCACTCTACCTTTCTAAAATGCTTTTGAACATATAATGTGTGTAACACCCCAAATTTTAGACTATGTTATAGAACTGACAGAATTACACTGTTTTGTGTTTTCTGTGCAATATAAAAATAATTTGATTATTCCAATACTATTTTTGATTGTTTTGTGTGATTTGCTCCGGGTCAGAAAAATAATAATTTTCGGGCCTGGGAAATTCTTATTTTAATTAATTGGAGCTGGGGGATCTTACTAAACCCAATTCTGATTAATATATATATATTAATCTTATAATTTTTAGGATATAATCGTGTAATAAAATAATTTTATATTATTATAATATTATTTTATTCAATAGTACCTACTGTCTCAAAAACAGTAAAACATTTATTTGTGGACCCAAAAAAGTTCGTGGGGCCCGCGTTTAGGAAAAACAGTCAACTGTGCTGACTGGACAAATTCTAGCCAATGAGAGCAAATCAACGAAAGTAGGCTTGACTTTCTAAACCAATAGGAAAAGATCAACAAAAGAAGCATAGACTTTATTTAGGACCGTTGGATGAAAAGCATAATTTAGATGCTTTTGATCTTAACCGTTGATCCGATCAATGGTGTAAAATGAATCTAGATAAAACCACTAAGTAATATCCACCGTAGATGAGATCAATGGATAGGAAATCAAGATGATTTCAATGGCTAAGATGAAGTCAAACTTAGTGGCTTAGACTTTAGTATGAACCGTTGGATGAAGACTTAGTTAGGAAGCCTTTAACCTTAACCGTTGATCTAATCAATGGTGAGATTAGAATGCTAGTTTTATGACCAATTGATATCTACCTTAGATCTAATCTATGGCTAGGAATTAAAGATGAATCAATGGTTAGAATTAAGTCAAAAATTGTAGGCTTGAATTTGGTTAGTAGCTAATTAAGCTTAATTTGACTAATCTAATTACCTAATTAGCAAACTAAGTGAACTAGTTTAGTTCTTAATTAATTATGATCTAAATATTAATTAGATATCTTAATATTGATTAAAGGTTATAATATATGTTAATATATATTAAACTAATTAGTTATGTAATTGGAAAATTAATTAAGATTGGTTAGGAAACTAAACCTAATTAACTAGTGAATTGATTAGCAATTAATTAGGCTTAAATTGGAAACAATTAAGCTCCTAAATTCCTAAAGGGCTGCACGGTTTTGGGCAGCTTGGAGGCTTGGATGGCTTGGTTCTACTAGCTTCTTGAACCCTCCAAATTGTCATAAACCATGTGCACCACCATGTGCATGCAATTGGATATTTATCTTGCAAAATCAAACACTCAACCTCACACACACAAGCTCACACGGCAGCAGCAGCCCCTTGCTTTTATTCTTCACTTTTATTTCACACTTATCACATTTAAGCTATTCATTTTCTCTCCAAAAATACCAAGAAACCATACACACTTTTTCTTCCATTTTCCTCTCTAGAATTCGGCCAAACACCCAAGTTCACTACCAATCTCCTATAATTTTTGTTCACATCATTTCCTAAAGCTTAACATCATTCTAAACACTTTTCATTTAGAAAGTTTTCCCAAAATCCCACTCTAAGTGCTTCAAAAACCCACTTCTATCTTACTTCCCTAGAGGTAAACTTGAGTTTCTATGGTTTAAATTCATGTTTGTGATTTTCTAAGCCATGATTGTTCCATGGTTTTTCAATATTGAACCTTGTATGTGTTTTTACTAATTGTTTAAGAATTTTAGGGATTTGTTTGGGAGATTGCACGAATTTGAAGGAAAGGAGGAGAACTAACCGATTAAATTGTCTTCAAGAGGTAAGAGGGAGATTTAACCTCACCAACCAAGTTTTGGTGGTGTGGGGATGGTTTTGTACGGTAAAAAAAATCCATAAGGGTTCTTCACCGATTGTTTGATGCTATTTGATTGTGTTTGTGTTGTGTATGATTGTATTTTTGTGCTTGCATATGTGATATTATGTCTATTGCTTTGATATATATTTGTATGTATGAAATTGTGTGCATGAAAATGTATGAGTAAAGTAAGATGTGAATAATATGATAAACTGATTTTATGAGAGCTCTAAAGAGCTTGAGGCTTACGGCCATACTAGGCTAGAAAGGACCAAAGTCCTGAAAATGAGAGATTCAATTGAAAATGAAGGATGTGTATGAAAAAGAAATGAATTTGAACAAGTTTGAAGGTGATGAAAAAATAATCGAATATAATTAAACTGATGAATTAAAATGAGAACTGAGAGATTTAAATGAATTTGGGACAAATTTGAGTATAGCAAAGTAAAATGATTTTTAGGAAAATGAATTATTATCAATATGATTTTTAAAGGGGCAATATTGTAATTTTCATTTTTAAAAGGGCAATATTGTAAATATGATTTTTAGAGGGGCAATATTATAATTTCTGTTTTTAAAAAGGGGCCATACTGTAATTATGATTTTTAGAGGGGCAATATTGTAATTATGATTTTTAGAGGGGCAAAATAATAATTTTCGTTTTTAATAGGGCCATATTGTAAATAACAATTTTTGAGGGCCTAAAATGTAAATATTATGTTTTGGAGGGACTATTTTGAAAATATAAATTTTATGAGGGACTATTTTAGAAATATGAATTTTATGAGGGACTATTTTGGAAATATGAATTTTATGAGGGACTATTTTGAAAATATGAATTTTATGAGGGACAATTTAGTAAATATGAATTTTACGAGGGACTATTTCATAAATGTGAATTTTATGAAAGACTGTTGTGAAAATATTATTTAAATGAGGATTATAAAGCAAATATTATGTTTCGAGGGGTTATTATGCAAATATGAAAAATGAAGTTGAATTTTGGTGTTAAATGAGGAAAATAGTATTTTTGATTTAAAACGTGTGAAAAATATTTTACACGATTGATAAACGATGAAAATATTGATACGTGATTTGAAAATGCGACAGAATTGTTGTGCGATTGAGAAAATGCGAAAAATATGGTTTCGCGATGAAATTACAGTAATGACACTATTGGGCCAATATGAGGACCCCGAACTTGAGATAAAGAAAATTTAATTGAGAATATGATAGAATGAATTGAACTGAGAATGGTGCATTTGTATATGCATTGAAAATGTCCGATCGACTGGATAAGGCTATTTGCCTAGGAAGGAGAGAATACACCTCTTGAGTGGGTGCGATATGCATAGTGTAGGTCTTTCGTTGACCTTGGGGGCATTGGGGTGCGGGTTGCCTACAGTGTGCAGTTGGTAGCTCTTCTGTACGTGGGTTAGACCGATATAACACACCAATGATCCGGACCGAGACACTATCTGTAATCAAGATCTGATAAAGACTATCGAGTATGTGCTAGATGTGCAAAACTGAGCACGTGGTCTGAGGCACCTTTGTACCGACATGATCTTTACGATCACTCTTTTCGATCTGAGTTGTAGCTCCATGGAGTAGGAAATTGAGTCTAGGTGCATATGCAGAGATACTGAGAGTATTATCGTAATTATTGTTTATGATAATTGAATTATTGAACAATTGAATGTTGATAAGGACATGATCGTAATTATGGCTTATTGTATGAATTATGATGATAAATGATATTGTTGGCATAAGTGTAATTCTGTATGATGTGCTGATATGAGATATTATATGTGTTTATCTTCATTGCTACCATACTGGTATTGGCGTAGGTGATCTCACCTCTTTGTATGTCTATTCTGTATTGTATTTATAATTTTAAAGACGTTGAGCGAGAACTTGAGCGAGAACTTGAGCAAGAAGCTGAGAAGGAGCAGATTTCTGTAGAAGTAGAGTTTTAAAGAAATGGAGACGCCGAGTTTTTCTGAGGGTATATGAGGACCAAAGGTGTAGCACGTCTTTCTTGTTGGAAAACGTATTTACCACCTAGACAGTATTAGGGAAATATACTATCGTACTCTGAGTGCGACTAGTATAGTGTTGTCTGCGCGGATACCTATCCGTAGGACTTCGCGTTAAGTCGGACTTCTATCTTCTGAGAAGTCTGAAGAGGACCCATCTGAGAGTTCTACTGTGTAGTAATACTTGGGCAGTATGTTAGTTTAAATTAAAGTTTAAATATTTTGAGAGTCTAGTTTGTAATATTAAAATATGACAATACTATGATTTGTGTATATACGATGTAAATAAATTGTGACAATGTTGTTGTAATGTTTTTATTTTCCGCTAAGTTTATCTTACTATCATCAAGAAATTTTATAACTCGTATTTACATCATAAAGCACGATTTTCCAATGAAGGGGTAATTTGGTAATTGAGTAACACGAAGTGTGACGCCCTAAGGAGGGTGTTACAATGTGCTCTTGTAAAATTCTTTTTGAAAGGGGGAGAAGTTTTTAAAATGGTTTGTGATTGATAGATTAAGAATATGTATCTTTGCCTTGCTTTTCTTTATGGTAATATGCTTACATAGTCTTGACATACATATTTTCCTTTATCTATCTTGTGCTTTAATAAGGGGGAGCTTATCTTGCTTATCTTACATACCTTTATTTTATCTCCTTGTTGACTATAAATATATGCATAACTATGTTAAACTATTATGTTTAATATTTTGATAATATGCATATTTTGAGGGGGAGCCTAGTTCTTAAATTATTGTGTATATCCTTTGGCATACATCATTGTTTGACATGAATTGTTTTATTGTTAATTCTATTAACATGTCAACGAAGATTATCTCTTATTCTCTTTTCCTCTATCCTACTCCTTTTGACAACATGCATTTTATTTATAAAGGGAAAAATATTATCTTTCTTTCCTAAGCCTTTTTGTTGATGTCAAATAAGGGGAGTGAAAATTGGGAAGAAAAATATGTTCTTGTGCTTATTGCTTAATATGCTTACATGAATATCTATTCTTCTATATTGCTCAATATATTTTTCTTTAGTGATTTGTCATCATCAAAAATGGGGAGATTGTGGAAATAGGTTTACCTCAATGATTTAATATGTTAAGTTTTGATGATGATAAATACAAGACAAAAAGAATGATGCTTATGCTTTATAGTTGTGCTTAATAAATGACAAATGCATCACAAAAGAATGTTGATCATGTTACATAGATGTGGTTAATGAAATATATTGTATCATGCATGATGATGTAATTTATCTAATTATATTTCATTTAATAATCATGCAATGAGATATATGTAACATTCATCATATAATATATCCAATAATGCATTATATGAGTTGTATTGAATTAATATTGGATTTGATTCTATTTTGATGAAAATGTGTAAAGTGTTTTTTGTTGCATCCTATATAGGCATATCTATTTGTAATTGATAAATATCTTATTTGAATGTGTCTATAAAAGTCTTATATGTATGTTAGACTAACTATAGTTATATATTTATGAATCATGCATATGAAGATATTGAGTTATGAATTTGGACTAACTATGCTTATTTTAAGTGAGTAATACTTTGTAGGATAGTCCAAATACCAAGAGTGAGCATTGCAATAAGAATGCAAAAGATCACAACTATGCTCAACTCAAGAAGGATGAGAATGAAAAGATGTTCCAAGCATTTGTAAGTTTTGAAGAAAAGATTTTCTTTGGAAGCTTGGATTACATCAAGAATTGATGGTAGCAAAAGATCAAGTCCAACATCTTCAAGAATAGCTTATAGGACTTAGATTGGTGCGTGAGGATATAGTGATTAAAATTCAGATAAAAATCGGTTGTCAGGTCCACCAGAAAATAAAAACCTTACAACTAGTTGTAGTTAGTAAGGGTTGATCCATAGAGAACCAATTCAATTAACACTATCAAGTAATTCCTAATTTAAACTATGATTAACAAATAACAGTAAATAGGGGGATTTTGGAGTTTTGATGAACAATGAATAATTTCAAAGGCAATAACAATAAATTAACTGAAATCAACAATATAAGAAAATTGGTTAAGAGATTGATTCCACCACTAGATTTATATGATGATGTAAATCCACATATCCTTTTATTTCAACATGCTCAATTATGTTTTTACGCAATTATGAGAGTAAATCTCTATTTTCCTTACGTGTTGGCCAATTCAGCAACCGCTCAAATCAACTCCTAATCACTGATTAGTTATAAAGCAACCGCTCTTACAACTATCCAACAATTGCATTAAGATTTAGAAAACCAATTACACTAAGATCTAATCACACACCGGGATTAAATTACTTAGAACATATATTTCTCTAAATCTATTACCGCAACCGCGCATAATAAACCCAGATCTACCACTTTTATAACAGGTAAATAGTACAAAGATAATTATACCCACATGAACATCATACATTCCGCTAGATCTACTACTGCAACCGCGCATAATAAACCCAGATCTACCACTTTGAAAGTGGAAACAAGTACAAAAACTTTCATACCAACAATAGATTTAGAAATATATGAATAAAGACATAACTGTATTGAAATAATCAAATATGCAAGATTCACAACATTAATACTAGTGGTTTCATCACCCCCTTAACCAAGGGAGGTTGAGTTACACATAGCTAGAAGGAAATCACAAGAAAAACTGAGAAAGAACAACATGAAAAACAAAGTGTAGAAGAAAAACTAAAGCAAACGAGTTTCTGAGGATTGAGGATGATGGATCTCTGATTGCTCGAACTCGAGACTCCAATCTTTGATCCAAAACTCCCTTCTCCTTCTCCAAGGAGTTGTAGTTGCTCTCCTAGGTCAGAACTCCCTCAAAAACGTGCCAAGGGTGTCAATATATAGGCCTCCCGCACAAACTTTGCGTAGAAGTTTCAATAATTGCTGTCTGCGCTACGAACCACGGCCGTGGTGGCCACCACAGCCAGGCCGTGGTGGCCACCACAGCCAGGCCGTGGTTGATTTTGGAAGTAAATTTATGAATGCTAACTCTCAACCACGGCCGTGGTGGCCACCACGGTCTGGCCGTGGTTGATTCTGGAAGTAAATTTGTTAATGTTGACTCCCTCGAACCATGGCTGTGGTAGAAACCACGGGCAGGCTGTGTAATCTAACGTCCAAGCTCAATATGACCCATTAGACATCCGAATCTGCAAAAGTGTTCAACATGAAAGTTGTAGATGTGGATCTTAACTATCAACCATCGAAACTTCAGCTTATTTGACAGCTTGTAGCTCGAGATATGTCATGAACAGTACGCAAAGGTTAAACTATCAGGATCAGCACCCTAGTTCTTGATTCAACTCCAATTTGAGTTATCCAAACGTGTGATTGGGCCTTTGAGGTCTTCATGAAAGTGGTAGAGAATTGTCTTAGCTTTCCTACAAGACCAAAATCACATCAATCAGATATTTGAAACTCAAATTATAGCTAGTTTACTGAACATTGTCAAAGAGATAAATTAGAGCTAAGTCATGCGATAATTCCCTCAATGATCCAATTAGGCTCAATATCATAAAATGTGTCAATACCAACTTAATTAAACCTAATTGAACCTTAAGAAGCCCAGTGACTGAAAAGCATAATTCAATTATGAGTGCAAATGAACACATTTAAGTAAAGTTTCACAGTAATGCTCCAATTAGGGTTTGATATCAGAAACTAAGCTAAATGATGACAATTAAGCACAAATGGAGTTCAATGAATCAATTATAAGGCAACTAAAATATAGGAATAATCAACAGATTAATTACCCCCACACTTAGCCTTTTGCACTCCTGGGCAAAAATATACAGTTCAACACAGTTTCACAACAAGCTAAACAAATGCAGAATAATGAGCAAAGACCTTTGTGCATTTAGTTTTCAAAGCATTTAAACAATTCAAAATTTCCCTTTCTTAGCAATCCAAGTTGACAAGCAAAATCAATCAAGTTTCAGGGTTCAATCAATATGATAAATCTTCACTGAAATGCTCTCTCACTCAAGTGTTTCAGGCTTATGTTTTCACTCAACCAACTCATGAGAATATGCTTTACCATAGGCTTGTCAAGCCTCTACTTTTCCACTACTCAGACCACATGCAAACAGAGATCGAAAGGACTTTATTCAGGTTGTAATGGGGTTAGGGTTAAGGTAGGATACATCAAAGATAGACAAAGCTAGACTATAGGAACTAGAAGAGCAAAATGGAAAGATATTCAATCATTACACAGAATTTCCCAATAGTCTTCAAATTCAAATTCCTATTATGTACCTTTTCCTTTTCTGACTTCTCTTTTTTTCTTTTCTTTTCTTTTTTTTAAATATATATATATATATACACACCTTACATCCTATTTCAAATGATATTTTGACATGAGACTTTTATATACAAACATAGCTAGGCAAATACATCATTAATTCAAATACCCCCACACTTATTCAAGAACCAATTTCCATCATAATCATAAAGCTCTTCTACTCCCTAAGGTAGGGTAGTAAAATGGTTTTTCACTTTTAGGTTTAAATTGAGCTTAGATAGAAGGAAATGAAGTCAATTAGGCTCAAAGGGGTTAATCAATGGATAAAATGCAAGTATGGCTATTTGGCTAGTAGTTATTTAAAAGAAAATTACCTTTATCATTTCAAATGCATGCAGTGGTCATTAGCAGGTTAAAAGAGAACCAAGACAAGTTCTGAAAAGCACAATAATCATAAGTGAAATCACATAATCAAGGATCCAAAATGGCCTAAAGTTAGCCATTTACAACAAAGCCCAAAACTCACTAGGTTTCGATTCATCATTTTCAATTAAACCCTTTAATTTTTTAGAATTTCACCCGACAAAATCGATAACCAAAAAGTTCATTCAATCATGCTCAAATGTTTATTATTATCATTTTTTTTTCAAAAATTTGGGTCAATTGCTCAATAATCACAACACTTGAAAGCTTATCAGAAACTTAAAGCCTAATGGAGAAGTATCAAAAGAAGAACAACACCATCAAGATCAAATACACTCACCCAAATAAAGTTCAATCAGTCATTCAATTCCCAGGAGAACAATTCAGAATGTCACAGTATTCACAATAAAACATCAAAGTATCCACACCCCCACACTTAAAACAAGCATTGTCCTCAATGCTACACACATCTAGAAGAGGAAAATAACGACAAAAAGAATGCTACACACATCCAGAAAATGAAAATAAGCAAAAACAGCTATATCACAACTGAAAGCAAAAACAAATCAACTATGAATGAAACCAGCAAATCAATAGTGCAAATCAAATCCCAAATGTACAAAATACAAGAGAATGAAAATACAATGGAAACTAAAGGGGGTACATTTATTCATTATTCTTGAGGGAATGTCAAAAATCTACGAAGTTCATAAGGCACAAGTTCATAAGAATGCGTCTCAAGAGATCGACTCTTTACTCAGTCCATTCATCATGAACTTAAAATTTAACTTCTCAATTGAAGGAAATCATTCCCAAAGAACATGGTTCAGCATTCAGAAGAACAAAACAACAATTTACAAACGAACTAATTCCTATAGTTTCGCTTGGTTTCCACTGTACTTAATCCACACAGATATCAAACAAACAATCCATGCATTCCAACACACATTTAATCAAACCAAAACACAAGGTTTTCCAAAGATTCGCATGCTCACAATCAACAAACAGATAAAAACACAATCTAAGAAACTAATAAAAACACAAAATAAAAGGGATAAAGAAAGCAAATCTGGTTGGGTTGCCTCCCAATAAGCGCTTAGTTTATTGTCCTCAGCCTGACATGATGATACTTTCAATGCTCCTCATATTGTGGAAGGATGAGGGTCATCACTTCCATCTCTGCACTATCAGGAAGCTCATGATATGATTTGAGACGATGACCGTTGACCTTAAATGCTTTGCCAGAAATTTCAATCCTGATCTCAACTGCACCAAAAGGAAAGACATTAGTTACCACAAATGGCCCAATCCACTTAGAACGTAGTTTACCTAGAAACAATTTGAGTCTGGATTGGAATAGTAGAACTTTTTGTCCCTTGTGAAATTTCTTTCTGGAAATCAATTGGTCGTGGAATGCCTTAGCTTTAGTCTTATAAATCAGGGCATTCTCGAAAGCCTTGTTTCTTAGTTCTTCCAGTTCCTGTAACTAGAACTTCCTTTGCTTTCCAGCACCTTCCAATTCCATATTAACTTGTTTAATGGCCCAGTAAGAGCGATGTTGCAGCTTAACGGGCAAATGATAGGGATTTCCATACACCAACCGAAATGGTGACATGCCAATGGGAGTCTTATAGGCAGTCCTATAAACTCATAAAGCATCTTCAAGTCAAGTGCTCCAATCCTTTCTTGAGGGATTCACTGTTTTTTCAAGGATTGACTTAATCTCCCGGTTGGACACTTCAGTTTGCTCATTTGTCTGTGGATGGTAAGGAGTGGAAATTCTGTGCATTACTCCATATTTCTTCAATCGAGCATCAAACGTTTTGTTGCAGAAATGGGTCCCTTGGTCACTAATGATAGCCCTCGGGGTCCCAAACCTAGAGAAAATATGTGACTTAACAAAATCTGCAACAGTTTTAGAGTCATCAGATCGGGTGGCTTTTGCTTCCATCCACTTAGACACATAATCAACAGATAAGAGAATGTATGTAAAACCAAATGAAAGAGGGAATGGTCCCATGAAATCAATACCCCACACATCAAAGACTTCCACAAACATAATTGGAGTCTAAGGCATTTGATTACGAGGACTAATGTTACCTGTTCTCTGACAGCAGTCACAAGACTTACAGAAGTTGTAAGTGTCTTTGAAAATTATGGGCCAATAGAAACCACTGTCAAGCACTTTGTTGGCTGTCCTTTTACTGCCAAAGTGTCCTCCACATGCATAGGTGTGGCAAAAGGAGAGAATGGAGTGTGTCTCAGAATCAGGAATGCACCTCCTAATGACTTGATCTGCACAATGCTTCCATAGGTACGGGTCATCCCAGATATAGTATTTACAGTCACTCCTTAATTTATCTCTTTGGGCTTTGTTCAAACCCTCCAGAAAGTCCTTAGTAACCAGGTAGTTAACAATGTCAGCATACCAAGGAATTATGGCGTTGACAACCATCAAATATTCATCCAGAAAAGTCTCCATGATAGGTATTTCTTCCTCTTCAGTTACCAACCTACTCAAGTGATCGGCCACCAAGTTCTCGCTCCCTTTCTTGTCTTTAATCTCCAAGTCAAATTCCTGGAGCAATAAAATCCATCGGAGCAATCTAGGCTTTGCTTCTTTCTTTGTTAGGAGATACTTCAAAGCTACATGATCTGAAAACACAATTACTTTAGAACCAATTAGATA
Organism: Ormosia semicastrata; assembly: GCA_029884595.1. Lineage (NCBI taxonomy): Eukaryota > Viridiplantae > Streptophyta > Magnoliopsida > Fabales > Fabaceae > Ormosia > Ormosia semicastrata. The sequence continues at coordinate 48,162,545 of JAQQTO010000060.1, forward strand.
TGATCTAAAATTTTCCAAAGCAAATATAACAGCTAGAAGTTCTTTTTCTATGGTTGAGTAATTAAGCCGAGCATCATTTAGAGTCCTTGATGCATAGTAAATGGCATAAGGAATCCTATCAACTCGCTGTCCCAAGACAGGCCCTGCTGCAAAGTCACTGGCATCACACATTAGTTCAAACGGTAACTCCCAGTTGGGTGGCCTGATGATAAGCGCAACAGTTAACAACTTCTTGAGTTTATTAAAAGCTTCCACACATTTCTCATCAAAGTTAAAATTGACATCTTTTTGAAGAAGTCTGCAAAGGGGCAATGAGACTTTAGAGAAGTCTTTAATAAATCTCCGGTAGAAACCTGCATGACCAATAAAAGAACGAATCTCCCGCACACTAGTAGGTGGGGGCAAAGAATGCATGAGTTCTACCTTGGCTTTATCTACTTCAATTCCCCTAGCAGAAATTACATGACCTAACACAATACCTTCCTTCACCATGAAATGACATTTTTCCAAATTCAGTACCAGGTTAGTGTCAATGCATCTTTTAAGCACCAAAGTTAAATGTTCCAAACAATTTTTAAAACCATTTACAAAGACACTAAAGTCATCCATAAAAACCTCAATGATGTTTTCAATGTAATCAGAAAATAAACTCATCCTATATCTCTGGAAAGTTCCTGGTGCATTGTAGAGTCCAAAAGGCATTCGCCTATATGCAAAGGTACCAAATGGATAAGTGAATATAGTTTTGTCTTGGTCTTCTGGAGCTATAGCAATCTGATTGTAACCTGAAAAATCATCTAGAAAACAATAATGAGAATGACCAGCTAATATCTCTAACATTTGATTAATGAAATGTAAAGGAAAGTGGTCTTTTCTCGTGGCGGCATTCAACTTCTTATAATTAATACAAACACGCTACCCTGTCTGTAATCTAGTGGGAATAAGGTCATTTTCAGCATTTCTTACCACAATAATTCCAGATTTCTTTGGTACTACCTAGACTGGGCTTACCCACTTGCTGTCAGAAATGGGGTAGATCACCCCCACACTTAGGAGCTTCAGTATCTCCTTTTTCACAACCTCCATCATGGGAGGATTCAACCTCCGCTGAGGTTCTCTCATAGGTTTAGTATCCTTCTCCATTAATATCCTGTGCATACAATTGGAGGGACTAATACCCTTGATATTAGCTATTGACCAACCAATGGCTGTCTTATGTTCTTGCAAAATGGCTACCAGTTTCTCTTCTTGCTCTTGGGTGAGTGAATTTGCAATTATTACTAGAAGGGTGTCCTTCTCCCCTGAGAAAATGTATTCAAGATGATCAGGCAGTGCTTTAAGTTCCAATTCAGGTGCCTGCACAACGGAAGGTTGAGGTATATCAGTAGTAACAGGTAAATCAACAAAAGTTACCTCATGCTCTTCTAGAGTGGAAGAGAGCTCTTGTAAGGCAGCAACAATTTCATCAATGTCTTCACTCCATGGCTCTTCTTCATTCTTCTTCTTTTCCTCCTGTACATCTAAGCTATGAGTTAGAATTGTGTCAAGAGCATCAAAATGGTCAGTATCAAAAGCTGTAGAAATCAAAGAATCAAAAGGATCAAAAGAATCAATTAAACAAGCAGAGTGCACATCACTTGGGTATCTCATAGCTTCAAAAATATTGAATCTAATTAATTCCCCATCAAATTCCATTGTTAGAGTTCTTGAGTGCACATCAATTTTTGTCCGTGCAGTCTTCAAAAATGGTCTCCCTAACAAGATAGGAGCAGATTTGGGAGAACCATCCTCTTCCATGTCCAAAACATAGAAGTCTGCCGAAAACACTAATTCATTCACCTGCACCAAAACATCTTCAACCACACCCTTAGGGTATGCATTACATCTATCAGCCAATTGAATAATAACACCAGTAGGTTCCAAAGGACCCAAGTATAAAGATGCATAAATAGAATATGGCATGACATTTATAGATGCACCTAAATCAAGCATTGCCCTTTCAAACCTTGTGTTACCTATAGTGCATGGAATGGTGAATGTGCCAGGGTCCTTACATTTGGTTGGGAGTTTCTTTTTAATTATAGCTGAAACATTTTCTCCCACTTGGACCTTTTCATTTCCTTTTAACTTCCTCTTGTTAGTGTATAATTCTTTCAAAAATTTTGCATATCTAGGTACCTGCTTAATGGCATCTAACAAAGGGATATTAACCTCTACCTTCCTAAAAGTCTCAAGTATTTTTTTTTCTGCTTCTTCTTTCTTGGTTTTAACTAACCTACTAGGAAAAGGAGCTTTAGTGACATATTTAGGAAGGGGTTCAAAAATACTTACCTTAGGGGGTTTGGAATTTTGCCCCTTATCATTTGCTTCTTTGGGTGGTTCATCTTTCTCTTGAGTGATTGGTGGAAGAGATGTAGGCTCATCCATCGTCTTTTCGCTTCTCAATGTGACAGCACTAGCATTTTCCCTCGGATTCACTTTTGGTTGTGAGGGTAGTTTCCCTGAAGATTGGCTTTGAAACTTGTTGAATTCTGTGGACAGCTACCCTATCTGATTCTGTAAGTTATTGATTGCAGTCCTTGTTTCTTGTTTGAAACTTTGCATGGTTGCATTTGTTTCTTGTTGGAACTGCAAATTATTGGTGGCCATTTGTTTCACTAGCTCCTCTAGTGAAGACTCAGGTTGCTTAGGAGCTTGAACTTGCTGCTGTCTCTGAGGGAAAGGTGTTTGCCTTTGTTGGAATCCTGAAGGTCCATAAGCTGGAGGTTGATTTTGAGGTTACTTTGCATAGCTGAAATTTGGATGATCCCTCCAACCCGGATTATATGTGTTTAAGTAGGGGTTATAATTTTTTGAAAGTCCAGTATATCCCCCTACTGCTCTTACCTCCTCATTAGTGTCCTCTTGGAGAGTGGGACACATATCAGTGGGATGTCTAGATGAACAATAGATCCCACAAGCATGAACTGGTGCTTTGCCTGTTTCCATTAACCACTGAGCCATAGCAGTCAATTGAGTCATTTGCTGCTGTAGACTGGTTGTCTCTACTTCTTTCACTGCTCTCACTCTAGTGTCATTTCTAGAGTAAAACTGTTGAGTATTGGAAGCCATTCTTGAGATCAAGTTTCTAGCTTCTTGAGGAGTTTTATCAACCAATGCTCCTCCACTAGCAGCATCAATCATGTTGCGATCCATCACTTGTAAGCCTTCATAGAAATACTGAATTAAAAGCTGCTCACTTATTTGATGATGAGGGCAACTGAAACATAGCTTCTTAAATCTCTCGCAGTAATCATGGAGTGATTCCCCATGCCTTTGTTGAATACCACATATTTCTTTTCTGATTGTTGCAGCTTTTGAGGCAGAAAAGTATCTGTTTAGGAAAGTTCGGGCCATATCCTGCCATGATTGGATGGATCTGGGTGGCAAGTAGTAAAGCCACTCCTTAGCTGAGTCTTTCAATGAGAATGGAAAAGCTCTCAACTTGACTTGCTCTACATGAGTTCCTACAGGCTTCATGCTAGAACACACCACATGGATTTTCTTCAAGTGTTTGTTGGGGTTCTCTCCGGGTAATCCATTAAAAGATGGCAATAGATGGATGAAGCCGAATTTCAATTCAAATGCCTCTTCATTTTTAAGAATGTCTATGCATAGAGGCTGTTGATCTAGATCTGGAGCACCTAATGCCCTTAAAGTGTTTTCTGCCATTGTTACTTCTTCAGATATTTCAAATGGCTCAAATGTCTCTGAACTCGATAGATCAATGTAACGGGCAGCTTCAATGTCAACAGGTGTGAGTTGGAAGTTAGCCGGATGGAAGGGAAATGGAGGATGTGAAGTGAGTTGATCAATATAGTTCCTCAAATTTAGCAATCCTTCGTCTACCCCTTCAAGGGACATCAACACCTACAAAACACTCAGAAAGAAAGATTCAAAAATTAAAAATAAAATAAAACAAAAATAAAAATAGAGTAAAAATAGAAAATAAATTAACAGTGTAATTGAAAAAATTTGGTTCCCTGGCAACGGCGCCAAAATTCTAGTGCGTGAGAATATAGTGATTAAAATTCAGATAAAAATTGGTTGTCAGGTCCACCAGAAAATAAAAACCTTACAACTAGTTATAGTTAGTAAGGGTCGATCCACGGAGAACCAATTCAATTAACACTATCAAGTAATTCCTAATTTAAACTATGATTAACAAATAACAGTAAATAGGGGGATTTTGGAGTTTTGATGAACAATGAATAATTTCAAAGGCAATAACAATAAATTAATTGAAATCAACAATATAAGAAAATTGGTTAAGGGATTGATTCCACAACTAGATTTATATGATGATGTAAATCCACATATCCTTTTATTTCAACATGCTCAATTATGTTTTTATGCAATTGTGAGAGTAAATTTCTGTTTTCCTTACGTGTTAGCCAATTCAGCAACCGCTCAAATCAACTCCTAATCACTGATTAGTTATAAAGCAACCGCTCTTACAACTATCCACCAATTGCATTAAGATTTAGAAAACCAATTATACTAAGATCTAATCACACACCGGGATTAAATTACTTAGAATATATATTTCTCTAAATCTATTACCGCAACCACGCATAATAAACCCAGATCTACCACTTTTATAACTGGTAAATAGCACAAAGATAATTATACCCACATGAACATCATACATTCCGCTAGATCTACTACCGCAACCGCGCATAATAAACCCAGATCTACCACTTTGAAAGTGGAAACAAGTACAAAAACCTTCATACCAACAATAGATTCAGAAATATATGAATAAAGACATAACTGTATTGAAATAATCAAATATGCAATATTCACAACATTAATACTAGTGGTTTCATCACCCCCTTAACCAAGGGAGGTTTAGTTACACATAGCTAGAAGTCAATCACAAGAAAAATTGAGAAAGAATAACATGAAAAACAAAGTGCAGAAGAAAAACTAAAGCAAATGAGTTTCTGAGGATTGAGGATGATGGATCTCCGATTGCTCGAACTAGAGACTCCAATCTTTGATCCAAGACTCCCCTCTCTTTCTCCAAGGAGTTGTAGCTGCTCTCCTAGGTCAGAACTCCCTCAAAAACGTGCCAAGGGTGTCAATATATAGGCCTCCCACACAAACTTTGCGTAGAAGTTTCAATAATTACTGTCTGTGCTGCGAACCACGACCGTTGTGGCCACCACGGCCTGGCCATGGTTGATTCTGGAAGTAAATTTTTTAATGCTGACTCCCTCGAACCATGGCCGTGGTAGAAACCACGGGCAGGCCGTGTAATCTAACGTCCAAGCTCAATATGACCCATTAGACCTCCGAATCTGGAAAAGTGTTCAACATGAAAGTTGTAGATGTGGATCTTAACTATCAACCATCGAAATTTCAGCTCATTTGACAACTTGCAGCTCGAGATATGTCATGAATAGTACACAAAGGTCAAGTTGTCAGGATCAGCACCCTAGTTCTTGATTCAACTCCAATTTGAGTTATCCAAACGTGTGATTGGGCCTTTGAGGTCTTCATGAAAGTGGTAGAGAATTGTCTTAGCTTTCCTACAAGACCAAAATCACATCAATCAGATATTTGAAACTCAAATTATAGCTAGTTTACTGAACATTGTCAAAGAGATAAATTAGGGCTAAGTCATGCAATAATTCCCTCAATGATCCAATTAGGCTCAATATCATAAAATGTGTCAATACCAACTTAATTAAACCTAATTGAACCTTAAGAAGCCCAGTGACTGAAAAGCATAATTTAATTATGAGTGCAAATGAATACATTTAAGCAAAGTTTCACAGTAATGCTCCAATTAGGGTTTGATATCAGAAACTAAGCTAAATGATGACAATTAAGCACAAATGGAGTTCAATGAATCAATTATAAGGCAACTAAAATATAGGAATAATCAACAGATCATAGATCTTGTGTAAAGGTAAATGAGAATCACACTAAGCTCAAATAAGTTTTAAACATCTTTACAAGTATTTTTAAAATACTTAAATGCCCAACAAAATGTTTGTGGAAAGCTAGCCTTGGTGGTATTTCAAATATGTGAAAATTAGTCAAGTTTGTGTTTTGTAAAACTGATATTTAGTTACTCTTCTAATCATAACTTTCAAACTTCTTTGAGTTTTATTTTGAAACTTATTTCATATGAAAATAGACTCAAATATCTTTCCAATAAGTGGTCATTTGCTTTAAACCGATAGAAAACGAAAAAGTTATGACCAATTAAAGTTTGAGTTTTGAAAATCTGACCTTTGGTTACTATTTTGATCATATCTTTCCAAAATACTTTGAGTTTTGTTCTTAAACCTCTTTCATATTAAAATAGACTCAAAGATCTTTCTAATGAGTGGTCATTCGCTTTAATCGGATAAGAAATGAAGAAGTTATGACCTTTTAAAGTCAGTTTTCAAAACCAGAAATGGTGTAATCGATTACAACGTTGACAAAAGCCCTGTAATCGATTACACAAAGTATGTAATCGATTACAAAGTGTCCAGAAAGCTTGTAATCGATTACATAAAGCTTGTAATTGATTACCAAGTGCCCAGGAACGTTTCTAATGGCTATAAACGGCTAGTTTTCATTGAAAATCATTATAAAACACTACCAACAGCTATTTTATCACTTGGGCTCTATATATAAGTGTTGTATGAAGCTTATACACCTCTTAAACACTAGAATTGATTCTTGAATCATCAAAATCATATTTTTGAGCTTTAAAGTGTGAATATTTTATACTCATTGAGCTTCAACTTGTATTATCCACTCTTGAGAGAGTTTTCTTATTATCCATACTTTGTTCTTCAAGTTATATATCCACTCTTGTGAGAGTTTCTATTCTTTCTCTTCATCTTGAAATCATTGTACGAGGGTGAGGTATCCCTCAAGAGAGAAAAGGGTGAGGTATCCTTTATAGTGAGACTCAAACACAAAGGGTGAGGTATCCCAAAGGTGTTGTGAGTGTTCTTCATTGTAAAGGTCATCAAGCACCTATGAAGCTTGAAGAATTGGAGGCTCTAGCACAAGGGTGAGGTATTCCAAGGTGTGAGGAGTGGTCTTGCATGTACAAAGGTTTTCCTAGCACCCGTGAAGTCTAGGAGATAGTGAAGAAAATCTCAAGTTAAGCTTGGAGACTGGACGCAGGCCACAAGTGGTTGGTGGCTGAACCAGGATAAATCTCAGTGTTTGCTCTTCTCAACTTTATCTCTTTATATTTGTGCTTTAACTATATATGCTTGAGTTGATTTTGGTATCTAGTTTATTTGCTTGATTTATCTTTTAACCCAAGTTATATTTTAGTAATCCTTAATAGTTGTGCCTTTGCTATGCATGTTCCGCTGCATTTATTAATTGAGTGATTTAAAATGCGTAATTTGTCAAAGTTGCATTAAAACTTGTCATCACCCAATTCACCCCCCCTCTTGGGTAATGGTTGCCATGGCTAAAAATTACCCTATCCTTAAGTACGACCTGCTGTGGGGTTACTACATTTTCTTTTTCTGTTGCAGTTTATCTAGAGTTTCGTATGCCTGTAAGGGATTTGTGGGGTGATCTTCACATTCTCCTAGGGAGGATTCTGAGATATCTTTTGCTCGGACTCCTTTTCGTCGAGACATTCCCTGGCTAGGGAATTTGTCTAGTGAGTATCTTGAGGAGGATCTAGTGGAAGACCCTTCTGTTGGGAATTACAAACACATCACGTAGTGGAAAAATAGGATTCCTACCAAGGATCCATGCGAAAAGCCATAATCCAAGTTTTTAAAAATTTACCTCTTGAAGCATGATCAAAAGGAAGTGACGTGAATCACCAACACCGTAATAGTAATGATGTCTCTGCGGTATCAACACGAACAGACTCACGAACGTCCAACATCCATAAAGAGGAGCCTCACGTCTCTCACACAATTCTAGCTACGAAGAGAATAGAAGAAACCTGTCATTCTCTCACTCACTTTTCTGTAAGTGCGGCTAGGGTTATGTAATATGTGTATCTTAGCAGCCCCTTAGCAATACTATTTATAATAGTGACTGCCTTAAGTGAGTGTAAGCAGTAACAAGGTAAGCTGTGCAACCCTAGACTCATCTGTTGTGAGTCTGGCTTATATTTGAATCCGAGTCTAACTTGGATTTATTGCTCCAATTTTAGTCTGCTCTATGTGTGTGACCCTGCAGGTTCTCATTATGTTGGCAGTAATATTAAATCTCATTTTAATATTACAAGCAGTGAGTGGTATCTAGCAACACATCACTGCTACCTAAGTAATAAGAATGTCAGTGATTTGACATAACCTTTTCATGGCTAATATTTCCGTGTCGTTTAGTCTCTTTGTCAAGATATCTAGATTGAACACAAGGCATTGAATGTGTCACCCTTGTATAGTCCAATCATTCGTTTCTTGATACTCGAGTAGTCTTTGTAACAACAAATGAAATCAATATCTCATATTGACTCATTTGAGCATGTCATGCATTTCGCAATCTCACTCAATCAAGGGGCCCGAAGATATCGCTCCTGTTATTTAGGAGTGACAAATCCCATCTAGGTTATTCACATCCCTCTGCATGATTCACGGTATGTCCAATAACTAACTTTATAATCACCTTGTTATAGATGACGTTTGATGGTATTAAAACACACAACTCCTCATGTAGGACTCATAGTGATTTCAGGTCAAATGACCACAGGCACCATTGTCACTATAAGAATTGCTTATGACACTCACGTAACGATCCATGTAGCGTTCTCATGGCGGGTCAGTCCAGTACATCATTACTCTAATATGTACCCATGTGAAGACTTGATATCTCATATCCATGACCCGTGAGATGTGGTCATCAGTCTACCATATACTAGTCTCAATGCATTATTGTTGTCCTAATTAACAATAATACTTGACTAGGGACAATTAAAAATAGTGTTCTAATTATATCCAATAGGATCTCATGATCAAGTCAACCACCTGATGTCCTATGGCATCAAACTTACTATTCTAAGGACTTTATTATGTTTATTAAAAAAGAACACAATAAATGAAATGTCTCATATATTAAAATAAGTATATAATAGAATGTATGTAAATACACATAAATGTATCAGCCTCTAGGGCATACACCAACACCTTCCCTTAGGTGTAATGAACTTGGGCCATTTTAAGTTTATTTTGATATGTTGTAATTATGTCCTTTTGGTATGTAAGTATTATGTACTTCTGGTTTTAGTAAACTATGTATATATATGTGGTGTGTATTGATCAGTTTTCTATATCTTGAGGTTATTTATGTTTTGTTAAGTTATGCTATCCGCAAAATGAAAATTTTAAAGCCCGTATTTTATAATATTGAATCTTATTTATGACTTAGGTAAAGTTTTTTAAAAAAAATATATAAAGGTTTAAAATAAAAGGTTGGCCTTAAATGTAATTCCCTTCGGAGGGTGTTACAAAGGCCAAACAATAACAATGCTATAAAAGGGACCTAAGGATATACTGTGTTTACAGGTTGGCTTGAAAGGCTCAAACGGTCCAAAGAAGCCCCTTATCATTTCCTTAATCATACACTGCCTAGGATTTAACCTCAAGAGAGAATCAAATAACTTCTAGATGCAAATCTTCCACACACATGCATTCCCATAAAACTTTCTCTAAGCTTGACATGTAATTAAATTCCAAGGTCCATCAAACATAAAGATGGGAAATACATCCATACACAATTGAAGCAATAGAGATAAACATAACTTATGGATTCTCTTGTGATATCCCAAGAAATTAGATCAATCCACAATTCAAACAATCATTGCGTACTCAATTCAACACACCGGCATGCAAAGAATGACTCAAAACACAATAAGGTGATGATAACGAAACAAAATGGATAAAATATTAAAGAAAAGGAAAGAAAAACTCCTTTTGGCAGTCAACAACTATATACATCGCCCTACAAAGGCTCCAAACTCAAGGAGGCACCTAAGTCGACTCAATATTACCTTCAAAACAAAAATAGAAAAAATTGTTAATAAACAAAATAAAGAAATTACAAAATAATAACAAAAACAAAAACTAATCAAAATCGAAAAGAATAAAAGAGTAAAGAAAAAGAAAGAAAATTTGGGTTGCCTCCCAAAAAGCGCTTGTTTAATGTCATTAACTCGACATTGCATTTTTCCCAATTAATCATGGTGGCTTGAAACAAGAGAAGCACGATGACACCTTTCTTTTTGTAAATTTTTGCATCCATACTTAGTCACTGGCCTTGGAATCCCCTCCAAAATTATTTTGAACTAGAGTTGTACTTATTTGTCCAGAAGACACCTTAGCATTTCTAACTCCACAAGGCCATGAGATTTTTAATTTATCAACAAGTAAAGTGCCAGGTTTAAACTTATCAGAAGATTTCAGATCAGTTTGCAATAAATTTTGAGAATTAGGAGAACCTTTTACCATTTCAACCATCTTAGAGGTAGGAGAATCAATATTAATCGATAGTGCAGAGTTTTTACCAGATGACTCATTTTGAGATTTACCTTGAATGCAAGAAATAGGGGCATAAAGATCTTATGTTGGGATAGATTTATCAAAAACATTTATGGTCACTTGATCTCTATTCACCCTCAAAATAACCTCTCCTCTAGGCACATCAATTAATGCTTTTGAAGTTACTAGGAATGGTCTTCCAAGAATTAATGATATATCAGCATCCTCGTGCATATCTAAGACCACAAAGTCAACTGAAAAAATAAATTTATCAACCTTCACTAGCAAATCTTCCACAATACCATACGGACGTCTGATTGATCAATCTGCTAATTGAAAGGAGATCATAGTAGGCTTAACCTTCCCAATTCCCAGCTTGTGAAGGACAGATAATGGCATCAAATTAATAATCACACCTAAGTCACATAAAGCCTTATCAACATTCAACTTTCCAGTGGTGCAAGGGATGCTAAAACTTCCTGGATCCCTTAACTTCGGTGGTAGTTTTTTTTTTAATTTTGGCACTGCACTCTTCAGTAAGTGCTACAGACTCATCTTCTTCCAATTTCCTCTTCTTAGATAATAAACCCTTCATGAATTTGGCATAGGAGGGCATCTGTTCAAGTGCCTCAGCAAAAAGAATGGTTATTTGTAATTGCTTAAAAACATCCAGGAACTTTGAGAACTGCCTCTCTTGCTTCTCCTGATTTTCCTTCTTCAATCTCTGAGACAATGGAAGCCTAGCGTACAGATAGGGGTCCAATGGTTTACCTAAAACTGAGTCTTTCTTCTTTCTTCTTTCTCTAGTCTGTTCCTTTTTTTGTGTGTCCTTCTCAACCTCTTCTTCTCTATTGCCATCTTACTCTTGGACTTGTCTTGGAATATCAATTCCTCCCATGGTGACATTTTCTTTCAGCTAAGGGCTAACAACTCTTCCACTTCTTAAAGAAATTTCCAAAAACTGCTGTTAGCCCTGGCAACCATCACCTAAAATGGGGGTGAATTGAGTGATTACAAATTTTCAAAACAACTTTGAGAAATTATATTTTTTTAATATTCTCAATCAACACATGCAGCGGAATAAGTCTAACAAAGATACAACTATTATAGATTATTCAAATACAACTTGGGTTATAGGATAAATCAAGCAAATAAGCTAGATATCAAGTTCTTAAAATCAAAACATCAAAATGACATGATATACAATAAATATATATGTTGTACCAAATATTAAAATTAAAGAGTGTAGGGAAGAGAAAATTAAACTCAAGAATTTATCCTGGTTCAGCCACCAACCACTTGTGGCCTACATCTAGTCCCCAAGCTTAACTTGAGATTTTCTTCACTATCACTTAGACTTCACAGGCTCTAGGAAAATATTTTTACAAGCAAGAGTACTCCTCACACCTTGGGATACCTCACCCTTGTGCTAGAGCCTCCAACTCTTCAAGCTTCACAAGTGCTAAGAAAATCTTTACATTCAAGAGCACTCACAATACCTTTGGGATACCTCACCCTTTGTGTGTAAGTCTCACTATAAGGGATACCTCACCATTTCTCTCTTGAGGGATATCTCACCCTCTTACAATGATTTTAAGATGAAGAGAAAGATTATAAACTCTCACAAGAGTAGATATACAACTTGAAGAACAAAGGAATAGAAGGATTTTGCAATAAAGAGCTCAAAATATGATTTTAATGATTCAAGGATGAAATCAAGTGTTCAAGAGTTGTAAAAGCTTCACATATCACTTATATATAGAGCCCAAGTGATAAAATAGCCGTTGGTAGTGTTTAAAAAAGATTTCTTATGAAAACTAGCCATTTATAGTCGTTGGGAACATTTCAGACTTGTGGTAATCGATTATATGGATGTTGTAATTGATTACGTGGCTCTTAGAACATGTTCTGGGCTTTTTAGGTAGGATGTAATCAATTACAAGGGTCATGTAATCCATTACATGGCCTCTGCCAGAGTTATAATTGATTATAAGGCTGGTGTAATAGATTACATGGCCTCTAGTTTCGAAAACTGAATTTAAATGCTTATAACTTCTTCATTTCTTATCCATTTTAACCAAATGACCACTTATTGGAAAGATATTTGAGTTTATTTTCAAATGAAATAAGTTTCACAACAAAAACCCAAATATTTTGAAAGTTATAATCAAATTAGTAACCAAAGGTCAGCTTTTAAAAACTCAAACTTGACTATTTTTGAAAACGGACTTTAAATTGTCATAACTTCTTCATTTCTTATCCGTTTAAAGCAAAGGACCACTCATTGGAAAGATATTTAGGTCTATTTTCAAATGAAATATTTTTAGACAAAACTCAAAGTATTGTGAAATTTATTATCAAAAGAGTAACCAAAGGTTAACTTTTCAAAACTCAAACTTAACTATTTTTCATAGTTTTGAACTACTACCATGACTAGATTTTCGAAACACGTTTCTTGGGCATTTTAGCATGTAAGGACCATTTGTAAAGATTTAAAAATCATATTTGAGCTCTTTTCTTATAAACCCTCTATCTTTACATAGGAGAAAACCTAAAAGGAAAATATACCAATTCTAGTCCTTAGGCTTCTTGATGTAATCCAACCTTCCAAAAATTTATTCTTTTCAAATCATGAAAATGCTTGGAACATCTTATCATTCTCATTCTTCTTGAGTTGAGCATAATTGTGATTTTTTATTCTCTTGTTGCAATGCTCACTCTTGGTACTTGGACTATCCTACAAAGTATTACTCACTTCAAACAAATATAGTCTAAATTCATAATTCAATATCTTCATATGCATGGTTCATAAATGTATAACTCTAGTTAGTCTAACATGCATATAAGATTTTCATAGGCACATCCAAATAAGACAATTATTAATTACTAATAAATATGTTGTATATAGGATGCAACAAAGAACACTTTGCATATTTTCATTTAAATATAGCCAAATCCAATGGCTTTTTTACCAAACTGCCACTGTTGGTAAAATTATTTATCAAATTACCATTTTTTTAAATTATTTACTAAATTACCATTTTTTTAAACTATTCACTAAAATGCCACTCTTTTGAAACTATATATCAAACTGCCACCCTTTTGTCATACGTGGCTTTTTTTATTATTATCTGGCCAACCAGGATGTGCTAAATAGGATGACGCATCCCCGTGGGTTTCGCCAACACGCTTGGCGCAACCCACGTGGATGCGCCATCCTACTTGGTGCATCCTGGTTGGCCTTGACAAGGAAAACTCTAACAAGGGTGGCGTAACCAGGCTACCTGCGCCACCCTTGTTGGCGCAACCAGGCTATATATAACCTCCCCCTTCCCCTATCCGTGACATTCAAACCATTTTCTAAATTCTCACTATCTCTCTATAAATTTCTTCTCTCTAAACGCTCTGAACTCTCTCAACGAACTCAATTCTAACTAGAAGTGGTGTCTAAATCATTAGTTGTGATCAAATTTAGATCGTATTCCTTAACACTGTAAGTATCTCTTTTAATATTTAAATAGTTTATTTATTATCTGTTGATTGATTTTTTATTATGTTAGTGTTAATTGTAAATTAATGTTATTGTACATTAATATTTTTATTAGCTAGTGAATAATGGAGTTGTATGATATGTAGTCTGAATTGTATGGATCATTATTTTGTAGGTAATCAAATAGGATATTGCAACACTAATTATTGTTATTATAGTAATAATATTGCAACACTAATTGTTGTTATTATTTGGCATACGGCTGACAGATGGTATTCCGTGTAAACCCCGGACTAGAGGTTGCCTCGATTTTGGAGTTGTAGGAGTACCATGTTTCCCAGCATATATGGTAGGGACATGAGGACCGGCACTTGCGTGTTAGACGTGCTCAGAAGATGAAACATATGGACCCTCCTGCTCCGATTCTTCCGTATCTACAGCAAGCTGGCTTCTTGGGAGTTGCCCATATGGGCTATTGCAACATTGATCACTCCCTAATCTCTGCGTTGGTTGAGAGATGGCGCCTAGAGATGCATACATTTCACATACCTACCGGGGAGTGCACCATTACGTTGGAGGATATCGGAATGATATCGGGTCTTCCCATTGACGGCACTGCAGTCACTGGCGTTACCCATAGGGATGACTGGCTCAATTTGTGTGCTCAGTTGTTAGGGATTGATGAGACTCCCTCGCTTATAGCTGGGGCACGCATTGACATGACATACTTGTGGCAGCCGAGTGTTACTACAGTCACTGAGGATGATGATGATGAGTACGTGCAACAGTGTGTACGACATTACATGCTTCGGCTGCTTGGGGTTTCTTATGCCCCGATCATTTGGGGAAGCTCGTTGACAACTGTCGAAATTATCAAATTTAAATCAATTTATAACCGATTTACCAAAACTGCTTGTAGCATAAGGTAACACCGGGTCGAGCCCGTAGATCACTCTAATTATGAAGTCAGATTAAGAGGTTAATAAATAGGGGGGAAAAGTTTTGCAAGTTTAAACAACAAAGAATAATTAAAATGAGTAAACAAGATTGAGAAAATAACCAATCCAAGAGAATTAACAAATCTTGATTTTAATCCATCCTTGATCTTTATAGATCGATTCAACTATCAACCAAATCCTTGGTCTTAGATCACATCAAGACGCCTCTCAATGATCCATGGATCTTCTACTAGAAACGCTTCTAGAATTCAATTAATTAAGGTTAGACAAATTAAGCATCCATCCAAAACCCAAATTAACTTAAAAATCAAGATCCAACCAAGCTAAATATTTCATCAAATACCTTTAATAAATTATCTAACCTCTGAATTCATCTCTTGACATATGACAATTACGTAATTAACATATGCAAATTCCAATCAAATTAAGCATTAAATCAGAATTTAAACAAGAGAAGAAGAGAAAGAGAAACTTGATTAATAGATGAATATATAACAATTAAAACAAAATCTCAAGATTAATCATCAAGACTGTCAATCTCTTGGATTGATTAAAGAAGTTTAGCTCTCCATAGCCATCACCATTGGAGAACCTTCAACAACCATACAAAATGAAAATAACAAAGAGAGAGAAGGAGAGGAAGAGAAGAAGAGAATTCTCCAAAATGAAACACTAAAACTTTAATTATAACAACACTTCTACATAAAAGCTCTACATATTACAATGATCTGCATAGCCTCCCTTTTATAGAGGGTTTAGAGGTACAAAATGTCAAAAGGGGCTGAGTCATGGTGGTTGAGTGGAGTAGGTGGATGAGTGGAAAATGTTGAATGACTTTTGGTGAGGAGAAAATTATGGAGATTCTTTGTCTCTGAAATCATGCAGCTCTGAAGTCATTGCATTCGTCATTTTTGAGCCAAGTTGTCTTCATGAAGATTGTAGGTCTGGATCTTAGCTTTCAAATGGCTTAAGTTTGAGCCCAATATCATTTCTATAGCTCCAGTTATGTTCAAATTACTGCACACTATTCAAGCCCAGTCGCAGCTCCTCTGTTCAGACTTCCAAGTCCAATATCACCTCCAAGGAGTCTGAATCGGGAAAAGTATTCAACATGAAAGTTGTAGATTTGAGTCTTAACTATCAACCATCGAAATTTCAGCCTATTCTAGAACTTTCACTACGAGCAGTGTAATGAACAGTACACATAGGTCATTCTGCCAGGAGCAACACTTTAGTTCTTAATTCAATGCCAATTTGAGCCATCCAAACGTGTGATTGAGTCTTTGATGTCTTCATGAAGATTGTAGAGCTCTCTCTTATCTTTAGAATGACATAAGTTTCACCTTAAACATCCACCTACAGCCCAAGATATGACCCAAATACAGGATTAGTGTAAGACGTAAATCATGCTGAAAAATTCAATTAAATCTATTTTGAGTTCAAAACATACAAAACATAACCAAACTTAATTTATTAAGTGCACGGAGAGTGTAAATGACTAAAAATGAAGGCTTATTAATGCATCAAATATGTGAACATCAAATTCCCCCACACTTAGCTTTTTGCACTCCTGGGCAAAACACACAAAAAGAAAATAAAACAGACTCAAAAGTTAAACATTCTAAAAGACTCAATTTCTAATAATATTTAAGAATGAAGAACAATTGATAATTCAAGTGATCAAAACATTTATGAGGTAACACATCTTCACATCTTAAATCAACAAGTAAGGATACTTCAATTGAAAAGCATGAGTAAAGAATGATAGATCCTCACAGAATTCACTCTCAATCTCTTAAGTGTTTAAAAGGTAGGTATTACACTCAATTCAACTCATGAAAATTGCACTACCATAAGCTTGCTTATCTTCTACTTCTCCACTACTCAGAACACATGCACACACAAATCATGAGGACTTTATTCAAGGTTGTAATGGGGTCAAGGTAAAGGAGAAGGTAATATGGATATGACAAGTTAAACACCAAAGAGAATAAAAGAACATGAAAGCTGAGTTCAATTATCGATCATGAAAGTTCATCCCAACTTCATCTAATACAAATTCCCTTTACATATTATTTTTCATTCCTTTATTGCCTTGTTGACCCTTTTTTTTTTTTTTACATATATATATATATTTTTTGAATTTTTTTTATATGTATATTTTTTTTTTTTTTTTTTCTTTTCTTAAAAAAAAATAACATCATATATACATTTTTCAACCATTCTGCATACACACCCCCACACTTGTTCATGAACTCATCCAATGGCAACGCTAATGTTCTCTTATTCCCTAAGACTAAGTAAGAACATGGTTTTTTTTTTTCATTTAAGAAACATAATGAGTTCGAGACAAAGAATAATCAAATAAGCTCAAAGGGGTTAAGCAAGGGGAAATATGCAAGGTTGGCTGTTTGGTTAAACTAGCTAATTAAGAAAGAGGGCCTCAATCATGTTCATGCGTGCGAGTGAAACGTAGCCTCAAAAAGAGTCAAAGCAAGTTCTAGAGTGATCATTAACATGAGTGAAAATCACACAAGAAAGAAGAGAATGGCATAAATGTTGAATCCATCCATTAGGCTCAAAATCTCACACGGTATGCATCTATCAAACTCAATTCATCAATTCAATCATCCATAACCAAGCATATCAGTTCAAGAAGGAAGAAAAGTTATTCAATCATGCAATGAACCCTTTTTTTTGTGTTTTTTATTTTTTTGTTTTTTTTTTAACAACAAAACAAAACAAAAAATGCTAAAATCTCTTCCCCACACTTAATATAACATTGTCCTTAATGTGAAAGAGAGAGATAGAAAAGAGCAACACAACCTGATAAGAAGTGAATCAATGCCAAGTAGGAAAAGAAGCACACTGTCAGTGCCACATCAGACCTCTGCCACCAATTAAGATGCGTCTTAAGAGTAGAATTACTCCTTACTTTGCCATCCTTAACTGGTTAGAAAATTACTGACAAACATATAAACACAATAAACATATTAATACATACACACATTTTTTTTTCACAACTCTACACACGACCAACATAAACACACTTACTAAAAATTTTTTTTTTTTTAGTCACACAACTATCCTTCCCCCCAACTAGATCATAACATTGTCCTCAATGTTAAAAAAAATAGAAAAGAAAAAGATAGAGGATAGTACCTGTTACTGCAATTACGAAAAAGAGAAATCTTACACAAATATAAACAGAAACAAAGTACGATGAATAAAACTAAAGAGAAAGGAAAGTCATAGATGAAGTGTCAGGTCACACTGTTGTTTCTTGCTACCTCCCTTGTTGTTGTCTCGCTTCTTCTTTTGTCTCCGACCAATCTATCGGTACATCACTTGGATCAGGTTCATAAACAAAGGCTTCCAATTTATCAATTAATTCATCAACAGTGGAAGCCGAGATAAGAAGTTGTCTTTCAGAAGGTGTGACAAATTTCTGTTCCACAGCATGGTCAACAAAAGATAACAAATTATCAAAGAAATTATTAACATTCAACAAACCTATGGGTTTATGGTGGATGTTCAGTTGGGCCCAAGAAACAATTTGAAAGACTTCTTCCAAAGTACCAAAACCACCAGGTAAGGCTATGAAGGCATCAGAGTTTTCAAGCATTGCCGTCATTCGTGCATGCATAGATGATACTTGAATTTCCTGTCCAATTGTCTTTCCAACAAAGTTCCTTCGAGTTAAAGGTTCAGGAATGACACCTAAAACTTGACCACCTCTTAGAAATGCAGACAGTGATACAGCCCCCATTAACCCAAGGCAACCTCCCCCATATACTACACGAATGTTCCTCGCAATAAGTGTTCTACCAAGAGTGGTTGCTGCGTTGACAAACTCTAAACTCTTCCCATAATGTGTCCCACAAAATACACAGATACTAACAAGTCTACGAATAGAAGAAGAAGAAGCTCCCTCCATCTCTACACTCACACTCTCTGTGAATGATTAAGAGTTGCAGGAAAGTGAAGAAAATGGAGTGTTTAAATAGGGAAGAGAATAGAAAAAATAATAGCTCCTATATGAGTAGGTTGGCTGTTGTCAGAAAACTTTCAAATTTTTTTTTTGTTTTTTTTATGTTTTTTTTTTAAATAATAAATGCATAAGATAATATATACAGATTGTTGTGATTGTGGCTCACATCTTCCTCTAGTTTTACGTCCAGAAACGGCTTAAACGCCTTCTATGAGTCGGGGATAGGCTTCCCATCCAATTTTCTTATAAATTGGCAAACACGATCTTTTTGAGTCAGATTCTGAAGACTATAACGCTCTTGCTCGTCCTTGAAGAGATTCCACAAATGAAGAAGTTCACGCTGCACAATTCCACAAGAATGCATCTTAAGAGTCAATAAGATATTATCTAATGACTCCTTACTCAGTCCATTCTTAATGAAGAATATTTTATCTTCTCTGTTTACAGAAACCATTCCCAAAGAACGACATCGCGTGTTGCAATTCCATCGTGCACACTTATAACAAACGTGCATTCTTTTTGCTCTTCTCTTTTTCGAAAATGAACTTTTACCGAGACCAGGCATGTTTCAGACAAATGAATCGGAAGATTCACCAGCTAAATGAACCTTTGCTTCGATTATCCAGCGTATATCTTCTGGGATGCCCTTGTACATTAACAGTCTCAATCTCTCACACCTAGCTTTGTAAATTTTGGTTAGAACATTTTTATGAACAGAAGGGAAATACTTTTTTAGATTTGAAAGAATGACATCCATTTTGAAGGAGAAGAAATAAGTTATTATGGGAAACTGAAAGACAAACCGACTCGAGAGTCACGGAGTACCATTATCCGCCGTTTAACCGGGAACCTGAAAGAAGCGCAAAAAGAAGAAACAAATTAAAATAAATTCTACTCATAACAAGGATTAGAAAGGAGATGGATTCTACCTCAATGACTTGATGTTCGAGAAATGGTTTGAGTCTTTTTGCTTTATAAATTTTTTTTTTTATTTTTTATTTTTATATATATTTTTTTATTTTTTTTTATTATTATTTTTTGCATCATTTATTGATTCCACAATTCATGCAAGTGCAATTTGCGTAACTTGGAAGCATCATTTTTCTTTCAGAAATGGATCCCAATTTTTGACAATGTTCACAACTTTTGTAAAAAGTATAACTGCCCTTGAATAATATGACCAATAAAATTCATACTGCAAGATTTTGCAGCTGTTTTCTTTGAAGAAAAATGACCTCCACATGCTTCTGAATGACAAAATTCAATGACACTACTTACCTCATTGTCGGGTACAAATCTCCAAAAGATTTGATCAAGACAATAATTGAACAAATATGGGTCAGCACAATAGAAATTTTTTTTTTAACTCAATCAATTTTTTTTTCATTGAGGCGGCATCTTACTTATCAAGTGGGGTAGACGACTTCTTGCAAGTGGACCTCCTCCAAAATATCCTCTTGAGCTCCCTCATAAAATGGTTTGAGGCGATGTCCATTGACTGTGAAAGCTTTTGTAGTAGTCTCACTTGTAACCTACACAGCACCATAAGGAAAAATCTTAGTAACAACAAATGGACCAAGCCACCTAGATCTGAGCTTTCCGGGCATGAGTTTGAGGCGGGAGTTATAAAGGAGAACTTTTTGACCAATCTTAAATGTTTTTCTCATGATCTTCTTATCATGGAAGGCTTTAGTCTTCTCTTTATAAAGTTTGGAACTCTCATAAGCCTCTAGGCGGATCTCCTCCAATTCCTGCAACTGTAGCTTCCGCTCCATGCCTGCTTGATTTAGGTCCAAGTTACACCTTTTTACTGCCCAAAATGCACGATGCTCAATTTCCACTGGCAAGTGGCATGCTTTGCCAAAAACAATCCGATAAGGAGACATCCCAATCGGAGTCTTATAGGCGGTCCTATAAGCCCATAAAGCATCCTCAAGCCTTTTGCTCCATCCTTTCGTTAGGTTGAACTGTTTTCTGAAGTATCTGCTTGATCTCTCTGTTGGAAACCTCGGCTTGCCCATTAGTCTGGGGATGATAAGGTGTAGAAACTCTATGCAAGACTCCATACTTTTTCATCAAGGCTTCCATGCTTCGATTACAGAAATGTGAACCCTGATCACTAATGATGCCTTTTGGGACTCCAAACCTGCAGAAAATATGTGATCTAACAAAATCCACAACAACCTTAGAATCATCAGTCAGAGTGGCTTTTGCCTCCACCCATTTAGATACATAATCCACACAAGCAAAATGTAAACAAAACCAAATGACACAGGAAAAGGACCCATAAAATCAATACCCCAAACATCAAATATTTCACAGAACAACAAAGGTTGTTGGGGCATCTCATTCCTACGAGAAATATTCCCTGTTTCTCGGCATTGTTCACAAGATTTACAAAACAAATATGCATCACGAAATAGAGTGGGCCAATATAATCCAGAGTCCAAAACTTTCCTAGCTGTACGAGTAGGTCCAAAATGTCCCCCACAGGCAAGTGCATGACAAAAACTAAGAACAGAATCAAACTCATGATCAGGAATACATCTCCTAATGACTTGGTCACTATAAAATCTCCACAAATAAGGGTCATCCCACACATAATATTTTGACTCACTTTTCAGTTTATCAATCTGTGCCTTAGTAAAATGTGCAAGTAGTGCTCTAGCAACCAAGAAATTAACCAAATCTGCAAACCAAGAGATGTTACCTTGCATCTTGAAAAGTTATTCATCAGGGAAGGCATCATGGATAGGAGAAGAATCTGCCTCTCTTTCAATCCGACTCAAGTGATCTGCCACCAGGTTCTCTGCTCCACTCTTATGTCTGATATCAATATCAAACTCCTGTAAGAGCAACATCCACCTAATCAACCTTGGCTTTGCATCGGGCTTTTTCAGGAGAAACTTCAAAGCTGCATGATCTGAAAATACAACCACTCTAGAACCAAGCAAATATGATCGAAATTTATCTAAAGCAAAAACAATTGCTAAAAGTTCCTTTTCGGTTGTAGTGTAGTTGGCTTGTGCAGCATCTAAAGTCCTCGAAGCATAGGAAATGACATGAGGTACTTTGCCGACTCTCTGTGCAAGGACAGCTCCCAATGCATAATTAGAGGCATCACACATGAGTTCAAATGGGAGTGTCCAATCTAGTGGTTGGATGATAGGAGTGGTGGTCAAAGCTCCTTCAAGGCAATCAAAAGCCTCTCTGCACTTGCCATCAAAATCAAAAGCAACATCTTTCTGCAACAAGTTAGACAGGGGAAGGGCCTTTTTCTTTGAAATCTGAATGAACCGCTTGTAGAAACCTCGCATGGCCAAGAAAAGAACGAACCTCTCGCACGCAAGAGGGGTAAGGCAATTGGGAAATAACATCAATTTTAGCAGGATCTACTTCTATACCCTTCTGAGAGATGATATGGCCTAAGACTATGCCCTGTTCTACCATAAAATGACACTTCTCATAATTAAGAACAATATTAGTCTCAATGCATCGATGCAAGACTCTATCCAGACTATCTAAACATGCATCAAAGGAAGAGCCATAGACAATAAAATCATCCATAAACACATCCATGCAACTCTCTAAAAATTCGAGAAGATATCGACCATACAAACTTTGAAAGGTTCCCTGGAGCGTTACTGGACCAAAGGGCATTCTCCTGTATGCAAATGTTCCAAATGGACAGGTGAAAGTGGTCTTCTCTTGGTCTTCTGGGACTATATGAATCTGAAAATAGCCCGAATATCCATCCAAGAAATAGTAATGCGACTTGCCAGCCAGTCTCTCCAATATCTGATCAATGAAAGGCAATGGAAAATGATCTTTCCTAGTGGCCTGGTTAAGCCGCCTATAATCAATGCACACCCACCAACTGTTTTGGATTCTTGTGGGTAGGAGCTCATTGTTCTGATTTGCAATTACTGTGACTCCAGATTTCTTTGGAACCACTTGCACTGGGCTCACCCATTTACTGTCAGATATGGGATAAATAATGCCAGCTTGTAGCAGCTTGGTCACTTCCTTCTTCACCACATCCAGAATCAAGGGATTTAGTCTCCTTTGGGGTTGCCTCACTGGCTTGGTATCTTCCTCCAGTAAAATCCTATGCATACATGTGGAGGGACTAATACCAGGAATGTCTGCAAGTGTCCATCCAATAGCACGCTTATGTTGCCTCAAAACCTGCATCAATTTTTCTTCTTGTTCAGGTTGCAGATTCTTAGCGACAATCACTGGCAGCTTCTCACCATCTTCCAAATATGCATATTTAAGGTGGTCTGGCAAAGTCTTTAGCTCTAAGGATGAGGGATGCACAATAGAAGGCAGTAAGCTATTTGAAACAAGCAACTCAGCAGCATTAAATTTGACCAAATTTTGACTCATATTTTCATATGCTGCATCAGTCAAACAAGCACCTGCATCATCACTCACAACTGCATAAATCTCAGCACATGCAGCACATGGTTCAGTATCACAGTTAACACATATATCACAAGTGACAGAATCCAGAAAGTTAGCAATATCAGGGAATTCAACACTCATATCAAAGATAAGTATCATCAACCAAACATTTCAATCACATCAACATGAAAAAGTGAATGCTCCTCAAGGGGATGTCTCATGGCATCAAAAATGTTAAAGTGTACCACATCTCCACCAAATTCCATAGAAAGGGTGCCAAAGCATGCACGTCTATCTTGGTTTTGGCATTTTGAGGAATGGTCTTCCTAGAATCAATGGAGCATGATTTGTTGAAGACTCATCTTCCATGTCCAGAATGTAGAAGTCCGCATTTGGAAAAATTAGCTATTTTACTCGCACCAACACATCTTCCAAAGACTCTGCGGCAGGTGAGCAATAGTCTGTTTGCCGGTGAATCACTATACCGGTGGGGTGTAAGGTGCCAATGTTCAAAGACTTATACACCGACGTAGGCATGACATTAATAGAAGCACCCAAATCTAGCATTGCATGGTCAAACCTGGAATTACCTATAGTGCAAGGGATTGTGAAAGTTCCAGGATCTTTACATTTCTTTGGCATGCTTGGTGAATCATCGCAGAAACATTTACGCCCATACTGACTTTCTCGGTACCCTTAAGTCTTCTCTTGTGAGTACACAACTCCTTGAGAAATTTGGCATACTTGGGAATTTGTTTGATTGCATCTAGGAGGGAATATTGATTTCCACCTTCCGAATGTCTCCATGACTTCCTTCTCTGTTTTACGCTTGCGCTATCTCGCTTGACCGTGTCACTCTGTTTGGGAAGGGTAGTGGAATGTTCAAGTCTGAATTCTCTGCACATTTCTTCCGGATTTGGGGCATCTAGTTCATGCGAATTGTGTTGTGTCTCGATCAATCTCTCGGCCGCCGCAATGGGAGCTCGGTTGTGGCGGACTAGGACCATCAATTTCTTTGCCACTTCTCAAGGTAATAGCACTTACATTGCCTCTTGGGTTCTTGTTGTTTGTGAAGGCAATTGACTCGAACCTTGACTTTTCAATTCACTCACGGTGGTGGCCAATTGCCCAATCCGAGTTTGTAGGTTCGAATGGTGGCATTGACATTCACGGAATTGAATATTATTTGTGGCCATTTGTTTCATCAAATCTTCCAATGATGGCTCGGATGGATTGGTTGTAGGACTTGGCAACATAAGGGGTTTCTTGCGCACAGTGTTTGCACGTTTGTTATTGTCTGAATGCAGGTGGTTGGTATTTGTTGCTAGGACCTATAGCTTGGTATCTGAATTGCTACTGTTGGGGTTGTTGCTGCTGGCTAGAATTCCCATATCTCAAGTTAGGATGGTCCCTCCAACCAGGGTTATAAGTATTAGAAAATGGATCATATCTTGGCTGCTGGGACTGCTGATATTGAGGTCTACTAGGAAAAATGCCAACTGCCGCAACCGACCCCATTGCGGAAACGCGGAACCACCATCCTGAAGTGTGGGGCATGCATCGTAGGATGAGATGAGCAAGAGCAAATGCTACACACCCTTGCAGGTTCTTGTACAGAACCTGGTACTTGTTGTCCCACTGCTAATTGCCTCACCAAAGAAGTCAATTCATCAAGTCTATGTTCCATTCTTTGTTGATCGACTTGAGATGATTGAATTTCATTGACTCCTCTGGTTGAGGTAAGGACTCTTGTGCCAAATTGTTGAGCATTGGCTGCCATATTTGCTATCAAATCTCTTGCTGCAGGAGGGGTTTTATCCACCAATGCACCTCCAGATATGGCATCCACCATACTTCTATCCATCGACAAAGAAGCCCTCATAGAAATATTGAATCAAGAGCGATCACTAATTTGATGGTGGGGACAACTCGAACACAACTTTTTGAATCTCTCCCAATACTCATGCAAGGTCTCACCAGTCATTTGCCTTATACCACAAATGTCTTTTCTAATGGCAGCATCTCTGTGGATGCAGGGAAGAACCTCTCCAAGAATAATTTTTTCATATCATCCCAACGCGTCAGAACCTGGTGAAAGGTAGAACAACCAATCCTTGGCTACATCAGCAAGAGAGAAAGGGAATGCGCTCAACTTGATATGCTCCTCAGAGATTCCATGTGGCTTCATGGTTGAACAGACCACATAGAACTCCTTTAAGTGCTTATGGGGATCTTCACCTGTAAGACCATGAAACTTGGGCAACAAGTGTATCAATCCAGATTTTAACTCGAAGTCAGCATCAAGATTAGGATATTGAATGCACAAAGACTGGTAAGTTACATCAGGAGCAGCAAGTTCTTTAAGGGTCCTATTTTGCCTGTTATCAGCCATGAATTTAGAATAACTTAAAATCTCAAGTGCACTTTCAGATTCAATGTCACAACTAAATTCAGACTCAATTCTTTCACTTAGCCTATGAGTTCTAATCAACCTATGTAATGTTCTATCAATCTCAGGATCAAATTCAAGCAAGATATCAGGATTAGACCTAGTCATGCACTAATCAAAACACAAAAATAAAATAAAATAAAATAAGTAAACAAGTAAAATACACTAGACAACTCTAAAAATATACCAAAATAAATCTAATTGACTAATGAAATTATTTTTAAAAATTATAGGACTTGTACAGCATGAAAACTACACAAAAATGAAACTAAAAAATGTAATAAAAAATATTAAAAAATTCAAAAACTGGTTTAAACAATGGATTTTGGAAAAACCAGGGGTGACCTCACAGTTTACTGTGAGTCTTATTTATTAGGCAGTTTTCCTTCAACTGACCAAGTTTCAGCTCATTCTGGGCACATTTTCTGTCAATACGAAATTCTTGTAAAATGACCCGTAATCACCCGTTTTCGCCTGAAATCCACCAAAACACAGCAACACAAAGGTTAGTGAGGGATTAGTAGTTAAATATACTCTTAATAAGATTGAACAAAATCAGAATGATCCCCGGCAACGGCGCCAAAAATTTGACAACTGTCGAGATTATCAAATTTAAATCAATTTATAACCGATTTACCAAAACTGCTTGTAGCATAAGGTAACACCGGGTCGAGCCCGTAGATCACTCTAATTATGAAGTCAGATTAAGAGGTTAATAAATAGGGGGGGAAAGTTTTGCAAGTTTAAACAACAAAGAATAATTAAAATGAGTAAACAAGATTGAGAAAACAACCAATCCAAGAGAATTAACAAATCTTGATTTTAATCCATCCTTGATCTTTATAGATCGATTCAACTATCAATCAAATCCTTGGTCTTAGATCACATCAAGACACCTCTCAATGATCCATGGATCTTCTACTAGAAACGCTTCTAGAATTCAATTAATTAAGGTTAGACAAATTAAGCATCCATCCAAAACCCAAATTAACTTAAAAATCAAGATCCAACCAAGCTAAATATTTCATCAAATACCTTTAATAAATTATTTAACCTCTGAATTCATCTCTTGACATATGACAATTACGCAATTAACATATGCAAATTCCAATCAAAAAAGCGTTAAATCAGAATTTAAACAAGAGAAGAAGAGAAAGAGAAACTTGATTAATAGATGAATATATAACAATTAAAACAAAATCTCAAGATTAATCATCAAGACTGTCAATCTCTTGGATTGATTAAAGAAGTTTAGCTCTCCATAGCCATCACCATTGGAGAACCTTCAACAACCATACAAAATGAAAATAACAAAGAGAGAGAAGGAGAGGAAGAGAAGAAGAGAATTCTCCAAAATGAAACACTAAAACTTTAATTATAACAACACTTCTACACAAAAGCTCTACATATTACAATGATTTGCATAGCCTCCCTTTTATAGAGGGTTTAGAGGTACAAAATGTCAAAAGGGGCTGAGTCATGGTGGTTGAGTGGAGTAGGTGGATGAGTGGAAAATGTTGAATGACTTTTGGTGAGGGGAAAATTATGGAGATTCTTTGTCTCCGAAATCATGCAGCTCTGAAGTCATTGCATTCGTCATTTTTGAGCCAAGTGGTCTTCATGAAGATTGTAGGTCTGGATCTTAGCTTTCAAATGGCTTTGGTTTAAGCCCAATATCATTTTTATAGCTCCAGTTATGTTCAAATTACTGCACACTATTCAAGCCCAGTCGCAGCTCCTCTGTTCAGACTTCCAAGCCCAATATCACCTCCAAGGATTCTGAATCGGGAAAAGTATTCACATGAAAGTTGTAGATTTGAGTCTTAACTATCAACCATCAAAATTTCAGCCTATTCTACAACTTTCACTACGAGCAGTGTAATGAACAGTACACATAGGTCATTCTGCCAGGAGCAACACTTTAGTTCTTGATTCAATGCCAATTTGAGCCATCCAAACGTGTGATTGAGTCTTTGATGTCTTCATGAAGATTGTAGAGCTCTCTCTTATCTTTAGAATGACATAAGTTTCACCTTAAACATCCACCTACAGCCCAAGAAATGACCCAAATACAGGATTAGTGTAAGACGTAAATCATGCTGAAAAATTCAATTAAATCTATTTTGAGTTCAAAACATACAAAACATAACCAAACTTAATTTATTAAGTGCACGGAGAGTGTAAATGACTAAAAATGAAGGCTTATTAATGCATTAAATATGTGAACATCACTCGTGCACTTAATGTTCCTTCCATTATTGGAGGACTTTGTTGTTGCCGGGATGTATAGCTGGGGGTCTGCAGTTTTGGCGTACCTGTATAGAGAGCTTTGTAAAGCTACGGACTATGATGCACACGAGATCGGAGGGGCATGCATCTTATTGCAGTACTGGGCATGGTACAGATTCCCTCGGCTTGCCCCTACACTAGCTGGTCATGTTGAGCCTGATGTGTTTTATGATGCTGATCGTGGTCAATTACGTCCCTTAGGATGGGAGTAAGTTTTTATTTCATTTAATATTTTTACATTACTTCCTACTTTGTTAATATTTGTAACTTACATTTGCAATACTTTCATTTACCAAATAGGTGGCGCAAGCATAAAGTATTGAGTGACACTGTAATTGGCGTCCTTGCATATTATCGCCAGTTCTTTGATCAGTTGAAGAACGATGAGGTATGTCTTCGTTTACATTCCTTTGAGATATTTACTTATGCATATGCCGTCTTAATATTTTGTGCATCTCATTTTTCAGTTTATATGGCAACCATACACGGATGAGCAGGTGGCAACATTGCCACCTTTTTGTGTGGCTGGTAGGGATATACCACTGGCAGTGATCCCTCTCATATGTTTTCACATTATTGAGTGGCACCAGCCAGACCGCGTCATGCGCCAGTTTGGTCTTGACCAGCCCATTTCACGGAGATCACTCCAGCTAGACAGATTGCACTCAGTTACACTAGCAAGTAGGCATGATGAGGATTGGCCAGCTACACATGTTGTTTATATAGCCACCTGGAATAGTCGTAGGGAGAAGCTTGTTAGAGGAGTCCCATTGGTCGCACCCCTCAGTTCGCGTTCTGAGTACATGCGTTAGTATAAAACAATTACCAAATGTTGGATTGCTCCCACTAGTGCATCTATTGGGAATGCGGTAAGCTCTTTACTAATTTGTTAGTGATTATATATATTTTGTATTCAGTATAATGACATAAATTATATCTGTTTATTAGGAAGACATTGAAGAGTACTTGCTCAGTTCAACTACTGACACTACCGCTCGAGAGGCTGCTACACAGATCCTACACTCATTGCGGGAGCATGACCACATTACGATGGAACAGCTACGTCCAGCTCCAGCAGCAGATGACATTTCAGGGCCGCCCGAGGAGTCTAGTCAATAAGGAACGTGGCGTAACAGAGGAAAGGATTAGCGAGCACTCGGACACGACTTCGACATCCCGAGGACTCCAGCTCTACCAGCCAGCATACAACTCAGCCTCCTACCACTGCTACATACCCCCCTGCTCAGCCACCACCTGCATATTACCTACTATACCCACCATACCCGTACACACCGTATTCATACCCGCCATTGGGTTACCCCTCGTATCCTTACCCACCACATGGTTACCCACCATATCCTTACCCACCACCAGGTTACCCACCATACCCATCACAGTCATGTCCCTCTTCTGAACCATCTCACAGGCCACCACATTCTGATGCGGGCCCATCTCATTGACATTAACATGTAATTATATTTAGTGATTTTATTTAAAAGACTATTGATAATATCTTCTTGTGAGTTTGGTATCCTTATTAGATTAGATTTAGATTATATATGTTTTCTGCTCAGTTTTAGTTTTTATTAAAGATCTTGGTAACTTGTTGCATTAAACAAGATCATGTGCTTTTGGGAAGGTCCAACATTTAGGGAAACTCTGTCAAAATTTTCACTAATTCGAATTACTAAAAAATTGGGAGGGGGATTATTGGGATTCGAATCCTACTCACTAAATAAACGTTTCAAATAATGTTATTTTTTTCCTAACATAAACGTCTAGTAATATACGAAAAAAAAGGCCTATAAATTACAAGCATAATGTTTTTTTCTACGATATTTAGTTAAAATACTAATTTAAAGATATAAACTATAAGTATTTGAAAATATCTAACAAATATCTGATACGATACGTATTGAATATTAATATAACTATTATTTTAAAATATCAATACTTCTTAAATAGTAAATACTTTTCATTAACAATTTTATTTAATGGATAAATTCTCTCAATTACTTAAAAACTACAAAATATTTTTAAAATTTTTAATATATTAAATATTTCATTTATTTATTTGAATTAATGTAAGAATAATTCAATTGATATGACCAATAAAAAAATGAGTGTTATTAATCCAAGATTGTTTAGGAAGCATTTAATACCCATATCATCAATACTCACTTTTCTTATGATTTGACTAATAATAAAAAGAAAGTCATTGAAGTTTGTTTTAAGGAATATATTAACCAAATACAACCTATAAGTGATATGTCTCTTCTAAAGGATATACCATTTATTTCTTTTTATATGTTGTTTTAAATAATTGTGTAAAAATAAATAAATATATTAAATAACTTCAATAATAAGATATGTACTTACATTTCATTAGATTATTTTTAAAATATAAAAAATCATAAATAAAGACAAAATAAAAAGAAAATAATTAATACCTCATTTGTTTTTTAAAATGAAAAATAAATTGAAACAATAAACTTTTAAAAAATAACAAAAAAAGAAGCATAATCAATTATCATAATAACTAAAACAATATTAAATATTACCAACATATTAAATTTGTCAATTTTTTAATTTTATATTTTATATTTTAATTCCGTAATTAGTATGGACTCATTAATAAATGCTTACAAAATTTTATTAAGTAATTTAAATAATTTACAAAAATGTAAATATAATTTTTTTGGTATTTTTTTAAATTTTTACTAAATAAAGGAGTACGCCACCCTTGTTGGAGTTTTCCTTGTCAAGGCCAACCAGGATGCGCCAAGTAGGATGGCGCATCCACGTGGGATGTGCCAAGCATGTTGACGCAACCTACGTGGATGTGTCATCCTACTTGGCACATCCTGGTTGGCCAGATAATAATAAAAAAAGCCACGTAGGACAAAATGGTGGCAGTTTAGTATATAGTTTCAAAAGAATGGTATTTTGGTAAATACTTTTAAAAAATGGTAATTTGGTAAATAGTTTAAAAAAATGGCAATTTGATAAATAGTTTTACCAACAATGGCAGTTTGGTAAAAAATCCTAAATCCAATATTAATTTAATACAACTCATATAAAGTATTATTGGATATATTATATGAAAAATGTTACACATATCTCATTACATGATTATTAAGTGAAAAATAACTAGATAAAGTACATAATCTTGCATGATACAATATATCTCATTAAGCACATCTATCTAACATGATCAATATTCTTTTGTAATGCATTTGTCGTCTATTAAGCACATATATCAAGCATAAGCATCATTCTTTTTGTCTTGTATTCATCATCATCAAAATTTAACATATTAAACCATTGGGGCAAACTTATTTTCATAATCTCCTCTTTTTTGATGATGACAAATCACCAAAGAAAAATATGTTGAGCAATATAGAAGAATAGATATTCATGTAAGCATATCAAACAATAAGCATAAGAACATATTTTTCTTTACAATTTTCACTCCCCCTATTTGACATCAATAAAAAGGCTTATCAAAAAGAGTATGATCATCAAAGTCCAAAAACTTCTTCAAGTTATTTAAAACATAATTATCTCTCCTTATTTGATTCAACATATGATTCAAGAGTAGAGAGATGAAACAAGCATGCTTTTAAGATATAAAAGATTATTCATGTAATGCTTGTCACATTTTGGTACATCAACATTTAGCATATGATAGTGTTAGTCATGGCAACTATTACCCAAGAGGGGGGTGAATTGGGTATAAAAACTTTTTCACAAATGCTCTTAAAATAAATACAAATATTT
Organism: Ormosia semicastrata; assembly: GCA_029884595.1. NCBI lineage: Eukaryota > Viridiplantae > Streptophyta > Magnoliopsida > Fabales > Fabaceae > Ormosia > Ormosia semicastrata. The sequence goes on from JAQQTO010000060.1 coordinate 48,194,412, forward strand.
AAGCTATTTAAATAAAAGCACAGAAGGAACGTGATGAAGAAAAGAAACTTTAAGAATAGCGAAAATTAAATGTGCAATAAAATAAAATTACATAAAATAAAGAGATAAAGAGAAGAAGAGCAGGCACGATATTTATCCTGGTTCGACCACCAACCACTTGTGGTCTACGTCCAGTCCCCGAAACACAGTTCGAGATTTTCACTATGTATACAAGCTTCCAATAGGTGCTTGCAACCTTTACATAAGAGAGCACTTTTCACACACAAGGAAACTCTACCCTTGTGCTAAAGTCTCAGCCTGCAAGGATACCTCACCCTTTATACCAAACCTTAAGGGATGCCTCACCCTCGATACAAATCTTGAAGGATACCTCACCCTCAATATAGTAGAATAGAAATATAGATGAAAAGAAACTCTCACAATGAGTAAATGATACAATTTGAAGCTCTATGAAGCTCTCTAAGGATATCTCAAATTTTTGCGAAAAAGAGCACAGAAATTTGGTAAAATATGTATCACAAAATAAAGCAAGAAAGAATTATTTCAAATAAATGGGTGTTATCAAAAGATGTCCCAAAAACATGTATTTATAGTGTTCTAGAAAAAGAGCCATTGGGTATTAATTAATATCACATTAAAAGCCTTTGAAAATAGCTGTTGCAAGATTTTGGGTCGAGTTTATTCGAATAAATATAGTCCTATTCGAATAAATCACTTATAACGCATCAATAGGTATTTTCTGGAACCTTTTATTCGAATAAACCTTTAGTTATTCGAATAAATGTTTAGTTATTCGAATAAAACATTAAAAACACGTTCAGTAACATTTTTTGGGTCATGTTATTCGAATAACCCTATAGTTATTCGAATAAACCATTAAAAACTCGTTCTGGTATGATTTCTGTGGTGTGTTATTTGAATAACATTTGCTTTATTCGAATAAACCACTCCGATTTCGAAAACTGACTTTAAATAGTCATAACTTCTTCATTTCTTATCCGTTTAAAGCAAATGACCAGTCATTGGAAAGATCTTTGAGTTTATTTTCAAATGAAATAAGTTTCAAAACAAAACTCAAAGTATTTTGAAAGATATAATCAAAAGAGTAACCAAAGGTCAGTTTTGCAAAACTCAAACTTGGCTATTTTTCATAAATTTGAACTACCACCATAAATAACTTTTCAAAACTTGTTTGTTGGGTATTTTAGCATAGGAAAACCATTTGTAAAAACATATTTGAGATATCCATAAGGCTTCTTACATAAAGACCCTAAGTCCTATAAGCTATACCATTCAATCTTCCTTCGGACTTGGTCTTTGACATGACTTTGATGTTTATCTATACCTTCATGAAATAGGCATTCACATTCTCCTTATGTTGAGCTTAAATGAGATCTTTTGCTTTCTTGTTGCAATGCTCACTCTTGGTACTTGGACTATCCTACAAAGTATTGCTCACTTAAACAAGCATAGTTAGTCCAAAATCATAATTCAATATCTTCATGTGCATGATTCATAAATGTATAACTCTAGTTAGTTTAACATGCATATAAGACTTTCATAGACACATCCAAATAGGATATTTATCAATTACTAATGGATATGCTCTATATAGGATGCAACAAAGAACATATGCAAAGTGTTCTTTTTGTCTTGTATTTGTCATCATCAAAACTTAACATATAAAACCATTTGGGGCAAACTTATTTCCACAATCTCCCCCTTTTTGATGATGACAAATCACCAAAGAAAAATATGTTGAGCAATATAGAAGAATGAATATTCATGTAAGCATATCAAACAATAAGTACAAGAACATATTTTTCTTTCCAATTTTCACTCCCCCTATTTGACATCAACAAAAAGGCTTAGAAAAAAATTTTTCTCGCTCTTATAGATTCTACAGATGATTCAAGAATAGAGAGATGAAACGATCATGCTTTCAAGATATAGAGGATTATTCATACAGTGCTTGTCATATTTTTGTATATCAACATTCAACATATGATAGCAATAAAATACTTTATGTAATCAAATAATGATGTAAGGCAAGAGATATAAACAACTTAAGAGTTAGATTCCCCCTCAAAATATGCATATTATTAAATATTCATCTTCTTAATCCTTCAAACAAAAACCATTTTAAAACTTCTCCTCCTTTCAAAAAGAATTTTATAAGAGCATATTATATTTTCAAAAGCATTTTAGAAGGGTAGAAATATTTTATATTAAAAAAAATCATTAAGACAGATCAATCCAAGTTAAAAGAACATAAGTACATCTCCTTGATGAAATATGCTATAGGGATCAAAGCATGTATAGAACTAATATCATTCACCCTAAATGCAATGACAAAATAGCAAGTTAATATCCAATTAGGCACTTTGTCAATGCTAAGCATACTTCTCATGTAAAGAAAGCATATAATCATTTAAGATCAATTTTTCAACAAGTATCATATGATTAATACCATATAGAATACCATAAAAGCTAAGGGATAGAGATACTTATTGAGATAGATAAAGAGTGATGATCCTTCTTTATTGGTCCTTTAACTTTGAGCTTTCTTCCTTTGAATTCTCCATTCCATTGCACTAAAAGAAATGCTTCGTTATCTTTCTCTTCATTTGAATTCCATTCAACTTTTCTCGTCTATCCACATATACTTGTATGTAAAAATTTGGTGGCTATATTTGAAATACATAGAGAGACTTACAAAGATAACTTTAAAGTCCTCTAAAACATAGGTTGGCATCAAATATCATGTAAGCCCATTTATAAGCATAATTTTGATTGAAATATAATTTAAAGCATGTATCACATTATCAACCATGCAATGTTAGCTTTAACAAGAGTGTATGAAGTACATATGAACTTGAATAAATGAAAAAAAAATAGTTTAAGCATTTTAAGACATGATTCAAGTTTATCAAGAAATACATGATCAACATCAAAACTTATATAAGCATTTTGGGGCAAACAATGATCATGTTAGACATGTAATATTAAGTAAGGAATTTTAGTACTCACACATGCCAAGAACAAAAAGTCCCTTATTGTAAGAAAGAATTGAAAAGCCATGGAGCTATAACTTTTGAAATTATTTACTTCTTGTTTTCAAAATTTAACATATCAAACAAGAAGACATGTAACATTTTACTTTCCAATTTCTAAGTAAGTATATAAGACAATTAGGCATCAAGGAGAAAGGATTAGAATGACTTCTGAGAATGTGAATTTACATATTTAAACATAGAGAATTGATCACAAGCTTAATAACAAAGATATTACCATAGCATGTCATGCTAAGCAAAAATATATGCATATCTAGCATGTTAGCATATGTAGAGATACTTTCAAGACATAATGCTAGAAAAGCACAACTTAAAACATATTAAGGAATAAAAACAAATTTCTACTTATCCAAATATCACATGATATTCAATTTAAAGTATAAACAAAAATATAATAGTTTGATATCACCAAAAGTGTACTCTTTGAGTTTTTGTAGATGACTCTCACTTCCACCAACTTCCAAGCTTCAAGCTTTCGTGAGGGAATAGAAATTATTTTTTTTTTGCACATCTTTTAAAAGTTGAGTCCTTGTAAACTTTACTATCCTCGATTTGAATAAATTTATTTCATTTAAATGCTTGCTTGAGGTAGTTGACTCCCTACAAAATAAATCAAAGTACTTTCTTTGGTATCCATCAAATTTGGATCCATAGAGGTTAGTCATTATGCCAAACTCATAAGTAAATAAGCATTCAAAATAATAAAACAACAAATGAGTTCATAAAGGCAAAAGATATTTCATTTCATTGATCAAATTAGCTAAGTAAATATATTTATCAAAAGAACAGTCAATATTTGATTAAGCATTTGTATTTCTAGTCCAATTAAAGAGAATTTAGCAAGTATTAGCAGAACCTTTTGTTTTAAAAAGAAGCGTGATTATTCGAATAAAAAAGGTTTTATTCGAACAGATGAGCAGGGAAGGCCAATCGTTTTGGCCATATTAACAGGTTTTATTCGAATAACCTGGGGGTTATTCGAATAGACAGAAGGCAATCACTCAAGACTGATAAGCCAAGTCTCTAGTTATTCGAATAGACTTGATTTTATTCAAATAGACAGAGATCAGTCAAATAAGACTGATGAAACAAGCCTCAGTTTATTCGAATAAGCTTAGCTTTATTTGAATAGGCAGAGACCAAATTGAGAAGTTGTAGTTGCTAAGGGTCAGTTTATTCGAATAAATATAATGTTATTCAAATAATACTAACATGCAACATAATTTTGATCCGATGATTGATCTTTATTCGAATAAACCTAGATTTATTCGAATAAATCTATCAGAAACACAAAGAAGCATACGTTCAAGAATTCAAGACAAAACATATATTCATATGATTTAAAGATTCAAGAGAGAAAAAAAAACATATTTAAGTAATAAATTCAAATATTTAATTATTGATCCAAAACTCAAGCTCAAGGATATTATCATTAGACATGTCATTTCAAACAAGAAGTATACTTTATCTAGCATATTAACATGTAGAAATATTTTCAAATTATAAGGCTAGAAAAGCATAATAAGAGTTTTAACTTATCCAAAAATTGTAAGTCCAAACTTCACGTGGACAAGGAAGAGAGCTTGAAATTATTTTTTGTCTTTGTACTTGGAGCAGCCACTTTCAAGATGCCAAAGTCAGCTCTTGGCCTTCAAGCGCACCTACAACATACTTCAATTTTTGACTTTTGGTACCCAAATTTTATTGGGTCCTGGTGTGTTAGTTTTTGAATATTAATCTATTATGCTCTCATAAAGATCAAATTTTTTTTTCATAAAATGTAAATTGAGCACAATAAATTAAATAATTAAATACCATTAAGCACATAGTTGATAGCATGCTTACTTTCATGATGTATAGACAATTTAAAGCATATAAAGCATACATAGTCATAAAATACCTTATGATCAAGAAATATGCAAAATAGTGAGCAAAATGGTGTAAGAATATAATCATGTGCTATATATAATATTCAAATTTTACCAAGTACACATGATTTTATCCTCTCCCTAAGGTCTACAAGGAATATACCTCAAATTTATTGACTTTGCATGTAAATGCTCATGAGAGGTAAAAACTGTTGATACCTTGGTCTTGGTAATCAAGGGAACTCTTTTCCTTACCCATTGCTTCTCTTTTGGTGTTTTGAACTTTGCAAGTTCTACATTATGCATGTGAGAAGTTTCAGTTGAAGAATCCTTGTCTTCATGACCAAGATGTCTACTATTGGGTTTTGGAAGCATTCTCCTTGATGACTCATCTTTCCTTTGACCAATTTGTCCATCCTTTTGAGAAATTTTCTGCAAAATCGAAATACTAGAAGGACATTTTGGTACCCACTTCATATTGAGTCCTTGAATGTTAGTATTAGGGCCTTTAGGATTTTTAGGAACCCATATCATACAATTTCTCGTATAATGATTTCTTCTATAATTGCATAAATGAGAAATATGTCCTAGATGACCACAAAAATTACAAACAATTGAATTTAATGATGACTTGATCATTTGAATATCATTTTTGAAAAACTTAAGCATTTTTTTGTTATTATATTCTAAATTAATTTTGCCATAAGCCTTGCTTGAATTTTCACATGGAATAACACTATTTTTATTCTCATTAACAAGTATAGAATTTAACCAATTACAATCATTAGCTTTGGCAAATTCAGAATATAAGTCCTCAACTTGATTTTCTAAATCAATGCAGTTTTCACAAGAAGTTGAGGTTTTACATTTTAAAGATATTTCCTCATCAAGAAAGGCATACTCATTTTTCAAAGTTTCAATTTCATTTTCAATAAAGGAAATGTTTTCCAAACACGATAAGTTTTTCTTTTCTAAATTCAATAAACCATCATACAATTCATTATATGCACTTTGCAACTCATCATACGAAGGACTATAATATAGTTTAGAATTATTTACCTCAAAGTTCTTTTTAGCCATATAGGAAGTAGTCTCAATTTCTAGTATACTTGGCTTTTTAAGGGAATCACCTTCTTCCTCATCAATTTTATTTTGCTTTGCCTCTTCTTCAAATTGAGCACCATCGTCACCAAGAGGCATTTGGCTCCCTTCAATAGTTTGAGCATCTTTTTGAGGATATTTTTCATGACAAGCTTCCTTCAACGACTTTTGCTCTTCTTGCTTTCTATATACAACTTTATGCACAAAATCATTGTTAGCAAGATAAATAACATTAAGAACATCCCATATATCTTTAGCACTAGAGCAATTTTTAATTTTAGCATAAGCATCATCATTCAAACTGCTTCTCAAATTTTGCATAGCTCTAATATTCAAAGAAAAATATTTTTTGTCAAAACTATTCCAGGTTTGTTTTGATTTGTAAATAAATCCATTTAGCACAACATCCCACAAATCCAAATCAATTAATTGCATATAAAATTCTATTCTAGCTTTCCAATAAACAAAATGCATACCATCAAAGAATGGTGGTTTATCAATTTCAAAACATTCCATTTTGAAAAACTTTCAAGGTTGCTAATAAACAAGGATCTTTAACTCTAAGCGGTTAAGCTTTCACCAGAGCACGAAACTCTGATACCACTTGTTAGTCATGGCAACCATTACCCAAGAGGGGGGGTGAATTGGGTATAAAAACTTTTTCACAAATGCTCTTAAAATAAATACAAATATTTAAGCTATTTAAATAAAAGCACAGAAGGAACATGATGAAGACAAGAAACTTTAAGAATAGTGGAAATTAAATGTGCAATAAAATAAAATTACATAAAATAAAGAGATAAAGAGAAGAAGAGCAGGCATGATATTTATCCTGGTTCGACCACCAACCACTTGTGGTCTATTAAGCACATATATCAAGCATAAGCATCATTCTTTTTGTCTTGTATTCATCATCATCAAAATTTAACATATTAAACCATTGGGGCAAACTTATTTCCACAATCTCCTCTTTTTTGATGATGACAAATCACCAAAGAAAAATATGTTGAGCAATATAGAAGAATAGATATTCATGTAAGCATATCAAACAATAAGCATAAAAACATATTTTTCTTTACAATTTTCACTCCCCCTATTTGACATCAATAAAAAGGCTTAAAAAGGCTTATCAAAAAGAGTATGATCATCAAAGTCCAAAAACTTCTTCAAGTTATTTAAAACATAATTATCTCTCCCTATTTGATTCAACATATGATTCAAGAGTAGAGAGATGAAACAAGCATGCTTTTAAGATATAAAATATTATTCATGTAATGCTTGTCACATTTTGGTACATCAACATTTAGCATATGATAGTGTTAGTCATGGCAACTATTACCCAAGAGGGGGGGTGAATTGGGTATAAAAACTTTTTCACAAATGCTCTTAAAATAAATACAAATATTTAAGCTATTTAAATAAAAGAACAGAAGGAACGTGATGAAGAAAAGAAACTTTAAGAATAGCGGAAATTAAATGTGTAATAAAATAAAATTACATAAAATAAAGAGATAAAGAGAAGAAGAGCAGACACGATATTTATCCTGGTTCGATCACCAACCACTTCTGGTCTACGTCCAGTCCCAGAAACACAGTTCGAGATTTTCACTATGTATACAAGCTTCCAATAGGTGCTTGCAACCTTTACATAAGAGAGCACTTTTCACACACAGGGAAACTCTACCCTTGTGCTAAAGCCTCAGCCTGCAGGGATACCTCACCCTTTATACCAAACCTTAAGGGATGCCTCACCCTCGATACAAATCTTGAAGGATACCTCACCCTCAATATAGTAGAATAGAAATATAGATGAAGAGAAACTCTCACAAAGAGTAGATGATACAATTTGAAGCTCTATGAAGCTCTCTAAGGATATCTCAAATTTTGGCAAAAAATTGGTAAAATATGTATCACAAAATAAAGTAAGAAAGAATTATTTCAGATAAATGGGGGTTACCAAAAGATGTCCCAAAAATATGTGTTTATAGTGTTCTAGAAAAAGAGCCGTTGGGTATTAATTAATATCACATTAAAAGCCTCTGAAAATAGCCGTTGCGAGATTTTGGGTCGAGTTTATTCGACTAAATATAGTCCTATTCGAATAAATCACTTATAACGCATCAATAGGTGTTTTCTGGAACCTTTTATTTGAATAAACCTTTAGTTATTCGAATAAATGTTTAGTTATTCGAATAAAACGTTAAAAACAAGTTCAGTAACATTTTCTGGGTCATGTTATTCGCATAACCCTTTGGTTATTCGAATAAACCATTAAAAACTCGTTCTGGTATGATTTCTGTGGTGTGTTATTCGAATAACATATGCTTTATTCGAATAAACCACTCTGATTTCGAAAACTGACTTTAAATGGTCATAACTTCTTCATTTCTTATCCGTTTAAAGCAAATGACCAGTCATTGGAAAGATCTTTGAGTTTATTTTCAAATGAAAAAGTTTCAAAACAAAACTCAAAGTATTTTGAAAGATATAATCAAAAGAGTGACCAAAGGTCAGTTTTGCAAAACTCAAACTTGACTATTTTTCATAAATTTGGACTACCACCATAAATAACTTTTCAAAACTTGTTTGTTGGGTATTTTAGCATAGGAAAACCATTTGTAAAAACATATTTGAGATATCCATAAGGCTTCTTACATAAAGACCCTAAGTCCTATAAGCTATACCATTCAATCTTCCTTCAGACTTGGTCTTTGACATGACTTTGATGTTTATCAATACCTTCATGAAATAAGCATTCACATTCTCCTTGCGTTGAGCTTAAATGAGATCTTTTGCTTTCTTGTTGCAATGCTCACTCTTGGTACTTGGACTATCCTACAAAGTATTACTCACTTAAATAAGCATAGTTAGTCCAAAATCATAATTCAATATCTTCATATGCATGATTCATAAATGTATAACTCTAGTTAGTTTAACATGCATATAAGACTTTCATAGACACATCCAAATAGGATATTTATCAATTACTAATGGATATGCTCTATATAGGATGCAACAAAGAACATATGCAAAGTGTTCTTTTTGTCTTGTATTTGTCATCATCAAAACTTAACATATAAAATCATTTGGGGCAAACTTATTTTCACATATAGCAATACGCTTAAGAATTTATGTCTAATATATAATATCTTGCATACCACATGATAAATAAGTGCCACTTGATGAGAGTTACAAAATATCCATATAAGGTCATGAAATTAAGGTTTTCAAATGAACGATCATACAACTTGCCACATATCAAGCATTTCTCAGTGAAAGAATCAAAAGATATGAAGTTTAAGAATGTTTACCTTCTTTCATTGATAGAGGGAAAAAGATTAAGAGATGGTCTTCATTGACATGTTTATAGTATTAACAATAAAACATTTCATGTCAAACAAGGATGTAAGCCAAGAATTATAAGCAACAATTTAAGAGCTAGGCTCCCCCTCAAAATATGCATATTATCAAAATATAATAGTTTAACATAATCATGCATATATTTATAGTTAACAAGGACATGAAAGAAAGATATGTAAGATAAGAAAGATAAACAACTATTACAAATCAATAAATTATTATAAGAAGTTATAAGAAAAGAAGATAAGCTCCCCCTTATTAAAGCACAAGATAGATAAAGGGAAATATGCATACCAAGACCGTGTAAGCACATTACCATAAAGAAATGTAGGACAAAAGATACTTATTCTTAATCTATCAATCAAAAATCATTTTAAATATTTCCCCCTTTCAAAAAGAATTTTACAAGAACACATTATATTTTCAAAAGAATTTTAGAAGGGTAGAAAAGTTTTATATTAAAACCATATATTCCTTGAGAGTGATCAAACCCAAGTTAAAAGAACATATGAAAGTACATCTCCTCTCTTTCTCAATGAACAAGAGCCTTGAGAAAATAAAACACTTTGAAGAACAAGGCTTATCTTTTGAAGTATCAAGATGAGCTCTGTAGAACATTTCAAAAGATTTATTTGAAAACTTTCTTAAGTATTCTCTCAAGATTTAATAAAACATTTCAAAGCAAATGAAGAGAATACTACATTTATAACACATATCCAATGATTTCCAAATTTTCAAGACAATTAGGAGGTGAAAATACTTTCAAGGTCTTAAGATAAGTTCAAATGATTCTCAAGGATATGGAACTTTAAAAGCTTCTTTCAAATATGATAAGAGATTTTGCTTTAAAAAAAACCTTTTTTTTTGTCAAACCATAAACTATTTTCGAAACAAGTGCATGATTCTCATAGGTGTTATACCACTAAGAAATCATAGATCAAGAGAATCATAGATATTAAACATTCACTTTGATGAAATATGCTATAGGGATCAAAGCATGTATAGTACTAACATCATTCACCTTATATGTAATGACAAAATTAGCAAGTTAATATCCAATTAAGTACTTTATAAATGCTAAGCATACTTCTCATGTAAAAAAAGTATCTAATCATTTAAAATTAATTTATTAACAAGTATCATACAATCCATAACATGTAAATTACCACAATAGCTTGGGGATAGAGATACTTATTGAGAGAGTGATGCTTCTTTAGAATATTCTTCATTTATTGGTCCTTTGAGTTTGAACTTTCTTCTATTGAGTATTCCATTTCATTGCACTTGAAGAAAGTCTCCTCATGTCCCTCTTCATTCAACTTTTCTCATTTATCCACATATACTTGATATTTCAATATTTGATGACTATATTTGAAGCACATAGAAACACTTGCAAAGCTTACTCTAAAACTTCTCTAAAACATAGGTTAGCATCAAATATCATTTTATCTCATTTACAAGCATAATTTATATTGATATATAATACAAATCACATACCACATTATCAACCATGCAAAGTTAGCTCTAATAGGAACAAAAAGAAGAACATATGTGCTTGAGTCCAAAAGCATAGTTTAAGCATTTTCAAAGTAAAATTCAAGTTTATCAAGAAAAGCTTGATCATCATCAGAACATAAATGAACATTTTGGGAAAAACAATGATTATGTAAGACATGTAATATCAAGTGAGGAATACTAGTATGCACATATGCCAATCAAGAACAAAAAGTCCCTTATTGTAATGCAAAAATTGAAAAACCATGGAACTATAACTTTTAACACTAATTATAATTCATTTCAAGATATACTGCAATGTAAGAATAATTAAAGTTCAAAGACAAGTTCAAGGCACAAGCTGAATCATTTACTTCTTGCTTTCAAGATATGAACATATCAAGCAATTTCAAACAAGAAGACATATAACATTTAACTTTCCAATCTCCAAGTAAGTATATAAAATAATTAAGCATCAAAGAGAAAGAATTAGAACTACTTATGAGCATGTGAATTTTCATATTTGAATCAAAGAGAATTGGTCATAAGCTCAAGAATAAAGATATTACCATAACATGTCATTCCAAGTAAAATGTGTGTATATCTAGCACGATAGCATTTGTAAAGACACTTTTAAAACATAATGCTAAAATAGCACAACTTAAGGTATATTAAGGAATAAAAAGAACTCTTTACTTATCCAAATATCACATGATATTCAATTTAAACTATAAATAAGGATAAGAGTTTGATATCATCAAAAGTGTACTCTTTGAGATTTTGTAGGTGACTCCAACTTCCAAGCTTCAAGTCTTCATGAAAGAATAGAGATTCTTTGCACCCTTTTTAGAAGTTGAGTCCTTTTAAGCTTTACTAACCTCAAGTTGAATAATCTTAATCCGTTTAAATACTTTCTTGACGTAGTTATCAATTTTGGATCCATAGGGGTTAGACATTAATTTTTAATCCATTATACTCTCATAATGATCAATTTTTCATAGTCTGTAAATTGAGCAAAACAAATTAAATAATCAAGTACCATTAAGCACATATCCAATATCATGCTTACTTTCATGATATATAGATAATTTAAAGCATAGAAAGCATACATAGTCATAGAATACCCTGTAACACCCCAAATTCTGACTATGTTAATAGTAATAGCAAAATTACATTGTTTTGTATTTTCTGAGAGTTATAAAAATATTTTGACTGTTCCGATACTATTTTTGATTGTTTTATGTAATTTGCTCCAAATCAGGAAAATAATAATTTTCGGGCTGGGGAAATTCTTATCTAATTTATTTGGAGGTGGAGGATCTTACTAAACCCAAATCTGAGTGATACAGAAAAGATTCTTTTATTTTTTAGAATTTATCTGTGAAATAAAAATATTTCACGGATAAATATCTGCTGTTTTATTTATAGCAGCTCTGCTATAATTTATTTCACTTGATAAATTTTAACTGACGAAAAATGTGCTTAGAATATTTTCTGTAACCTAAATTAGAATGAACCAACAGGAAACAGTAAAAAAAAATAATGGCTAGACTTTTTCTAACCAATAGGAATTGGTCAAATAAAGGGGCATGGACTTTATTGTGGACCATTAGATGAAAAGCTTGATTAAGATGTCTTTGATCATAACCATTGATCAGATCAATGGTGTGAGAGCAATCCTGATAAAATCACTAAGTAATATCCACCCTAGATTAGATCAATGGATAGGAAATGAAGTTAAATTCAAGGGTTAGGATTGAGTCAACAATAGTGGCTTGACTATTTACTAAGTAGCTAACTAAACCTAATTTGGTTAACCTAATTACCTAATTAAGAAACTAAGTGAACTAACCTAGTTATTAAGTAGTTATAATCTAATTACTAATTAGATATCCTAATATCATTTAGAAGTCATGACAAAGCATGACATATACAATGACCTATTAATTAATTAGCTATGTAATTAGATAATTAATTAAGTGTAATTAAGAAACCTAACCTAATTAACTAGCCATTTAATTAGTATGTGATTAAGCTTAATTGAAGTCAAACCAAGTCCCTAAACTCCCCTAGAGTCCCACGGCCAAGAGGCCAAATTCTACCATGTTCTCCATTGTTCTAGGTCCATCCAAGTGATCATTGCATGACCAATTATGACATAGGCCATGTGCTATCAAGTGTGAACACAATTGTGATTTTTTATTTCAAGTAAATCTCTTAATTTTCCTACACAAACTACCTCATGGCTGCACACTCTAAATTACTCTCATTATTCACTTTTTCTCTCACCTAAAAAGCCAAGCATCATTTTCTCTCAAATTCCTAAGAACACCAAGAACTTTTCCTTCCCTTTTCTCTCTAGTGTTTCGGCCCCTTCACCTAAAGTCACCATCCATCTTCTATAATTTTTGTTCTTTACATTTCCTAAACCTAAACTACCTCCTAAACACTTTTTATTTAGGAAGTTTTGTGAAAATCCTATCCTAAGTGCATCAAAATCAAAGTTTCATCTTACTTCCCTAAACGTAAACTTGTGATTCTTTGGTTTTAAATTAAGTTTATGATTTTCTAAACCATGATTGTTCCATGGTTTATCATTATTAAGCCTTGTTTGTGATTTTACTAATTCTTTAATAATTGTTAGGGATTTGTGTTGGTTCCCATGAAATCAACGAGAAGGAGAAGAGCTTGAGGATCTTGACTTCAAGAGGTAAGAGGGAGATTTTACCTCACCAACCAAGTTTTGGTGGTGTGGGGATGGTTTTGTATGGTGATAAACCCATAAGGGTTTATCTACCTATTGTTTGATGTGTCTTTATTTGTGATTGTGGTGTTTATGGTTTTGTTTTTGTGATTGCATGTGTGATAATATGTCTAAAGCTTTGATAATATGTGTGTATGTATAATTTTGAATACATGCAAGTGTATGTGTAAATTAGGATGTGAATAATATGATGGGACAAAATTCATGAGAGCTCCAAAGAGCTTGAGGCTCACGGCCATATTAGGGGAAAAGGACCAAAGTCCTGAAAATGATGGATTCAAATGAGAATTAAGGATTTAAATGAAAAGAAAATGAATTTGGAAAAGTTTGAGTATAGCAAAGTAAAATGATTTTGGGAAAACACTTTGATTTAATTAAATAAATTAGTTATGAAATAAAATGAGGGTCAATACTTGAAGTTTATTGACGTATAGCTCACCCTACGGGTTTTGAAGCGCGTTGGAAAAATTTGAGCAGTATTAATTACAGTAAAAGAAAGAATTGCCAATTTTGGGGAAACAGTACAAATACTAATTTTAGAGGGGTCATATTGCAAAATATTTATAAAAGAGGGATTATATTATAATTAAAATTTTAAGAAGGACTATATTACAAATATTTTATAAGTGAGGGGTCATATTATAATTATGTTATAAATGAGGGGTCATATTGCAAATATTTTTTAAAAGAGGGACCATTTCATAAATATGAATTTTATGATGGACTATTGTGAAAATATTGTTTAAATGGGGACTATAAAGTAATTATTATGTTTTTTAGGGACCATTGTGCAAATATGGAAAACAAAGTCAAAATTTAGTGTTAAATGAGAAAAATAGTATTTTTGATTTAAAATGTATGAAAAATATTTTACGCGATTGAGAAACGTTGAAAAATCGCTATGCGATTTGAAAATGTAACAGAATTGTTGCGCAATTGAGAAAATAAGAAAATATGACTACGCGATGAAAATACAGTAAAAAAACTGTTGGGTCAATGTGTGGACCCCGAATATGTGATAACAAATTGGAACTGTGAATGGTGCATAGTACATGCATTGGAAAGGTTTGAAGGACTGTATAAGGCTATTTGCTTAGGAGAGACTACACCTCTTAAGCGGGTGCAATATGCGTAGTGTAAGTCACTCGTTGACCTTGGGGGCATTGGGGTGCGGGTTGCCTACAATGGGCAGTTGGTAGCTCTTCTGTACTGTGGGTTAGACCGATGCAACACACTAATGATCCTAACTGAGACACTATTCTTAATCAAGATTTGATAAAGACTGTCGTGTATATGCTAGATGTGCAAGATTGAGCACGTGGTCTGAGGCATGTTGGTACTTATAAATCTTTTCGATCACTCTCTCCGACTTGAGTTTTAGCTCCATGGAGTAGAAAATTGAGTCTAAGTGCATTTACATAGTCATTGAGGGTATTATCATAATTATTGCTTATGATAATTGAATTATTGAATATTTAGCTATTGATAGTGGCATGATCGTAATTGTTGTATTACATGTGTTGTGATGTTAAGTGATGTTAATGGCATAATTGTAATTATGGTATGATAACTACATGAGATATTGTATGTGTTTTATCTTCATTGCTACCATACTGGTAATGGCGTAGGTGATCTCACCTCTTTGTATGTCTATTCTATATTATATTTATAATTTAAAAGACGTTGAGGAAGAAGTTGAGCGAGAAGCCGAGGAGGAGCAGATCCCTGTTGAGGACACTGAGTTTTGAAGAAATAGAGATGCCTTGTTTTCTTGGGTATATGAGATTAACGTTTCATGGAGGATCAGAGGTATGCCATGTTGATTTGGATGGAGAGAGTATTTAATATATGGGAGACTTAAATGTTAGATTGAGTAGACAACATCTAGGACATCATTACTTTAGTGTTAATATTTATGTACAACTAGAGTTTCTAATATCTATTAGGCAGTACTGGGGGACTTACTATCGTACCCCTAGCGAGGTCAGTATTGTGTCATCTGCACGGACACCTGTCCGTAGGACTTTGCATCAGTTTGGATTCCTACCTGCGGAGGAATCTGAGGAGGACCCGTCTGAGGATTCTACTGTCTAGTAGGACTTGGGCAATATGTTAGTTTAAATTAGAGTTTAAATATTTTGAAAGTCTAGATTGTAAATATTAAGTATGACTGTACTAAAGGCTTGCATGTATATATATGATGTACATTATTTGTGATGATGTTGTAATGTTTTTATTTTTTGCTAAGTTTATCTGATTATTATTAAGAAATTTTACAACTCGTATTTATATTACAAGCACGATTTCTAACGAATGGGTAATTTGGTAATTAAGTAACATGAAATGTGACGTCCTAAGGAGGGTGTTACATTAGTATGTATCAGAGGCCAAGTTAGAGTCTTTTGGATTTGTGGTTAGGTTTGTCTTGTTTAAGTTGTGTGATTCTCTATATTTGTTTTCTGAAAGAAAACAATATTGTTTGGGAAATTGACTTCAACTCTTCTTTGTGTTGTTCAGTCTATTAGAGATAACGAAATGGTTGGACGAGGAAGAGAACGCGTGAATGCGAGGGCAAGAGCTGGAAATGGTGGCGACGATGATCAGAATATGGCTGCAGCTGTAGCAGCAATACAACAGATGGCTGAGGTTGTTGCACAGCAAAACCAAAGAGCAACTGAGGATGCTCACAGCTTGTCAAAATTTTAGAGGACTAATCCACTGAAGTTTCATGGAGAGTTTGATCCAGAGAAAGCTGATCTGTGGATCAAAGAACTGGAAAAGATATTTGACGGTATGGGTTGTACTGATGAGCAGAAGCTTACTTTCACAACATTTGTGTTAGTCGGTGATGGAGAAACTTGGTGGGCAAGAGCCCGGAGATTAATTCAAGCTGAGGGGAGAGTTATTGCATGGCAGCTCTTTAAACAGAAGTTTTTGGGGAAGTATTTCCTAGCCAGTGTTCGTCATGCTAAGGAAATGGAATTCCTTAGTTTGAGACGAGGAGCGATACTAAGTGAGTACGCTGCAAGATTCGAAAGCTTGTCTAAGTTTTCGAGGTATTTCCATATGCATCCAGATGAAGAATGGAAGTGTAGGAAGTTTGAAGAGGGGTTGAGGCTTGATATTAAGCGAGCTTTAGCAACTGTGGATATTGATCAGTTTTCGGTATTGTTGGATAAGTGCCGAAAGTTAGAAGAAATTAATCATCTCCGTGAAGCGAGGAATAAGAATTTTGGACCTACACGGTTCCAAAGGGGAAAAAGTAGCGGTGGCAACTATAATCAATAGAAACCATACACCAAACCAGCAGGAAGTCAGAATCGGTAACAATCTTATGGACGAAGTTCTAGTGGCAGTAGGATGGTTTCAACTGGCACTTCTACACTTAAATGTTTCAAGTGTGGGAAAGGACATCTCACCAAGGATTGTCAGCATAAGGGGGTGATTTGTTATAGATGTGGGAAGCCTGGACATTTTTTCAGAGAAAGTGATCAGCAGAAGGCGGAGCCATCAGTGGGCAGTGTTCGTACTACAAGGCCACAGGCGAGTTGTCGAGTGTATACTATGAGCGGGGAAGAAGCCGCTAAATCCGAAGACTTGATTATGGAGGAGTGTGCCATTGAAGGTAATCCTTTAACAGTATTATATGATTCGGGAGCAACACATTCTTTCATTGCATATGATTGTGTGGAGCGTTTGGGATTAACTGTGACTACATTGCCGTATGATTTGAGTGTTGCTACTCCTACTGATAAGCCTGTGATAACTACAAAAGTATGTTTGAATTGCCTTGTATGTGTTAGGGATAGAATCTTTCATGTGGATTTAATTTGTTTGCCTCTTTCCAAGATTAATGTAATCTTAGGAATGGATTGGTTATCTTCAAACCATATCCTGATAGACTGTTTGAGTAAGACATTAGTCTTTCCTAAAATTAAGGATTCTAGATTCCTAACGGCTACTCAAGTGGAAGCTTGTTTGAAGGAAGGAGATCAAGGGTACTTGTTGATGTCTTCTTTGGAGGTTCAGTGTGAAGACGTTCTGAAGGATATTTTCATAGTGAATGAGTTTCCTGAAGTGTTTCCTGAAGATATACCTAGAATACTACCGGAAAGAGAAATCGAATTCTCTATTGATTTGGTACCTAGAGCTGGACCTATATCTATGGCGCCTTACAGGATATTGCCAGTCGAATTGGCAGAGCTTAAGAAGCAATTGGAGGATTTATTGGAGAAGCAATTTGTGAGACCAAGTGTATCATGATGCGTGTGGAAGTAGTGATTAAAATTTAGATAAAAATCAGTTGTCAGGCCCACCAGAAAATAAAAACCTTACAACTAGTTGTAGTTAGTAAGGGTCGATCCACAGAGAACCAATTCAATTAACACTATTAAATAATTCCCAATGTAAACTCTGATTAATAATAAACAGTAAATAGGGGGTTTTGGAGTTTTGATGAACAATGAACAACTTCAAAGACAATAACAATAAACAAACTGAAATCAACAATATAAGAAAATTGGTTAAGAGATTGAATCCACCACTAGATTTATATGATAATGTAAATTCACATATCATTTTATTCCAACATGCTCAATTATGTTTTTATGCAATTGTGAGAGTAAATCTCTGTTTTCCTTACGTGTTGGCCAATTTAGCAACCGCTCAAATCAACTCCTAATCACTGATTAGTCATAAAGCAACCGCTCTTACAACTATCCAACAATTGCATTAAGATTTAGAAAACCAATTACACTAAGATCTAATCACACACCAGGATTAAATTACTTAGAACATATATTTCTCTAGATCTACTACACAACCGTGCATAATAAACCCAGATCTACCACTTTTATAACTGACAAATAGCACAAAGATAATTATACCCACATGAACATCATACATCCCACTAGATCTACTACCACAACCGTGCATAATAAACCCAAATCTACCACTTTGAAAGTGGAAACAAGTATAAAAACCTTCATACCAATAATAGATTTAGAAATATATGAATAAAAACATAACTGTGTTGAAATAATCAAATATGCAAGGTTCACAACATTAATACTAGTGGTTTCATCACTCCCTTAACCAAGGGAGGTTTAGTTACACATAACTAGAAGGAAATCACAAGAAAAACTATGAAGAAACAAGAAGAAACTATGAGAGAAATGAAGGAGAGTCCAACTTCTTTCATGATAACCAATGGTGCCTTTTATAGAAGTCTAGGGTAACAAAATGACAAAGGGGAGTGGATGGATGAGTGGGTTAGTGGAGTGGAGTGGTTGAGTGGATTGATTGAGTGGGTTAGTTGAGTGGATGAGTGGAGTAGAGTGGTTGAGTAGTTGAGTGGATGAGTGGAGTGATTTGGTTGAGTAGAGTGGAGTGGTTGAGTGGAGTAGAGTGGTTGAGTAGTTGAGTGGATGAGTGGAGTGAGTGGGTTGGTTGAGTGGGTGAGTGGTTTGATTTAGTGGATGAGTGGAGTGATTTGGTTGAGTGGAGTGGAGTGGTTGAGTGCGAAAATTTTTTGGTCTGACTTGGAAGCCAAAAACGACTGACTATACTTCAGATCCATGAAAAGTACTCTTCATGAAAGTTGTAGATCTTTGTCTTGGCTATAACATGCATATCTGGATCATCCAATTTGGCTTCCTACAGCCCAAGATATGACCCAAATACCACAGGTTGTTCAAACCCAACTTCAGCACATCTGTTCCGACTTGCAAGCCCAAAATGACTCATTATACTTCATTCTTTCAAAAGGTGTTCTTCATGAAAGTTTTTTATTTGGGTCTTGACTATCAACTATCCAAATTTCATCCCATCGCCATTATTACAGCTTGAGATATGATTTTATGAGTGCACACCATTTGGATTCTAGTGATAGAACCCGTATTCTGACTTCCATGTAAACTTAGGTCCTTTAGACATCTGTTTAGGACTTCGAGCTCTTCATCAAAGTTTTAGAGCTTCCTCTTAGCTTTCCTACAAGATAAAATTCATAATTATCTGATATCAGGAACTCAAGTTATGGCCAAAATACAGAAATAGTGTAAAATCTCAATAATGCTGAAAATATTCAATTAGGACCAATTTGAGCTCAAACTCACAAAATCATACCAAACTCAATCAATTAAGAATATGGAGAGTGTAAATGACTAAACATAAGGGTTTCTTAATAAATAAAATATGTGATTATCAAATTCCCCCACACTTAGCTTTTTGCACTCCTGGGCAAAACTCAAGACCAAAACAAAGACATAAGAGATTAACAAAATTTTAAAATCCAACGACATTCAAGAGCCCAAAATTTTACAATCAAGAAGAACAACCAAAGGTTCAAGGGATCAAAACATTCATGAGTTAACAATTCTCCACATCTCAAACCAACAAGCAAGGTATCTTCAACATGAATCGAGAATGGTAGATCCTCATAAGATTCCCTCTCAATCTCTCAAGTGTTTAAAAGGTAGGTATTTCACTCAATTCAACCATGAAAATTGCACTACCATAAGCTTGCTTATCTTCTACTTCTCCACTACTCAAAACATATGCATACACAAATCATGAGGACTTTATTCAAGGTTGTAGTGAGGTCAAGGTAACAGAAGAGGGTAAAATGGATATGAGAGGATAAATACCAAAGAGAATAAAAGCAAATGAGAGCTGAGTTCAAATAACAAGCATAAAAGTTTATCCCAACTCTAATGTATAACTCTTTACATATTCATTTCTCAATCCTTTTCTCAGCTTTTTTTTTTTGGGCACTCTTTCCTTTTTCAACAATCATTTTGTACACACACCCCCACACTTGTTCAAAAACTCATCCATTAACCAAGCTAATGTTCTTTTATTCCCTAAGGTAAAGTAAGAACACGATTTTTCATTTAAGGCAATAATGAGCTAGAAACAAGGAATGGTCAAATAAGTTCAAAGGGGTTAAGTAAAGGAAAATATACAAGGTTGGCAGGAATCAAAAAATTTTCAAGAAGTCAAAAGAGTGCTTGATATCATATTGAAAACAAGGTTGGCTATTTAGTTAAACTAGCTAATTAAGAAAGAGGGCCTCAATCATGTTCATGCATGCAAGTGAAATGTAGCCTTAAAAAGAATTAAAGCAAGTTCTAGAGTGGTCATTAACATAAGTGAAAGTCGCACAAGAAAGAAGAGAATGGCATAAATGTTGAATCCATCCATTAGGCTCAAAATCTCACAAGGTATGCATCCATCAAACTCAATTCATCAATTCAATCATCCATCATCAAGCACATCAGTTCAAGAAGGGAGAAAAGTTATTCAATCATGCAATGATTCTTTTTCTTTTAAAACTTTTTTTTTTTTTTAGGTCAACTATCCTTCCCCCCCAACTAGATCACAACATTGTCCCCAATGTTAAAATATAGATGAGTAAATGATAGAAGATATTACATGTTGGAGAAAGCTGACACAAATTTAAACAGAAACAAAGTACAATAAAATCAAATCGACTAAAGAGAAAGTGTCAGATCTGGCTTTCTTTTCTTGTCACTTCCTTTGTTGCTTCCTGTTGACAGTCTATCTGAGCTAATACCTTATCGGTACATACTCAAAAGCTTCTAATTTATCAATGAGCTCATCAATAGTGGAGGAGAGATAAGAAGTTGTCTTCTTGCCGAAGGAGTGATAAATTTCTGTTCCACAGCATTGTCAAGAAAAAATAACAAAAGATCAAAGAAATTATTAACATTCAACAAACCAATGGGTTTATGGTGGATGTTCAGTTCGGCCCAAGAAACAATTTGAAAAATTTCTTCCAAAGTACCAAAACCACCTGGTAAGACAAGAAATGCATCAGAATTGTCAACCATTGTTTTCATTCGTCCATGCATGGATGTTACCTGAATTTCTTCTCCAACTGTCTTTCCAGTGATGTTATTTTCAGCTAAAGGTTTAGGAATAACACCTAAAACCTAACTGCCTCCTATAAAAGCAGAAAGTGATATAGCCCCCATTAACCCACGACAACCTCCCCCATATACAAGATGAATATTCCTCGCAGCAAGTGATCGACCAAGAGTGCTAGCTGCGTTTACAAATTCTAATCCCTTCCCATAACTCGACCCATAAAAAACACAGACATTTTTTAGGTTACGAATAGAAGGCCCCATTCTATACTCTTCCTCTCTTTGAGTGTTTCTGAGTTGAAGGTTAGTGGAGAAAATGGAGTGTTTAAATAAGAAAAAGAATAGGAAGGGAAATAATTGTACCTATAAGGGTAGGTTGGCTGTTGTCAGAAAAGGTTGAAATTAAGAAACACAGAATCTTTTCTTTTTTTTTTTTTTGTTTTTTTTTTTTTTTTTTTGTTGTTGTTTTTTTTTTAAAAGATGACATGAAGAAGAAGAAGAAGATGATGATAATACGTACAGATTGTTTGTGGATATGGCTCACATCTGCCTCTGGTTTAACGTCCAGTAACGGCTTAAACGTCTTCTATGAGTCGAGGATAAGCTTCCCATCCAATTTTCTTATAAATTGGCAAACAGGGTCTTTTAGAGTCAGATTCCCAAGACTGTAGCGTTTTTCTTCATCCTTGAAGAGATTCCACAATTTAAGAATTTCACGATGCACCAATCCACAAGAATGCGTCTCAAGAGTCAATAAGATATCATCTAATGATTCCTTACTCAGTCCATTCTTAATGAAGAAAATTTTATCTTCTCTATTTGTGGAAACCATCCCCAAAGTACGACATCGCTTGTTACAGTTCCATCGTCCACATTTGTAACAAACTTGTAACCTTTTTGCTCTTCTCCTTTTAGAATATGAACTTCTTCCAAGACTGGGCATATATGAGTTAAATGAAATTGAGGACTCACCTGCTAATCGGACCTTTGCTTCAATTATCCAGCGTACATCTTCTGGCATACCTTTGTGCATTAACAGTCTCAATCTTTCACATCGAACTTTGTAGATTGTTCTCAGAGCATTTTGAGGAAGAGAAGGAAAATATTTGCTTAGGTTTGAAAGAATTACATCCATAAGGAGAAGAAGGGTTCAGTTATTTTGGGAAACTGAAAAATAAACCGACTTGAGAGTCACGGAGTACCGTATCCGCCACTTAACCGATAACACAAAGAACTCAAGAACTTGGTTTTCCAGGAATGGTTGAGTCTTTGTCCATTAACTTTAAGCGCATTACCATTCCTAGGATCCTCAATATCTACGGCCCCAGAGGATACACGTGTTTGACAACAAAAGAACCGCGCCTCCTAGATCTCAATTTTCCAAGGAGTAGGTGCAGATGATAATCTCAAAGCAGAACTTTTTTGACCAATTTCCGCAGCTTTTGCAGACCTTGAATAAAGTAGGCCAATAAAATCCATACTGCAAGATTTTCGCAATTGTTGTCGCTTATTGTCGGGCATACAGCTATTTTTTTTTCTTTTTTTTTTATTCATAATGCGGATGGAGAAGGTTCATCACCTCCACTTCTGCATTCTCTGGAAGTTCATAATAAGGTTTGAGACGATGACCATTAACCTTAAATGTTTTGCCTGAAATTTCACTCCTGATCTCAACTGCACCAAAAGGAAAAACATTAGTTACCACAAATGGCCCAATCCACTTAGAACGCAGTTTACCTGGAAACAATTTGAGTCTTGATTGAAAAAGCAGAACTTTTTGCCCTCTGTGAAATTTCTTTCTAGAAATCAACTGGTCATGGAATGCGTTAGCTTTAGTCTCATAAATCAGGGCATTCTCGAAGGCCTCATTTCTTAATTCTTCCAGTTCCTGTAATTGGAACTTCCTTTGCTTTCCAGCTCCTTCCAATTCCATATTTACTTGTTTAATGGCCCAGTAAGAGCGATGTTGCAACTCAACGGGCAAATGACAAGGCTTTCCATACACCAACCGAAATGGTGACATACCAATGGGAGTCTTATAGGCAGTCCTATAAGCCCATAAAGCGTCTTCAAGTCGAGTGCTCCAATCCTTTCTTGAGGGATTCACTGTCTTTTCAAGGATTGGCTTAATCTCCCGGTTGGACACTTCAGTTTGTCCATTTGTCTGTGGATGGTAAGGAGTGGAGATTCTGTGCATAACTCCATATCTTTTCAATAGAGCATCAAAGGTTCTGTTGCAAAAATGAGTCCCTTGGTCACTGATGATAGCCCTTGGGGTCCCGAACCTGGAGAAAATATGTGTTCTAACAAAATCTGCAACAGTTTTAGAATCATCAGATCGGGTCGCTTTTGCTTCCACCCATTTAGACACATAATCAACAGATAAAAGAATGTATGTGAAACCAAATGAAGGAGGGAATGGTCCCATGAAATCAATACCCCACACATCAAAGAGTTCCACAAAAATGATCGGAGTCTGAGGCATTTGATTACGAGGACCAATATTACCTGTTCTCTGACAGCGGTCACAAGACTTACAGAAGTTGTAAGCGTCTTTGAAAATTGAAGGCCAATAGAAACCATTGTCAAGCACTTTATTGGCTGTCCTTTTACTGCCAAAGTGTCCTCCACATGCATAGGTGTGGCAAAAGGAGAGGATGGAGTGTGTCTTAGAATCAGGAATGCACCCCCTAATGACTTGATCTGCACAATGCTTCCATAAGTACGGGTCATCCTAGATATAGTATTTACAGTCACTCCTTAATTTATCTCTTTGGGCCTTGTTCAAACCTTCCGGAAAGTCCTTAGTAACCAGGTAATTAACAATGTCAGCATGCCAAGGGATTATGGTGTTGACAACCATCAAATATTCATCTGGAAAAGTCTCCATGATAGGCATTTCTTCCTCTTCAGTTACCAATCTACTCAAGTGATCGGCCACCAAGTTTTCGCTCCCTTTCTTGTCTTTAATCTCCAAGTCAAATTCCTGGAGCAATAAAATCCATCGGAGCAATCTAGGCTTTGCTTCTTTCTTTGTTAGAAGATACTTCAAGGCTGCATGATCTGAAAATACAATCACTTTAGAACCAATTAGATATGATCTAAATTTTTCTAAAGCAAATACAACAACTAGAAGTTCCTTTCTCGTGGTTGAGTAATTGAGTTGAGCATCATTTAGAGTCCTTGATGCATAGTAAATGGCATAAGGAACTCTATCAACTCGTTGTCCCAAGACAGCTCCTACTGCAAAGTCACTGGCATCACACATTAGTTCAAAAGGTAACTCCCAGTTGGGTGGCCTGATGATAGGCGCAATAGTTAACAATTTCTTGAGTTTATTGAAAGCTTCCATACATTTCTCATCAAAGTTAAAATTAACATCTTTTTGAAGAAGTCTGCAAAGGGGCAATGAGACTTTAGAAAAGTCTTTAATGAATCTCCGATAGAAACCTACATGACCAATAAAAGAACAAATCTCCCGCACACTAGTGGGTGGTGGCAAAGAATGCATGAGTTCTACCTTAGCTTTATCTACTTCAATTCCCCTAGCAGAAATTACATGACCTAACATAATACCTTCATTCACCATGAAATGACATTTTTCCTAATTCAGTACCAGGTTAGTGTCAATGCATCTTTTAAGAACCAATGTTAAACGTTCCAGGCAATTTTCAAAATCATTTCCAAAGACACTAAAGTCATCCATAAAAACCTCAATGATGTTTTCAATGTAATCAGAAAATAAACTCATCATGCATCTTTGGAAAGTTCCTGGTGCATTGCAGAGTCCAAAAGGCATTCGCCTATATGCAAAGGTACCAAATGGACAAGTGAATGTAGTCTTGTCTTGGTCTTCTGGAGCTATGGCAATCTGATTATAACCTGAAAAACCATCCAGAAAACAATAATGAGAATGACCAGCTAATCTTTCTAACATTTGATCAATGAAAGGTAAAGGAAAGTGGTCTTTTCTCGTGGCGGCATTCAACTTCCTGTAATCAATACAAACACGCCACCCTCGTCTGTAACCTAGTGGGAATAAGCTCATTTTCAGCATTTCTTACCACAAGTAATTCCACATTTCTTTGGTACTACCTGGATTGGGCTTACCCACTTGCTATCAGAAATGGGGTAGATCATCCCCACACTTAGGAGCTTCAGTATCTCCTTTTTCACAACTTCCATCATAGGAGGATTCAACCTCCGCTGAGGGTCTCTCATAGGTTTAGTATCCTCCTCCATTAATATCCTGTGCATACAAATGGAGGGACTAATACCCTTGATATCAGCTATTGACCAACCAATGGTGTCTTATGTTCGCAAAACAACTACCGTTTCTCTTCTTGTTCTTGGGTGAGTGACTTTGTAATTATTCTTGGAAGGGTGTCCTTCTCCCCAAGAAGATGTATTTAAGATGATCAGCAAAGTGTTTTAAGTTCCAATTCAGTGCCCGCACTGTGAAGGTTGAGGTATATCAGTAGTAACAGGTAAATCAACAAAAGTTACCTCGTGCTCTTCTGGAGTGGAAGAGAGCTCTTGTAAGGCAACAACAATTTCATTAATGTCTTCACTCCATAGCTCTTCTTCACTCTTTTTCTTTTCCTCCTGTACATCTAAGCTATGAGTTAGAATTGTATCAAGAGCATCAAAATGGTTAGTATCAAAAGCTGCAGAAATTAAAGAATCAAAAGGATCAAAAGAATCAATTAAACAAGCAGAGTGCACATCACTTGGGTATCTCATAGCTTCAAAAATATTGAATCTAATTAATTCCCCATCAAATTCCATTGTTAGAGTTCCTGAGTGCACATCAATTTTTGTCCACGCAGTCTTTAAAAATGGTCTCCCTAACAAGATAGGAGCATATTTGGGAGGCTCATCCTCTTCCATGTCCAAAACATAGAAATCTACCGGAAACACTAATTCATTCACCTGCACCAAAACATCTTCCACCACACCCTTAGGGTATGCATTAGATCTATCAGCCAATTGAATAACAACACCAGTAGGTTCCAAAGAACCCAAGTATAAAGATGCATAAATAGAATATGGCATGACATTTATAGATGCACCTAAATCAAGCATTGCCCTTTCAAACCTTGTGTTACCTATAGTGCATGGAATGGTGAATGTGCCAGGGTCCTTACATTTGGTTGGGAGTTTCTTTTTAATTACAGCTGAAACATTTTCTCCCACTTGGACCTTTTCATTTCCTTTTAACTTCCTCTTGTTAGTGCATAATTCTTTCAGAAATTTTGCATATCTAGGTACCTGCTTAATGGCATCTAACAAAGGGATATTAACCTCTACCTTCCTAAAGGTCTCAAGTATTTCTTTTTCTGCTTCTTCTTTCTTGGTTTTAACCAACCTACTAGGAAAAGGAGCTTTAGTAACATATTTAGGAAGGGGTTTAGAAATACTTACCTTAGGGGCTTTGGAAATTTGCCCCTTATCATTTGCTTCTTTGGGTGGTTCATCTTTCTCTTGAGTGATTGGTAGAGGAGATGTAGGCTCATCCATCGTCTTTCCGCTTCTCAACGTGACAGCACTAGCATTTTCCCTCAGATTTACTTCTGGCTGTGAGGGTAGTTTTCCTGAAGCTTGGCTTTGAAACTTGTTGAATTCTGTGGACAGCTGTCCTATTTGATTCTGCAAGTTATTGATTGTAATCCTTGTTTCTTGTTGGAACTGTGAATTATTAGTAGCCATTTGCTTCACTAGCTCCTCTAGTGAAGGCTCAGGTTGCTTAGGAGCTTGAACTTGCTGCTGCCTCTGAGGGAAATGTGTTTGCCTTTGTTGGAATCCTGGAGGCCCATAAGCTGGAGGTTGATTTTGAGGTTGCTTTGCATAGCTGAAATTAGGATGATCCCTCCAACCCGGATTATATGTGTTTGAGTAGGGGTTGTAATTTTTTGAAAGTCCAGCATATCCCCCTACTGCTCTTACCTCCTTATTTGTGTCCTCTTGGAGAGTGGGACACATATCAGTGGGATGTCCAGATGAACAACAGATCCCACAAGCATGAACTGGTGCTTTGCTCTGTATCCATTAAGCTATTTGAACCATAGCAGTCAATTGAGTCATTTGCTGCTGTAGACTGGTTGTCTCTACTTCTTTCACTGCTCTTACTCCAGTGTCATTTCTAGAGTAGAATCGTTGAGTATTGGCAGCCATTCTTGAGATCAAGTTTCTAGCTTCTTAAGGAGTTTTATCAACCAATGCTCCTTCGCTAGCAGCATCAATCATGTTGCGATCCATCACTTGTAAGCCTTCATAGAAATACTGAATTAAGAGCTGCTCAGTTATTTGATGATGAGGGCAGCTGAAACATAGCTTCTTAAATCTCTCCCAGTAGTCATGGAGTGATTCTCCATGCCTTTGTTGAATACCATGATTTCTTTTCGATTGTTGCAGCTTTTGAGGCGTGGGAAGTATCTGTCTAGGAAAGTTCGGGCCATGTCCCGCCATGATTGGATGGATCCGGGTGGCAAGTAGTAAAGCCACTCCTTTCTTTGAGTCTTTCAATGAGAATGGAAAAGCTCTCAATTTGACTTGCTCTACATGAATTCCTGCAGGTTTCATGCTAGAACATACCACATGAATTTCCTTCAAGTGCTTGTTGGGGTCCTCTCCGGGTAATCCATTGAAAGATGGCAAGAGATGGATTAAGCCGGTTTTCAATTCAAATGCCTCTTCATTTTCAAGAATGTCTATACACAGAGGCTGTTGGTCTAGATCTGGAGCACCCAATGCCCTTAAAGTGTTTTCTGCCATCATCACTTCTTCAGATATTTCAGATGTCTCTGAACTTGATAGATCAATGTAACGGGCAGCTTCAATGTCAGCAGGTGTGAAGTGGAAATTATTCGGATGGAAGGGAAATTGAGGATGTGAAGTGAGTTGATCAATATAGTTCCTCAAATTTAGCAATCCTTCGTCTACCCCTTCAATGGACATCAACACCTACAAAACACTCAGAAAGAAAGATTCAAAAATAAAAACAAAAATAAAAACAGAGTAAAAATAGGAAATAAATTAATAGTGTAATTGAAAAATTGGCTCCCCGGCAACGGCGCAAAAATTCTGATGCGTGTGGAAGTAGTGATTAAAATTTAGATAAAAATCAGTTATCAGACCCACCAGAAAATAAAAACCTTACAACTAGTTGTAGTTAGTAAGGGTCGATCCACAGAGAACCAATTCAATTAACACTATTAAATAATTCCTAATGTAAACTCTGATTAATAATAAACAGTAAATAGGGGGTTTTGGAGTTTTGATGAACAATGAACAGCTTCAAAGACAATAACAATAAATAAAATGAAATCAACAATATAAGAAAATGTTACCAAGTGGCCTCAATACTCAAGAGGGGGGGTGAATTGAGTAGTTAAAAATAAGTTCACAAATCTTTCGCAAATCGTTTGACAATCAATTTTCATTGAAGCTATTGAATGATCAGAGATAATTGAATAGATGAGTTAAGCACTTTTACTAATGAACGTAATAGTCAAGGAGACAATATCCAAATAAAACAATGAAACAGTGCACAAAGATAAACATAGGAGAGTTTAGAGAAACAAACACAGTCGTTTATCCTGGTTCAATAACTACTCCACTTGTGATCTACGTCCAGTCCCCAAGCAACACCTTGAGATTTTCCACTATATCTTCAAGCTTCAATGGGTGCTTGAAAAACCACTACAACCTTGAGCACTCAACAGTATGGGATACCTCACCCAAAAGCTTGAGCCTCTATTTTCCAAGGGATACCTCACCCTTACAATACTTGAGGGATACCTCACCCTCACTAATCGAAAGTATAAGATTGAAATAGAAGAAGCTCTCTCTAGAGCAAGTGTTTACAAATTGAAGCTCTAATATGCTCTCAAAGATTTTTCACGTTTTTAGTCGAAAACAGAGCAAGAAATGATTTTAAGAATTGATTCACGTTTTGAAGTATAATGATCAGTTTTTGGTTCAAGGTCAACCGTAAACAAAGACCCAACTTGGGTATTTATAAGTTTCTCAATTAATAGAGCCGTTGAGGTAGTTGGGCATGCATTTAATGCATTTAATATAGCCGTTGGACGTTGTCGAGGATGCGTGTAATCGATTACATATCTCGGTAATCGATTACATTATTGTTCCAACGTTTTCGAACTTTCGGGCTCGTGTAATCGATTACATTCTTGAGGTAATCGATTACATGGCTTCGACTTTGCTTGTAATCGATTACAATGCTCATGTAATCGATTACATGACTTGATTTCTTTGTGTAATCGATTACAATATCCTTGTAATCGATTACATGTCTCGTCGAACATGTTCTTTGAGTTTGGGTTTTGTGTAATCGATTACATATATTGTGTAATCGATTACATTTCTTGTCGAACGTGTTCTTTGCCTTTCTGGGCTTTGTGTAATCGATTACATATACTGTGTAATCGATTACATGGCCTCTGACTTGCTTGTAATCGATTACATTGTTCATGTAATCGATTACATGCTTTCTGTTTGATGTGTAATCGATTACAAACATTGTGTAATCGATTACATTAGCCTTTGAACACATTTTTCAAGTCCAATAACTCTTGTAAGTCATTTCCAACACCTCAAGATACTTGTTTAAACATAAATCCTTTTAAGAGTGTTAGATTTAAAGTTGAAACTCAGGTTTTATTGAAAGCCATGTTTATCTTTGAAATTTCCCATTTATTTTGAAATCATATATATTGAAAAACCATTTGAGAAATCTTGAGAGCATTTAACATTAATGTCCTAAGTCTAAATAACTAATTAAACCTTCTGTCTTCTTTCTTTGATCTTGATTTTTCCTTTTGTGCTTGATCTTCTCTTTTGCTTTTGTTATCATCAAAAACCTTTCGACATGCCTTAGAGACATAAGCATTCACATTCTCCCCTTTTTGATGATGACAAACTGATCATAGGAAAAAGAAAGAGTTTTTGCATTTGTATATCATAGTCATTTAGTTACAATGCTGTCCTCGGAGATTATGCATGATATTGGGTTAGATTTTGCATATGAAAAGCTTAATAACTTAAAAGTTCAATAACTCCCCCGTACTCATGCAACCTTTAATTACATTTCATTTTAACTCCCCCGTACTCATGCAACCTTTAATTACATTTCATTTTTCCTTATTTTCTCCCCCGTTGGCATTATCAAAAAGACATAAGCATTTTAAAAAAAATGGACAGCATGACAGTTATAGTTCATGATTCCCAATTGTTTGCCATAACAGAAAAGCCACAGAGATCAGTCCAAGCAATATTCCAACAGCCAACCATTCAAAGTGAAAACACGTTTATGTATTAAGAATCAGCATGTACAAATAAACATGTCACAACCAGTAGGCAATAATCAAAAGATAACCATAAAGGTATACCAATTTTATATAATCAGAGTTTGAAAAACAAAAAATAAGTACAAGGTGGAAAAAACAAATCAAGGCATAAGGTTAGGGTAGATGGCCTTCTCTATACTTAGGAATCCCAGCAAGCCTAAGTTTTCTATTGTCCTAAAGCTCACTAACGGTTCACTCTCGCAGAAGGTGATGGGTAGATACCTGGGAGAGATGATTTTGCGAAGCTGGAAGTTCTTCCGGAACAACTCAGCTTTCTTCACGGTGGAGAAGTGCCTCGTGAGGTCCAACCCAGAGATATTGCGTGTAGAGCCACCAGAGGAACTTCCAACAGCAGCCCCTGTTCTTGGGCGCTTCGAGCGATGGGAGGATTCAGCCATTGATGAGAGAGAGAAGCACGGGTTGAGTGGTAAATGGTTGGGGATGAGTGAGGAGAGAGAGAGGGACGAAATTAGGTTAGAAAAGTGGAGAGGGTGTTCGTGAGAGAAGATGGGGAGATTTTGGATGAGGGATTTGAGGGGATTTGATCGGTGGGTTATGTGGAGAGGGGATTTCCGAGATTGAGAGAGGCGAAATGATGAGTTTTGATGGAAATTTGAGTGAGAAATGAGAGGTTTTGAGATCTGAGGTGCGTGGGTGCAGAGGGAGAGAACGAGGAAGATGAACAGGGCCAAACAGAAATGACCACTACGCGCGTCAGGAGCCTTTTAAAAAACCCTGTGTAATCGATTACATTTAGTGTGTAATCGATTACATGCATTCTGGTGGGTATGTAATCGATTACATTTTTGGTGTAATCGATTACATGCTTTCTGGGAACCTTGTAATCGATTACATAGATGATGTAATCGATTACCTGAGTTCTGAGTTGATTGTAATCGATTACAAAATGTGTGTAATCGATTACATGCGTGACAGAACTGTAATCGATTACAAAGGCATTGTAATCGATTACAACTCTTTAACTCAGATTTTTGCGTTCCAAACAGCATATAATCAATTTTAATCCATCCAAAACAGTTTTAAAGCAACTTAAATTAATTCAAATCATCATCCTAGCATATAGACTAATCACATTATGATTCAACTCATATAATTGATCAGAATTATCATTTTTACCAAGAATTTCACCCTTTTTGGTGAAATTTGAGGTTGTTGAATTTCTTGTCAAAGTTGGACATGAGGGAGCACCTGCAAAATAATTTAGGGGAAACCTCCGACGCTCAAGTTAGTATGGGATTCAAATATATATAATGAAAATTCAGAGATTGTGCAGCAGTGTGGCATAATTATGCAAAAAAACGCAAGCTTAGGCTTTTGTGTTAGGATTATGCAGCAAATATTTAATTTATGCATGAATGGTCCAATATACCCAGTTCGTTTCTAATGTAGAAAAATGCTTCTTTTGCAAGGGGTTTGGTGAAAATATCAGCTAATTGCTTAGTTGTTTCAACAAATTCAAGTATGCAATCACCTCTTTGAACATGATCTCTAATGAAATGATGTCTTATTTCAATGTGCTTAGTTCTAGAATGCAAAATGGGATTTTTTGACAAGTTAATTGCACTAGTATTATCACATTTTATGGGAATGTGATCAAGCTCAAGACCATAGTCCAAGAGTTCTTTGTTTCATCCAAAGGACTTGAGCACAAAGAACTCCCACCTAGCAACATATTCAAACTTTGTGGACAATGCCACACTATTTTGTTTCTTCTTTGTGCCAAGAAACTAGTGAGCTTCCTAGCAAGTGGCATGTCCCACTAGTGCTCTTTCGATCCATTTTGCATCCAGCAAAATCAGAATCGGAATACCCAATAAGACTACATGAGGCACCCTTAGGGTACCATAAACCCATTTGTGATGTGCCTATTAGATATTTCATTATCCTCTTAACAGCACTTAGGTGTGATTCCTTAGGATTAGCTTGATATCTTGCACACATGCATACACTAAACATTATATCAGGCCTACTTGCAGTAAGATAAAGGAGTGAGCCAATCATACCTCTATATTTTGTAATTTCTACCGATTTACCTCCTTCATCCTTGTCCAAATAGCAAGAGGTGCCCATAGGAGTAGCCATATGCTTGGCATTGTCCATTCCAAACTTTTTGAGCAGCTCCTTGCAATACTTGGATTGGCTTATAAATGTTCCTTCTCTTGTTTGCTTGATTTGTAGACCAAGGAAGAAGTTGAGCTCACCCATCATGGACATCTCAAACTCACTTTGCATAATATTTGAAAATTCTTTACAAAGAGAGTTGTTAGTAGCTCCAAATATAATGTCATCAACATAGATTTGAACTAGAAGAATGTCATGCATTTTGTGTTTTATGAAAAGAGTGGTGTCAACTTTACCTCTAGAAAAGCCTTTTTCTAAAAGAAATTTGCTCAACCTTTCATACCAAGCTCTAGGAGCTTGTTTCAAGCCATACAAAGCCTTTTTCAATTTAAAAACATGGTTGGGCATTTCAAAGTCCTCAAAACCAGGAGGTTGTTCTACATACACTTCTTCTTGTATAAAACCATTTAAAAAGGCACTTTTGACATCCATTTGATAGAGTTTGAAATCCATGATGCAAGCATATGCAAGTAGCATTCTAATGGCCTCTAATCTAGCTACGGGAGCATAAGTTTCTTCATAATCTATGCCTTCTTCTTGATTATATCCCTTAGCTACAAGCCTAGCTTTATTTCTTATTATTAAACCCGTTTCATCAAGTTTGTTCCTAAAGACCCATTTGGTGCCAATTATAGGATGATCATTGGGCCTTGGAACTAATTCCCAAACTTGATTCCTCTCAAATTGGTTTAGTTCTTCTTGCATGGCCAAGATCCAATGCTCATCATTAATGGCCTCATTTATGTCTTTAGGTTCAACTTGAGAGACAAAGGCTAGATGATTACATGCATCTCTAAGTGAGTTTCGAGTGATTACCCCTTTTGATACATCACCTATCACCTTGTCAAGAGGATGATACCTTGAAGTCCTCCATTCCTTGGGTAGATCCGAGATTTTAGAATTTTCTTGCCATGAGTGATCAAGGAGTCTCTCTTCTTTCTTCTTGGACTCTATCTCTTGATTTTCCAAGTGCGTCTTTGCCAAGATTTCTGCAACATCATCAACAAGTTCCTTTCTCGGCACATTTGGGTTAGTTTCATCAAATGCAACATGTATGGATTCTTCTATGGTCATAGTTCGTTTATTATAGACTCTAAAGGCCTTGCTATGGATAGAATAACCAATGAATATTCCCTCATCAGATTTTGCATCAAACTTCCCCAAGTTATCCTTTCCATTATTCAAAACAAAGCATTTACATCCAAAGACATGAAAATGTGACACATTAGGTTTCCTTCCTTTGTACAGTTCATATGGGGTTTTCTTTAAAATTGGCCTTATTAGGGCTCTATTCATAACATAACAAGCGGTGTTAACCGCATCAGCCCAAAAGTACTTAGGAAGGTTGGCCTCATTGAGCATAGTTCTTGCCATTTCTTCTAAAGATCGATTTTCCTTTCTACAACACCATTTTGTTGTGGTGTTCTAGAGGCAGAAAAATTATGCTCAATGCCATGTTCATCACAAAAAGTTTCAAATTCATGATTTTCAAATTCACCACCATGATCACTTCTTATGGATGCAATACAAAAACCTTTTTCGTTTTGGATAACTTTGGCAAGTTTTCTAAATGATTGAAAAGCATCATTTTTGTGAGCTAAGAATAATGTCCATGTAAATCTAGAAAAATCATCCACAATTACTAATGCATAATAATTCCCACCAAAGCTCATAGTTCTAGAGGGTCCAAAAAGATCCATGTGCAAAAGTTGTAAAGGTCTAGAAGTTGAAACTATGTTTTTAGCCTTGAAAGAGACCTTTACTTGTTTTCCCTTTTGACATGCATCACAAAGTTTGTCTTTTTCAAATTTGAGCTTTGGAAGACCAATTACTAGTTCTTTAGAAACCAATTTGTTTAAGTGATCCATGTGAATGTGAGCAATTCTTCTATGCCATAACCATGAATCATTTTCTCTACTCATAAAGCATTTAGCATCATTTGAGGAAATGTCATCAAGACTAATCATATATATGTTATTTACCCTATGACCAACAAACTTAACTTGCTTGTCATCCTTTCCCTCAATTATACAACAAGAGGAATCAAATATAACTCTATTTCCTTTATCACACAATTGACTAATACTAAGTAAATTATGTTTAAGTCCTTCAACAAGTAAGACATTATCAATAGATGATGAAGGGATCTTACCAACTTTGCCAATTCCAAGAATCTTCCCTTTGTTGTTGTCACCATATGTGACATGACCATGTTTCTTGTGTGTAAGGGAGGAGAACTTGGAGCCATCTCCGGTCATGTGCTTGGAGCAACCACTATCAAGATACCAACTTGAGCTCTTGGTCTTCAAGCACACCTACAACACACATTCAAGATTTAACTTTTGGTACCCAAATTGTTTTGGGTCCTTGTGTGTTAGAATTAGGTATGGTGCCTTTAGGGACCCAAACCCTTTTGATTCCAACCTTGGTGTTTATGTTCTTTCTAACATTGCAAGTGGATGCACTATGCCCTTTCCTACCACAATGAAAACATTTAACAAAGGGGCTACTTGAAGTTTTTGAGGAAACAAAGAAGTTCTTATAAGATTTTTGATGGTTATTTGGATTAAATCCTAAACCGGCTTTTTGGAAAACACATTTTTGTCTCCCTAACAACACATTCAAGTTGTCTCTTCCAAAAGTGAATTTTGCAAGAGTGTTGTTCAAGTCTTCAATTTCTTTTTCAAAAGCTTTGCATGATAAACAAGGTAATGATATGGATGCATTTTCATGTGAGGAACAAATCATGCATGATGAATTAGCATCTATGAGTCCTAAAGTCTCATTTTCAATTTTAAGTTCATTTATCTCCTTGGTTAAAGTAGAAACTTTCTTTGTCAATAGGGAGATTGTTTTATTGGAAGACAAAATCATTTTTGTGAGTCTCAAAGATTCATCATGCAATTCTTGAAAGGCATCTTGCAATTCATCATAAGAAGGTGGAGGTTCTAGGTTAGAAGAGGTTACCTCGGTGTCGCTTTCTTCACTTTCTTCTCCTTGAGCCATGAGGCAAAGATGGGCTTCCTCATTTTCAGAATCATCGGAAGAGCTTAAGTCATTGTCCTCCCAAGCTATATATGCTCTTCTTCCTTTCTTTTCCTTGGAGGGTCTTTTCTCAAACTTCTCCGTCTTCTTGAGATATATAGGACACTCCATTTTCATGTGCCCGGTTTTCCACATTCATAGCATTTTGGAGGAGTGGAGGATCCTTCTCCTTTGTGATATGCTTTCTTTTGAGGAAACGGTGGTCTTCTTTGAAATCCCTTTTTCTTCAAGAATCTTCCGAATTTTCTCACAAGGAGACTAAGATTCTCCTCACTTAGCTCAATATTTTCAGCATCCTCTTCACCATCTTCATCATCATCTTCAAGTATGGGAGAGGTGGCCTTGAGTGCAATTCCCTTCTTCTTTTTGTCATGTTCTTCATTTTGATTGAGCCTACTTAGTTCCAGCTCATGCTCTTGAAGTTTTCCGAATAGGGTGGCTAGAGACATGGTTGATAAATCTCTTGATTCCGCAATCGCAGATTACCTTGGGTTGCCAATTCTGCTTAGACATCTCAAGACTTTGTTAATAAGATCCTCATTAGGAAATGTCTTTCCCAATGAGATGAGATGATTAACAATATGAGTAAATCTCTTTTGCATATCTTGAATACTCTCACCTTGATTCATTCTAAACAATTCATATTCATGAGTAAGAGTGTTTATTCGAGATCTTTTTACCTCACTAGTACCTTCATGAGTTACTTGTAGGGTATCCCACATTTCTTTTGCGGTCTTACAATTTGACACCCTAAAGAATTCATCATACCCCAAAGATGTGGTGATGATGTTCTTGGCTTTCAAATTATATTAAACACTTTTTTTATCATCATCGGTCCAATCACTTCTAGGTGTATTAATTGTCACACCATCCTTAGTTTGTGTAGGGACAAAAGCACCATTTTCAACTGCGTCCCACACATCTAAGTCAATAGCTTCAATAAAAATTTTCATCCTTTCTTTCCAATAGGCATAGCCATCCCCATTGAAATAAGGAGGTCTATTTATAGAAGAACCTTCATTTGAAAAACCATTTGAAGCCATCACTTCTCTTGAAGCTGCTAAGCTCTTTATACAAGAGTCTAGCTCTGATACCACTTGTTACCAAGTGGCCTCAATACGAGGGGGGGTGAATTGAGTAGTTAAAAATAAGTTCACAAATCTTTCGCAAATCGTTTGACAATCAATTTTCGTTGAAGCTATTGAATGATCAGAGATAATTGAATAGATGAGTTAAGCACTTTTACTAATGAACGTAATAGTCAAGGAGACAATATCCAAATAAAACAATGAAACAAAGTGCACAAAGATAAACATAGGAGAGTTTAGAGAAACAAACACGGTCGTTTATCCTGGTTCAATATCCTCCACTTGTGATCTACGTCCAGTCCCAAGCAACACCTTGAGATTTTCCACTATATCTTCAAGCTTCAATGGGTGCTTGAAAAACCACTACAACCTTGAGCACTCAACAAGTATGGGATACCTCACCCAAAAGCTTGAGCCTCTATTTTCCAAGGGATACCTCACCCTTACAATACTTGAGGGATACCTCACCCTCACTAATCAGAAAGTATAAGATTGAAATAGAAGAAGCTCTCTCTAGAGCAAGTGTTTACAAATTGAAGCTCTAATATGCTCTCAAAGATTTTTCACGTTTTTAGTCAGAAAACAGAGCAAGAAATGATTTTAAGAATTGATTCACGTTTTGAAGTATAATGATCAGTTTTTGGTTCAAGGTCAACCGTAAACAAAGACCCAACTTGGGTATTTATAAGTTTCTCAATTAATAGAGCCGTTGGAGGTAGTTGGGCATGCATTTAATGCATTTAATATAGCCGTTGGACGTTGTCAGGATGCGTGTAATCGATTACATATCTCAGGTAATCGATTACATTATTGTTCCAACGTTTTCGAACTTTTCGGGCTCGTGTAATCGATTACATTCTTGAGGTAATCGATTACATGGCTTCGACTTTGCTTGTAATCGATTACAATGCTCATGTAATCGATTACATGACTTTGACTTCTTTGTGTAATCGATTACAATATCCTTGTAATCGATTACATGTCTCGTCGAACATGTTCTTTGAGTTTCGGGTTTTGTGTAATCGATTACATATATTGTGTAATCGATTACATTTCTTGTCGAACGTGTTCTTTGCCTTTCACGGGCTTTGTGTAATCGATTACATATACTTGTGTAATCGATTACATGGCCTCGACTTGCTTTGTAATCGATTACATTGTTCATGTAATCGATTACATGCTTTTGTTTGTGTAATCGATTACAAACATTGTGTAATCGATTACATTAGCCTTTGAACACATTTTTCAAGTCCAATAACTCTTGTAAGTCATTTCCAACACCTCAAGATACTTGTTTAAACATAAATCCTTTTAAGAGTGTTAGATTTAAAGTTGAAACTCAGGTTTTATTGAAAGCCATGTTTATCTTTGAAATTTCCCATTTATTTTGAAATCATATATATTGAAAAACCATTTGAGAAATCTTGAGAGCATTTAACATTAATGTCCTAAGTCTAAATAACTAATTAAACCTTCTGTCTTCTTTCTTTGATCTTGATTTTTCCTTTTGTGCTTGATCTTCTCTTTTGCTTTTGTTATCATCAAAAACCTTTCGACATGCCTTAGAGACATAAGCATTCACAGAAAATTGGTTAAGAGATTGAATCTACCACTAGATTTATATGATAATGTAAATTCACATATCATTTTATTCCAACATGCTCAATTATGTTTTTATGCAATTGTGAGAGTAAATCTCTGTTTTCCTTACGTGTTGGCCAATTTAGCAACCGCTCAAATCAACTCTTAATCACTGATTAGTCATAAAGCAACCGCTCTTACAACTATCCAACAATTGCATTAAGATTTAGAAAACCAATTACACTAAGATCTAATCACACACCGGGATTAAATTACTTAGAACATATATTTCTCTAGATCTACTACCACAACCGTGCATAATAAACCCAGATCTACCACTTTTATAACTGGCAAATAGCACAAAGATAATTATACCCACATGAACATCATACATCCCACTAGATCTACTACCACAACTGTGCATAATAAGCCCAGATCTACCACTTTGAAAGTGGAAACAAGTATAAAAACCTTCATACCAACAATAGATTCAGAAATATATGAATAAAAACATAACTGTGTTGAAATAATCAAATATGCAAGGTTCACACCATAAATACTAGTGATTTCATCACTCCCTTAACCAAGGGAGGTTTAGTTACACATAACTAGAAGGAAATCACAAGAAAAACTATGAAGAAACAAGAAGAAACTATGAGAGAAATGAAGGAGAGTCCAAATTCTTTCATGATAACCAATGGTGCCTTTTATAGAAGTCTAGGGTAACAAAATGACAAAGGGGAGTGGATGGATGAGTGGGTTAGTGGAGTGAAGTGGTTGAGTGGATTGGTTGAGTGGGTTAGTTGAGTGGATGAGTGGAGTGGAGTGGTTGAGTAGTTGAGTGGATGAGTGGAGTGATTTGGTTGAGTGGAGTGGAGTGGTTGAGTAGTTGAGTGGATGAGTGGAGTGAGTGGGTTGGTTGAGTGGGTGAGTGGTTTGATTTAGTGGATGAATGGAGTGATTTGGTTGAGTGGAGTGGAGTGGTTGAGTGTGAAAATTTCTTGGTTTGACTTGGAAGTCAAAAACAACTGACTATACTTTAGATCCATGAAAAGTACTCTTCATGAAAGTTGTAGATCTTTGTCTTGGCTATAACATGCATATCTGGATCATCCAATTTGGCTTCCTACAGCCCAAGATATGACCCAAATACCACAGGTTGTTCAAACCCAACTTCAGCACATCTGTTCCGACTTGCAAGCCCAAACTGACCCATTAGACTTCATTCTTTCAAAAGGTGTTCTTCATGAAAGTTGTTTATTTGGGTCTTGACTATCAACTATCCAAATTCAGCCCATCTCCATTATTACAGCTTGAGATATGATTTTATGTGTGCACACCGTTCGGATTCTAGTGACAAAACCCGTATTCTGACTTCCAT
Source organism: Ormosia semicastrata (assembly GCA_029884595.1). NCBI lineage: Eukaryota > Viridiplantae > Streptophyta > Magnoliopsida > Fabales > Fabaceae > Ormosia > Ormosia semicastrata. Next base: position 48,234,564 of record JAQQTO010000060.1, read on the forward strand.
GTAAACTTAGGTCCCTTAGACATCTGTTTAGGACTTCGAGCTCTTCATCAAAGTTGTAGAGTTTCCTCTTAGATTTCCTACAAGATAAAATTCATGATTATCAGATATCAGGAACTCAAGTTATGGACAAAATACAAAAATAGTGTAAAATCTCAATAATGCTGAAAATATTCAATTAGGACCAATTTGAGCTCAAACTCACAAAATCATACCAAACTCAATCAATTAAGAATATGGAGAGTGTAAATGACTAAACATAAGGGTTTTTTAATAAATAAAATATGTTATTATCATATCACCATGGGGAGCTCTGGTATTATCGGTAAAGAAGAAGGATGGGACTTCTCGTCTATGTGTGGACTACCGACAATTGAACAAGATTACGATCAAGAACAAATATCCATTACCAAGGATCGATGATCTAATGGACTAATTGCGAGGAGCCGCAATATTTTCCAAGATTGATTTACGTTTTGGTTTTCACCAGATACATGTGAAAGTGGAGGATATTCCCAAGACTGCGTTTCAGACTCGATATAGGCATTACGAGTATCAAGTGATGCCTTTTGGTGTGACTAATGCACCTGCAATATTTATGGACTTCATGAATAGGATTTTCCGTTCATACTTGGATAAGTTTATTGTTGTCTTTATTGATGACATTTTGATTTATTCTCGAAGTCAGGAGGAACATGCTGAAAATCTCAGAGTGGTTCTTCAGATTCTGAGGGAGAATAAGTTATATGCCAAATTGTCCAAATGTGAATTTTGGTTAAGCGAAGTTCAATTTTTGGGACACGTTATATCGGCGGATGGGATTGAGGTTGATGCTTCAAAAGTGGAGACAGTTGTTGAATAGGAAAGACCGAAGACTGTATCGAAAATCCATAGTTTCATCGGATTGGTCAGTTACTATCGACGTTTTATCGAGGGGTTTTCAAAGATTACAGGACCTCTTACCTAACTTACACGAAAGAATCAACCATTTGTATGGACTGATGCATCCGAAGAAAGTTTTCAGGAGTTGAAAAGATGACTGACTACTTCATCGGTTTTGATTCTACCTGATCCAAACTAATCTTTTAAAGTGTATTGTGATGCTTCGTATCAAAGGTTATGTTATGTACTTATGCAGAACCATAAGGTTGTGGCATACGCGTCGAGATAGTTGAAAGTGCATGAGAGGAGTTATCTGACTCATGACTTGGAGTTGGCGGCAGTAGTGTTTGCATTGAAGGTATGGAGACATTTTCTCTATGGGGCAACGTTCACTATTTTTAGTGACCATAAAAGTTTGATGTATCTGTTTGACTAGAAAGAGTTGAACATGAGACAAAGGCGTTGGCTAGAGTTTTTGAAGGACTATGACTTTTAGTGACAATATCATCCCGAGAAGGCGAATGTCGTAGCGGATGCTTTAAGCAGGAAAACACTTAATGCTTCTGTTATGATGATTAAGGAGAAGGAACTGATAGAAGACTTTCGGGATATATGATTATCTGTGAAGTTGATACCAGGGAAGATGTGTTTGAACATGATCACTATTACAAATGATTTGATGGGTAGAATATGAGAAGGACAAAACAGTGATCAGTATTTGGAAGAAGCAAAGGAAGCAAGGAGTCAAGGAGCAAAATTGGAATTCAGCGAAGGTGTTGATGAAATTTTGAAGTTTAAAGGAAAAGTTTGTGTGCCGAATGATTCAGAACTTAGGAGATTGATTTTGGATGAAGCTCACAGAAGTAAGTTGAGTATACATCCAAGAGCCACGAAGATGTATCAAGATTTGAAATAGCTATATTGGTGGCAAGGAATGAAGAGGGATGTCGCTGAATATGTATCATCTTATTTAGTTTGTCAAAAGGCTAGAACATTGAAGACCATCAGGAATGTTGCAACCTTTGCCTATTCCTGAATGGAAATGGGATGACATAGCTATGGATTTCGTCACTGGACTACCAAGAACTCGGAAGGGTCATCATTCTATATGGGTAATTATTAATTGGCTTATAAAGTCGGCGCACTTTTTACCGATTAATATTAAGTACTCAATGGAAAAGTTGGCTCAAGTGTACATCAATGAAATTGTTAGACTTCATGGTGTACCATCCAGTATAATTTCTGATCGAGATCCACGATTCACATCAAGATTTTGGAATAGTTTGCAAGAAGCAATGGGAACAAAGCTACGTTTGAGTTCTGCTTACCATCCACAAACTGATGGTCAGTCAGAAAGGACGATTCAGTCATTGGAGGACTTGTTGAGAGCTTATGTTCTAGAGAAAACTGGTTGTTGGGATGAATTTCTACCGTTGATAGAGTTCACCTACAACAATAGTTTCTATTCGAGCATAGGGATGGCACCCTACGAGGCATTATATGGGAGAAGATGTAAAATGCCATTGTGTTGGTACCATGATGGTGAAAGTACTATGGTAGGACTTGAATTTGTGCAACAGACTACTAAGAAAGTGAAGATGATCCAAGACAAGATGAGGACAACTCAGACGCGACAAAAGAGCTATGAAGATAAAAGACGAAGACCACTTGAATTTGAAGAAGGTGATCATGTGTTTCTACGTGTGACACCTATGATTAGAGTTGGATGAGTAATCAAGTCGAGGAAACTCACTCCGAAGTTTATTGAGCCATATTAGATACTCCGTCGGGTAGGTCCGGTAGCTTATCAGATTGCACTACCACCATTCTTATCAAATCTTCATAATGTATTTCACGTATCACAACTATGGAAATATATTTCTAATCCGACTCATGTTATCGAACCAGACACCGTACAACTGAAGGAAAATTTAACCTATGAGACGTTTCCAGTCAAGATTGAAGATCGAAGGACAAAGCAACCTCGAGGTAAAGAAATCGCATTGGTAAAAGTGGTTTGGGACAATGTAAGTGGTGAAGCCATATGGGAGTTGGAAGAGAAGATAAGAGAGTAATATCCATTTTTATTTTAGGTGGGTATCAAGTTTCGAGGACGAAACTTATTTTTAGAGGAGGAAAGTTGTAACACCCCAAATTCTGACTATGTTAATAGTAATAGCAGAATTACGTTGTTTTGTATTTTCTGAGTGTTATAAAAATAATTTGACTGTTCCGATACTGTTTTTGATTATTTTGTGTGATTTGCTCCGGGTCAGGAAAATAATAATTTTCGGGCCAGAGAAATTCTTATCTGATTTTTTCGAAGGCAGGGGATCTTACTAAACCGAAATCCGAGTGATACAGAAAAGAATCTTTTATTTTTTAGAATTTATCTTGAAATAAAAATATTTCACGGATAAATATCTGCTATTTTATTTATAGCAGCTCTGCTATAATTTATTTGACCCAATAAATTTTAATTGACAGAAAATGTGCTTAGAATATTTTCTGTAACCTAAATTAGAATGAACCAATAAGAACCAGTCAAAAAAAATGATGGCTAGACTTTTTCTAACTAATAGGAATTGGTCAAATAAAGGGGCATGGACTTTATTGTGGACCATTAGATGAAAAGCTTGATTAAGATGCCTTTGATCATAACCATTGATCAGATCAATGATGTGAGAGCAATCCTGATAAAATCAGTAAGTGATATCTGTAACACCCTTGTGGGGATGCCACATTTATGAATGCAATGAAATAAAATAAAAATAAAACTCTACCCAAGTTATAAAACATTTGATACTTACATAATATTTGCAGAATATTTTTTTTTCTTTTTATAATTATAACATTTAATAAAATAACACGAAACACAAGATATAACAAACATAAACTCACCATAATATACATAAGATTCTCTTTTAGTACAAACATAATTCACAAACTACAAGTATTTAATAAAGCAATAAAGAGTTGACACAAAGCTAAAACATAATACTGCCCAAGTGCATCTCAGTAGATATCAAACTCTCCGATGAATCATCGTCCATCGCCTCCAGAATAACCATCGAAAAGTGTGCATCTATGAGATCTCACAGCACTTCGAATACGAGTCCGAGCTGTCGACTCGCTGCTGAGCTCACTAGGCGCATGGAAAACTCCCTACCAATAACGCCTAATGGTCAAAGGTAACTCTAAATGTAAATAAAGCATAGTAGTGAATATGACCTCCCAGTCATACTCCCTACATAGGGACACAGTCAATCGTCCCACATAAGCTACTGTCCCTCGGTCAGCATGCATACGCCACGCCTCGGAACCCCCGTGAAACTCCAGTCGCACGAACCCGAAGAATCTTGGCAGTGCCATGATCTCATGATCAGTCTCGACGATCAGCATGATCAACCGGCTCCTCCTCCTCGTGTAAGTCGCCCAACTGTTGCTCGTCAGGGTACTGTACCTCAAGAGACTGATCCTCCTCTACCTCAAACTCTTTACGGAAACAATATAGTAATATCGAGAAAACATATAGAGAGGTGAGACAATCTACATCACTACCCGTATGGCAATAAAGAAAACGACAGTACAAAATAGTTATCACAACAGTACATACCAATATATCATGTACAAGATAACAAGTGATATATATATAAATAACACATACAATAATATCATGCATAGTATAATAAAACATTTAATCATACAATTTATCACAGATTATGATAAACAATAAAATGCAGATAATGCATGAACATTAAAAATGCAAATGATGAATGATACACACACTGACTCGTTCCTACTCCATGGAGCTAAACACGGATATCTGAGAGAATGATCTGAAAAGAAACTAAAATACTTTATGGCTGCCCAACCAAACTATTGCACTGTCAAACGTTGTGTCTATAGCCCACAGTCCAAAACATCGTGTAGCAGTACACAGTCCAACGTCGTGTACCACAGGCATAGTACTTAATAGTCCCCTTAAGATCTCGACTAAGAATAGTGCTTGTCAAGATCATTAGTGTGTTGCCCGTTACCACGGCCCAGAGGAGCAACCCACTGTCCGCATATGGAATTCTCCGCACACTAATGCCTCCAAGTTCATAAATGAACCACACTACGCTTATCACACCAAACACGGTGTAATTCGCCTCGTCAATCAATCACCAATTATAACCCAAATTGGCACAACACTCTAAACATAAGCTAAAATTACAGAAATACCCCTATTATCCAAATTTTACCATATTTACATGAAATTACCAAAATACCCCTAGTCACCAGATAACAAAGTATAATACGTCCCACCTGACAGTACTACATTACAACATGTCTGGGTCCACCACTTTGGCCCGACAGCAAAACTCACAGTATTGTTCAATCGCGTAAGAATTTTATCGCATTTTCACAATCTTGTCGTTTTCACAAATGTTTTTAAATCGCGTAAAGACATTTTGACGTTTTTAAACATCATAAATTATTTTTGAGTTATTTTCTCAATCGCGTAGGATTTTTAATTCATTTTCTTAACCGAATAGCTTAAAATTGTCATTTTTAATATGTGTAAAACTATATCTAGTACTTTTAAAATACGTAATGTATTTTCCTTGTGTTCTAAATATAGTATGGAATCTTTTCATTTTATGCGTCTGATTTTAATAAATTTTGACAGCATTTTGTCTATAAAATCAGTATAAAGTATTTTTAACGTTTTCCTCTAAATATAGTTTATTTTTATTTTTACCCAATAATTTCACTTTGAAATTCACTAACGCGCTTCAAAATTTATAGTATGAGCTCTACGTTAGTACTTTTCAAGTGTCTGGTTAATTTCTTACTTAAACTAAATTCTACTAAGTTAAAATTCCAGAACAGAATTAATTCCTTTGATTTTCTCAATGATTCTTTGGAATCAATTTATGTTATAAAATAATTACCTAACCTATCTTAGTAAATAAAATGGCATGTTGGCCAAATCAAAATAAAATGGCATTTGGTTATACACTAAATGGCATTTTGGCCACAATTAACCTAAACCATTTTTAACTTTGATTATTTTACTTAAATTCCTTGAATCAGTTATTTAGAAAATTGCTGAGAACATTTTGGTTCTCTTTTTGGATGTAAGGCCGTGAGCCTGATGGTGTGTTCTTTGGAACACTCATGCAAATCGCACATGTTATTCACATCCTACTTTAATAATTACACAGTTACAAACACATACAATTATTAAATCACATATAATACACATACAATATATTTAAAACCATAAACATACATAGCAAAAATAATAAAAACCATAATCATGCATAGCAAATTAAGATCACAATTAGTAAAGCATTTAAACAATCAAAAATAATAAAAATCACAAATAAACCATACAACCGAATCCTTATGGATTCTACACACAAACACAATCCATTTTCTCATCACCACTTAGGGTTGATGAGATTAAATCTCCCTCTTACCTCTTGTAGGCAAATTAATCGGTTAGATTCCTTTATTTTCTCCAAATTTCGTACAAGCTCCAAAACAATTCCTAAAATTCTCAAACAATTAGTAAATACACATACAAGGTACAAAATAGGAAAACCATGGAACAAACATGGTTAGAAAAATTAAAAATTCAGTTTTGAACCATAGAAACCAAACTTACCCTTAAGTAAGTAAGCAAGAAGTGGAATTTTAGGCAAGATGGAGTACGAATTTGGGAAAACTTTGTGAATGAAAGATGTTTAGAATAGTATTTGGGTTCAAGAAATGTGATGAGCTAAAATTATGAAGGCTTGGGTGAGTATGTGGGGGTGCTGGCCGAATTAGAGAGAGAAAGTGAGAGAGAAATGTTTGCTTGAGTTTTTGGTATTTTAGAGAGAGAAATGGATAGTTAAAATGTGATAAGGATGAAATAGAAAGTGAAGAGTGAATATGGAGGGCAGCAGCCGTGTGAATGAGTGTGTGTAGGGAGCTTGAGTGTTTGATTTTGCATGCAAAATATCACAAAGTGTTCACACTTGTTAGGCACATGGCTTAGGTCATTGAATCCTCTAGAACCATGTAGAACCAAGCCACCTTGCCTCCTCCTTGGCAGCCCAAAACCGTGCAGCTCCTTCATCAAATTAGGGGTCTAATTGTTTCCAAATTACTCCTAATTACATGCTAGTTAATTAGGTAATTTGTTAGGTTAATTATCCTAACCAAACTAAATTAATATACTAGTCACATAACTAATTAATTTAGTATATATTAACATATATTATAACCTTTAATTAATATTAGGATATCTAATTAGTATTTAGATTATAATTAATTCATAACTAAGCTAGTTCACTTAGTATGCTAATTAAGCAATTAGATTAGTTGAATTAAGCTTAATTAGGTTACTAACCATTTTCAAGCCTACAATTGTTGACTTAATCCTAACCCTTGGTTCATCTTTAATCCTTAGCCCTAGATTAGATCTATGGTAGATATCACTTGATCATAAACCTATCATTCTAATCTTACCATTGATTAGATCAATGGCTTAGGTTAAAGGCTTCATCATTAAGTCTTCATCCAACGGTCCAAATGAAAACACATGCTTCCTTAGGTGTCCAATTCCTATTGGCTTAGAAAGTCAAGCCTACCTTGGTTGACTTGCTCTCATTGGTTAGAAATTGTCCAGTCAGCACAGTTGACTGTTTTTCCTAAACGCAGGTCCCACAACACTTTTAAAGATCTGTGGTCAAATCGAAATGATTTTTTCTTGTTTTTGAGACAAGAGGAATCTTGTAATATAAAATAATATTATAAAAATATAAAATTATTTTATTACGATTAAATCAGAAAAATTATGATATTAATTTATATATCAATCAATTGGGTTTAGTAAGATCCCCTGACTCCAATTAATTAAAATAAGATTTATCCAGGCCGAGAAAATTATTATTTTCTTAGGTCGGAGCAAATCACATACAACAGTCAAGTACACTCACGGAACAGTCAAATTAAATTTACTGCTCACAGAATTCACAAAACAGTACAAATTGGGACTATATTATAATTATCCCAAAAGTTTGGGTGTTACAATATCTACCCTAGATTAGATCAATGGATAGGAAATGAACTTAAATTCAAGGGTTAAGATTGAGTCAACAATAGTGGCTTGACTATTTACTAAGTAGCTAACTAAACCTAATTTGGTTAACCTAATTGCCTAATTAAGAAACTAAGTGAACTAACCTAGTTATTAATTAGTTATAATCTAATTACTAATTAGATATCCTAATATCATTTAGGAGTCATGACAAAGCATGACATATATAATGACCTATTAATTAATTAGCTATGTAATTAGATAATTAATTAAGTGTAATTAGGAAACCTAACCTAATTAACTAGCCATTTAATTAGTATGTGATTAAGCTTAATTGAAATCAAACCAAGTCCCTAAACTCCCTAGAGTCCCATGGCTAAGAGGCCAAATTCTACCATGTTCTCCATTGTTCTAGGTCCATCCAAGTGACCATTGCATGACCAATTGTGACATAGGCCATGTGCTATCAAGTGTTAACACAATTGTGATTTTTTATTTCAAGTAAATCTCTTAATTTCCCTACACAAACTACCTCACGGCTACACACTCTAAATTACTCTAATTATTCACTTTTTCTCTCACCTAAAAAGCCAAGCATTATTTTCTCTTAAATTCCTAAGAACACCAAGAACTTTTCCTTCCCTTTTCTCTCTAGTGTTTCGGCCTCGTCACCCAAAGTCACCATCCATCTTCTATAATTTTTGCTCTTTACATTTCCTAAACCTAAACTACCTCCTAAACACTTTTCATTTAGGAAGTTTTGTGAAAATCCTATCCTAAGTGCTTCAAAATCCAAGTTTCATCTTACTTCCCTAAAGGTAAACTTGTGATTCTTTAGTTTTAAATCAAGTTTATGATTTTCTAAATCATGATTGTTCCATGGTTTATCATTATTAAGCCTTGTTTGTGATTTTACTATTTGTTTAAGAATTGTTAGGGATTTGTGTTGGTTCCCACGAAATCAAGGAGAAGGAGAGGAGCTTGAGATCTTGTTTTCAAGAGGTAAGAGGGAGATTTTACCTCACCAACCAAGTTTTGGTGGTGTGGGGATGGTTTTGTATGGTGATAAACCCACAAGGGTTTATCTACCTATTATTTGATGTGTCTTTATTTGTGATTGTGGTGTTTATGGTTTTGTTTTTGTGATTGCATGTGTGATAATATGTCTAAAGCTTTGATAATATGTGTGTATATATAATTTTGAATGCATGCAAGTGTATGTGTAAATTAGGATGTGAATAATATGATGGGACGAAATTCATGAGAGCTCCAAAGAGCTTGAGGCTCACGACCATATTAGGGTAAAAAGGACCAAAGTCCTAAAAATGATGGATTCAAATGAGAATTAAGGATTTAAATGAAAAGAAAATGAATTTGGAAAAGTTTGAGTATAGCAAAGTAAAATGATTTTGGAAAAACACTTTGATTTAATTAAATAAATTAGTTATGAAATAAAATGAGGGTCAATACTTGAAGTTTACTGACGTATAGCTCACCCTACGGGTTTTGAAGCACGTTGAAAAAATTTGAGCTGTATTAATTGTAGTAAAAGAAAGAATTGCCAATTTTGGGGAAACAATACAAATACTGATTTTAGAGGGGTCATATTGAAAAAATTTTATAAAAGAGGGACTATATTGTTATTAAAATTTTGAGAAGGTCTATATTATAAATATTTTATAAGTGAGGAGGTGTCATATTGCAATTATGTTATAAATGAGGGGTCATATTACAAATATTTTTTAAAAGAGGGACTATTTCATAAATATGAATTTTATGAGGGACTATTGTGCAAATATTGTTTAAATGGGGACTATAAAGTAATTATTATGTTTTTGAGGGACTATTGTGCAAATATGGAAAATAAAGTCAAAATTTAGTGTTAAATGAGAAAAATAGTATTTTTGATTTAAAATGTATGAAAAATATTTTACGTGATTGAGAAACGTTGAAAAATCGCTACGCGATTTGAAAATGCAACAGAATTGTTGCGTAATTGAGAAAATGCGAAAATATGACTATGCAATAAAAATGTAGTAAAAATATTGTTGGGTCAATGTGTGGACCCCAAATATATGATAACAAATTGGAACTGTGAATGGTTCATAGTACATGCATTGGAAAGGTCTGAAGGACTGTATGAGGCTATTTGCTTAGGACAGACTACACCTCTTGAGCAGGTGCGATATGCGTAGTGTAAGTCACTCGTTGACCTTGGGGGCATTGGGGTGCGGGTTGCCTACAATGGACAGTTGGTAGCTCTTCTGTACCGTGGGTTAGACCGACGCAACACACCAATGATCCTAACCGAGACACTATTCTTAATCAAGATTTGATAAAGACTGTCGTGTATATGCTAGATGTGCAAGATTGAGCATGTGGTCTGAGGCATGTTGGTATTGACAAATCTTTTCGATCATTCTCTCCGACCTGAGTTTTAGCTCCATGGAGTAAGAAATTGAGTCTAAGTGCATTTGCATAGTCATTGAGGGTATTATCATAATTATTGCTTATGATAATTGAATTATTGAATATTTGCCTATTGATAGTGGCATGATCGCAATTGTTGTATTACATGTGTTGTGATGTTAAATGATGTTGATGGCATAATTGTAATTATGTTATGATAGCTGCATGAGATATCGTATGTGTTTTATCTTCATTGCTACCATACTGGTAACAGCGTAGGTGATCTCACATCTTTGTATGTCTATTCTATATTGTATTTATAATTTAAAAGACGTTGAGCAAGAAGTTGAGCGAGAAGCCGAGGAGGAGCAAATCCCTGTTGAGGACGCTGAGTTTTGAAGAGATGGAGATGCCTTGTTTCCTTGGGTATATGAGATTGATGTTTCTTGGAGGATCAGAGGCATGACATGTTGATTTGGATGGAGAGAGTATTTACTATATGGGAGACTTAAATGTTAGATTGAGTAGACAACATCTAGGACATCATTACTTTAGTGTTAATATTTATGTACAACTAGAGTTTCCAATATCTATTAGGCAGTATTAGGGGACTTACAATCGTACCCCTAGCGAGGTCAGTATTGTGTCGTCTGCACGGACACCTGTCTGTAGGACTTCGCATCAGTCTGGATTCCTACCTACGGAGGAATCTGAGGAGGACCCGTCTGAGGATTCTACTGTCTAGTAGGACTTGGGCAATATGTTAGTTTAAATTAGAGTTTAAATATTTTGAAAGTCTAGATTGTAAATATTAAGTATGACAGTACTAATGGCTTGTATGTATATATATGATGTACATTATTTGTGATGATGTTGTAATGTTTTTATTTTCTGCTAAGTTTATCTGATTATTATTAAGAAATTTTACAACTCGTATTTATATTACAAGCACGATTTCTAACGAAGGGGTAATTTGGTAATTAAGTAACATGAAATGTGACACCCTAAGGAGGGTGTTACATACCCTATGATCAAGAAATATGTAGGATAGTGAGCAAAAGGTGTAACAAGAATGAACATAATCATGTGCTATATATAATATTTAACTTTTACCAAGTACACATGATTCTATCCATTACCTAAGGCCTACAAGGAATATACCTCATATTCATTGTCTTTTTACGTGAATGTGCATAAGAGGTAAAAGCTTTTGATACCTTGGCCTTGGTAATTAAGGAAACTTTTTTCCTTACCTATTGCTTCTCTTTTGGTGTTTTGAATTTTACAAGTTCTACATTTTGTACTTGAGAAGCTTTGGTTGAAGCCATCTTCCTTCTTTGACCAAAACTTCTACCATTGGGCTTTAGCAGCATTCTTCTTGATGATTCCTCTTTCCTTTGACCAATAAGTCTATCATTTTGAGAAATTTTCTGCATAATTGGAACACTAGGAGGACATTTTGGTACCCAGTTCATATTGGGTCCTTGAATATTAGTACTAGGGCCTTTAAGATATTTAGGAACCTATATCTTACTATTTTTCATATAAGGATTTCTTCTATAATTACATAAATGAGAAATATGTCCTAAATGGCCACAAAAGTTGTAAACAATTGAATTCAATAATGGCTTGGTCCATTGAAGATAATTTTTTAAAACCTTAAGGCTTTGGTTGTTATTACATTCTAAGCTATTTTTGCCACAAGCCTTACTTGAAATTCTATGTGGAATAACATCAATTTCATTCTTATTAACAAACATGGAATATAAGCAATTAGAATCATTAGCTTTGGCAAATTTGAAATATAAGTCCTCAACTTGATTTTCTAAATCAATGCACTTTTCACAAGAAGTTGAGGTTTCACATTTCAAAGACATTTTCTCATCAAGAAAAGCATATTCATTTTTCAAAGTCTCAATTTCATTTTCAATGAAGGAAATGTTTTCCAAACAAGATAAGTTTTTCTTTTTAAATTCAACAAGTCATCATACAATTCATCATATGCACATTGTAGCTCATAATAGGAAAGACTATAATCTAGTTTAACATTATTTACCTCAAAGTCCTTTTTAGCCATATATGAAATAGTCTCAATTTCTAGCATACTTGACTCTTCAAGGAAATTATCATCTTCCTCATTGTTGTACATCAAAGCTTCAAGAGTATGTACCATTTGGTTTTTCTTTGCCACCTCTTCAAATTGAGCATCATCATCATCAAGATGTATTTGTCTCCCTTCAATAGTTTGAACATCTTTTTGAGGACATTTTTCATGATAAGATTCCTTCAATGGCTTTTGCTCTTCTTGCTCTCTATATACAAATTTATGCAAAAAAATCATTGTTAGCAAGATAGATAACATCAAGAACATCAAAACCTTCCATTTTGAAAAGCCTTCAATGGTTGCCAAACAAAAAAGGATCTTTAACTCTAAGCGGTTAAACTTTCAACAGAACATGAACTCTGATACCACTTGTTAGCCCTGGAAACCATCACCCAAGAAGGAGGTGAATTGGGTGATTACAAATTGTCAAAACAACTTTGAGAAATTTTGTATTTTGATATTCTCAATCAACACATGTAGCGTAATAAGTCTAACAAAGATACAACTATTGTAGATTACTCAAATAAAACTTGGGTTATAGGATAAATAAAGCAAATAAGTTAGATATCAAGTTCTTAAAATCAAAATATCAAGATGACATGATCTGCAATAAATAAATATGTTGTACCAAATATTGAAATTAAAGAGTGTAGGGAAGAGAGAATCAAACTCAAGAATTTATCCTGGTTCAGCCACCAACCACTTGTGGCCTACATCCAGTCCCAAAGCTTAGCTTTAGATTTTCTTCACTATCTCCTAGACTTCACGGGTGCTAGGAAAACCTTTGTACAAGTAAGAACACTCCTCACACCTTGGGATACCTCACCCTTGTACTATAGCCTCCAACTCTTCAAGCTTCACGGGTGCTTGAAAAATCTTTACATTCAAAAGCACTCACAACACCTTCAGGATACCTCACCCTTTGTGTGTAAGTCTCACTATAAGGGATACCTCACCCTTTTCTCTCTTGAGGGATACCTCACCCTCTTACAATGATTTTAAGATGAAAAGAAAGATTAGAAATTCTCACAAGAGTAGATATACAACTTGAAGAACAAAGGAATAGAAGGATTTTGTAATAAAGAGCTCAAAATATGATTTTAATGATTCAAGGATCAAATCAAGTATTCAAGAGTTGTAAAAACTTCAAATATCACTTATATATAGAGCCCAAGTGATAAAATAGTCATTGGTAGTATTTAAAAAAAAAATTCTTATGAAAACTAGTCGTTTATAGCCGTTGGGAACATTTCAAACTTATGGTAATCGATTACATGGATGTTGTAATCGATTACATGACTCTTAGAACATGTTCTGCACTTTTTGGGCAAATTTAATCGATTATAAGGGTCATGTAATTGATTACATGGCCTATTCCAGAGTTGTAATCGATTATAAGGCTGGTGTAATCGATTACATGGCCTCTGGTTTCGAAAACTGACTTTAAATGCTCATAACTTCTTCATTTCTTATCCTTTTAAACCAAATGACCACTCATTAGAAAGATCTTTGAGTCTATTTTTAAATGAAAAAGTTCACAAAAAAACTCAAAGTATTTTGAAAGTTATGATCAAATTAGTAACCAATGGTCAGTTTTTCAAAACTCAAACTTTACTATTTTTGAAAACTGACTTTAAATTGTCATAACTTCTTCATTTCTTATCCGTTTAAAGCAAATGACCACTCATGGGAAAGATATTGGAGTCTATTTTCAAATGAAATAGTTTCAAGACAAAACTAAAAGTATTGTGAAAGTTATTATCAAAGGAGTAACCAAAGGTCAGCTTTTCAAAACTCAAAGTTGACTATTTTTCATAGTTTTGAACTACTACCATGACTAGCTTTTCAAAACATGTTTCTTGGGCATTTTAGTATGTAAGAACCATTTGTAAAGATTTAAAAACATATTTGAGCTCTTTTCATGTAAACCCTCTATCTTTACATAGGAGAAAGCCTAAAAGGAAAATATATCAATTCTAGTCCTTTGGCTTCTTGATGTAATCCCAGCTTCCACAAATTTCTTCTCTTCAAATCTTGCAAATGCTTGGAACATCTTATCATTCTCATTCTTCTCGAGTTGAGCATAATTGTGATTTTTTACTTTCTTATTGCAATGCTCACTCTTGGTACTTAGACTATCCTACAAAGTACTATTCACTTAAAACAAACATAGTTAGTCCAAATTCATAATTCAATATCTTCATATGCATGATTCATAAATGTATAACTCTAGTTAGTCTAACATGCATATAAGACTTTCATAGGCACATCCAAATAAGACATTTATTAATTACTAATAAATATGCTCTATATAGGATGCAACAAAGAACATTTTGTATATTTTCATTTAAATAGAGTCAAATCCAATATTAATTTAATACAACTCATATAAAGCATTATTTGATATATTATATGAAGAATGTTACACATATATCATTGCATGATTATTAAGTGAAATATAACTAGATAAAGTATATAATTATGCATGATACAGTATATCTCATTAAGCACATCTATGTAACATGATCAATATTCTTTTGTAATGCATTTGTCATCTATTAAGCACATCTATCAAGCATAAGCATCATTCTTTTTGTCTTGTATTTGTCATCATCAAAACTTAAAATATTAAACTATTGGGGTAAACTTATTTCCACAACTGCTCCTTTGAATTGACCACTATGTCACTCGGTAAGGTGCCTGAAGGTCTCTCAGAGAGGTTTTTTGCTATTTGACTAACTTGATTCTCAAAACTCCGAATAACTACTCTTTGATTTTGAAAAGTAGCCCCTATTTCCTCTGTAAAAGTGGAGGTTTGTCACATAAAAAAAGAAGTCTGCTGCATAAACTTTTCAACTGTACTCTCAAGAGAAGACTTCTGATCGGGTTGAGCATTCAGTGGTATCGCTTGATTCTTCCAAGAGAAATTGAAATGATTCCTCCAAGCTGGATTATATGTATTAGAATAAGGATTACCTTGTGGTCTCAAAGGATTTCCTATATAATTCACTTGTTCTGGAAAAATAACACCAGAATTTCTTGTCTCACATCCACCATTAGCATGATTACCTCGACAGAAGTCACAAATTAACATTTGGTGGTTCACTGAATTCACCTGCATATTCCTAACTTGCTTGGTGAGGTTGGTTAACTGTTGCGAAATACTTTTATTCTGAGCAACTAAGGCATCAAGAGTACCAAGCTCCATAATTCCCTGTTTGACTTCTACCCTTCCATTAGGCAACTGATATTTGTAACATCCCAGATTTTGACTATTTTATAGTAATGACTGAATTTCACTATTTTGTATTTTCTGTATGCTATAAAATTAATTTGACTGTTCTGAGACTGTTTTTGATCGTTGTGTGAGATTTGCTCCGAGTCAGAAAAATAATAATTTTCGGGCCAGGGAAAATCTTATTTGATTTATTCGGAGACAGGGGATCTTACTAAACCCGAATCTGAGAGACACAGAAATTAATCTTTTAATTTTTAGAATTTAACTGTGAAATAAAAATATTTCCCAAAAAATTATTCGCTGTTTTATTTATAGCAGTTTCTGCTATAACTTATTGGACTCGGTATAATTTATTTGATAGAAAATGTACTTAGAATATTTTCTATAACCTAATTTAAAATGAACCAATAGAAACAAGTCAAAAATGATAGCTAGACTTTTCTAACCAATAGGAAATGGTCTATGTTGAAAAGTTTGACTAGTTACAAAGTAACTAAATAAAACCAATTTAGTTGCCTAAATTGCCTAATTAGAAACTAAATGAAACTAGCCTAGTTACTAATTAGTTAGGATCTAGTTACTAGCTAAATATCCTAATTTCATCTAGAAGCAAGTGATTAGGCATGACATACTCAATGACCTAATTCACTAGTTAGCTATGTAACTAAATAGTTAATCAAGTAACTAGAAAACCTAATCTAGTTAGTTGTTATTTGATTAAAATGTAACTAGAACTAAATTAGAAACAAACTTGGTTAGCTTTTCCTATAGAGCCACACGGCCAAGTGGATTCTCCAAGCTTATTGAATGGTCTTTTATGACCATTTGGTGATCATAAGGTGACATAGGCCATGTGATGTTTAATGTGAACACAAAGGTGATATTTTTACTATCATAATTATCTTCTAATTTTCCTATACTCCTACACAATTTTAACTCTCCAAGTTTACTATCCATATTCATTTTCTCTCACTAAAAAGCTAAAGCCTTCATCTTCTCTCAAAACTTTCAAGAACACAAGAACACCTTTTCCTTTCTTGTTCTTCCTTGGAGTTTCGGCCAACCACCCAAATCCTATTTCCAATATTCTATAATTTTACTTCTCTACATTTTCTAAACCTAAACCATATTCTAAACACTTTTTATCTTGGAGGTTTTTCCTAAATCAATCTCTAAGGGCTTAAAAAACCAAGCTTTGGTTTACTTCTCTAAAAGTAATTTATTGAATCTTTGATTCTAAATTGGAGATTTGATTTTCTAGACCATGATTGATCCATGGTTCTTTGTTCTTAAGCCTTTTTTGTGACTTTTAGAATTGTTTAAGATTTTTAGGAATTTGTTTGTGTGTCACACAAAATCAAGAGAAGGAGGGAACTTGAAGATTCTTGTCTTCCTTGAGGTAAGAGAGATATTAACCTCATAAACTAAGTGTTGGTGGTGAGGAAATGGTTTTGTATGGTGAAAAATCCATAAGGGTTTATTCACTTGTTATTCTATGCTTCTTTCTTTGTGATTGTGGTGTTTAAGATTTTGAATTTATGGTTGCATGTGTGATGGTATGACTATAGCTTTGATAATATGCTTGAATGTATAATTTTGGAAGCATGCAAATTTATGTGTAATTTAGGATGTGAACAACAAGTTAGAAAGATTACATGAGAACTCCAGAGAGCTTAGAGGCACATGGCCTCACTACTCTCAAGAGGACCAAGAGTCCTAAAATTATGATTTCAAATTGAGGATTAAAGGTTTTGTCACAATAAAATTAATTAAGAGATTTTACAAGGATTTAAAGTGTTAGAAAATAAACTTACAATGAATTTTGAAGCAAGAATGAAAATTCGGCCAACATGCCAAATTTTGTTATTTGAGATCCAAAAATATTTTACTCAGTATAGAATTAAGTGTTTTAATAATAAGAATTCATTTTAGTAAGTTTGGGAATTTAAAATGAAAGTAACTTGATTTTTAGATTTAAAATTAGCTTATTAGGCTATGTAGTTAAATAAATGCAAGTACTTGAAATCTACTGACGTATAGCTCACCCTATGAGTTTTGAAGCGCGTTAGGAAAATTTGAGCTGTAATATCTTAAGTAAATCAAAGAATTACAACTTTTTGAGAAATAGTAGAAATGCTGATTTTTAGAGGGACTATATTGTAATTATCATTTAAAGAGGGACTATGTTACAAATATTTTTTAAAAGAGGGACTATCTTGTAAATATTATTTTAGGAGGGACCATTATGAAAAATATTATTTAAACAAGGACTATTAGGTAAATATTGTTTAAATGAGGGACTATTATGTAGATAATGGTAATAAAAATTAAATTTTTGAGAAAAACATTATTTTGGTTTAAATAAGTTAGAAATATTTTATATAGCTGAAAATACGTTGAAAAATATTTATGCAACTCAAAAACAGTAATTTTAGGCTATGCGATTGAGAAAATGCAACAAAATGTTTATGCGATTTGAAAAATCCTTACACGATTTGAAAACATAAGAAAAGTGTTCCACAATTTCAAAAATGCGATAATATCGCTATGCGATTAAACGTAAACAGCAGTTTGCTGCCGGGCAGTTATAGTGGGCCGGTTGTGTAAATCTTGATATCACCAAGCAAAAGGTGAGGATATATGAGATGCCATAGAAATAATAATGGTATGTGTGTTTGAATTACATATCATGTATAGAAAAGTATATTTGCTTGTTTGGTTAAGGCTGTATGCCTAGGAGATGAATTACACCTAAGTGCGGGTGCGAGTAGACAAGTGTAGGTCACTTGTTGACCTTGGGGGCATCAGGGTGCGGCTACCTCACAATGGATGGTTGCTAGCTCTTCTGTCTGTGAGGTAGATTGATGTAAACGCACCGATGATCTGGTTGCTAGCTCTTCGATGCACCTTTGGTCTGTGTGCATTTGCATAGTGATCAACATAATAACATGATACTTATGTTTATCTGTTTTATGATTATTGGATTCAATATCTATAATATGTGATTTAATGTCTTGATATTACTCTGTTTATTTGCTGTCATTTTCTCTACTGCCATACTAGTATTGATGTAGGGGATCTCACCTCTTTGTTATATTATGTCTATTTTATTGTAAATGTTTATAGAAGACCGAGAGAACGAGGAGGCAAGGGACCCTGTTTATTTTCAGTAGCAGTTTTCTTTATTTTATTATATGGCGTCAACACGACCAGTTTTGGGTTTTATTAGGGTTCAGTTCCATGGGGGAGCTGATGCCTCGAGGTTGGACTACAATAATGAAAGGTTTGTGTATACCGGGGACTTAACTATGACCTTGAGTGGAACCCTGGATGGGATTTCCATTTTGACACAGCATGCTATAGTACGTTTAGAATTCACGATGCCTATTCGTGAACTCTGGGGTGGAGTAGTGTCTGTTTATACACCCCAAGAGGATTCTGTCGTATCATTTGCTAGAATCCCTGTGAGGCGTTTGTATCCGCCAGGGTTCTTCCATGATATTGAGGAGGAGGAGGAGGATCCTTCCGAGGAACTAAATCCTTAGGCCTGTTTAGAATTCTGGTTATTAGTATGTTTGTAGTTTACTTTTGGAACTGGTTTGTACTTATGTAAATTATTTGAACAAGTTTTGTGACATGATATGTATATATATATATTTTGGTATGTTCTTTATAAGTTTTTACTAATGTTATAATTCGATTTACTTGATTTATTTTACTTCGCAAACGAAATTTTAAAATTGATATTTTTACAAGATTAATTCTTTTACAACTTGGGTAAGTTCTATTGGGATTAGTCTTAAATGTGATACCCTACGATAGGTGTTACATTAGTTGGTATCAGAGCCCCGGTTAGAGTCTTTGGGGTTTTTGTGGTTAGGTCTGTTTTTGCTTGTGTTGTGTGATACTCTGAATGTGATTTTTCAAAAGATGACATCTAACTTTCATCGGACTTTGTTTAATTGTATGGGAAGAACACTTTGTCTCGTGGCAGAGGTGTACGTGCAAATGTGGAACATGGCAACGACCCAATGACTGCTGTTGTTGAAGCAAAGCAGAGAATGGCTGAAGTGATGGCACAACAAAATCAACGAGCTATGCAACAACAAGAAGCTAATGAAGAAGTTCAGCATTTGTCAGAGTTTCGTCGGAATAATCTGCCACGTTTTAAAGGCTAGTTTGACCCTGAGAAGGCAGATTTATGGATCCAAGAACTGGAGAAAATTTTTGAAGCGATAGGATGTGTGGATGACCGTAGAGTGACGTATGCTACGTTCATATTAATAGGTGATGGCGAGAACTGGTGGAAAGCCACTCGAAGGATGTTAATAGCTGAAGGGAGAGAAATCACATGGGAGTTGTTCTGTGAAGTATTTCTAGAGAAATATTTTTTGGAAAGTGCGAGACACGCTAAGGAAATGGATTTTCTGGGTTTACGTCAAGGTGGAATGACTGTCAGTGAATATGCTGCGAAGTTTGAGAGCTTGTCTAAGTTCTCAAGGTATCTCCAAATCCAGCCAGATGAGGTTTGGAAGTGCCGTAAATTCGAAGAAGGTTTGAGAATCGAGCTAAAGAGAGGAGTGATATCAATGCATGTGAATCAGTTTTCAACACTGATGGACATGTGTTGTAGGCTAGAAGGGGTGGAGCTAGCATATGATAATAGGAATCGCAACTTTGGATCGACTAGGTTCCAAAGAAGAGGCAATAATAACAATAGCTAGTTTCAACGAAAGCCATATTCTCGACCCTCGGGGAGTCATCCGCAACAACAACATCAGCAACCTCGTGGAGGTGGTCCAAGTGGAAATCAATTTAATCAAACTGCAGCGCCGCCAACAAAATGCCTGAAGTGTGGGAAGGGTCACTTGAAGAGAGATTGTTTGATTAGAGGTATAATTTGTTTCAGATGCGGAAAGCCTGGTCATGTCTCTAAAGATTGTGATCAAGCGAAGATGGAGCCTTTGGTGAGCAATGTTCGAGCTGTGAAGCCGCAAGCTGGAGGAAGAGTTTATACAATGAGTGGAGCTAAGGCCTCCCAGTCTGAGAATCTTATTCAGGAAGAAGGTGTCATCTCAGGTAATCTTTTAACTGTACTATATGATTCAGGTGCAACTCATTCATTCATTGCATATAATTGTGCGGATCGTTTGGGATTACTTGTGTCTTCTTTAAATTTCTAATTAATTTTTTCCACTCCTACTGCCAAACCAGTTACTACTACAAAAATATGCCTGAATTGTTCTATTACTATAAAAAATCGAGTCTTTTCTGTCAATTTGATTTGTTTACCTCTTGTTGATATTGATATAATCTTAGGAATGGATTGGTTATCTTCTAACCATATCCTATTAGATTGTTCTAGAATGACGTTAGTTTTTCCTAATGAGGTTTCTGGATTTGTAATTGCCAAACAAGTCAAATCTTTATTGAGGGATGGAGCTCAAGGATACATGCTGCTATCTTCTTTAGAAGTTAAGAGTGAGAAGGATGTGAACGCTATTACTGTCGTGAACGAGTTTCCTGAGGTTTTCCCTGATGATGTTGTGTTTGGACATATGCCTTTGAAAACTTGTTTTGATGATAACTGTAACGCCCCTTTTTGGGAGGGAACGTCACATTATCATTTACAATGCGAAAAATAAAAATAAAGTTAAGACTCGGTTCTTATTCTTATTTTAATTTCATTTTTCTGATTAAAGTTGCATAAGTAAAATGGTGACCATTTTTTTTATTATAATTAATAAAATATAGTGACGGAACATAAATGGCATAAAAGGGCAAGACAGAAGTAAGGCATACATTTGATCAACATTGCATATTCATATTTATATAATTATATCAGATCTGTTTAATTACAAGCCGGATGTACAAAAAGCAAAACTATACCTGCCCAAAGGATCATACATATATAGTCCACCAAAATAATAAAACATCAGGCCTTAAAAATAAATACTGATAGCCATCAGTAGCTACCAACAGTATCAGTCCCTGAGATGAAGAGGAACCGTGTCAGGATCCTCCTCAGGATCTTCCTCATCCGAGGAAATCTCCATCAGAGCCACCGAGCTACGAGCTAGAGCTCGAGTAGTAGAATCAAAAGAATCCTCCTGTAGGGTGTAATAACGATCACCCCATATCTCCCTGATGGGCAGATAAAACTTCAAACGTAAGCTAACACAGTAAGTAAAGATCGACGGTTCATGACGCCTCCAATCCAGTGAGATCGACATGTCTCCCAGGTAGACACAGCGATCAGAATTTAGGTTGATGTGCCAGCAGTCTGGCCCTCCAAGGAAGGTCAAATGCACATCACCTAAAAATTTACGTCAGCATGCCGCCATGATCCAACAGTAGGTGCTAATTGCGGTCAGGCCAGAAGTCAGGAAATTCAGGAGCTTCACCCTCCTTGCCGACGTCTTCGATGAAACATATTTACAAACAGGCAGAAATAATAGAAACACAGGAAAGAGGTAAGATATCTTACCATCATTACCAATTATGGCAGTAGAGAAACAAAACGGTGCAAAGCGCCCACATAGCATCTCAAGAGGCAATAATAATAAGCATTAAATAACAACAATAAATAGTTAAGTACTTCCAGGCAATTATACATTAGTATAGTGATAGTTCCAATATATCATAAGAATTAAAATGCCAGATAATATATGGACTCATTATGCACATGCATACAACATCAAAATCCTACTCCATGGAGCTAGACACAAACAGTCGGAGAGAAAGATCAGGAGACACGTCTGCAACTCAGCTGCCATGACCAAAGTGCTATAATTCATCAGTTTATCTACATGCACATCAAGGCATTGTACAAATAGTCTACGCTAGATCATGATATAGGACAGTGTCACGTCTGAATCCTCGGTGCGTTCGCATCGATTTATCTCATGGCCCAGTGGGGCTACCAACTGTCCACTGTGAGATGCCCGCGCCACGACACCCCCAAGGTCAATAGTATGACCTATACTAGTCTACTCGCATCCGCACAAAGGTGTGTTCAATCTCCTAGGCAATAGGACCTTAACAACAGTCCAACAGACTTTCACAATGCATGACGAGTTAATGCATAATCATGTATGTTTATCATTACATACTTTTCCACAATATGCCACAATTGGCCAAAGTAAGCATCATAATATTATTGGTCCCACACTTAGACCCACATTAAATAGTCTAAAGCCTTCCAATGGTACATTATGGAATTATTTAGTGTTCTCATTTACACTCATTGATGCACAATTTTTTTGATTGTCGCATTTGCAAACTCAAGTGCAGGTTGTCTCAAGTAATATATTTCTCGGGAGTCCGAGGTCGATCCACAGGGAATTGTTGAAGATTAATTAAAGTGAAGTGAATATTTTGTTACTATGATTAAAATTATTTACTTGGGTAAAAAGATTCACTCTTGGTAAATAAAATAAAGGTAAGATTAATTCCTTTTATAACTCAATTAGAATCCTCGCAACATGGAGGTTGCAATCGAAAAGTACAACATTAAAAGTCCATTTAAAATAATATATGTAATTATATTATGTTTCCTAAAAATACTACCACCACTTATAAATGGGTTAAAGCATTCATTGTGCCAATATTTTGTCTACAACAAAACAAGAACTCCTCTTTACAAAGATGGTTTCTAAATTATAAGAAATAAATTATAATACTTATAATGGTTACTAGAAAAATATAAATCATTTAAGCACAAGAGAAGAATAAATCTAACCTTACTTTATTACCAAGATCTTCACCCTTTCACCCAAGTAAAATGAAACTTAGTTAGTCATAGATAAGAAGAAAGAGAGAGAGAAGAAGAAGAAGAATAAGAACATGACTTTAATTTAGAACAAAGAAAAATTACTACAAGAAAACCTAGTAATAAAATGGTATCATTTTGGTAACTAACACCTAACATCCTTAATGATCTGTCAAGGCCCCCTTTTATAGAGGATTAGAGATACAAAATGACAAGGGGGCTGAGTCATTAGTGGTTGGATGAGTGGAAAATGAGTGGAAAATGCCAAATGACTTTAGGTGAGTGGGAAATTATGGAGATTTCTTGTCTCTGAAATCATGTAGCTATAAATTCATTACATTCGTCATTTTTGAACCAAGTGGTCTTCATGAAAGTTGTAGGCCTGGATCTTATCTTTCAAATGGCTTTAGTTTGAGTCCAATATCATTTCTATAACTTCAGATACGTTCAAATTACTGAATACTACCCAGGCCCAGTCACAACTCCTATGTTCTAACTTCCAAGCCCAATATCACCTTCAAGAATTCCGATTCTGGAAACGTATTCAACATGAAAGTTGTAGATATTGGTCTTAAATATTAAGCATCCAAATTTCAGCCCATTTAACAACCTCTAGCCCAAAAATTATGATGAACAGTACACATAGGTTAAGCTGTCAGGAAAAGCACTCTGGTTCTTGCTTCAACCCCAATTTGAGTTATCTACTCATGTGATTGGGCCTTTGAGGTCTTCATGAAAGTTGTAGAATTCTCTCTTATCTTTCAAATGCCACTAGAATCACCTCCAACGACCACCTACAGCCCAAGATATGACCCAAATACAGAAAGAGTGTAAGATATGAATCATGCTAAAAAATTCAATTAAGTTCAATTTGAGTCCAAACTTACAAAACATAATAAAACTCAATCAATTAAGTACATAGAGAGTGTAAATGACTAAGAATAAAAGCTTATTAATGTATCAAATATGTGATCATCAAACTCCTCCACACTTAGCTTTTTGCACTCTTGAGCAAAACACATAAGATCACTCACAAAAAAAAAAAACGAAACAGACTCAAAAGCTAAACACTCTAAAAGACTCAATTTCTAATAATATTTAAAAATGAAGAGCAATCATTCAAGTAATCAAAACATTTATGAGGTAACATATCTTCACTTCTCAAATCAACAAGCAAGGATATTTCAATTGAAAAACATGAGTCAAGAATGATAGATTTTCACAAGATTCACTCTCAATCCCTCAAGTGTTTAAAAGGTAAGTATTTCACTCAATTCAATCTATAAAAATTGCACTACCATAAGCTTGCTTATCTTCTACTTCTCCACTACTCAGAACACATGCACACACAAATCATGAGGACTTTATTCAAGGTTGTAATGGGGTCAAGGTAAAGGAGGAGGTAATATGGATATGACAAGTTAAAAACCAGAGAATAAAAGAGCATGAGAGCTGAGTTCAATTAACAAGCATGAAAGTTCATCCCAACTCCACCCAATATAAATTCTCTTTACATATTCTTTTCCTTTCCTTTATTACCTTGTTGACCCTCTTCTTTTTACAATTTTTTTTGATTGATTTTTTTTTTTTTTTTTGATTTTATTTTTTTTTTATTTTTTACAAAAAGAACATTATATATACATTTTTTTTAACCATTCTGCACACACAACCCCACACTTGTTCAAGAACTCATCGAATGACAAAACTAATGTTCTCTTATTCCCTAAGGTCAAGTAAGAACATAGTTTTTCATTTAAGGCACATAATGAGTTCGAAACAAAGAATAGTCAAATAAGCTCAAAGGGGTTAAGCAAGGGGAAATAGGTCATTTCTAATGCTTTATGTTGGCAGGAATCAAAGAATTTCCAAGAAGTCATAAGAGTGCTTGATATCATATTGAGATAACATGCTGCTAAACAAGGCTGACCATTTGATTAAAATAGCTATTTCAAGAAAAATGCCTCAATCATATTTATGTATGCATATGAAAATGTAGTCTCAAAAAGAATCAAAGCAAGTTCTAAAGTAACAATTCCATGAGTGAAATTCACACAAGAAAGAAAAGAATGGTACAAATGTTCAATCCATTCATCAATAAGCTCAAAATCTCACAAGGCATAATTCTATCATTCTCAGTCCACCAATTCAACATCCATAACCAAGCATGTGAAGTTTAAGAAAGAAGACAATTTACTCAATCATGCAAATTTCCCTGAATTTGAATTACTACTTCCACACAAACTAGTTTCTACCCCAACTAAGATGCGTCTCAAGAGTAAAATTTACTGCTTACTCTGCCATCCTTAACTGGTTTAGTAAGTTACAAACACATATATAAACACAACAAACATATTAATACACACACTTCCTAATTTTTTTTTGATTTTTTTTACACAACTATCCTTCTCCCCAACTAGATCATAACATTGTCCTCAATGTCAAAGATAGATAGGTAAAGGATAAAAGATAGTACCTATTGTTGTAATTATTGAAAAGAAAAATCTCACACAAATTTAAACAGAAAAAAAATACGATAAATAAAACTAAAGATAAAGGATAGTTATAGATGAAGTGATAGATCACACTCTTGTTCCTTGCTGCCTCCCTTGCTGTTGCCTCTCTTGCTGCTACCTACTGACCAATCTATCTGAGCTGTTACTGGATCAGGTTCATAAACAAAAACTTCTAATTTATCAATCAACTCATCAACAGTGGAAGCAAAAATAATGAGTCGTCTTGCCGAAAGTGTGATGAATTTCTGTTCCACAGCATGGTCAAGAAAATATAACAAAAGATCAAAGAAATTATTAACATTCAGCAAACCTATGGGTTTATGATGGATGTTCAGTTGGGCCCAAGAGACAATTTGAAAAATTTCTTCCAAAGTACCAAAACCACCTGGTAAGGCTATGAATGCGTCAGAATTTACAAGCATTGTCCTCATTCGTTCATCCATAGATGATACTTGAAACTCCTCCCCAATTGTTTTTCCAGTGATATTCTGTTGAGCTAAAGGTCTAGGAATGATACCTAAAACTTGACTGCCTTTTAAATGAGCAGCAAGTGATACAGCCTTCATTAACCCAATGCTGCCTCCCCCATATACTAAATGAATTTTCCTCGCAGCAAGTGTTCGACTAAGAGTGATTGCTGCGTCTACATACTCTAAACCCTTCCTATAAGTTGACCCACAAAATACACAGATATTGATAAGTCTATGAACAGAAGAAGAAGAAGCTCCTCCATTTTACATTGACACTTCCTTTGAATGATTTTGAGTTAAAGGAAAGTGAAGGAAATGTAGTGTTTAAATAGGGAAGAGAGTAGAAAAAGTAATGATAGTACCTATATGGGTAGGTTGGCTGTTGTCAGAAAAGTTTGAAATTAAGAAACAATTTTTTTTTGTTTTTTGTTTTTTTATTTTTGTTTTGTTTTTTTTTACTTCAAGAAAACCATCAGGGTAAAGAAGTCTAGAAACCCCCGAAGGATCCCATCCAAAGGATTGTCTGTCCAAAACTAAAATTCAACAAAATCATACAAAGATAAAATAATAATAACAAATGATTACATACCTTTATGTACAGGTTTCATGGCAGATCTTTATACTGCACGTCATGAGT
Organism: Ormosia semicastrata; assembly: GCA_029884595.1. Classification (NCBI taxonomy): domain Eukaryota; kingdom Viridiplantae; phylum Streptophyta; class Magnoliopsida; order Fabales; family Fabaceae; genus Ormosia; species Ormosia semicastrata. The sequence continues at coordinate 48,261,663 of JAQQTO010000060.1, forward strand.
GCAGTAATACCAAGACGGCTCAGCCAATCTAGGCATTCTTCTCCCTCCCGCTTGTGGGATATTTTGGATTGAGCTACGACGCCACTAATTAAAGTGCGTAAATCGACAGCTACCACCAACGACCACAGCCAGTGAGAGGTCGGTGAAGAGCCCATGGCATTAAATCACGGGATCCGGCTCGGAGAGGCATTGTCACGCGAGAATGCAAACACGGGACGCTTCTTTACGTCCATCGTCAAAGCGAGCCTTTGGTTAAAACTTGGGAATGCTTGCGCGCTCTCTCTGAGCATGGCTCACGAATCTTATTTACCGACCGGCGTACGAAGGTCCACCCGAGTCAATGACGGGTGCCACTCCAACGGCAAGGGCTCTAATCTAATTAAAGACCAAGTACAATGAAGTTTCGCTACTTTTTTTTTTTTTTTTATTTCATTTTTTTCACTTCTTTTTTTTTTTTTCTTTTTTTTTTTCGGAAAATGTACAAGATAATATATACATGTTGTTGTGATTGTGGCTCACATCTTCCTCTAGTTTCACGTCCAAAAACGGCTTAAACGCCTTCTATGAGTCGAGGATAAGCTTCCCATCCAATTTTCTTATAAATTGGCAAACAGGTCTTTTTGAGTCGATTCCCAAGATCGTAACGCTCTTGCTCGTCCCTGAAGAGATTCCACAAACTAAGAAGTTCACCTTTGCACAATTCCACAAGAATGCGTCTCAAGAGTCAATAAGATATTATCTAATGACTCCTTACTCAGTCCATTCTTAATGAAGAATATTTTATCTTCTCTGTTTACGAAAACCATCCCCAAAGAGCGACATCGCGTGTTGCAATTCCATCGTGCACACTTGTAACAAACTTTCATTCTTTTTGCTCTTCTCCTTTTTGAAAATGAACTTTTACCGAGACCAGGCATGTATGGGACAAATGAATCTGAAGATTCACCAGCTAAACGAACTTTTGCTTCGATTATCTAGCGTATATCTTCTGGGATGCCCTTATACATTAACAATCTCAGTCTTTCACACCTAGCTTCATAGACTTTTGTTAGAGCATTTAGAGGGAGAGAAGGAAAATGTTTTCTTAGATTTGAGAGAATGACATCCATTTTAAAAGGAGAAGAAATCGTAATTATGGGAAGCGAAAAACAAACCGACTTGAGAGTCACGGAGTACCGTTATCCGCCATTTAAGGGAACACAAAGAAGCGCAAAAAGAAAGAAACAACATTAAAATAAATTCTACTCATAACAAGGATTAGAAAGAGAAATGGATTCTACCTCAACAACTTGATGTTCCAGAAATGGTTTGTGTCTTTGTCCATTGACCTTAAATACAATACCATTCCTAGGATTCTCAATATCTATGGCCCCATAAGAATACACATGTTTGACAATATAAGGACCAATCCACCTAGATCTCAATTTTCCAGGGAATAGGTGAAGACGAGAATTATAAAGCAAAACTTTTTGACTAATTTCAAAAGTTTTTCTCAAAATTGATTTGTCATGAAAAGCTTTTGTTCTAGCTTTATAAATCTTTGAGTTTTCATATGCATCATTTCTTAATTCCTTAAGTTCATTCAATTGCAATTTGCGTAACTTGGAAGCATCATCAAGACTTAAGTTGAAAGCTTTAATGGCCCAAAATGCTTTATGCTCCAATTCTACAGGCAAATGACAAGGTTTTCCATAAACTAACCGATAGGGAGACATGCCCAAAGATGTTTTAAAAGCAGTACGGTAAGCCCAAAGTGCATCGTTTAGTCTTAAAGACCAATCTTTACGATTTGGGTTAACCATTTTTTCCAAAATTTGTTTAATCTCCCTATTTGCTAATTCAACTTGTCCACTTGTCTGAGGATGATAAGGGGTTACAATTTTGTGGGTAATGCAATATTTCTTCATTAAAGATTCAAATGATTTATTGCAAAAATGTGTTCCCCCATCACTGATGATAGCTCAAGCAATTCCAAATCGACTCAACATTTTCTTTTAAAAATTTTAGAACAGTTTTATGATCATTGTGCAGACATGGAATCGCCTCAATCTATTTTGAAACATAATCAACTGCAACCAAAATGTACACAAATCCAAAAGATGATGGAAATGGACCCATGAAATCAATTCCCCAACAATTAAAAATTTCAATGACAAGGATAGGGTTCAAAGGCATCATATTTCTTTTAGAAATGGATCTTAATTTTTAACAACTTTCACAACTTTTACAAAAAGTATAACTGTCCTTGAATAAAGTGGGCCAATAAAATCCACACTGCAAGATTTTCGCAGCTGTTTTCTTTGAAGAAAAATAACCTCCACATGCTTCTGAATGACAAAATTTAATGACACTACTCACCTCATTGTTGGGTACACATCTCCGAAAGATTTGATTAGGACAATATTTGAACAAATATGGGTCATCCCAAAAGAAAATTTTTACCTCAATCAAAAACTTTTTTCTGTCTTGGTGTGTCCACTGAGGCGGCGTCTTACCTGTTACAAGAAAATTGACAATGTTAGCAAACCAAGGCATGGAATTGACAGAAAATAAAAATTCATCGGGAAAAGAATCATTAATAGGTGTGCTATCAAAAGATGAGCCTGTTGTCAGCCTTAACAAATGATCTGCAACAACATTTTCGGCTCATTTCTTGTCTTTTATTGTGATGTTAAATTCTTGAAGCAACAAGATCCACCGTATCAACCTAGGTTTGGCATCCTGTTTAGACATTAAATATCTAACAGCAGCATGATCAGTGAAAACAACAGTGGATGAACTAATTAAATAAGCTCGAAATTTGTCCAATGCAAAAATTACAGCAAGTAGTTCTTTTTCAGTAGTGGTGTAATTCATTTATGCACTATTCAAAGTTCAACTTGCGTAATAAATTACATGAGGCTTACCTTCCTTTCTTTGGCCTAAAACAGCGCCAACAGCAAAATCACTAGCATCACACATCAACTCAAAATGCAAAGACCAGTTAGGAGATTGCATGATAGGAGCAGAAGTCAAAAGACCGATTAATTTTTCAAAAGATTTCTAACAATCTTGAGTCCAATCAAATGGTGTATCTTTTGTTAGAAGATTACATAAAGGTCTAGATATGGCACTAAAGTCCTTTACAAATCTTCTGTAAAATCCTGCATGTCCTAAAAAAGAACAAACTTCTCTGACTGTTTTTGGGAAAGGCAAATGAGTAATTAATTCAACTTTGGCCTTATCAACTTCAATTCCTTTAGAAGATATCACATGACCTAACACTATTCCTGAGGTAACCATGTAATGACATTTTTCCCAATTTAACACAAATCCTTTTTCTTCACATCTTTTAAGAACTTTTTCCAAATTATCAAGACAATTTTCAAAATAATTTCCAAAAACTGTCAGATCATCCATGAAAACCTCTAAATAATGCTCAATCATGTCACTGAAAATACTTAGCATGCATCTTTGGAAAGTTGCCGGAGTATTACAAAGACCAAAAAGCATTCTTCTATATGCAAAAGTGCTAAAGGGGCAAGTAAAAGTAGTCTTTTCTTGGTCCTCTAATGTAATTGGTATTTGATTATATCCTGAATAACCATCAAGAAAACAATAGTAGGGATGTCCTGCTACTCTTTTTAGAATCTGATCAAGAAATAGCAAAGGGAAATGGTCTTTCCTAGTGGCTGCATTCAATTTTCTGAAATCAATACACATACGCCAACTAGATGAGACTCGGGCAGGTATTAATTCTCCTTTTACATTTTCAACCACTGTTATTCCAGATTTCTTAGGCACAACTTGTGTAGGACTTACCCACTGGCTATCAGAGATAGGATAGATAATTCTAACATCAAGTAATTTAAGAACTTCAGCTCTAACTACCTCTTTCATGTGTGGATTTAATCTTCTTTGAGGTTGTTGAGATGTTTTAGCATTATCCTCTAAATGTATTCTATGTGTACAAATTAATGGATTAATGCCTTTGATATCCTTTAATGTCCATCCAATTGCATTTTTATGCCTTTTAAGTACTTCTATCAACTTACCTTCTTATTCTTTGGTCAGGGATGAGGAAATTACCACTGGAGAGCTTTGTTCTTCTCCCGAAAATGTGTACTTCAACCCATCAGGTAATGGCTTCAGTTCCAGTGTGGGTACTTCTTCATGGGTATCATCATTCATGGATTTTAGCTCTTCGAATCTTGGCTTCCTTCCTTTGTATTCCATTTCCTGTGTACAGTCAAGCAAAGAGCATATTTCAGAAACATCATCATCTAATTGTGTAGCTGAATCAAATGAATTAATTAAACAGATTTCTAATGGGTCAGAAGAACTCCTGATTTGAAGATGATCATCTATAATGGCCTTAATCCCTTTAATCTCTTCCTTTTCATCATAAACTTCTTGTGGTTGCTTGCACATGTTGAAAACATTAAGCTCCAATGTCATATTTCTAAAAGTTAGCTTCACCACTCCATTTCTACAATTTATCAAAGCATTAGATGTTGCTAAAAATGGGAGACCCAAAATAACAGGAACTGACTTAGAACTATCAACCATAGGTTCAGTTTCCAAGATAATAAAATCCACAGGATATATGAATTTATCTACTTGTACCAACACATCTTCTACTATTCCTTTTGGAATTTTAATTGATCTATTAGTAAGTAGAAGAGTTACAGAAGTTGGTTTTAACTCACCAAGGTTGAGTTGCTGATAAACTGAATATGGAAGCAAATTAACACTAGCACCAAGATCAAGTAAAGCTCGTTCAATTTTATGTTCACCAATAATGCATGAAACTGTAGGACAACTAGGGTCTTTATATTTCAACTCATTATTATTTTGAATAATGGAGCTTACATTCGATCAAAAATGCATTCTTTTTCACATTATGTTTCCTTTTAACGATGCACAAGTCTTTCAAAAATTTGGCATAACAAGGAATGCTTGATAGCATCTAACAGAGGAATATTGACCTTCACTTGTTTAAAGATTTCAAAAATGTCACTGTTATGATTCACTTTACTTGAATTATTTAATGCTTGAGGAAATGGGGGTGAAGACGAGGGTTTGATCTCCTTTTGGCTAGGTGGCTGATCAACTCCTTCCTCATCTTTGGGAATTGACTCATCATCTTTCTCAAAAAGTTCAGGAATTTATTTTTCAACAACCTTTCCACTCCTAAGAGTTATCACTGAGTTGACTTGATCTATTTTTTGACTTTCTGAACTACCCTCATTTAGGCTAAACTGACCCTTGGTATTTGGTTGAGGTTGAAAGAGAAACTTTCCTTTCTCATGAATAGCAAGTGCAGAAGAAAGTTTAGCAAGAGTGTCTTTTATGTCAATCATGGTTTGATTGTTGTGGTTATTGATGGCCTCTTGTTTTTCTATGAATGCATGCAATGTTCCTTCAAGATTTTTCCTATATGGAGGGACATAGGGTGCATATCCTTGAGGATTTTGAGAATCTTGTTGTGCCTGAGGAGGTGGTGGTTGCATGAATTGTGGCTGGTTGCTATTCCTCCAACTGAAGTTCGGGTGATTTCTCCATCCCGGATTGTATGTATCTGAAAAAGAAGAAGTGAATGGCTTTTTAAAATTATTCATTGCATTTACTTGCTCATGCACAACTTCTTTAAAAATAGGAATTTTTGGAGATTCATTTGTTGAGTGTCCTAATTCATCACAAATGCCACAAATTTCTTCATTTTGCACAGATTTGATTTCTTTTACTTTCCCGGATTCCATGGCTTCAACCTTTCTAGCCAAACTAGCAAACCTTGCATTTAGATCTTTTTCTTGACTAAGATGATATTTTCTTTTACTAGCATTTGCAAGGTTAAATCTAATTGAATTTTTAGAAGGATTAGTACCATGCCAAGATTGAGAATTTTCAGCTAAATGGTCTAAATAGTCTAAAGCTTCTTCAGGTTCTTTATCAAGAAATTCACCATTGCACATTGTTTTCACAAATTGTTTGGTTTCGGGTGTTAACCCTTCATAAAAGAAGCTTATAGTGCGCCATTTTTCAAAACCATGATGTGGGCAAGAATTCAACAAATCTTTAAAATGTTCCCAACTATGAAAATATGCTTCATTGGAATTTTGGAAAAAATTTTGGATTTGTCTTTTCAAAGCATTGGTTTTATGTGTTGAAATTTTTTTTTTCAAAAACTCACATTGCATTTCTTGCCATGTGCCAATTGATCTTGGTTTCAAAGTGTTAAGCCAAGTTTTTGCTTTATCTTTCAAAGAAAAAGGAAACAATTTAAGCTTAACAACCTCTTCAGTGCAAGTTTGATCATGAAAAGCAGTACATACTTCCTCAAATTCTTTTAGATGTAAATATGGGCTTTCAGATTCTAAACCATGGAAATTAGGAAGTAAAGAAATCATACCTGGCTTGAATCTAAAATTGTTGGCATTGAGTGGAAAGATAAAACATGATAGACTAGAATTTCGAGATGGTTGCAAATACTCACGCATAGTTTGCAACGGTTGATTTTCATGTTCATCATGCACACTTTCGTTTTCAGCCATTGTGCTTAATGTGTGTAAGTGTGATTCAAACAAATCAATATGTAAAGTACCTAGATTAACTCTAACCAAATGACCAGAATTTAAATCACGATACCAATTAAGCATAAATAAGTAACTTACAATAGAAAAGAAAATGTACAAGCTAGTAATATAAACTGTCCATTAAATATTAACAAAGGTGTGGTATAAACCAACCACCAAATAAGTTAATAAGCATAAAAATTAAAAAGTTAGTATACAGATAAATTAAAATGTTAGAAGCAGATAAAGTAAAATGTTAGATAGTTAGTAAGAGAGTTAGTAAGTTAGTAAACAAAAAAAAAAAAAAAAGACAGAAAATAAATACGAGAAAATAAAGTACAAAAAAAATAAAAGGGAGAGTTACCCCACTAAGTTAAAATGTACAAGAAAATAAAATGGAGAATTACCCCCACTTTGTATGTAAATTAAAATGCGAGAAAATAAAGTGCAGAAAGTAAATTACAAAAAAAAAATAAAAGTAAAAGGGAGAGATCCCCCACTAAGTTAGTGCATAAAATAAAAGGGAGAGGTTCCCCCACTAGTTAGTATGTTAGTATATATACAAATTTTTACACCAGAAATTCAGTCTTCAAATCAAGTCCCCGGCAACGGCGCCAAAAACTTGATGCACAATTTTTTTGATTATCGCATTTGCAAACCCAAGTGCAGGTTGTCTCAAGTAATATATTTCTCGGGAGTCCGAGGTCGATCCACAGGGAATTGTTGAAGATTAATTAAAGTGAAGTGAATATTTTGTTACTATGATTAAAATTATTTACTTGGGTAAAAAGATTCACTCTTGGCAAATAAAATAAAGGTAAGATTAATTTCTTTTATAATTCAATTAGAATCCTCGCAACATGGAGGTTCCAATCGGAAAATACAACATTAAAAGTCCATTTAAAATAATATACGTAATTATATTATGTTTCCTAAAAATATTACCACCACTTATAAATGGGTTAAAGCATTCATTGTGCTAATATTTTGTCTACAACAAATCAAGAACTCCTCTTTACAAAGATGGTTTCTAAATTATAAGAAACAAATTATAATACGTATAATGGTTACTAGAAAAATATAAATCATTTAAGCACAAGAGAATAATAAATCTAACCTTACTTTATTACCAAGAGCTTCACCCTTTCACCCAAGTAAAATAAAACTTAGTTACTCATAGATAAGAAGAAAGAAAGAGAGAAGAAGAAGAAGAAGAAGAACATGACTTTAATTTAGAACAAAGGAAAATTACTACAAGAAAACCTAGTAACAAAATGACATCATTTTGGTAACTAACACCTAACATCCTTAATGATCTGCCAAGGCCCCCTTTTATAGAGGATTAGAGATACAAAATGACAAGGGGGCTGAGTCATTAGTGGTTGGATGAGTGGAAAATGAGTGGAAAATGCCAAATTACTTTAGGTGAGTGGGAAATTATGGAGATTCCTTGTCTCCGAAATCATGCAACTCTAAAGTAATTGCATTCGTCATTTTTGAACTAAGTGGTCTTCATAAAAGTTGTAGGCCTATATCGTATCTTTCAAATGGATTTAGTTTGAGGCCAATATCATTTCTCTAACTCCAGATACGTTCAAATTACTGAACACTGCCCAGGCCCAGTCATAGCTCCTCTATTCTGACTTCCAAGCCCAATATCACCTTCAAGGAGTCCGATTCTGGAAAAGTGTTCAACATGAAAGTTGTAGATATTGGTCTTAACTATTAAGCATCCAAATTTTATCTCATTTGACAACCTATAGCTTGAAAATTGTGATGAACAACACACATAGGTTAAGCTGTCAGGAAAAGCACTCTGGTTCTTGCTTCAACCCCAATTTGAGTTATCTACTCGTGTGATTGGGCCTTTGAGGTCTTCATGAAAGTTGTAGAATTCTCTCTTATCTTTCAAATTACACTAGAATCACCTCCAAAGACTACCTACAGCCCAAGATATGACCCAAATACAGAAAGAGTGTAAGATATGAATCATGCTGAAAAATTCAATTAAGTTCAATTTGAGTCCAAACTTACAAAACATAATAAAACTCAATCAATTAAGTACATAGAGAGTGTAAATGATTAAGAATGAAAGCTTATTAATGTATCAAATATGTGATCATCACTCATGTCCTTACTTTAATTGAAAATCATTCTAAGTCTTTTAGGTAAAGTTCCACTCTTGGTCCTTTCCATTTTATGGAATCCTAATTAATTCCTAATTGTCCAATTTAGTTAAGTTCCACTTCAATGTAATGTCTCTTATGAAATTCTTTTCATAATTAGGTTCCTTACTTTAAACTTAGTCTTATTCACTTAAAGAATTTTTTCTAAGTCTTATCAATATCTCACACATCCTTATTTGTTCTTAAAGTCTAAACAATTCCTTTAGGTTTCTAAATTTGTTTCCTTCCATTACCTAATCCTCTTATCTATTTACTTGATTAATTAAATGCCATAATTGTGTGAAATCATATGGTTGAGCCAATTTTAGCCATGAAGGCCGTGAGCCTCTCTAGGTTTTAGGATTCCAAATTTTCAATCCCTTAATTACATATTGTCCACTTGATTAGTTAAGTCTTCCACATGTTATAAATTTTCACCAAGAACCCTAATTATTGAGCCCCAAAACCGTGAGCCTCCTAGAGGAAATCTAGGTTATTTTCTTCCATTTCAAGTGTTCCAATCCATTCAAGTATATCAACATACATAACTAATCAATCAAATAGGTCAAACAAATTAAAGACAATATGTAATCATACAAATTATACAAACAAAGAATAACCCTCAATAGGGTTTTCTCACTATCAATCACAACACAATGTTTCTTACTACCAAGAGAGGTTGAGGAGGAGTATATTTCTCTTACCAAAGAGAAGAAAACAAGAGAACCCTTCTAGAAGCTCCTTGCATTTTTCGGATTTGCACCCAACTAAACCCTAGAAATTTCAAGCTCATCAAGATAACACCAATGCTTAAAAAATAAAGTATAGATGGTCACAAAGGAGACCATAGAAACGAAAATAGGGAATGTAACGCCCCTTTTTGGGAGGGAACGTCATATTGTCAATTACAATGAGAAAAATAAAAATATAAGTTAAGACTCGGTTCTTTAATTATAAATATAAATTTACTTGATTAAAATCGTGTAATTAAATTAGCGAGTATTTTTTTTTGTTATAATTAATAAAATGATGATAAGGCATAATAACAATGATTACAATGGAGAGCAAAATGGAAGTAAAACATACATCGATACAACATACATGTACAATAATATATATCATGATATTAACTTGTTTGATTACAGCGCCTGATTTACAAAAAGCAAAACTTATACATATATGCCCCCAAGAGATCAGGAATATACAACCCACCAAAATAAAGACACATCAGGCCCCCAAAATAAAATACTGGTAGCCATTAGTAGCTACCATCGGTATCAATCCCTAAGATGAGAAGGAACCGTGTCAGGGTCCTCCTCGGGATCCTCCTCTTTCGAGGAAACCTCCATAGGAGCCACTGAGCTACGAACTGGAGCTCGAGCAGTGGAATCAAAAGAATCCTCCTGTGAGGTATAATAGCGATCACCCCACATCTCCCTGATGGGCAGATAAAACTCCAAACGTAAGCTGATGCAGCAAGTAAAGATCGGCAGTTCATAACACCTCCAAGCTAAAGAAATCGACACGTCTCCTAGGTAGACACAACGATCGAAATTTAGGTTGATGTGCCAGCAGTCTGGCCCTCCAAGGAAGGTCAAATGCACATCACCTAGAAATTCGCGTGAGCATGTTGCCATGATCCACAGTAGATGGTAATCACAATCGGGCCAGAAGTTAGGGAAATCGGGAGCTTCACCCTCCTTGCCGACGTCTTCGATGGGACACGTATACAGATAAAAAATAATAGAAATATAGGAAAGAGGTAAGACATCCTACCATCATTACCAATTATAGCAGCAAGAAACAGAACGGTGCAAGGCGCCCACATAGCATTTCAATAGCAATCATAGTAAGCATTAAATGGCAGGAATAAACAATTAGGCAGTTCCAGGTAGTTATATATCAGTAATACAACAGTTCTAATTATAATAGTAAATAGATGCTAGATAATACATGGACTTACTATGCACATGCATACAAAGTCAAAATCCTACTCCATGGAGCTAGACACAAACAGTCGGAGAGAAAGATCAGGAGACACGTCTGCAACTCGGCTGCCACGACCAAAGTACTATAACTCATCAGTTTATCCACGTGCACATCAAGGCATTGTACAGACAGTCTATGCTAGATCATGATATAGGACAGTTCCTGGTTAAGATCGTCGGTGCATTTGCATCGGTTTACCCCACAGACTGAAGAGCTACCAACTGTCCATTGCGAGGTACTCGCACCCCGACGCCCCCATGGTCAACAATATGACCTACACTAGTCTACTCGCACCCGCACAAAGGTGTATTCAATCTCCTAGGCAACATGGCCTTAACAACAGTCCAACAGACTTTCACAATACATGATGACTCATGGTATATAACATGTATGTTTATCATCACATATTTTCCATAATATGCCATAATTGGCCAAAGTAAACATCATAATATTCTCGGTCCCACACATGGACCCACATTGAATATCATTAAGACCTTAATTAACACATTACTTTTTTAGGATATGTTATGGAATTATTTAGCATTCTTACTCACACTCTCTTGTTTTTTCTTTAATTAAAATTTCCCTAAGGTTTATGATAAATTTCAATTCTTGGTTCTTTCAAATTTATGAATCCTAAATTATTTTCTATTCTTCCAAAGTTACTAATTTTCCATCCTATTACCAATAATTTAATCACTTGATTATGTAAGTTCCAAGATTACCTAAAGCTGCATAATCAAGCCCTAAATGGCCCTAGAGGCCGTAGCCTCCCTAGGGGATCAAGTTCCCAAATATTTTATTCCACTAATCACACATTGCACACTTGATTAATTATGTCTTCCACTTGTTATAATTGTTCATCAAGAACCCTAATTTTCGGCCCCCAAAACCGTGAGCCATCCTAGAGGGAATCCAAATTATTTCCTTCCATTTCATGCCTTCCAATCCATTCAAATATATCAATATACATAGCCAATCAATCCAATAGCTTAAACAAATTACTAACAACATGTAAACATACTAATCATACAAACAAAGAATAACCCTCAATAGGGTTTTCTCACAATCAATCACAAGACAAGGTTCCTTACTACTAATAGAGGTTGAGGAGGAGTGTCTTCCTCTTACCTAAGAGAAGAACAAACAAAGAACTCCCTTGAAGCTCCTTGGATTTTCGGATTCACACCCAACTAAACCCTAGAAATTTCAATCTCATCAAAATAACACCAATGCTTGAAAAATAAGGTATGGATGGTCACAAAGGAGACCATAAAAATGAAAATGGGTAAAATAGAATGAAGAATCAAGAAGCTTACCCAAAAACCCTAAGCTTGAAGCTTGAAGAAAATGGTGAAGATGAAAGCTTTTCAAAGAATCACCAACTAGAGAAGTGTTTAGATGATGGAGGGGATCAAGAAAATGGGGTTGGTTAGAATTTTTGTGATGGATGAGCCAAAATGGGGGGGGGCTAGCCGTGTGGCTTCTAGAGAGAAGGAGGAGAAAATAATGAAAGGAAGATGAAGGTAGAGAGAGAAAGTGCATAGGAAAATAAAGATGATAGCTTTTGAATTATGAAATTGGTTTAGATTGGATTAATTAAATGAAGCACAATTCTTTGGGTCCAAAAATGGGTGCAGCCATGTGGGTGAGAGAGGAGAGAGGGAGTGAGTGGCTTCCTTGGGAAGCTTGGGAGGAAATTTCCTAGAAGCTTCCTTGAGGCTTCCTTGAGAAGCTTCGCACGTTTCTCGATAAAGTAAAAAGTAAGATTGTCTTCTTAATTAAACACTCTAGAATAGATGATTAATTACTCTGCTAGAATTATTTTTCATTGAACAAAAGTTATCGTTATTGGAAATGGTATTTACTATTCATAAGAAAATTTTTCGGTACAGTGATTTTATTTATCAGATAAAATCTCAAAAAACACAAACCTCGTAAACTGTTCCCGGCCTCGGGTTTAGTAAGATTCCCCATTGACACATCGATAGTTCAAGGTTTACCAGTCTCGAGGAAAACATTTCGTTATCCCGGCTCCGCTCAGTGTGCACGCAAAACGAGAAATATACTAAAATATTCAATATTTCTAGAAAAATCCAAAAAAATTCTTAAAAATCACAAATATTGGAAAAAGACAATTCATGATGAAACAAACAGTTTTCGGGGTGTCTCATTGACTCTGCTCAGTATGCACGTAAAATGAGAAATATATTAAAATATTTGACGTTTCTGAAAAATTCCAAAAAAATTCCTAAAAATCTTAAATATTATAAAATGATGATTTATGATGAAATAAATAATTTTCGAGGTGTTACAACTCTCCCCTTCTAAAAAGAAATTTCATCCTCAAAATTTTCATACCTTAGAATAGTTGTGGGTGTTGCTCCTTCATTTTGACTTCCAGCTCCCATGTTGCATCTCCAGTTATCTCGTTCCAGATTACCTTCACTAATGAGATCTCCTTGCCTCTTAGTTACTTTATCCTTTTATCCTTAATTCTTACAGGAGGTGCCTCATAGGTTAAGTTTTCTTTTAATTGTACTGTATTTGGTGCTATGACATGACTTGGGTCAGGAAGGTACTTTCGCAGTTGTGACACATGGAAAACATTGCGAATGTTTGAGAGGAAAGGGGATAAGGCTATTTGGTAAGCTACTAGACCTACTCGACGAATAATCTAGTATGGTCCAAGAAATTTTGGAGTAAGTTTTCTAGATTTCAAGGCCCAACCTACCCCAGTCGTAGGTGTGACTTTCAGAAACACATGCTCGCCTTCCTCAAACTCAAGAGGCTTTCTTCTTTTGTCTGCATAACTCTTTTGTCGGCTCTGAGCCGTCCTCATCTTCTCTTGAATCATCTTAACCTTTTCAGTCATCTGTTGTATAACATTTGGTCCAATAGTAAGGCTCTCGCCATCTTGGTACCAACATAAAGGCATCCGACACCGCCGTCCATACAGAGCTTCATAGGGTGCCATCCCTATGCTTGAATGGTAACTGTTGTTGTAGGTGAATTCTATCAATGGTAGAACATCATCCCAACTTCTAGTTTGTTCGATGGTGTAAGCTCTAAGCAGATCTTCCAATGATTAGATCGTCCTCTTCGATTGGCCATCGGTTTGTGGGTGATAAGTAGAACTTAGACATAACTTTGTCCCTAATGCTTCCTGTAGACTCTGCCAGAACTTTGAAGTTAATCTCAGATCCTTATCCGACACAATACTTGTAGGCACACCGTGCAGTCTAACAATTCCTCCAATATACAATTGGGTCAGTTTCTCCAGTTTGTACCTTATGTTAATCGGGAGGAAATGCGCTGATTTCGTGAGTCAGTCCACAATTACCTAAATCGAGTCATGACCTTTTCTTGTCCTCAGTAAACCCACTACAAAATCCACTGTAATGTTGTCCCACTTCCATTCTGGAATAGACAATGGTTGCAGCAATCCTGCTGGTCTTTGATGTTCCACTTTAGCTTTCTGACAAACCAGACAAGTTGATACACGTTTAGTGACGTCACTCTTCATTCCATGCCACCAAAACAACTTCTTCAAGTCTTGATACATTTTTGTTATGCCCGGATGCATATTCAGCTGACTTGTGTGAGCATGGCCGAGAATATACTCTCTAAGCTCTTGGTCACGGGGAATACAGACCCTACCTCAAAATTTCATAATTCCATCAGTTCCTTCCACAAATGCTGTTTCATTGCCTTGCTTCATTAGCTCTCTCACTTCTTGCAAGAACTTGTCAACCTTCTGCTTTTCCCGTATATCCTCCATCAATTCACTTAAGATAGTGACCATGTTCATACAAATCTTTCCTAGTTCTAATTCCACCAAAGACGATACATCTCTGAACTGCTCTATTAGATCATTTTCCTTGATCATCAGGGTAGAGACATTGATCATCTTCTTGCTCAAGGCGTCTGCCACAACGTTTGCCTTGCAGGGGTGATACAGAAGTTGGAAATCGTAGTCTTTCAAGAACTCCAGCCACCTTCGCTGCCTCATGTTCAACTCCTTCTGATCATACAAATACTTCAGACTTTTGTGATCATTGAAGATGTTGAACGTTGCTCCATAGAAGAAATGCCTCCATATCTTCAGAGCGAAAACCACAGTCGCTAACTCCAAGTTATGCATCGGGTAATTCTTCTCATGCACTCGCAATTGCCTTGAAGCATAAGCCACTACTCTTCCATGTTGCATAAGCACATACCCTAGTCCTTGGTATGAAGTGTCACAATACACCTCAAAGGGCTCATTTGGATCAGGTAGCACTAAGACTGGCGAGGTAGTTAGCCGATTCCTCAACTCTTGGAAACTCTATTCACAGGTATCAGTCCACTTAAAAGTCTGGTTCTTCCTCGTGAGTTGAGTAAGAGGTCCTGCAATTTTAGAGAATCCCTCAATGAACCTCTAGTAATATCCCACCAAACACACAAAGCTACGAATCTCCGTCACTGACTTAGGCCTTTCCCATTGTAGCACTGCCTCCACTTTTGATGGATCCACCGCAATCCCATCCTTTGAGATTACATAACCCAAAAACTTAACTTCTTCCAACCAAAATTCACATTTTGAAAGTTTGGCATACAGTTCTTTCTCCTTCAGAATCTGGAGAACTATACCGAGGTGTTCGGCATGATTCTCTTGATTTTGAGAATAGATCAAGATGTCATCGATGAAGAAAACAACAAACCTGTCTAAGTAAGGATGAAAGATCCTGTTCATGTAGTCCATGAAGATAGCAGGCGCATTCGCCATGCCAAATGGCATCACGAGGTACTCGTAATGGCCGTATCGGGTATGAAAAGCAGTCTTGGGTATATCCTCCATCTTCACTCGTATCTGATGATACCCAGATCGCAGGTCGATTTTTGAAAACACCGCTGCTCCTTTCAATTGGTCCATTAAGTCAACAATTCTTGGGAGCGGATATTTATTCTTGATGGTCACTTTGTTTAGCTATCTGTAGTCCACATACAACCTTGATGAACCATCCTTCTTTCGAACTAACAGTACTGGTGCTCCCCAGGGTGATACACTCAGTCTAACGAATTATTTTTCCAAAAGTTCCTCTAGCTGCTTCTTAGGCTTAGTTAATTCTGTTGGTGCCATCCTATAAGGTGCTTGATGCGTGAGGATATAGTGATTAAAATTTAGATAAAAATCAGTTATCAGGCCCACTAGAAAATAAAAACCTTACAACTAGTTATAGTTAGTAAGGGTCGATCCACAGAGAACTAATTCAATTAACACTATTAAACAATTCCTAATTTAGACTCTGATTGACAATAAACAGTAAATAGGGGTTTTTTGGAGTTTTGATGAATAATGAACAATTTCAAAGGCAATAACAATAAATTAACTGAAATCAACAATATAAGAAAATTGGTTAAGAGATTGATTCCACCACTAGATTTATATGAGGATGTAAATCCACATATCCTTTTATTTCAACATGCTCAATTATGTTTTTACGCAATTGTGAGAGTAAATCTCTGTTTTCCTTACGTGTTGGCCAATTCAGCAATCGCTCAAATCAATTCCTAATCACTGATTAGTTATAAAGCAACCGCTCTTACAACTATCTAACAATTGCATTAAGATTTAGAAAACCAATTACACTAAGATCTAATCACACACCGGGATTAAATTACTTAGAACATATATTTCTCTAGATCTATTGCCGCAACCGCGCATAATAAACCCAGATCTACCACTTTTATAACTAGAAAATAGCACAAAGATAATTATACCTACATGAACATCATATATTCCGCTAGATCTACTACCGCAACCGCGCATAATAAACCCAGATCTACCACTTTGAAAGTGGGAACAAGTACAAAAACCTTCATACCAACAATAGATTCAGAAATATATGAATAAAAACATAACTGTGTTGAAATAATCAAATATGCAAGATTCACAACATCAAAACTAGTGGTTTCATCACCCCCTTAACCAAGGGAGGTTTAGTTACACATAGCTAGAAGGAAATCACAAGAAAAACTGAGAAAGAACAACATAAGAAAGAAAGTGCAGAAAAAAACTAAAGCAAACGAGTTTCTGAGGATTGAGGATGATGGATCTCCGATTGCTCGAACCCGAGACTCCAATCTTTGATCCAAGACTCCCTTCTCCTTCTCCAAGGAGTTGTAGCTGCTCTCCTAGGTCAAAACTCCCTTCAAAATGTGCCAAGAGTGTTAATATATAGGCCCCCCAACACAAACTTCGCGCCGAAGTTTTCAATAATTGCTGTTTGGAGACATACACGGCTGTGTATGCATACACGGCCTAGGCTGTGTATGACACTGAGTTTGGGACAAAATTTCACTATTTCAATTGCAAAGTCAAAGGTGTACACGGCCTAGGCCGTGTATTTTTACGCAACCTAGGCCCTGTATTCTGACGCAGGCCCTGTATTCTGACTCTGGCCCTGTAATCTGACTTCCAAGCTCAATATGACCCATTAGACCTCCAAATCTGGAAAAGTGTTCAACATAAAAGTTGTAGATTTGGATCTTAATATCAACCATCAAAATTTCAGCCTATTTGACAACTTGTAGCTCGAGATATGTCATGAACAGTATGCAAAGGTCAAGCTGTCAGGATCAGCACCCTAGTTCTTGTTTCAACTCCAATTTGAGTTATCCAAACGTGTGATTGGGCCTTTGAGGTCTTCATGAAAGTAATAGAGAATTGTCTTAGCTTTCCTACAAGACTAAAATCACATCAATCAGATATTTGAAACTCAAATTATAGCTAGTTTACTGAATATTGTCAAAGAGATTAATTAGGGCTAATTTATGCAATAATTCCTTCAATGATCCAATTAGGCTCAATATCATAAAATATGTCAAAACCAACTTAATTAAACCTAATTGAACCTTAAGAAGCCCAGTGACTGAAAAGCATAATTCAATTATGAATGCAAATGAACACATTTAAGCAAAGTTTCACAATAATGTTCCAATTAGGGTTTGATATCAGAAACTAAGCTCAATGATGATAATTAAGCACAAATGGAGTTCAATGAATCAATTACAAGGCGATTAAAATATAGGAATAATCAACAGATCAATTACCCCCACACTTAGCCTTTTGCACTATTAGGCAAAAATATACAATTCAATACAGTTTCACAACAAGCCAAGCAAATGCAAAATAATGAGCAAAGACCTTTGTGCATTTAGTTTTCAAAGCATTTAAACAATTCAAAATTCCCTTTCTTAGCAATCCAAGTTGACAAGCAAAATCAATCAAATTTCAGGGTTCAATTAACATGATAAATCCTCACTGAAATGCTCTCTCACTCAAGTGTTTCAGGCTTGTGTTTTCACTCAACCAACTCATGAGAATATGCTTTACCATAGGCTTGTCAAGCCTCTACTTCTCCACTACTCAGACCACATGCAAACAAAGATCAAAAGGACTTTATTCAGGTTGTAATGGGGTCAGGGTTAGGATAGGATACATCAAAGATAGACAAAGCTAGACCATAGGAACTAGATGAGCAAAATGGAAAGATATTCAATCATTACACAGAATTTCCCAATAGTCTTCAAATTCGAATTCCTATTATGTACCTTATCCTTTTTCTGACTTATCATTTTTTTTTTAAATATATACACACCTTACATCCCATTCACAATGATATTTTACCAACATGAGATTTTAATGCACCAACATAGCTAGGCAAATACATCATTAATTCAAATACCCCCACACTTATTCAAAAACCACTTTCCAATGCAATCCTTAAGCTCTTCTACTCCCTAAGGTAGGGTAGTAAAATAGTTTTTCACTTTTAGGTTTAAATTGAGCTTAGATAGAAGGAAATTGTGTCAATTAGGCTTAAAGGGGTTAATCAATGGATAAAATGCAAGGATGGCTATTTGGCTAGTAGTTATTTAAAAGAAAAATGCCTTTATCATTTCAAATGCATGCAGTGGTCATTAGCAGCTTAAAAGAGAACCAAGACAAGTTCTGAAAAGCACAATAATCATGAGTGGAATCACACAATCAAGGATCCAAAATGGCCTAAAGTTAGCCATTTACAATAAAGCTCAAAAACTCACTAGGTTTCGATTTATCATTTTCAATTAAACCCTTTAATTTTTTAAAATCTCACCCGACAAAATCGATAACCAGAAAATTTATTCAATCAAGCTCAAAGGTTTATTGTTATTATTATTATATTTTTTTTCAGTCAATTGCTCTCTAATCTCATCGCTTGAAAGCTTATCAGAAACTTTAAAAGCCCAATGGAAAAGTATTCACAAGAAGAACAACACCATCAAGATCAAATACACTCACCCCAAGAGAGTTCAATCAGTCATTCAAACCCCAGGAGAACGATTCAGAATATCAACAGTATTCACAATAGAGCATCAAAGTATCCACAGCCCCACACTTAAACTAAGCATTGTCCTCAATGCTACACACATTCAGAAAAGGAAAATAAATGACAAAAAGAATGCTACACACATCCAGAAAAGGAAAACAAGCGAAAACAACTATACCACAATCGAAAGCAGAAACAAATCAACTATAAATGAAACCAGTAAATCAATAGTGCAAATCAAATCCCAAATGTACACAATACAAGAGAATGAAAATACAATGGAAACTAAGGGGGTACATTTACTCATCATTCTTGAGGGAATGTCAAAAATCTACGAAGTTCATAAGGCAAAGTTCATATGAATGCGTCTCAAGAGTATAACTCTTTACTCAGTCCGTTCATCATGAACTTAAAATTTAACTTCTCAATTGAATGAAATCATTCCCAAAGAACATGGTTCAGCAATCAGAAGAACAAAACAACAATTTACAAATGAACTAATTCCTATAGTTTCGCTTAGTTTCCACTGTACTTAATCCACATAAATATCAAACAAATAATTCATTCAAACACACTATTAATCAAACCAAACACAAGGTTTTTTTTTTAATTCAAATGCTTACAACTAACAAACAGATAAAAACATAATCTAAGAAACTAATAAAAACACAAAATAAAAGGAATAGAGAAAGCAAATCTGGTTGGGTTGCCTCCCAATGAGCGCTTAGTTTATTGTCCTCAGCCTGACATGATGATACTTTCAATGCTCCTCATATTGTGGAAGGATGAGCGTCATCACTTCCATCTCTACGCTGTCAGGAGGTTCATGATAAGGTTTGAGACGATGACCATTGACCTTAAATGTTTTGCCTAAAATTTCACTCCTGATCTCAACTGCACCAAAAGGAAAAACATTAGTTACTACAAACGGTCCAATCCACTTAGAACACA
Organism: Ormosia semicastrata; assembly: GCA_029884595.1. NCBI lineage: Eukaryota > Viridiplantae > Streptophyta > Magnoliopsida > Fabales > Fabaceae > Ormosia > Ormosia semicastrata. The sequence goes on from JAQQTO010000060.1 coordinate 48,281,676, forward strand.
GTTTACCTGGAAACAATTTGAGTCTTGATTGGAATAGCAGAACTTTTTGTCCTCTATGAAATTTCTTTCTGGAAATCAATTGGTCGTGGAATGCCTTAGCTTTAGTCTTATAAATCAGGGCATTCTCGAAGGCCTCATTTCTTAGTTCTTCCAATTCCTGTAACTGGAACTTCCTTTGCTTTCTAGCACCTTCCAATTCCATATTTACTTGTTTAATGGCCCAGTAAGAGCGATGTTGCAGCTCAACGGGCAAATGACAGGGCTTGCCATACACCAACCGAAATGGTGACATGCCAATGGGAGTCTTATAGGCAGTCCTATAAGCCCATAAAGCATCTTCAAGTCGAGTGCTCCAATCATTTCTTGAAGGATTCACTGTCTTTTCAAGGATTGATTTAATCTCCCGGTTGGACACTTTAGTTTGCCCATTTGTCTGTGGATGGTAAGGAGTGGAAATTCTGTGCATTACTCCATATTTCTTTAATAGAGCATCAAAGGTTCTGTTGCAAAAATGGGTCCCTTGGTCACTGATGATAGCCTTTGGGGTCCCGAACCTGGAGAAAATATGTGTTTTAATAAAATTTGCAACAGCTTTAGAATCATCAAATCGGGTGGCTTTTGCTTCCACCCATTTAGATACATAATCAACATATAAAAGAATGTATGTGAAACCAAATGAAGGAGGGAATGGTCCTATGAAATCAATACCCCACACATCAAAGACTTCCACAAAAATGATCAGAGTTGAGGCATTTGATTACGAGGACTAATGTTACCTGTTCTCTGATAGCGGTCACAAGACTTACAGAAGTTGTAAGCGTCTTTGAAAATTGTGGGCCAATAGAAACCATTGTCAAGCACTTTGTTGGCTGTCCTTTTACTGCCAAAGTGTCCTCCACATGCATAGGTGTGGCAAAAGGAGAGGATGGAGTGTGTCTCAGAATCAAGAATGCACTTCCTAATGACTTGATCTGCATAATGCTTCCATAGGTACAGGTCATCCTAGATATAGTATTTACAGTCACCCCTTAATTTATCTCTTTGGGCCTTGTTTAAACCCTCCGAAAAGTCCTTAGTAACCAGGTAGTTAACAATGTCAACATACCAAGGGATTATGGCCTTGACGACTATCAAATATTCATCCGGAAAAGTCTCCATGATAGGCATTTCTTCTTCTTCAGTTACCAACCTACTCAAGTGATCGGCCACCAAGTTCTCGCTCCCTTTCTTGTCTTTAATCTCCAAGTTAAATTCCTGGAGCAATAAAATCCATCGGAGCAATCTAGGCTTTGCTTCTTTTTTTGTTAGGAGATACTTCAAAGCTGCATGATCTGAAAACACAATTACTTTAGAACCAATTAGATATGATCTAAATTTTTCCAAAGCAAATACAACAGCTAGAAGTTCTTTTTCTGTGGTTGAGTAATTAAGCTGAGCATCATTTAGAGTCCTTGATGCATAGTAAATGGCATAAGGAACCCTATCAACTCGCTATCCTAAGACAACCCCTACTGTGAAGTCACTGGCATCACACATTAGTTCAAACGGTAATTCCCAGTTGGGTGGCCTGATGATAGGTGCAATAGTTAACAACTTCTTGAGTTTATTGAAAGCTTCCATACATTTCTCATCAAAGTTAAAATTGACATCTTTTTGAAGAAGTCTGCAAAGGGGCAATGAGACTTTAGAAAAGTCTTTAATGAATCTCCGGTAGAAACCTGCATGACCAATAAAAGAACGAATCTCCCGCACACTAGTGGGTGGGGGCAAAGAATGCATGAGTTCTACTTTAGCTTTATCTACTTCAATTCCCCTAGCAGAAATTACATGACCTAACACAATACCTTCCTTAACCATGAAATGACATTTTTCCCAATTTAGTACCAGGTTAGTGTCAATGCATCTTTTAAGCACCAATGTTAAATGTTCCAGAAAATTTTCAAAACCATTTCCAAAGACACTAAAGTCATCCATAAAAACATCAATGATATTTTCAATGTAATCAGAAAATAAACTCATCATGCATCTCTGGAAAGTTCTTGGTGCATTGCAGAGTTCAAAAGGCATTCGCCTATATGCAAAGGTACTAAATGGACAAGTGAATGTAGTTTTGTCTTGGTCTTCTGGAGCTATAGCAATCTGATTGTAACCTGAAAAATCATCCAAAAAACAATAATGAGAATGACCAGCTAATCTCTCTAACATTTGATCAATGAAAGGTAAAGGAAAGTGGTCTTTTCTCGTAGCGGCATTCAACTTCCTGTAATCAATACAAACATGCCACCCTGTCTGTAACCTAGTGGGAATAAGCTCATTTTCAGCATTTCTTACCATAGTAATTCTAGATTTCTTTGGTACTACCTGGACTGGGCTTACCCACTTGCTGTCAGAAATGGGGTAGATCACCCCCATACTTAGGAGCTTCAGTATCTCCTTTTTCACAACCTCCATCATGGGAGGATTCAACCTCCGCTGAGGGTCTCTCATAGGTTTAGTATTCTCCTTCATTAATATCCTGTGCATACAAATGGAGGGACTAATACCCTTGATATCAGCTATTGACCAACCAATGGCTGTCTTATGTTCTTGCAAAATGGCTACCAGTTTCTCTTCTTGCTCTTGGGTGAGTGAATTTGTAATTATTACTGGAAGGGTATCCTTCTACCCCAAGTAGATGTATTTAAGATGATCAGGCAGTGCTTTCAGTTCCAATTCAGGTTCCTGCACAACGGAAGGTTGAGATATATCAGTAGTAATAGGTAAATCAACAAAAGTTACCTCATGCTCTTCTGGAGTGGAAGAGAGCTCATGTAAGGCAGCAACAATTTCATTAATGTCTTCACTCCATGGCTCTTCTTCACTCTTCTTCTTTTCCTCCTGTACATCTAAGCTATGAGTTAGAATTGTATCAAGAGCATCAAAATGGTCAGTATCAAAAGCTGCAGAAATTAAAGAATCAAAAGGATCAAAAGAATCAATTAAACAAGCAGAGTGCACATCACTTGGGTATCTCATAGCTTCAAAAATATTGAATTTAACTAATTCCCCATCAAATTCCATTATTAGAGTTCCTGAGTGCACATCAATTTTTGTCCGTGCAGTCTTCAAAAATGGTCTTCCTAACAAGATAGGAGCAGATTTGGGAGACTCATCTTCTTCCATATCCAAAACATAGAAGTCTGCCTGAAACACTAATTCATTCAACTGCACCAAAACATCTTCAACCACACCTTTAGGGTATGCATTAGATCTATCAGCTAATTGAATAATAACACTAGTAGGTTCCAAAGGTCCCAAGTATAAAGATGCATAAATAGAATATGGCATGATATTTATAGATGCACCTAAATCAAGTATTGCCCTTTTAAACCTTGTGTTACCTATAGTGCATGGAATGGTGAATGTGCCAGGGTCCTTACATTTGGTTGGGAGTTTCTTTTTAATTACAACTGAAACATTTTCTCCCACTTGGACCTTTTCATTTCCTTTTAGCTTCCTCTTGTTAGTGCATAATTCTTTCAGAAATTTTGCATATCTAGGTACCTGCTTGATGGCATCTAACAAAGGGATATTAACCTCTACCTTCCTAAAAGTCTCAAGTATTTCATTTTCTGCTTCTTCTTTCTTGGTTTTAACCAACCTACTAGGAAAAAGAGCTTTAGTGACATATTTAGGAAGGGGTTCAGAATTACTTACCTTGGGGGCTTTGGAATTTTGCCCCTTATCATTTGCTTCTTTGGGTGGTTCATCTTTCCCTTGAGTGATTGGTGGAAGAGATGTAGGCTCATCCATCGTCTTTCCGCTTCTCAATGTGACAGCACTAGCATTTTCCCTCGGATTCACTTCTGGATGTGAGGGTAGTTTCCCTAAAGCTTGGCTTTAAAACTTGTTGAATTCTGTGGATAGCTGGCCTATCTGATTTTGCAAGTTATTGATTGCAGTCTTTGTTTCTTGTTTAAAACTTTGTATGGTTGCATTTGTTTCTTGTTGGAACTGCAAATTATTGGTGGCCATTTGCTTCACTAGCTCCTCTAGTGAAGGCTCAGGTTACTTAGGAGCTTGAACTTCTTCTTGTCTCGAGGAAAGGTGCTTGCCTTTGTTGGAATCCTAGAGGTCCATAAGCTGGAGGTTGATTTTGAGGTTGCTTTGCATAGCTGAAATTAGGATGATCCCTCCAACCCGGATTATATGTGTTTGGGTAGGGGTTGTAATTTTTTGAAAGTCCAGCATATCCCCCTACTGGTCTTACCTCCTCATTAGTGTCCTCTTGGAGAGTGGGACATATATCAGTGGGATGTCCAGATGAACAACAAATCCCATAAGCATGAACTGGTGCTTTGCCTGTATCCATTAATCGCTGAACCATAGCAGTCAATTGAGTCATTTGCTGCTATAGACTGGTTGTCTCTACTTCTTTCACTGCTCTCACTCCAGTGTCATTTCTAGAGTAAAACTGTTGAGTATTGGCAGCCATTCTTAAGATCAAGTTTCTAGCTTCTTGAGGAGTTTTATCAACCAATGCTCCTCCACTAGGAGCATCAATCATGCGATCCATCACTTGTAAGCCTTCATAGAAATACTGAATTAAGAGCTGCTCACTTATTTGATGATGAGGGCAGCTAAAACATAGCTTCTTAAATCTCTCCCAGTAGTCATGAAGTGATTCCCCATGCCTTTGTTGAATACCACAGATTTCTTTTCTGATTGTTGCAGCTTTTGAGGCAGGGAAGTATCTGTCTAGGAAAGTTCGGGCCATGTCCTGCCATGATTGGATGGATCTGGGTGGCAAGTAGTAAAGCCATTCCTTTGTTGAGTCTTTCAATGAGAATGGAAAAGCTCTCAACTTGACTTGCTCTACATGAATTCCTGTAGGCTTCATGCTAGAACACACCACATGAATTTCCTTCAAGTGCTTGTTGGGGTCCTCTCCGAGTAATCCATTGAAAGATGGCAAGAGATGGATTAAGCCATATTTCAATTCAAATGCCTCTTCATTTTCAAGAATGTCTATGCATAGAGGCTGTTGATATGGATCCGGAGCACCCAATGCCCTTAAAGTGTTTTCTGTCATTGTCACTTCTTCAGATATTTCAGATGACTCAAATGTCTCTGAACTCGATAGATCAATGTAACGGGAAGCTTCAATGTCAGCAGGTGTGAGTTGGAAGTTAGCCGAATGGAAGGGAAATTGAGGATGTGAAGTGAGTTGATCAATATAGTTCCTCAAATTTAGCAATCCTTCATCTACCCCTTCAAGGGACATCAACACCTACAAGATACTCAGAAAGAAAGATTCAAAAACTAAAAATAAAATAAAAACAAAAATAAAAATAGAATAAAAATAGGAAATAAATTAATAGTGTAATTGAAAAAATTGGTTCCCCGACAACGGCGCCAAAAATTCTGATGCGTGAGGATATAATGATTAAAATTTAGATAAAAATCAGTTGTCAGGCCCACCAACAAATAAAAACCTTACAACTAGTTGTAGTTAGTAAGGGTCGATCCATAGAGAACCAATTCAATTAACACTATTAAACAATTCCTAATTTAGACTCTGATTGACAATAAACAGTAAATAAGGGGTTTTTGGAGTTTTGATGAACAATGAACAATTTCAAAGGCAATAACAATAAATTAACTGAAATCAACAATATAAGAAAATTGGTTAAGAGATTAATTCCACCACTAGATTTATATGAGGATGTAAATCCACACATCCTTTTATTTCAACATGCTCAATTATGTTTTTACGCAATTGTGAGAGTAAATCTCTGTTTTCCTTACGTGTTGGCCAATTCAACAACCGCTCAAATCAACTCCTAATCACTGATTAGTTATAAAGCAACCACTCTTACAACTATCCAACAATTGCATTAAGATTTAGAAAACCAATTACACTAAGATCCAATCACACACCGGGATTAAATTACTTAGAACATATATTTCTTTAGATCTATTACCGCAACCGTGCATAATAAACCCAAATCTACCACTTTTATAACTGGAAAATAGCACAAAGATGATTATACCCACATGAACATCATATATTCCGCTAGATCTACTACTACAACCGCGCATAATAAACCCAGATCTACCACTTTGAAAGTGGGAATAAGTACAAAAACCTTCATACCAACAATAAATTCAGAAATATATGAATAAAAACATAACTGTGTTAAAATAATCAAATATGCAATATTCACAACATCAAAACTAGTGGTTTCATCACCCCCTTAACCAAGGGAGGTTTAGTTACACATAGCTAGAAGGAAATCACAAGAAAAACTGAGAAAGAACAACATAAGAAAGAAAGTGCAGAAGAAAAACTAAAGCAAATGAGTTTCTGAGGATTGAGGATGATGGATCTCCGATTGCTCGAACCTGAGAGTCTAATCTTTGATCCAAGACTCCCCTCTCCTTCTCCAAGGAGTTGTAGCTGCTCTCCTAGGTCAGAACTCCCTTCAAAACGTGCCAAGAGTGTCAATATATAGGCCCCCCAACACAAACTTCGCGCAGAAGTTTTCAATAATTACTGTCTGGAGACATACACAGCCATGTATGCATACATGGCCTAGGCTGTGTATGACACTGAGTTTGGGGCAAAATTTCACTATTTCAATTGCAAAGTAAGAGGTGTACATGGCCTAGGCCGTGTATTCTCACACGGCCGTGTATTTTTACGCAACCTAGGCCCTGTATTCTGACTCTAGCCCTGTAATCTGACTTTCACGCTCAATATGACCTACTAGACCTCCAAATCTGGAAAAGTGTTCAACATGAAAGTTGTATATTTGGATCGTAATTATCAACCATCAAAATTTCAGCCCATTTGACAACTTGTAGCTTAAGATTTGTCATGAACAGTATGCAAAGGTCAAGCTATCAGGATCAGCACCCTAGTTCTTGCTTCAACTCTAATTTGAGTTATCCAAACGTGTGATTGGCCTTTGAGGTCTTCATGAAAGTAATAGATAATTGTCTTAGCTTTCCTACAAGACCAAAATCACATCAATCAGATATTTGAAACTCAAATTATAGCTAGTTTACTGAACATTGTCAAAGAGATAAATTAGGGCTAATTCATGCAATAATTCCTTCAATGATCCAATTAGGCTCAATATCATAAAATATGTCAAAACCAACTTAATTAAACCTAATTGAACCTTAAGAAGCCCAGTGACTGAAAAACATAATTCAATTATGAATGCAAATGAACACATTTAAGCAAAGTTTCACAATAATGTTCCAATTAGGGTTTGATATCAGAAACTAAGATAAATGATGACAATTAAGCACAAATGGAGTTCAATGAATTAATTACAAGGCGATTAAAATATAGGAATAATTGACAGATCAGTGCTACAGACACGGGACTAGCTCCCAGTATAAGGTCAATAGCGAATTCCATTTCTCGTGCCGGTGGTAAACCAGGTACATCCTCAGGAAAGACTTCAGAAAATTTATTCACCATTGGAATTGTGTTCACATCAACCTCACCCTCGACTTTCAAAGAAGACAGTAGCATGTATCCGTGAGCTCCTTCTTTCAAGAGAGCTTGAACTCGGTTGGCCGTCAAGAATCTAGAATCCTCATCCACAGGGAAAACTATGGTTTTTCTTGAATAATCTAATAGAACATGGTTGGAAGACAACCAGTCCATCTCTAACATTATATCTAGTTGAGAAAGGGGTAAAAAAATCAAATCGATAGAAAATATTCGACCTGCAATGATCAAGGGACAATTTAAACAGATTCTGGTAGTAACTACCGGTTTATTAGTAGGGGTAGAAAAGTTATATCGAAAGGCAAGGTAGATATTGGTAAACCAAGTCATAGCACACAGTCATAAGATATGAAAGAATGGTTTACCCCAGAGTCATACAGTACAGTTTAAAGGTTACCTTCTATTATGCCTTCTCCTTGAGTCAAGTCTTTTGACTTGGAGACTTCAGCTCCGCTCATGGTATAGACCCGTCCTTCTGCTTGCGGTTTGTTGGCCCTTGCAGCATTGACTAAAAGTTCAGTCTTTGCTTGGTTGTAGTCTCGGGATATGTGGCCAGGCATGCCACATCTGAAATAGATAATCCCCTTTATAGTGCAATCCCTCGTGAGATGATCCTTTCCATACTTCAGGCATTTGGAGGGATACGCCATATTTTGGCCAGTCCGGTTCGCAATAGAACCTCCACCTGAACTTCCACCCGTTGTCTATTGCTGGTTTCGTATTGGTCGGGAGTAGGGCTTCTTTTGGAAGTGATTAGAACTATTACCACCGCCCCTTTGGAACCTTGTAGGTCCAAAGTTCCTACTCTTTGTATCTCTAGATTGCTCCAAAGCTTCCACCTCGCAGCATATATCTAGCAGCTCCGAGAACTCGTTGATTTTCAGTGTGATAACAGATTTCTTCACTTTATATCTCAGTCCTTCTGTAACTTCTGACACTTCCAGGCTTCGTTTGGTTGGTGCTGAAAGTACGTTGAAAACTATGATAAGTTTTCAAATCTCGCTGCATATTCACTAACGGTCATGTTCCCCTGCCTTAGGTTGAGAAACTCCATCTCCTTCGTATGCCTCGTGCTCGCGGGAAACTACTTATCCAAGAATTTATCCTTGAATAAATCCCAAATGATCTCGCGATTTTCAGCCTCCAGCATTCTTTGCATCCCGCACCACTAGTTCTCAGCATTGCCAACCAACATAAAGGTAGCATAAGTCATCTTCTTATTCTCGGCACAGTTCATGCCTTAGAAAACTTTCTCTAGCTCTTTGATCCATAGGCTGGCTTTATTCGGATTGAACTCTCCTTTGAATTGGGGACGATTGAGGCGACGAAACTCCACCAAGTTTTGAGCGTCAGTAGTGGCTTCGAGCTGTTGAGCAGCCCTCTCTTGTTGCTGAGCAACTCTCTCTTGTTGTTGAGTAGCTCGTTCAATCTGTTGCGTGATGACCTCAGCCATCCTTTGCATTGCCTCTATAGCAGCTGCCATATCTCCACCTCGTGCCATCTAGCTTTCTCAATTCAGATTAACTGAAAACACAAGGAAAGTCAGTTGCATCCACTAGGAATACCAAACACAGAGATTCACACAGCACAAACAAGACAGACTTAATCACAAGACCCAAAGAAACATAAACCGGGGCTCTGATACTAACTGACTGTAACGCCCCTTTTTGGGAGGGAACGTCACATTGTTATTTACAATGCGTAAAATAAAAATCAAGTTAAGACCCGGTTCTTATTCTTGTTTTAATTTCATTTGTCTGATTAAAGTTGCATAAGTAAAATGGTGACCATTTTATTTATTATAATTAAAAAAATATAATGACAGAACATAAATGGCATAAAAAGGCAAGATAGAAGTAAGGCATACATTTGATCAACATTGCATATTCATATATATATATATAATTATATCAGATCTGTTTAATTACAAGCCCGATGTACAAAAAGCAAAACTATATCTGCCTAAAGGATCATACATATATAGCCCACCAAAATAATAAAACATCAGGCCCCAAAAATAAATGCTGATAGCCATCAGTAGCTACCAACAATATCAGTCCCTGAGATAAGGAGGAACCGTGTCAGGATCCTCCTCGAGATCTTCCTCATCCGAGGAAGCCTTCATCAGAGCCACCGAGCTACGAGCTGGAGCTAGAGCAGTGGAATCAAAAGAATCCTCCTGTGGGGTGTAATAACGATCACCCCACATCTCCCTAACAGGCAGATAAAACTCTAAATGTAAGCTAACACAACAAGTAAAGATCGGTGATTCATGACGCCTCCAAGCTAGTGAGATCGGCACGTCTCTCAGGTAGACATAGCGATCGGAATTTAGGTTGATGTGCCAGCAGTCTAGCCCTCCAAGGAAGGTCAAACGCACATCACCTAAAAATCCGCATGAGCGTACCACCATGATCCAACAATAGGTGCTAATCGTAGTCAGGCCAGAAGTTGGGAAATTCAGGAGCTTCAACCTCCTTGCCGACGCCTTCGATCAAACATATTTACAAACAAGAAGAAATAATAGAAACACAGGAAAGAAGTAAGATATCCTACCATCATTACCAATTATGGCAGTAGAGAAACAAAACGGCGCAAAGCGCCCACATAGCATCTCAAGAGGTAATAATAATAAGCATTAAATAACAGCAATAAATAGCTAAGCAGTTCTAGGCAATTATACATCAGTACAGTGACAGTTTCAATATATCATAAGAATTAAAATGTCAGATAATATATAGACTCATTATGCACATGCATACAACATCAAAATCCTACTCCATGGAGCTAGACACAAACAATCAGAGAGAAAGATCAGGAGACACGTATGCAACTCGGCTGCCATGGCCAAAGTGCTATAATTCATCAGTTTATCCATGTGCACATCAAGGCATTGTACAGAAAGTCTACGCTAGATCATGATATAGGACAGTGTCTTGTCCGGATTGTCGGTGCGTTCGCATCGATTTATCTCACGGCCCAATGGGGCTACCAACTGTCCACTGTGAGACGCCCGCGTCCCGACACCCCCAAGGTCAACAGTATGACCTATACTAGTCTACTCGCACCCGCACAAATGTGTGTTCAATCTCCTAGGAAACATGGCCTTAACAACAGTCCAACGGACTTTCACAATGCATGACAACTCAATGCATAATCATGTATGTTTATCATTACATACTTTTTCACAATATGCCACAATTGGCCAAAATAAGCATCATAATATTATTGGTCCCACACTTGGACCACATTAAATAGTCTAAAGCCTTCCAATGGTACATTACATTTTTGGTACATTATGGAATTATTTAGTGTTCTCACTTACACTCATGTCCTTACTTTAATTGAAAATCATTCTAAGTCTTTTAGGTAAAGTTCCACTCTTGGTCCTTTCCATTTTATGGAATCCTAATTAATTCCTAATTGTCCAATTTAGTTAAGTTCCACTTCAATGTAATGTCTCTTATGAAATTCTTTTCATAATTAGGTTCCTTACTTTAAACTTAATCTTATTCACTTAAAAAATTATTTCTAAGTCTTATCAATGTCTCACACATCCTTATTTGTTCTTAAAGTCTAAACAATTCCTTTAGGTTGTGTTTGGATAAAGTATTTTGAAATTTTAAGGTATTTAAAATTCTAAGAATTTTAATTACATCAATTTAATTCCTTTCATTTGTAAAATATTTTGTTTGGATAAAGTAATTAAATTCCCTTGAATTTTAAATACCTTGTTTGGATAAAGCAATTTAATTCTAGACTTTTGTAAAATTTATTTTTAAGATATTTTTGTAAAATTGAGATTTTAATATAAAATTTTACAAAACAAAATAAATATCATATAACATTTTTTTATAAAATTTATTAAGCTTTGATTAAATTTTAATTTTTTGGTTTGATTTTAAAAAATGCTAACTTTGCTCTTACTTTTCTCATTCGCGTCCTATATAAATATACTAAACACAAACATTCACTGTACCTGTCCTCAGCCTATACCATTTTTATTTTTAAAAAATTAAAAAATCTGCATAAAATGAAAAGATTAATATACTATTTTTTTATAGATAATCTAAAAGTACAACTTATACCATTAAGAGTGCAAACTTATGCCTTATCAATAAAAATATAATAATACAATTTAAGCTACATTGTAAACAAGTCAACGTTCAATGGGCATATGAACCCAATATTATGTAAATGCTTAACAAACATCTCAAATATATGAACCCAATATCATATGCATATGTAATTAAACAAAGTAATATAAACTCTTAACATGTTTTCAACTTGGCATCAAGACATAAAAGCCAAGATGTAATCCTTCTTCTTCTCTAATGGAAGAGCTTTCACAACCACTAGTTGACTTGGATTTTCTGTCAACCAATTAATAGCTTTCAACCAATGTGGGTTATCAAGATCAGGTATTTTATCTAGCTCGTTCATCACTTCTTTAACATCTTTCTCCTCCGTCTTCTTTGTAGCTGCTTGCACAAATTCTTTCAACGACTCAGCCACTTCTCTCATTGAAGCAACTATCCCATCTTTTTCTCCACTTTTTCTTCGGGATTGCATGGAAGTAGACGATGAAGATTGTCCTCTTTTCTTTGTTGCAGAGCTTGGTTCTTCTAAATCAATATTAACACTATCAACTTCATCCTCTTTATTTGCTTCTTTACTCATGACATCATCTGCATCAAGTGCAGTCTCCGCTCCAATTCCGGTGGCCCTATCTTTGGCACATAGGTCTACAATGTCATCCCAATTTGGAATCACCTTAAACCGGAATCGTTTAGCCTCTTCGTGTGACTTGAAAGCAAAAGGAAACATGTTAATAATAGTACAAAAAAATGATTTGAATTTAATAATAATAACATTAAAAAAACCCTTTACCTTGATATACTCATTCCATGCATTTTCATTTTCAACCGAAATCATGTATTTCGTGCCATCCCAATCGAATCCACTTTGGCTAAGAATGTCACTAACAATGCCATACCATGTTCTCCAAAGCTTAATACGGTTCTTGACATTCTCTCCAACAAGCTGGACTTTGAAACGAGTAGATAATTCTTGAGCTGCAGTGTTGTATGCCACTATTTTCCAAGCTCCATCACTCTTGTTGCCCAAATTCCTTTGATCTCTAAGTACATCAGCCAGTACGCGTTCCATCTCCAAATTCCATACGAAGTAACTTCTCGTATCCTCTTTCTTGTCCTCAATGTTACTTTCTGTCATCTTTCTTTTTCCTTTTGTTTTGCCTCTTCCTTTAGATGACTCCATAATAGTTACAAAACCAGAAAATGCACAACCTGACCACAACCATAACATAATTATGAGCTGAATATGGAACACAATTTACGATATGCAAAGCAGCAACCATGGCAGAGGCAGACACAAGATTGACTTATTATCAAAAGAGTAATAGTATGTTGTATGTATTATCAAAAGAAAAATGAGCATCATGCCTCCAAAACACAAGTGGAAAACATGAAAACAAGGTCCTTGACAGCAAGCTGTATCTTTCAGTGTATACTAATACTAGTACAAAGAAGAGACTAATAACAGAAAATCACATAGACAGTCAATACAAAAGATAAGTGCGAACACTTCCAAAAAATTACACTAACGACCTTCTCCTAGCCTAGATTTTAAACAGACATGAATTAGAGTCGTGGACCAGCCAAACAGCTGGCAGAAAGATTAGAAGGATTCATTTCAGAGCATACACAGATGTTGCATGAGATCAAATATCCTACACAGGAGACACTCCAAAAGAAAAATGGACCCTCTGTCATGCAGCAGAACAACAGTGGCTGTGACCTAGTGTAGGCAACTGAAACAAGACGACTTATGTGCTTGTCCAACCTCAAACAAGAAAGAAAAACCCGAAGATATGTCAGCAAAATTTTGTGTTAATGGCACATGTAAAACAGAAAAACCACATCATTACCATGAGTATGACTGGGAAGTCAAAAGTTATGAAGATTAAAAACTGTGCAATTCAAGAAAAAAATCCTAATTTTGGATTTTTAATCTTATGTTACAAACTGACCCTTGTTTGTATCAATTATCAATAAATGTGCATGACAGAATTAAGTATTAAGTATTAAATACAATTTTTAAAAAATTGATAGCATTAAACTGAGTGCATGAGGACTAAATTTATGTATACCATAAATTTGACTAAACTGCCTAATCCAACAACCAAACATACCATGTTCTTCCCATATAATGCAGGGACATTTCTGTATTCAGGTCAAGAGATTTTTCTTTTCAAATAAGACATCCATTCTAGCTTAGGTAAAATACAGGGTAGGGAAACTCCTTTCAAAAGGTAAATTTGGTAAATACAATGTATCTCTGCTTTGTAAATAAAGTGAAGGGATAGGTTCACCTCACCAACAACTTAAGTCCTACATACATATAAGAAAGAAACTACTAGGGGTCAGTGAATAACAGTATCACATTAGAAGCATCAAGTCACTTAAAATTACCATCAGAAGAAAATAAGTCTACTTATATCAAGCAAAATATAATTGGAATAAGAACAACTCTGTTAAAGAACATATACAAGGAAATTACATTAAGATTCCAACTGAACAAGAAACTGCTCTGAATTTGAAATATTACCAAAAACAGAACTGCTCTGATATTTCAATAGTCTTTATGTATATCTTTGTGCTCTGATATAAAAAGTACAAAAAGCCAAAAGGTACTACAATAGACTCTTCCTAAGCAAAGTTTCTCCTAACTTGATAATGAGCAAACATATCCATTGCTAAAGTGTCACGAAATCTTGTCCATTCCTCAGTGACTTGAACAATTTGTGACCTCATCTCGTGGTATTACTTACAACTCTTTCCCCTTGTTGATTGGTCAATTCTTCATCAACAACGGATAAAAGCTCCAAGTCTTGGACTTCTAAAATTGGATCACTTTGTTGCTCATCTCTTATAAAATTATGTAGTATGAAACAAGCATTAATAATTCTTATTTGTGTTTTTATATCAAAAAATGAAGGAGTTCTTAATATACTCCATCTTTTTTTCAATATCCCGAATGATCTTTCAATCGCATTCCTTGCACTTGCATGACGATGATTAAATAGCTCCTTGTAATTTTGAGGGATGTTTCCAGTCCACTCATTAAGATGATATCTAGTCCCTCGATAAGGCGCTAAAAATCCTGGACCATTAGTATATCCCGCATCCACAAGAAAGTATTTACCTACAATGGTTTTTAAGAAAATCAGAGTTGTGTTTAATATATTGAATAAAGTATCATTATTTTTAAGATATTACCATTTGGAATTTGGAGACAGTTTTGACGACGTAAAGCATCTCGCAATACTCGAGAGTCTCCTGCCGACCCTTCCCACCCGGATAACACATAAATAAACCTTAAATCTGGACCACAAGCTCCTAACACATTTGTGGAGATATCGCCCTTTCTATTACGATATTTAGGCCTATCTTCAAGATAATTGTTATTGGAATATGTGTCCCATCAAGTGCTCCAACACAATTCTAAAAACATTTAAAAATCATAAATAAGTTGTAATCACTGAAGATGTCTTATCAATAGGAAATTTAGCCTAACAATTGACAAAGTTACCTCAAACCATCTCCATTTGTTTGCCTCTGAGCCCTCTAGATTATAGTTATGAAACTTCAAATATTCCTTGCTCACTTTCATTATAGCTCGTAGGACATTATTGAATTGCCTGCTTATAGTTTCTTTGGATCTGCAATAACTAAATTGCACTACTCGTACTTTAGGTTGTGAGCAAGGATATGTAAAAACATTGCCATAGCTTCAGTTGTAGGGACATTTTTTGTTCTTACTAATCCCCCTTTCTCTTGTAAAATTCTACAAAGTTTAAAAAATGCCTGTTTACTAACTCGTAGTTGTTCAATGCAATCTTTTTCTGTTCCCCTATACAGACGATTAAGGAAACTGCGCCTATCCAATTCCCAATTATGGGCTGGTTCCTTAACAAAATATTTCTCATGATACCAAGCTATTACACCCATGAGCATAGCAATGACACTAACAACAATGATTTTTATTTTCTCCTCAAATTTTGTCTTCTCTTCTTCATTTCTTTTACGTTTTCTTGAAATAATTGAGGTACCGACTGCACTAGTATCCATTTCTTCACAATCCACAACATATAACACAGTATTAATAACAATGGAGAATGAAGATTTTATGCAGGAAGCATATAAAGAAAATCTAAAATATTTACATGATTTCACTGTAGCAATAACTTCAACATAGAATTTTGTGAGGGCACTGAGTTACAAAAGCTACCCAAAGAAACAAAAGTGGAAACAGGGTGAAATCTCAAACTTCATAACATAATAATTCCCCTTTTGTGTAAGTTCATTACCTATGTGTGTGTTGCAAAAGTGAATGAGATCTACATGATTCAAGAAATTCTAGGCAGTAGAAATGAGCAATAAGAATATATGCATGAGTCTTTCAACCAACCATCACAAATGAATAATAATAGATGACAAGTTTCATGATTCCCTTTCAAAGTGTTGACAAATATTACAAGCAAAAGCCAAAAGTGCGTAACTGTCTTTACTAATGTTGAAAGAAGTTTCAAAACAGAGAGAAGGCAAAAAAATGAATTGAATTACATGTATTTGAACAAGCAGTGCTACTGTGTGTTTTATCATAATGCGATTTTCGTTCCTATTGTTTACATGCTCACACTAATGTGGGATTATCCTTTGTCTTCTTTATATAATAGCAAGTATTCCCTGATTGTTCACGACATTGCCAGATAACTAAACTGGAGAGTGTTATGCCATTAATTCAACCAATAAGTAATAACTGTGAAAGAGTTACTGGAATATTACAATACAAATAATTAGCAAAAACAACAGTAGTGGACTATGGTTATTCGAGGCTATTTCTTACTTTGTCCAACAGTATCACTCATTCACAATAACAAAGATTGTGTTGAATATTTCTTCTGATGTTTTGCATCATCGCATGCATATCATTGTACCCAAGTAGTAAAAATCTCATTCACAGTTTCCATTTCTAGGAATAGCAACCCACTAGAAGAAAAAATGTAACAACCCTAATTAGAAAACATCAATAACAGCAGCTAACAACATTGAATAAATTCTTAAAACACATTATACCCAAATCTTAAAACACATTATACCAACATTGACAGCAGCTAACAACATCAAAATTATAGTGAGAAGACTCAAATTAAATCATGATTATTCCACAGCAGGCAAACAAGCAAAAATAAAATATAAAAAATTGAATAATAAAAAGGAATAATAGGAGGAGAAGAAAAAGGGAAGAAGGGTTGGAGCATATGCCTTACCCACGGCGATGTGGTGGCAAGGTAGTGGCGCAAGCAGAGCGGCGGTGGCGCGATCTGAGCTCAAGCGGCGTGGTGGTGGCTCGATCTGAGCGCAGGCGACGTGGGAAGAGAGAGAAAGGTGGTGGCTCGGGCTGAGCGGATGCCGAAACCAGAGCAGGCGGTGGCACGGTGGATCTGAGCGCGACGGTGGTGGCGTGCGGCGCAGATAGAAGCAGCGTGAGAGCAGAGACGAGAGAGAAGGGAGAGAACGAGAAGAAGGTCCAGAGACGAGAGAGAAGGGAGAGAATGGGAAGAAGGGGTAGAGACGAGAGAGAACGGGAAGAACGGGAACACGCGAGCGAGGATTTTAGAAATCCTACCTAAAGAGATAGGATTTAAAATTCATTTTTTTACACTGATGAAATCCCTTCTTAAATTACTTAGAATTTTTAAAATGATTTTATAAACTATACAAACAAGTTATTTTATCATAAATCATTTTAAATCCCCTAAAAAAATACATTACTTCCTTAAAATACTCTATCCAAACACACCCTTAGGTTACTAAATTTGTTTCCTTTTGTTACCTAATCCTCTTATTTATTTACTTGATTAATCAAATGCAATAGTTGTATGAAATCATATGGTTGAGCCATTTTTAGCCATGAAGACCGTGAGCCTCTCCAGGTTTTAGGATTCCAAATTTTTAATCCCTTAATTACATATTGTCCACTTGTTTAGTTAAGTCATCCACTTGTTATAAAATTTCACCAAGAACCCTAATTCTTGAGCCCTAGAATCGTGAGCCTCCTAGAGGAAATCGAGGTTATTTTCTTCCATTTCAAGTGTTCCAATCCATTCAAATATATCAACATACATAACTAATCAATCAAATAGCTCAAACAAATTAAAGACAATATGTAGTCATACAAATTATACAAACAAAGAATAACCCTCAATAGGGTTTTCTCACAATCAATCACAACATAATGTTTCTTACTACCAATAGAGGTTGAGGAGGAGTATCTTCCTCTTACCAAAGAGAAGAAAACAAGAGAACCCTCCTAGAAGCTCCTTGCAATTTTCAGATTTGTACCCAACCAAACCCTAGAAATTTCAATCTCATCAAGATAACACCAATGCTTAAAAAATAAGGTATAGATGATCATAAAGGAGACCATAGAAATGAAAATGGGGAAAAGAGAGTGAAGAATCAAGAACCTTACCCAAAAACTCTAAGCTTGAAGCTTGAAGAAAGTGGTGAAGATGAAAGCTTTTCAAGAAACCACTAACTAGAAAATTGTTTAGATGATGGAGGAGATGAATAAAATGTATTTGGTTGGAATTTTTGTGTTGGATGAGGCAAAATGAAGGGGCTGGCCGTGTGGGTTTCTAGAGAGAAGGAGGAGAAAAATGCAAAGGAAGATGAAGGTAGAGAGAGAAGCGAATAGAAAAGTGAAAGATGCTTTTATGTTTTTTTATGTGAAACACAAATTCCCCCCCCCCCCCCAAATGGTGCAGCAGCCGTGAGGTAGAGGGAGGGAGAGAGAGAAAAATGGTTAGCTTCCTTGAGAAGCTTGTGTGCAATTTCAATAAATGAGATGTGATTAGACATAAAGTAAATTACATTAGGATAGGATAATATGATTTAATAGTTAAAATAATGGGGTAAATAGGATTTTACTACAAGGTATTACCCAATGGATAATTGTTATAGTACACAAAGTCAGTATTAATTTTCTAATGAATAATAGAGCGTATCGCAAAATTTTAAATTAACAGTGCATACAGAGATTTTATTTATCAAATAAAACCTCAAAAAATGTAAACCTCGCAAACTGTGCTCGGCCTCGAGTTTAGTAAGATCCCCCGCCGACACGTCGACAGTTCAAGGTTTACCAGCCTCAGGGAAAACATTTCGTTATCTCGGCTCCGCTCAGCGCACACGTAAAATGAGAAATATACTAAAATATTTGACATTTTCAGAATAATCCACAAAAACTCCTAAAAATCACAAATATTAGAAAATAGATATTTTTCACAAAGCAAACAATTTTCCAAGGCGTTTCACTAACTCTACTCAGTGTGCACGTAAAATGAGAAATATATTAAAATATTCAACATTTCTGAAAAAATCTAAAAATATCTCCAAAAATCACGAATATTGGGAAATGACTATTCATGATGAAACAAATTATTTCCGGGGTGTTACACTGACTCTGCTCAGTGTGCATGCAAAACGAGAAATATATTAAAATATTCATCATTTTTGAAAAAATCCACAGAAATTTTTAAAAATCATAAATATTACAAAATGATTATCTATGATGAAATAAGAAATTTTTGGGGTGTTAAAATAACAAACGTGCAGACTAAAATGAAGATGATGGAAATACCAAGTCCAAGATCTTACAAGAATAGCATTAGGACTTAGAGTCTTTTTTTGTACGGAGCTCACTTTAATATCTTTCTGTTTTGAAAGAAAAATAAAATTGGCCTTTTGAAATAAATTATTTTAAAACTATTTTTTAATAGATTTATTCAAATAATGTTCATGCTATTCGAATAAAACTTTTCAGCATTTCCTGTTTCCTAAACTACTATTCGAATAACCACTTAAGTTATTCGAATAATGCTTTTTTAATCTTGCTGAAAGATTCTGTTTTCTAAAATGGCTATTCGAATAATAATTTCCTATTCGAATAAAAGGGCATCCAGAACTATTTTTCTTAAACGAGTTAGTCGAATAACTCAGTCGTTATTCGAATAATCTTGATTTTTTTCAGAACTCTGTTTTTAAATAGTTATTCGAATAAATTTCATGTTATTCGAATAACCCATATCAGTTTACTTTTCACAATGGTTTCATGAATAGTGTTATTCGAATAACAGCTTAAGCTATTCGAATAAACACGTCATTTACGAACACTGATATGGAAATAAGTTTTGGAATTTATGAGTTTTAATTATACCCAACGACTATTTCTTTGAATTTTCTCTATAAATAAAAGCCCCGGGTCTTCTCTAAAATTGCCTAACACTCTGAACTATTTTCTACTTGCTCTAACTTGTGAAATTATTTTTGACGCTCTATTTTTGATTAAAACTATGAGATATTTCTGTGAGAGCTCAATTAGTACTTCAATTTGTAAAATTTGCTTTGAGTGAGAGTTTCTCTTCATCTACTTTCTGCTATTCTATATCGAGGGTGAGGTATCCCTTAAGGTTTGTATAAGGGTGAGGTATCCCTGCAGGCTGAGGCTTTAGCACAAGGGTAGAGTTTCCCTATGTGTGAAAAATGCTCTTTTGTGGAACGGTTGCAAGCACCTATTAAAACTTGTATACATAGTGAAAATCTCAACTTTTGTTTCGAGGACAAGACGTAGACCACAAGTGGGTTAGTGGTCGAACCAGGATAAATACTGTGTCTACTTCTCTCTTCTTAATCTCTTTATTTTATGCAATTTTATTTTATTACACATTTATTTTTCGCTATTCTTAAAGTTTCTTTTCTTCATCTCGTTCCTTCTGTGCATTTATTTAATAAGTTTCATTATTTGTATTTTAATTAAAAGAGGTTTTGCGAAAAGTTTTATACTCAATTCACCCCCCTCTTGAGTATTGGAAGCCACTTGGTAACAAGTGGTATCAGACGTAGACTCTTGTATAAAGAGCTTAGCAGCATCAAGAGAACATGGCTTCTTCAAACGGTTTTTCAGAAAGATCTTCCATAAATCGACCACCCTTTTTCAATGGGGATGGTTATGCATATTGGAAGGAAAGAATGAAAATCTTCATCGAAGCTATTAATCTAGATGTGTGGGATGCTGTCGAAAATGGCACTTTTATACCTACGCATGAGGTCGATGACATAAGGACCGAAACACCAAGAAATAAATGGTCTGATGAGGACAAAAGAAAAGTTCAACATAATTTAAAAGCAAAAAATATTATTACTACTGCTTTGAGATATGATGAGTTTTTTAGAATTTCAAATTGCAAAACTGTTAAAGAAATGTGGGACACTTTGCAAGTTACCCATGAGGGTACTAGTGAAGTAAAGAGGTCGAGAATCAATTCTCTAACTAGTGAATATGAATTATTCAAAATGAACCAAGGAGAGAGCATTCAAGAAATGCAAAAGAGGTTCACCCACATAGTTAATCATCTTGCATCTTTAGGTAAAAGTTTTTCTAACGAAGATTTGATTAATAAAGTATTGAGATATCTTAGCAGGATTTAGAAACCCTAGGTAACACCCATATCAGAATCGAGGAATTTGTCGACAATGACTCTAGCTACCCTATTTGGAAAACTTCATGAGCATGAACTGAAACTGAGCAGATTAAGTCAAAGCGAAGAACATGATAAAAAGAAAAAAGGGATAGCACTCAAAGCCACTTCCTCAATAATCAAAAATGATGATGAAGAAGAAGAAGGCTCAGAGAACATCGAGGTAAACGAAGAAAATCTTAGTCTGTTAGTTAAAAAATTTGATAAATTTCTCAAGAAAAAGGGAACGCAAAGAAGACCTCCCTTCCCTCTGAAGAAGACTCATTACAAAGGCGAAGGATTTTCATCAACTCCAACTTGCTATGAATGTGGCAAACCTGGTCACATGAAAATGGAGTGCCCAGTTTACCAAAAGAAGAAGGAGAAATTTGAAAAGGAGCCCTTTAAAGAAAGAAAATGAAGAAAAGCCTATATAGCATGGGATGAAAATGACATGGATTCAACTGACAGTTTAGATAGCGAGGAAGCTCAATTATGTCTCATGGCCAAAGAAGAAGAAAGCGAAAATGAGGTAAATTCTAATACTACTTTATTACCTTCTTACGATGAGTTACAAGATGCCTTTAAAGAATTATATGACGAATCTTTAAAACTCACAAAACTAATTTCTTCTTCCAAGAAAACAATCTCTTCTTTAGAAAATCAAATTCTTGTTTTAAATAAAGAAATAGAAGAATTAAAAGTTGAAAATGAAACTTTGAGAATCATTGATGCACGCACAAATCATCATTCTTCACATGCTTCTACATCGTCATCTTGTTCTTCATGTCATATGCTTGAAAAAGAAATTGAAGACTTAAAGAACACTCTTTCTAAATTCACCTTTGGAAGGGACAATTTAAATATTTTATTAGGAAGACAAAGAGTAGTTTTTCAAAAAGCCGGGATAGGGTATAACCCGAAAAATCAACAAAATTTGTATAAAAATTTCTTTGTGCATTCTAGTGTTTCAAGTAGTCCTTTTATTAAATGTTTTTATTGTGGAAAGAAAGGACATAGTGCATCAACATGTAATGCAAGGAAAAACATTAATACAAAAATTGGAATGAAAATGGTTTAGGTTCCCAAGGGTACTATACCCAAAACTGACACACAAGGACCTAAGAAAGTTTCGGTACCAAAGGTTAAAAATTGAACATGTGTTGTAGGTGTCCTTGAAAGCCAGGAATTCAAATTAGTATCTCGATAGCAGCTGCTCCAAGCACATGACCGGGGACAACTCGAAATTCACCATGCTTATTCCCAAGAATCACGAACACATTACTTATGGTGATAACAACAAAGGAAAAATTCTTGGAATCAGCAAAGTGGTAAGAATCCTAACTCCTCTATTGAAAATGTGTTGCTTGTTGAAGGCTTGAAACATAACTTGCTTAGTATTAGCCAATTATGTGATAAAGGAAATAAGGTAATATTTGATTCAAATTGTTGCATAATTGAAGATAAAAATAATAAGCATGTTAAATTCGTTAGTCATAGAGTAAACAACATTTATATGATTAGTCTTGATGATATATCTTCAAATGATGCAAAATGCCTTTTAAGTAAGAATGATGATTCATGGTTATGGCATAGGAGAATTGCACACATTCACATAGATCACTTAAAGAAGTTGGTCTCTAAAGAGCTAGTAATTGGACTACCCAAACTTAATTTTGTAAAAGATAAATTATGTGATGCATGTCAAATGAATAAACAAATAAAGGTCTCTTTTAAAGTAAAAAATATAGTTTTAACTGCTAGACCTTTACAACTTTTGCACATGGATCTATTTGGACCTTCTAGAACTATGAGCTTTGGTGGGAATTACTATGCTTTAGTGATTGTGGATGATTTTTCTAGGTTTACATGGACTTTATTTCTTGCAAATAAAAATGATGCATTTCTAAATTTTAAAAGACTTGCCAAAGTTATTCAAAACGAAAAAAGTTTTCAAATCTCTTCTATAAGAAGTGATCATGGTGGTGAATTTGAAAATAATGTTTTTGAAAATTTTTGGGATGAACATGGCATTAATCATAATTTCTCTGCCCCTAGAACTCCACAACAAATGGGGTTGTAGAAAGAAAAAATCATTCTTTAGAAGAAATAGTGAGAACTATGCTTAATGAGGCTGCTCTTCCTAAGTATTTTTGGGCAGATGCTATAAGTACAACTTGTTATGTAATGAACAGGGCCCTTATAAGGCCTATTTTAAAGAAAACCCTATATGAGTTATACAAGGGAAGAAAGCAAAATGTCTCACATTTTCATGTTTTTAGATGCAAATGTTTTGTTTTAAATAATGGAAAAGATAACTTAGGCAAGTTTGATGCTAAGTCTGATGAAGATATATTTCTTAGTTATTCAAATCATAGTAAAACTTTTCGTATATATAATAAAAGAACTATGACTATTGAAGAATCTATACATGTTGCATTTGATGAAACTGACCCAAATGGATCGAGAAAGGATCTTGTTATTGATGATGTTGCAGAAATCTTGGCGGAAACACATTTGGATAGCAAGGAAA
Organism: Ormosia semicastrata; assembly: GCA_029884595.1. Taxonomy (NCBI): domain Eukaryota; kingdom Viridiplantae; phylum Streptophyta; class Magnoliopsida; order Fabales; family Fabaceae; genus Ormosia; species Ormosia semicastrata. Next base: position 48,305,322 of record JAQQTO010000060.1, read on the forward strand.
AAGAAATTAAGGAGCAAGAAGATAAACAAAGACAAGAAGATTCACAAGCCTTGGAACTTCCCAAAGAATGGTGAACCTCAAAATATCATTCCCATGATCAAATAATCGGTCATGTATCTAAAGGTCTAAGTACTTGTAATTCTCTTAGAAATGCTTGTAATCACTTAGCTTTTGTTTCTCAAATTGAACCTAAGGATTTAATTGAAGCTTTTGATGATGAACATTGGATCTTAGCTATGCATAAGGAATTAAATCAATTTGAAAAAAATCAAGTTTGGGAATTAGTTGTTAGACCTAATGATCACCCTATAATTGGCACTAAATGGGTTTTTAGAAATAAACTTGATGAAAATGGATTAATAACTAGAAACAAAGCTAGATTGGTCACTAAAGGTTATAATTAAGAAGAAGGAATAGGTTATGAAGAAACCTATGCACCGGTAGCTAAATTAGAAGCTATTAGAATGTTACTTTCTTATGCTTGCATCATGGATTTCAAATTATATCAAATGGATGTTAAAAGTGCTTTTCTAAATGGCTTTATTCAAGAGGAGGTGTTCGTTGAACAACCTCTAGGTTTTGAAAATCATGAACTACCCAACCTTATTTTTAAACTTAAAAAGGCTTTATATGGCTTAAAGCAAGCTCCTAGAGCTTGGTATGAAAGGTTAAGTAAGTTTATTTTAGAAAATGGTTTTTCAAGAGGAAAAGTTGATACTACCCTTTTCATAAAAAATAAAAAGCATGACATTCTTCTTGTGCAAGTATATGTGGATGATATTATTTTTGGTGCTGCTAATGAATCCCTTTGCAAAGAATTTGCTAAGACAATACAGAACAAATTTGAAATGTCGATGATGGGAGAGCTGAATTTCTTCCTCGGACTTCAAATTAAACAAACAAATGAAGGGACATTCATAAGCCAAACCAAATACTGCAAGGAATTGCTCAAGAGATTCGAAATGGACAATGCTAAACACATGGCCACTCCAATGGGTACTTCTTGCTATTTGGACAAAGATAAAGGAGGTAAATAAGTAGAAATAACGAAATACAGAGGTACGATTGGATCCCTCCTTTATCTTACTGCAAGTAGGCCAGATATTACGTTTAATGTATGCATGTGTACTAGATATCAGGTAAACCCTAAGGAATCTCATTTAAGTGCTGTTAAACGAATAATGAAATGCCTAGTAGGCACTTCACAAATGAGCTTGTGGTATCCTAAGGGTGCCTCATGTAGCCTAATAAGCTATTCCGACTCTGATTTTGCTGGGTGCAAATTGGATAAAAAGAGTACTAGTGGGACATGCCACTTGCTTGGTAGTTCTTTAGTTTCTTGGCATAGCAAGAAACAAAATAGTGTGGCTTTGTCTACCGTTGAGGCTAAATATGTTGCAGCCGAGAGTTGTTGTGCTCAAATCCTATGGATGAAGTAACAACTTTTAGACTACGGTCTTCAGCTTGATCACATCCCGATAAGATGTGATAACACTAGTGCAATAAATATCTCTAAGAATCCCATTCTGTATTCCAGAACAAAGCATATAGAGATAAGACATCACTTTATCAGAGATCATGTACAAAAAAAGAATTGCATTCTTGAGTTTTTGAAACATCTAAGCAACTTGCAGATATTTTTACTAAACCCTTAGCAAAAGAAGCATTCTTTTATATTAGAGGAGAATTGGGCATAATTGATCAATCTAATATATGACTGCATGAATTTATTGCTTGAAGATTGCTTTTATCTCCCTTGAATGTTTTACTGACTTAAGCTTCGGAGATATCCCAAATCTTGTTTTGCAAGTACTTTATATTTGGGTAAGTTAATTCTCTTTTAAATCACATTCTGAATGCAGGTTTTATTGTGCCTTTTGATAGTTTTATTCGAATAAAACTAAGTTTATTCGAATAAACTGACTCCTATGTCAGTTTAGTGTTTGCTGTTATCTCTGTCTATTCGAATAAATTTAAGATCATTCGAATAAGCAGAAGCTTATTTCATCAGTCTTATTTGACTGATCTCTGTCTATTCGAATAAAATAAAGGTTATTCGAATAACCAGAGACTTGGTTTTATCAGTCTTAGTTTGGCATCTCTGTTTATTTGAATAACCCCTAGGTTATTCGAATAAATCTTATTAAATGGCCAAAACGTTTGGCTTTCCCAGATACTCTATTCGAATAGGTTCACCCTCTATTCGAATAAAACCCTAGCAGGAATCCTTGTTCAAATGCTTGACCCTTCAGTTTCTACGCAAGGTTTATTCGAATAAACCTCTGTTTATTTGAATAAACATGGGCCTCTCTTTAAATAGCCCCTGTGCGCCCAACCATTTCACTCCCTGTTTTCTCTTCTGTTCTTCACTTTCTCTGCCCACGCCTCCATCGTTTCTTTCTCTCATACTCTCCTCCACCATCTCCTTGACATCTCTCTCTCTCTTCCACACCTCCAATCACCATGGCCTCTTCCTCCAGCAAGTGCCCACGCATGAAGACTGCTCTATGCAACAATCCACTTGACTTGAGAAGGCTCTCCTCCAACGAAGAGCACTGTGGCCGCTTCTGTAACACCCCAAATTCTGACTATGTGAATAGTAATAGCAGAATTACACTGTTTTACATTTTTTGTGTGTTATAAAAATAGTTTGACTGTTCTGAGATCAGTTTTGATCATTTTGTGTGATTTGCTCCGAGTCAAGAAAATAATAATTTTCTGACTGGGAAAAATCTTATTTTAATTAATTAGAGCTGGGGGATCTTACTAAACCCAATTCTGATTGATATATATATTAATCTCATAATTTTTAGGATTTAACTGTGTAATAAAATAATTTTATATTTTTATAATATTATTTTATTCAACAGTGCCTACTGTCTTAAAAATAGTAGAAAAATTATTTTGTGGACCCGAAAAAGTTCGTGGGGCCCACATTTATGAAAAACAGTCAGCATAGCTGACTGGACAAATTCTAGCCAATAAGAGAAGGTCAACGAAGGTAGGCTTGACTTTCTAAACCAATTAGAATGAGTCAACAAAAGAAGCATTGACTTCTTTGTGAACCATTAGATTATAAAGCTTGTTGTAGAAGCTTTGATCTAAACCGTTGATCTGAACAATGGTGAAAAATGAATCTTGACAAAGCCACTAAGTGTTATCCGTTGAGTGAAGATGCCCATATTCGTTGAATTGGACTTTCTGAAACAATGCCAAAATCCATCGAAATTGAATATTTTAAGACCATGCTATATCCGTCGAATTTGAGATATCCGTCGAATTTGATATATCCATCGAATTTGAACTTCTGTTCAAATTTGTCGAATTTGATCTTCTGACTATTTGGTACTATGTTAAAATTCGTCGAGTGAAAATATTAAAATCTGTCGAGTGAGAAGGCTCATGTCCGTTAAGTAAGAATGTCAATTTTTGTCGAGTATGGATGCCAATGTTCGTCGAAATAGAATGATAATGTTCGTCGAGTTGTGATGCTAATGACCGTCAAGTAAGAATTTCTAGTCATTCAGTAAAGAAACTTCTCTAATGTCAAAATTCATCGAATTTGAATTTCTAATCATATAGTATTTTTGTCAGTTCGACAATTTGAAAATTTCTTCTACGTTAACACCCATCCGACGAATTGGGAATTCTGTTGATTTTTAGTTTATCCGACAATTTTTGATATTCGTCTGACAAAATCACCATTCGTCCGATAATTATCATTCGATGTAATGCTTATCCGACAAAGACTTGATTTTTGGCCATACTTGGGAAATAATGTTCTCTCATCATACAAGATTCTGTTATGTTAATTTCATCAAAAATTTCCTTTGAAACTCACGACCATGCAAAGACTTGAGGGTTCTACAAGGTTCTTGAACAATCCAATAACCTTGAAAGTCAAATGAATGACATCAGCCATGTGCATTCAGAATAGGATATTTTACTTCAAGTAAATCCTAAATTTTATCTAAGTTTATCCCATGGCAGCAGCACTCATAATTTCACTCTCACAGAATTACATTTTCTCTCTCATCAAAAAGCATCCATCTTTTCTCTAAAAAATCCTACGAACTGAAGCATCAATTTTCTTTCTTTTTTTCTTTATTGGTTCGGCCAAGCACCTTACAGACACCATCTATCACCTATAATTTCTATTCTCACCACTTCTTAAAACTAAACTGCATTCTAAACACTTTCCATGTAGAAAGTTTTCCCAAAATCACATCCTAAGTACTTCAAAATCCCACTTCTAGCTTACTTTCTTGGAGGTAAACTTTGGTTTTTATGGTTCAAATTTATGTTCATAATTTTCTAAGCCATGTTTGTTCCATGGTTTGTTATTTTTGAGCATTGTTTGTGATTTTACTAATTATTTTAGAATTGTTAGGAATTGTTGTGAGCCATACGAAAGTCAAGGAGAAGGAGGAGAGCTTGAAGGGTTTGTCTTCAAGAGGTAAGAGGGAGATTTAACCTCACCAACCAGGTTTTGGTGGTGTGAGGATGGTTTTGTACGGTGAAAAATTCATAAGGGTTCTTCACCGATTATTTGATTGTGTTTTTGTTATGTTTGATTGTGTTTCTATGCTTGCATGTGTGATTAAATGCTTAAAGCTTTGCTATTATGTGTGTATGTGAAATTATGAAAGCATGAGATTGTATGTGTAATTTTAGGATGTGAATAATATGATGAATCGATTGTATGTGTACTCCAAAGAGTACTGAGGCTTACGACTATACTATGGAAAAAGGACCAAAGTCCTTACACTGATGAATTAAAATGAGAACTGAGAGATTTAAATGAATTTGGAAAAATTTTGAGTATAGTAAAATAAAGTGATTTTATGAGTAGTAAAGAAAAGAAATAATGATTTTTGAAAAACAATACCATTTACTGATTTTTAGAGGAGTTATACCGCAAATTTTTATAAAAGAGGGACGATTTTGTAAATATTAATTTTGAGGGACTAATGGGTAAATATAAGTTTTTTGAGGGACTAAAGTGTAAATATGGAAAATGTTGAAAAATCGCTATGCGATTTCGAAAAGGCGACAGAATTGAGTCAAAATTGAGAAAATGTGGAAATATTACCGCGCGATTAAAATACAGTAATTATACTGTTAGATTATTGTATGGGACCTGAATATGTGATATGAAATAGAAATGTGAATAGTGCATGGTACATGCATTGGAAAGGTCCGATGGACTGTATGAGGCTAGTTGCCTAGGAGAGACTACACCTCCTGAGTGGGTGTGATATGCGTAGTGTAAGTCACTCGTTGACCTTGGGGGCATTGGGGTGCGGGTTGCCTACAATGGGCAGATGGTAGCTCTTCTGTACCGTGGGTTAGACCGACGCAACACACCAATGATCCGGACCGAGACACTATCCTTAATCAAGATCTGATAAAGACTATCGTGTATATACTGGATGTGCAAAACTTAGCACGTGGTCCAAGGCATGTTAGTACCAACAATTCTTTTCGATCACTCTCTCCGACTTGAGTTGTAGCTCCATGGAGTAGGAAATTGAGTCTGTGTGCATACATAAAATGATAGAGGGTATTATCATAATTTCTGTTTATGATAATTGATTTATTGATTCATTGATTATTGATAATGACATGACTATAATTATTGTGTATTACATGTTTTGTGATGATATTGATGTTAGTGGCATAATAGTAATTATGGTATGATAACTGTATGAGATATTGTATGTGTTTACCTTCATTACTGCCATACTGGTATTGGCGTAGGTGATCTCACCTCTTTGTATGTATGTTTGGTATTATTTTTATATTTGTTAAGACATCGAGCAAGAAAAAGAGCGAGAGACTGAGGAGGAGCAGATTCCTGCTGAGGACGTCGAGTTTTGAAGAAATGCAGATACCTAGTTTCCTTGGCTACCTGAGGTTTACATTCATCGGAGGAGATGAGGCATGGACTGTAGACTTAGAGAGAGAGAGTATCTATTACTTAGGAGACCTAAATATTAGACTGAGTAGACAACATTTAGGAAACCCTTACTTTTCTGTCAATATTTATGTACAACTAGAATTCCTAATATCTATTAGGCAGTATTGGGGAGCTTACTATCGTTCTCCTAGTACAGCTAGTATTGTGTTGTCTGCTTGGACACCTGTCCGTAGGACTGCACATCATGACGGATTCCTACGTGCTGAGGAATCTGAGGAGTACCCATCTGAGGGTTCTGCTGTCTAGTAGGATTTGGGCTATATGTTAGTTTTAAAGTTTAAAGTTTAAATATTTTGGAAGTCTAGTTTGTAAAATATTTAAGTACGACAGTACTAAAGGCTTGTATGTATATATATGATGTAAATTATGTGTAACCATGTTGTTATGTTTTTATTTTCTGCTAAGTTTAGCTTATTATCATCAAGAAATTTTATAACTCGTATTTATAATACAAGCGCGATATTTAACTAAAGGGTAATTTGGTAATTAAATAACATAAAGTGTGGCATCCTGAGGAGGGTGTTACAGCTTCATTGCGCACTTTTGGGAGTGAAACCTTGTCCAGCCCAAATACCTTGACCTCTCCTTCTTTTAGCAACACAGAGGCTTCGACTTTCTGACCCTATTGCAAAACCAGGGGGTTCTATAGCTCTGTTCTCACCGGGCTACTCTCTACCCAGCTCTGGTGAATATATTTTTCTGCAATCTGGCATTTGATGGCCAGAACCTCTTCTCCGAGGTCTGTGATCAAAACATTGTAATCACTCCGCAGGAATGGCAGACTCTGTTTGGGTTGCAGTTCATCGGCACTCTCGTTGAAGATGATGACAACCCATTTCTTGAGGAGTTCAACAGGATTCAGGCGATTGAGGACCTGCTAAAGCCTGGTCTAGCCTTGCTTGACAAGGGCCTCAAGGGTGGCATGCTGAAGAGCCAAGATAGGCTTCTGCATTACGTCTTTGCTCACATTTTGGCTCCCCGCGGTAGAAATTATGCCTACCTCAGTAAAGATGACATCTTCATGCTCTGGATCCTGAAGAATGGTCATCAGATCAATTGGCCTGTGTTTATCATGAAACACATGATGAAGGCCAAAGGAAAGGAAAAATCTGACTTGCCTTATAGTATTCTCATCACTACCTTGCTCAACAAGTATCCTCAGGTCTTGGAGACTGAGCGAGCCATCGCCTTATCTCATCATAACATCTTCAGTTCCTTCACTCTACACAAAATGAAGATGATCGAGACCGATGAAGGCTGGGTGTACCCAGATGAGGTTGCTGAGGATGAGTTAGACCCTGCTGACGCCCCTGCTGCGCCTGTTGTCCCTGCTGATGCTCTTGTTGCTGCTCCTGCTCCAGTTACCTTAGAGCAGATCATGGCTACCTTGCATGATAACCAAGCATATATGGAACATACCTTCTCTATTCTTTTTAATAGAATAGAAGGTATTGAACGTGAGGTTGTTGCCCTCCGATCTGCTTCACTTGCTCCTGCACCAACTCCTTCACCACCGCCTCCAGATACTTTCTTTTAGGAGTTGTTTAGATCTTAGGATCCTTGTTTTTGCTTGTGCTTTATTTGTTTCTGGCCTCTATATTTGCATCACTCATTGAAAAATGAATAAATGGAGTTTTGGTCTATTTTCTGAGTATGTTTTACAGTTATTTATTTCTCTTTTATATCTAGATATCTGTTTATGGGACTTACCCCATTTTTTGCTCATGACAAAAGGGGGAGAAATATTTGAGTTTAATTATTTGAATTGAGAAAAGATAGGTACAACTTAAAACGAGATTGGATTCAAATTAAAGGGGGAGCTGCTCACATATCTAATATACATTACCTCTTATATTTAAAGAGGGGAGTAAGCTTTTATACCTCTTTGTGAATTCCAATTATATGTACTAATTCTTTTTTCATTGATAGTTTGTCATCATCAAAAAGGGGGAGAATGTGTTTGGATATATGCCTTTGAAAACTTGTATTGATGATAACAAACGTGAAGACTAAAATGAAGATGATGGAAAGACCAAGTCCAAGATCTTATAAGAATAGCATTAGGACTTAAAGTCTTTTTTTGTACAGAGCTCACTTTAATATCTCTCTGTTTTGAAAGAAAAATAAAATTGGCCTTTTGAAATAAATTATCCTAAAACTATTTTTTAATAGATTTATTTGAATAATGTTCATGCTATTCGAATAAAACCTTTCAGCATTTCTTGTTTCCTAAACTACTATTCGAATAACCACTTAAGTTATTCGAATAATGTTTTTTTAATCTTGCTGAAAGATTCTATTTTCTAAAATGGCTATTCGAATAATACATTGCCTATTCGAATAAAAGGGCGTCCAGAACTGTTTTTCTTAAATGAGTTATTCGAATAACTCAGTCGTTATTCAAATAATCTTGGTTTTTTTCAGAACTCTATTTTTAAAGAGTTATTCGAATAAATTTCATGTTATTCGAATAACCCATATCAATTTGCTTTTCACGATGGTTTCATGAATAGTGTTATTCGAATAACAGCTTAAGCTATTCGAATAAACACGTCGTTTATGAACATTGATATGGAAATAAGTTTTAGAATTTATGAGTTTTAATTATACCCAGCGGCTATTTCTTTGAATTTTCTCTATAAATAGAAGCCTTGGGTCTTCTCTAAAATTGCCTAACACTCTGAACTATTTTCTACTTGCTCTAACTTAAGAAATTATTTCTATGCTCTATTTTCGATTAAAACTTTGAGATATTTCAGTGAGAGCTCAATTAGCACTTCAATTTGTAAAATTTTCTCTGAGTGAGAGTTTCTCTTCATCTACTTTCTGCTATTCTATATCGAGGGTGAGGTATCCCTGCAGGCTAAGGCTTTAGTACAAGGGTAGAGTTTTCCTATGTGTGAAAAGTGCTCTTTTGTGTAACAGTTGCAAGCACCTATTGAAACTTGTATACATAGTGAAAAATCTCAGCTTTTGTTTCGAGGACTGGACGTAGACCACAAGTGGGTTAATGGTCCAACCAGGATAAATACTGTGCCTACTTCTGTCTTCTTAATCTCTTTATTTTATACAATTTTATTTTATTGCCCATTTATTTTTCGCTATTCTTAAAGTTTCTTTTCTTCATCTCGTTCCTTCTGTGCATTTATTTAATAAGTTTCAATATTCGTATTTTAATTAAAAGAGGTTTTGCGAAAACTTTTATACTCATTTCACCCCTCTCTTGAGTACTGGAAGCCACTTGGTAACAGATGTACCTAGATTACCACCAAAAAGAGAGATAGAGTTTTATATCGATCTTGTACCAGGAGCAGGTCCCATATCAATTGCATCGTATCGTATGTCACCATCAGAGTTAGTAGAGTTGAAAAAGCAGTTAGAAGAGTTGTTGGAAAAACAGTTTACGAGACCTAGTGTTTCACCTTGGGGAGCTCCAATGTTGCTAGTCAGGAAGAAGGATGGAACTTCACGTTTATGTGTTGACTACCACCAGCTGAACAAGGCCATGATAAAGAACAAGTATCCACTACCAAGGATCGATGATCTAATGGATCAATTGAAGGGGACAGCTGTCTTTTCAAAGATAGATCTGCGATCAGGATATCACCAGATTCGTGTTAAGGTAGAGGATATACCTAAAATAGCTTTTCAGACGCGTTATGATCATTATGAATATCTCGTAATGCCATTTGGTGTGACGAATGCTCCTGCTATATTCATGGATTACATGAATAAGATATTTCATCCATACCTAGACCAGTTTGTCATTGTTTTTATCAATGACATTCTGATCTAATCTCGAAGTCAGGAATAGCATGCTGAACACCTCAGTATAGTTCTTCAGATTTTGAAAGAGAAAAAGTTGTACGCAAAATTATCGAAATGCGAATTTTGGTTGGATGAAGTTCAGTTTCTGGGTCATGTAATTTCTAAGGATGGAATTGCAGTGGATCCAGCTAAGGTGGAGACGGTTCTTCAATGGGAAAGACCAAAGACTGTGACAGAGATCCAGAGTTTTGTTGGATTAGCTGGATTTTATCGAAGATTTATTAAAGGTTTTTCCAAGATCGTCGGACCTCTAACGCAACTTGCAAGGAAGAACCAAGTTTTTAATTGGACAGATAAGTGTGAAGAAAGTTTCCAAGAGTTGAAGAAGAAGTTGACTACTGCACCAGTGCTGATCCTACCAAATCCAAATAAGTCTTTTGAGGTGTACTGTGATGCTTCTTATCAAGGGTTAGGATGCGTGCTGATGCAGAATAGGAATGTTGTAGCATATGCTTCTAGACAGTTGAAGGTTCATGAAAGGAATTATCCAACACATGATTTGGAGTTGGCTGTATTTGTTTTTGCACTAAAGATATGGAGACACTTTTTGTATAGGGCTACGTTCAACGTCTTCAATGACCACAAAAGTTTAAAGTACTTGTTTGACCAAAAATAATTAAACATGAGGCAGAGAAGGTGGTTGGAATTTTTAAAGGATTATGATTTTCAACTCCAATATCACCCTGGAAAAGCAAATGTTGTAGCGGATGCTTTGAGTCAGAAAATGCTCAGTGTTTCTGCTATGATGGTTGAAGAGGAAAAAATAATTAAACAATTTAAAGATATGTGGTTGTCAGTGGAATTGGTACTTGGAAGGATGCGTCTGAATACAGTCACTATTCTGAATGATCTATTGGAAGAAATTCGAGAGAAAAGGGAAGATGATCAGTTTTTACAGAACAAGAGAGAATTTTTGAAGCAAGGCGATAAGGCAACTATTGAGGAAGGATCTGACGAAGTCTTAAGGTTCAAAAGAAGGATTTGTATACCCGATGATCCCGATCTTAAGAAAGCAATTCTTGGTGAAGCTCATACTAGCAGATTGAGTATACATCCTGAAATGACCAAGATGTATCAAGATCTGAAACGTTTGGTTTGGTGGCCTAGAATGAAGAGAGAAGTTGCTGAGTACGTGGCATCTTGTCTAGTATGCCAGAAAGCAAAGGTTGAGCACTAAAGACTAGTAGGCATGTTACAGCCTCTTACTATTCCCGAATGGAAATGGGATAGTATTGCAATAGATTTTGTTACAGCATTCTAAAGACTAGGAAACCTTATGATTCTATTTGGGTCATTGTTGATTAGCTTACGAAGTCTGCTCACTTATTGCTAATCAATATTAAGTATTCAATGGAGAAGTTGATCCAGTTGTACATTGGTGAAATAGGTAGACTTCACGGTGTACCTACTAATATCATATCTGATAGAGATCTGAGGTTTACATCGAGGTTTTGGAAAAGCTTATATGAAGCAATGGGAACTAAATTGTGTTTGAGTTCAGCTTATCATCCACAGACAGATGGACAAACGGAGAAGACTATACAATCTCTAGAGGATTTGCTGAGAGCTTGTGTATTAGAGCAACGAGGGAGTTGGGATGAATTCTTACCTTTGGTGGAATTTATCTATATTAACAGTTTTCACTCAAGCATAGGGATGGCACCCTATGAAGCTCTTGATGGACGACGACGCCAAACACCTTTGTGTTGGTATCAAGATGGGGAAAGTATGACTGTCGGACCCAAAATGGTGCAGTAAACCATAAAAAAGGTAAAGATGATTCAAGAGAAGATGCGGGCAACTCAGAGCAGGCAGAAAAGCTATGCTAATAAACGAAGAAGACCTCTTGAATTTGAGGAAGGTGAGCATGGGTTTTTGTGAGTAACACCTAGGACTGGTGTTGGCAGGGTTATAAAGTCCAGAAAAATCTCTCCTAAATTCACTAGACCTTATCAAATTCTTCGTCGGATAGGTCCAGTTGCATACCAAATAGCTTTACCACATTTTCTTTCAAATCTTCATAATGTTTTTCACGTATCCCAATTGAGGAAGTATATCCCTGATCCTTCGCATGTTATACATCCCGATGAAGTGTAATTGGAAAAAAAAATTGACGTAAGAGGCACTTCCTGTTAAGATTGAAGATAGGAGGGTGAAGCAACTTAGAGGTAAAGCTATTCCATTAGTGAAGGTAATTTGGAATGAGACCACCGGAGATGCTACTTGGGAAATGAAGGAGAAAATGAGGGAACAGTATCCTTAGTTATTTTAATGTATGATGAATTTCGGGGACGAAATTTTTTTAGAGGGGGAGAGTTGTAACATCCCAGATTTTGGCTATTTTATAGTAATGACTAAATTTCACTGTTTTGTGTTTTCTGTATGCTATAAAATTAATTTGACTGTTCTGAGACTGTTGTTGATTGTTGTATGAGATTTGCTCCGGGTTAGGAAAATAATAATTTTCAGGTCGGGAAAAATCTTATTTGATTTATTCGGAGACGGGGGATCTTACTAAACCTGAATCTGAGAGACACAGAAATTAATCTTTTAATTTTTAGAATTTAACTGTGAAATAAAAATATTTCTCAGAAAATTATCTGCTATTTTATTTATAGCAGTTCCTACTATAAATTATTGGACCTGGTATAATTTATTTGACAGAAAATATACTTAGAATATTTTCTGTAACCTAATTTAAAATGAACCAATAGAAACAAGCCAAAAATGATGGTTGGACTTTTCTAACCAATAGGAAATGGTCTACGTTGAAAAGTTTGACTAGTTACAAAGTAACTAAATAAAACTAATTTAGTTGCCTAAATTGCCTAATTAGAAACTAAATGAAACTAGCCTAGTTACTAATTAGTTAGGATCTAGTTACTAGCTAAATATCCTAATTTCATCTAGAAGCAAGTGATTAGGCATGACATACTCAATGACCTAATTCACTAGTTAGCTATATAACTAAATACTTAATCAAGTAACTAGAAAACCTAATCTAGTTAGTTGTTATTTGATTAAAATGTAACTAGAACTAAATTAGAAACAAACTTGGTTAGCTTTTCCTATAGAGCCACACGGCCAAGTGGATTCTCCAAGCTTCTTGAATGGTCTTTTATGACCATTTGGTGATCATAAGGTGACATAGGCCATGTGATGTTTAATGTGAACACAAAGGTGATATTTTTACTATCATAATTATCTTCTAATTTTCCTATACTCCTACACGGTTTTAACTCTCCAAGTTTACTATCGATATTCATTTTCTCTCACAAAAAAGCTAAAGCCTTCATCTTCTCTCAAAACTTTCAAGAACGCCTTTTCCTTTCTTTTTCTTCCTTGGAGTTTCGGCCAACCACCCAAATCCTATTTCCAATCTTCTATAATTTTACTTCTCTACATTTTCTAAACCTAAACCATATTCTAAACACTTTTCATCTTGGAGGTTTTGCCTAAATCAATCTCTAAGGGCTTCAAAAACTAAGCTTTGGTTTACTTCTCTAAAGGTAATTTATTGAATCTTTGATTCTAAATTGGAGATTTGATTTTCTAGACCATGATTGATCCATGTGTTGGTGTATGCCCTAGAGGCCAATACATTTTCTGTATTTATATACATTCTATTATGCTATTTTTATATATGAGGCATTTCATTTATTGTGTTCTTTTTGATAAACATAATAAAGTCCTTAGAATAGTAAGTTTGATGCCATAGGACATCAAGTGGATGACTTGATCGCGAGATCCTTTTGGTTACAACACTATTCTTAAATGTCCCTAGTCAAGTATTATTGTTAATTAGGACAACAATAATACATTGAGACTAGTATGTGCATAGACTGATGACCATATCTCATGGGTCATGGATATGAGATATCAAGTCTTCACATGGGTGCATATTAGAGTAATGATGTACTGGACTGACCCACCATGAGAACTGTAACATCCCAAAAATTCTTTATTTCATTATAAACGATCATTTTATAATATTTATGATTCTTAAGAATTTTTGTGGATTTTTCTAGAAATGATGAATATTTTAATATATTCTTCATTTTACGTGTACACTGAGCGGAGCTGGGGAAAATAGAATATTTTTCCTGAGGCTGGTAAACCTTGAACTATCAACGTGTCAACAAGGGATCTTACTAAACCCGAGGCCGGGCACAGTTTGCGAGGTTTGCATCTTTAAGGGGTTTATCAGCTAGAAAAAATCGCGGTATCATAAAATTATCGGATGAGTAATAAAATATTATTTTCATCACTTGTAATTTTATTCATTGAGAAAATAATTCTACAGTGTAATTAATCATCTATCAGATGTATTTAATTTGGAGACAAGCTTACTATGCACCTTATCGAGAAACGTGCGAAGCTTCTTAAGGAAGCTTCTTCCAACCATTTTATTTTATTTTTCTTTCTCCTCCTTTCCTTGGGTGCTGCACGTTTGGCTATTTGGGAGTCTAATTCATTTTCTTTCTCATATTTTCCCCTTCTCCCTGTATGCAGCTCACTATTCACTCATCTTTCTCTCTTCTCTTTCACCCCACAACAGCAACACCATCCACCCACACCTCTATTTTGTTCTTCAAACCGTCACAATCCTAGCACCATTTTGTGTTGGAGGACCACCATCATTGAGGAAATCATCTTCAAAGTTCTGCCATTTTCTCCATCTCCATTCTCTTACGTCTTTGAAGCTTAAAGGTTAGAGCTTTAAGGTAAAGCTCTTAGCTTTTTCTCCCTCTCTTCTCATTTTCGTAACCCACTGTCATTTTGATGACAATGGGTATCCATTTCAATATTTGGATTCTGATTTTTGCAAGTTTAAATGTTTAAGGATTTCCTGGAAGCTGAAAACGTACTTTCTGACCAAAAAGGAGCAACCTTTCTTTGTGCTTCTCTAAGGTAAGAGGAAGACACTCCTCCTCAACCTATTTTAGCATTTAGGAACGTCTGTGATTGGTGTTGAGGGTCATTATGTTTTTGCATGTTATTTGTATTGTATGTGTGCTATTTGGTTGTTTGTGTATTTTGATATATATCTGGATGTATTGGAATGTGTATTATGGAAGGGAATGACGTCCGACTAGTTCTCGGATGGTTACGGTGTTGAGCCTAGAAATTTGGAAATTTCATGTGAAAACTAGTAACAGTATGAACCCCTGGCCACACTCGTCGAATATGATATCCTAATCATTTAGTAAAATGTTAAAATCCGTCGAGTATGAACCCCTGGCCAAACTCGTCGAATTTGATATCCTAATCATTTAGTGAAATGTTAAAATCCGTCGAGCATGAACCCCTGGCCAAACCTGTCGAATTTGATATCTTGATCACTTAGTAAAACGTTAAAATCCGTCGAGCATGAACTCCAGGCCAAACCAGTCGAATTTGATATCTTGATCACTTAGTAAAATGTTAAAATCCGTCGAGTATGAGCTCCTGGCCAAACCCATCGAAATTGATATCCTGATCATTTAGGAATGTTAAAATCCATCGAATTAGAGTTTCTGACCAGTGTTTTCATCGGTTCGACACTTGGGAGATTTCTCCAACGTCGACACCCACATCCATCGAATTAGGACTTCTGCTGACCTTCTGGAAAAATTTGACAGTTTTGATCTCCGTTCGACAGAACCTCCATCCGACAGAAATTGATTTTTAGCCAATCTTGTTATAAAATGTTCTCCCATCTTTCATCCTTCTGCCATGTTATTTTTCGTCAAATGGGAGCCTGAATTTTCCACTAAATACATTGTCTCCGTCGAATTCACAAGTATGGGTTATCACCCAACACCAAGCAATTTAAGCTGTGACTTTGTTGGTGATTCCGGCCGTGTATCTTCTTGGACTCAAAACCTTTGGACTAATAAAAGCATATTAATCCTAAATAATTGGATGACTAGAAATTAATTAGGGATTCATAAACAGGGAAGAACATGAGTATGGGTGAGCTTGTGAGGCACACAATGAATTCAATGGTTGACTTCTATCATGACTAGGAATGGAAATTGTAGCTATCCTTAAAATGTACTATTGACTTGTTGTGGACTCCGTGAATGGGATCAAATCTTGTTGTTAAATGATATGACATGCATTTGAAGCATGATGGACCTAGTTGGTCACGAAGAGCATGATTAAGTTATGCATTGAACTAAAAGAATGTGATTATCCGTTGGACTTGGTTAAGGCCGGTAGCCTAGGAGTTGAACTTACACCTTTGTGCGGGTGCGAATAGACAAGTGTAGGTTACTTGTTGACCTTGGGGGCATTAGGGTGCGGGTACCTCGCAATGGGTAGTTGGTAGCTCTTTGTCCGTGGGGCAGATCGATGCAAACACACTGACGATCCGGACTGAGACACTGTCCTATGTCGAGATCTGTGTAGAATGTCTTATAAAATGCCATGATGTGCACGATGATAGTTTGAGAATTATAGCACTTGAGGGCCTGGGCAGCCAAGGAATACAGACATACCTCCTGATCGTTCTCTCCGACTGTTTTGTGTCTAGCTCTATGGAGTAGGATTTTGGTTACTGAGAGCATGTGCATAGTGAGTCCATGAATTGTCTTGCATTTATTGTTATTATAGTTTGGAATTGTTGTATTATTGGTATGTATATGACTGCCTGGAACTATTTAGTTGATCATAACTGCTACTGAATGTTTATTACCATTATCGCTGTCATGAATGCTATGTGGGCGCTTTGCGCCGTTTGGTTTCTTGGTACTATAATTGGTAATGATGGTAGGATGTCTTACCTCTTTTTCGTCTCTCCATTACTGTTTTGTCTGTATACTGCGTTCCATAGAAGACAATGGCAAGGAACCAAAAGCTCCCGACATTGTTGGTTTTTAGCCTTATCACGACTGAGCGACTGCAGAAGAATATGGAGCCACGCACGCAGAGATTTTTGGGAGATGTGCACCTGACTTTCTTGGGAGGGCCAGAGTGTTGGCACATCAACTATGGTTCTGAGCGTTGCGTCTATACGGGGGATGTATCGATATCTCTAGCCTGGAGGCGCCACGAGCCACCTGTCTTCACCTGCTATATTAGTCTACGTTTGGAGTTTCAACTACCGATACGTGAGATGTGGGGTGACCGTTATTTCACTCCGCGGGAAGACTCTTTTCGTTCCACAGCTCGGGCCCTGTCCCGTAACTCTGCGACTCCTATAGTGATTTCCTCTGACGAGGAAGATCCTGAGGAAGATCCCGAGGAAGTCCCTGAGGACTACTCCGAAGAGGATCCTGACACGATTCCTCCTCACTTGAGGGATTGACTTTACTTGTAGCTACTGAGGGCTACTAGTATTTTATTTTGGGGGCCTGATGTTTTTGCCTGTAGTAGCTGTATATTCTGATACCATGGAGATTTGTATGTATAATCCTTTGGGGGCA
This sequence comes from Ormosia semicastrata, assembly GCA_029884595.1. NCBI lineage: Eukaryota > Viridiplantae > Streptophyta > Magnoliopsida > Fabales > Fabaceae > Ormosia > Ormosia semicastrata. Next base: position 48,322,539 of record JAQQTO010000060.1, read on the forward strand.
GGTATAGTTTTGCTTTTTGATGTACCAGGCTTTGTAACTAAATAGTTTGATAAATATATATAATGATGCAACGTTGATTCCTATGTATGCTTTACTTCTGTTTCATCCTTTGTTTCCATTTATGATTCGTCAACATGGTTATTAATTATGATTATTATAACAAAAAAAAATATACTTGCCAATTTAATTACCCAACTATAATCAAGTAAATATACATATTATTAAAATGAACCGGGTCTTAACTTACACAATTTTATTTCCGCATTGTAATAGACAATGTGACGTTCCCTTATGAAAAGGGGCGTTACATTAAGTTGGTATCAGAGCTCCGATTTATGTTTCTTTGTGTCTTGTGGTTGAGTCTGTCTTGTTTGTGCTGTATGTTCTCTGAATAGTATACGTAAAGGTGTATTGTTTGGTGTTCCTAGTGAATGCAACTGACTTTTCTATGTTTTCAGTTAATCTGATCTAAGAAAGTAAGATGGCGCGAAGGGAAGATATAGCAGCGACTATTACAGCAATGCAGAGGATGGCTGAGGCTGTCACACAACAAACCGAGCAAGCTGCTCAGCAGCAAAAGAGAGTTGCACAACAACAAGAGCGAGCTGCTCAACAGCTAGAGGCTACTGCTGATGCTCAGAATTTGGCAGAGTTTCGACGCCATAACCCTCCTCAATTCAAGGGAGAATTTGATCCGGACAAGGCTAGTCTGTGGATCAAGGAATTGGAGAAAGTCTTTCAAGGAATGAACTGCGCCGAGACAAGAAGGTAAACTATGCAACATTTATGCCGGTAGGCAATGCTGAAAATTGGTGGAATGGAGTGCAGTAGATGCTGGATGCTGCGAACTGAGAGATTACTTGGGGCTTATTCAAGGAAAAGTTCTTGGATAAGTATTTTCCTGTGAGCGCAAGGCATGCGAAGGAGTCGGAATTCCTCGGCCTGCGACAAGGAAATATGACTGTTAGTGAGTACGCAGCGAAATTCAAAAACTTGTCACAGTTTTTGACGTACTTTCAGAACTAACCAGATGAAGCATGGAAATGCCGAAGATTCATGGAGGGACTGAGGTATGAAGTGAAGAAGGCTGTGATCACCTTGAGGATCAATGAATTCTCACAACTACTAGATACTTACTGTGATGTAGTGGCTCTGGAACAATCTAGAGACACGAGGAGCAGAAACTTTGGGCCTACGAGATTCCAGAGAGGCGGCAGTAATAGTGCTAACCATTTCCAGAAGAAGCCGTACTCCCAACCCACGGGGAATCAGCAACAAGCCATGGGTGGAAGTTCTAGTGGAGGTTCTACTGGGAACCGGACTGGCCCGAACACAGCGTATCCTACTAGATGTCTAAAGTGTGGGAAAGACCATCTCACAAAGGACTGTACCATGAAGGGATTCATCTGCTTCAAATGTGGCAAACCTGGCCACGTGTCCCAAGACTGTAATCAAGCGAAGACCGAACCTTCAGTGAATGCTGCAAGAGCCAAGAAACCACAAGCTGGAGGGCGAGTCTACACTATGAGCGGAGCTGAGGCCTCCGAATCCAAAGATTTGATTTAGGGGGATGGTACCATAGAAGGTAATCTTTTAACTGTGCTGTATGACTCTGGGGCAACCCATTCCTTCATATCATATGACTGTGTGCAAAGACTGGGTCTACCTGTGTCGTCTTTACCTTTTGACTTAACTGTTTCTACCCCTACTGATAAATCGGTAGTTACTACCAAAGTCTGTCTAAATTGTCCATTGGTTGTTGAAGGTCGAACCTTTTCGATCGATCTGATCTGTTTACCCCTTTCCGAACTAGATATTATCTTAGGGATGGACTGGTTGTCTTCCAACCATGTTCTGTTGGACTGTTCCAGAAAGACCATAGTTTTTCCCGTAGAGGAGAATTCTAGATTTTTGACGGCCAACCGAGTTCAAGCTCTCTTGAAAGAAAGAGCTCACAATTACATGTTATTGTCTTCTTTGAAAGTCAAGAACGAGGTTTATGTGAACACAATTCTAGTGGTGAATGAGTTTCTAGAAGTCTTTCCGGAGGATGTACCTGGTTTACCACCGGCTCGAGAGATAGAGTTTGCTATCGACCTAGTACCGGGAGCTGGTCCCGTGTCTATAGCACCTTATAGGATGGCACCGACAGTGTTAGCTGAGCTCAAGAAATAGTTAGAAGAGCTTTTGGAAAAGCAATTTGTCAGACTAAGTGTGTCACCATGGGGAGCACCAGTGCTGTTAGTTCGCAAGAAGGATGGCACATCAAGATTGTGTATGGACTATCGGCAGCTGAACAAAGTAACGATCAAGAACAAGTATCCACTCCCGAGAATTAATGACTTAATGGACCAACTGAAGGGAGTAGCAGTGTTTTCAAAGATCGATCTGCGATCTGGGTATCATCAGATACGAGTGAAGACGGAGGATGTACCCAAGACAGCTTTTGTACCCGATACGGTCATTACGAATACCTCGTGATGCCGTTTGGCGTGATGAATCCACCAGCTATCTTCATGGATTACATGAACTGAAGCTTTCATCCTTACTTGGACGGATTCGTAGTGGTCTTCATTGATGACATTCTGGTATACTCTCAAAATCGGGAGGACCATGCTGAGCACCTCAGTATAGTTCTTCAGATTCTGAAGGAGAAGGAACTGTATGCCAAACTGTCAAAATGTGAGTTCTGGCTGGAAAAAGTTAAGTTTCTGGGTCACATGATCTCAAAGGATGGGATTGCAGTGGATCCATCGAAGGTGGAGGCAGTGCTACAATGGGAAAGACCAACGTCCTTGACGGAGATCCGAAGCTTCGTGGGTTTAGCGGGATATTACCGGAGGTTCATTGAGGGATTCTCCAAGATTGCTGGACCACTTACACAACTCACAAGGAAGAACCAAGCTTTTGAGTGGACCGACAGTTGTGAGCAAAGTTTCCAAGAGTTGTAGAATCAACTGACTACCTCACCGGTGTTAGTGCTACCCGATCCGAAGGAGCAGTTTGAAATGTACTGTGACGCTTCATACCAAGGGCTAGGATCTGTACTTATGCAGCATGGAAGAGTAGTGGCTTATGCTTTAAGGCAGTTGCGAGTGCATGAGAAGAACTACCCGACGCACGACTTGGAGTTAGAGGCTGTAGTTTTTGCTCTGAAGATATAGAGACATTTTCTCTATGGAGCGACGTTTAACATTTTTAGCGATCACAATAGTCTGAAATATTTGTATGATCAGAAGGAGTTGAACATGAGGCAGCGAAGGTGGTTAGAGTTCTTGAAGGATTATGATTTCCAACTTCTGTATCACCCTGGCAAGGCAAATGTTGTGGCAGACGCTCTAAGTAGGAAGATGATCAGTGTCTCTGCCTTGATGATCAAGGAAAAGGATATGTTAGAGCAATTCAGAGATGTGTGGTCTTTTGTGGAGTTAGAACCTGCAAAGATTTGCATGAATATGGTTACCATCACAAGTGAGCTAATGGATGACATAAGGGAAAAGCAGAAGATTGACAAGTTCTTATAAGAAGTGAGAGAGCAAGTGGAGCAAGGAAATGAAACAGAGTTTGCGGAAGGAAAGGATGGAATTCTGAGGTTTCGTGGAAGAGTTTGTATTCCCCGAGACAAAGAGCTTAGAGAATATATTATCAACCATGCTCCTACAAGCCAGTTGAGTATGCATCCAGGCATAACAAAAATGTACCAAAACTTGAATAAGTTGTTCTGGTGGCATGGAATGAAGAGTGACGTCACTAGACGTGTATCGACTTGTCTAGTCTGTCAAAAAGCTAAGGTAGAACATCAGAGACCAGCGGGATTGCTACAACCGTTGTCTATTCCGAAATGGAAGTGGGACAGTATTGCAATGGATTTTGTAGTCGGATTGCCAAGGATAAGAAAAGGTCATGATTCGATTTGGGTAATTGTGGACCGACTCACGAAATCGGCACACTTTCTCCCGATCGACATAAAATACAAACTGGAGAGATTGACTCAGATCTATATTGGAGAAATCGTTAGACTGCACGGTGTGCCTACAAGTATTGTTTCGGATAGAGATCCGAGATTTACTTCAAATCTCTGGGAGAGTTTGTAAGAAGCGTTGGGGACGAAGTTACGTCTGAGTTCTGCGTATCACCCATAGACCGATGGTCAATCAAAGAGGACAATCCAATCTTTGGAAGATTTGCTTAGAGCTTGTACCATAGAGCAAACTAGAAGTTGGGATGACATTCTACCCTTGATAGAATTCAGCTACAATAACAGTTATCATTCGAGCATTGGGATGTCACCCTATGAAGCTCTGTATGGACGACGGTGTCGAACAACTCTGTGTTGGTATCAAGACGGCGAGCGCCTTACTATTGGACCAGAGATTATACAGCAGACAACTGAAAAGGTTAAGATGATTCAGGAAAAGATGAGGACGGCTCAGAGTCGACAAAAGAGTTATGCAGACCAAAGGAGAAAGCCTCTTGAGTTTGAGGAAGGCGAGCATGTATTCCTGAAAGTCACACCTACGACTGGGGTAGGCCGGGCTTTAAAATCTAGAAAACTCACTCCAAAATTTCTTGGACCATATCAAATCATTCGCCGAGTAGGTCCTGTAGCCTACCAAATAGCCTTACCTCATTTCCTTTCGAACATACATGATGTTTTCCATGTGTCACAACTTTGAAAATACCTTTCTGATCCAAGTCATGTCATAGCACCGGATGCAGTACAATTAAAAGAAAACTTAACTTATGTGACACCTCCTATAAGAATTGAGGATAGAAGGATAAAGTAATTAAGAGGCAAAGAGATCGCATTGGTGAAAGTAATCTGGAACGAGGTGACTGGAGATGCAACCTGGGAGCTGGAAGACAAGATGAAGGAGCAACACCCACAGTTATTCTAAGGTATGCAAATTTCGAGGATGAAATTCCTTTTTAGAAGGGGAGTGTTGTAACATCCCAAAAATTCTTTATTTCATTATAAATGATCATTTTATAATATTTATGATTTTTAGGAATTTTTGTGGATTTTTCTAGAAATGATGAATATTTTAATATATTCTTCATTTTGCGTGTACACTGAGCGGACCCGGGAAAAATAGAATATTTTCCCTAAGGCTGGTAAACCTTGAACTGTATACGTGTCAATGGGGGATCTTACTAAATCCGAGGTCGGGCACAGTTTGCGTGGTTTACGTCTTTTGAGGTTATTTGCTAGATAAAATCGCGGTATCATAAAATTATCGGATGAATAATAAAATATTATTTTCTTTACTTGTAATTTTATTCACTGAGAAAATAATTCTACAGTGTAATTAATCATCTGTCAGATGTATTTAATTTGGAGACAAGCTTACTATGTACCTTATCGAGAAGCGCGTGAAGCTTCTCAAGGAAGCTTCTTCCAACCATTTTATATTTTTTTTCTCTCTCCTCCTTTCCTTGGGTGCTGCATGTTTGGCTATTTAGGGGTCTAATTCATTTTTTTTCCCACATTTTCCCTTCCTCCCTGTACGCAACTCACTATTCAATCATCTTTTTCTATTCTCTTTCACCCCACAGCAACAACACCATCCACCCACACCTCCATTTTGTTCTTCAAACCGTCACAATCCTAGCACCATTTTGTGTTGGAGGACCACCATCATTGAGGAAATCATCTTCAAAGTTCTGCCATTTTCTCCACCTCCATTCTCTTACGTCTTTGAAGCTTAAAGATTGGAGCTTTAAGGTAAAGCTCTTAGCTTTTTCTCCCTCTCTTCTCATTTTCGTAACGCACTGTCATTTTGATGACAATAGGTATCCATTTCAATATTTGGATTCTGATTTTTGCAAGTTTAAATGTTTAAGGATTTCCTGGAAGCTGAAAACGTAATTTCTGACCAAAAAGGAGCAACCTTTCTTTGTGCTTCTCTAAGGTAAGAGGAAAACACTCCTCCTCAACCTATTTTAGCATTTAGGAACGTCTGTGATTGGTGTTGAGGGTCATTCTATTTTTGCATGTTGTTTGTATTGTATGTGTGCTATTTGGTTGTTTGTGTGTTTTGATATATATCTGGATGTAGTGGAACGTGTAATATGGAAGGGAATGACTTCCGACTGGTTCTCGGATGGTTACAGTGTTGAGCCCAAAATTTTGGAAATTTCATGTGAAAACTAGTAATAGTATGAACCCCTGGCCAAACTCGTCAAATATGATATCCTAATCATTTAGTAAAATGTTAAAATCCGTCGAGTATGAACCCCTGGCCAAACTCGTCGAGTTTGATATCCTAATCATTTAGTGAAATGTTAAAATCCGTCGAGCATGAACTCTTGCCAAACCCGTCGAATTTGATATCTTGATCACTTAGTAAAATGTTAAAATCCATCGAGCATGAACTCCTGGCCAAACCCGTTGAATTTGATATCTTGATCACTTAGTAAAATGTTAAAATCTGTCGAGTATGAGCTCCTGGCCAAACCCGTCAAAATTGATATCCTGATCATTTAGGAATGTTAAAATCCGTCGAGTTAGGATGACAGATCCGTCGAATTAGAGTTTTTGACCAGTGTTTTTGTCGGTTCGACACTTGGGAGATTTGTCCAACGTCGACACCCACATCCGTCGAATTAGGACTTCTGCTGACCTTCTGGAAAAATTTGACAATTTTGATCTCCGTTTGACAGAACCTCCATCCGACAGAAATTGATTTTTAGCCAATCTTGTTATAAAATGTTCTCCCATCTTTCATCCTTCTGCCATGTTATTTTTCATCGAATGGCAGCCTCAATTTTCCACTAAATACATTGTCTCTGTCGAATTCACAAGTATGGGTTATCACCCAACACCTAGCAATTTAATCTGTGACTTTGTTGGTGATTCCGACCGTGTATCTTCCTGGACTCAAAACCTTTGGACTAATAAAAGCATATTAATCATAAATAATTGGATGACTAGAAATTAATTAGGGATTCATAAACAGGGAATAACATGAGTATGGGTGAGCTTGTGAGGCACATAATGAATTCAATGGTTGACTTCTATCATGACTAGGAATGGAAATTGTGGTTATCCTTAAAAGGTACTATTGGCTTGTTGTGGACCCGTGAATGAGATCAAATCTTGTTGTTAAATGATATGACATGCATTTGAAGCATGATGGACCTAGTTGGTCACGAAGAGCATGATTGAGTTATGCATTGAACAAAAAGAATGTGATTATCCGTTGGACTTGGTTAAGGCCGGTAGCCTAGGTGTTGAACTTACACCTTTGTGCGGGTGCGAATAGACAAGTGTAGGTTACTTGTTGACCTTGGGGGCGTCAGGGTGCGGGTACCTCGCAATGGACAGTTGGTAGCTCTCTGTCCGTGGGGCAAACCGATGCAAACACACTGACGATCCGGACCGAGACACTGTCCTATGTCGAGATCTGTGTAGAATGTCTTGTAAAATGCCATGATATGCACGATGATAATTTGAAAATTATAGCACTTGAGGGCCTGGGTAGCCAAGGAATACAGACATACCTCCTGATCGTTCTCTCTGACTATTTTGTGTCTTTTTCCATGGAGTAGGATTTTGGTTATTGAGAGCATGTGCATAGTGAGTCCATGAATTGTTTGGCATTTATTATTATTATAGTTTGGAATTGTTGTATTATTGGTATGTATATGACTGCCTAGAACTGTTTAGTTGATCATAATAGCTACTGAATGTTTATTACCATTATCGCTGTCATGAATGCTATGTGGGCGCTTTGCGCCGTTTGGTTTCTTGATGCTATAATTGGTAATGATGGTAGGATGTCTTACCTCTTTTCTGTCTCTCTATTACTGTTTTGTCTGTATACTGCGTTCCATAGAAGACAATGGCAAGGAACTGGAAGCTCCTGACTTCCCTGGTTTTTGGCCTTATCTCGACTGAGCGACTGCAGAAGAATATGGAGCCACGTACGCAGAGATTTTTGGGAGATGTGCGCCTGACTTTCTTGGAAGGGCCAGAGTGCTGGCACATCAACTATGGTTTTGAGCGTTACGTCTATATGGGGGATGTATCAATATCTCTAGCCTGGAGGCGCCACGAGCCCCCTGTCTTCACCTGCTGTATTAGTCTACGTTTGGAGTTTCAACTACCGATACGTGAGATGTGGGGTGACCGTTATTTCACTCCGCGGGAAGACTCTTTTTGTTCCACAGCTCGGGCCCCATCCCGTAACTCTGCGATTCCTATGGTGATTTCCTTTGACGAGGAAGATCTTGAGGAAGATCCCGAGGAAGTCCCTGAGGACGACTCCGAAGAGGATCCTGACACGATTCCTCCTCACTTGAGGGATTGACTTTACTTGTAGCTACTGAGGGCTACCAGTATTTTATTTTGGGGGCCTGATGTTTTGTCTGTAGTGGGCTGTATATTCTGATACCGTGGAGATTTGTATGTATAATCCTTTGGGGGTAGGTATAGTTTTGCCTTTTAATGTACCAGCCTTTGTAACTAAACAGTTTGATAAATATATATAATGATGCAACATTGATTCCTATGTATGCTTTACTTCTGTTTCATCCTTTGTTTCCATTTATGATTCGTCAACATGGTTATTAATTATGATTATTATAACAAAAAAATATATATACTCGCCAATTTAATTACCCAACTATAATCAAGTAAATATACATATTATTAAAATGAACCGGGTCTTAACTTACACAATTTTATTTCCACATTGTAATAGACAATGTGACGTTCCCTTACGAAAAGGGGCGTTACATTAAGTTGGTATCAGAGTCCCGATTTATGTTTCTTTGGGTCTTGTGGTTGAGTCTATCTTGTTTGTGCTGTGTGTTCCCTGAATAGTATACGTAAAGGTGTATTGTTTGGTGTTCCTAGTGAATGCAACTGTCTTTTCTATGTTTTCAGTTAATCTGATCTAAGAAAGTAAGATGGCGTGAAGGGAAGATATGGCTGCGGCTATTACAGCAATGCAAAGGATGGCTGAGGCCGTCGCACAACGAACCAGGTAGGCTACTCAGCAGCAAGAGAGAGTTGCACAACAACAAGAGCGAGCTGCTCAACAGCTAGAGGCTACTGCTGATGCTCAGAATTTGGCGGAGTTTCGACGCCATAACCCTCCTCAATTCAAGGGAGAATTTGATCCGGACAAGGCTAGTCTGTGGATCAAGGAATTGGAGAAAGTCTTTCGAGGAATGAACTGCGCTGAGGACAAGAAGGTAAACTATGCTACATTTATGCTGGTAGGCAATGCTAAAAATTGGTGGAATGGAGTGCAATAGATGCTGGAAGCTGCGAACCGAGAGATTACTTGGGGCTTATTCAAGGAAAAGTTCTTGGATAAGTATTTTCCTGCGAGCGCAAGGCATGCGAAGGAGTCAAAATTCCTCAACCTGCGACAATGAAATATGACTGTTAGCGAGTACGCAGCAAAATTCAACAACTTATCACAGTTTTTGACGTACTTTCAGAACCAACCAGATGAAGCATGGAAATGCTGAAGATTCACGGAGGGACTGAGGTATGAAGTGAAGAAGGCTGTGATCACCTTGAGGATCAATGAATTCTCACAACTACTGGATACTTGCTGTGATGTAGAGGCTCTGGAACAATCTAGAGACACGAGGAGCAGAAACTTTGGGCCTACGAGATTCTAGAGAGGCGGTAGTATTAGTGCTAACCATTTCCAGAAGAAGCCGTAATCCCGACCCACGGGGAATCAGCAACAAGCCATGGGTGGAAGTTCTAGTGGAGGTTCTATTAGGAACCGGACTGGCCCGAACACGGCGTATCCTTCCAGATGTCTAAAGTGTGGGAAAGACCATCTCACAAGGGACTGTACCATGAAGGGATTCATTTGCTTCAAATGTGGCAAACCTGGCCACGTGTCCTGAGACTGCAATCAAGCGAAGGCCGAACCTTCAGTGAATGCTGCAAGAGCCAAGAAACCACAAGCTGGAGGGTGAGTCTACACTATGACCAGAGTTGAGGCCTCCGAATCCAAAGATTTGATACCGGGGAAGGTACCATAGAAGGTAATCTTTTAACTGTGTTGTTTGACTCTGGGGCAACCCATTCTTTCATATCATATGATTGTGTGCAAAGATTGGGTCTACCTGTGTCGTCTTTACCTTTTGACTTAACTGTTTCTACCCCAACTGATAAACCAGTAAATACTACTAAAGTCTGTCTAAATTGTCCATTAGTTATTGAAGATCGAACCTTTTCGGTCGATCTGATTTGTTTACCCCTTTCCCAACTAGATATTATCTTAGGGATGGACTGGTTGTCTTTCAACCATGTTCTGTTGGACTGTTCCAGAAAGACCATAGTTTTTCCCGTAGAGGAGAATTCTAGATTTTTGACGGCCAACCGAGTTCAAGCTCTCTTGAAAGAAGGAGCTCACGAATACATGCTACTGTCTTCTTTGAAAGTCGAGAACGAGGTTGATGTGAACACAATTCCAGTGGTGAATGAGTTTCCCAAAGTCTTTCCTGAGGATGTACGTAGTTTACCACCAGTTCGAGAGATAGAGTTTTCTAACGACCTAGTACCGAGAGTTGGTCCCGTGTCTATAGCACCTTATAGGATGGCACCGACAAAGTTAGCTGAGCTCAAGAAACAGCTAGAAGAGCTTCTGAAAAAGTAATTTGTCAGACCAAGTGTGTCACCATGGGGAGCACCAGTGTTGTTAGTTCGCAAGAAGGATGGCACATCAAGATTGTGTGTGGACTATCGGCAGCTGAACAAAGTAACGATCAAGAACAAGTATCCATTCCCAAGAATTGATGACTTAATGGACCAACTGAAGGGAGCAGCGGTGTTTTCAAAGATCGATCTGCAATCTGGGTATCATCAGATACGAGTGAAGACGGAGGATGTACCCAAGACAGCTTTTCGTATCCGATACAGTCATTACGAATACCTCGTGATGCCATTTGGCGTGACGAATGCACCAGCTATCTTCATGGATTACATGAACAAAATCTTTCGTCCTTACTTGGACAGATTCGTAGTGGTCTTCATTGATGACATTTTGGTATACTCTCAAAATCGGGAGGACCATGCTGAGCACCTCAATATAGTTCTTCAGATTCTGAAGGAGAAGGAACTGTATGCCAAATTGTCAAAATGTGAGTTATGGCTGGAAGAAGTTAAGTTTCTGGGTCACGTGATCTCAAAGGATGGGATTGCAGTGGATCTATCGAAGGTGGAGGCAGTGCTGCAATGGGAAAGACCAACGTCCGTGATGGAGATCCGAAGCTTCGTGGGTTTAGCGGGATATCATCGGAGGTTCATTGAGGGATTCTCCAAGATTGCTGGACCACTTACACAACTCACAAGGAAGAACCAAGCTTTTGAGTGGACCGACAGCTGTGAGCAAAGTTTCCAAGAGTTGAAGAATCGATTGACTACCTCACCGGTGTTAGTGCTACCCGATCCGAATGAGCAGTTTGAAGTGTACTGTGACGCTTCATGCCAAGGGCTAGGATCTGTACTTACACAGCATGGAATAGTAGTGGCTTATGCTTCAAGGCAGTTGCGAGTGCACGAGAAGAACTACCCGACGCACGACTTGGAGTTAGCGGCTGTAGTTTTTGCTCTGAAGATATGGAGGCATTTTCTCTACGGAGCGACGTTCAACATTTTCAGTGATCACAAGAGTCTGAAATATTTGTATGATCAGAAGGAGTTGAACATGAGGCAGCGAAGGTGGTTAGAGTTCTTGAAGGATTATGATTTCCAACTTCTGTATCACCTTGGCAAGACAAATGTTGTGGCAGACGCTCTAAGTAGGAAGATGATCAGTGTCTCTGCCTTGATGATCAAGGAAAAGGATATGTTAGAGCAATTCAGAGATGTGTGGTCTTTTGTGGAGTTAGAACCTGCAAAGATTTGCATGATTATGGTTACCATCACAAGTGAGCTAATGGATGACATAAGGGAAAAGCAGAAGATTGACAAGTTCTTACAAGAAGTGAGAGAGCAAGTAGAGCAAGGAAATGAAACAGAGTTTGCGGAAGGAACAGATAGAATTCTGAGATTTCGTGGAAGAGTTTGTATTCCCCGAGACAAAGAGCTTAGAGAATATATTATCAACCATGCTCATACAAGCCAGCTGAGTATGCATCCAGGCATAACAAAAATGTACCAAGACTTGAAGATGTTATTCTGGTGGCATGGAATGAAGAGTGACGTCACTAGACGTGTATTGACTTGTCTAGTCTGTCAAAAAGCTAAGGTGGAACATCAGAGACCAGTGGGATTGCTGCAACCATTGTCTATTCCGGAATGGAAGTAGGACAGTATTGCAATGGATTTTGTAGTCGGATTACCAAGGACAAGAAAAGGTCATAATTCGATTTGGGTAATTGTGGACTGACTCACGAAATCAGCACACTTTCTCCCAATCGACATAAAATACAAACTAGAGAGATTGACTCAGATCTATATTGGAGAAATCGTTAGACTGCACGGTGTGCCTACAAGTATTATTTCGGATAGAGATCCGAGATTTACTTCAAATCTCTGGGAGAGTTTGCAAGAAGCGTTAGGGACGAAGTTACGTCTGAGTTCTGCATATCACCCACAGACCGATGGTCAATCAGAGAGGACAATCCAATCTTTGGAAGATTTGCTTAGAGCTTGTACCATAGAGCAAACTGAAAGTTGGGATGACATTCTACCCTTGATAGAATTCACCTACAACAATAGTTATCATTCGAGCATAGGGATGGCACCCTATGAAGCTCTGTATGGATGACGGTGTCGAGCACCTCTGTGTTAGTATCAAGACGGAGAGCGCCTTACTATTGGACCAGAGATTATACAACAAACAACTGAGAAAGTTAAGATGATTCAGGAAAAGATGAGGATGGCTCAGAGTTGACAAAAGAGTTATACAGACCAAAGGAGAAAGCCTTTTGAGTTTGAGAAAGGGGAGCATGTATTCCTGAAAGTCACACCTACGACTGGGGTAGGCCGGGCTTTAAAATCTAGAAAACTCACTCCAAAATTTCTTGGACCATACCAAATCATTCACCAAGTAGGTCCTGTAGCCTACCAAATAGCCTTACCTCCTTTCCTTTCGAACATATATGATGTTTTCCATGTGTCACAACTTCGAAAATACCTTCTTGATCCAAGTCATGTCATAGCACCAGATGCAGTACAATTAAAAGAAAACTTAACTTATGAGACGTCTCCTTTAAGAATTGAGGATAGAAGGATAAAACAATTAAGAGGCAAAGAGATCGCATCGGTGAAAGTAATCTGGAACGAGGTGACTGGAGATGCAACCTGGGAGCTGGAAGACAAGATGAAAGAGCAACACCCACAGTTATTCTAAGGTATGCAAATTTCGAGGATGAAATTCCTTTTAGAATAGGAGTGTTGTAACATCCCGAAAATTCTTTATTTCATTATAAACGATCATTTTATAATATTTTTGATTTTTAGGAATTTTTGTGGATTTTTCTGGAAATGATGAATATTTTAATATATTCTTCATTTTGCGTGTACACTGAGCGGAGCCGGGAAAATAGAATATTTTGCCTGAGGCTGGTAAACCTTGAACTGTCAACGTGTCTACGGGGGATCTTACTAAACCCGAGGCCGGGCACAGTTTGTGAGATTTAGGTCTTTCGAGGTTTTATCTGCTAGATAAAATCGCGGTATCATAAAATTATCGGATGAATAATAAAATATTATTTTCATCACTTGTAATTTTATTCACTGAGAAAATAATTCTACAGTGTAATTAATCATCTGTTAGAGGTATTTAATTTGGAGATAAGCTTACTATGCACCTTGTCAAGAAGCGCGCGAAGCTTCTCAAGGAAGCTTCTTCCAACCATTTTATATTTTTTTCCTCTCTCCTCCTTTCCTTGGGTGCTGCACGTTTGGCTATTTGGGGGTCTAATTCGTTTTCTTTCTCACATTTTCCCCTCCTCCCTGTACGCAGCTCACTATTCACTCATCTTTCTCTCTTCTCTTTCACCGCACAGCAGCAACACCATCCACCCACACCTCCATTTTGTTCTTCAAACTGTCACAATCCTAGCATCATTTTGTGTTGAAGGACCACCATCATTGAGGAAATCATCTTCAAAGTTCTACCATTTTCTCCATCTCCATTCTCTTACGTCTTTGAAGCTTAAAGGTTGGAGCTTTAAGGTAAAGCTCTTAGCTTTTTCTCCCTCTCTTCTCATTTTCGTAACGCACTGTCATTTTGATGACAATGGGTATCCATTTCAATATTTGGATTCTAATTTTTGCAAGTTTAAATGTTTAAGGATTTCCTGGAAGCTGAAAACGTAATTTCTGACCAAAAAGGAGCAACCTTTCTTTGTGCTTCTCTAAGGTAAGAGGAAGACACTCCTCCTCAACCTATTTTAGCATTTAAGAACGTCTGTGATTGGTGTTGAGGGTCATTCTATTTTTGCATGTTGTTTGTACTGTATGTGTACTATTTGGTTGTTTGTGTGTTTTGATATATATTTGGATGTATTGGAACGTGTAATATGGAAGGGAATGACTTCCGACTGGTTCTCGGATGGTTACGGTGTTGAGCCCAGAAATTTGGAAATTTCATGTGAAAACTAGTAACAGTATGAACCCCTGGCCAAACTCGTCGAATATGATATCCTAATCATTTAGTAAAATGTTAAAATCCATCGAGTATGAACCCCTGGCCAAACTCGTCGAATTTGATATCCTAATCATTTAGTGAAATGTTAAAATCTGTCGAGCATGAACTCCTGGCCAAAACCGTCGAATTTGATATCTTGATCACTTAGTAAAACGTTAAAATCCATCAAGCATGAACTCTTGGCCAAACCCATCGAATTTGATATCTTGATCACTTAGTAAAATGTTAAAATCCGTCGAGTATAAGCTCCTGGCCAAACCCGTCGAAATTGATATCCTGATCATTTAGGAATGTTAAAATCCTTTGAGTTAGAATGACAGATCCGTTGAATTAGAGTTTTTGACTAGTGTTTTCATTGGTTCGACACTTCGGAGATTTCTCTAATGTAAACACCCACATCCGTCGAATTAGGACTTCTGCTGACCTTCTGGAAAAATTTGACAGTTTTGATCTCCGTTCGACAGAACCTCCATCCGACAGAAATTGATTTTTAGCCAATCTTGTTATAAAATGTTCTCCCATCTTTCATCCTTCTGCCATGTTATTTTTCATCGAATGGCAGCCTCAATTTTCCACTAAATACATTGTCTCCGTCGAATTCACAAGTATGGGTTATCATCCAACACCGAGCAATTTAATCTGTGACTTTATTGGTGATTCCGACCGTGTATCTTCCTAGACTCAAAACCTTTGGGCTAATAAAAGCATATTAATCATAAATAATTGGATGACTAGAAATTAATTAGGGATTCATAAACAGGGAAGAACATGAGTATGGGTGAGCTTGTGAGGCACATAATGAATTTAATGGTTGACTTCTATCATGACTAGGAATAGAAATTGTGGTTATCCTTAAAAGATACTATTGGCTTGTTGTGGACCCGTGAATATGATCAAATCTTGTTGTTAAATGATATGATAAGCATTTGAAGCATGATGGACCTAGTTGGTCACGAAGAGCATAATTGAGTTATGCATTGAACAAAAAGAATGTGATTGTCTGTTGGACTTGGTTAAGGCCGGTAGCCTAGGAGTTGAACTTACACCTTTGTGCGGGTGCGAATAGACAAGTGTAGGTTACTTGTTGACCTTGGGGGCGTCAGGGTGCGGGTACCTCGCAATGGGCAGTTGGTAGCTCTCTGTCCGTGGGGCAGACCGATGCAAACACACTGACGATCCGGACCGAGACACTGTCCAATGTCGAGATCTGTGTAGAATGTCTTGTAAAATGCCATGATGTGCACAATGATAATTTGAGAATTATAGCACTTGAGGGCCTGGGCAGCCAAGGAATACAGACATACCTCCTGATCGTTCTCTTTGACTGTTTTGTGTTTAGCTCCATGAAGTAGGATTTTGGTTATTGAGAGCATGTGCATAGTGAGTCCATGAATTATCTGACATTTATTATTATTATAGTTTGGAATTGTTGTATTATTGGTATGTATATGACTGCCTGGAACTGTTTAGTTGATCATAACTGCTACTGAATGTTTATTACCATTATCGCTGTCATGAATGCTATGTGGGCGCTTTGCGCTGTTTGGTTTCTTGATGCTATAATTGGTAATGATGGTAGGATGTCTTACCTCTTTTCTGTCTCTCCATTACTGTTTTGTCTGTATACTGCATTCTATAGAAGACAACGGCAAGGAACCAGAAGCTCCCGACTTCCCTGGTTTTTGGCCTTATCTCGACTGAGCGACTGCAGAAGAATATGGAGCCACGCACGCAGAGATTTTTGGGAGATGTGCACCTGACTTTCTTGGGAGGGCCAGAGTGTTGGCACATCAACTATGGCTCTGAGCGTTGCGTCTATACAGGGGATGTATCGATATATCTAGCCTGGAGGCACCACGAGCCGCCTGTCTTCACCTGCTGTATTAGTCTACGTTTGGTGTTTCAACTACCGATACGCGAGATATGGGGTGACCGTTATTTCACTTTGCAGGAAGACTCTTTTCGTTCCATAGCTCGGGCCCCGTCCCGAAACTCTGCGATTCCTATGGTGATTTCCTCTGACGAGGAAGATCCTGAGGAAGATCCCGAGGAAGTCCCTGAGGACGACTCCGAAGAGGATCCTAACATGATTCCTCCTCACTTGAGGGATTGACTTTACTTGCAGCTACTGAGGGCTACCAGTATTTTATTTTGGGGGCCTGATGTTTTGTCTGTAGTGGGCTGTATATTCTGATACCGTGGAGATTTGTATGTATAATCCTTTGGGGGCAGGTATAGTTTTGCTTTTTGATGTACCAGGCTTTGTAACTAAACAGTTTGATAAATAAATATAATGATGCAACGTTGATTCCTATGTATGCTTTACTTCTGTTTCATCCTTTGTTTCCATTTATGATTCGTCAACATGGTTATTAATTATGATTATTATAACAAAAAAAAAATATACTCGCTAATTTAATTACCCAACTATAATCAAGTAAATATATATATTATTAAAATGAACCGGGTCTTAACTTACACAATTTTATTTTTGTATTGTAATAGACAATGTGACGTTCCCTTATGAAAAGGGGCATTACAAGAACGCTACATGGATCGTTACGTGAGTGTCATAAGCGATTCTCATAGTGACAATGGTGTTTGTGGTCCTTTGACCTGAAATCACTATGATTCCTACTTGAGGAGTTGTGTGTTTTAATGCCATTAAACATCATCTATAACAAAGTGATTATAAAGTTGGTTATTGGACATACCGCGAATCATGCAGAGGGATATGAGTGACCTAGATAGGATTTGTCACTCCGACATAACAGGAGCGATATCTTCGGGACCCCTGATTGAGTGAGACTGCGAAATGCATGGCCATGCTCAAATGAGTCAATATGAGATATTGATCTCATTTGTTGTTACAAAGTCTACTCGAGTATCAGGAAACCAATGATTGGACTATACAAGGGTGACACATTCCATGCCTTGTGTTCAATCTAGATATCTTGACAAAGGGACTAAACGACATGGAAACATTAGTCACGGAAAGGTTATGTCAAATCACTAACATTCTTATTACTTGGGTACCAGCGATGTGTTGCTAGATACTGTTCACTACTTGTAATATTAAAATGGGATTTTAATATTACTGCCAACGTAATGAGAACCTGCAGGGTCGCACACATAGAGCAGATTAAAATTGGAGCAATGGATCCAAGTTGGACTTAAATATAGGCCAGACTCATAACAGAAGGGTCTAGGGTTGCACAGCTTACCTTGCTGCTGCTCACACTCACTTAAGGCAGTCATTATTATAAATAGTACTGCTAAGGGGGCTGCTAAGAGACACAATTTTGAACCCTAGCCGCACCTACAGAAAAGTGAGTGAAAGAGCGACAAGTTTCTTCTCTTCTCTTCGCAGCTAGCACTGTGTGAGAGACGTGAGGCTCCTCTTTGCGGACGTTGGACGTTCGTGAGTCTGTTCGTGTGGATACCGCAGAGACATCGTTTCTATTACAATGTTAGTGATTCACGCTTCAAGAGGTAAATCATTTAAAAACTTAGATTATGGCTTTTTCGCATGGATCCTCGGTAGGAATCCCTGTTTTCCACTGCGTGTTGTATCCGCAATTCCCAACACCATGGTTCTTTGTTCTTAAGCCTTGTTTGTGACTTTTAGAATTGTTTAAGATTTTTAGGGATTTGTTTGTGTGTCACACGAAATCAAGAGAAAGAGGGAACTTGAAGATTCTTGTCTTCCTTGAGGTAAGAGGGAGATTAACCTTATCAACTAAGTGTTAGTGGTGAGAAAATGGTTTTGTGTGGTGAAAAATCCATAAGGGTTTATTCACTTTTATTCTATGCTTCTTTGTTTGTGATTGTGGTGTTTATGATTTTGAATTTATGGTTGCATGTGTGATGGTATGACTATAGCTTTGATAATATGCTTGTATGTATAATTTTGGAAGCATGCAAATTTATGTGTAATTTAGGATGCGAACAACATGTTGGAAAGATTACATGAGAGCTCCAAAGAGGTTAGAGGCACACGGCCTCACTACTCTCAAGAGGACCAAGAGTCCTAAAATTATGATTTCAAATTGAGGATTAAAGGTTTTGTGACAATAAAATTAATTAAGAGATTTTACAAGGATTTAAAGTGTTAGAAAATAAACTTACAATGAATTTTGAAGCAAGAATGAAAATTCGGCCAATATGCCAAATTTTGTTATTTAAGATCCAAAAATATTTTACTCAGTATAGAATTAAGTGTTTTAATAATAAGAATTCATTTTAGCAAGTTTGGGAATTTAAAATGAAAGTAACTTGATTTTTAGAATTAAAGTTAACTTACTAGGCTATGTAGTTAAATGAATGTAAGTACTTGAAATCTACTGACGTATAGCTCACCCTATGGGTTTTGAAGCGCGTTAAGAAAATTTGAAATATAATATCTTAAGTAAATTAAAGAATTACAACTTTTTGGGAAATAGAAGAAATACTAATTTTAGTGGGACTATATTGTAATTATTACTTAAAAAGGGACTATGTTGTAAATATTTTCTAAAAGAGGGACTATCTTATAAATATTATTTTAGGAGGGACCATTATGAAAAATATTATTTAAACAAAGACTATTAGGTCAATATTGTTTAAATGAGGGACTATTATGCAGATAATGGTAATAAAAATTAAATTTTTGAGAAAAACATTATTTTGGTTTAAATAAGTTAGAAATATTTTATATAGTTGAAAATACGTTGAAAAATATTTATGCAACTCAAAAACAGTAATTTTAGGCTACGCGATTGAGAAAATGCAACAAAATGTTTACGAGATTTGAAAAATCCTTACGCGATTTGAAAACATAAGAAAAGTGTTCCGCAATTTCAAAAATGCGATAATATCGCTACGCGATTAAGCGTAAACAGCAGTTTGTTGTCAGGCAGTTATGGTGGGCCAGTTGTGTAAATCTTGATATCACCAAGAAAAGGTGAGGATATATGAGATGCTGTAGAAATAATAATGGTATGTGTGTTTGAATTACATATCATGTATAGCAAAGCATATTTGCTTGTTTGGTTAATGTTGTATGCCTAGGAGATGAATTACACCTAAGTGCGGGTGCGAGTAGACAAGTGTAGGTCACTAGTTGACCTTGGGGGCATCGAGGTGCGGGTACCTCGCAATGGATGGTTGGTAACTTTTCTGTCTGTGGGGTAGACCGATGCAAACGCACCGATGATCCGGACCGAGACACTATCTTATATCGTGATCTGATACAGAATGTCTTGTCCAATGCCTGATGTGCACTTTTGACAAAATAGATATATTCTAGCACTTTGGCCATGACAGCCGAGTGACAGACATGTCTTCTGGATCTTCTCTCCGAAACTGTGTCTAGCTCCATGGAGTAGGGTTTTGGTCTATGTGCATTTGCATAGTGATCAAGATAATAACATGATACTTATGTTTATCTGTTTATGATTATTTGATTCAATATCTATAATATGTGATTTAATGTCTTGATATTACTTTATTTATTTGCTGTCATTTTCTCTAATTCCATACTAGTATTGATGTAGGGGATTTCACCTCTTTGTTATACTATGTCTGTTTTATTGTATATGTTTATAGAAGACCGAGAGAACGAGGAGGCAAGGGACCCTGTTTATTTTCAGTAGCAGTTTTCTTTATTTTATTATATGGCATCAAGATGACCAGTTTTGGGTTTTATTAGGGTTCAGTTCCATGGGGGAGCTGATGCCTGGAGGTTGGACTACAATAATGAAAGGTTTGTGTATACTGCGAAGTTAACTATGACCTTGAGTGGAACCCTAGAAGGTATTTCCGTTTTGACACAGCATGCTACAGTACGTTTAGAATTCACGATGCCTATTCGTGAACTTTGGGGTGGAGTAGTGTCTGTTTATACACCCCAAGAGGATTCTGTCGTATCATCTGCTAGAACCCCTGTGAGGCGTTTGTATCCGCCAGGGTTCTTCGAAGATATTGAGGAGGAGGAGGAGGATCCTTCCGAGGAACCAAATCCTTAGGCCAGTTTAGAATTTTGGTTATTAGTATATTTGTAGTTTACTTTTGGAACTGGTTTGTACTTATGTAAATTATTTGAACAAGTTTTGTGACATGATATGTATATATATATATATATATATATATATATATATATATGGTATGTTCTTTATAAGTTTTTACTAATGTTATAATTCGATTTACTTGATTTATTTTACTTTGCAAACGAAATTTTAAAATTGACGTTTTTACAAGATTAATTCTTTTACAACTTGGGTAAGTTCTATTGGGATTAGTCTTAAATGTGATACCCTACGATGAGTGTTACAATATTCGTTAGTAGCCATAGTCTCAAACAATTCCTGAGCTTCTTCAGGAATCTTAGTGTTCAGAGATCCGCCTGCAGATGCATCTACCATAACCCCTGGTAGGATGATTTAAACCATTATAGAAGATCTGCACCAACTTCCAAACTTCAAAAGCATGATGAAGACACTTTCTAAGTAGCTCTTTAAATCTTTCCCACGCTTCATAGAGAGATTCTCCTTGATTTTGAGTAAAGCAAGCAATCTCACTCTTTATCTTCACAAACTTTGATGGAGGAAAATACTAAGTGAGGAACTTACTAACTAGATCATCCCATGTGGAGATGCTTCCTTGAGGCTGGGCTTGTAGCCAGCTTTTGGCTTTAGCTCTATTATATTTGATAATATCACAAAGTTGGAAGAAAGTAACAATGTGCAAGTTTGGATCTTCTGCTTAACCTCCCCCAAACTGATTCTGTTGCACCAGCTGTAGAAGAGTTGATTTAATTTCAAAATTTTTTACTTTGATAGTAGTTCGCACAATACTGGTTGAGACATTTTCAGAAGACGGAGTTGCATAATCAACTAAAGTGCATCTTCTCTGTGCAGTAGTGTTCTCAGCCATCTTTTCTTCTTCTAGGCTTCTTCTTTCTCTGGCTACTTTCTTGTTTGCTCTTTTTGTTCTTGTTATATCTAAATCAAAGAGTAATTCTTCTGACTCCACAAAACCTTGCACAAACAAACAAACAAGCAAACTAAAGCGAAGTAAAGAAAAAAAAATTAAAAATAGAAATAAAAATAAATATAAATGACTAATAAAAATAAACAAAGAAAAATAAAAGTGAATAAAAAGAAAATTAAATAAAGAAAAATAAGAAAAATAAGTGCCTAAATTAGTGTCTCTTCAACTACTATTTAATATTAATAAACTATAATCCCCAGCAACAGCCCCAAAAATGTGATGTGATATTGGCAAGTGCACCAAATCGCAAAAGTAATAAAAAGTGAGTAAAAGTATCGTCTCATAAGGATTAAGTTATTAATTACTAAATTCGCTGAAAGTGACACTATTTAAGCTAATGAAGAAAGAGAGTTATTACAAATTCAATTAAAAAGAAGTATAAATAAGCAAAACAATAAATCAAAGGGGTAAAAAATAATGGTATTAAGCATAGGGTTCTGACTTCACTTGAACTCTTTAAATGCATATTCAAATATTAGTTTAACTATGTTCTTTTCCAATGATTTATGGTCAATTCTCAAAATTAATTAATACCCAATCCCTTGGTATATTAATCCTCTTATACTATTTAGAATTAACTAATTACTTAGTCTAACCTCAAATAGAAAGGCATTATCATAAACGAGGGAATTAAAAGAAAGACCACGTAACCCCCAATGTCTATTCCTAGCGATTGTAGAAATTATGGTATTTATCACATGTTCTAAGCTCATGCAAAATTTTTCAAATTATACATCAACCCAAAAGATCATTACCAAATTGATCAGGTTTAGAAAAGCATTAAGAATAGAGATAAACATGTAAATCATGAAATAGAAACATAAATTAAACCCATAAAAGAAGTTACATCATCAAAGTTCAAGATTCATCATCTCCCTAACAAAGGGAAATTAGTTACACATGGAAAAAGAAGAACACAAATGGAAGAATAAGATAAACTCCATTATAGAAAGGTGGAAAGGTTGAAGAAAATTTCTAATCTTCAAGCCTAATTATACCCACACCACTTCAGGGTTTGTGCCTTTTGACGACTGTTACGTTCTATCCATGTGTGTTTTCAATTTGGTGAAACTTTTGTTTAAATAGAGGAAATCATACTGTTGTGTATGCGACCAGCACTCAAGCGTTGACTGTCCAGCGCTTAGGCACTGGCTCTCTAATTCAGAATTCTCTTGCATGTGTTATGCACTCAAGCGACAGGACTCCAGTGCCTAGGTGCTGGACACTAGAAGCTGAAATTGAATTTCCATCTTTTTCATGCTTGCTCATTCAAATGTGCAATTATCAATCAAAAACACATAAAAACACATAAGAAGGACATAATAAAAAAATAATAAAAACTTAATAAAACTTAATAACAAAACTAAATCAAAAGGATTAAAAGAGGATGAAAACCTAAGATTTTGAACTATAAAAATATGAATTTTTAAAGGTTCACCATCTGACAAACTTGGAGGAAGGGCTATTTGGTAGGTTACAAGTCCGACTCTCTTTAAAATTTGGTAAGGACCAATGAAACGAGGGTTTAACTTCCTTTTTCTCAATGCTCTACTAATCCCTATTGTCGGAGTGACCTTCAGAAAAACATGTTCTCCCTCTTCAAACTCTAGAGGTCTCCTCCTTCTATTAGGATAACTCTTTTGCCTACTTTGAGCCATAGCCATCCTATCCCTGATCATTCTAATTTGGTCTAAAGTTTGCTATACTAAATCAGGTCCTACGATAACTTTCTCTCCAATCTCATACCAAGACAATGGTGACTTACACTTCCTACCACAAAGTGCTTCATACGATGACATTCCTATGCTTGCATGATAACTATTGTTGTAGGCAAATTCTACTAAAGGCAAAAGTCTATCCCAACTACCCTGCTAATCTAGTACACATGCTTTAAGCATATCCTCTGGGGTTTAGAAAGTTCTCTCTGACTACCCATCTATTTGTGGGTGGTATGTTGTACTAAGGATTAACTTAGTCCTAAAAGCGCTTTGCAAGGCTCCCCAAAATCTAGATGTGAATCTAGGGTCTCTATCTGAAACTATACTCAGGGGAATTCCATGCAACCTAAGTATCTCCTGTAAGTACAATTGGGCTAGTTTGTATAAGGAGTAGTTAGCTCTAATGAGCATGAAGTGGACAGACTTGGTTAGTCTATCCACTATGACCTAAACTGCACCATATCCTGGCTGAGCTCTGGGTAATGTAACATCCTAAATAACATTACTAATAACGTATCCAAATTTATGTATTAGCAAATAAAATCAAGTACGTCACGTAAAATTTAACAAATTAATTTTATACTGTATTTAATTAATATACAAAAAATATAAGCCTGTCATAGAATAATATAACGTTTAAATATTAAAAGGGTAGTATACAACATATTTTACAGTACAATAATTTACATAAGCTTTTATAGAGTACTAATTATACAATACACAATAGAAAATAACTTTAAAACAAGTCTATGTCTTCTGCTTTGGTCTCCTTGCTAAAGATCTCAACCTTGGAAATATTACGGAAACAAGAACAGAAAAGGGCTGAGAATTCAAAGAATTCTCAGTAATACTATTAAAATCAATGACATCGTAATACTTCCAATTGTTTCAGGGAAGAATCATTTAAAAAATCATTTTATTTCGTAGGAAGATGGCAACAACCAAATCAAGTCCTTAGTATTCCGAAAACAAAAATTCAATTATTATAAGTTTATGAAAAATATTTATCATTAAACATTGCATTTAGCGTCCACAATAACTTTCAGAAACATAGTTTTAAATAAGCATCACATTTAGGCAAATAAATCCAATTTCAACTTAATGCTTATTTAAATTACTTGGTAGTAGTATGCTTTCAGGTTGGTGTACTTCAACCTATTTATGACTGATTTGTGCCTTATATCTGTGCTTTATGGCATGATTAGTCCTTGTTTGTAAGCATAAAAGGAAGGTTTTAGCATCATTTATATCTGATTTCATTCTGATGGCTTCCACTGTGATCCTAAGCAAATACTTTTAAAACTATGATCAAATTGAGTACATTTGCATGATTTAATGAATTAATACTTTCTTTATTATAGGCAGGACTCAAATGAAGAATGGAAATAAAGAAATTGAAGTAGCTTTGGACCAGGAAGCCTAAGAGAAGGTTAAAAGTGAAGATCAGCACCCAACGCCACGACGTGGATTGGTTGCACCGTGGCGTACCCCTGCTTCAGTACATAAAACCCGAGGCTGGAGCGCTGCAACGTTGAAGAGTAGGCGCC
The DNA here is from genome assembly GCA_029884595.1 of Ormosia semicastrata. Lineage (NCBI taxonomy): Eukaryota > Viridiplantae > Streptophyta > Magnoliopsida > Fabales > Fabaceae > Ormosia > Ormosia semicastrata. Next base: position 48,347,466 of record JAQQTO010000060.1, read on the forward strand.
TCAGGCGCCTGTGACCTAATTGCACACGCGCCGCGGCGTGACATGTTGGATGCCGCAGCGTGACACTGTTTTATTCAGCCTATATATACGCTTGTACCCATTTTCTACAAAGTAATTAATTAGAAATAGAATACAGTCGCTAGCGTTACGGTTTTTGGGTAGAAAAGAAGCAGAAATAGCCAAGATTGGAAGCTTTCTTCACCTTAGTGGAGGATTGAAGCTTGAAGGATCATCTCCTTAAGCTTTGTTCTTCCCTTTTCTTCTCCTTTCTTATCTCCTTCTCCATGACTATGATTATTCTTGTTATATTTTCGTTTGTTATGGCTGGCTAGGCTGTTATAGGGTTTTTCTTTGGATCCTCCTATGGATATTGATTAATCTTGTAATCCTTTGAGTTATATACATGATTTGGTTTTTGTTCAGTTATATAGTGCTTAATGCTTTGATAGTCTGATCAGCTTTCAATTGATTTGTTTAAATCTAATGAACCTAGACATAGGAATTTGGATTTAAGATCATGTGCTTGATTGATGCATGTTCTATTTCATTCAATTGGGTTGGAAGCAATGATTCATTAATAGGATAGAAATATGCCTATTGACCATGCATAGTAATTAGTTGGGAATAGATCTTAATGAGTGGATTTACTCTAGTTCTCATGGAAACATAGTGAATTAGGTAATGGAAGCGGGGTTAATTGACCTAGACATAGGCTTTTAACTAATTGTGATTCCCAAGTTAACCTAGTCATTTCATTTATGTTGCTCATAAGGATTACTTATTATTAATTGAAATAGGAGGTGAAAAAGGAATCCCTATTCTCGAAATATCAACTCTAATATCAATCTAATAGTTTTTAAGTTCTTATAATTAATAAATACATGAATTTTCCAATTTATAAGTCCTTGAATAGAAGTACTTGAATTATTGGTTTATACCTGGCTAGGCTGTTATAGGGTTTGGATCCTCCTATGGATATTGATTAATCTTGTAATCCTTTGAGTTATATACATGATTTGGTTTTTATTCAGTTATATAGTGCTTAATGCTTTGATAGTCTGATCAGCTTTCAATTGATTTGTTTAAATCTAATGAACCTTGACATAGGAATTTGGATTTAAGATTATGTGTATGATTGATGCATGTTCTATTTCATTCAATTGGGTTGGATGCGATGATTCGTTAATAGGATAGAAATATGCCTATTGACCATGCATAGTAATTAGTTGGGAATAGATCTTAATGAGTGGATTTACTCTAGTTCTCATGGAAACATAGTGAATTAGGTAATGGAAGCGGGGTTAATTGACCTAGACATAGGCTTTTAACTAATTGTGATTCCCAAGTTAACCTAGTCATTTCATTTATGTTGCTCATAAGGATTACTTATTATTAATTGAAATAGGAGGTGAAAAAGGAATCCCTATTCTCGAAATATCAACTCTAATATCAATCTAATAGTTTTTAAGTTCTTATAATTAATAAATACATGAATTTTCCAATTTATAAGTCCTTGAATAGAAGTACTTGAATTATTGGTTTATACCTGGCTAGGCTGTTATAGGGTTTGGATCCTCCTATGGATATTGATTAATCTTGTAATCCTTTGAGTTATATACATGATTTGGTTTTTATTCAGTTATATAGTGCTTAATGCTTTGATAGTCTGATCAGCTTTCAATTGATTTGTTTAAATCTAATGAACCTTGACATAGGAATTTGGATTTAAGATTATGTGTATGATTGATGCATGTTCTATTTCATTCAATTGGGTTGGATGCGATGATTCGTTAATAGGATAGAAATATGCCTATTGACCATGCATAGTAATTAGTTGGGAATAGATCTTAATGAGTGGATTTACTCTAGTTCTCATGGAAACATAGCGAATTAGGTAATGGAAGTGGGGTTAATTGACCTAGACATAAGCTTTTAACTAATTGTGATTCCCAAGCTAACCTAGCCATTTCATTTATATTGCTCATAAAGATTACTTGTTATTAATTAAAATAAGAGGTGAAAAAGGAATCCCTATTCTCGAAATATCAACTCTAATATCAATCTAATAGTTTTTAAGTTCTTATAATTAATAAATACATGAATTTTCCAATTTATAAGTCCTTGAATAGAAGTACTTGAATTATTGGTTTATACTTAGCACTTAATTTAACATTTTTTCCTCGTGGGAATGATATTGACTCCTAGCTAAACTATAAGTGCGACCCGTGCACTTGCGGTAAGCAAAGAGCGAACAAGTTTTTGGCGCCGTTGCCGGGGAGTCGACGGTTTAAATTTAGATTAGCTAATATAAACAACGAATTTAAGTATCTCTAGTTCAAGTTTCTTTTGTCCATATTGATTTAATTTTTTTCCTTAATCTTAATTGTTTCAGGTAATTCATTATAAGATGGGAGAAGATAACGTCACGCTCCAATTAGAGGACGATAGTCGCTCTAGACCACTGAGGGAGTTTGCTACTCCTTAAATGGATAATCTACAATCCAGCATCAGAGGTCCTGCCATCCGGGCAAATAATTTTGAGATAAAGCCGGTCATAATCTAAATGATTCAAACTTCTATACAGTTTGGCGGCTTATCCAAAGAAGACCCAAATGCGCATCTCTCTAACTTTTTGGAGATTTGTGATACATTTAAGCATAATGGCATTTCTGAAGATGCCATTCGCTTAAGGCTCTTCCCTTTCTCACTAAGAGATAGAGCCAAAAGTTGGTTATATTCTCTTCCAGTAGGATCCATTACAACTTGGGCTAAGGTTTGTACCAAGTTCTTGAACAAATATTTTCCCCCAGCTAAGACTGCGGAAATGGTGAATGATATCGCCTCATTCAGGCAGACTGAATCCGAATCCCTGCATGAAGCTTGGGAAAGATACAAAGATCTTCTAAGAAGGTGCCCACATCATGAGATACCACCTTAGCACCAGATTTACTCTTTCCACAAGGGTTTGTTACATCATCACAGTCCAATAGTAGATGTTGCAGCCAGTGGTTCTTTGTTGAGTAAATCTTTTGATGATGCCTTTGAGCTTTTGGAGGAATTGGCGACCAATAGCTATCAATGGCAGTCTCCAAGAAGTACTCCAAGAAGAGTAGCTGGAGTGCATGATGTTGATGTAATCACATCACTTTCCGCTTAGGTGGCATTAATTGCTAATAAATTGGATAGTCTAGGGGCAAGCCCACATCAAAGCCCTTTTGTTCTATGTGACCAATGTGGGGACAACCACGCAACCGATAGATGCACTTCTGCTTCAAAAACTGCTCAATATGTTAGCAACTATCGGCCACCCCAGAACAACCCATATACAAATCAGTACAATCCTGGATGGAGGAACCATCCCAATTTCTCCTGGAGGGACAGCCAAGGACCCTCTTCCTCCTCCAATATTCCTGGAAATGAACGTCAATATAACCCTCCTGGGTTCCCAGCTCAACAAAGACAACCAATGCAAGAAAGGAAGCCTGCTTTGGAAGATATGTTCATGGAGTTGATGGCCAAGAATGATGCTTTCATCACTAAGACCGACGCCCACATGGAAAGGATAGATGCTCACATATCAAAGAATGATTCGATTATTCAAAGCCAAATGGCTTTGATGCGAGCATTAGAAACTCAAGTGGGACAGCTGGCGAATGCGATCAACAACAGACCCCCAGGCACCTTCCCAAGCAACACAGTGAATAATCCAAAGGGTACCTCGAATGAGGACTGTAACGTCATATCACTGAGGAGTGGCAAAGACATTGTAGGTAATCCAAAGACTAGATTGTTGGCAGATGAAGTAGCTGAGAAGCAAGACCAAGGCGAAATAGACCACAACAAGGTGGATGACAAGAAAGGCAAGGAAAATGAAAAGGATGAAGGTATAGTCCAAAGGAAGCCCGAGGGCAAGAAAGTGGAGAATAGACCTTATGTACATCCTCTACCTTTTCATAGTAGGCAAATCAAGCATAAGATGGATGAGCAGTTTAAGAAATTCTTGGAAGTTTTCAAGAAATTGCATATCAACATCCCTTTTGCTGAAGCCTTGGAATAGATGCCAAGCTACGTTAAATTCATGAAAGATATTTTTTCTAAGAAACGTAGGCTGGATGAGTTTGAAACGGTGGCATTATCTGAGGAATTTAGTGTCGTTTTTCAACAGAAACTTCCCCCAAAGCTAAAGGATCCGGGAAGCTTTACTATCCCTTGCGCCATAGGAGAGAATTTCCTAGGCCAAGCATTATGTGATATGGGGGCAAGCATTAATCTCATGCCCCTGTCCATCTTCCAGAGGTTAGGTTTAGGGGAATGTAAGCCCACATCCGTAACCCTCCAGCTAGCTGATCGTTCTTATACGTATCCAAGGGGAATTGTGGAAGATGTCCTGGTTAAAGTGGACAAATTCATATTCCCTGTGGACTTTGTGATTCTAGATATGGAAGAAGATCATAGGGTCCCATTGATCCTAGGCAGGCCGTTCCTAGCCACAGGAAGAACGCTCATTGATGTACAAAAAGGTGAACTAACAATGAGAGTTTAAGATCAAGAGGTAACCTTCAATATATTCAAAGTAATTAAGTTTCCTCAAGAACAGGAAGAGTGTTCTTATGTCGGGATATTGGATAACATCATTAATGACTCATTCTAAGCCAATATCCAAGAAGACTCCCTTGCTGTGGCGTTGGCTTCATCAACTGGTAATGATGAAGAGCTTAGGGACGATGTGTCGGATTTTATTAAGCACCTAGAGGCAGTCCCTAGGCAATATCAGCCACCCAGGTTTGAAACCTTGGAGTCCGAAGCAATTAAGGAGGCATCTAAGCCTTCCATTGAGGAACCTCCTAGGCTTGAATTGAAGCCTCTGCCTAATCATTTGCAGTATGCATATTTAGGAGTAACCTCCACTCTCCAGGTAATCATATCATCATCCCTTTCAGATGATCAAACAGAGAAACTTCTCCGTGTGCTGAGGCAATATAAATATGTTCTAGGATAGACTATTGCCGATATCCAAGGCATTAGCCCTTCTATTTGTATGCACAAGATCTTGTTAGAGGATGATCAAAATGGAGTTGTGGAACATCAAAGGAGGCTCAATCCGATTATGAAAGAAGTAGTGAGGAAAGAAATGATCAAGTGGCTAGATGCAGACATAATATATCCTATTTCTGACAGCCCTTGGGTCTTACCGATTCAATGCGTTCCCAAGAAAGGTGGCATGATGGTAGTCACTAATGAAAACAATGAGTTGATTCCCTCTCGTAAAGTCACAGGCTGGAGGGTATGCATGGACTACCACAAGCTGAACAAGGCCACTAGGAAGGACCATTTTCCGCTTCCGTTCATAGATCAGATGTTGGATAGGCTAGCAGGAAAGGCTTATTACTGCTTCTTGGATGGTTATTCTGGATATAACCAAATTGTCATAACGCCTGATGACCAAGAGAAGATAACTTTTACTTGTCCCTATGGTACGTTTGCATTTCGTAGGATACTATTCTGGTTATGCAATGCTTCTGCAACCTTTCAACGTTGCATGATGGCCATTTTTGCAGATATGATAGAGCATGGCTTAGAAGTGTTTATGGATGACTTTTCAGTGTTTGGGAATGATTACAATAGCTATTTGCAAACTTTATCATCCATGCTAAAGAGGTGTGAAGAAACCAACCTCATCCTGAACTGGGAAAAATGCCACTTTATGGTCCAAGAAGGAATAGTCCTTGGCCATAAGGTTTCTATTAGAGGGATGGAGGTGGATAAGGCAAAGATTAAGGTAATAGATAAGCTTCCTCCGCCTAACGCAGTGAAAGGAATCTACAGTTTTCTTGGCCATGCGGGTTTCTATCGGAGGTTCATTAAGGATTTTTCAAAGATAGCCAAGCCTCTTTGCAACCTTCTGGAGAAAGACATCCAGTTTATCTTTGATGATTCATGCCAGGTTGCATTTGAGGAGCTGAAGAAGAGACTGGTCTTAGCACCAGTAATTATTACTCCAGATTGGCAACTACCATTTGAGCTTATGTGTGACGTCAGCAATTATGTTGTAGGTGCAGTGTTGGGACAGAGAAAGGATAAGGTGTTCCGCTCCATATATTATGCGAGCAAGACACTTAACGATGCCCAATTGAACTACACAACAATGGAGAAAGAACCGCTGGCAGTTATGTTTGCGTTTGACAAGTTCAGAGCTTATTTGGTAGGGACCAAAGTGATAGTGTATACAGATCACTCTACCATAAAGTATTTAGTGAGCAAGAAAGATGCAAAACCTCGATTGATTAGATGGGTTTTACTTTTACAAGAGTTTGATCTGGAGATTACGGATAAGAAAGGTGCGAAAAATCAAGTGGCAGACCACCTTTCAAGACTTGAGAATGAAGAAACCCAAGTTGAATCGATCATAATCAGGGAAACATTTTCGGATGAGCAGCTGTTTGTAGCCACCACTAAATCTTGTCCATGGTATGCAGACATGGTGAATTATATTGTGAGTGGTGTGCTGCTGCTTGATTTGACCTCTCATCAGAAGAAGAAATTCTTGTACGAAGTCAGGCACTACATTTAGGATGAGCTATTTTTGTTTAAGCAGTGCTCTGACCAAATGTTGAGGAGATGTGTACTCATGGAGGAAGTGGAGCAAATCCTAAAATGAATGTCATGCTTCTCCATATGGTGGACATTACAGTTGTGTTAGGACCGTAGCGAAAGTGCTCCAATCTGGCTTTTATTGGCCAACGATATTTAAGGATACAAATTTGTATGTGCAACGATGTGATCGGTGCCAAAAATTGGAAACATTTCCAGAAGAAACGAGATGCCTCTTAACTTCATTTTCGAAGTTGAGATTTTTGATGTGTGGGGCATTGACTTCATGGGCCCCTTTTATTCCCTCCTTTGGGAATCAATACATATTTGTGGCTGTGGACTAAGTGTCCAAATGGGTGGAGGCATGCGCATTTCCTACCAATGATTCAAACGTAGTAATTGGCTTTATGAATAAGCAAATCTTCACCAGGTTTGGAACACCTAGGGCCATCATTAGTGAGGGAATGTCACATTTTTGTAACAAGTACTTTGAAACCCTCTTAGCCAAGTATGGTGTGAAGCATCGAGTTGCCACCGCCTATCACCCATAGACAAGTGGGCAAGCAGAAGTCTCTAACCGTGAAATAAAGCGGATCTTAGAGAAGACAGTGTGTCCAACTAGAAAGGATTAGTCAAGGAAGTTAGATGACGCACTGTGGGCTTATAGGACTGCTTATAAGGGCCCTATTGGGATGTCTCCGTATAAGATGGTATTTGGGAAAGCATGCCACCTACCGGTTGAGCTTGAGCATAGTGCTTATTGGGCAATAAAGCGGCTCAACTTCAATTTACAAGCTGCCGGTGAGAATAGACTTTTGCAACTCAATGAGCTAGACGAATTTAGGCTACAAGCCTATGAGAATGCAAAAGTATACAAGGAGAAGGTCAAATATTGGCATGACAAGAAAATAGTCCGAAAAAGATTTACTGAAGGCCAGCAAGTTCTCCTTTATAATTCCAAGCTTAAACTCTTCCCTGGAAAGCTTAAATCAAGGTTATCGGGACCCTTTGTGGTGATAAAGGTATTTCCCCATGGAGCAGTGGAAATAGCCCTACTGGATGGATCAACAAGCTTTAAGGTTAATGGCCAGAACCTAAAACCTTATTTTGGAGGAGAAATTGATAGGGAAAAGTCCTCCCTCACATTATCAGCTCCAGCTTGAATTCACCAAAGTCCTGCCGGGACTATAAATTAGGCCCTTCTTAGGAGGGAACCCAAGGGTTTGTTTCTTTAACCTTTAAGTCTTTAAATAGCTTAATAAGTAGATTTAACATTTTCAGCATGTTTTTGTGGTCCAATTTGTAAATAAATACTTTGGACAAGTTTTGCAGGTGTTGGAGACCAATTTTGGCCTTAAGTCCGGGCAGAATTCATTTTGCTGCAGAATTATGCAGCTAGGCTGATAGCACCACGACGTGGACCTTAACGCGCCACGGCATTAAATTGATTTGGGCTAAATTCCAGTGAGCACAGCGCCGCGACTTAACAGGCCCTCATATCGCGGCGTTATGTGCGCAAAGAAAAAGGGTAAATAGTAAATAGTAATAATTTAAATAATTAAATTAGGAGGGAATTAATTCATGCCGCGACATATATTCTTTCGCGCCGCGGCGCACATGGGCGGTGATGTTTTTATGTAGAGACGCTTGGTTCTTCTCATTTTGCAACCTCTTCCTCTCTCACTTTCATTTTCTCTCTTCTCTCTCTTTTAAGTTTTCTGAGTATCTTTGCTTTTTCATCCCCTTTTCAGTTTACATTTGCCTCCATTATGGTATGTATCTAATTATTTTTAGTTTTTTGTAAATTATTAGTTTAATTTTGCTATTTTGTTAAGTTGTTATAGGTCTCTGTTTGAAGTTTTCTTTATTGCTCTATTAAATAGCTCTTTTTAGTTAGTTATTCTTAGGTTTTAATTAGTTTTAAAAGTTATATAATGCTTGTTTTGCATTTTGGGTTAGATTGTACGCACTGAAGCTTGCGTACCTGGAAAAATTAGGGTTGCGCACCGCGGCGTTGAGTTGAATGCGACGGCATGAGTATCAACGCTTTGAATGTCACGACGTTACTTTGAATGTCATGGCGCTGTGTTGAATTTTGAGCGTCGCGGCGCTGTAGTTGCATATCGCGGCACTGAGTTCTAAATTTGCCCGAATTGTTCATCTTTCAATATGTTCAATGATTTTTATTATCCAATATGATTTTTGACAATTCTTTTTCAGGTTACTATGGCTCTAAAGAGGGGACGAGTTATGCATCGTGGCTCATCTAGCCAGCAGCCTAGGGAGCCTTCTCCCCCTCCTGCTGATTTTGACAGGAGGAGATTTATCTTAGCCGATGCTGCCGAGCGATACTCGACTCTCATCACCCGACTACCCATTCTAGAGCGCAGCTTTGCATTTTCCCACACTTTACATCCGGAGCTGGAGAGGCACTTAAACCACCTTAACTGGAGTACATTTACCCAGCATCCGGAGTCCTCAGCTGTGTTACCTGTCGTTCGCGAGTTTTACGCGAATGCAGCTTTTCTAGGTGAGGGGGCCACTGCAGTTAGAGTTCGGGGACGTGTGGTCTCATTCTCTCCATCGGCTATTCGTGCTGTGTAACGCCCCTTTTTGGAAGGGAACGTCACATTGTCAATTACAATACAGAAATAAAATTGTATAAGTTAAGACCCAGTTTTTTTTTAATAATATGTATATTTACTTGATTATGGTTGGGTAATTAAATTGGCGAGTATATATATGTATATATATATATATATATATATTTTTTTTTTTTTGTAATAGCAATAATTAATAATGACAATAATTAATACACCACGGTGACGAAACATATATGGAAATAAGGAAATAAAGGCAAAAGTAAAGCATATATCGGAATTAACATTTCATATACATATATATATATATATATATATGTCAAACTGTTTAGTTACAAAGCCTGGTATATCAAAAAGCAAAACTATACCTGCCCCCAAAGGATTATACATAAATATCCCCACGGTATCAGAATATACAGCCCACTACAACAAAACATCAGGCCCCCAAAATAAAATACTGGTAGCCCTCAGTAGCTACAAGTAAAGTCAATCCCTCAAGTGAGGAGGAATCATGTCAGGATCCTCCTCGGGGTCGTCCTCAAGGACTTCCTCAGGATCTTCCTCATCAGAGGAAATCACCATAGGAACCGCAGAATTACGGGACGGGGCCCGAGCTGTGGAATGAAAAGAGTCTTCCCGCCAAGTGTAATAACGATCACCCCACATCTCGCGTATCGGAAGTTGAAATTCCAGACGTAGGCTAACACAGCAGGTGAAAACGGGCGGCTCATGGCGCCTCCAGGCTAGAGATAATGATACATCCCCCAAGTAAACACAACGCTCAGAGCCAAAGTTGATGTGCCAACACTCTGGCCCTCCTAAAAAGGTCAGGCGCACATCTCCCAGAAATCTATGCGTGCGTGTCTCCATACTCTTCAGCAGTCGCTAGTCGAGGTAAGGCCAAAAGCTGGGGAAGTCGGGGGCTTCAGCTTCCTTACAGTCGTCTTCATTGGGACGCAATATACAGACAAACAATAATGGAAAGACAGGAAAGAAGTAAGACATCCTACCATCATTATCAATTATAGCATCAAGAAACTAAATGGCGCAAAGCGCCCACATAGTATTTATGACAGCAATAATGGTAATAAATCATTTATTAGTAGTTAAAATCAACCAAACAATTCCAGGCAGTTATATGTATATGTATCGATAAAACAACAGTCCCAATATAATAACAATAAATGCCAAATAATTTATGGACTCACTATGCATATGCATTCAATAGTCAAAATCCTACTCCATGGAGCTAGACACAAAACAGTTGGAGAGAATGATCAGGGAGACATGCCAGTATCTCGTCAGCCATAAAACAAGTGCTTTCCAGAAAATAATCAGTCATTTTGCGCAACAAGGCTTTATACAGCGACATTCTCACAAGATCTCGATATAGGACTGTGGCCAGTCATGATTGTCGGTGCGTTTGCATTGGTTTGTTGCACGGTCCAGAGGGGCTACCACTGCCCGCTGTGAGACTCCCGCGCCTCGACGCCCTCAAGGCCAACTACAGGACCCCACTTGTCTATTCACCCCCGCACTAAGGTGTGATTATCTCCTAGGCAACTCAGCCTTAACAAAGTCCAACGGACGTTCTTTTTCTTTTTGTGCAATGCATGACTCAATCATGCTCCTCGTGACAACTAGGCCAATCATGCTTCAAATGCATGTCATATGATTTAACAACAAGGTTTGATCCCATTCACGGATCCACATCAAGTCAATAGCACATTTTAAGGATAACCACGATCCCATTCATAGTCATGATAGAAGTCAACCATTAGGTTCATTATGTTCCTCACAACCTCACCCATACTCATGTTCTTTCTGTACTCAAAATTCTCACTAGTTGTAAGGCATGCTCACGTTCCTTGTTCTTCCCTGTTTATGAATCCCTAACTAGTTTCTAGTCATCCAATTATTTACGATTAATATGCTTTTATTAGTCCAATAGTCTTGAGACCAGGAAAATACACAGCCGGAATCACCAGCAATACCACTAATTTAATTGCTAGGTGTTAGGTGATAAACTACACTCTCAAATGTGTTTAGTATAAAATTGAAGCTACCTTTCGACAGAAATTAACATGGCTGATTGATGAGAGACGGGAGATCATTATTTCATAAGAATGGCAATAAATCATTTTCTGTCGAATGAAGATTCTGTCGAATGGGGATCAAAAACTGTCGAATACACTAGAAGGTTAACAGAAATCCTATTTTCGACGGATGGGTGTTGACGTTAGAGAAAACTTCCAAGTGTCGAACCGACGAAGACACAAACTGGTCAGAAATTCAAATTTGACGGATATGTCACTCGACGGATATTGACATTCAAACTCGATGGATATGGACTGGGTAAGTTTCTCTCCCAAGTGGTCAGAAACTCTACTCGATGGATATATCACTCGACAAATATTGACAATCAAACTCGATGGATATTGACATTGGGTAAGTTTCTCTCCCAAGTGGTCAGAAACTCTACTCGACGAATATATCACTCGACGAATATTGACATTCAAACTCGACGGATTTTGACATTGGGTAAGTTTCTCTCCCAAGTGGTCAGAAACTCTACTCGATGGATATATCACTCGACGAATATTGACATTCAAACTCGACGGATTTTGACATTGTGCTTAAGGGTCAGAAGTCCAAACTCGATAGATTTTGGTCAGAAAATCAAAATTCGATGGATATGGTCAGGAGCCTAAACTCGATGGATTTTGACATTCTACTCAATGGTCGGGAGATCAAACTCGACGAATATTGATACTCTAACCCGACGGGTTTTGATATTATGCTTAATGGTCAAAAATTCAAGTTATTACAATTTCTCACAAAGAATCCCAAAGTTTTGGTCTCAAAACCGTGACCATCCGAAAAATAATCCGACGTCATTTCCTTCCATATTGTACTTTCCAATCAATTCCAATATATATCAATATACACAGACAGACATTCCAATAGCATAAACACCTTACAAACACATGCAAACAAAGGGTGACCCTCAACAAGTTTCCCTCTATCAATCAAACAACGTCTCTAAATGCTAATAGAGGCTGAGGAGGAGTGTCTTCCTCTTACCTTAGAGAAGCACAAAGAAAGGCTGCTCCTTTTTGGTCAGAAATTTCGTGTTTTGCTTCCAGAAAGTCCTAAACATTTAAAACTTGCAAAATCAAAACCAAACCTTGAAATGGATACCCATGGTCACCAAAATGACCGTAGGTTACGGAAATGAGAAGAGAGAAAGAGAAAGCTGAGAGCTTTACCTTAAAGCTCCAACCTTTAAGCTTCAAAGGTGGAAAAGGATGAAGATGTAGAGAATGGTGAACTTTGAAGATGACTTCCTCAATGATGGTGGTCCTCTAAACACGAAGATAGTGCTAGGAGTGTGACGGCATTGAAGATGAAATGGAGGTGTTGGTGGTAATGGTGTTACTGCTGTGTGAAGAGAAAAGGGAGGAAGATGAGTAAGCAGTGAGCTGCGTATTGGGAGGAGGGAAATGAGAGAAAGGAAATGAAATATGCCCCCCTATAGTCAACCGTGCAGCACCAAAAAGGGGAAGAGAGAGAAAGAAGTGGTTGGAGGAAGCTTCCTTGAGAAGCTTCGCATGCTTCTCGATAAAGTGCATGGTAAGCTTGTCTCCTTAATTAAATACATCTGATAGATGATTAATTACACTATTTGAATTATTTTCTCAGTGAATAAAAGTCACAATTGATGAAAATAATATTTTGTTATTCATCAGATAATTTTATGATACTGCGATTTTATCAAGCAGATAAAACCTCAAAAAATGCAAACCTCACAAACTGTACCCGGCCTCGGGTTTAGTAAGATCCCCCGTCGACGCGTTGACAGTTCAAGGTTTACCAGCCTCAGGGAAAATATTCTATTTTCCCGGCTCCGCTCAGTGCACACGTAAAACGAGAAATATATTAAAATATTCATTTCCAGAAAAATCCACAAAAATTCCTAAAAATTATGAATATTGTAAAATGATTATTTATAATGAAATAAAGAATTTTCGGGATGTTACATGCTGCGCTGGGACTTCCTCCACCCCCAGAGATTTGTGATTATACTAAGTTTTGTCGCTAAGAGCCGGTGGAGGGCATTGATGTTAACGTGGTCACAGCTCGGATATGCTTGGCTGAGTCTCAGCCTGTGATGTGGACTATGAGCATCCAGACTAACAGGCCTCGGTACTTTGCGCGCACTCATCTGACTCCAGAGGCCCAGGCGTGGTACCATTTTATTAGTACACGCATCCTGCCATCAGCTAACCTCTCAGAGGTTACCAGAGATCGAGCCATACTGATTTATGCCATCATACAAGGTCACTCTATTGATGTTGCCATGCTCATCTTCCATCAGATTCAGAGGTCTGCTCGGGAGTATAGGAGCCTTTTCTTCCCCTTTCTCATTCACTCATTATGCAGCCGACATCAGGTCCGCTGGGGACCTCATGAGGAGCTTACAGATGCTCGGCAGCCGCTGAACGACACTTTTATTGAGAGAGTAGGGGCGGCTCCAGCTGCAGTGCGAGCACGGTAGCGACAGGCTCGTGGACAACCTTGACCAGCACCAGCACTAGCTCCAGCACCTGAGGCAGTAGCTCCATCCCAGGCTGCACCTACTGATGATACTGATTGGCGTGCCCAGATGGAGGCTATGTTAATGTACCAGATGCAGACGCAGCGGTGGATGGTGGAGCGTCTTGGGCTGTCGCTGGCTGACTATCCAGTTCCTTCTTTCCCGCCCACAGCGGTAGCTGCTCCCTCCTAGGCTAGACCTTCTCGCGCACCTGCTGCAGAGGTCCCTGATAGTGATGAGGACAAAGACAGTGATGGTTCTACTGCCGAGGGCCCTAACAGTGATGATCCCTCCTTTTAGTCATGCATTTAAGGCATTGTTTCTTTCATTGTATTTCTTTTTTGATATATATATGTATTTATCTTTTGTACAGTGAGGACACTGTTTCCCTCAGGTTTGGGGGGGTGTCTTTAACTTTATGTTTTGACTATTTATGCAGTACTATTATGTTTTCAGACTATTATGTTTATGTGCTTATGTTCTTAGTATTATGCATGTTTGTTAGTTTTATATTTTCTTTTTGAAGTGTATGTATGTGTTTTAGTATTTTAGCTTAAATATCAACTATAGGAGCAGTTATCTTGAAAATTTTGATGAAAAATTCATTCAAGATACAATTGTCGTTCCCTTTCACATTGTGAGTTATTTTGTATGAAAACATGTTGTATAATGTTGAAAATGTGAAGAACATCATGTTGCTCAAAGGCTAGTGTGTATGGTTGCCCCAATGATAGATGTGGATGCAAATTGGCCTTCATTTTTCTGTGAATCCATATGCAATCTTTGGCGTATGCTTAAGCATTCTAGATTCTTTTTATGCATGGTGAGTTTCTCAATTGCATGCTTTTTGAACTTTGAAAAAAGATAAGAATGTTTGCTTAGAGAAAGTTTATGGACGATACATGTGAAAAATTTGATTATCCTAGAAATTGTTTGGCAACTCTCTTGAGGCGAAATTCTAGGTTGTGCATGATTGAGGAAATGATTAGGGCATTGTTTGGACCATTTGAGCCTTAAAAAGCTTACTTGATATGATGATATCCCTAGGTCCCATTCTGAAGCCTTATACTGTTTGGCCTTATTTGTTTTTCATAACCATTGTGATCGTTAACTTGTTAACCGTTCTAATGCATGTGAAAACATTGCATTTTCTTCCTACCTTCTTTGTTTGTTGAGTGCATGATATATGTTATTTCTTGAAGTGATTCTTATGATTAGGGGTATAAATATTCAGTACAAAATAAGCCTGAAGGAACCAGATGCAGTTAAAGAAGAAAAAAATTTATTTCTTTGCAAAAGAAAAGAATAGAAAAAGAAAAAAAAAGAAAATAAAATAAATGAATGAAAAAGAAAAGCAAAAGCAAAGTCGAAAAGCATCAAAGTGGTTCTGGCAAGTTTTCTGATCTCATTGTTAAATACCCTGCTAATATCATTATTGGCTCATGAATTGGAATATCGTATTTATGTTTCTCAATGTTTGTGTTTAATCTTATCCTTGTATTCTGTTACCCATTACCCTTGGCCTGACATTATAAGCTAATAAAGACCCTTTTGATCCTCAATCTTGTATGATTTACATTAGTAGAGAGAGAGTTGTATTACAATCTTGTGGATTTTGTGATTATGTTCGTGTGTATGTTCATAACCTCATTTGGGTGAATATGAATTGAATGGAAGAGGTTTTCCTTGCATGATTTTGGGAAGAATATCTTGTATAAAAGGAAACTATGAATGTTAGCATGATGAGGATTGTGTATGTGTGAAACTGATTCTGAGGTATATGTATTCTTTGAGTTTTATGCAATCATCATATACTAGATTGAGTTAAGTGAAAGTGGAATGTTAAAAATGGCTGAAAATAGGTTGCCAGTTGATCTTTTTGAATGTACTTTGTTTTGCTTGAGGACTAGCAAAAATCTAGGCTTGGGGTGTGATAACTGCACAGAGTGTAGTTATTTGTGCCTTATATCTGTGCTTTATAGCATGATTAGTCCTTGTTTGTAAGCATTAATGGAAGGTTTTAGCATCATTTATATCTGATTTCATTCTGATGGCTTCCACTATGATCCTGAGCAAATACTTTCAAAATTATGATCAAATTGAGTACATTTGCATGATTTAATGAATTGATACTTTCTTTGTTATAGGCAGGTCTCAAATGAAGAATGGAAATGAAGAAATTGAAGTAGCTTTGGACCAGGAAGCCTAAGAGAAGATTAAATGTGAAGATCAGCACCCAACGCCGCGATGTGGATTGGTTGCGTCGCGGCGCACCCCTGCTTCAGTACATAAAACCCGAGGCTGGAGTGCCACAACGTTGAAGAATAGGCGCCTGTGACCTAATTGCATGCGCGTCGCGGCGTGACATGTTGGATGCCGCGGCGTGACACTATTTTATTTAGCCTATATATACGTTTGTACCCATTTTCTACAAAGTAATTAATTAGAAATAGAATACAGCTGCTAGGGTTATGATTTTTGGGTAGAAAAGAAGCAGAAATAGCCAAGATTGGAAGCTTTCTTCACCTTAGTGGAGGATTGAAGCTTGAAGGATCATCTCCTTAAGCTTTGTTCTTCCTTTTTCTTCTCCTTTCTTATCTCCTTCTCCATGACTATGATTATTCTTGTTATATTTTCATTTGTCATGGCTGGCTAGGCTGTTATAGGGTTTTTCTTTGGATCCTCCTATGGATATTGATTAATCTTGTAATCCTTTGAGTTATATACATGATTTGGTTTTTGTTCAGTTATATAGTGCTTAATGCTTTGATAGTCTGATCAGCTTTCAATTGATTTGTTTAAATCTAATGAACCTAAACATAGGAATTTGGATTTAAGATCATGTGTATGATTGATGCATGTTCTATTTCATTCAATTAGGTTGGATGCGATGATTCGTTAATAGGATAGAAATATGCCTATTGACCATGCATAGTAATTAGTTGGAAATAGATCTTAATGAGTGGATTTACTCTAGTTCTCATGGAAACATAGTGAATTAGGTAATGAAAGCGGGGTTAATTGACTTAGATATAGGCTTTTAACTAATTGTGATTCCCAAGCTAACCTAGCCATTTCATTTATATTGCTCATAAGGATTACTTGTTATTAATTAAAATAGGAGGTGAAAAAGGAATTCCTATTCTCGAAATATCAACTATAATATCAATCTAATAGTTTTTAAGTTCTTATAATTAATAAATATATGAATTTTCCAATTTATAAGTCCTTGAATAGAAGTACTTGAATTATTGGTTTATACTTAGCAATTAATTTAACGTTTTTTCCTCGTGGGAACGATATCTGACTCCTAGCTAAACTACAAGTGCGACCTGTGCACTTGCGGTAAGCAAAGAGCGAACAATGACCACTCGCCAGTTACACAAAACTACTCCGATAAATGAGTAACCTAACCACCTCTAGTGAGGGAATGTCCATCCTCAACATAGAGTTGTGAGTAGAGAAGGAATGTCCGTCCTCAACTACCAAGATACGGAAGGGAGGGAATGTCCATCCTCACACTATCCACAAATAAAGATCACCTCCATCAACTAGAAAGAATTTGAGTAAAGGGTAAGGGAATGTCCATCATCAACCTCAATTACTCCGAAAAGAAGGGAATGTCCATCCTCACTCTTCCATTCCATCTAGTGATGGGGATCATTTCCAAAGGGCCACTCAATTAATAAACAACTCCTTATTATGCCAAATTTGGTTATGGTTACCATACAATTTCAAAGTCACATATTCAATCAAAACCTAGCTTGGATGCATAACAAGAATACACTCAAATTAAGGTTTAACATGGTAACAAATAACCTTGATTTCCAAGCACATTTTAAGCCATAATTTCAAAAATAACAAAACCAAAATTCTGTTCTCAAAGGGAAGATTTCTACCATGACCAATATTCAACATCCAAATCACAATATCACGTACAAGAAAAACCAAATTTCTGGTCACTCAAGGTAGCCCTCTCCTGTGACCTTCCTTCACCAATTAAGTCATCATTTTTATGCACAAAGACATCAAAACTTTACCTACCAAAGGGGAAGCATTTCATCATGAAATTCAATACCATATAACATCATTCAAGCTATGTTTTCACACATTTAAACCATCTATAATCAAGTTAAAATCAAGGTAGCATTCTGCCCTTGTTTTTAGTCTCTGTTTCTATCACAAAAGCAATGATAAACAACCAAAAATAAGGCAACATTCTGCCTTCATTTACCATCATCATTCAAACCCAAGTTTCAATCACAAAATTGTACATAATATGACCATAAATTCTTCCAGAACAGAACATGTATAGCCATGACATCCAGCCTCAAAGTTTAGCAATTTTCTCATTAATACGATATCATACTTCAACACAAACATCAATAAAAAAATATATGAACAATTTAAAGAATACAAACACCATCATAAATCAGCCTAGCCATGAATCATAGGGCATCTTAACATACCTCAATTCATAAATTCTTGCTCAAGAACTCAAAGAAAAAATGAAAGTAGAACAAGGTGGAATAGAACCACAAAATAAACAAAAAATATGCTATTTTTCTTGCTACTGGCCGTGAGCTTCAAGAGCTTCAAGGGCCAGTTTTGTAACTAAAAAATAATGAGAAAGGAAGAGCAACAAGATTGTAAAGAAGCCCTACCTTTTCTCCTAGTCTTGCACCCTTGAATTTCCTTGTTTTTCCTCTTGTTTTTTCTACTTATTTCTATTCTCTTTTCCTTTTTCTTCTCCATGCTACTGGTGCTATTTTCTGGGCAGTTTTTCCCCTATTTTTTCAGTGAGAAATGTGAAGAGAAAGTGAGAAAAATGTAGAGAATTCTAGACATAAAGTGGACGGTGGTTGGGTCAAAGTTTATGACCAAATTTTTGTGTTGTAACTTTTGTATATGTTAAGCACTCTTTAATCTTCCAAAGCTAAGTTTTCAAGTTACCATAAGTGTTATGGAAAATTTGAGAACTCATCTTAGTCCTTGGATCCATTTTTCCAAAACTTTCCATATACTGCTATTTATCAGTTAAGTTTCATTACTCGGTTCCAAGTTAAATTAAACTCAAGAATTAAGTAAATTTGCTTACTGAAACTTATCTTAATTGGAATTTTATACCAAAATATTCTCCATGTCTTACTTACCATCTTCAAATTTTTCATAATTTTTTGAGTTAATTAGCTGTTCACTTTACTATTCACTTATCCCCTGTCAGTGTCCTTAAAAATACCAAACTTGGTCAGTTGCTTCTCCAAAATTTTATACAACTCTTATCAATGGATCTTAGCAAGAAAATAAATTTTTTATATTTATTTTCATCGTATAAACTATTTACACAGATACTTTAATTACTTTCTTGTATTCATTATTACAGAATTATGCTAAAACTGGTTCAGAAAATTACCAGAATTAACAGATAACTCTTACCAGTATTACAAAGCTACTATAACCCTAATTAGGATCATTAGGTTAGGGAAGATGTTACATTTCTCCCCCCATTTAAAAATTTTGTCGTCAAAATTTACTTACCTCATTCAAAAAGTTCTAGATAGCTTTGTATCATATTGGACTCAAGCTCCCATGTAGCATCCTCTAAGCTCTTTCACTGCTCTATCCAAGATTCTTACAAGTTTGACTACATATGTTAAATCATCTTTTTAATTGTACTATTCAGTTTCTATGATATGTGAAGGATTTGGATTATACTTTCCGAGCTGAGAAACATGGAAGACATCATCAAGGCTTGACAAGCTAGGTGGTAAGGCAAGTTGGTAAGCAATTGGTCCAATTCTCTTTAAGATTTGGAAAGGACAAAGGAATGGGTTCAACTTTTTGGTATTTATGGCCCTACTAACTTCTATAGTAGGAGTGACTCTGAGGAATACATGTTCTCCTTCGTTGAATTCTAGAGGCGCCTTCTTCTCTCATCTACATAACTTTTCTGCTTACTTTGAGCTACTAATATCCTATCCTTGATCATTTTAATTTGTTCGGTGGTTTGTTGTACTAGTTCTGGACCTAGGATAGTTTGTTCCCTAGTTTTATACCAACACAATGGTGACCTACATTTTCGGCCATACAAGGCTTCATAGGGTGTCATTCCTATGTTGGCATGATAACTATTGTTGTAGGCAAATTCTATCAAAGGTAAGAACCTATCCCAACTACCCTGATGGTCGAGCACACAGGCCCTAAGCATATCTTCAAAGGTTTGGATGGTTTTTTTTGTTTGGCCATCAGTTTGAGGATGATAAGTTGTATTGAAATTCAATTTGGTTCTAAAGGCTGTTTGTAAAGCTCTCCAAAATCTAGAAGTAAACCTGGGGTCGCTATCATATATTATACTGGAGGGGATTCCGTGTAGCCTAACTCTTTCTTGAAGATATAGTTAAGCTAATGTAACACCCTCCTTAGGGCATCATATTTGTGTTACTTAATTACCAAATTACCCCTTCATTGGAAAATCGTGCTTTGTAATGGAAATACAAGTTGTAAAAATTCTTAATAACAATAAGATAAACTTAGCGAAAAATAATAACATTTCAACATCATCACAAATAATTTACATCATATATACATACAAGTCTTTACTACGGTCATACTTAAATATTTATAAACTAGACTTTCAAAACATTTAAACTTTAATTTAAACTATTGTACTGCCCAAGTACTACTAGACAGTAGAACCCTCAGACGGGTCCTTCTCAGATTCCTCCGCAGGTAGGAATCCAGACTGACGCAAAGTCCTACGGACAGGTGTCCGCGCAGTCGACACAATAATAATCGCACTGGGAGTAAGGCAGTAAGCTCCCCAGTACTACCTAATAGATAAAGGAAACTCTAAGTATATATTAATGTTCACACTAAAGTAAAAGTATCCAAGATGAAGCCTACTTAAAATGATATTTAAATCCTCTACGTAGTAAATATGCTCTCATTCCAAATCAACGTGCCATGCCTCCGATCCCCTACGAAACATCAATCTCATGTACCCTAGAAATTAGGACATCTCTATCTTTTCAGAACTCAACGTCCTCAACAGGAATCTATTCCTTCTCAGCCTCTTGCTCAAGTCCTCGTTCAACGTCTTTAAAATTATAAATACAATACAAATAGGCATACAAATAGGTGAGATCACCTACGCCAATACCAGTATGGTAGCAATGAAGATAAAACACATACAATATCTCATACCAACATATCATACCATAATTACGATTATGCCACCAATATCATTTATCATCACAACTCATGCAATAAATAATAATTACGATCATGCCCTCATCAATATTCAATTATTCAACAATTCAATTATCATAAACCATAATTATGATAATGCCCTCAATAACTATGCATATACACCTAGACTCAATATCCTACTCCATGGAGCTAAAACTTAGATCAGAGAGAATGATCGAAAAGATCTGTCTGCACCAACCTGCCTCAAACCACGTGCTCAATTTTACACATCTAGCATATGCACGACAGTCTTTATCAGGTCTTGATTAAGAATAGTGTCTTGGTTAGGATCATTGGTGTGTTACATCGGTCTAACCCACGGTACAGAAGAGCTACCAACTGCCCATTATAGACAACTCGCACCCGAATGCTCCCAAGGTCAACAAGTGACTTACACCATGCATATCGCACCCACTCAGGTGGCGTAGTCTCTCCTAGGCAATTAGCCTTATACAGGCCATCGGACCTTTCCAATGCATGTACTATGCACCATTTACAATTCCAATTCATTATCACATATTCGGAGTCCACTCAATAACCCAACAGTACTATTACTGTATTTTCATCGCATAATCATATTTTCGTATTTTATCAATCGTGCAACAATTCTGTTGCATTTTCAAATCGCGTATCGATTTTTTAACGTTTCTCAATTGGGTAAAATATTTTTCATACGTTTTAAATCAAAAATACTATTTTTCTCATTTAATACCAAAATTTGACTTTATTTTCCATATTTACATAATAGTCCCTCAAAAACATAATATTTACATTATAGTCCTCATTTAAATAATATTTTCACAATAATCCCTCTTTTATAAAATATTTACAATATAACCCCTCTTTATAAAATATTTACAATATAACCCCTCTTTAAATAATATTTACACAATGGCCCCTCATCTAAATAATATTTATAATTTAGTCCCTTCTTTAAAATTATTTACAATATAACCCCTCTAAAAATCAGTATTTGTATTGTTTCTCAAAAATTGGTAATTCTTTCTTTTACTCCAAATAATACAGCTCAAATTTTTCCAGACGCGCTTCAAAACCCATAGGGTGAGCTATACGTCAGTAAACTTCAAGTATTGACCTTCATTGTTATTTCATAATCGCATTACTTCATTGTAATTTGTTTTCCTAAAAAGCATTGTGCTTGCTACTCAATTCAAATTCTTCCAAACTCATTTCCTTCTCAATTTAACCTTCGAATGTACACTTGATAAAATAATTTAGTTCTACATCATGAAAAATGGCTTGTTGGCCAATTTTTCATTCTTACTTCAAAACTCATTGTACTTCATTTTCTAACACTTTAAAAACCTTGTAAAATCTATTAATCAATTTCATTGTCATAAGACATTCAATCCTCAAGTTAGTATCAAATTTTAGGACTCTTGGTCCCCTTAATCACAATGAGGCCGTGTGCCTCTATGCTCTTTGGAGCACTCATGCAATACCTGCAACATGTTGTTCACATCCTAGGTTACATATACATTTTTATGCTTTCAAAATTATACATACACACATAATATCAAAGCTATAGACATACTATCACACATGCAATCATAAACACAAAATCATACACATCACAATCACAAACAAAGAAACATTAAACAACAAGTGAATAAACCCTTATGGATTTATCACCATACACAACCATCTTCTCACCACCAAAACTTGGTTGGTGAGGTAAATCTCCCTATTGCCTCTTGAAGACAAGATCTTCAAGGCTCCTCCTCCTTCTCTTTGATTTTCGTGTGACTTAAAATAATTCCCTAAAATTCTTAAACAATTAGTAAAATCACAAACAAAGCTTAATAATGAAGAACCATGGAACAATCATGGTTTGGAAAATCAAAAACTAAATTTTAAACCATAAACTCAAAAGTTTACCTTTAGGGAAGTAAACCAAACTTGGATTTTGAAGCACTTAGGATAGGATTTTGACAAAACTTCCTAAATGAAAAGTGTTTAGAAGGCTGTTTAGGTTTAGGAAATGTAAAGAGAAAAAATTATAGAAGATGGGTGGTGATTCAAGGTGCTTGGGCCAAAAATTCAAAGAGAAAAGGAAAGGAAAATAACTTGGTGTTCTTGGGAATTTTGAGAGAAATAGATGCCTAGCTTTTTAGGTGAGAGAAAATGAAATTTGAGAGTGAATTGTGAAGGGTGCTGCCGTGTGATAGTGTAGGGAAATTAGATGATAACTATTATATTAAAATATCACAATTGTGTTCACATTGGGAGCACACGGCTTATGGTCATCATGTGGTCATCAAATGGTCACAAAAGACCATTCAAGAAGCTTGGAGAAGCCCACTTGGACTCCTTGGCCGTGTAGCCTCCATGAAATTAGGGACTAAGTTTAACTTAAATTAAATCTTAATTATATGCTAATTAGATAACAAGATAATTAAGTTAGGTTTCCTAATTACACTTAATTAACATTCTAACTACATAATTAATTAATCATATAGGTCATTGCATATGTCATGCTTAGTCATGACTTCTAGATGAAATTAGGATATCTAATTAGTAACTAGATTAGAACTAATTAGTAATTAGGTTAGTTCATTTAGTTTCTTAATTAGGCAATTAAGATTACTAAATTAGGTTTAATTAGCTACTTAGTAACTTAGTCAAGCCACTATTATTGACTCATTCTTAGCCATTGAAACTAACTTTATTTCCTAGCCATTGATTTAATCTAAGGTGGATATCACTTAGTAACTTTATCAGGATTGTTCTCACACCATTGATTTGATCAACAGTTATGATCAAAGACATCTTAATCAAGCTTTTCATCCAATGGTCTACAATAAAGTCTTTGCCACTTTATTTGACCAAATCCTATTAGTTAGAAAAGGTCCAGCCATCGTTTTTGACTGATTCCTATTGGTTCATTCTAATTTAGGTTACAAAAAATATTCTAAGCACATTTTCTGTCAGTTAAAATTTATTGGGTCCAATAAATTATAGCAGAAAATGCTATAAATAAAACAATAGATATTTATCTGTGAAATATTTTTATTTCATAGATAAATTCTAAAAATTAAAAGATTTTTTTCTGTGTCACTCAGATTTGGGTTTAGTAAGATCCACTGCCTCCGAATAAATCAGATAAGAATTTCTCTGGCCCAAAAATTATTATTTTTCTGACCCGGAGGAAATCACGCAAAACAATCAAAAACAGCATTGAAATAGTCAAATTATTTTTATAACACACAGAAAATACAAAACAATGTAATTCTGCTATTACTATTAGCATAGTCAGAATTTGGGGTGTTACAGCTAACCTATCCAATGACCAATTAGCATTTATGGGTAGAAAGTGTGCAGATTTGGTTAACTTGTCCACTACAACCCAAATGGCATCATGACTGATTGGGTTTTTGGTAATCCCACAACAAAATCCATTGAAATGCTTTCCCACTTCCATTCTGGGATTTATAATGGTTGTAAAGTTCCAGAGAGTCTTTGGTATTCAATTTTGACTTTTTGACAAACTAAACATTTAGACACATATTCTACAATATCCTTTTTCATACTTGTCCACTAAAACTCTTTTTGAGGTCTTGATACATTTTGGTTGTTCCAAGATGAATGGTGTATTTACTTTTATGAGCTTCTTCTAAAATTTTCTCTTTAATTTTTTATTTTCTTGGGACACAAAGTCTATCTTTAAACATTCTTGTCCCATCTTTAGCCCTTCTAAAGTCCTTTTTCTTTCCTAATAAAATTTGTTCATCTATTTCTTTTAAACTTTCATCTTCTTTTTGAGCTTCTTTATTTGAGTCCTTAATTCATTATGGATTTCCAATCTGTTCAAATAGAGACTATGGGGTAATACAATCACTGCTAGAGTTAAATTTCGAAAGCTTTCTAAGAGTTCCATTTCTTGTATCATCATATAGGTTACATGCAGAAGTTTTCTGCTCAGTGCATCGGCTACCACATTGGCTTTCCTTGGATGAAACTTCAATTTAAAGTTATAATCCATTAGGAATTCCATCCATCTTCTTTGCCTAATATTCAATTCTTTCTGATCAAACAAATATTTCAAACTTTTATGATCACTAAAGACCTCAAATTTAACTCCATACAAGTAATGCCTCCAAATCTTTAGGGCAAAAACAACTATTGCTAGTTCCAAATCATGGGTTAGATAGTTTTCTTCATGGGGTCTTAGATGCCTTGAAGCATAAGCAACTACTCGCCCATCTTGCATTAAAATACATACTAACCCTTTCCTCGAAGCATCACAATAAACTTCAAAGTTGCCTTGTGGATCTGGAATTACTAGAACAGGTGTGGCGGTGAATTTTCATTTTAGTTCTTGAAAACTATTCTCACACTCTTGTGTCCATTGAAAAGTGCTACCCTTTCTTGTCAGTCTGGTCATAGGTAAAGCTATTTGAGAAAAGTTCTTTATAAATCTTCTATAATATCCAGCTAGACCCAAAAAAACTTCTGATCTCAGCTACAGTGGTAGGTCTTTCCCACTACAAAACTACCTCTACCTTACTAGGATCTACAGACATACCCTCTCCTGATATCACATGTCCTAGAAATTGTACCTGTTTCATCCAAAATTCACACTTTGATAATTTGACATATAGTTTCTTTTCTTTTAAGATTTCTAGAACTAACCTAAGATACTCCTCATGTTCTTCAGTTGTCTTTGAATAAATGAGAATATCATCTATAAAGACAATCATAAATTTATCTAGGTATAATCTAAAAATCTTGTTCATGTAATCCATAAAAATAGTAGGTGCATTAGTTAGAACAAAGGACATCACAAGATATTCATAGTGTCCATATATGGTCCTAAAGGCAATTTTAGAGATATCTTCTTCTCAAACTATAATTTGGTAATACCCTGATCTTAAATCAATCTTTGAAAACACAACAGCACCTCTTAACTGATCCATCAAGTCAACCATCCTAGGCAATGGGTATTTATTTTTAATTGTTACTTTGTTCAATTGCCTATAGTCTACACACAGTGTCATACTTCCATTTTTTTTCTTTACCAAAAGTACTGACGCTCCCCAAGGTGAGATACTAGGTCTAATGAACTTTTTATCTAATAGTTCTTCTATTTGTTTCTTAAGTTTAGAGAGCTTTAAAGGGGACATTCGGTATGGTGCTATAGAGATAGGCCCTGTTCCTGGTACTAAGTCTAAAGCAAATTCTATTTCTCTCTCAAGAGGTAACTCATTAATCTTATCTGGAAATACTTCAGGATATTCTCTCACTACAGGAATATTTTCTAAACTCTATTTATTTTAGAATTCAAAGAAAATAGGAGGACATAACCTTGATCTCCTTCTACAAGGCAGTTGGTAACTTGACCGACATTTAAGTAAATAGACTTAGAAGAAGTATTTACAGAAGGAATATCATGTAAAAATACCAAAGTTTTATCCGAACAATTTAAAACAACATGGTTTGTTGATAACCAATCCATACCCAAAATAATATCTATGTTAGTAAGGGGTAGACATATGAGGTTCACAAGAAAGTCTCTGTTTTCAACATTTACACAACAGTTTTGACATATTTTGGAAGTGGTTACTGGTTTTCCTGTAGGAGTGGAAACTATTAAATCATAAGGTAGATCTGACACAGGTAAATCCAAAATCCTTACACAATCATAAGAAATAAAAGAATGTGATGCTTCTGAATCAAATAATATAGTTAAAAGATTATTTTTAACTATGCACATACCCTGCATCAGATCAAAGGATTGAGCCACTTCTTTGTCGCTCAAAGTGAACATCCTTCCTCTAGTTTGGGGCTTGGGAGTAGTAGCTGTAACACCCATCGTAAGGTATCACATTTATGTTACTTAATTACCAAATTACCCATTCATTATAAAATATGCTTTGTAATGTAAATACGAGTTGTAAAATTTCTTAATATCAATAAGATAAACTTAGCAGAAAATAAAAATATTACAACATTATCACAAATAATTTACATCATATATACACAAGTCTTAGTACTGTCATACTTAACTATTTACAGACCAGGTTCTCAAAGTATTTGAACATATTTTTTTTAAAACTAACATACTACCTAAGTATTACTAAACAGCAGAACCCTCAGACGGATCCTCCTCAGATTCCTCAGCAAGTAGGAATCCGACTTGACGCAAAGTCCTACAGACAGGTGTCCGTGCAGACGACACGACACTAATCTCACTAGGAGTATGGTAGTAAGCTCCCCAGTATTGCCTAATGGTCAACGAAAACTCTAAGTGTACATAAATATTTATACTAAAATAAGGGTTCCCTTAATAAAGCCTACTTAGGATAACATTCAAGTCTCCTATATAGAAAATACACGCTCTATCTAGGTCAACATGCCATGCTTCCGGTTCTCCACGAAATTGCAACCTCATATATCCTAGGAAACTGGGCATCGCCATCTTCTCAGAATTCAGCTTCCTCCACAGGAATCTGCTCTTCTTCACCTTCTTGTTCAATTTCTTGCTCAACGTCTTTACAAATATAAATACAGTACAAAATAGGCATACAAAGAGGTGAGATCACATACACTAATACCAACATGGTAGCATGGAGATAAACACATACAATATATCATATCGATACATCATACCATAATTATAATTATGCCATCAACATTATTTATCATCACAATAAATGTAATAAACAATAAGTACGATCATGCCCTCAACAATATCCAAATATTCATCAATTCAATTATCATAAAAAATAATTATGATAATGCACTCAATATTTTTCAAATATTCAATAGTTCAAATATCGCATCGATATCAATACTCAATAATTATGCATGTGTACATAGACTTAATTTCCTACTCTATCGAGCTAAAACTCAGGTCAGAGAGATTGAACGAAAAGACCTGTCTGTACCAACATGCCTCAGACCACATGCTATAATTCTCATATGTATTTGCACATCTAGCATATACACGATAGTCTTTATTAGATCTTGATTAAGAATAGTGTCTCGATCAAGATCATCGGTGTGTTGCATCGGTCAAACCCACGGTACAGAAGAGCTACCAACTGTCCATTGCAGGCAACCCGCACCCCAATGCCCCCAAGGTCAACAAGTGACTTACACTACACATATCACACCCATTCAAGAGGTGTATTCTCTCCTAGGCAATTAGCCTTATCCAGTCCATCGGACCTTCCCAATGCATGTACAATGCACCATTTTCAGTTTAAATTCATCATCTCATATTCAAGGTTCACACA
This sequence comes from Ormosia semicastrata, assembly GCA_029884595.1. Classification (NCBI taxonomy): domain Eukaryota; kingdom Viridiplantae; phylum Streptophyta; class Magnoliopsida; order Fabales; family Fabaceae; genus Ormosia; species Ormosia semicastrata. The sequence goes on from JAQQTO010000060.1 coordinate 48,375,761, forward strand.
TTGTCCCAATAGTATCTTTACTGTATTTTCATCGCGTAATCATATTTTTTGCATTTTCTCAATCGCGTAACATTTCTGTCGCATTTTTAAATCACGTATTGATTTTTCAACATTTTCTCAAAATAATATGACTTCTCACTTCTTTTTCCACATTTTCTTACTCAAGAAATCTTTTTCGCAATATATTCCACAAATTTATCACTTCATTGAATTAAATCAATGTTTCTAACTTAAAATTTCCTAACGCACTCCAAAACCCAAAGGATGAGTTATACGTTAGAAAATCTCAAGTCACCAATGTATTCTCCATAATTCTCAAAACAATTCTAAAAAAACACCAATCCTTTATAAAATAAATTGAGGTTCAAACACTTTCAACCTCTCTTTTCCATTCATATACGAAAATTCTATTTTTCAAGTGACAAAACACTTTGTTTCCATTTCTTTAATCCTTGTACTAAATCAATTAAATTTCCACTTTGAAATTACTTTGTCTCACAAAACCAAGGCAGTACAAGCTTTAAAAAAAACCGTGGTACATGGCCATTGAAACCATCATATATTTTTCCTTTCCTTTCTAATCATTCAATTTTACCATTAATGAAAATTTTAGTTTGGAAGCACTTATTTTGAGGTGTTGAGGCTGAAATCCTCATGGTCATTGAAACCAAAAATTTATTTTCCTTTCATCATCAAATCATGGCATACATATATATATTCATCATATCATATAATCAAGCATATCTTAAAGCAATAAAAATCACCTAAAGCATGCAAACACAAATAAATAATTTAAAGCACATAAACACCCACAAATAATTACACAACCAAGGATATGAATCCTCACATGGATTCACCATCCGTCAAATACAAGATTCATCTCTCACCACCATACTTGGTTGGTGAGATGGATCTCCCTCTTACCTCTTGAAGAACCTCCCAAGCTCCTTGGTTTGCTTCTTGAGTAAGTGATTCACCACCAAAAGCTTTTTAAACACAAAATAAAACACAAGTTTATTAGCATATTAAGCTTGAACAAGGAGAACCATGGATCAAACATGGCTTAGAACATGAAAATAAGACAAGTAGTGAAGTTTCCTTACACTTCACCTATAAAAAACCTAAAATATGATCTTGAAGAAAGTCTTTGAAGATGAAAGATTTAGAGCTTGGACTTAACTACAAAGGTTCATGGATTGATATAAGGATGCAAGATATGTGGTTGTTTAAAATTATAGAGTGATGGAAGGTGGTTTAGGTGCTTTGGCCGAAACTAGCTTGAAGGGAAAGGAGAGAAAATTTTGTAAAAGCTTTAGGATGTTGGAGAAGACAAAGATGATTAATGAAATGGTCTTGAAATTTCCTATGGCCTTAAGCCATCAAAAACTGAACCCCCCCTCTTGTACACTCAATGAGTGACAAATTTCACTAGCCACCATTTTGAGCATTGTTAGCCATTGATTAGATCAATGGTTAATATTAATGTAGCTTCTAAGTATAGCTTCTATATTGATAAGACTAAATCTAGGCCATTGAATCTTTCTCCTTGAAATCCTAGCCATTAGATGTATCTCCAAAATGAAGGGTCAAGATCTTCTCTTCATGCTTTACATCCAAAGGTCACAAATAGACCTAGCTACTTTGTAAGACCAAATCTCCACCCTTGATTAAATCAATGGTGGACACCCAAAGGGTTCAACATTAAGCTTGCTTCCTATTGGTCCATCATAAAGTCTTCATAACCACTAATGTCGACTAAATAGCATAATATTTATTTTTATCTGCTATTACCCTACGGGCACAATTAACTATAACTTTTATCGCCCATTAATTAAATACAATATAAAACACAGTAAAAGAAAATTTCCAAAACTATTTTTGGTTTCAGGTTTAGTAAGATCCCCCGTCCCCGTCTCAACAATACAAAATTTTCTGGCTCTGAAATTTTTTTCACTTTTCCAGCCCCACCTGGGCCCACGTACAACCGCCCTGGGCCCACAAATAGCCCAAGAATAATATTAAAACAATCAAAAAAATATAAAAATCTCATAATAATCCAAAAAATCATAAAAATTATAAAACTTATGAAATTCAAATCAGATTAGCAAAAAGAATTAAGAATCAATAGTAATAATTAAATTACGTAAGATTTTCCTGACCTGAAAATTATTATTTTCCTGACACGGAGTAAATCACACAAAACGATCAAATATATTCACAGAATACTCAAAATAATTTTACAATATACAAAAATTACTAAGCAGTAGAATTCTGTTATTACTGTCAATATTACTGTCAAATAGTTAGAAAATTTGGGGTGTTACAGTAGCTCCTTGTTGCTAAGACCTAGAAGTGGTTGTTCCTTGCCGCTGGGGACAATCTTTGGCATAATGTCCCTTTTGGCCACAAGTGAAGCACTCTATCTGATCCAGCTGACAAGCTCTATTACCATGGAATGTACTGCATTTTGGACATCTGGGCCCTCTGTCCTCCTTCTAAATCTGCTTCCCTTTTCCTTGCTGATTTGTAGGCCCCTAACCTTGAACATTTTTCTTAAACCTATCATCATCCCTCTTTCTCTTTTGGAAACTCTGTGACCATTGTCCTTGTTCTAGTTTTGACTCCATAGATTCAATAATTTGGCAGTCATTCACCAAAGCAGGAAAGTTTCAAATTTCCAATGGTCGTATGAACCTTTTTATCTCATCTCTCAACCCAGTCTCAAACTTGACACATTTCTATTTTTCATCTGGATTGAATTTGAGATATGAAGAAAATTTACGTAGTTCTTCAAAGTTAGTCAAATATTGATCAACTGTCATATTCCCTTGTTAAAGCTCCAAAAATTCCATTTCTTTTTGCTCTTGTACATTTTGAGGAAAATATTTGGCTAGGAGAGTTTTAAATACATCCCATGCGATATCTAGTTACTTCCAAAAGCCTTCTTGTATCAGTCCACCGGTATTCAGCCTCCCTTTTTAGCATAAAGGAAGCGAAAGTCACTAGCTGCTCATCAGTATAACCCATTGCATAAAAAATTTTCTCCATCTCTCTCACTCATTCATTAACTTTGACTAGATCATACTCACCATTAAATGATGGTGGGTTGTTCTTCCAGAACTCAAATAAGTCATGGAAATTTGTATTCCTTAATATAGTCACTTCATTCTCTTGTTGTTCTTGTTATTGTTGCTATGGATTATTTCTCATCCTTATTAATATCCTGTTCGTGACTACTATTTGCTCACGCATAGCAGCTGTCATCTCTCTTTCGGTAACTGCTATTTCTCTTTGTTCCCTCATAGTTGTTGCCATCTCTCTAAGTGTGAATGCTTATGTCATGGAGCATATCAGTGAAGTTTTTGATGATAACAGAGTCAAGATGAAGTCCAAGTTCAAAGAGGTATATTTGGTATAGGCTATAGGTCTTAGAATCTAAATGTAAAATGCTCTCAATATATCTCAACTAAAATGGTTTTCGAAAGATTTTTTTAAATCAACTTGAAGTTGAAAGTTCATATTTTAAAGAAATATTGATTTTAATCTTGGATTTTGTAACTCATGTTTATATCTTAACAAATCCAAGTGTTTTCTAAGTTGGAAATGGCCATTAAGCTTAATTGGGCTTGAAAAATGTGTTTAAGTGAGAATATGATCGATTACACAAGTGAATTAATTGATTACAAGCCCAATAGAGGACTTGTAATTGATTACAATAAGGTTGTAATCGATTACAAGTCTGACAGAGGCCATGTAATCGATTACACTAGGGTTGTAATCGATTACATCTTTGGCAAAGGCTCTGTAATTGAATACATGAAGGTTGTAATCGATTACATCCTGCCCAGAAAAGCCAAGAACATGTTCTAATAGCCATGTAATCGATTACATGGACCATGTAATCGATTACAATAGGTCTGACATTAGCTAATGACTATTTTATTGGCATTTAATGCTGCCATTTATTACACCTAATGATTCCTTTGATCAAATACTCTATAAATACATGTCGTCTTAGGTCATCATTAATAGCTAACTAACAACTGAAAACATATTTCTATCACTCTAATCTGCGAATCAATCTTTGAATCATTTGTGCTTTGTTATTGCAATAATTTGAGATATTCTTGAAGAGCATTCTAGGGCTCCAATTTGTATTACATACTCTTGTGAGAGTTTCATCATCTATACACTCTGATTCTTTGTAAAAGGGTGAGGTATCCCTTAAACATTTGTAAGGGTGAGATATCCCATTGTGTGTTGAGTGTTTTAGCTTGTAAAGGTTGCAAACACCTGTTGAAGCTTGAAGATATAGTGAAAAATCTCAAGTGATTGCTTGAGGACTGGACGTAGACCACAAGTGGATTAGTGATTGAACTAGGATAAGTCTTGTGTTTGATTCTCTAAACTCAACTCCTCTGCATTTGTGTTTATTTTATATGCTTGGTTGAATACTCTCTATTTTGGGTTAGTTCATTTTGTGAGTGAAAGTGTTCAATCTTCTTTATCCATTCATCTCTATCAATCAATAGCTTCAACAAAAATTAATAATCAAGTGTTTTGCGAAAGATTTGTGAAAATATTTTATAAACTCAATTCACCCCCTCTTGAGTGTTGAGGCCACTTGGTAACAAGTGGTATCAGAGCTAGACTATTGTGTAAAGAGCTTTGCAGCTTCAAGAGTAGTGATGGCTTCAAATGATTTTTCTTTCGAAAGTTCTTCTATGAATAGACCCCCTATTTCAATGGAGATGGTTATGCCTATTGGAAAGAAATGATGAAAATTTTTATTAAAGCTATTGATCTTGATGCGTGGGATGCCGTTGAAAAAGGCCCCTTTGTTCCCCCACATATGGTTGATGGTGTAAGAGCCAATACACCAAGAAGTGAATGAACTGATGAGGAAAAAAAGAAAGTTCAATATAATTTGAGAGCTAAGAACATCAATATCACATCCTTGGAGTATGATGAATTCTTTAGTGTGTCAAATTGAGACCACTCAAGAAATGTGGGATACCTTGAAAGTAACCCATGAGGGCACAAGTGAGGTAAAAAGATCAAGGATAAACACTCTCACTCATGAATATGAATTGTTTAGAATGAACCAAGGAGAAAACATTCAAGAAATACAAAAGAGGTTCACTCATATTGTAAATCATCTTGCTTCATTGGGAAAATTTTTTCCTAATGAAGATCTTATTAACAAAGTGTTGAGGTGTTTAAATAGGAATTAGCAACCCAAGGTGACGGCTATTGCAGAGTTAAGGAATTTATCAACAATGACACTAACCACTCTATTTGGAAATCTCCAAGAACATGAATTGGAGCTAAATAGGCTCAACCAAAATGAGAAGCATGATAAGAAGAAAAAGGGGATTACACTCAAAGCCACCTCTTCAACAATTGAAGATGATGATGAAGATAACGGAGATGAGAACTTTGAGCTAAATGAGAAGAATCTTAGTCTCCTTGTGAAGAAATTTAGAAGATTCCTTAAGAAGAAAGGAATTCAAAGAAGACTAACCCTCCTAAGAAGACCTATCATAAAGGTGAAGGAACCTCACCTACTCCAACTTGCTATGAATGTGAAAAATCAGGGCACATGAAGATGGAGAAGTTTGAGAAATGACCTTCTAGAGAAAAAAAAAAAGGAATGATAGCTTACATAGCATGGGAGGACAATAAAATGGATTCCTCTGATAGTTTATAAAATGAAGAAGCTCATCTATGTCTCATGGCTAGAGGAGAAGAAGAAGAAGAAAGTCCAATGTAACTTCTTCTAACCTAGACTCTTCACCTTCCTATAGTGAATTAAAGATGCTTTTGAAGAATTGATGAATCCATTAGGCTCACAAAAATGGTCTTATATTCCGACAAAGCAATCTCCTTATTGCTAAATAAAGTGTCTATTTTAAATAAGGAGATTAATGAATTCAAAATTGAGAATGATACCTTAGGACTTATTGATGCTAATTCATTATGCATAATTTGTTCTTCACATGATAATGCACCCACAGCCTTATCTTGCTCATCATATAAAGCATTTGAAAATGAAATTGAAGATTTGAAAAATACCCTTACAAAGTTTAATTTTGGAAGAGACAAGTTGAATGTATTGCTAGGGAAACAAAGATATGTTTTCTAAAAAGCCGATTTGGGGTATAATCTCAATAACTAACAAAAGTTTCTCAAGAATCTCTTTGGTTCCTCAAATACATAAAGTAATCCTTTATCAAATGCTTTCATTGTGGGAGGAAAGGGCATAGTGCCTCAACATGTAATGTTAGGAAGAATTTGAACACCAAGGTTGGGACTAAATTGGTTTGGGTCACTAAAGGCACCTTGCCTAAATCTAACACATAAGGACCCAAGAAAATTTGGGTACCAAAGGTTAAAATCTAAATATGTGTTGTAGGTGTGCTTGAAGGCCAAGAGCTCAAATTAGTATCTTAATAGTACTTGCTCCAAGCACATGGCCGGTGATGGCTCCAAGTTTTCCTTCCTTATCCCTAAGAAGAATGGGCATATAACATATGGTGACAACAACAAAGGGAAGATCCTTGAAGTTGAAAAAGTTAGTAAAATCCTTTCCTCTTCTATTGATATTGTTTTACTTGTTGAAGGGCTTAAACATAATTTGCTTAGCATTACTCAATTATGTGATAAAAGAAATAGAGTTATATTTGATTTTAATTATTGTATAATTGAAGGAAAAGATGATAAACAAGTTAAGTTTATTGGTCATAGGGTCAATAACATATATATGATTAGCCTTGATGATATAACCTCAAATGATGCTAAATGCTTTATGAGTAAACAAGATGATTTATGGTTATGGCATAGAAGAATTGCTCACATTCATATAGATCACTTAAATAAGTTAGTCTCAAAAGAACTACTAATTAGACTTTCAAAGCTCAAATTTGAAAAAGATAAACTTTGTAATGCTTGTCAAAAGAGAAAGCAAGTAAAGGTCTCTTTTAAAGCTAAAAATGTGGTTTCAAGTTCTAGACCTTTACAACTTTTACAAATGGATCTTTTTGGTCCCTCTAGAACTATGAGCTTTGGTGGGAATTACTATGCATTAGTGATTGTGGATGTTTTTTCTAAGTTTACATGGACATTATTCCTAGCTCACAAAAATGATGTTTTTCCATCTTTTAAAAGACTTGTCAAAGTTATCTAAAATGAAAAGGGTTTTTGCATTACAACCATAAGAAGTGATCATGGTGATGAGTTTGAAAATCATGATTTTGAAACCTTTTGTGATGAACATGGCATTGAGCATAAATTTTTTGTCCCTAGAACTCCACAACAAAATGGAGTTGTAGAAAGAAAAAACTGATCTTTAGAAGAAATGGCAAGAACTATGCTTAATGAGGTCAACCTTCCAAAGTACTTTTGGGCGGATACAGTAAATACCGCTTGTTATGTTATGAATAAGGTTCTAATAAGGCCAATTTTCAAGAAAACCCCCTATAAGTTGTACAAAGGAAGGAAGCCAAATGTTTTACACTTTTATGTTTTTGGATGCAAATATTTTGTTTTAAACAATGTAAAGGATAATTTGAAGAAATTTGATGCTAAGTCTGATGAAGGAATATTTCTTGGCTATTCTATGCATAGTAAAGCTTTTAGAGTTTACAATAAAAGAACTGTGATCATAGAAGAGTCCATACATGTTACATTTGATAAAACAAATCCAAATGTTCTGAGAAAGGATTTGGTTGATGATGTTGCAGAAATCTTGATAAAAACACACTTGGAAAATAAGGAGAAAGAAGCCAAAAGGCAAAAAGAGATTCCACTTGATCCCCCAAGCCAAGAGGATTCACAAATCATGGACCTTCCCAAGGAGTGGAGGACATCAAGATATCATTCTCTTGACAAGGTGATAGGTGATGTATTAAAAGGGGTAACCACTCGAAACTCTCTTAGAGATGCATGTAACCATATGACTTTTGTCTCTCAAGTTGAACCTAAAGACATAAATGAGGTCATTAATGATGAGCATTGAATCTTGGGCATGCAAGATGAACTAAACTAATTTGAGAGAAATCATGTTTGGGAGTTAGTTCTAAGGCCCAATGATCATCCCATAATTGGCACCAAATGGGTCTTTAGGAACAAACTTGATGAAATAGGCTTAATAATAAGAAATAAAGCTAGGCTTATTGCTAAAGGTTATAATCAATAAGAAGGCATAGATTATAAAGAAACATATGCTCTCGTAGCTAGATTATAAGCCATAAGAATGCTACTTGTATATGCATGTGTCATGGATTTCAAACTTTATCAAATGAATGTTAAAAATGCTTTCCTAAATGATTTTATACAAGAAGAGGTGTATGTGAAACAACCTCCTAGTTTTAAAAACTTTGTACTGCCCAACCATGTTTTTAAATTAAAAAAGGCCTCGTATAGCTTAAAATAAGCTCCTAGAGTTTGGTATGAAAGGTTGAGCAAGTTCCTTTTGGAAAAAGGCTTCTCCAGAGGAAAGGTTGACACTACTCTCTTCATCAAGCATAAAAAGCATGACATACTTGTTGTTCAAATATATGTTGATGATATTATATTTGGTGCTACTAACGAGTCTCTTTGCAAGGAGTTTGCTAACATTATGCAAAATGAGTTTGAGATGTCTATGATGGGTGAGTTAAACTTCTTCCTTAGTCTCCAAATCAAGTAAATAAGGGATGAAACTTTCATGAATCAATCCAAGTATTGCAAGGAGCTTCTCAAGAAGTTGGGAATGGACAATGTCAAGCATATGGCTACACCAACGGGCACTTCTTGTTATTTGGACAAGGATGAAAAAGGTAAATCTGTAGAAATCTCAAAATATAGAGGTATGATTGTCTCACTCCTTTATCGTGCAGCAAGTAGGCCAGATATTATGTTTAGTGTGTGCATGTGTGCTAGATTTTAACCAAATCCTAAAGAATCACACTAAAGTGTTGTAAAAAGAATTATGAAATATCTAATAGGCACTTATGGTACCCTAAGGGTGCCTCGTGTAGTCTAATTGGTTATTCTGATTCTAATTTTCATGGATGAAAAATGGATAGGAAGAGCACTAGTGGGACATACCACTTGCTTGGAAGCTCACTAATTTATTGCATATCAGGAAACAATATAGTGTGGCATTGTCTACAACTGAAGCTGAATATGTTGCAGTTGGGAGTTATTGTACTCAAATCCTTTAGATGAAGCAACTACTTCTAACTATGGTCTTGAGCTTGATCACATCCCCATAAGGTGTGATAACACTAGTGTAATCAATTTGCCTAAAAATCCTATTTCGCATTCAAGAACAAAGAACATAGAAAAAAGGCACCATTTCATAAAAGATTATATTCAAAGAGGTGATTGCATGCTTGAGTTTATTGAAAACACTAAACAATTAGTAGATATCTTTACTAAGCCATTGAATAAAGTACCATTATTTTATATAAGAAGTGAACTAGGCATACTGGATCAATCATACATCTAACTCTTGCTAAAAAATCATAATATTGCTACATAACTTGTCATGTTGCTGCATAATGTGATATTTTGCTGCATAATCTATCATGTTGCTGCATAATATGATATGTTGTTGCATAATGTGATATTTTGCTGCATAATCTATCATATTGTTGAATAATATAATATTTTACTGTATAATATGTCATTTTGCTGCATAAATCTATCATTTGCTACACAATATGTCATTTTGATGCATAACTTGTCACTTTGTAGCATAATTTGATACTTTCCTGCATTATTGAACTCTTTGCATAATTACCTTGCTTTAGTTATTTTTGAATCCAATACTGACTTGAGCATAAGAGGCTCCCCTAAGTTTGTTTTGCTGATACTCCTTCATGACTAAGTCTTCCAAATAGCTCAAGATTAAGCTGAACAAGTATTTTTCAGCTCAAGTGGTTTGATCCTTGGTAAAGATGGTATTTTTGCAAGGACATGTGTTTTGAATCAATATATGGTTAAGTTTTATGCTTACATGATGTTTTGAATTGGCTTAGGAAGTTTTGGAAGTGGTTTGGAGGTTTTGGTACAAGTCTCCTACTGTTTGAAGTGAGAAAATCAAGTTTAGTAGGCTTGTAATTGATTACAAGAGCTTTGTAATCGATTACAAAGGCTTTGCCAAGCGTTACAAGCAAAGTTAGAATGCTTGTAATTGATTATACATACCATGTAATCGATTACACCCATTCCAGAAAGCTTGTAATCGATTACACACACCTTGTAATCGATTACAAAGAACCCAGAACGTGTGTAATAGATTACCACCCCAATATAATAGATTACATAGGGTTTTTAAAAAGATGAAAAGCGCGCGATAGCCATTTTAGTTTGTAACTTCTCCTTTCTCTACCTAACCCACGACCCCCCTCACCCCAAACTCTTATTTTCTCTCTCAAATCTTGCCCAAATTCCACCATTTCACCTCCCTCTTGCTCGGATTGCTCCTCTCTACCAAACCCCTAACCTTATTCCATCAAAAAATCCCAAATCCTTCCCCCCATCTTCTCTCACGAGCCCTCTCTCTCTCTAGCCCTAACCACGAATTCCACCACTCTCTAACCTGTTTCTACCTTCCCAATCACCAACCACCACAAAACCATCTTCCCTCTACTTTCCTTACATTCTTTTCCTCCTATTTCATCATAATGCCTGAATCTTCGAAGCGAACCAATAGGCCAAGAATGGGGGCCTCATCAGGAATGTATTCTAATGCTCCTCCTCCTCCTAACATCTTTGGGTTAGACCTCATACAACACTTTAGCACTGCCAAGAAGGTTGACCTCTTCTAGAAAAACTTTCAATTGAGGAAGATAATCTCACCCAGGTATCTCACTCAAGACTTTTGCTCTAGTGAACCCCTGAAGAGTTTTAGAAAGGTTGAAAGACTAGGACTGATTGATTTTCTGAGCATAAAGAAAGATACATATTAGGATTTAGTTAAAGTCTTTTATGCAAATTTTTATGAAGTAAAAAAGAATTAGATAAGAGTCTCAAAGGATTTATGGTTTAGACTGACTAAGTTGACTTTTGATGGTGCAAATTTTGTTGGTTGTGGCTTCTGATTACTAAAGAAGGGGGGGTTGAATTGAGTATGATAAGTTTTTGAAACTTTTTCCCTTTTTGCAAAAACTGATTCTTTTCTTTAATCAAGAAAGAAATTTTGTCAACCAACAAACCAAAATGTGTTTTCGCAAGATGTATTACAATCAAGAATTGAAACTTATAAAGAAATATTAACAGTAAGATTGATTTCAGATAAGAATAAGATCATTAACAAATCAGATCATACAAGCATCCCTAACATATTACTTAATTCATACATTCAACAATAAAGCAAATAAAAAGTTAAGGGATAGAGAAAATTACAAATCGAGATTTATCCTGGTTCAGCTACCTCCACTGGTAACCTACATCTAGTCCCTACACCACTGTGAGATTTATCCACTATGAAAAATCAATATACAAGATTCTTTACAAAAGCTCCACTTCTTGGTTCCTTCTACCCAAATGACAGCTTTTCAGTTAAAGCAATCTTGCAATTCCCACATGAGTTCCTTCTACTCTTGCACAGCACCAAGAATCCCTTCTACTCTTGATCTAACCAGTGAGAGAACCTTCTCTCTTTTCTCTCTTTTACAAAATTTGAAAAGATTGAATCAGATTCCAAGAAATTAGAAATTACAAATTGAAACTCTAGAGAAAAATACTCAGTTTTTCTTCAATGAAAAGTTCTCTCAATATTTGTGTGTGTGTTCTCAAATTTTGAATGAATTCCCTTGTAAAAAATGTTTCCCAATATCCTAATATAGGTTTATCTCAAAATAGTTCGTTTGATACACTTTACAAGTCAGTTGAAATCATAACAAACTTATCAGAAAAATTATGTTATTAGTCAATCGATGTGTACACAGATGTATTAAACAAGATTTCACTTTTATAACATGTGTACATCATTTACCTAATCGATTGTTATCTTGGATGTTCTTGATCTTGAATGATACACATACGAATACATTTATGTTGTTCTTGAAAAACACTTATATTTTCAACCCAGAAGATTATACATCAATTAACTAATCGATTTTATAGTTATTTCAAAACGTTCTTGCTTCTATTTTGGCTTATACATCGATGTATCAATAGATGTATATATATATATAAATGCTTTAGTGCTGACTTATACATAGATGTACTAATCAATGTATATATGTCAAAAATGCATTCTTACTTCTGTTTTGATTTATACATCGATGTACCAATCGATGTATATATGCAAACTTGCATATTGATCAAGTAAGTCCAGAATCAATCGATGTATACATAGATGTATAATATGTATACATAGATGTACACATAGGTTTTCATTAAAAGTTAGTTAATTAACTGAAAGTACATAGATGTATGCATAGATGTACAAACTTATTAATTAACATTTTTCATTCTTGGTCCATTTTTACTTTTGAAAACCATTTTTACTTATTTTAGAGAGCTTAATCAAAGAATTATACTAAGTCTTTTCTTTACAAAAAGTTTCTAATGATCTTCCTTGAATTCATTCTTCATGATGCTCCTTCTTCAAGTTTTCCTTCATGATCCTTGCATTGAAATGCTTTGCTCCATGATTCTTTGCATCCACTTTTCTTGCTCCATTAAATCTCATTGAAAAAATCAAGCTTGGCAAGTAGTTAGTGAATTAAAGAAATAATAATCATATTCAGTTTAGTCATTCATCAAAACACACTAGGGTCATTTATCCATAAACTCCCCCTTTTTGATTGATGACAAACTTACCATACATAACATGTTTAACATTCAATATATCGGAGTAAATAAGGGGGGGTTGAATTGAGTATGATAAGTTTTTGAAACTTTTTCCATTTTTGCAAAAACTGATTCTTTTCTTTAAATAAGAAAGAGATTTTGTTAACCAACAAACCAAAATGTATTTTTGCAAGATGTATTGCAATCAAGAATTGAAACTTATAAAGAAATATTAACAGTAAGATTGATTTCAGATATGAATAAGATTATTAATAAATCAGATCATACAAGTATCCCTAACATATTGCTTAATTTATACATTCAACAATAAAGCAAATAAAAAGTTAAGGGATAGAGAAAGTTGTAAACCGAGATTTATCCTAGTTCAGCTACCTCCACTGGTAACCTACATCCAGTCCCTACACCACTGTGAGATTTATCCACTATAGAAAATCAATATACAAGATTCTTTACAAAAGCTTCACTTCTTGGTTCTTTCTACCCAAATGACAGCTTTTCAGTCAAAGTAATCTTGCAATTCCTACAAGAGTTCCTTCTACTCTTGCACAGCACCAAGAGTCCCTTCAACTCTTGATCTAACTAGTGAGAGAACCTTCTCTGTTATCTCTCTTTTACAAAATTTGAAAAGATTGAATCAGATTCCAAGAAATCAGAAATTACAAATTGAAGCTCTAGAGAAAAATACTCAGTTTTTCTTCAATGAAATGCTCTCTCAATATCTGTGTTTGTGTTCTCAAATTTTGAATGAATTCCTTTGTAAAAAGTGTTTCCCAATGTCCTTATATAGGTTTATCTCAAAATAGATTCGTTCGATACACTTTACAAGTCAGTTGAGATCATAACGGACTTATCAAAAAAATTATGTTATCAGTCAATCGATGTGTACATAGATGTATTAAACAAGATTTCACTTTTATAACATGTGTACATCGATTACCTAATCGATTGTTATCTTTGATGCTCTTGATCTTGAATGATACACATATGAATACATTGATGTTGTTCTTGAAAAACACTTATATTTTCAGCCCAGAAGATTATACATCGATTAATTAATCGATTGTATAGTTATTTCAAAACGTTCTTGCTTCTGTTTTGGCTTATACATCGATGTATCAATAGATATATATATATATAAATGCTTCTGTGTTGACTTATACATAGATATATTAATCGATGTATATATGTCAAAATGTATTCTTACTTCTGTTTTGATTTATACATCAATGTACCAATCAATGTATATATGCAAACGTGCATATTGATCAAGTAAGTCCAGAATCAATCAATGTATACATAGATGTATAATATGTATACATAAATGTACACAGGTTTTCATTAAAAGTTAGTTAATTAACTGAAAGTACATAGATGTACACATAGATATACAAACTTATTAATTAACTTTTTTCATTCTTAGTCCATTTTTACTTTTGAAAACCATTTTTACTTATTTTAGAGAGCTTAATCAAAGAATTATACTAAGTCTTTTCTTTACAAAAAGTTTCTAATGATCTTCCTTGAATTCCTTCTTCATGATGCTCCTTCTTCAAGTTTTCCTTCATGATCCTTGCATTGAAATGCTTTGCTCCATGATTCTTTGTATCCACTTTTCTTACTCCATTAAATCTCATTGAAAAAATTAAGCTTGATAAGTTGTTAGTGAATTAAAGAATTTCTATGGTCATGAAAATGTTTGGGGAGATGAGTATAACTATAAATCTGCTTTGACTCCATTACTGAGGGTTAGATATGAAATTCTTAGGGACAAAAAGAGGGTAATGGCTACTAGGCTGACTATGGAGAATAGGGTATTGCATTACCTTGTAGCTAGGGGATTGGTTCCTAGGGGAAGAAACTATTCCTAAGTACTTAAAGATAATGTATTGGTTTTGTGGGCTATGAAAATTAACCGGCCAATCCACTGGGCGTACTATGTTATTCAACATATGTTGGAAACCAAAAAGAAAACCCATGCCTTGCCATATGCTATGTTGGTTACCACTATTCTAGAACACTTTCATATCTCTCTTACTAGGGAAGCCAAGGATACCAGTTCTAAAGGGCCACAGTCCATTGGTCTGCATACTTTGCAAAAGCTTCAGCTGAGGAAGATCAATGATAAGTGGTATTACCTCATTCATGGGAGTTATGGACATATCCCTCACGAGGCTGAGGATGTTGATGTGGATGAGAACCGGCCATAGACTGCTCTAACCACTTTGGACCTTTTACTTCAAGAGATGGACGACCTGGCAACCACAATGGGAGTGAGGATGGATCTCATTGAGCAAAAGGTAGATCATCTTGAGCTGAGGATGGATCATTCTGATCAAGAGTTAACCTCAATTTTCTCTTTCTTGGAGGGACCAAGTTATGTCCCGAGGAGAGATGCCAGTGCTCCCACCTCCTCTGCTGCCCCTCCTGCTCCCATATCCTTTGTTGGCCCTTATGCTACAGTTGGTGTCCTTGATAATAATGAGGAGATTCTTGGGTCTGAGTGTAACACCTTCCGAAGGGAATTACATTTAAGACTAACCTTTTTTTAAAAAAAAACTTTATATTTTAAAACTTCACCCAAGTCATAATTAAAATTTAATATTATAAAATATGGGCTTTAAAATTTCTTTTCGTGGATAGCATAAACTTAACAGAACATAAATAAATACAAGATATAGAGAACTGGACAATACACTTTACATATAAATACACAGCTTACTAAAAACAGAAGTACATAATACTTACATACCAAAAGAACATAATTACAACATATCATAACAAACTTAAACTGGCCCAAGTTCATTACACTTAAGGGAAAAGTCTTCCACTGGATCCTCCTCAGGATCCTCACTAGACATATTCCCTAGCCAGGGAATGTCTCAACGAAAGGGAGTTTGAGCAGAAGATATCTCAGAATCCTCCCTAGGAGAATAGTGAAGATCACCCTACAAATCCCTTACAAGCATATGAAACTCTAGATAATCAGTAGCAGAGAAAGAAAAAGTAGTAACCCTATGGCGGGTCCTACTCAAGGATAGAGTAATATCTCCATAGTACTCTATCCGCTCTATATCCAAATGGATATGCTAGGCATCAGTGCCTCCAAGGAACTGCACTCTAACGTAACCTAGCAGATCTTTCCTCGTCACCATCACAATCTTCATAGAGCATAACATAAAATAGAACAGATAGAGCAAAACCATAAAGAGGTGAGATCCCGTACATCACATACCAGTATGGCAGTAAGAAACAGTAATAACAATAAAGCCACATAGCATAGAGTTAACCATTATAGACATAATATTTATCAGCAGATAATTCAACAATGTATATATATCACAACAACATGTCCAATGACTATGCAAATGCACAATGAACTAACCCCTATTCCATGGAGCTAAAACCAAACATCAAAGAGAATGATCGAGGAGTCATGTATGTATATCGTCAGCCTCAAATCAAGTGCTTTCAATTA
Source organism: Ormosia semicastrata (assembly GCA_029884595.1). Lineage (NCBI taxonomy): Eukaryota > Viridiplantae > Streptophyta > Magnoliopsida > Fabales > Fabaceae > Ormosia > Ormosia semicastrata. The sequence goes on from JAQQTO010000060.1 coordinate 48,392,046, forward strand.
TATCAGCGTACACATCGTGGCTTATACAAGACATTCTACACCAGATCGAGAATAGGAATAGTGTCTCATCCAGATTGTCAGTGCATTGCAAAGTCACCACGGCACAGTAGAGCTACTAATTGGCCACTTATGGGATACCCGTGCCCCGACGCCTCTAAGGTCATTCATAGACCTTCACTATGCAATTCGCACCTACACAAAGGTGTAATTCATCTCCTAGGCATACAGCCTTAACAACAAAGTCACCAAGACTTTCACAATGTATGATCACATGACTCAAATAAATCAATACTCAGTAACAACATAAATTCCATGAAAAACAAGCCACCACTGGGCTTAAGTCATCAACTGACATCTCCGGTTCCAGTACATCAGCCCGACAGTAAAACTGCTATTTTTCTCAAACGTGAAGCATTTTCACTGTTTTATCACAAACGTGTAACACTTCTTGTCATGTCACAAAACCACGTAACATCTTTACATCATTTTTCAAATGCATAAACATTTTGAAACATTTTCCTTTACTGTTACTAAAACTCACTTAAATAAAATACTTTAAATTCCAAATCATCCTTTAAAGCTTATTTCTACTACTAAGGCCGAAAATTAATTCTTGTTAAATAACAAAACTTTGTTCATTTTCTTTTTAACTTGTGAATCCTTAAATTCTATTCTACTCCCCTAATCATCTAAGCTTTCAATTAATGAAACTTTTTTGCCTTGGATACCCCTCTTTGGGCTAAGTGGCCATGAGCCAAAAGTGGTCCTTGGGACCAAAAAGCTTGCCTTTCACACATGAATCAAAGCATACAAAGAATTTCAATCATCAATTCATGTAATAGCAATTTCATGCATACCAGAAAAATCATATAATCACATATAGCCAAACAAACATAAATCACAAAATACACACAACCAAGTGAATAAATCCTCACATGGATTTTTCACCAACAAATCACAAATTCGTTCCTCACCACCAAGATGGTTGATGAGGTTAATCTCCCTCTTACCTTAGATGATGATCAAAGCTCCTTGTTGTCTTCTTGAAAAAGCTTCTCCTTTCGAAAAGATCCTTAAAATAAATTAAACTTACAATCATCAACATCTAAGGCTTGAAACAAGATGACTATGAATCAAGATTATGGTCTAGAGCTTGAGAATAAAACTTAGAAATGAAGGTAAGTAACTTCACGTAGAACTTTCAAACTTCAAGCTTTGAGAAAGAGATTGAAGATAAATGATTTTGAAGAAACTCACAACAAGAAAGTGTCTCAAAAAAGTATTTGGATTCAAGAAATGAGGTTATTTAGAATTGATCAAGGTTGAAAGGTGTTTGGAAGGTGTTGGTCATGACTTGCAAAGGAGAGAAAAAGAGAGAGTTTTGGTATATTGTTTCTCAAAATCGAAACAAGAAAGGCTTAAGAGAGATAAGAAATTATTTTGGTCACAAAGCTTTTCCTAGAAGCTCCTTATGGCCGTGGGCCATCAAGGGTGTAGGTGGACAAGCTTCTCCTCCAAGATTGCTTTCCAAGCTTGTTTAGGAAGCTTTCCTCTTATTGGTGCAACACAAAAAGTCAAAGTTACTAAACTTGACTCCAATAAGCTTCTCTTGGAAGCTTTCTTCCCATTGGCTCAAAAACAAGTGAGTCATGAAAAGAAAAGATAAAAGGTTATGACTAGGTTCATGACTAGTCATCTAACTAGATATTTACTGGTAGCTATTATCTAATGGACAGAGGCTACTGCTAGCAGAACTAGTATTTATTGTCCAATGAATAATAAAACATACCTAGATTTTATCAGTCAGATAAAATCTCAGAAAAAGAAAAATTTTGAAATCTTTTCCCAGTTTCGAGTTTAGTAAGCTCCCCTGGCCCCACGTGAACAATCAAAATTTTTTCGGGCACCACCTCAAATACACAAAAGACCAAAAATAATAATAAAATAATAAAAATAAAGCAAACAATTCACAAAAATCATGAAAATCATATAAAAACACAAATAACAGAAAAAAAGAATTTCGGGGTGTTACACTGAGGATGATCTTGACATCAATGACGATGATGTAGGCCTCGATGATGTGGCTATTGACAGTGACACTGACAGCGAGGCGATTAAGTGACCATGGGGCATGGTCAAGATGATTCTCTTTTGTTTTATATACTCAGTCTAACCCACTAGCACTTTATTACTTTTATCATTTTGTATGACTCTGGATTTTACTATTGATAATTATACGATCTGGTTATTTTGCTGATTATAATGCATCTCTTTATTGAGTTGATAACTATTTATACTCTGATATTGATCTATATAGGCTGAAATGGTTATATTGTATTCTTCTCTATTGTTGTAATGACAGGTTTATAGGCTAATCATACTAAATGCTACTAAAATTCTGTTGGCATTATTGTTGAAAAATTGAATGCTTATGTTTTTTTTATAATGCCAACAAGGGAGAAATTATATAACATATTACCTTGCATGAGTACGGGGGAGTTTTTACATACAATTTTTTTTCCTATCTCATGCATAAACTATGGGGAAGAGTTGCGCTTAAATCTCTGACATATAAATGCAAATGATACTCTTTTTTCTATGTTATTTTGTCATCATCAAAAAAAGGGAGAATGTGAATGCTTATGTCGTGGAGTATATCAATGAAGTTTTTTATGATAAAAAATTCAAGATAAAGACCAAGTTCAAAAAGGTATATTTGGTATAGGATATAGGTCTTAGAATCTAAATGTAAAATGCTCTCAATATGTCTCAACTATCTCAAAATAGTTTTTGAAAGATCTTTTTAAATCAACTTGAAGTTGAAAGTTCATATTTTAAACAAATGTTGATTTTAATCCAAGTGTTTTCTAAGTTGGAAATGACCATCAAGTTTAATTGGGCTTGAAAAGTGGGTTTAAGTAATAATGTAATCGATTACACAATTGAAGTAATCGATTACAAGCCAAACAGAGGCCTTGTAATCGATTACATTAAGGTTGTAATCAATTACAAGTTTGGCAGAGGCCATGTAATCGATTACACAAGGGTTGTAATTGATTAAATCTCTAGCAGAGGCTCTATAATCGATTACATGAATGTTGTAATCGATTACATCCTGCCCAGAAAGCCATGAACACGTTCTAACAACCATGTGATCGATTACATGGACCAGGTAATCGATTACAACAGGTTTAACATTAGTCAATGGCTATTTTATTTGCATTTAATGCTGTGATTTATTACACCCAACAATTCCTTTGATCAAATACTCTATAAATACATGTCCTGAGTCATCATTAATGGCTAACCAACAACTGAAAACATATTTCTATCACTTTAATCCGTGAATCAATCTTTGAATCATTTGTGCTCTGTTTTTGCAACGATTTGAGATATTCTTGAATAACATTATAGGATTTCAATTTGTATTACATACTCTTGTAAGAGTTTCATCATCTATACACTTTAATTCTTTGTAAAGAGGGTGAGGTATCCCTCAAACACTTGTAAGGGTGAGGTATCCCAAGGTGTGTCAAGTACTCTAGCTTGTAAAGGTTACAAGCACCTGTTGAAGCTTGAAGATATAGTAGAAAATCTCAAGTGATTGCTTGAGGACTAGACGTAGACTACAAGTGGATTGGTGGTTGAACCAGGATAAATCTTATGTTTGATTCTCTAAACTCAACTCCTCTACATTTGTGTTTATTTTATATGTTTGCTTGAATACTCTCTATTTTGGTTGGTTCATTTGTGAGTGAAAAGTGTTTAATCTTCTCTATCCATTCATCTCTTTCAATCAATAGCTTCAACGAAAATTGATAATCAAGTGTTTTGTGAAAGATTTGTGAAAATATTTTATAAACTCAATTTACCCCTCTCTTGAGTATTGAGGCCACTTGGTAACACATAGTACCTCCATCAGATCAAACATATTTTCATTGGTAGCTATCCTGCCTCCACGCGTTCACCTAGAAGATAATATAGTCTCCTGTACGCACAGAACGATGAATATTGAGTTGATCAAGCTCAATATCTTCTAACATTGCAACAGTTAACTTTAAACATACAACTCAAGGTCCTTATGCAATTCTACCTATACATCTCATCATTAAGACAAGAAAAATGCATAACATAGTATAGCTAGTCCATACCCCAACTCAACAGGATGAACTGCTTTGATACCAAAAAGTAACGTCCTTATTAACATTACTAATAACGTATCCGGATTTACGTATTAGCAAATAAAATTAAGTACGTCACATAAAATTTAATAAATTAATTTTATACTGTATTTAATTAAAATACAAAAAATTTGACCCTCCCGTGGAATAATCTAATGTTTAAATATTAAAGGGTAGTATACAATGTATTTTACAGTATAATAATTTACATAAGCTTTTACAAAGTATAAATTATACAATACACAATAGAAAATAACTTTAAAACTAGTCTATGTCTTCTACTTTGGTATACTTGCTGAAGATCTCAACCCTGGAAATATTATGGAAACAAGAATAGTAAAGGGGTGAGAATTCAAAGAATTCTCAGTAATACTATTAAAATCAGTGACATCATAACACTTCCAGCTGTTTTTGGGAAAAATAATTTAAAACTCATTTTATTACATAGGAAGGTGGCAAAAACCAAATCAAGTTTTTCCTCTTCCCAAAATAGAAATTTAATTATTATAATTTCTAAAAAATATTTATTATTAAACATTGCATTTAGTGTCCACAATAATTTTCAGAAACACAGTTTTAAACAAGCATCACATTTAGCCAAATAAATCCAATTTCATCTTAATGCTTATTTAAATTACTTGGCAGTACTCTGCTTTCAGGTTAGTGCACTTCAACCTATTTATGACCATTCACCAGTCACATAGAACTACTCCGATAAATGAGTAACCCGACCACCTCTAGTGGGGGAATATTTAACCTCAACATAGAGGTATGAGTAGAGAGGGAATGTCCATCGTCAACTACCAAGATAGGAAGGGAATGTCCATCCTCACACTATCCACAAACTAGGATCACCTCCATCAACTAGAAAGAATTTGAGTAAAGGGTGAGGGAATGTCCATCCTCAACCTCAGTTACTCCAAAAGAGAAGGAATGTTCATCCTCACTCTTCCATTCCATCTAGTGATGAGGATCATTTCCACAGGGCCACTCAATTAATAAACAATTCCTTATTATGGCAAATTTGGTTATGGTTACCATACAATCTCAAAGTCACATATTCAATCAAAACCTAGCTTGAATGCATAAAAAGAATACACTCAAATTAAGGTTTAACATGGTAACTAATAACTCCATAAAATGTAGTTATTTGTGCCCTACATCTGTGCTATAAAGAATGCTTAATCCTTGTTTATTCTGCATATATAGAAGGTTTTAGGCTTATATTTGTCAAATTCTAATTTTGATATCTTCCTATATGGTTTTCAGCAAATTATGCATACTTTGTAAGTGATTAAGTGGATTTGCGATTGTGATTGACTTGGTGATTTCTCTATTTTAGGAAAGGCTCTAATCAAGCTAAAATTTGGAGGATTTGGAAAAAATTGGAAGAGAAAGCAAAGTGTGAAGTTTAGTAGCTCATGCTGTGGTGCAGGCTTATTTATGCTGTGGCATGGTGCATTCCCCTGCTGCATCTAGAGGACCCAATGCTTGAATACCGAGCGTATGTCACAATATGGTGACATAAATTGCACACTCGCCGCAATGTGATATGTGTGGCGCCGTGACATAACTCTATTTTCTGAACCTATAAATACTGTTTCATTATTTTTTATTAACAGAGCTTTTAGGTTTTAGAGAAGCTGCGCTCAGTTTTCACATTGGAGGCTGAGAGGAGGCTAGAGGAGCTAAGGTTGAAGGTCATCTTCCTCATCAAGGAGGATTCAAGCATCAAAGATCACATCCATGAGCTTCCTTCTCTTTTCCTCCTTATTCCTTCTCTCCCTTGTATCATGAATATGATTTTTGATGTATATTTTTGTGTTCAATGAGTAGCTCAGTTGTATTAGGGATTGCTCTAGATCCCTTTATGGATATTATTGATTTTGTACTTCTTTGAGTTGATATAGATATTTGGTTTTGTTCAACCATATGATTCTTAATGTTCTTAATTGTCTGATCAACTTTTAAGTGATTTGTTGAAATCCTATGAACCTAGACATAGGAATTTGGATTTGAGATCATATGTATGGTTGATGTATGATCGATTTCATTCTAATGGTGGGATAACTTGATTCACTAATGGGATAAAAATATACCTATTAGCCATGCATAGCAGGTGTTTGAGAATAGACCTTAATGAGTGGATTTTGTGTTAGCTCTCATGGAAATATAGTGAGTTGGGCAATTGAAGCATGTTTGATTGACCTAGACATAGGCTTTTAACTAAATTAGATTCTCAAGCTAAGTAAACAATTCATTTATGTTGATTAAGAGGATTTCATATTATCAATTAAAGTAAAGGGTGAAGAAGGATTCCTTAATCTCAATCCATTATCTTTATTTTCAATTTATTACTTTTTAGTATTTAGTTCATATGTATTTTCCTATTTTTATGTTCTTGAATAGAATTGTGTAAGCTATTGGTTGATATTTAGCTTTGGAAGTATCCTTATCCTCGTGGGAATAATATCTTATTTTTCATTGTATTACTTGTCCGATCCGTGCACTTGTGGCCTATAAAGGGACAAACAGTAACAAATAACATTGCTTTCCAAGCATATTTTAAGCCATAATTTCAAACATATCAAGACCAAAATTCTATTCTCAAAGGCAAATTTCTACTAAGATCAATTTCTAACATCTAAATCACAATTTCATGTGCAAGAAAAGCCAAATTTTTGGTCACTCAAGGTAGCCCTCTGCCGTGACCTTCCTTTACCAATTTAGTCACCTTTTTTATGCATAAACACATCAAAACTTTAGCTACCAAAGGGGCAACATTTCATCATGAAATTCAGTACCATATAACATCATTCAAGCTATGTTTTCACACATTTAAAACATCCATAATCAAGTTTAAAACAGGGCAACATTTTGCCTTTGTTTTGAGTCTCCATTCAATCACAAAAGCAATGATAAACAACCATAAATAAGGCAGCATTCTACCTTCATTTTCCATCACCATTCATACCCAAGTTTCAATCACAAAATCATACATAATATCACCACAAATTTATCCAGAACAGAACATGAACAGCTGTGACATCTAGCCTCAAAGTTTAGCAATTTTCTCATCAATACCATATCATAATTCAGCACAAACATCAATAGAAAAATAGATGAACAATTTAAAGAATACAAACACCATAACAACTCAGCCTAGCTGTGAATCATAGGGCATTTTAGCATTCCTCAAATCATAAATTCTTTCTCAAGAACTCAAAGAAAGAATGAAACTAGAACAAGGTGGACTAGAACCCTAAAATAAACAAAAAAACATGCTATTTTTCTTGCTGCTACCCATTAGCTTCATGAGCTCGAAGGGCTAGTTTTGTAACTCAAAAACAATGAGATTGGAAGAGCAAGAAGATGTTAAAGAACACCTACCTTGACTCCTAGTCTTGCACCCTTGAATTTCCTTATTTTTCCTCCTTTTTTTTCTTCTTATTTCTTTTCTCTTTTCCTTCTTCTTCTCCATGTTGCTGGTGCTATTTTTTGGTCTATTTTTCCCCTATTTTTCTGTGAGAAATGTGAAGAGAAAGTAAGAAAAATGTAGAGAATTCTAGGCATAAAGTGGACAGTGGTTGGATCAAAGTTTATGACTAGATTTTTGTGCTGTACCTTTTGTATCTGTTAAGCACACTTTAATCTTCCAAAGCTAAGTTTTCAAGTTACCATAAGTGTTATAGAAAATTTTAGAACTTATCTTAGTCCTTGGATCCATTTTTCCATAACTTTTCATATACTGTTATTTATACTCAATTCCAAGTTAAATTAAACTCAAGAATTAAGTAAATTTGCTTACTGATGCTTATCTTAATTAGCATTTTATACCAAAATATTCTTCATGTCTTACTTACCATCTCAAAATATTTTCATAATTTTCTAAGTTAATTAGTTGTTCACTTTACTATTCACTTATCCCCCGTCAGTGTCCTTAAAAATTCCAAACTAGCTCAGTTGCTTCTCCAAAATTTTCTACAACTCTTATCAATAGATCTTAGCTCAGAAATAAATTTTTCAAATTTATTTCCATCATATCAGTTGTTTACGTAGATACTTTATTTACCCTCTTGTATTCATTGTTACAGAATTACACTCAAACTGGTTCATAAATTATCTAAATTAATAGATAATTTTTACCAGTATTATAGAGCTACTATAACCCTTATTAGGATCATTAGTTTAGGGAAGATGTTACAGGTAACCCTGTCACAAAATTCATTATGATATTATCCCACTCCCATTCAACGATTTCTAAGGATTGAAGAGGTCCAAAAGGTTTTTAGTACTCTGTCTTAACTTTCTGACAGACCAAGCACCTAGACACAAACTCCGCTATTTCCTTCTTCATTCCTGGCCACCAAAATATCTTCCTTAAATCTTAGTACATCTTAGTGGCTCTGGGATGGATGGTATATTGACTCCTATGAGCCTCCTCTAAGATCTTTTCTTTGATTTCAAATTCCCTTAGAATGAAAAGTCTATCTCTAAACTTAATCACTCCATTATCCGTCATATCAAACTCTTTTTGATCCCCTAAGAAGAGTTGTTCTCTTATCTCACTTAGGGTCTCATCCTCGCTTTGAGCTTCTAGAATTTCAGCTTTTAGGTCACTAACTCTGTCCACCCTACTCATAAAGAGACTCTGTGGTGTCACAATTACCTTAAGGCTCGAGTCTCTAAACCTCTCAAGAAGTTCACCCTCTTGAATCATCATCTGAGACACACGTAGGGATTTCCTACTTAGTGCATCAACCACTACATTGGCCTTACCCGAATGGTACTTAAGCTCAAAATCATAATCTTTAAGAACTTCATCCATCTCCTCTGTCTCATGTTCAACTCCTTCTTATTAAACAAGTATTTTAAACTTTTATGATCGTTGAACACCTCAAACTGGACTCTGTGAAGATAATGCCTCCAAACCATTAAGGCAAACACTACGGTGGCTAATTCCAAATCGTGAGTAGGGTAGTTCTCTACATAAGGCCTTAACCACCTTGATGCATAAGCAACTATTCTCATATTTTGCATTAGAACACACCCTAAACCCATCTTTGAAGCATCACAAAACACTTCAAAGTTTTCCTGAGGATCCTGTAATACCCTAAATGACATGTATGTGTATGTGTTCGAAAGGTAGCATATAACTTGCATAACATGCATGTTTAATTTTGTGATAAACTGAGTTAAATTAGGTACTTTGTTGCAACCCAGAGTGCGAAAAGTAGCTTAAAATGACTCAAATAGTAGCATAAATTGCTTAGAAGAGGGAAATAAATATGGATAATTTATTTCTAAGTCACAAATGTATGAAACAAGATATAATTAAAGTTTCAATGTAAATTGGGTTAGTTTGACATTTTTAGGCATACTGATTATCTATTTAAAGCCGAATTTATTAGCAGCAAATACAGAAATATCACATTTTGGAGAAACAACTTTTTATATGAATCTTAGTATTTATTTTTAAGTTGTTGAAAGTTGGAAATCTTGAATTAGCTAAACCTAAGTGTTTTTAGTAGATCAGGATTTATCAGTTTTAACTTAAAGGTCAGATGAGTCTTTTGTTCCCTCTTTATAAGCCCTCACTCACGACCATTCTTTGCCAAAAATCAGAAATGGAAAACGTGAGGGAAGGAAGGAAAGACGAGGAAGCAAAGACCAAGGAAGAGGAAAGCCAAAGGCAAATCCAAAGTGTGATCATCTAGAGTTGATTCTTCATCTCAGCTGCCCAAGGTAGGGGTTCTATGCTCAACTTCATCTCTTTTCATCATTTTCTCCATGAAGACACATATGGTGCTTAGAAGGTCAAAATGAGTTCTAAAGGGGTTGATGTGTTTGGCTTGCATGAATGTGTTTCTTTGGTCATTTCTGATTTATTCATAGCATAAGTTGAAACTAGACGCTTAGAACATCTCATTTAGGCCCTTGTTTCACAAAGACTAGTTTTAGGTCAAGCAAGAGGGGTTTTGGTTCATGAATCCAAATTAGGATGTTTAAGTTGGTGTTGGAATGCCCAAAAACCATGAAAAGTTCTATTGGAACAGTGGTATAACTCTGCAAAATTATGCAGATTACAATGAGCACCCAAACGCCCTACACCAAGTGCTTAGGCGCTCGTGTACTAGGGATGAAGGTTCTTGCAGTAGAGTGCTTAGGCGCTCAGTGCAGAGTGCTTAGACACTTAATAGCCACAAAGTTTTCATGTGCAACAGGGCGCAGAGCACTTAGATGCTCAGTCTAGAGCACTTAAGCACGTGGTGTGAAACAACACAGAGTTGTTCCCTGCCTAGTAAACACCCAGACGCTCAAGGAGAGAGCGCTTAGGCGCCCATTACAGAATTCAATAAAGAGTTTTTTTTTATGTTTTGAAGTCCTTGACTAGTTAGAATCATTTATGAAAGCTTTATAAAGTATGTTAAGGCACAAATAGGGATATTTTCAAGAGAGAAATTATCACCTAGCAAAGATGAGAAAGTCTAAGCCTTTTGTCATCTAAGAACAATGGATGATCTTAGGGTATGTTTAGTATACTACTAGAGGTAAATCAATTAGAGGATGATCCTTTGGTATGTATAAGTTATGTATGATTCTTAAAGCAACCAAAAGTAAACGTTTGCTATAGATAAGTGTCTAGCACCTAATGTAACTTATTGTTACTTAGCTTCACTCGATATGTGATGATGAGGGGTGTTAGAAACAATAAAATTGGGATAAGTTGGCATTGTCTACCTATGAATGTGACCTTGTATGGCAGTTGATGCTATTTGGCCAGAAGGAAGGGAGTCAGAAGTTTCTAAAGGGTCAAGTATTCCTAACCAAGTGCTAGGGCTGCATGTACTGTGGAAATTTCAATTTTCCTATTTACAAGAGGCAAACATGAGAAGTCAGCATTCTTAATAAAACATGCCTAGATCTCAAATGAGCTAAGTATGTAAGAATAAACGTATGTATGTTTAGCTTGGTTTATCTAGTTATTAAAGTTAGACCTTATAAAGAATGTAACTTGTCTTATTCTTAATTGTTAAGACTATGTTATTATGTTATCTATGTCTGGGTTTGATTACTCATACTAAGAAATGTTGATTCTCACCCCGCTATGTTATCATGTAATTCCAGGTGAAAGTTCTTCAAAGAACAAGAAGAATTCTGTAACACCCTCCGTAGGGCATCACATTTCTGACTACAAGCTCATAATCTGAAAATGATTTCATAAAAGGTTTGAGTTATAAATTATGGGTTTTAAAATTTCTTTTCGCGGAAACATAAACTTACTGAAATTTATAGGTAATACTGAAAAATAGATTTAAACTGTTTAATATACATTATTGACACCACATAATATTTAACAATTATTTAGGAAATATAAAACTTACAGACTCAATTCTAAATAGTAGCAAAACCCCATTACTGGTCCTACTCAATAGCACGGTAAAATACTAACGAGAAAAACTCAACATACTTATTTTGTCTTGTATCCCTCTTGATGCATCATATATCTGTTCATTCTCAAAACTGCACACCAACCAATCGAGGGTGGTCACTTCTCGATGTTATCACCAAACTCGGAATATTTGCCTCCAGTCACGTCTAAGAAACTCGTTCAATCTACTATAAATAATTTTAACAATACAAGCACAACAAAACAATATAACAAAGAGGTGAGATCCCCTTTCATCAATACCAAAGGGGTAACAAGGAATGATACGAATAACAAAGTCATTCAATACGCATGGATATCACAGTTTCATTCATGTTATCAATTCATCACAATTCCCTATCAATTCATCATACTTCGTTATCATTTCATTACAATTCCAGTAAACATATATCTCAGTTAAATCACCAGTACCAATTTCATCATAAAAGATATCCTCAGTATATAAAATAATGACGTCACACCATATGAACATTTCTCATACAACAACAATATGTGTTCTGACTCATGTGTATGCATACTAGACCAATTTTCCCACTCCATGGAGGTTTTCATAATTTCGAGAAGAATGTTCTGGTTAATTGTCTAGCCTTAGCCCACAGACAATCTTCAGTCTTCGAAAAGAATCGTGTTTTTGTCGGGTATCGTCAATGCGTTGCAACAGACTGCGTCGCCATGTGGCACAAGGTACTTGCCCCTGCCCATTGGATTGACCACCGTGCCTTGACGTCCCCAAGATCCATCATAGATCTCACTTTTCAATTCTCATTCCCTCTTCAACCACAAGGGCCATAATAGCTATCAGCTATATTCCGTTCAATGCACAAATAACTCAATGCATGTCTCAATTTTATCATACGCCTCAATGCATATCTTTCAATTTCATCATATGCCTCAATGCATATTTTTCGATTTCATCATTAAAAAGGTCCTCTTTCAGTACATCCGTTCTTTACAGTATTTTTACTATTTTTCAATCGCGTATCATTCTTAACGCGTTTTCACAATCATGTAACATTTTTGTTACATTTTCAGATCTTATAACCATTTTCCATCATTTTTCTCAATTGCGTAAAAATATTTACACGTTTTCCAAATCGCGTAGCGATTTTTCAATGTTTTCAAAATTGCGTAACTTAAAATCATAATTTTAAGTCGCGTAAACCCTTTTTCATCATTTTTCAAATTCATAAAATATTTCTCAATATTCCAAACATTATTTTGGATTTTCAGAACTCAATACCTTTTTCAACTTCATTTTCCACGTATTCTTCACTTAAAAATCTTTTACGTAATATTTTTCATCATTTCCACTCAAAATCAATATTCTTTCAAAATCAATTATTCTAACTTAAAATTTCCTAATGCGCCTCAAAACCCAACGGGTGAGCTATACGTTAGTAAATTTCAAGTCACCAACGTATTCTCTATAATTCTAAATCAATTCTAAAATCAGTACTCTCCAAAATGAGTGGAGGTTCAAACACTTTCAACCTCTCTTTTTCTTTCATCAACGAAATCTTCATCTCTCAAGTGACAAAGTATTTCTCTTCCATTTCTTAAATCCTTTTATAAATTTCTTGTACTAAATCAATTAATTTTCATTTCTAAATCAAAGTTTTACATACAGTAAAACTATTTCAAATTCACAAAATCGTAACTATATGGTCATTGAAATATCATATCTTTTCTCTTCTTTTTTCCTTCTAATCATCCAATTTTACCATTCATGAAACTCTCAATACCAATCCTTGGCATATTAGCCGAAAATCATAAATACCTTCATCATAAAAATCTTTGTTCATTTCTTTGTCCACTTTCTTTGCAAATCCTCAAAATCATCAACTTATTACCTTTTTATCTAAAACTCATAATTAGTAAAATACTTATAATCTTTTGCTCCCATCAAAAATTAATTTGAGGCCGTGTGCCTCCATGGTTCTTTGGAACCAACATATTTTTCTTTGTCATGTAATTCACATCTTAAAACATACACAATTCATCATGCATCATAAACACATACTAAAACATGTTATCAAAGCAATAAACATCTCAATCACCAAACAACCATAAATATGGAAAGCTCTTAAACAAACAAGTGAAATGATCCTTATGAATTTTTCACACCACACACATCCATTCCCCACCACCAACACATGATTGATGAGGGTAATCTCCCTCTTACCTCTTGAAGAAACCTCCAAAGCTCCTTGTTTTGCTTCTTGTACAAGTCCTTCACCACCAAAAGATCTTAGAATCACAAGAAACACATACAAATTAATATCCAAAGCTTGATTAAGATGACCATAGATCAAACATGGTCTTAGGATTCTAAGAATAAAATAAAAAGTCAAGTTTCAAGAGTTTTACCTTGAAATCTTAGAACTTAAATCCAAGATTCAAGCTTGAAGATGATGGATTTTGACCAAAGTCTCAACATCAAAGAGTCTTAGAATGATGTAAGGATTCAAGAAATATGGTTAGATAAAATTATTGAAGCTTGGAAGTGTTTCCATGAGTCTTGACCGAATTCCTCATGAAGAAAGGATAAATGCTTTTGTGTTCTTGGCTTGATATGATGATGAAGATGAATGAATTTTGAGAAGTTCTTAACATGAAAGTGTTTTGGATTAATGAGAGGATTCAAGATATGTAGCTAGATAAAATTATGGAAGATTGGAGATAGGTTTGAAGAGTGGTGACCGAATGGTTTAAGAAAGAAAGAAGATGGAGTTTCATGGTGTTTGTTCTTGGTGTTCTTGAATAATTGGAAGAGAGAGAAGAGAGAGAATGATGTCTAAGTGTTAAAGTGTGAGGAAATGAAATGAAATGGGCTATTACCAAAGTATGCAGCCATAGGAGTGAGTGAATGGAGAGATTGGAATTTGTTTAACAATATTAAACACAAGCATATGCATGCACATGGCCTATGTCACTTAGTGTCATCAATTGGTCATGAAAGATGAACCAAGAACCTCCTAGAACAACACTAAGCAGTCGTGGGATTCAAGGAGCAAGCAACTAAGTTTTGCTTCTATTTTAATTCTTAATTACACCTTAATTAAATAATTAATTCATTTAGTTTCTCTTAAACTAGTTTAGTTAGGATTTCTAATCACTTTATAATTAATTAGTCATATTATTATGTCATGGTATAGGTCATAATTATGTCATGTTTCTAGATAATAAATATTTATCTAGTAATTAGCTTCTAATTATTAAGCAATTAAATTAGATCAGTTAGTTAATTAAGCTATTAAGATAATTAAGTTAGATTATCTAGTTAATTAGTAACTAATCAATCTAGCCACTTTTATTGACTAAATCCTAACCATTAAAATCAACTTTATTTCCTAACCATTGATTACATCTAAGGTTAATATCATAAGCTTCTTTAACAAGATTGCTTTCACACCATTGATTAGATCAATGGTGAGGATTAAAGGCTTTTCCATTAAGTCCTCCATCCAATTGCTCACAACGAAGTCCAGTCACTATATTTGACCAATTCCGATTAGTTGTCATAAAACTTAGTAATGATGGCTCATAATGATCCTTAAGATATTTAGCTTATATATTTTTTGATTAGATATTTTCACTTAGATATTTATCCTTAGATATTTATAGTTAGATATTTATTTCTTAGGTATTTACTAGGTGAGTCATCATAGAATTTTCTAGAACAACTAAGTCAGTATGGTGAGTCATAGTGCATAGTCACCACCTGAGTCATCAATATATTTTTCTAACAAATATTACCCAATGGATAATAGCTACTACTATTATTACACAATGGACAATAGAAAATTCAGATATAGAAAATCCCTGTCAACTGTTCTCGGTTTCGAATTTAGTAAGATCCCCCGATCCCGCCTTGACAGTCTGGAACTTTCTAGTACAGGAAATTTTTTTTTATTTTTTCGGGCTCGCCTCGGGTCCACCCCGGGCCCACACACAGCTCAAAATAACACTAAAATAATAAAAAAACTCAGAAAATTCTACAAAAATTCACAAAAATCATAAAAATTATAAAACTCATATATTTTCAGAAAAAATGAAATTCGGACATATAGTTTTCAAGATAATATTAAAATATCAAAATAATATTAAAATATTCAAAAACGTAAAAACTCCAAAAAAATTCCTAAAAATCACAACAATCATAAAATTCACGAAATCGAATCGGATTACTCAAAATAATTAAGAATCGCTCGAAATAAATAAAATGTGAATTTTCGGGGTGTTACAAATTCTAGGTGAAGGCTCTTCAAAGAACAAGAAGAAAAAGGATGCTAAATTCTTAGATTTGTTCTAGTTTCAACTTTTACGTTGCAATCCTTGTATCTTTATACTCCTTTTGTAATGTAAATAGTTATGTATTACTTCATGTCCCAATGGAGGCTAATGATGTATATGTATATAGATGCATTATGTTAAATGTTATGTTTTTTGTATTTCATAAGGCTCTCTGTAATGTTTCCAACGAACATTATGGATACATCTATCAGGTTTTTTTTATGTATGTAGTGACGTTGTAATGCTAGGTATCTCCTTGTATGCTACATATATAGAGATACTGGTATTAGGATATTACATTATGGTATTAGAACAATTCATCCTGTTGAGCCGGGGTATGGACTGACTATGCTTGGCATATTAGGAGTTCCTTATTAGAAATTGTGCTTTTCTTGTTTCATATGCTAGATGTGATGATAGAATTGCATGATTTGCCTTAAGTTGGTTTGTTGTTAGCTATTGTTGCACAGTTACATGATATTGAGACTGCGACTCAATATATGTTGTTTCTGTGTGTACATGAAACTATCGCACTAGAAAGGCAAACTAGAGAAGCTGGAAGCTCGACCCCATCAGGTCCACATATGGCCAAAGCTTTTATGGCTATGGCCAATGTCATGACAAGGGTGCTTGAGAGGATGGAAGCAAATCCGCCTTATTAGCCTCTATAACATCCTCTTTCTCAACATGTTAGACTTGTATAAGATTACAGAGGTAACTTAATACTTGTTTAACACGTCCTCTGAATTTTGTGACATTTTGAGTTAATTTAGGCACTTTGCCGCAATACAGAACATGCAAATGGCTATGTTAGCTAAGGAAAATAGTATAAATTCTTAATCAAAGGAAATAAATATGAAAAATTTATTTCTAAGTCATAAATGTGTGAAAGAGGATGTAGTTAAATTTTAAGGATAAACAGAATCAGTTTGGTATTTTTAAGGACACTATAGGAGTATTTTAATACCAGATTGTAGAGTAGCAGATATGGAGAAGCATGGAAATGGTGAAACAAGAATTAGGACTAATATTAGGATTTTATTTTATTGCTTTTAGAGGTTAGGAAACTTGATTTAGTAAAATCAAAGTATTCCTAACAGAAACGAAATTTTAGCGAAATGACTAAATTGCCATTTATGCTCCTTTTAAAGTGAGATGTTCTCACTTATCTCCTCACTCTCTCACGCGGCTTTGCAGAAAAAAATAGAGAGGGAAACAAAATGAGGAGAAGCAAAAATGAAGAGAAGGAAAACGATGGAGAAAGAGGAAGAAAAACAGGAAGAGCAAGGCAAAGTTTGGGCAAGGTTTAAGCTCATTTTCTTCAACTTTGAGATAGGGAGAAAACTCTTTTATCACCTTTGAATCTCTTTCTTCTTCCTCTTGTGGTATAAATCGAAAATTGGTTTTAATGAAGATTTATGTTTTCTATGCTTGATTCTTATGGGTTTGAGCTCAATGATAGGTTAGTTTAGTTATGATTGTTTCCTATAATATGTATACGTTATTGTTTTTCCATGGATATAGAAGATTAAGAAAAAGGGATTTTTCCTCTTGGGTTGTGATTGATGTTTCATTAGTTTGTGATTGATGTTTGATTCAAGTTTGGTGCATTAGAAGCTTGTCTAGAGCTCATTAAATGATTGAGGTGCTAGAAATTAGTTGGAAACATGATTAGAAAGGAAGAAAATTGGTTCGAGTAGGGATGGACTAGCAGAACACGCTGCTACTATTCTGCTATTAGTTTGCTCGTCAGCTAGTGCCTAGGCACCCAAAGACCAGAGAGTGAATTTTGCAGAAGTTTCACTCTGACAGCCTGCAATGTTTGTTGCATAACTTGAGCTATGGACATCGAAATGACTTACTTCTTATTACATTTGAAAGCTAAGAAATAAGACTATATGTAGTAAAAATTTCATAATTTTAGATTAACCCAATTAGCACCAGTTTAGGTTTGAATCTGAGATATATTCTATTGAACAAGCCAACTAGCACCTGTTAAACCAGATCACATAAATTTCTCCTCCGTGGTCATAATTATATAAGACTAGTGGCATTTGAAAGATAGCATGTAAGGCTATAAAAGGTAAAAATTTTAGAATTTTTCCACTCTTTGTTCATTCCCATTTTCATTTTAAAATGAGGTCAATTTCGGGTAAAACAGTGAATGTCCTGTTTTAGCTTCTGCATAATATGGCATAACTTTTGCTACACTTATCCAAATGAAGTGAGGTTTATGTCATTTGAAAGATATGAGATGAGGCTACTTATCTATAAAATTTCAAAATTTTTGTAGCTAGATTGTGCAAGTGGTGCACTCACGAAAAACATCCTTTTTAGGGAGTATAGTTAAGGGAGTATAGTAAGAGTATGGTTGCTCTCTTATGAGTTTAACTTAAACTAAATGCTCCTTTATTGAGTTTTGAAATGAAATGAATGCATGATATTTGATGTATAAATATAATGGATTAAATCACTTATGAAGTAAATCATTGTATGTACTTAGTATGGAATGAGTGATATATGTGAATGATGTTAATGAATGGTATATATAAAGGATGTTAAGGAGCATATTGATATATGTATGTTAATGAATAATGTTGACAAGAATAATATGGGGAAGCATGATTATGAAAATATAAATGGTAGATTGAGGTTGTGTATGAGTCACTACCTCTCTATACAAGTATAAAATGTCATGAATGAATGAAAAGCTTTATGCTTGAGGTTATGCCTCTTTATTATGTAAAGAAAAGCGAGGTTAAGTGAAAAGTGAATAAAGGAAAGGTTTTAAATGTTCTTGCATGTTTTGGTTTTCAAACTTGATGTTTGCTATTTCCACGTATTTGGCTTGGGCCAAAGGTGCTCCCAATGCCAGGCTTATGATATTAAGGGGGGTTATGGAACAAAGGTTGTCCTAACGCCTCATGATGTCAAGGAACAAAGGTTGTCCTAATACCTCATTTTACCTAGAGGAAATACAAGGAACAAAGGTTGTCTTGGAAATATGCAAGCATCATAAGTTTTCCTTAAAAAAAATGCTTTTACAAACATTGCATAAGCATACATTAGGGTATTCATTAGGCATAATCATACATCATAATGCATTGCATAAAATGACAATTGCATGGGCAATTGTCTTGTTTTCAGAATTAAAGTAATAAGGACCAAGGTGGAAGCTTGACTTGGAAGTATCCGAAAGGAATGAAATATACGAAGTGTGTAATTTATGAAGAGTATCACATTAGAATATGGATCTTGAAGCATAAAGAATTATATAAATACGAGAATCATGAGATATAAAAATATATGATATACAAACTAATCTTAGTTATGGATTAATACAATAACTAATTTGATTTGTTACTTTATGTGTTATTGCGAAGAATTATTACTAGGATGAATGTTTTATATGATTAGATATGGTATTTGGTTTGATTATTTAAATGATTTGAGTTGATAAAGAACTTGATTTGGTTATATATGATGTATTTGATTGTACAAGGATTTTATCAAGGTTAATAATTGAACATCTGTTTTAGGAAGATAGAGGACTATATTTGGCTGTTTGCCACCTCTCTAACTTATACAAATATATATATGTTGAGTTTTAAATAAAGAATATGTTTTTCCCCGAAATGGATGGATTTGTTGTGATGACACGTTTTTAAAATGTACTAGTGAAAATTTGTAAATTCTCACCCCATTTTTATGTTTTTCCATGATGAATCTAGAGGAACATCCAAGTAAGCACAGGACCAGAAGACAAAGACTTAGCAAAGCAGCTTATGTAATTATAATAGTTTTGTATTTAGATTATTGGTTCTATAATTAAACTATTATGATTAGCTTTTTGTAAAAGTTTGTAATCTCATTCATATCAGATAGATGTTTTTGTAAAGAGCATGTTTCCAGAGGTGTAAAAGGCCTTGCTCGCTTACTTTTTTATTAAAGGCTCTATATATTTACTCATTAATAGTTATTTACAGGTTAAGTATTTACATTTTAAGTTTAAAAGTGGCATACTTATTCTATTTACTTAGTGTACTTAGATTATACTACAGTGTATAGAATTAGGGTGTTACAACCTCCACTACCCGAAAAGCCAGTTCAAGAAGTTCAAGCCGGAAGGAATCAGAATTTCTTAGACTTGACAGCTTTCCATCAGATGAACCCTCCATCGTTCAGAGGCGAGTTCAATCCCGCCAAGGCTAAAGAATGACTTAGTGAGATAAAGAAGATCTTTAATGCAATGGTTTGCTCGGAGGAGCAAAAAGTGGCCTTCGCCTCATATATGTTGAAGGGTGAGGCGGAGCATTAGTGGAAAAGTACCAAGAGGGTACTTGAAGCTACAGAAACCCTAATGTCATGGGAAGTTTTCAAGATAACTTTTCTGGAGAAATTTTTCCCGTAAACTCTATATGATGATAAGGAAGTGGAGTTTATGCAGTTAAAGCAAGGAAGAATGTTAGTAGGCCAATATGTGCTAAGTTTGATGAGTTGTAAAAATTCTCTTCACATTTTCGTTACCATCCGGATGAGAAAGGGTGATGTTTGAGTTTCGAAATGAGTTTGAGGAGTGAGATCAAGAGCATGTTGAGACCTATGGAGATTAGGGACTTTCCTGCTTTGATCAACAAGTGTAGGATTCTGGAGTCAAGTGCTCACAGCCCTCCATCAGAGGAAAGGGTACAAGACGTCCCAAAGAGAAAGCGAGAGGATGACAAGAGCAAGCAGGGTGCTTCTAAAGCGAGCAACCCAAAGGAAAAAACAAGACGGGCTCTAAGATACTAAGGTGTCCTAAATGCAAGAAAGTACATGGAGGCAAGTGCTCGGCAGGCCAGTCTATGTGTTACACATGTGGGCAGCTGGGACATTTCTCCAAAGTTTGTCCTCAGAATAAGGAAGATGAGCCTACCCCAAAGCCGCTAGCCAAGGGACGATTTTAAACTCTAGGCAAAACTGAGGTGGTCCAATCTTCCGACCTCATCCAAGGTAAAGGCAAAATTTGTAATCATCTTTTAAATGTCATGTATGATTCAGGAGCATACCACTCCTTTATTTCTTATAATTGTATAAGGATGATGGATTTTCCTATATCAGAGTTACCATATGACTTATCTATTTCCACACCCACTGGTAAGTCAGTCACAACTTCGAAGGTATATCTTGACTGTTGTATAAGGATCGATGATAGATTCTTCTTTGTAAACTTATTTGTTTACCCCTTGTGGACATAGATGTCATTCTTGGTATGGATTGGTTGTCATCCAATCATGTGGTTTTGAACTATTTAGATAAGACTCTAGTTTTTTGGTCTAATATTCCTACTAAAGTTGTTTCTTCTGAGTCTACCTATCTCAATGCTAATCAAGTCAATCACTATTTGGTAGAAGGAGCTCTAGGATATGTTCTTTTTTTCTCATTAGATGTAGAGGTTGAGTTGAGCCTAGACAGTATACCTACGGTGAGGGAATACCCCGAGGTGTTTTTGAGTGATGTAGTGGAGCTGCCACCGGAGTGAGAAATAGAGTTTACTATAGATTTAGTGTCAGGTATAGGACCTATATCTATAGTACCTTATAGGATGGCACCTATAGAATTAGCAGAATGCAAGAAACAATTAGAGGAGTTATTGGACAAACAATTCATTAGGCCTAGTGTTTCTCTGTGGGGAGCACCAGTGTTGCCAGTTAAAAAGAAAGGTGGTACCATGAGATTATGTGTTGACTACAGGCAATTGAATAATGTAACCATCACGAATAAGTATCTGTTGCCTAGAGGAGATGATCTGATGGATCAATTAAGAGGAGCTTCAGTGTTTTCCAAGATTGATTTAAGATCTGGGTATCATCAAATCAGAGTTAGGTGAGAGGATATCCCTAAGACCGCTTTCAGAACAAGGTATGGGCATTATGAGAATCTTGTGATGTCCTTTGGGTTAATGAATGCTCCAGTAGTGTTTATGGATTACATGAACAGAGTTTTTAGACCTTACCTAGACAAGTTTATGGTTGTGTTTATTGATGACATCCTTATCTATTCAAATACAAGGGAAGAACATGAGCAGCATGTATGGATAGTTTTGGACATCCTTGAAGAAAAGAAACTATTTGCCAAGTTGTCCAAGTGTGAGTTTTGGCTAACAGAAGTTCAATTTTTGGGTCATGTTATTTCCAAAGAAGGAATTTCAATCGACCCTAGCAAAGTTGAAGCAGTGCTGCAGTGGGAGAGACCTACCATTGTGACCGAGATCAGGAGCTTTATAGGCCTAGCTGGGTACTATAGAAGGTTTATCAAGGGTTTTTCTCAGTTAGCGCTGCCTTTGATTAGGTTGACTAAGAATGGTAGTACTTTTGAGTGGACTCAGGATTGTGAGAATAGTTTCCAAGAGTTAAAGAAGAGGATGACTACTACACCAGTGTTGGTGATTCCGGATCCCTATGAGAACTTTGAGGTCTTTTGTGACGCTTCAAAGATGAGATTGGGGTGTGTTCTGATGCAGAATCAGAGAGTAGATGCCTATGCATCAAGGCAGTTAAGGCCACCTGAGGAGAACTACCCTACGCATAATTTGGACTTAGCGGCTATAGTGTTTACCTTAAAGATTTGGAGGCATTATCTCTATAGAGTCTAGTTTGAGGTGTTCAGCGATCATAAAAGTTTAAAATACTTGGTTGATCAGAATGAGCTGAACATGATGTAGAAAAGATAGATGGAATTCTTAAAGGATTATGACTTTGAGTTAAAGTATCATTCGGGTAAAGTCAATATAGTGGCTGATGCATTAAGTAGGAAATCCCTACATGTGTCCCGAATGATGGTCCAAGAGAGTGAACTTCTCGAGAGTTTTAAAGATTTGAGTCTAGCGGTGACTGTGATGCCACAAAATCTCTTTGTGAGTAGAGTGGACATAGTAAATGACTTAAGGACTTGAATTTTAGAAGCTCAAAAGGAGGATGAAGCTCTAAGGGATAGGAGTGAGCATATCTTTTTAGGAACCTTAGAGGATTTTGATATGACTGATGAAGGAATGATAAAGTTTAGAGATAGACTTTGTGTTCTAAGAGAGTCAAAGATCAAAGAGAGAATTTTAGAAGAAGCTCACAACAATAAGTATACCATCCATCTCGAAACCACTAAGATGTATCAAGACCTAAGGAGAATGTTTTGGTAGTCTAGAATAAAAAAAGACATAGCAGAGTATTGTTGGGAATTGCGGATCAAAATATCTCGCAGCGGAATAATAGGATTCCCACACAGGATCCATGCGAAAAGTCCATAATCCGAGTTTTTTTAAAAAAAAATTACCTCTTGAAGCGTGATAAACACAAGCGAGGTGAATCACCAACACCGTAATAGCGACGATGTTTCTGCGGTATCCACACGAACAGACTTGCAAAAGGAGTCACGCCTCTGTTTCGCGTTGCTAGCTGCGAATAGAAGAGAAGAACCTTTCACTGTCTCTCACTCACTTTCTTAGGTGCGGCTAGGGTTGTGATGTAACATGTATAGCAGCCCCCTTAACAGTACTATTTATAATAGTGGCTGCCTTAAGTGAGTGTGAGCGTAGCAAGGTAAGTCTGTGCAACCCTAAAACCCATCTGTCATGAGTTAGGCCCACAATTGAATCCGAGTCCAACTTGGATCCTTATTGCTCCAATTTAGTCTGTTCTAAGTGTGCGACCCCGCAGGTTCTCATGACGTTGGTAGTAATATTAAAATCTCATTTTAATATTACAAACGATGCGGTATCTAGCAACACATCACCGCTACCCAAGTAATGAGAATGTCGGTGATTTGACATAACCTATCCGTGATCAATGTTTCGTGTAGTTTAGTCCCTTTGTCAAGATATCTAGATTGAACACAAGGCATGGAATGCGTCACCCTTGTATAGTCCAATCATTCGTTTCCTGATACTTGAGTAGACTTTGTAACAATAAATGAGATCAATATCTCATATTGACTCATTTGAGCATGGCCATGCATTTCGCAGTCTCACTCAATCAGGGGGCCCGAAGATATCGCTCCTGTTATGTAGGAGTGACAAATTCCATCTAGGTCACTCACATCCCTCTGCATGATTTGCGGTATGTCCAATAACCAACTTTATAATCACCTTGTTACAGATGACGTTTGATGGCATTAAAACACACAACTCCTCATGTAGGAATCGTAGTGATTTCAGGTCAAAGGACCACAAACACCATTATCACTATGAGAATCGCTTATGACACTCACGTAACGATCCATGTAGCGTTCTCATGGTGGGTCAGTCCAATACATCATTACTCTAATATGTACCAATGTGAAGACTTGATATCTCATATCCATGACCCGTGAGATGCGGTCATCGGTCTCTACACATACTAGTCTCAAATATATTATTGTTGTCCTAATTAACAATAATACTTGACTAGGGACATTTAAGAATAGTGTTGTAACCAAAAGGATCTCACGATCAAGTCATCCACTTGATGTCCTATGGCATCAAACTTACTATTCTAAGGACTTTATTATGTTTATCAAAAAAGAACACAATAAATGAAATGCCTCATATATAAAATAGCATAATATAATGTATGTCAAGACAAACAAAATGTATTGGCCACTAGGGCATACACCAACAATCTCCCACTTGCACTAGAGCCAATCAGGCATATATCTAATGCCTAAAGACCTAGTGTGACCCTCATGCTTCTCACGTGCAAGAGGCTTCGTCAATGGATCAAGCAATGTTATCATCGTTGGTACTCGCATATCTTCACATCTCCTCTATCGATGATCTCTCGAATGAGATGGAAGCGCCTATGTATATGTTTGGATCGGCCGGTGAGATCTAGGCTCCTTAGCTTGTGCAATGGCTCCATTGTTATCACAATAGAGGTCCACCGGGTCCACAATGCTAGGAATAGTGCCAAGTTCAAGAATGAACTTCCCGATCCAAACGGCCTCCTTTTTGCCGCATTGGAGGCAGCAATATACTCGGCCTACGTGGTAGAATCGGCGATCTGTCTCCTGCTTTGAACTCTTCCACTCCACCCACCATTTAGGCAAAAAACATAACCCGATTGCGATCTGGAGTCGTCCTTATCGGTTTGGAAGCTAGCATCGTGTAACCTTTTACAACTAGCTCTTCCTCACCTCCATATACCAAGAACGAATCCTTAGTCCTTCTCAAGTACTTAAGGATGTTCTTGATAGCAGTCCAGTGACTTTCACCGGGATCAGACTGGTACCTACTTGTCATGCTCAAAGCATACGAGATGTCTGGTCGAGTACATAACATGGCATACATGATAGATCCAATTGCAGATGCATATGGAATCTTGCTCATGCGATCCCTCTCATCCTGGGTGGAAGGGGATTGAGCCTTAGATAAGCTTACACCATGTGACATAGGCAAGAGTCCTTTCTTGGATTCATGTATGTTAAATCGTCTTAACACTTTGTCTATATATGTACTCTGACTTAGGCTAAGCAGTCTCGTGATCTATCTCTATAGATCCTGATACCTAATACATAGGTGGCTTCGCCCAAGTCCTTCATAGAGAAGCAGTTCCCTAACCAAGTCTTTACGGACTGTAGGGTAGGGATGTCATTTCCAATAAGTAGTATGTCATCTACATACAATACTAGAAAGACAACTGTGCTCCCACTAACCTTCTTGTAGACACAAGATTCTTCTTCATTCTTGATGAAACCAAACTGTTTGATTGTATCATCAAAACGAAGATTCCAGCTTCTGGAAGCTTGCTTCAATCCATAAATAGATCGTTGCAACTTGCATACCTTTCTAGCATCCTGTGGAGTGGCAAAACCCTCAGGTTGTGTCATGTACACATCTTCGAGAAGATTTCCATTAAGGAAAGCGTTTTGACATCCATTTGCCAGATTTCATAATCATGGTATGCTGCAACAGCAAGCAAGATCCGAACGGATTTAAGCATCGCAACTGGGGAAAAAGTTTCATCATAGTCTACACCATGAATTTGTTTGAAACCTTTAGCCACCAATCGCGCCTTAAAGGTATGCACATTACCATCCATGTCGGTTTTCTTCTTGAAAACCCACTTGCACCCAATGGGTTTTACCCCTTCAGGTGGGTCAACCAAGGTCCATACCTGGTTGGTATACATGGAATCCATTTCAGATCTCATGGCCTCAAGCCATTTCTCAGTCTGGGCCAATAATGGCTTCCTGGTAAGTCACAGGCTCATCTTGATCCATGAGCAATACGTCACCTTGTTGGGTCATGAGAAATCCATATCTCTCTGGTTGATGACGTATCCTGTTAGACCTACGCAGGTCTTGTGCTACTAGAGCAGGTTGCTGTTCCACAACATTTTGTGGAGGTTGCTCTATTTCCACCATTGGTTCATTGCTGCTTTGTGAAACTTGAACTTCTTCAAGTTCTACTTTTCTCCCACTGGTTCCTTTGGAGATAAACTCCCTTTCTAGAAACACAGCTGTCCGTGCGACAAACACTTTGCCCTCGGTAGGATTATAGAAAAAGTATCCCTTAGTTTCCTTTGGATACCCCACAAAGAAGCATTTATCTGATTTAGGGCCAAGCTTATCAGAAACTTGACGTTTCACATAAGCTTCGCAACCCCAAATCTTCATGAAAGACATCTTGGGCCGTCTCCGGTCCATATCTCATATGGTGGTGTCGTTGAACCGTCTTAGATGGAACACGGTTAAGTGTGAAAGCTGGTCTGTTAATGAGAGCATGTCCCCGGAAGGAGCCTGGAAGGTCCGCATGACTCATCATGGATCGGACCATGTCCAACAAAGTCCGGTTCCTCCTTTCGAAACACCATTCCATTGTGGTGTTCCAGGTGGAGTGAGTTGAGATATTATCCCACACTCTTTCAGATGATCATCAAACTGTTGGCTTAAGTATTCACCTCCTCGATCTGATCGAAGGATTTTAATTCTTTTGCCAAGTTGGTTTTGTACTTCATTCTTGAACTCTTTGAACTTTTCAAAGGATTCGATTTGTGCTTCATAAGATATACAAATCCATATCTCTTGAAATCATCGTAAATGTAATAAAGTATTGAAAACCACCTCTAGCGATTGTGTTTAGTGGCCCACATACATCACTATGTATAAGGCCTAAAAGATCACTAGCCCTTTCACCTTGTCAAAGTGAATGGGGCCTTTGTCATCTTCCCTAATAAACAA
Source organism: Ormosia semicastrata (assembly GCA_029884595.1). Classification (NCBI taxonomy): domain Eukaryota; kingdom Viridiplantae; phylum Streptophyta; class Magnoliopsida; order Fabales; family Fabaceae; genus Ormosia; species Ormosia semicastrata. Next base: position 48,419,160 of record JAQQTO010000060.1, read on the forward strand.
GATTCACATATCTCATATGATTCGAAATCAAATGAGTCCAAGAATCCATCTTTATGGAGTTTGGAGATGCGTTTCTCATTTATGTGGCCCAAACGACAATGCCGGAGAAAAGTTGGGTTCGGATCGTTTGATTTAAACCTCTTTGTATTTATGTTATAAATGGGCGTTTCGAGATCAAGTACATAAAGTCCATTACTCAATTGTGCACTACCATAAAAATATCATTCATATAAATAGAACAACACTTGTCCTTTATTATAAAGAAAAACCTTTCTTGTCCAAACAAGAAACAGAAATGATATTCCTACTAATAGCGAGGCACAAAATAGCAGTTCTCTAACTCTATTACAAGCCGGTGGGAGAGATAATAAATAAGTCCCTACGACTAATGCAAAGCAACTTTTGCTCCATTTCCAACTCGTAGGTCGACTTCGCCCTTCGTCAATGGTCTCATCGCTCTTTAGATCCTCGCACATTTACACAAATGTGAGATCCACATCCAAGTATCTAATACCCATGATGCGAAGTAGATAAATTGACTTCAATAACAAAAATACACGAAGTGGAAGTCTCACTTCCCTTCTTCTTTTGAGCTCCTCCGGGAACTTGGCACAGTTCCTCTTCCAATGTCCGGTCGACCGCAATGGAAGCATGTACCTTCCTTAGCCACTCCACCCTTGGTTTCAAGCTAGAAGTGCTAGGCTTGGACTTGTCCTTGCCCTTGCCCTTCCAGTTGTCCTTGGGCTTTTTCTCTTGTTTCTTGCCCTTATTCTTTTGGACCATCATTATGGCCTTCCCTTTACCTTTGTTGATGTTACGCTCGGCCAGTTCTCAACATGCCTAACAACTACGGTAGTGATTTGTCAATCTCATTCATGTTGTAGTTCATGACAAATTGATGAAACTTTCCAAGCAACGATTGCGGGACTAAGTCGATGGCCAACTCTTGGCCCAAAGGAAAACCAGTCTCTCTAGGTTTTCAATGTACCCAATCATCTTAAGTACATGAGCACCAACGGGGCTTCCTTCTACCACTTGCACCGAAACAAGTGCTTTAGAGACCTCGAATCTCTCATACCGGCCCGCTCTTGATAGAGCTTCTTAAGGTGTACGATCATATCGTATGCATCCATGTTCTCATGTTGCTTTTGGAGCTCAGAGTTCATGGTGGCCAGCATTAGACATCCAATGTCCAAGGCATCATCTTGATGCTTCTTATAAGCATCTCTTTCGGTTCTAGGGGCATTAGCAAACGGGTGGCTCAGAATAGGTTGTTCCAAAACATACGACTTTTTCTCTTGCTTGAGGACAATCCTCAAATTCTGTACCAGTCTAGAAAATTTGTTCCAGACAACTTGTCCTTCTCAAGGACGGATCGCAATGATAAAGTACCCGATGTGTTTGTTGCCATGGTTATCTATTAATGAAACATGCAAAAATATAAGTATCATGCCATAAACATATTTAATGAGGTCTTTTAATTAAATATGCCTCCCACTATTTTATTCAAGTCAATAACCCTCAGCATTGACTCGGAAAATCCCATCGAAAGATTTTCTAGTGGGCCAAGATCCATATTTTACCTAGCTTTGAGTCAGCTTTGGCTGATCGCCCAAAATTCGGTTATTTAGGTAGGAAACTCTTTCCAATTACATCACATGCAACTCTTGGATAGTTGGGTGAATAACACAATTCTAATCCATCTAATGGACTAAAGCCCAACTTCATGCCTCTAAGCCTTCAATCCTATTGAAATGGCCTAGTTAAGTCGACCCAATGGTTGGCATTTGGATATTACTCTTATCCCATCGCATCTTACTAATATAGATAAAGGCACTCTGCTTTGGCAGACCTACACTTAATCGATATTAGTCTTGATGAGTGCCACGCATTGGAAGGCATCACATAATGACTTAATATTTTCTTTGAGGGAATTTTATTATTAGATCTCACCATTTATTAAACTTGTTTAACATACCATAAACATCATCCATGCATCTCATACATATAAAGCAAATAATAAATGTGACATGGTTATGGCCTCTAAGAGATTAGCTTTAAAAAAGCCAGCTTCACCAAGCGTCTCCCACCAACGTCCTCACTTGATGCCATCTCCTTGTCTCCACATGATGATTACATTATAGAAACCTCTTTTACATTCGAGGGGAGTTAGATGAGAAGAGAATGTACAATCAGAATGTAGAGAGAAAGGCACGACACGCAGGTCGTATTTAAAATAACCAAAATAGCATAAAGTAAAGACTAAGGCCATAACCATGCACCATGCATCTCTAAGAATACATAAACACAAAGAAATAACACATTATTATTTTGTGAATTATAAAACAAAGATTTGAATATCGTGCTTTCGAATATCACACACCATGCAACGGGGTTCGGGGCAGCGCCCCTAAATTTTTCACTCATATACCACCACTGGTTTCTTGGAGAAAAATTCGAGTTGGACCCCTTCTACCTCCATGACGGCTAGGGCAACAACATTTGAACCCTAAGGCCCACAAACACATGAACGCTTCATGTGCCACAGGGGTAACTCACAGCCGCCATCACCTATCCAGAAACAGGGTTTCCAGAATTCGTGAAGACATGAACACTTCATGTCACGAGGAAGCTTCATAGCCGTCGCAAAACGAAAACAAGATTTCCAAAACCTTGTGTCGCGCTGTTGTGTATATCGCATTCATAATCGTTTTTCACAGAATCATACATATCACATATACAGATATCAGAAAAAACGCAAGAACAGAAAGCATTTTTTAATCATACATATCACATATATAGATATCAGAAAAACGCAAGAATAGAAAGCATTCAAAACCGTTTTTGCAGAATCATACATATCACATATATAGATATCAGAAAAACGCAAAAACAGAAAGCATTCAAAACCGTTTTCGCAGAATTATATGAACATCTTCATGGTTTCAAAAACATCAACATGTTTCGTAAACAACAAATAAAATAGAACACGGTTTCATACAACATTATTTCAATTTCAGAAATAACATATAAAGATCATATCTTTTATGAAAGGAAAGCAACGAATCATGTTATCGCATATAACAAGAAAAGCAGAAAAATCGAATCATAGTTTCGCAAGTGTCTCTGATACCACTGTTGGGAATTGCGGATCAAAATATCTCGCAGCGGAATAATAGGATTCCCACACAGGATCCATGCGAAAAGTCCATAATCCGAGTTTTTTAAAAAAATTACCTCTTGAAGCGTGATAAACACAAGCGAGGTGAATCACCAACACCGTAATAGCGACGATGTTTCTGCGGTATCCACACGAACAGACTTGCAAAAGGAGTCACGCCTCTGTTTCGCGGTGCTAGCTGCGAATAGAAGAGAAGAACCTTTCACTGTCTCTCACTCACTTTCTTAGGTGCGGCTAGGGTTGTGATGTAACATGTATAGCAGCCCCTTAACAAAATACTATTTATAATATGGCGCCTTAAGTGAGTGTGAGCAAGAGCAAGGTAAGTCGTGCAACCCTAAAACCCATCTCTGTCATGAGTTAGGCCCACAATTGAATCCGAGTCCAACTTGGATCCTTATTGCTCCAATTTAGTCTGTTTCTAAGTGTGCGACCCTGCAGGTTCTCATGACGTTGGTAGTAATATTAAAATCTCATTTTAATATTACAAACAGTGAGCGGTATCTAGCAACACATCACTGCTACCCAAGTAATGAGAATGTCAGTGATTTGACATAACCTATCCGTGATCAATGTTTCGTGTAGTTTAGTCCCTTTGTCAAGATATCTAGATTGAACACAAGGCATGGAATGCGTCACCCTTGTATAGTCCAATCATTCGTTTCGATACTTGAGTAGACTTTGTAACAATAAATGAGATCAATATCTCATATTGACTCATTTGAGCATGGCCATGCATTTCGCAGTCTCACTCAATCGGGGGCGAAGATATCGCTCTGTTATGTAGGAGTGACAAATTCCATCTAGGTCACTCACATCCCTCTGCATGATTTGCGGTATGTCCAATAACCAACTTTATAATCACCTTGTTACGAGATGATGTTTGATGGCATTAAAACACACAACTCCTCATGTAGGAATCGTAGTGATTTCAGGTCAAAGGACCACAAACACCATTATCACTATGAGAATCGCTTATGACACTCACGTAACGATCCATGTAGCGTTCTCATGGTGGGTCGTCCAAGTACATCATTACTCTAATATGTACCAATGTGAAGACTTGATATCTCATATCCATGACCCGTGAGATGTGGTCATCGGGTCTCTACACATACTAGTCTCAATGTATTATTGTTGTCCTAATTAACAATAATACTTGACTAGGACATTTAAGAATAGTGTTGTAACCAAAAGGATCTCACGATCAAGTCATCCACTTGATGTCCTATGGCATCAAACTTACTATTCTAAGGACTTTATTATGTTTATCAAAAAGAACACAATAAATGAAATGCCTCATATATAAAATAGCATAATATAATGTATGTCAGTACAAACAAAATGTATTGGCCACTAGGGCATACACCAACAAGTATGTCCTAAGGTGTTTAGTTTGTCAAAGAGTGAAGATTGAACACCAGAAACTGATAGGACCATTACAGTCTTTGGGAGTCCTAGAGTGGAAATGAGATAAGATTTCTATGGACTTTGTGATGGGTCTACCAAGAACTCAGCAAGGGTATGATGCAATATAGGTTATAGTGGATAGATTAACCAAATCTATCCACTTTTTACCAATGAGAGCTAGCTATATCCTTTAGAGAAATTAGGTCAGCTATATCTAAAGGAGATAGTTAGGTTGCAGGGAATCCCCGTAAGCATAGTTGCAAATAGGGATCCTAGATTCACATCTAGATTATGGGGAGCCTTGCAATAGGCTTTTTGGACTAAGTTAAGCCTTAGCACAACTTGTCACCCACAGATAGATGGGCAAACAGAGAGGACTATCCAAACCCTGAAGATATGCTTAGGGCATGTATTTTAGAACAATAGGGTAGTTGGGACAAGTTCTTACCTTTAGTGGAGTTTGCCTATAACAATAGTTACTATACCAGCATAGGTATGGAACCCTATGAGGTTTTGTATAGAAAGAAGTGTAGATCGCTTCTATGTTAGTATGAAGTAGGTAAGAGAACCATCCTTGGTCCAGAGTTAGTCTAGCAAACCACAGAGCAAATCAAGATGATTAAGGATAGGTTGGTTACTGCTCAGAGTCGGCAGAAGAGCTATGCTAACAAGAGAAGGATACCTCTTGAGTTGATGAGGGAGATCATGTATTCTTAAGAGTAACTCCTACATTAAGGATTGGTAGAGCATTGAAAACTCAAAAGTTAAATCCTTATTTTCTTAGTCCCTACCAAATTCTGAAGAGAGTTAGACCCGTAGCTTACCAAATATCCCTTCCTTATAGTTTGTCAAACATTTATGATATTTTTCATGTGTCTCAGTTGAGAAAGTATAATCCAGATCCTTTGCATATCATAGAACATGAATCTATATAGTTAAGGGATGATTTGTCTTATGATGTACATCCGATAAGGATCATGGATAGAGGGGTCAAAGAGCTTAGAGGTAAGTAGATTCCTCTGGTGAAGGTTTTATGGGGTAGCAATGACACCGAGGAGGCTACTTGGGAGTTAGAGTCCTACTTGCAGCAGTACTACCCGGATTTGTTCCTTTCAAGTGAGTAATTTTGGGGTCAAAATTTTAAAAAGGATAGGAGAAATGTAATACCCTAAATGACATGTTAAACTTGTGTATGTGTTCAAAAGGTAGCATATGACTTGCTTAACATGCATGTTTAATTTTGTGACAAATTGAGTTAAATTAGGAACTTTATTACAACCCAGAGTGCGAAAAGTAGCTTAAAATAGTAGCATAAATTGCTTAGATGAGGGAAATAAATATGGATAGTGTATCTCTAAGTCACAAATGTATGAAACAAGATACAGTTAAAGTTTCAAGGTAAACTGAGTTAGTTTGGCATTTTTAGGCATACTGGTTGTCTATTTTAATCTAAATTGACTAGCAGTAGATATGGAAATATCACATTTTAGAGAGACAACTTTTTATATGAATCTTAGTATTTATCTTAAAGTTGTTGAAAGTTGGAAATATTGAATTAGCTAAATCTAAGTGTTTTTAGCAGATCATGATTTATCAGTTTTGGCTTAAAGGCCATATGAGTCTTTTGTTCCCTCTTTATAAGCCCTTACTCATGGCCATTTTCTGCCAAAAAAACTAGAAATAGAAAATGTGAGAGAAGAATGGAAAGAAGAGGAAGCAAAGACCAAGGAAGAGGAAGAGAAAAACAAGAAAGGCAAAGGCAAAGCCAAGGAGTGATCATCCAGAGTTGATTCTTCATCTCAGCTGCCCAAGGTAGGGGTTCTATGCTTATCTTCATCTATTTTCATCATTTTTCCATGAATTCCAAGGGTGTTTGATGTGTTTGATGTGTTTGGCTTGCATGAATGTATTTCTTTGGTTATTTATGACTTGTTCATAGCATAAGTTGAAGCTAGAAACTTATAACATCTCATTTAGGCCCTTGATTCAGAAAGAATGGTTTTAGGTCAAGCAAGAGGGGTTTTGGTTCATGAATCCAAATTAAGATGTTTAAGTTAGTGATTGATGATTCCTAAGTATTTAAGAACTGACTAGGGACCAAAGATTACCTAGAAACTAGTTTGGAATGTCCAAAAACCATGAAAAGTTCCAATAGAATAGTGGCATAACTCTGTAAAATTATGCAGATTTTTTGTCATACAGTGAGTGCCCAGACACCCTACACTGAGTGCTTAGGCACCCGTGTACCAGGGATGAAGGTTCGTGCAGTAGAGCACAGAGCGCTTAGGTGCTCAATGCAGAGCTCTTAGACGCTCAATAGCCAGAAAGTTTTCATGCGCATCAGGGTGCAAAGTGCTTAGACGCTCAATCCAGAGTTCTTAGGTGCGTGGCATGAAATAACACAGAGTTGTTCCCTGCCTAGTGAGCGCCCAGATGCTCAAGGAGAGAGCACTTAGGCACCTATCGCATAATTCAACAAAGAGTTATTTTTGATGTTTTGAAGTCCTTGACTAGTTGTAATCATTTATGTATGCTTTCTAAGGTATGTTAAGGCACAAATAGGGATATTTTCAAGAGAGAAATTATCACCTAGCGTAGATGAGAAAGTCTAAGCCTTTGGTCATCTAAGAACAATGGATGGTCTTAGGGTATGTTTAGTATACTACTAGAGGTAAATCAATGAGAGGATGATCCTTTGGTAGTTATGTATGATCCTTAAAGCAACCAAAAGTAAGGGTTTGCTATAGATAAGTGTCTAGTACCTATGGTAACTTATTATTACTTAGCTTCACTAGAGATGTGATGATGAGGGGTGTTAGAAACAAGGAAACTAGGATAAGTTAGCATTGTCTACCTGTGAATGTGACCTTGTATAGCAGTTGATGCTATTTGGCCAGAAGGAAAGGAGTCAGAAGTTCCTAAGGGGACAAATATTCCTAACTAAGTGCTAGGGTTGCATGTAGTGTGAAAATTTTAGTTTTCCTATCTACAAGAGGTAAACATGAGAAGTCAACATTTCTAATAAAACATGGCTAGACCTTAAATGAGCTAAGTATGTAAGAATGAATGTATGTATGTTTAGCTTGGTTTATCTAGTTATTAAAATTAGACCTTGTAAAGAATGTAACTTGTCTTGTTCTTAACTGTTAAGACTATGTTATTATGTTATGCATGTCTAGTTTTGATTACTCACACTGAGAAATGTTGATTCTCACCCTACTGTGTTATCATGTAATTCCAGGTGAATGTTCTTCAAAGAACAAGAAGAAAAAGGATGCTAAAGTCTTAGATTAGTTCTAGTTTTAGCTTTTATGTTGCAATCCTTGTATCTTAATACTCCTTTTGTAATGTAAATAGTTATGTATTACTTCATGCCCCAAGGGAGGCTAATGATGTATATGTATATAGATGCATTATGTTAAATGTTGTGTTTTTCGCATTTCATAAGGCTCTCTGCAATGTTTCCAATGAGCATTATGGATATATCTATAAGGTTTTTTTATGTATATAGTGATGTTGTTATGCTAGGTATCTCCTTGTATGCTACATATATAGAGATATTGGTATTAGGAGGTTACAGATCTAGAATAACCAAAGCTAGTATAGTAGTCAACCTCAACTTAAGCTCTTGGCAATTATCCTTATATTCTTGAGTCCAAATAAAAGTACTATCTTTGTTAGTTAATCTAGTTAAGGGTAGTGCTATTTGAGAAAATCCGTTGATGAATCTCCTATAGTACCCAGTCAGGCCTATAAAACTCCTTATCTTGGTCATAGCGTCTCTTCCACTGTAACACTGCCTCAACCTTACTAGGGTCCATTGAAATCCCTCCTTAAGAGATCATGTGCCCTAGAAACTATTCCTCTATAAGCCAGAACTCACACTTTTGGAAAACAATTTCTTTTCCTTAAGGATCTCTAAAACTGTTCTAACTTTCAACTCATGCGCTTCCACTGTCTTGGAATAGATTATGATATCATCTATAAACACTACTACAAACTTATCTAGGTAGGGTTTAAAAATCTTGTTCATGTAATCCATGAACACCGTTAGTGCATTCATCAACCCAAAGGACATCACGAGGTACTCATAATGTCCATACCTAGTCCTGAAAGTGGTTTTAAGGATATCCTCGTCCCTAACCTTTATTTGGTGATATCCTGATCGTAGATCAATCTTTGAGAAAACTGATACTCCTCTCAATTGATCCATTAGATCATCTATCCTAGGCAACAAATACTTATTCTTGATGGTTACCTTGTTTAACTGCCTATAATCTACACAAAGCCTTATGGTACCATCCTTCTTCTTTACTAGTAACACAGGTGCTCCCCAAGGATAAACGCTTGGTCTTATGAATTGTTTATCTAACAATTCCTCTATTTGTTTTTTGTGCTCTGCTAGCTCTAAAGGTGCCATCTTATAGGGTGCTATAGATATAGGTCTCGTCCTAGGCACTAAATCTATAGTAAACTTTATTTCTCTCGTGGGTGGAAACTCAACTATATCACTCAGGAATACTTCTAAGTACTCCCTCACCACTAGTATATCCTCTAGGCTCTATTTAACATCAACACTTAAGGAGAAAAGGAGAACATATCCTAGATCTCCCTTTACTAAATAGTGATTCACCTTGTTAGCATTGAGATACACTAAATCAGAATAGACAACTTTCGTAGATATATCTGACATAAACATGAAGGTTTTATCTGAATGGTTTAAAACCACATGGTTGGAGGACAACCAATCCATGCTGAGAATGACATCAATATCTACAAGGGGTAAACAGATAAGATTTACAAAGAAGATCCTATCTTCTACCTTTGTACAATAATCTATACAAACTTTAGAAGTTGTAACTGATTTACTGGTGGGAGTGGAAACAAATAAGTCATAAGGAAGGTCTGTAATAAGTAAACCCATCATTTCCACACAATCACAAGAAACAAAGGAGTGGTATGCTCCCGAATCATATAAAACAGTTAAAAGGTGATTATGGATTATGCATTTACCTTGGATCAGATCTGACAACTGAGTCACCTCTTTACTGCTCAGAGTGTAAACTCTTCCTGTAGCTTGCAGTTTAGGGGTGGATACAACTTTCTGCTTTTGTAGGCAATCCTTGGCAAAGTGTCCTAGTTGTTCACATGTAAAGCACACAAATTTTCCTACCAAGCAGGGTCTATCACCATGTTATTTCCCACATCTAGTACATGTAGACCCCTTTGAGTCTGTCTGCACTTACTTACCCTTTCTTTCTTTTTAAACTTCTCGTCCATTTTCTTCTTCTTTGATGGTGGGGTTTTATCTAATTAAGGTCTGCTGTCATGGTCTTCAACAATTCGACATTTGTTCACCATAGTCGGGAAGTCCCAAATTTCCATAGGTTGAATGGCCTTCCTGATGTCATCTTTCAGCCCCTCTTCAAATTTAATACATTTCCATTGTTTGTCTAGATTAAATCTAAAGTAGGAGGAGAATCTTGAAAACGCATGAAACTTCACCACATACTGACCAACATACATCTCACATTGTTCCAACTTTAGGAACTCCATTTCTTTGGCATTCTGTAAACTTTTTGCGAAGTGTTTGTCCATAACGGAACTCCTAAACACCTCGCAAGTAAAAAGAGTGCCTGATGCGTCAAGCAATCTCTTGGCATTTTTCCACCAATTTTTTGTTTCTCCTCTTAACATATAAGAAGTGAAAGAAACCTTCTGTTCGGCGGAGCAAATCATTACCTCAAAGACTTTCTCTATCTTTCTAATCCATTCCTCCGCCTTCACTGGGGTATACTCTCCTCTAAAGGGTAGAGGGTTTGCCCATCTAAACTCTAAAAAGTCTTAAAAGTTTTGATTCCTTCCTACTTGTATTTCCTGTGCTAGTTGTACAGGTGGTGGTGTTGGTTGTTGAGGTGGATTAGCCTCTATCCTCTTAAGTATCCTTGTAGTTAAAGCAAATTGCTGATTTGAGTGCCGAGTTCAACCAAATAACAAAATTCTAGTTCTACCAATAATTCGTAGCATAAGGTAGTGAACCAAGTCATCTCTTGAGGATCAAGATACTAATCAAACCAAATCAAGATCAAACAAGGGGGGATTATGTATACAGAATGTAAACGTAATAATTAAATGTAAGAAAGAAAATCAAATTACAAAGTAACCAATCCAAGAAACCGTCAGAAACCTAGTTGGCTTGTCATCGATCACTAAACATGAATCTAGATTGAATTAATTAGTTAATTTATGATTGGCCAAATCTCTGCATCAAACACATAGAATTCAACACTAGATAATCTCTTAAAATTTAACTAACAAACGATTCATAAACCTGCGATCGCTAAAATCATGCAACCTATGTTAGTTTAACAACCTGAATTCAATTAACCAAGATTAACAAATCTACCAAACTAACCATCTTCAATTCATATGATTAAACTATAATTAATCAATTACAATTTAATCACAAATCTTAATTAGGATTAAGGATTCAATCAGATCACATCACACAACGGAAATCTTTAATAATGTAATTCAAAATCTAAATCATGAGAAGAAGAAGATAATTAATTCAATCCAAAATCAAAATCAGAAACAGAATCTCAAAGCCAAACCAAAATTTCCTCAAGATCCTACGATTGATATTAGATATTTAGCTCTCTATGGCTGCCATACACAGTTTTCAAAAAGAAAAGAGAAAACTCTAGCTAGAAGAATCAAGTATTATGACTTACAACTACTATCTATCTCGGGTTCCCTATTTATATAAAAATAACTAACCTAAAAATTAAGAATCCTAAATTTGCCCCGAGGTTAAAGTTAATCCTCTGCCTCTTAGCTTGCCTTGGCCACCAAATCACTTCAACTGAGCTTAAGATGAGAGAGTTATGCCCAAATCACTCTTAAAAGATCTCTAATCCTGTTAGCTGACGTAAAAGGATGAAAACACTATCAAAACCTCATATTTTGGATAAGTGGTCTCACAAGAATTGAATATCTATGTCTTAGCTTTCAAATGCCACCAGTTTTAGGTCTATATCACACTTACATCCCAAGTTATGGACCAATTAGTGTATACTACTTGGGTTACGCAACAAAACCTGTATTCTGACTTCCAAGCCTAATTTGGTCCAGTAGATATCTTATTTAGCTCTAGGGCTCTTTATGAAAGTTGTAGAGCTCTCTCTTATATTTCCTACAATGCATGATACATAATTTTTAGATATCTAGAACCAAGGATATGACCAAAATACAGAAATAGTGTAAAATCATAATAATGCTGGAAAGATCAATAAAGGCCAATTTGAGCCCAAACTTACAAAACATGGTCAAGCTCAATCAATTAAGTACTTGAAGAGTGTAAAAGACTAAAAATGAGGGTTTATTAATATATGAAATCTATAATTATTAAATTCTCTCACACTTAGCTTTTGCATGTCCCGGGCAAACTAAAGATTCAAATTAAGGGACAAGGGGCACAAAAACTTAAAAATCAAAATTCAAAGAAATTCACTTTCTAATGATATTCAAGAATGCAAAATTTTGTAAGCAAGAATAGCAACTAAAGATTGAAGGGATCAAAACATTCATGAGGTAACATTTCTTTACATCTCAAACCAACAAGCAAGGTAGCTTCAATTTGAAAAGTATGAATCAAGAATGATAGATCCTCACAAGATATACTCTCAATCCCTCAAGTGTTTAAAAGGTAAGTATTTCATTCAGTTCAACTCATGAAAATTTACACTATCATAAGCTTGCTTATCTTCTGCTTTTGCATTATTCTATACACATGCATATTGTAACACCCTAATAACATTATCGTAAACTAATCTGAATATTTCAAGATAAAACGTATTAAGAATGTCACATTCTAATATGCATAAAACATAAATCCATAATAACGTATTTAGTCATTATAGAGAGCCACAAAAGATGAAAAAGGTCATATATATACATCACTGGCTACAAAGCCACACTGTAATACATAAACTTTTACAAACTATAAAGCAAAGTAAATACATACAAGCTGATACATAAAGAAACAAAATAACTAAAACTAAGTCTTTTACTTCTTCTTTTTGCCCTTTCTCTTTGGAGGGTCTTCACCTGGATTTACATGAAAACATAGAGGAGTGAGAAATCATAAATTTATCAGTATGAATAAACCAAAACCAGCAGTTATTCTCTTACAACAAATAAACAAAATAACAACATCTAGTTAATCTTGTAATAAATAAATGAGCCACTACTCAACACTACTAAAATATATACATACTCTCGATGTAAAAATCACAAGGCAAGCAATAACCTAATTCACTTTTATATTGAACAATGATATCAAACAACCGCCCATACAATCATAAGATATCATCAAGCAAATGAGTAACCAAGCAAGACAACTACCCATATAGTCATCAACTAATGCAATGATTTATGTTAAGATGTATGACTATGCTCACACAATGTGCTAAAAATAAGAGTATGCCATGCTAATGTAGATTTTAGATTTTAGAAAACACATGTTGTTCCCTTGTATGTAGTAAGCAAGATAGGCCTGAGAACCTATACACTACTTTGCAATAGGTGAATACTTTTCCCTTACCAATGTAAGAGTACTACTTTCAGCCCCATACCGGTAACCATGACACTAGTAGAATGAATGCTAGGAGAATTTAGATCCAACACCTCATTCTCAGGTCATATGGATGTGCACACCAGCTAATGTTACAATACATAGGAATTAGCATATAACAAGTTTGAAAACCAAATACATAAGAGTATTTCCAAATCACATTTGAAACAATCACAAGATCTTCATAATCTAGTGAAAAAGTAATACTAGTATATATACATCTTAGCCTCACTTATCCAACAAAGTAGTAAGAATCATGTCACTAGCACACTGATACTTAGAACCTCACATCATCATTACATAAGTGATTTCAAAGTCAATCTCATGTTGAACATGGTCCTAGGTAGTTCCTATGGCATTCTCCATCTCAAGGATGCGTAAGGTTTCTCAACTCCTCACATATGCTAGGTGGCCATTCTCTCCAAGAAATACCCGCATTAGTGCCTCGACATGTAACATCCAAAAAAAAATTATTTATTTCATTATAAATAATTATTTTATAATATTTATAAATTTTGAAAATTTTTGTGAAATATTCTGAAAATGCTGAATATTTTAATACATTTCTCGTTTTATGTGCGCACAGAGCAGAGTCACTCAAACGCTCCAGAAAATTGTTTGTTTTGTGATGAATAGACATTTTTTCATATTTGTGATTTTTAGGAATTTTTGTGAATTTTTCTGAAAACGTCAAGTATTATAGTATATTCCTCGTTTTACGTACGCACTGAGCAGAGCCGGGATAACAAAATGTTTTCCCTGAGACTGGTAAACCTTGAACTGTCAACGTGTCGATGGGGGATCTTACTAAACCCAAGGTCAGGCACAGTTTGCGAGGTTTACATTTTTTGAGATTTTATTTGATAAATAAAATCACTGTATCATAAAATCATCTGATGAATAATAAAATATTATTTTTATCAACTGTAACTTTTATTCACCGAGAAAATAATTCTAACAGTGTAATTAATCATCTGTCAGATGTATTTAATTAAGGAGACAAGCTTACTATGCACTTTATTGAGAATTATGCAAAGCTTCTTAAGGAAGCTTCAAGGAAACTTCTAGGAAGCTTCCTTCCCAACCACTTTTCTCTCTCCTCCTTTTTGGTGTTGCACGGTTGGCTAAGAGGGATATTACATTTTCATTCTCTCATTTCCTCTCCTCCCATACGCAGCTCACCCCGCTTTCTCTTTTCTTCACACGGCTGCACACACCTACAACCACCATTGTTGAACTTTCAAGCTTCCCCTGCTCAAGCCAACATAAACCGTTGTTTCACCTCACCATCCTCATGCTTTCTTCTTTGTGGAACTCACCTTGGCTCCTCCATTTTCGTGGTTGGCAGCCCAAGATCAAAGCTTCAAGCTTTAAGGTAAAGCTCTCAACTTTCTTCTCCTTTTCTCCCCATTTTCGTGGTCCATGGTCACATTAGTGACTATGGATGCTATTTCCACTCTCTGATCTTGATTTTATGGATTTGAACACCCAAGGATCTTGTAGTGGTGAAGCACTAAATTCCAAGGACAAAAGGAGCTTGCTTTCCTTGTTTTTCACTAAGGTAAGAGGAAGACACTCCTCCTCAACCTCTTTTAGCATTTAGAAACCTTGTCTGTGATTGATTGTGAGAAAACCCTATTGAGGGTTATTCTTTGTTTGTATGATTAGTATGTTTGCATGTTGTTTATAATGTGTATGTGCTATTAGATTGTTTGTTGGTGTATATTGATGTATTTGAATGGAATGGAATCCATGAAATGGAAGAAAATGATGTTGAATTGGTTCTCGGAGGGCCACGGTTTTGAGGCCCAAAATTTGGGCTTCTTTGTGAACAATTGTAAAAAATTAGAATTCATAATTAATCAAGTGTATATTATGTAATTAATGAAGAGAAACTTCTCCAATGTCAACACCCATCCGTCGAGTTAGAATTTCTAACCCTTTAGCATTTTCGTCGGTTCAACACGAGAGAAACTTCTCTAATGTCAATATCAGTCGAGTTAGAATTTCTAACCCTTTAGCATTTTCGTCGGTTCAACACGAGAGAAACTTTTCCAATGTCAATATCCATCGAGTTAGTATTTTTGACCATTTAGCACTTTCGTCGGTTCAACACGAGAGAAACTTTTCCAAAGTCAATATTCGTCGAATTAGAATTTCAGACCATATAGTACTTTCGTCGGTTCAACACTTGGAAGATTTCACCAACGTCAACACCCATCTGTCAAATTGGGATTTCTGCTGACCTTCTAGTATGTTCGACAGTTTTTGATCTTCATTCGACAAAATCTTCATTCGACAGAACTTGACTTTTAGCTATTCTTGTGAAATAATGTTCTCCCATCTTTCATCATTCTGTCATGTTATTTTTCGTCAAAATGTAGCCTCACATTTGTACACTAGAGGCATTGTCTTCGTCGAATCCAAAAGTATAATTTATCACCTAACACCTACTGATTAAATTAATGGTAATAGGATGAAGAATTAGCAAATTGGAAAATTAAATTATACTTTGAGATTCATAAATTTTAAAGAACCAAGAATGGAATTTTTATAAGACTCAGGATAATTTTAATTAGGGTAGGAACAAGAGAGTGTAAGACTTTGAGATCTTAGAATAACCTTCTAAGTGTATGTGAATAAATTACCTAAAAGAATTTAATTAATTACGAGAATTCCTTTAGAGACAAACTTTGTAAGAAAAGCTAAACCTAAGCAAGAATTCATAATACACCTTAAAAATGCATTAATTCATTTAATTCTAATATTATGATATTGTGGGTCCATGTGAGTGACCAATGATTGTGTTGTTTCTTGCTTGGGCAAATTGTGGCATATTATGGAATTGTATGTAATAATGATCATACATGTTTATGCATAGAGTCTGTATGCATTGTGAATGTCCGTTGGACTTTGTTAAGGCCTTTAGCCTAGGAGTTGAATCACTTCCTATGTGCTTGTACGAATAGACAAGTGTAGGTCCTGTGGTTGACCTTGGGGGCATCGGGACGCGGGTATCTCCCAGTGGGCAGTTGGTAGCCCCGTTGGATCGTCGGACAAACCGATGCAAACGCACTGACGATCCTGACTGGACATTGTCCTATATCGAGATCTGTGTAGAATGTCTTGTAAAATGCCATGATGTGCACAATGATAAATTGAGAATTATAGCACTTGAGGGCCTCGGCAGCCAAGAATACAGACATACCTCCTGATCGTTCTCTCCGACTGTTTTGTGTCTAGCTCCATGGAGTAGGATTTTGACTATTGTATGTATGTGCATAGTGAGTCCATGAATTATCTGGCATTTATTATTATCATAATTGGAACTATTGTATTATTGATATATATATAACTACCTGGAACTGCTTGATTGATTATTAGTGCTATTTAATGTTTATTATCATTATTGCTGTCAAAAATGCTATGTGGGCGCTTTGCGCCATTTTGTTTCTGGCTGCTATAACTGGTAATAATGGTAGGATGTCTTACCTCTTTTCTGTCTTTCCATTACTATTTGTTTGTATATTGCATCCCATCGAAGACGACGACAAGGAAACAGAAGCTCCCGATTTCCCCGGCTTCTGGCCTGATCACGATTAGCGACTATCGTAGAGCATGGGGGCACGCATGTGCGGATTTATGGGAGATGTGCGTCTGACCTTCCTAGGAGGGCCAAAGTGCTGGCACATCAACCTGAATTTTGATAGCTGTGTTTACTTGGGTGACGTATCGATCTCTCTAGCCTGGAGGCGCCATGAGCCGCCGATCTTCACCTGCTACATCAGCCTACGTTTGGAATTTTATCTGCCTATATGGAAGATGTGGGGTAACCGCTTCTACACCCCACAGGAGGACTCTTTTGATTCCACAGCTCGGGCTCCAGCCTATGGCTCTGTGGCTCCTATGGAGGTTTCCTCAAATGAGGAAGACCCCGAGGAGGTTCCCGAGGACGATCTCGCGGAGGATCCTGACAGGATTCCTCTTCATCTGAGGGACTGACATTACTGGTAGCTACTGAGGGCTACCAGTATTTTATTTTGGGGCCTGATGTTTTGACTGTAGTGGGGTGTATATTTCTGATACCGTGGGAATGTGTATGTATAATCCTTTGGGGCAGGTATAGTTTTGCTTTTTAGTATACCAGGCTTTGTAACCAAATAGTTTGATAAATATATATATGAATATGTAATGTTAATTCCAATGTACGCTTTACCTCTGTTTTTATTCTTTATTTCCATTTATGTTTCGTCACTAGGTTTATTAACTATATTTATTATTATTATTGTGAAATAACAAAAAAAAATATATTCACCAATTTAATCACATAACTATAATCAAGTAAATATATATTATTTTAAAAAGAACCAGGTCTTAACTTTTATAATTTTATTTTTGCATTGTAATTGACAATGTGATGTTTCCTCCCAAAAAGGGGTATTACATTAAGTTGGTATCAGAGCCCTAGTTTATGTTTCTTTGGGTCTTATGATTGAGTCTGTCTTGTTTGTGCTGTGTGTTCTCTGAAAATCAAACGCAGAGATGTACTGTTTAATATTCCTAGAGGATATGATTGACTTTTCTGTGTTTTCAGTTAACCAGATCTGAGAAAGCAAGATGGCACGAAGGGAAAACATGGCAGCTGCTATAGCAGCGATGTAGAAGATGGCTGAGGCCGTCACACAACAGACTGAGCAAGCTGCACAGCAACAAGAGAGAGTTACACAACAACAAGAATGAGCTGCTCAACAGCTTGAAAATACTGCAGATGCTCAAAACTTGGCGGAGTTTCGACGCCACAACCCTTCTCAATTCAAAAGAGAATTTGATCTAGATAAGGCTAGTCTATGGATCAAGGAGTTAGAAAAAGTCTTTCGAGGGATGAACTGCGCTGAGGACAAGAAGGTGAACTATGCTACTTTTGTGCTGGTGGGCAATGCTGAAAACTGGTGGAATGGAGTACAGAGAATACTGGAAGCTGCAAACCGAGAGATTACTTGGGAGTTATTCAAGGAAAAGTTCTTGGATAAGTATTTTCCTGCGAGCGCAAGGCATGCAAAGGAGTCAGAATTTCTCAGCTTATGACAAGGGAGTATGACCGTTAGTGAGTACGCAGCGAGGTTTGAAAACTTGTCACAGTCTTCAACATACTTTTAGCATCAACCAAATGAAGTCTGGAAGTGTCAGAGATTTATCGAAGGATTGAGGTATGAGGTGAAGAAGGCTGTGATCACTTTGAAGCTCAATGAATTCTTAGAACTGCTGGATACTTGCTGTGATGTAGAGGCTCTGGAGCAATCTAGAGATATGAGGAACAGAAACTTTGGGCCTACGAGGTTCCAGAGAGGCAGCGGTAACAGTTCTAACCGCTTCCAGAAGAAGCCGTATTCCTGACCAATGGGAAATCAGCAACAAAATATGGATGGAGGCTCAGGTGGAGGTTTTACTAGGAACCGGACTGGCCAGAACACGGCGTATCCTTCTTAATGCATGAAGTGTGGAAAAGACCATCTTACAAGGGACTGTACCATAAAGGGAATCATCTGCTTCAGATGTAGGAAACCTGGACACATCTACAGAGACTACAATCAAGCGAAGGTTGAACCTTTAATGAATGCTGCAAAAGCCAAGAAACCACAAGCGGGAGGATAAGTTTATACCATGAGCGGAGCTGAAGCCTCCGAATCCGAAGACTTAATTCAAAGGGAAGGCACCATAGAAGGTAACCTCTTAATTGTACTGTATGACTCTGGGACAACCCATTCTTTCATATCATATGACTATGTGCAAAGACTGGGTCTATCTGTGTCGTCTTTACCTTTTGACTTAACTGTTTCTACCCCCACTGATAAACCAGTAGTTACTACCAAAGTCTGTCTCAATTGTCCATTGGTTGTTGAAGGTCGAACCTTTTCGGTCGATCTGATCTGTTTACCCTTTTCCCAACTAGATATTATCTTAGGGATAGACTGGTTATCTTCCAACCATGTTCTATTAGACAGTTCCAGAAAGACCATAGTTTTTCCCATAGATGAGAATTCTAGATTTCTGACGGCCAGCCGAGTTCAAGCTCTCTTGAAAGAAGGAGCTCACGGATACATGCTACTATCTTCTTTGAAAGTCGAGAGCGAGGTTAATGTGAACACAATTCCAGTGGTGAATGAATTTCTCGAAGTCTTTCCTGAGGATGTACTTGGTTTACCACCGGCTCGAGAGATAGAGTTTGCTAGAGTTATTCTAAGATAGATCAAATTTCAAGGATGAAATTCCTTTTTAGAAGGGGAGTGTTGTAACATCCAAAAAAAATTTATTTATTTCATTATAAATAATCATTTTATAATATTTATAAATTTTTGGAAATTTTTGTGAAAATTTCTAGAAACGCTGCACTGAGCAGAGTCAGTCAAACGCTCCGGGAAAATGTTTATTTTGTGATGAATAGTCATTTTTTCATATTTGTGATTTTTAGGAATTTTTGTGGATTTTTCTGAAAATGTCAAATATTATAGTATATTCCTCGTTTTGCGTACGCACTGAGCAGAGCCGGGATAACAAAATATTTTCCCTGAGACTGGTAAACCTTGAACTGTCAACGTGTCGATGGGGGATCTTACTAAACCCGAGGCCAGGCACAGTTTGCGAGGTTTACGTTTTTTGAGATTTTATCTGATAAATAAAATCACTGTATCATAAAATTATCTGATGAATAATAAAATATTATTTTCATCAACTGTAACTTTTATTCACTGAGAAAATAATTCTAATAGTGTAATTAATCATCTGTCAGATGTATTTAATTAAGGAGACAAGCTTACTATGCACTTTATTGAGAATTATGCAAAGCTTCTTAAGGAAGCTTCAAGGAAACTTCTAGGAAGCTTCCTTCCTAACCACTTTTATCTCTCCTCCTTTTTGGTGTTGCACGGTTGGCTAAGAGGGATATTACATTTTCATTCTCTCATTTCCTCTCCTCCCATACGCAGCTCACCCCTCTTTCTCTTTTCTTCACACGGCTGCACACACCCATAACCACCATTGTTGAACTTTCAAGCTTCCCCTGCTCAAGCCAACATAAACCGTTGTTTCACCTCACCATCCTCATGCTTTCTTCTTTGTGGAACTCACCTTGGCTCCTCCATTTTCGTGGTTGGCAGCCCAAGATCAAAGCTTCAGGCTTTAAGGTAAAGCTCTCAACTTTCTTCTCCTTTTCTCCCCACTTTCGTGGTCCATGGTCATATTAGTGACTATGGATGTTATTTTCACTCTCTGATCTTGATTTTATGGATTTGAACACCCAAGGATCTTGGGGTGGTGAAGCACTAAATTCCAAGGACAAAGGAGCTTGCTTTCCTTGTTCTTCACTAAGGTAAGAGGAAGACACTCCTCCTCAACCTCTTTTAGCATTTAGAAACATTGTCTGTGATTGATTGTGAGAAAACCCTATTGAGGGTTATTCTTTGTTTGTATGATTAGTATGTTTGCATGTTGTTTATAATGTGTCTGTGCTATTAGATTGTGTGTTGGTGTATGTTGATGTATTTGAGTGGAATGGAATCCATGAAATGGAAGAAAATAATGTTGAATTGGTTCTCGGAGGGCTACGGTTTTGAGGCCCAAAATTTGGGCTTCTTTGTGAACAATTGTAAAAAATTAGAATTCATATTTAATCAAGTGTATATTATGTAATTAATGAAGAGAAACTTCTCCATTGTCAACACCCATCCGTCGAGTTAGAATTTCTAACCCTTTAGCATTTTCGTCGGTTCAACACGAGAGAAACTTCTCCAATGTCAATATCAGTCGAGTTAGAATTTCTAACCCTTTAGCATTTTCGTCGGTTCAACACGAGAGAAAATTTTCCAATGTCAATATCCGTCGAATTAGAATTTTTGACCATTTAGCACTTTCGTCGGTTCAACACGAGAGAAACTTTTCCAAAGTCAATATCCGTCGAATTAGAATTTCTGACCATATAGTACTTTCATCGGTTCAACACTTAGAAGATTTCTCCAACGTCAACACCCATCTGTCGAATTAGGATTTCTGCTGACCTTCTAGTATGTTCGACAATTTTTGATCTTCATTCGACAATATCTTCATTCGACAGAACTTGACTTTTAGCTATTCTTGTGAAATAATGTTCTCCTATCTTTCATCATTCTGTCATGTTATTTTTCGTCGAAATGTAGCCTCACATTTGTACACTAGAGGCATTGTCTCCGTCGAATCCAAAAGTATAATTTATCACCTAACACCTAGTGATTAAATTAATGGTAATAGGATGAAGAATTAGCAAATTGGAAAATTAAATTATAATTTGAGATTCATAAATTTTAAAGAACCAAGAATGGAATTTTTATAAGACTCAGGATAATTTTAATTAGGGTAAGAACAAGAGAGTGTGAGACTTTGAGATCTTAGAATAACCTTCTAAGTGTATGTGAATAAATTACCTAAAAGAATTTAATTAATTACGAGAATTCCTTTAGAGACAAACTTTGTAAGAAAAGCTAAACCTAAGCAAGAATTCATAATACACCTTAAAAATGCATTAATTCATTTAATTCTAATATTTTGATATTGTGGGTCCATGTGAGTGACCAATGATTGTGTTGTTTCTTGCTTGGGCAAATTGTGGCATATTATGGAATTGTATGTAATAATGATCATACATGTTTATGCATAGAGTCTGTATGCATTGTGAATGTCCGTTGGACTTTGTTAAGGCCATTAGCCTAGGAGTTAAATCACACCTATGTGCGTGTGCGAATAGACAAGTGTAGGTCCTGTGGTTGACCTTGGGGGCATCGGGGCGCGAGTATCTCATAGTGGACAGTTGGTAGCCCCGTTGGATCGTCGGACAAACCGATGCAAATGCACTGACGATCCTGACTGGACACTGTCCTATATCGAGATCTGTGTAGAATGTATTATAAAATGCCATGATGTGCACATTGATAAATTGAGAATTATAGCACTTGAGGGCCTCGGCAGCCAAGAATACAGACATACCTCCTGATCGTTCTCTCCGACTGTTTTGTGTCTAGCTCCATGGAGTAGGATTTTGACTATTGTATGTATGTGCATAGTGAGTCCATGAATTATCTGGCATTTATTATTATCATAATTGGAACTATTGTATTACTGATATATATATAACTGCCTGGAACTGCTTGATTGATAATTAGTGCTATTTAATGTTTATTATCATTATTGCTGTCAAAAATGCTATGTGGGCACCTTGCGCCATTTTGTTTCTGGCTGCTATAACTGGTAATGATGGTAGGATGTCTTACCTCTTTTCTGTCTTTCCATTACTATTTGTTTGTATATTGCATCCCATCGAAGACGACGGCAAGGAAACAGAAGCTCCTGATTTCCCCAGCTTCTGGCCTGATCAGGATTAGCGACTATCGTAGAGCATGGGGGCACGCATGTGCGGATTTCTGGGAGATGTGCGTCTGACCTTCCTAGGAGGGCCAAAGTGCTGGCACATCAACCTGAATTCTGATCGCTGTGTTTACTTGGGTGACGTATCGATCTCTCTAGCCTGGAGGCGCCATGAGCCGCCGATCTTCACCTGCTACATCAGCCTACGTTTGGAATTTTATCTGCCTATATGGAAGATGTGGGGTAACCGCTTCTACACCCCACAGGAGGACTCTTTTGATTCCACAGCTCGGGCTCCAGCCTATGGCTCTGTGGCTCCTATGGAGGTTTCCTCAAATGAGGAAGACCCCGAGGAGGTTCCCGAGGACGATCTCGCGGAGGATCCTGACACGATTCCTCTTCATCTGAGGGACTGACATTACTGGTAGCTACTGAGGGCTACCAGTATTTTATTTTGGGGCCTGATGTTTTGACTGTAGTGGGGTGTATATTTCTGATACCGTGGGAATGTGTATGTATAATCCTTTGGGGCAGGTATAGTTTTGCTTTTTAGTATACCAGGCTTTGTAACCAAATAGTTTGATAAATATATATATGAATATGTAATGTTAATTCCAATGTACGCTTTACCTCTGTTTTTATTCTTTATTTCCATTTATGTTTCGTCACTAGGTTTATTAACTATATTTATTATTATTATTGTGAAATAACAAAAAAAAATATATTCACCAATTTAATCACATAACTATAATCAAGTAAATATGTATTATTTTAAAAAGAACCAGGTCTTAACTTTTATAATTTTATTTTTGCATTGTAGTTGACAACGTGATGTTCCCTCCCAAAAAAGGGCATTACATTAAGTTAGTATCAGAGCCCCAGTTTATGTTTATTTGGGTCTTATGATTGAGTCTGTCTTGTTTGTGCTGTGTGTTCTCTGAAAATCAAACGCAGAGATGTACTGTTTAATATTCCTAGAGGATATGATTGACTTTTCTGTGTTTTCAGTTAACCCGATCAAAGAAAGTAAGATGGCATGAAGGGAAAGCATGGCAGTTGCTATAGCAGCGATGTAGAGGATGGCTGAGGCTGTAACATCCCGAAAATTCTTTATTTCATTATAAACGATCATTTTATAATATTTATGATTTTCAGGAATTTTTGTGGATTTTTCTAAAAATGATGAATATTTTAATATATTCTTCGTTTTACGTGTACACTGAGCGGAGCCGGGGAAACTAGAATATTTTCCCTGAGGCTGGTAAACTTTGAACTGTCAACGTGTCAATGGAGGATCTTACTAAACCCGAGGCCGGGCACAGTTTGCGAGGTTTATATTTTTTTTAGGTTTTATCTGTTAAATAAAATTTCGGTATCATAAAATCATCTGATGAATAATAAAATATTATTTTCATCAATTGTAAATTTTATTCACTGAGAAAATAATTCCACAGTGTAATTAATCATCTATCTGATGTATTTAATTTGCAGACAAGCTTACTATGTACTTTATCGAGGAGCGCGCGAAGCTTCTCAAGGAAGCTTCCTCCAATCATTATTTTTATCATTTCTCTCTCCTCCCAAATTTGTGCTGCACGTTTGAAATTAAGGGGGTCTAATTCATTTCTTTTCCTCACATTTCCTCTCCTCCCAATACACTGCTACTATTCACTCATCTTCTCTCTTCTCTTTCACCCTACAGCAGCAACACCACCCACACCTCCATTTTGTTCTTCAAACCGTCCCAATATTAGCACCATTTCGTGATTGGAGGACCACCATCATTGAGGAAATCAGCTTCAAGGTTCTGCCATTTCCTCCATCTTCATTCTCCTACGTCTTTGAAGCTTAAAGGTTGGAGCTTTAAGGTAAAGCTCTTAGCTTTTTCTCCCTCTCCTCTCTTTTTCGTAAACCACTGTCATTTTGATGACAATGGGTATCCATTTCAATATTAGGATTCTGATTCTTGCAAGTTTAAATCTTTAAGGAATTCCTGGAAGCTGGAAACGAAATCCTGACCAAAAAGGAGTGACTTTTCTTTGTGCTTCTCCCAGGTAAGAGGAAGACACTCCTCCTCAACCTCTTTTAGCATTTAGGAATGTTGTTTGTGATTGGTACTGTGATTCATCTGTGTTTGTATGCTACTGGTGATGTATATATATATATATATGCTATTTGATTGTTTGTGTGTTTTGATATATATATGTCTGGAACGTATAATCTAAAAGGAACGTTGTCGGGCTGGCTCTTAGATGGCCACGCCTTGAGACTAAAATTTTGGGATTATTGGTGAGAAGTGGTAATGATTTGGGTTTCTGACCATTAAGTGCAATGTCAAAACCTGTCGTGTAGGAACCCTGGCCAAATCCGTCGAATATGATGCCCATCGAATTTGATTCCTGGTCATTTAGTGCATTATCAAAATCCGTCGAGTATGAACTTCTGGCCAAACCCGTCGAATGTGATATCTTGATCACTTAGTAAAGTCAAAACC
Source organism: Ormosia semicastrata (assembly GCA_029884595.1). Classification (NCBI taxonomy): domain Eukaryota; kingdom Viridiplantae; phylum Streptophyta; class Magnoliopsida; order Fabales; family Fabaceae; genus Ormosia; species Ormosia semicastrata. The sequence goes on from JAQQTO010000060.1 coordinate 48,444,270, forward strand.
TGTCGAGTATGAACCCCTGGCCAAACCCGTCGAATTTGATTCCTGGTCATTTAGTGCATTATCAAAATCTGTCGAGTATGAATCCCTGGCCAAACCTGTCGAATGTGATGTCTTGAATACTTAGTAAAGTTAAAATCTGTCGAGTATGAACTTCTGGCCAAACCCATCGAATGTGATGTCTTGATCACTTAGTAAAGTCAAAACCTATCGAGTATGAACCCCTAGCCAAACCCGTCGAATTTGATTCCTGGTCATTAGTCCAATATCAAAAACCGTCGAGTATGAACTCCTGACCACTTAGGAGAGAAACTCCTCCAATGCAAAATCCTTCGAATTTGAATGACCACATCCGTCAAGTGAAATATTCATCTAGTTATAATGCCAATACCCATTGAGAGACATACCTGTCGAGTGGATCTTCTGTCCATTTATCAGAAGCTTCCCAAAGTTAATGTTCGTCGAGTTAGAATGCCAATACCCATTGAGAGACATACCTGTCGAGTGGATCTTCTGTCCATTTATCAGAAACTTCCCAAAGTAAATATTCGTCGAGTAGAATGTCAAGATCCGTCGAATTAGAGTTCTGACCACAGTGTTTTCATCGGTTCGACACTTGGGAAATTTCTCTAACGTCGACACCCATATCCGTTGAAATTGGACTTCTGCTGATCTTCTGGAAAAATTCGACAGTTTTGATCTCTATTCGACAGAACCTCCATTCGACAGAAATTGGTTTTTATCCAATCTTGTTATAAAATGTTCTCCCATTTTTCATCCTTCTGCCATGTTAGTCTTCGTCGAATGGCAGCCTCAATTTTCCTCTAAATGCATAGTCTCCATCGAATTCACAACTAGGGTTTATCACCCAATACCTAGCAACTGGCCATGTATCTTCCTAGATTCAAAACCCTTGGATTAATAAAAGTACATAAATCATAAATGATTGGATGATTAGAGATTAAGTAGGGATTCATAAACAGGGAAGAACATGAATATGGGTGAGCTTTTGAGGCACATAATGAATTTAAGGGTTAACTGTTATCATGACTATCAATGAAAATTATGGATATCCTTAAAATGTACTATTGGATTGTTGTGGACCCGTGAATGGGATCAAATATTGATGATAAATGATATGACATGCATTTGAAGCATGATGGACCTAGTTGGTCATGAAGAGTATGATTGTGTCATGCATTGAACAAAAAGAAAGAGATTATCCGTTGGACTTGGTTAAGGCCGGTAGCCTAGGAGTTGAACTTACACCTTTGTGCGGGTGCAAATAGACAAGTGTAGGTTACTTGTTGACCTTGGGGGCGTCAGGGTGCGGGTACCTCACAATGGGCGGTGGTAGCTCTCTCGTCGTGGGGCAAGACCAATGCAAACACACTGACGATCCAGACCGAGACGCTGTCCTATGTCGAGATCTGTGTAGAATGTCTTGTAAAATGCCATGATGTACAAAATGATAATTTGAGAATTTTTTGCACTTGAGGGCCTGGGCAGCCAAGAATACAGACATACCTCCTGATCATTCTCTCCGACTGTTTTGTGTCTAGCTCCATGGAGTAGGATTTTGGTTATTGAGGGCAAGTGTGCATAGTGAGTCCATGAATCATCTGGCATGCATTGTTATTATAATTGGAACTGTTGTACTTCTGATATATCCGTATGTATACGACTACCTGAAACTGTTTGGTTGATCATAATTGATGTTGAATGTTTATTACCATTATTGCTGTCATAAATGCTACGTGGGCGCTCTGCGCCGTTTGGTTTCTCGATGCTATGATTGGTAATGATGGTAGGATGTCTTACCTCTTCTCTGTCTCTCCATTTCTATTTTGTCCGTATGCTGCGTTCCATAGAAGATAACTGCAAGGAACCGGAAGCCCCCGACTTCCCTAGTTTTTGGCCTCATCTCGACTGAGCGACTGCAGAAGCGTATGGAGCCACGCACGCAAAGATTTTTGAGAGATGTGCACCTGACCTTCTTGGGAGGGCCAGAGTGCTGGTACATCAACTATGGTTCTGAGCGTTGCGTCTATACGGGGGATGTGTTGTTATCTCTAGCCTGGAGGCGTCACAAGCCGCCTGTCTTCACCTGCTGTATTAGTTTACATCTGGAGTTTCAGCTACCGATACACGAGATGTGGGGTGACCGTTATTTCACTCCGCGGGAAGACTCTTTTCGTTCCACTGCCCGGGCCCCATCCCGTGACTCTGCGATCCCTATGGTGATTTCCTCTGACGAAGAAGATCCTGAGGAAGATCCCGAAGAAGTTCCTGAGGACGACCCCGAAGAGGATCCTGAAGAAGACCCTGACTCGATTCCTCCTCACTTGAGGGACTGAATTTACTTGTAGCTACTGAGGGCTACCAGTATTTTATTTTGGGGGCCTGATGCTTTGTCTGTAGTGGGCTGTATATTCTGATACCGTAGGGATATGTATGTATAATCCTTTCGGGGCAGGTATAGTTTTGCTTTTTGTTATGCCAGGCTTTGTAACTAAACAGTTGATAATTATATATATATGAATGAAATGTTAATTTCCCATGTATGTCTCGTCACCGTGGATATTGATTATCGTTAACATAAATGTAATGAATAGAAAAAAAAATACTTGCTAATTTACTTAACCAACTACAATTGAGTAAATGTATATATTATTAAAATGAACCGGGTCTTAACTCACATAAAATTTTATTTCCGCATTGTAATTGAAAGTGAGATGTTCCCTTGGGATTTAAAAAGGGGCGTCACACTAAGTTAGTATCAGAGCCCCGGTTTATGTTTCTTTGGGTCTTGTGTTTGAGTCTATCTTGTTTGTGCTGTGTGTTCTCTGAGTAGTATACGTAAGGGTGTATGGTTTGGTGTTCCTAGTGAATGCAACTGACTTTTCTATGTTTTCAGTTAATCTGATCTAAGAAAGTTAGATGGCACGAGGGGAAGATATGGCAGCAGCTATTACAGCGATGCAGAGGATGGCTGACGCCGTCACACAGCAAACCGAGCAAGCTGCCCAAGAAGAAGAGAGAGTTGCACAACAACAAGAGCGAGCTGCTCAACAGCTAGAGGCCACTGCTGATGCTCAAAATTTAGCAGAGTTTCGACGCCATAACCCTCCTCAATTCAAAGGGGAATTTGATCAGGATAAAGCTAGTCTGTGGATCAAGGAATTGGAGAAAGTTTTTCGAGGAATGAGTTGCGCTGAGGACAAGAAGGTGAACTATGCTATATTTATGCTGGTAGGCAACGCTGAAAATTGGTGGAATGGAGTGCAGCAAATGCTGGAAGTTGCGAACCGAGAGATTACTTGGGGCTTATTCAAGGAAAAGTTCTTAGATAAATATTTTCCTACGAGCGCAAGGCATGCGAAGGAGTCGGAATTCCTCAACCTGCGACAAGGAAATATGACTGTTAGCGAGTACGCAGCAAAATTTGAAAATCTGTCATAGTTTTTGACGTACTTTCAGAACCAACCAGATGAAGCATGGAAATGCCGAAGATTTACGGAAGGATTGAGGTATGAAGTGAAGAAGGCTGTGATCACCTTGAGGATCAATGAATTCTCACAACTATTGGATACTTGCTGTGATGTAGAGGCTCTGGAGCAATCTAGAGACATGAGGAGCAGAAACTTTGGGCCTACGAGATTCCAGAGAGGCGGCAGTAACAGTGCTAACCGTTTCCAGAAGAAGCCATACTCCCGACCCACGGGGAATCGACAACAAGCCATGGGTGGAAGTTCTGGTGGAGGTTCTACTGGGAACCGGACTGGCCAGAACACGGTGTATCCTTCCAGATGTCTGAAGTGTAGGAAAGACCATCTCACAAGGGACTGTACCATGAAGGGATTCATCTGCTTCAAATGTGGCAAACCTGGCCACGTGTCCCGAGACTGCAACCAAACGAAGGCCGAACCTTTAGTGAATGTTGCAAGAGCCAAGAAACCACAGGCTGGAGGGCGAGTCTACACTATGAGCGGAGCTGAGGCTTCCGAATCCGAAGATTTGATACAAGGGGAAGGTATCATAGAAGGTAATCTTTTAACTATGCTGTATGACTCTAGGGCAACCCATTCTTTTATATCATATGACTGTGTGCAAAGACTGGGTCTATCTGTGTTGTCATTACCTTTCGACTTAACTGTTTCTACCCCCACTGATAAACCGGTAGTTACTACCAAAGCCTGTCTAAATTATCCATTGGTTGTTGAAGGTCGAACCTTTTCGGTCGATCTGATCTGTTTACCCCTTTCCCAACTAGATATTATTTTAGGGATGGATTGGTTGTCTTCCAACCATGTTCTGTTATACCGTTCCAAAAAGACCATAGTTTTTCCCATAATGGAGGATTCTAGATTTTTAACGGCCAATCGAGCTCAAGCTCTCTTGAAAGAAGGAGCTCACGGATACATGCTACTGTCTTCTTTGAAAGTCGAGAATGAGGTTGATGTGAACACAATTCCAGTGGTGAATGAGTTTCCCGAAGTCTTTCCTGATGATGTACCTGGTTTACCACCGGCTCGAGAGATAGAGTTTGCTATCGACCTAGTACCGGGAGCTAGTCTCGTGTCTATAGCACCGTATAGGATGGCACCGACAGAGTTAGCTGAGCTCAAGAAACAGCTAGAAGAGCTTTTGGAAAAGCAATTTGTCAGGCCAAGTGTGTCACCATGGGGAGCGCCAGTGCTGTTAGTTCGCAAGAAGGATGGCACCTCGAGATTATGTGTGGACTATCGGCAGCTGAACAAGGTAACAATTAAGAACAAGTATCCACTCTTGAGAATTGATGATTTAATGGACCAACTGAAGGGAGCAGCAGTGTTTTCGAAGATCAATTTGCAGTCTGGGTATCATCAGATACGAGTGAAGATGGAGGATATACCCAAGACAGCTTTTCGTACCCGATACGGTCATTACGAATACCTAGTGATGCCGTTTGGTGTGACGAACGCACCAGCTATCTTTATGGACTACATGAACCGAATCTTTCGTCCTTACTTGGACAGATTCATTGTGGTCTTCATTGATGACATTCTGGTATACTCTCAAAATCAGGAGGACCATGCCGAACACCTCAGTATAGTTCTTCAGATTCTGAAGGAGAAGGAATTGTATGCCAAATCTGTCAAAGTGTGAGTTCTGGATAGAAGAAGTTAAGTTTCTGGGTCACGTGATCTCGAAGGATGGGATTGCCGTGGATCCATCGAAGGTGGAGGCAGTGCTGCAATGGGAAAGACCAACGTCCGTGACGGAGATTCGAAGCTTCGTGGGTTTAGCCGAATATTACCGGAGGTTTATTGAGGGATTGTCCAAGATTGCTGGACCACTTACATAACTCACGAGGAAAAACCAAGCTTTTGTGTGGACTGACAGTTGTGAACAAAGTTTCCAAGAGTTGAAGAATCAACTGACTACCTCGCCGGTGTTAGTGCTACCCGATCCGAATGAGCAGTTTGAAGTGTACTGCGACGCTTCATACCAAGGGCTAGGATCTGTACTTATGCAGCATGGAAGAGTTGTGGCTTATGCTTCAAGGCAGTTGTGAGTGCACGAGAAGAATTACCCTACACACGACTTGGAGTTAGCGGCTGTAGTTTTTGCTCTGAAGATATGGAGGCATTTTCTCTACGGAGCAATGTTCAATATTTTCAGTGATCACAAGAGTTTGAAATATTTGTATGATTAGAAGGAGTTGAACATGAGGCAACGAAGGTGGTTAGAATTCCTGAAGGATTACGATTTCCAACTTCTGTATCACCCTGACAAGGCAAATGTTGTGGCAGATGCTCTAAGTAGGAAGATGATCAGTGTCTCTGCCCTGATGATCAAGGAAAAGGATATGCTAAAACAGTTTAGAGATGTGTGGTCTTTTGTGGAGTTAGAACCTGGAAAGATTTGCATGAATATGGTTACCATTACAAGTGAACTACTGGATAACATAAAGGAAAAGCAGAAGATTGACAAGTTCTTACAAGAAGTGAGAGAGCAAGTAGAGCAAGGAGGTGAAACAGAGTTTACGGAAGGAACGGATGGAATTCTGAGGTTTCGTGGAAGAGTTTATATTCTTCGTGACAAGGAACTTAGAGAATACATCATTAACCATGCTCATACAAGCCAGTTGAGTATGCATCCAGGCATAACAAAAATGTACCAAGACTTGAAGAAGTTGTTCTGGTGGCATGGAATGAAGAGTGATGTCACTAGACGTGTATCGACTTGTCTAGTTTGTCAAAAAGCTAAGGTGGAACATCAGAGACCAGCGGGGTTGCTGCAATTGTTGTCTATTCCGGAATGGAAGTGGGATAGTATTGCAATGGATTTTATAGTCGGATTGCCGAGGACAAGAAAAGGTCATGATTCGATTTGGGTAATCGTGGACCGACTCACAAAGTCGGCGCACTTTCTCCCGATCGACATAAAATACAAACTGGAGAGATTGACTCAAATCCATATTGGAGAAATTGTTAGATTACACGGTGTGCCTACGAGTATTGTTTCGGATAGAGATCCGAGATTTACTTCAAATCTCTGGGAGAGTTTGCAGGAAGCGTTGGGGACGAAGCTACGTCTGAGTTCTGCTTATCATCCGTAGACCGACGGTCAATCAGAAAGGACGATCCAATCTTTGGAAGATTTGCTTCGAGCCTGTACCATAGAGCAAACTGGAAGTTGGGACGACATTCTACCCTTGATAGAATTTACCTACAACAACAGTTATCATTCGAGCATAGGGATGGCACCCTATGAGGCTCTGTATGGACGACGATGTCGTACACCTCTGTGTTGGTACCAAGACGGCGTGCGCCTTACTGTTGGACCAGAGATTATACAGTAGACAACTGAGAAGGTTAGGATGATTCAGGAAAAGATGAGAACGGCTCAAAGTCGGCAAAAGAGTTATGCAGACCGAAGGAGAAAACCTCTTGAGTTTGAGGAAGGCGAGCATGTATTCCTGAAAGTCACACCTACGACTGGGGTAGGCCGGGCTTTAAAATCTAGAAAACTCACTCCTAAATTCCTTGGACCATACCAAATCATTCGCCGTGTAGGTCCTGTGGCGTACCAAATATCCTTACCTCATTTCCTTTCAAACATTCATAATGTTTTCCATGTGTCACAACTCTGAAAATACCTCCCTGACCCAAGTCATGTCATAGCACCGGATGCAATACAATTAAAAGAAAACTTAACTTATGAGACGTCTCTTGTAAGAATCGAGGATAGGAAGATAAAGAAATTAAGAGGCAAGGAGATCGCATTGGTGAAAGTAATCTGGAACGAGGTGACCGGAGATGCAACTTGGGAGCTGGAAGACAAGATGAAGGAGCAACACCCACAGTTATTTTAAGGTATGAAAATTTCGAGGACGAAATTCCTTTTTGAAAGGGAGTATTGCAACATCCTGAAAATTCTTTATTTCATTATAAACGATCATTTTATAATATCGATGATTTTTAGGAATTTTTGTGGATTTTTCTGAAAAAGATGAATATTTTAATATATTCTTCGTTTTGCGTATACACTGAGCGGAGCCGGGGAAACTAGAATATTTTCCCTGAGGCTGGTAAACTTTGAACTGTCAACGTGTCACTGGGGGATCTTACTAAACCCGAGGCTGGGCACAGTTTGTGAGGTTTACATTTTATTGAGGTTTTATCTGTTAAATAAAATTTCGGTATCATAAAATCATCTGATGAATAATAAAATATTATTTTCATCAATGGTAAATTTTATTCACTGAGAAAATAATTCCTCAGTGTAATTAATCATCTGTTAGATGTATTTAATTTTGAGACAAGCTTACTATGTACTTTATCGAGGAGCGCGCGAAGCTTCTCAAGGAAGCTTCCTCCAACCATTATTTTTATCATTTCTCTCTCCTCCTAAATTTGTGCTGCACGTTTGAAATTAAGGGGGTCTAATTCATTTCTTTTCTTCACATTTCCTCTCCTCCCAATACGCTGCTACTATTCACTCATCTTCTCTCTTCTCTTTCACCCTACAGAGCAACACCACCCACACCTCCATTTTGTTCTTCAAACCGTCCCAATATTAGCACCATTTCGTGATTGGAGGACCACCATCATTGAGGAAATCAGCTTCAAGGTTCTGCCATTTCCTCCATCTTCATTCTCCTACGTCTTTGAAGCTTAAAGGTTGGAGCTTTAAGGTAAAGTTCTTAGCTTTTTCTCCTCTCCTCTCTTTTTAAGTAAACCACTTTGTCATTTTGATGACAATGGGTATCCATTTCAATATTAGGATTCTGATTCTTGCAAGTTTAAATCTTTAAGGAATTCCTGGAAGCTAGAAACGAAATCCTGACCAAAAAGGAGCCACCTTTCTTTGTGCTTCTCCCAGGTAAGAGGAAGACACTCCTCCTCAACCTCTTTTAGCATTTAGGAACGTTGTTTGTGATTGGTACTGTGATTCGTCTGTGTTTGTATGCTGCTGGTGATGTATATATATATATATATATATGCTATTTGATTGTTTATGTGTTTTGATATATATATATGTCTGGAACGTATAATCTAAAAGGAACGTTGTCGGGCTGGCTCTCGGATGGCCACGCCTTGAGACTAAAATTTTGGGATTATTGGTGAGAAGTGGTAATGATTTGGGTTTCTGACCATTAAGTGCAATGTCAAAACCTGTCGTGTAGGAACCCTGGCCAAATCCGTCGAATGTGATGCCCGTTGAATTTGATTCCTGGTCATTTAGTGCATTATCAAAATCTGTCGAGTATGAACTTCTGGCCAAACCCGTCGAATGTGATGTCTTGATCACTTAGTAAAGTCAAAACCTGTCGAGTATGAATCCCTGGCCAAACCCGTCGAATTTGATTCCTAGTCATTTAGTGCATTATCAAAATCTGTCGAGTATGAACCCCTGGCCAAACCCGTCGAATGTGATGTCTTGATTACTTAGTAAAGTTAAAATCCGTCGAGTATGAACTTCTGGCCAAACCCGTCGAATGTGATGTCTTGATCACTTAGTAAAGTCAAAACCTGTAAAGTATGAACCCTTGGCCAAACCCGTCGAATTTGATTCCTGGTCATTAGTGTAATATCAAAAACCATCGAGTATGAACTCCTGACCACTTAGGAGAGAAACTCCTCCAATGCAAAATCCATCGAATTTGAATGACCACATCCGTCGAGTGAAATATTCGTCGAGTTAGAATGCCAATACCCATTGAGAGACATACCTGTCGAGTGGATCTTCTGTCCATTTATCAGAAGCTTCCCAAAGTTAATGTTCGTCGAGTTAGAATGCCAATACCCATTGAGAGACATACCTGTCTAGTGGATCTTCTGTCCATTTATCAGAAACTTCCCAAAGTTAATATTCGTCGAGTAGAACGTCAAGATCCGTCGAATTAGAGTTCTGACCACAGTGTTTTCGTTGGTTCAACACTTAGGAGATTTCTCCAATGTCGACACCCACATCCGTCGAAATTGGACTTCTGCTGATCTTCTGGAAAAATTCGATAGTTTTGATCTCTGTTCGACAGAACCTCCATCCGACAGAAATTGGTTTTTATCCAATCTTGTTATAAAATGTTCTCCCATTTTTCATCCTTCTGCCATGTTAGTCTTCGTCGAATGGCAGCCTCAATTTTCCTCTAAATGCATAGTCTCCGTCGAATTCACAACTAGGGTTTATCGCCCAATACCTAGCAATTAAATTTGTGACGTTGTTGGTGATTCTGGCCATGTATCTTCCTGGATTCAAAACCCTTGGATTAATAAAAGTACATAAATCATAAATGATTAGATGATTAAAGATTAAGTAGGGATTCATAAACAGGGAAGAACATGAGTATGGGTGAGCTTTTGAGGCACATATTGAATTTAAGGGTTGACTATTATCATGACTATCAATGGAAATTGTGGATATCCTTAAAATGTACTATTGGATTGTTGTGGACCCGTGAATGGGATCAGATATTGATGATAAATGATATGACATGCATTTGAAGCATGATGGACCTAGTTGGTCATGAAGAGTATGATTGTGTCATGCATTGAACAAAAAGAAAGAGATTGTCCGTTGGACTTGGTTAAGGCCGGTAGCCTAGGAGTTGAACTTACACCTTTGTGCAGGTGCGAATAGACAAATGTAGGTTACTTGTTGACCTTGGGGGCGTCAGGGTGCGGGTACCTCACAATGGGCAGCTGGTAGCTCTCTGTCTGTGGGGTAGACCGATGCAAACACATTAACGATCTGGACCGAGACACTGTCCTATGTCGAGATCTGTCTAGAATGTCTTGTAAAATGCCATGATGTACAAAATGATAATTTGAGAATTTTTAGCACTTGAGGGCCTGGGCAGCCAAGAATACAGACATACCTCCTGATCGTTCTCTCCGACTGTTTTGTGTCTAGCTCCATGGAGTAGGATTTTGGTTATTGAGGGCAAGTGTGCATAGTGAGTCCATGAATCATTTGGCATGCATTGTTATTATAATTGGAATTGTTGTACTTCTGATATATCCGTATGTATACGACTGCCTGGAACTGTTTGGTTGATCATAATTGCTATTGAATGTTTATTACCATTATTGCTGTCATAAATGCTATGTGGGCGCTCTGCGCCGTTTGGTTTCTCGATGCTATGATTGGTAATGATGGTAGGATGTCTTACCTCTTCTCTGTCTCTCCATTTCTATTTTGTCCGTATGCTACGTTCCATAGAAGATAACTGCAAGGAACCGGAAGCCCCCGACTTCCCTGGTTTTCGGCCTCATCTCGACTGAGCGACTGCAGAAACGTATGGAGCCACGCATGCAAAGATTTTTGGGAGATGTGCGCCTGACCTTCTTGGGAGGGCCAGAGTGCTGGTACATCAACTATGGTTCTGAGCGTTGCGTCTATACGGGGGATGTGTTGTTATCTCTAGCCTGGAGGCGTCACGAGCCGCCAGTCTTCACCTGCTGTATTAGTTTACGTCTGGAGTTTCAGCTACCGATATGCGAGATGTGGGGTGACCGTTATTTCACTTCGTGGGAAGACTCTTTTCGTTCCACCGCTCGGGCCCCGTCCCGTGACTCTGCGATCCTTATGGTGATTTCCTCTGACGAAGAAGATCCTGAGGAAGATCCCGAAGAAGTTCCTGAGGACGACCCCGAAGAGGATCCTGAAGAGGACCCTGACTCGATTCCTCCTCACTTGAGGGACTGACTTTACTTGTAGCTACTGAGGGCTACCAGTATTTTATTTTGAGGGCCTGATGTTTTGTCTGTAGTGGGCTATATATTCTGATACCATAGGGATATGTATGTATAATCCTTTGGGGGCAGGTATAGTTTTACTTTTTGTTATGCCAGGCTTTGTAACTAAACAATTGATAATTTTATATATGTGAATGAAATGTTAATTTCCCATGTATGTCTCGTCACCGTGGATATTGATTATCGTTAACGTAAATGTAATGAATAGAAAAAAAAATATACTTGCTAATTTACTTAACCAACTACAATTGAGTAAATGTATATATTATTAAAATGAACCGGGTCTTAACTCACATAAAATTTTATTTTCGCATTATAATTGAAAGTGAGATGTTCCCTTGGGATTTAAAAAGGGGCGTCACAGAGGCCGTCACACAATAGACTGAGCAAGCTGCACAGCAACAAGAGAGAGTTGCACAACAACAAGAACGAGCTGCTCAACAGCTTGAAAATACTGCAGATGCTCAGAACTTAGCGGAGTTTTGACGCCACAACCCTTCTCAATTCAAAGGAGAATTTGATCTGGATAAGGCTAGTCTGTGGATCAAGGAGTTAGAAAAAGTCTTTCGAGGGATGAACTGCGCTGAGGACAAGAAGGTGAACTATGCTACTTTTGTGCTGGTGGGCAATGCTGAAAACTGGTGGAATAGAGTACAGAGAATACTGGAAGCTGCAAACCGAGAGATTACTTAGGAGTTATTCAAGGAAAAGTTCTTGGATAAGTATTTTCCTGCGAGCGCAAGGCATGCAAAGGAGTCAGAATTTCTCAGCTTATGACAAGGGAGTATGACCATTAGCGAGTACGTAACGAGGTTTGAAAACTTGTCACAGTCTTCAACATACTTTCAGCATCAACCAAATGAAGTCTGGAAGTGTCAAAGATTTATCGAAGGATTGAGGTATGAGGTGAAGAAGGCTGTGATCACTTTGAAGATCAATGAATTCTCAGAACTGCTGGATACTTGCTGTGATGTAGAGGCTCTGGAGCAATCTAGAGATATGAGGAACAGAAACTTTGGGCCTACGAGGTTCCAGAGAGGCAGCGGTAACAGTTGTAACCGCTTCCAGAAGGAGCCATATTCCCGACCAATGGGAAATCAGCAACAAACCATGGATGGAGGCTCAGGTGGAGGTTCTACTGGGAACCGGACTGGCCAGAACAAGGCGTATCCTTCTTAATGCATGAAGTGTGGAAAAGACCATCTTACAAGGGACTATACCATAAAGGGAATCATCTGCTTCAGATGTAGGAAACCTGGACACATCTACAGAGACTACAATCAAGCGAAGGTTAAACCTTTAATGAATGCTGCAAAAGCAAAGAAACCACAAGCAGGAGGATAAGTTTATACCATGAGCGGAGCTGAAGCCTCCGAATCCGAAGACTTAATTCAAAGGGAAGGCACCATAGAAGGTAACCTCTTAATTGTACTGTATGACTCTGGGACAACCCATTCTTTCATATCATATGACTGTGTGCAAAGACTTAGTCTACCTGTGTCGTCTTTACCTTTTGACTTAACTGTTTCTACCCCCACTGATAAACTGGTAGTTATTACAAAAATTTGTCTAAATTGTCCATTGATTATTGAAGGTCGAACCTTTTCAGTCGATCTGATCTATTTACCCTTTTCCCAACTAGATATTATCTTAGGGATGGACTGGTTGTCTTCCAACCATGTTCTATTAGACTATTCCAGAAAGACCATAGTTTTTCCCATAGATGAGAATTCTAGATTTCTGACGGCCAGCCGAGTTCAAGCTCTCTTGAAAGAAGGAGCTCACGGATACATGCTACTATCTTCTTTGAAAGTCGAGAGCGAGGTTGATGTGAACACAATTCCAGTGGTGAATGAGTTTCTCGAAGTCTTTCCTGAGGATGTACCTGGTTTACCATCGGCTCGAGAGATAGAGTTTGCTAGAGTTATTCTAAGATAGATCAAATTTCAAGGATGAAATTCCTTTTTAGAAGGGGAGTGTTTTAACATCCCAAAAAAAATTATTTATTTCATTATAAATAATCATTTTATAATATTTATAAATTTTGGAAATTTTTGTGAAAATTTTGGAAACGCTGAATATTTTAATACATTTTTCATTTTGCATGCGCACTGAGCAGAGTCAGTCAAACGCTCCGGGAAATTGTTTGTTTTGATATGAATAGTCATTTTTTCATATTTGTGATTTTTAGGAATTTTTGTGGATTTTTCTGAAAATGTCAAATATTATAATATATTCCTCGTTTTGCGTATGCACTGAGCAGAGCCGGGATAACAAAATGTTTTCCCTGAGACTGGTAAACCTTGGACTGTCAACGTGTCGACGGGGGATCTTACTCAACCCGAGGCCAGGCACAGTTTGCGAGGTTTACGTTTTTTGAGATTTTATCTGATAAATAAAATCACTGTATCATAAAATCATCTGATGAATAATAAAATATTATTTTCATCAAGCGTAACTTTATTCACTGAGAAAATAATTCTAATAGTGTAATTAATCATCTGTCAGATGTATTTAATTAAGGAGACAAGCTTACTATGCACTTTATTGAAAATTATGCAAAGCTTCTTAAGGAAGCTTCAAGGAAACTTCTAGGAAGCTTCCTTCCCAACCACTTTTCTCTCTCCTCCTTTTTGGTGTTGCATGGTTGGCTAAGAGGGATATTACATTTTCATTGTCTCATTTCCTCTCCTCCCATACGCAGCTCACCCCTCTTTCTCTTTTCTTCACACAGCTGCACACACCCACAACCACCATTGTTGAACTTTCAAGCTTCCCCTGCTCAAGCCAACATAAACCATTGTTTCACCTCACCATCCTCATGCTTTCTTCTTTGTGGAACTCACCTTGGCTCCTCCATTTTCGTGGTTGGTAGCCCAAGATCAAAGTTTCAAGCTTTAAGGTAAAGCTCTCAACTTTCTTCTCCTTTTCTCCCCATTTTCGTGGTCCATGGTCACATTGGTGACTATGGATGCTATTTCCACTCTCTGATCTTGATTTTATGGATTTGAACACCCAAGGATCTTGTGGTGGTGAAGCACTAAATTCCAAGGACAAAAGGAGCTTGCTTTCCTTATTCTTCCCTAAGGTAAGAGGAAGACACTCCTCCTCAACCTCTTTTAGCATTTACAAACCTTGTCTGTGATTGATTGTGAGAAAACCGTATTGAGGGTTATTCTTTGTTTGTATGATTAGTATGTTTGCATGTTGTTTATAATGTGTCTGTGCTATTAGATTGTTTGTTGGTGTATATTGATGTATTTGAATAGAATGGAATCCATGAAATGGAAGAAAATGATGTCGAATTGGTTCTCGGAGGGCCACGGTTTTGAGGCCCAAAATTTGGGGTTCTTTGTGAACAATTGTAAAAAATTGGAATTTATAATTAATCAAGTATATATTATGTAATTAATAAAGAGAAACTTCTCCAATGTCAACACCCATTCGTCGAGTTAGAATTTCTAACCCTTTAGCATTTTCGTCGGTTCAACACAAGAGAAACTTCTCCAATGTCAATATCCGTCGAGTTAGAATTTCTAACCCTTTAGCATTTTCGTCGGTTCAACACAAGAGAAACTTTTCCAATGTCAATATCCGTCGAATTAGAATTTCTAACCATTTAGCACTTTCATCGGTTCAACACAAGAGAAACTTTTCCAATGTCAATATCTGTCGAATTAGAATTTCTGACTATATAGTACTTTCGTCGGTTCAACACTTGGAAGATTTCTCCAACGTCAACACCCATCCGTCGAATTAGGATTTCTGCTGACCTTCTAGTATATTCGACAGTTTTTTATCTTTATTTGACAGAATCTTCATTCGACAGAATTTGACTTTTAGCCATTCTTGTGAAATAATGTTCTCCCATCTTTCATCATTCTGTCATGTTATTTTTCATCAAAAGGTAGCCTCACATTTATACACTAGAGGCATTGTCTTCGTCGAATCCAAAATTATAATTTATCACCTAACACCTAGCGATTAAATTAATGGTAATCGGATGCAAGAATTAGAAAATTGAAAAATTAAATTATACTTTGAGATTCATAAATTTTAAAGAACCAAGAATGGAATTTTCATAAGACTCGGGATAATTTTAATTAGGGTAAGAACAAGAGAGTGTGAGACTTTGAGATCTTAGAATAACCTTCTAAGTGTATGTGAATAAATTACCTAAGAGAATTTAATTTATTATGAGAATTCCTTTAGAGACAAACTTTGTAAGAAAAGCTAAACCTAAGAAAGAATTCATAATACACCTTAAAAATTCATTAATTCATTTAATTCTAATATTATGATATTGTGGGTCCATGTGAGTGACCAATGATTGTGTTGTTTCTTGCTTGGGCAAATTGTGGCATATTGTGGAATTGTAAGTAATAATGATCATACATGTTTATGCATAGTGTCTGTATGCATTGTGAATGTCCGTTGAACTTTTTTAAGGCCATTAGCCTAGGAGTTGAATCACACCTATATGCGGGTGCGAATAGACAAGTGTAGGTCCTGTGGTTGACCTTGGGGGCGTCGGGGCGCGGGTGTCTCACAGCGGGCAGTTGGTAGCTCCACTGGACCGTGGGACAAACCGATGCAAACGCACCGACGATCCTGACTGGACACTGTCCTATATCGAGATCTGTGTAGAATGTCTTGTAAAATGCCATGATGTGCACGTTGATAAATTGGGAATTATAGCACTTGAGGGCCTCGGCAGCCAAGAATACAGACATACCTCCTGATTGTTCTCTCCGACTATTTTGTGTCTAGCTCTATGGAGTAGGATTTTGACTATTGTATGCATGTGCATAGTGAGTCCATGAATTATCTGGCATTTATTATTATCATAATTGGAACTGTTGTATTACTGATATATATATATAACTGCCTGGAATTGCTTGATTGATTATTACTGCTATTTAATGTTTATTATCATTATTGCTGTCAAAAATGCTATGTGGACGCTTTGTACCATTTTGTTTTTGGCTGCTATAACTGGTAATGATGGTAGGATGTGTTACCTCTTTCCTGTCTTTCCATTACTGTTTGTTTGTATATTGCATCCCATCGAAGACGGCAAGGAAATGGAAGCTCCCGATTTCCCCGACTTCTGGCCTAATCACAATTAGCGACAATCGTAGAGCATGGAGGCACGCGTGCGCGGATTTCTGGGAGATGTGCATCTGACCTTCCTAGGAGGGCCAGAGTGCTGGCACATCAACCTGAATTCTGATCACAGTGTCTACTTGGGTGACGTATCGATCTCTCTAGCCTGGAGGCGCCATGAGCCACCGATCTTCACCTGCTGCATTAGCCTACGTTTGGAATTTTATCTACCAATACGGGAGATGTGGGGTAACCACTTCTACACCCCACAGGAGGACTCTTTGATTCCACAGCTCGGGCTTCAGGCTGTGGCTCTGTGGCTCCTATGGAGGTTTTGTCAGATGAGGAAGACCCCGAGGAGGTTACCGAGGACGATCTTGTTAGTCATGGCAACCATTACCCAAGAGGGGGGGTGAAATGGGTATAAAATTTTTTTCACAAATACTCTTAAAATAAATACAAATATTTAAGCTATTTAAATAAAAGCACAGAAGGAACGTGATGAAGAAAAGAACCTTTAAGAACAGCGTAAAGTAAATGTGCAATAAAATGAAATTACATAAAATAAAGAGATAAAGAAAAGAAGAGCAGGCACGATATTTATCCTAGTTCGACCACCAACCACTTGTGGTCTACGTCCAGTCCCCGAAACACAGTTTGAGATTTTTCACTATGTATATAAGCTTCCAATAGGTGCTTGCAACCTTTACATAAGAGAGCACTTTTCACACACAGGGAAACTCTACCCTTGTGCTAAAGTCTCAGCCTGCAAGGATACCTCACCCTTTATACAAACCTTGAGGGATGCCTCACCCTCGATACAAATCTTGAAGGATACCTCACCCTCAATATAGTAGAATAGAAATATAGATGAAGAGAAACTCTCATACAGAGTAGATGATACAATTTGAAGCTCTATGAAGCTCTCTAAGGATATCTCAAATTTTGGCGAAAAAGAGCACAAAAATTTGGTAAAATATGAATCACAAAATAAAGCAAGAAAGAATTATTTTCAGATAAATGGGTGTTACCAAAAGATGTCCCAAAAACATGTATTTATAGTGTTCTTGAGAAAATAGCCATTAGGTATCATTTAATATCACATTAAAAGCATAGAAAATAGCCGTTGCGTAAAACTGGATTAAGTTTATTCAAATAAACGAAGTCCTATTCGAATAAATCACTTATAACACATCAGGAAGTGTTTTCTGAAACCTTTTATTCGAATAAACATTTGGTTATTCGAATAAATGTTTAGTTATTCGAATAAAACGTTAAAAACACGCTCAATAACGTTTTCTGGGTCATGTTATTCGAATAACCCTTTGGTTATTCGAATAAACCATTAAAAACTCATTCTGGTATGATTTCTATGGTGTGTTATTCGAATAACATATGCTTTATTCGAATAAATCACTCTGATTTCGAAAACTGACTTTAAATGGTCATAACTTCTTCATTTCTTATCCGTTTAAAGCAAATGACCAGTCATTGGAAAGATCTTTGAGTCTATTTTCAAATGAAATAAGTTTCAAAACAAAACGCAAAGTATTTTGAAAGATATGATTAAAAGAGTGATCAAAGGTCAGTTTTACAAAACTCAAACTTGGCTATTTTTCATAAATTTGAACTACCACCATAAATAACTTTTCAAAACTTGTTTGTTGGGTATTTTAGCATAGGAAAACCATTTGTAAAAACATATTTGAGATATCCATAAGGCTTCTTACATAAAGACCCTAAGTCCTAAAAGCTATACCATTTAATCTTCCTTTGGACTTGGTCTTTGACATGACTTTGATGTTATTGATACCTTCATGAAATAGGCATTCACATTCTCCTTGTGTTAAGCTTAATTGAGATCTTTTGCTTTCTTGTTGCAATGCTCACTCTTGGTGTTTGGACTATCCTGTAAAGTATTGCTCACTTAAACAAGCATAGTTAGTCCAAAAACATAATTCAATGTCTTCATATGCATGATTTATAAAAGTATAACTCTAGTTAGTTTAACATGCATATAAGACTTTCATATATACATCCAAATAAGATATTTAACAATTATCAATGGATATGCTCTATATAGGATACAACAGAACACATAGCACGTTATCATTTAGGCAAGGTATGAATGTTGCATATATCTTATTGCATGATTATTAAGTGAAATATAACTAGACAAGGTATATATCATGCATGATACAATATATTACATTGAGCACGTCAAGCATAAGCATCATTCTATTTGTCTTGTATTTGTCATCATCAAAACTTAACATATAAAACCATTTGGGGCAAACTTATTTCCACAATCTCCCCTTTTTTGATGATGACAAATCACCAAAGAAAAATATGTTGAGCAATATACAAGAATGAATATTCATGTAAGCATATCAAACAATAAGTACAAGAACATATTTTTATTTCTAATTTTCACTCCCCCTATTTGACATCAACAAAAAGACGTAGAAAGAAAAGAATATTTTCTCCCATTTATTCATTCTACATATGATAGCAATAAAATACTTTATGTAATCAGATAAGGATGTAAGACAAGAGATATAAACAACTTAAGAGCTAGGCTCCCCCTCAAAATATGCATATTATCAAAATAATAGATAAATGAAATATGTATGCGAAGACCATGTAAGCACATCACCTTAAAGAAAAGTAAGGCAAATATACATCTTCTTAATCCTTCAAACAAAAACTATTTTAAAATTTCTCCCCCTTTCAAAAAGAATTTTATAAGAGCACATTATATTTTCAAAAGCATTTTAGAAGGGTAGAAATATTTTGTATTTAAAAAAAATATATTCATTGAGACAGATCAATCCAAGTCAAAAGAACATAAGTACATCTCATTGATGAAATATGCTATAGGGATCAAAGCATGTAGAACTAATATCATTCACCCTAAATGCAATGACAAAATAGCAAGTTAATATCCAATTAGGCACTTTGTCAATGCTAAGCATACTTCTCATGTAAAGAAAGTATATAATCATTTAAGATCAATTTTTCAACAAGTATCATATGATCCATACCATATATAATACCACAAAAGCTAAGGGATAGAGATACTTATTGAGTTAGATAAAGAGTGATGCTTCTTTAGAATGTTCGTCGTTTATTTTTCCTTTGAGTTTGAGCTTTCTTCCATTGAGTATTCCATTCTATTGTACTTGAAGAAATGCTTCTTTATCTTCCTCTTCATTTGAATTCCATTCAACTTTTCTCGTTTATCCACATATGCTTGTATGTAAAAAAAATCTGATGGCTATATTTAAAATACATATAGAGACTTGCAAAGCTAACTTTAAAAGTCCTCTAAAATATAGGTTAGCATCAAATATCATTTAATCTCATTTACAAGCAAAAAAATTGATTGATATATAATTTAAAGCATATATCACATTATCAACCATGCAATATTAGTTCTAACAAGAATGCATGAAGCACATATGCACTTGAATCAAAAAAATAATTGTTTAAGCATTTTAAGGCATGATTCAAGTTTATCAAGAAGCAGATAATTATCATCAAAACTTATGTAGACATTTTTAGGCAAATAATTTTCATGTAAGGCATGTGAAGGTATAACATAACTTTCTACTTCTCCAAATATCATATGATATCAAATTTAAAGCATAAATAAGGATTGATATCACTAGAAGTGTAGTCTTTGAATTTTTGTAGATGACTCTCACTTCCAAGCTTCAAGTTTTCACGAGGGAAAATAGATTCTTTGCACCCCTTTCAAAAGTTGAATTCTTTTACTATCCTCAACTTGAATAAACTTATTCCATTTAAATGCTTGCTTGAGGTAGTTATCGCCCTACAATACAATTTAAAGAATTTTCTTTGGTATCCATCAATTTTGGATCCATAGAGGTTAGTTATTATGCCAAACTAGTAAACAAATAAGCATTCAAAATAATAAATAAGTTCACAATGGCAAAAGATATTTCATGATCAATCAAGCCAATTATATATAAGCATCAAAAGAATTTAACATTTATTAAATGAAACGTAGCAGAACAGATTACGTTTAAAAACAAACCGTGTTTATTCGAATAAGAAGAGGATCCTATTCGAATAAAGGATCTGGAGAGCCAAGCGTTTTGGCATTTTAACAGGTTTTATTCGAATAACTTAGGAGTTATTTGAATAGACAGAAAAGCAAACAATCAAGACAGATAAGCCAAGTCACTGGTTATTCGAATAGCCTGAGGTTTATTCGAATAGACATAGATCAAACGTAAGAAACTGGTAGAACAACGGCTCTGTTTATTCGAATAAGTAACGGATTTATTCGAATAGATAGTAAACACTGCAAACACAAAACTGACATAGAAGTCAGTTTATTCGAATAAACTTCATGTTATTCGAATAAAGATGATATTCAACACAAATTGATCAGGTTGAAAGAACGTTATTCGAATAAGCTTTCGAATAAAACTATTAACAAGCACAGTAAAGCATACATTTAAAATTGAAAATTAAGAGAGAATAAAAACCATGGTTAAACAATAAATTTAAATATTTAATTATATGTATGATTGATCAAAAGCTCAAGTTCAAGGATTTTATCATTAGACATGTCATTTCAAATCAGAATTATACTTTATCTAGCATATTAACATGTAGAAAAATTTTCAAATTATAAGGCTAGAAAAGCATAATAAAAAATTTCACTTATCCAAAAATTGTAAGTCCAAACTTCACGTGGACAAGGAAGAGAGCTTGAAATTATTTCTGGTCTTTGTACTTGGAGCAGCCACTTTCAAGATGCCAAAGTCAGCTCTTGGCCTTTAAGCACACCTACAACACACTTTAACTTTTGACTTTTGGTACCCAAATTTTCTTGGGTCCTTGTGTAACATCCCGAAAATTCTTTATTTCATTATAAACGATCATTTTATAATATTTATGATTTTTAGGAATTTTTGTGGATTTTTCTGGAAATGATGAATATTTTAATATATTCTTCATTTTACGTGTACACTGGGCGGAGCCGGGGAAACTAGAATATTTTTCCTGAGGCTGGTAAACTTTGAACTGTCAACGTGTCAACGGGGGATCTTACTAAACCCAAGGCCGAACACAGTTTGCGAGGTTTACATTTTTTTGAGGTTTTATCTATTAAATAAAATTGCGGTATCATAAAATCATCTGATGAATAATAAAATACTATTTTCATTAATGGTAAATTTTATTCACTGAGAAAATAATTCCACAGTGTAATTAATCATCTGTCAGATGTATTTAATTTGGAGACAAGCTTACTATGTGCTTTATCGAGGAGCGCGCGAAGCTTCTCAAGGAAGCTTCCTCCAACTATTATTTTTATCATTTCTCTCTCCTCCCAATTTGTGCAGCACGTTTGAAATTAAGGGGGTCTAATTCATTTCCTTTTCTCACATTTCCTCTCCTCCCAATACGCAGCTACTATTCACTTATCTTCTCTCTTCTCTTTCACCCTACAGCAGCAACACCATCCACCCACACCTCCATTTTGTTCTTTAAACCGTCCCAATGTTAGCACTATTTTGTGTTTGGAGAACCACCATCATTGAGGAAATCAGCTTCAAGGTTCTGCCATTTCCTCCATCTTCATTCTCCTACGTCTTCGAAGCTTAAAGGTTGGAACTTTAAGGTAAAGCTCTTAGCTTTTTCTCCTCTCTTCTCTTTTTCGTAACCCACTGTCATTTTGATGACAATGGGTATCCATTTCAATATTAGGATTCTGATTCTTGCAAGTTTAAATGTTTAAGGATTTCCTGGAAGCTGGAAACGAAATCCTGACCAAAAAGGAGCCACCTTTCTTTGTGCTTCTCCAAGGTAAGAGGAAAACACTCCTCCTCAACCTCTTTTAGCATTTAGGGACGTTGTTTGTGATTGGTATTGAGATTCATTTCTGTTTGTATGCTGCTGGTGATGTATACATATGCTAGTTGATTGTTTTGTGTGTTTTGATATATTTATGTGTACTGGAACGTATAATCAAAAAGGAACGCTGTCGGGCTGGCTCTCGGATGACCACGCCTTGAGACTAAAATTTTGGGATTCTTGGTGAGAAATGGTAATAACTTGAGTTTCAGACCATTAAGTGTGATGTCAAAATCTGTCGAGTATGAACTCCTGGCCAAACCCGTCAAATGTGATGTCTTGATCACTTAGTCAAATGTTCGAATCCGTCGAGTATGAACTCCTGGCCAAACCCATCGAATTTGATGTCTTAATCACTCAGTAAAGTCAAAATCCGTCGAGTATGAACCCCTGGCCATACCCGTCGAATTTGATTCCTGGTCATTTAGTGTAATATCAAAATTCATCGAATTTGATTCCTGGTCATTTAGTGCAATATCAAAATCCGTCGAACTTGAATGACCACATCCGTCGAGTGACATATTCGTCGAGTTAGAATGCCAATACCCATCGAGAGACATACCTGTCGAGTAGATCTTCTGTCCATTCATCAGAAGCTTCCCAAAGTTAATGTTCGTCGAGTAGAATGTCAAGATCCGTCGAATTAGAGTTCTGACTAGTGTTTTTTTCATCGGTTCGACACTTGGGAGATTTCTCCAACGTCGACACCCACATCCATTGAAATTGGACTTCTGCTGACCTTCTGGAAAAATTTGACAGTTTTGACCTCTGTTCGACAGAACCTCCATCCGACAGAAATTGATTTTTATCCAATCTTGTTATAAAATGTTCTCCCATCTTTCATCCTTCTGCCATGTTAGTTTTCGTCGAATGGCAGCCTCAATTTTCCACCAAATGCATTGTCTCCGTCGAATTCACAACTATGGTTTATCACCCAATACCTAGCAATTAAATCTGTGACGTTGTTGGTGATTCTGGCTATGTATCTTCCTGGATTCAAAACCCTTGGATTAATAAAAGCATATAAATCATAAATGATTAGATGACTAGAGATTATGTAGGGATTCATAAACAGGGAAGAACATGAGTATGGGTGAGCTTTTGAGGCACATAATGAATTTAATGGTTGACTTTTATCATGACTATGAATGGAAATTGTGGATATCCTTAAAATGTACTATTGGATTGTTGTATACCCGTGAATGGGATCAGATCTTGTTGATAAATGATATGACATGCATTTGAAGCATGATGGGCCTAGTTGGTCATGAGGAGTATGATTGTGTCATGCATTGAACAAAAAGAAAGAGATTGTCTGTTGGACTTGGTTAAGGCCGGTAGCCTAGGAGTTGAGCTTACACCTTTGTGCGGGTGCGAATAGACAAGTGTAGGTTACTTGTTGACCTTGGGGGCGTTAGGGTGCGGGTACCTCATAATGGGCGGCTGGTAGCTCTCTGTCTGTGGGGCAGACCGATGCAAACACACTGATGATCCGGACCGAGACGCTGTCCTATGTCGAGATCTGTGTAAAATGTCTTGTAAAATGACATGATGTACAAAATGATAATTTGAGAATTTTAGCACTTGAGGGCTTGGGCAGCCAAGAATACAAACATACCTCCTGATCGTTCTCTCCGACTGTTTTGTGTCTAGCTCCATGGAGTAGGATTTTGGTTATTGAAGGCATGTGTGCATAGTGAGTCCATGAATTATTTGGCATACATTGCTATTATAATTAGAACTGTTGTACCTCTGATATATTTGTATGTACATGACTGCCTGGAACTGTTTGGTTGATCATAATTGCCATTGAATGTTTATTACCATTTTGCTGTCATAAATGCTATGTGGGCGCTTTGCGCTATTTGGTTTCTCGATGCTATGATTGGTAATGATGGTAGGATGTCTTACCTCTTCTCTGTCTCTCCACTTCTGTTTTGTCCGTATACTGCGTTCTATAGAAGACAACTGCAAGGAACCGGAAGCTCCCGACTTCCCTGGTTTTTGGCTTCATCTTGACTGAGCGACTGCAGAAGAACATGGACCCACGCACGCAAAGATTTTTGGGAGATGTGCGCCTGACCTTCTTGGGAGGGCCAGAGTGCTGGTACATCAACTATGGTTCTGAGCGTTGCGTTTATATGGGGGATGTGTCGTTATCTCTAGCCTGGAGGCGTCATGAGCCGTCTGTCTTCACCTGCTGTATTAGTTTACGTTTGGAGTTTCAGCTACCGATACGCGAGATGTGGGGTGACCATTATTTTACTCCGCAGGAAGACTCTTTTCGTTCCACAGCTCGGGCCCCGTCCCGTGACTCTGCGATTCCTATGGTGATTTCCTCTGACGAAGAAGATCCTGAGGAAGATCCCGAAGAAGTTCCTGAGGACGACCCCGAAGAAGATCCTGAAGAGGACCCTGACTCGATTCCTCCTCACTTGAGGGACTGACTTTACTTGTAGCTATTGAGGGCTACCAGTATTTTATTTTGGGGGCCTGATGTTTTGTCTGTAGTGGGTTGTATATTCTGATACCGTAGGGATATGTATGTATAATCCTTTGGGGGCAGGTACAGTTTTACTTTTTGATATGCCAGGCTTTGTAACTAAACAGTTTGATAATTATATATATATATGAATGAAATGTTAATTTTCCATGTATGTCTCGTCACCGTGGATATTGATTATCGTTAACATAAATGTAAAGAACAAAGGAAAAAAAATATACTTGCTAATTTAATTACCCAACTACAATTGGGTAAATGTATATATTATTAAAATGAACCGGGTCTTAACTCACATAAATTTTATTTCCACATTGTAATTGAAAGTGAGATGTTCCCTTGGATTTAAAAAGGGGCGTCACACTAAGTTGGTATCAGAGCCCCGGTTTATGTTTCTTTGGGTCTTGTGTTTGAGTCTGTCTTATTTGTGCTGTGTGTTCTCTGAGTAATATACGTAAGGGTGTATTGTTTGGTGTTCCTAGTGAGTGCAACTGACTTTTCTATGTTTTCAGTTAATCTGATCTAAGAAAGTAAGATGGCACGAGGGGAAGATATGGCAGCAGCTATTACAGCGATGCAGAGGATGGCTGAGGCCGTCGCACAGCAAACCGAGCAAGCTGCCCAGCAACAAGAGAGAGTTGCACAACAACAAGAGCGAGCTGCTCAACAGTTAGAGGCCACTGCTGATGCTCAGAATTTAGCAGAGTTTCGACGCCATAACCCTCCTCAATTCAAAGGGGAATTTGATCCGAACAAGGCTAGTCTGTGGATCAAGGAATTGGAGAAAGTTTTTCGAGGAATGAGTTGCGCCGAGGACAAGAAGGTGAACTATGCTACATTTATGCTGGTAGGCAACGCTGAAAATAGGTGGAATGGAGTGCAGCAAATACTGGAAGCTGCGAACCGAGAGATTACTTGGGGCTTATTCAAGGAAAAGTTCTTAGATAAGTATTTTCCTGCGAGCGCAAGGCATGTGAAGGAGTCAGAATTTCTCAACCTGCGACAAGGAAATATGACTGTTAGCGAGTACACAGCGAAATTTGAAAACTTGTCACAGTTTTCAACGTACTTTTAGAACCAACCAGATGAAGCATGGAAATGCCAAAGATTTACGGAAGGACTGAGGTATGAAGTGAAGAAGGCTGTGCACCTTGAGGATCAATGAATTCTCACAACTACTGGATACTTGCTATGATGTAGAGGCTCTGGAGCAATCTAGAGACATGAGGAGCAGAAACTTTGGGCCTACAAGATTCCAGAGAGGCGACAGTAACAGTGCTAACCGTTTCCAGAAGAAGCCGTACTCCCGACCCACGGGGAATCGATAACAAGCCATGGGTGGAGGTTCTGGTGGAGATTCTACTGGGAACCAGACTGGCCAGAACACGGCGTATCCTTCCAAATGTCCGAAGTGTGGGAAAGACCATCTCACAAGGGACTGTACCACGAAGGGATTCATCTGTTTCAAATGTGGCAAACCTGGCCACGTGTCCCGAGACTGCAACCAAACGAAGACCGAACCTTTAGTGAATGCTGCAAGAGCCAAAAAACCACAAGCTGGAGGGCAAGTCTACACTATGAGTGGAGCTGAGGCTTCTGAATCCAAAGATTTGATACAGGGGGAAGGTATCATAGAAGGTAATCTTTTAACTGTGCTATATGACTCTGGGGCAACCCATTCTTTTATATCATATGACTGTGTGCAAAGACTGGGTCTGTCTGTGTCGTTATTGCCTTTTGACTTAACTGTTTCTACCCCCACTGATAAACCGGTAGTTACTACCAAAGTCTGTCTAAATTGTCCATTAGTTGTTGAAGGTCGAACCTTTTCGGTCAATCTGATCTGTTTATCCCTTTCCCAACTAGATATTATCTTAGGGATGGACTGGTTATCTTCCAACCTTGTTCTGTTAGATTGTTCCAGAAAGGCCATAGTTTTTCCCATAATGGAGGATTCTAGATTTTTGACGGCCAACCGAGTTCAAGCTCTCTTGAAAGAAAGAGCTCACGGATACATGCTACTGTCTTCTTTGAAAGTTGAGAATGAGGTTGATGTGAACACAATTCTAGTGGTGAACGAGTTTCCAGAAGTCTTTCCTGATGATGTACCTAGTTTACCACCGGCTCGAGAGATAGAGTTTGCTATCGACCTAGTACCGGGAGCTGATCCCGTGTCTATAGCACCGTATAGGATGGCACCGAAAGAGTTAGCTGAGCTCAAGAAACAGCTAGAAGAGCTTTTGGAAAAGCAATTTGTCAGGCCAAGTGTGTCACCATAGGGAGCGCCAGTGCTGTTAGTTCGCAAGAAGGATGGCACCTCGAGATTATGTGTGGACTATCGGCAGCTGAACAAGGTAACGATTAAGAACAAGTATCCACTCCCGAGAATTGATGACTTAATGGACCAACTGAAGGGAGCAGCGGTGTTTTCGAAGATCGATCTGCGGTCTGGGTATCATCAGATATGAGTGAAGATGGAGGATATACCCAAGACAGCTTTTCGTCCCTGATACGGTCATTACGAATACCTAGTGATGCCATTTGGTGTGACGAACGCACTAGCTATCTTTATGGACTACATGAACCGAATCTTTCATCCTTACTTGGACAGATTCGTTGTGGTCTTCATTGATGACATTCTTGTATACTCTCAAAATCAGGAGGACCATGCTGAACACCTCAGTATAGTTCTTCAGATTCTGAAGGAGAAGGAATTGTATGCCAAGCTGTCAAAGTGTGAGTTCTGGATAGAAGAAGTTAAGTTTCTGGGTCACGTGATCTCGAAGGATGGGATTGTCGTGGATCCATCGAAGGTGGAGGCAGTGCTGCAATGGGAAAGACCAACATCCGTGATGGAGATTCGAAGCTTCGTGGGTTTAGCTGGATATTACCGGAGGTTCATTGAGGGATTCTCCAAGATTGCTGGACCACTTATGTAACACCCCAAAATTTTAGACTATGTTGCAAGAACTGACAGAATTACACTACTTTGTGCTTTCTATGCATTATAAAAATAATTTGATTATTCTGATACTATTTGTGATTATTTTGTGTGATTTGCTCCAGGTCAAGAAAATAATAATTTTCGGGCCGGGGAAATTCTTGTCTGATTATTTAGAGACGGGGGATCTTACTTAACCCGAATCTGAGTAACACAGAAAAGAATCTATTAATTTTTAGAATTTATCTGTAAAATAATTCTATTTTACTGATAAATATATGTTGCTTGATGCATAGCTGTTATTGCTATGAATTAATTATGACCCGGTATAGTTTAATTTGCCATTATACTCAACCGACCAAAATTCTGGAATTCCCAATTCGACCAAAATTCTTGGGATAGGATCCCAACCCGACAGAAGTTCCTCAAGATTTCCTCTAACTGTTTTCATTTCAAGTCTATTTTCGACAAGTCTATTTCGACAATCCAAGATTTTTGAAGATCTTGACACCGACAGAATTCGGACAAGGTCCAAATACTTTTGAAGACATGTTTCTAACATTTTGATCCCGTCGGATTTAATTAATAAGACTACATGTAAGCATATGCTAATGGTGAGTTGAATCCGACACCTTCAGAGCATTTTCCAGACAACATCAATCGGTAGTTCGACAAAACCCAAAATACCTCAAGACTAGATGAAGATGACTCTCAATTTTTGAATCAGAGGCCTCTTCCGACCAAGACTATGTATCTCGACCAAGATCATCTATTTCGACAAAGACTATCTATTCAAAAACATAGAAGATGTCGTCGGATTCGACAAAACGCTGGACGTTGCTGTTAGCAAAGAATCAGTTAAGAACAATATGGTTCTCCTTTTCCCTAAATCTTGTCGGACGATTCTCCAAATCAAAATGAAGATGATTGCTATGTAATCGACCTAACTGATCATAAATAGTACTACTATTTGTTGTCGAACAATATTTTATGTCGAAGGTTGCTCATTGTTGGACAAACACTTATCGTCGAATTTTATCTTCAGACCATTTAGGAGAATGTTAATATCTGTCGAATTTGATCTTATCTTTTAGTACAATGTTAATATTCATCGAGTGAAAATGTCAATATCTGTCGAGTGAAGATGCTCTTGTCTGTTGAGTTAGAATGTCAATTTTCGTCGAGTGGGGATACCAATGTCCGTCGAATTTGAATGATAATGTTCGTCGAATTATGGTGCTAATGACCGTCGAGTAAGAATTCCTGATTTCAGTAGAAAAACTTCTCTAATGTCAAAATTCATCGAATTTGATCTTCTGACCATATAGTATTTCGTCAATTCGACAATTAGAAGATTTCTTCAACGTTAACACCCGTCCGACGAATTAGGATTCTGTTGACCTTTTAAGTTCATTCGACAATTTTGATCTTCGTTCGAATGTAATTCCCATCCGACAGAACTTGATATTTAGCCATTCTTGGAAAATAACGTTCTCCCATTTTACATCATTCAAATCCGGGTTGATTTTCATCGAAAATTACCCTTGAAACTCACCGCCATGTAGCACTTGGAGGAGGTTCTACATGATTCTTGAACAATCCAAAAGCCTTGAAAGTCAAGTGGATGACATAAGCCGTGTGGAATAGCAGTGCACTCGAGAGAATGACGTAAGCATCATTAGTGGTGGAACATTCAAGAGCTTGTGACAAGGCTTGGATTAGCCAATGGAAGACAAGCTTGGTGATCAAGTTTTAATCTTGACCCTTGGTGAATTCTAAGGCTTGGATGAAGTCTTGGAGAGTCAAACAAAGTGGCTTCTTTCCATTTAGCTTTACTGACAATTCACCCTTGGTGAAATCCTACAATTAGCTATTTCATTTTATATTCATTTTTTTTCCTCTCAAATGCATTTACGGCCATGCATTTGAATAAAAGCCAATTTACCTATTTAAATATATTTGGCCACGGTTTTCAGTAACTTGGAGAGCTTTCTCCAAGGTTCTTGAACCCTCTATGTGGACCCCTACATGACCAAGCCATGTGCACTTGAATTATTAGACTTTTGTTCAAGTAAATCCATTCATTTGGCCTTGGACTTCTACGGCAGAAAATAGCAGCAGCTCCTCTCCATTTCATCCTCACAAATTCACCTTCTCTCACCCAAAGACTTCACTCCATTTTCTCTCAAAATGGTTTACGGCCATGCATAGTCAAAGTCTTCATTTTTTTTCTCCAAAATTCTCCAAATAGCAAAAGCTCTCAAATTGCCTCCTTCTTTTCTTCTCCAACCTCACGGCCTTCCACCTTCTTTCCATCAATCACTCTTCTATAATTCTAAACTACCTTATTTCTTGTTTTCCTACTTCATTTCAAGACATTTTGTAGTTAAAACCTAAGCCTAAATCATCTATTTTTTTATCTTGTTCTTTAAAGCTCAAGTTTGAAGCCTTGAAGGTAGGATTCTTTAATCTTCATATTTCTCTTCATTTCAAAGTTCTAATCATGATTTTAATCCATGATTATTTTAGTTTAGAGCCTTAGGTATTAATATTGCATGTTTTCTTTGGTTTCCAAGAAGCTCTTGGTGGAGGGAGTTTGCTTGAAGGAGACATACAAGGAGCTTTGGAGGTTCTTCAAGAGGTAAGAGGGAGATTTAACCTCACCAACCAAGTTTTGGTGGTGTAGAGATGGTTGTGTCTGGTGAAAAACCCCTAAGGGTTTATTCACTTATTGTTTAATTACTTCTATAGTTGTGATTGTGTTGTTGGTGATTTGATGTTGTGATTGTGGTGTTTATGGCTTTGAAATTATGATTGCATGTGTGATAATATGTTTATTGTTTTGATAAATATTGGTATGTATGAAACTGAATGCATGTAAGTGTATGTGTAAATTAGGATGTGAATAATATGATGGATTAAACTGAGAATTTAGAATTTGAAAGAAAAGGAAATTGAATTTGGAAGAGTTGAATACAGCAAGATGAAATGATTTTGGAAAAACAATACAGATTATGATTTTATAGGAGCAATATTGTAATTTTTGTGTTTAATGGGGACATGTTGTAATTATTGATTTTTGAATGGTTATATTATAAATATGATTTTTATAAGGGACTATTTAGTAAATATGGTTTTGAGGGACTATTTCATAAATATAATTTGTATGAGAAACTATTTCGTAAATGTGATTTTATGAAGGACTATTTCGTCAATAGGATTTTTATGAGGGACTATGTTGTAAATTATGAATTTTATGAAAGATTATTTCGTAAAAAGGAATTTTATGAAAAACCATTTTGTAAATATGAATTTTTGAGGGACTATTTTGTAAATATGAATTTT
Source organism: Ormosia semicastrata (assembly GCA_029884595.1). Classification (NCBI taxonomy): domain Eukaryota; kingdom Viridiplantae; phylum Streptophyta; class Magnoliopsida; order Fabales; family Fabaceae; genus Ormosia; species Ormosia semicastrata. Next base: position 48,475,294 of record JAQQTO010000060.1, read on the forward strand.
ATGAGGGATGATTTAGTAAAATATGAATTTTTCAAGGGACTATTTCGTGAATGTGACTTTTATGAGGGACTGTTGTGAAAATATTATTTGGATGAGGATTATAATGCAAATATGAAAAATGAAGTTGAGTTTTGGTGTTAACTGAGGAAAACTAGTATTCTTGGTTTAAAACGTGTGAAGAGTATTTCACATGATTGAGAAATGATGAAAAATTAAAACGTGATTTGAGAAAATGCGAAAAAATATGGTTTCGCGATGAAATTACAGTAATAATATTATTGGGCTTATATGAGGACCCCAAATATGAGATAAAGAAAATTGAATTGAGAAGATGAGAGAATGAATTCAACTGAGAAAGGTGCATTTGAATGTGCATTGAAATAGTCCGATGGGTAAATTTGAATAAGACTGATTGTCGAAAGAAGGAAAGAACACACCTCCTGAGTGGGTGCGATGTGCGTAGTGTAGGTCACTCGTTGACCTTGGGGGCATCGGGGTGCGGGTTGCTTACAATGGAACCGTAGGTTAGACCGATGCAACACACCGATGATCCGGACCGAGACACTATCCATAATCAAGATCGATAAAGGCGTGATGCATATGCTAGATGTGCAAATGCTAAATGAGCAAATGCTAAATGAGCAAAGAGAATGAGCACGTGGTCGAGGCATGTTGTGCATGATTCTTTTCGATCACTCTTTCCGACCGAGTTTTAGCTCCATGGAGTAGGAAAATTGAGTCTAGGTACATGAGTCTAGATGCATATACAGAGATACTGAGGGTATTTTCATAATTATTGATTTTGATAACTGAATTATTGAATAAGTGAATATTGATAAGGACATGAACGTAATTATGAATTATGATGATAAATGATGTTGGTAGCATAATTGTAATTATGTATGATGTGTTGATATGAGATATGATGTGTGTTAGATAAATGATATTGATGATATAATTGTAATTATGTATGATGTATGGTATGAGAATTTGTATGTGTTTATCTTCATTGCTACCATACTGGTATTGGCGTAGGTGATCTCACCTCTTTGTCTGTCTATTTCTGTATTGTATTTATAATTGTAAAGAGATTGAGCAAGACGTTGAGTGACAACGCAAGGAAGATCAGATTTTCGAGAAGAAAGTTGAGTTCTAAAGAGATGGAGATGCTGAGTTTTCGTAAGGTTTATGGGAACCGGAGGCATAGTGCGTCGAACTTCTGTTGTAAAAATGTATTTCTCACATAAACAAGTAATAGGGAGCTTACTACCATACTCCGGTACGGTTAGTATTGTATATTTTGTGTCAAGTTGGATTCCTCCCTGTTGAGGAGTCGAGGAGGACCCGTCGAGGGTTCTGCGTATGTTTAGAGTTACTTGGGCATTATGTAATTTAATTAATGTGTAAATATTTTAGAGTCCAATTTGTAAATATTAAAGTGTGACAAGATTACTACGACTTATGTATATATAATGTAAAATTTTATTGTAAGGATCTTTGTAATGTTTTAATTTCCGCTAAGTTTATCTTACTATCACCAAGAAATTTTACAACTCGTATTTATATTACAAGCACGATTCATAACGAAGGGGTGATATGATAATTGAGTAACACGAAGTGTGACGCCCTAAGGAGGGTGTTACATTAGGTGGTATCAGAGCCCAAGTTAGAGTCTTTTGGGTTTGTGGGTAGGTTTGTCTTGTTTATGTTGTGTGAATCTCTGACACTGAATACATAGATATGTTTTGGTTTCCGAAAGGAGACGAAGTTGTGTGAAATAATTAGATTTAGTTCGACGTGTTTTTGATTTTGTTTATCTTTGAAGAAAGATAATGGAACGAAGCGAACATGAGTATGTGGACGCGAGACGTGATGAAGATCGTATAGGCACAGCTAGAAGTGTGATGCAAAAGATTATTGAAGTAGCAGTACAACAGAGACAGATGATCACTCAGCAACAGGAACTGATAATCGAACTTCATAGCTTACTAGAATTGGAACAGCCATCTGATGTGAGAAGTTGTAACTTAGAACCTTCGATAATCCAAGATATGGGAGGAAGCGTAAAGTCGATCGTGTCTAGCAAAAGCAGTGTGTACGACCATTGAGGAAGCAACAACGAACAAAGAGGGGGAGTACTAGTGGCAACGATTTTGGTCAGACTGTGGCATCATCACTGAAATGTTTCAAGTGTGGAAAAAAAAATCATCTTACCAAAGATTGTCAGCAAAAAGGGTTATTTGTTATCGATGTGGGAAGCCTGGATATTTCTCCAGAGATTGTGATCAACTGAAGATGGAATTTTCCATCAGTGATACACGTATTTCAAAATCTCAAGAAGAAGAAGAAGAAAGAGCCGGTGCAGAGAGTGTAGTGAGACCATTCAAATACAAAACTTAAGGAGCGAGGAAGTTGTGCCATAGAGGGTAATCTTAAAACTGTTGTATAGTGTGTAAGGTAACCCAATCTCTTGTAATCTGTGACTGTGTAAATCTTTTGGAGGTTATCTGTGTTTTGTTCTTTTCATAATACTACTTCAACTTCTAAACTTGTTATTACTACTCGAGTCATGTCGAAACTACCCTATTATTATTGGAGTTTGAAACTTTTCTCGTTGATCTGGTTTATCTATTTCTTGTTCAAATAGACTGAGTAAATCAATTTGACTTATCCATGTCTTCGTTATAGTGTGATCGGAGTATTTCTACTCTTCTTGTTAAACTTGTTGTTTATACTCAAGTTTTCTAACTTTATCCTATACCTATTGAATATCAAATCTTTTCTGTTGATTTGATTTGTTTATCTAAAATTACATCTATTTGAGAACCTGACTTTATAAATGGATTGGTTATTTTCCAACCATATCCTACTAGATTGATACAAGGTAACCTTAGTGTTTCCTTGACCTGAGATTTTTGGATTTGAATCTAGAAAGTTCATTTCTAAAATTTTTAGACTATGTTCATTTCGAAATCTATTAGATCATTTCAAATTCTTGTTGGACTAATCTAGTAACCTACCGAATAGTCTTGTTACTTTTCCCTATCACTTTCAAAGTGTCTTTCATGTATCTCAATTAAGAAAGAGTTATGCGTAAAACTAATCGAATGCAAGTTCTGTTAGAAGTTCAACTTGTGAATTTAGATTGAGTGTTAAGATAAAATAGAAAGATGGTGACATATACTTCAAGGCAGTGGAACATACATGAGAAGAATCATTCGATTTACATTTTAGAATACGCGATAGTTGTTTTGTCACGAAAATTTGAAGATATGTTCTTTCCTATAAAGTCTACCATAATTTCAAGGGTTTGAAGTACCTGTACAATCAAGAGGGGCTAGGATATAAGGAAAAGACGGTAGATAGAATTTTCAAAGGATTTGTTGAGAGCTTGTATTCTAGAATAAGCTGGTTATTGGGGTGAATTTCTACCATTGATAGAATTCACATACAACAATAGTTTTCGTTCGAATATAGGGTACCTACCCTATGAGGCATTGTCTGGGTGATGAGGTAGAACATCATTGTGTTAGCATCATGATGTTGAAAGTATAGAGGTAGGACCAGAAATTGTGCAGCAAACTACTGAGAAAGTAAAGACGATCTAAGGCAAAATAAGAATAACTCAGACACGACAAAAGAGTTATGAAGATAAAAGACGAAGACCGCTTGAATTTGAAGAAGGTGACCATGTGTCTCTACGTGTGACACCTATGACAAGAGATGGACGAGAGATTAAGTCGAGGAAAACCACTCCGAAGTTTATTAGACCGTATCGAATACTCTGTTGGACATCGTACAAATGAAGGAAAATTCAACCGACGAGACGTTTCTAGTCAAGATTGAAGATCAAAGGACAAAGCAACTTTGAGGAAAAGAAAGCGCATTGGTTACAGTGGTTTGGAACAATATACGTGGTGAAGCAACATGGGAATTAGAAGATAAGATAAGAGTGTAGTATCCATTTTTATTTCAAGTGTGTCAAGTTTCGAGGACGAAACTTATTTTAGAGGGGGAGAGTTGTAACACCCCAAAATTTTAGACTATGTTGCAAGAACTGACAGAATTACACTACTTTGTGCTTTCTGTGCATTATAAAAATAATTTGATTATTCCGATACTATTTGTGATTATTTTGTGTGATTTGCTCCTGGTCAAAAAAATAATAATTTTCGGGCTGGGGAAATTCTTGTCTGATTATTTAGAGACGGGGGATCTTACTTAACCCGAATCTGAGTAACACAGAAAAGAATCTATTAATTTTTATAATTTATTTGTAAAATAATTCTATTTTACTGATAAATATATGTTGCTTGATTCATAGCTGTTATTGCTATGAATTAATTTTGACCCGGTATAGTTTAATTTGTCATTATACTCAACCGACCAAAATTCTGGAATTCCCAATTCGACCAAAATTCTTGGGATAGGATCCCAACCCGACAGAAGTTCCTCAAGATTTCCTCTAACTATTTTCATTTCAAGTCTATTTTCGACAAGTCTATTTCGACAATCCAAGATTTTTGAAGATCTTGACACCGACAGAATTCGGACAAGGTCCAAATACTTTTGAAGACATGTTTCTAACATTTTGATCCCGTCGGATTTAATTAATAAGACTACATGTAAGCATATGCTAATGGTGAGTTGAATCCGACATCTTCAGAGCATTTTCCCGACAACATCAATCGGTAGTTCGACAAAACCCAAAATACCTCAAGACTGGATGAAGATGACTCTCAATTTTTGAATCAGAGGCCTCTTCCGACCAAGACTATGTATCTCGACCAAGATCATCTATTTCGACAAAGACTATCTATTCAAAAACATGGAAGATGTCGTCGGATTCGACAAAACGCTGGACGTTGCTGTTAGCAAAGAATTAGTTAAGAACAATATGGTTCTCCTTTTCCCTAAATCTTGTCGGACGATTCTCCAAATCAAAATGAAGATGACTGCTATGTAATCGACCTAACTGATCATAAATAGTACTACTATTTGTTGTCGAACACTATTTTATGTCGAAGGTTGCTCATTGTTGGACAAACACTTATCGTCGAATTTTATCTTCAGACCATTTAGGAGAATGTTAATATCTGTCGAATTTGATCTTATCTTTTAGTACAATGTTAATATTCGTCGAGTGAAAATGTCAATATCTGTCGAGTGAAGATGCTCTTGTCTGTTGAGTTAGAATGTCAATTTCCGTCGAGTGGGGATACCAATGTCCATCGAATTTGAATGATAATGTTCATCGAATTATGGTGCTAACGACCGTAGAGTAAGAATTCCTGATTTCAGTAGAAAAACTTCTCTAATGTCAAAATCCGTCGAATTTGATCTTCTGACCATTTAGTATTTCGTCGATTCGACAATTGGAAGATTTCTTCAACGTTAACACCCGTCCGACGAATTAGGATTCTGTTGACCTTTTAAGTTCATTCGACAATTTTGATCTTCGTTCGACAGAATTCCCATCCGACAGAACTTGATATTTAGCCATTCTTGGAAAATAACGTTCTCCCATTTTACATCATTCTGTCAAGTTGATTTTCATCGAAAATTACCCTTGAAACTCACCGCCATGCAGCAGCTTGGAGGAGGTTCTACATGATTCTTGAACAATCTAAAAGCCATGAAAGTCAAGTGGATGACATAAGCCATGTGGAATAGCAGGTGCACTCAGAGAATGACGTAAGCATCATTAGTGGTGGAACATTCAAGAGCTTGTGACAAGGCTTGGATTAGCCAATGGAAGACAAGCTTGGCGATCAAGTTTTAATCTTGACCCTTGGTGAATTCTAAGGCTTGGATGAAGTCTTGGAGAGTCAAACAAAGTGGCTTCTTTCCATTTAGCTTCTACAGCAATTCACCCTTGGTGAAATCCTACAATTAGCTATTTCATTTTATATTCATTTTTTTCCTCTCAAATGCATTTACGGCCATGCATTTGAATAAAAGCCAATTTACCTATTTAAATATATTTGGCCACGGTTTTCAGCAGCTTGGAGAGCTTTCTCCAAGGTTCTTGAACCCTCTATGTGGACCCCTACATGACCAAGCCATGTGCACTTGAATTATTAGACTTTTGTTCAAGTAAATCCATTCATTTGGCCTTGGACTTCTACTACAGAAAAATAGCAAAGCAGCTCCTCTCCATTTCATCCTCACAAATTCACCTTCTCTCACCCAAAGACTTCACTCTATTTTCTCTCAAAATGGTTTACGGCCATGCATAGTCAAAGTCTTCATTTTTTTTCTCCAAAATTCTCCAAATAGCAAAAGCTCTCAAATTTCCTCCTTCTTTTCTTCTCCAACCTCACGGCCTTCCACCCTCTTTCCATTAATCACTCTTCTATAATTCTAAACTACCTTATTTCTTGTTTTCCTACTTCATTTCAAGACATTTTGTAGTTAAAACCTAAGCCTAAATCATCTATTTTTTTATCTTGTTCTTTAAAGCTCAAGTTTGAAGCCTTGAAGGTAGGATTCTTTAATCTTCATATTTCTCTTCATTTCAAAGTTCTAATCATGATTTTAATCCATGATTATTTTAGTTTAGAGCCTTAGGTATTAATATTGCATGTTTTCTTTGGTTTCCAAGAAGCTCTTGGTGGAGGGAGTTTGCTTGAAGGAGACATACAAGGAGCTTTGGAGGTTCTTCAAGAGGTAAGAGGGAGATTTAACCTCACCAACCAAGTTTTGGTGGTGTGGAGATGGTTGTGTCTGGTGAAAAACCCTAAGGGTTTATTCACTTATTGTTTAATTACTTCTTTAGTTGTGATTGTGTTGTTGGTGATTTGATGTTGTGATTGTGGTGTTTATGGCTTTGAAATTATGATTACATGTGTGATAATATGTTTATTGTTTTGATAAATATTGGTATGTATGGCTGAATGCATGTAAGTGTATGTGTAAATTAGGATGTGAATAATATGATGGATTAAACTGAGAATTTAGAATTTGAAAGAAAAGGAAATTGAATTTGGAAGAGTTGAATACAGCAAGATGAAATGATTTTGGAAAAACAATACAGATTATGATTTTATAGGAGCAATATTGTAATTTTTGTGTTTAATGGGGACATGTTGTAATTATTGATTTTTGAATGGTTATATTGTAAATATGATTTTTATAAGGGACTATTTAGTAAATATGGTTTTGAGGGACTATTTCATAAATATAATTTGTATGAGAAACTATTTCGTAAGTGTGATTTTATGAAGGACTATTTCGTCAATAGAATTTTTATGAGGGACTATGTTGTAAATTATGAATTTTATGAAAGATTATTTCGTAAAAAGGAATTTTATGAAAAACCATTTTGTAAATATGAATTTTTGAGGGACTATTTTGTAAATATGAATTTTATGAGGGATGATTTAGTAAAATATGAATTTTTCAAGGGACTATTTCGTGAATGTGACTTTTATGAGGGACTGTTGTGAAAATATTATTTGGATGAGGATTATAATGCAAATATGAAAAATGAAGTTGAGTTTTGGTGTTAACTGAGGAAAACTAGTATTCTTGGTTTAAAACGTGTGAAGAGTATTTCACATGATTGAGAAATGATGAAAAATTGATACGTGATTTGAGAAAATGCAAAAAAATATGGTTTCGCGATGAAATTACAGTAATAATATTATTGGGCTTATATGAGGACCCCGAATATGAGATAAAGAAAATTGAATTGAGAATATGAGAGAATGAATTTAACTGAGAAATGTGCATTTGAATGTGCATTGAAAAAATCCGATAGGCTGAATAAGACTGATTGTCGAAAGAAGGAAAGAACACACCTCCTGAGTGGGTGCGATGTGCGTAGTGTAGGTCACTCGTTGACCTTGGGGGCATCGGGGTGCGGGTTGCTTACAATGGACCGTAGGTTAGACCGATGCAACACACCGATGATCCGGACCGAGACACTATCCATAATCAAGATCTGATAAAGACTGTGATGCATATGCTAGATGTGCAAATGCTAAATGAGCAAATGCTAAATGAGCAAAGAGAATGAGCACGTGGTCTGAGGCATGTTGTGCAGACAGATTCTTTTCGATCACTCTTTCCGACCTGAGTTTTAGCTCCATGGAATAGGAAAATTGAGTCTAGGTACATGAGTCTAGATGCATATACGAGATATTGAGGGTATTTTCATAATTATTGATTTTGATAACCTGAATTATTGAATAAGTGAATATTGATAAGGACATGAACGTAATTATGAATTATGATGATAAATGATGTTGGTAGCATAATTGTAATTATGTATGATGTGTTGATATGAGATATGATGTGTGTTAGATAAATGATATTGATGATATAATTGTAATTATGTATGATGTATGGTATGAGAATTTGTATGTGTTTATCTTCATTGCTACCATACTTGGTATTGGCGTAGGTGATCTCACCTCTTTGTCTGTCTATTTACGTATTGTATTTATAATTGTAAAGAGATTGAGCAAGACGTTGAGTGACAACGCAAGGAATATCAGATTTTCGAGAAGGAAGTTGAGTTCTAAAGAGATGGAGATTGAGTTTTCGTAAGGTTTATGGGAACCAGGAGGCATAGTGCGTCGAACTTCTTTGTAAAAATGTATTTCTCACATAAACAAGTAATAGGGAGCTTACTACCGTACTCCGGTACGGTTAGTATTGTATATTTTGTGTCAAGTTGGATTCCTCCTGTTGAGGAGTCTCGAGGAGGACCCGTCGAGGGTTCTGCATGTTTAGAGTTACTTGGGCATTATGTAATTTAATTAATGTGTAAATATTTTAGAGTCCAATTTGTAAATATTAAAGTGTGACAGTACTACGACTTATGTATATATAATGTAAAATTTTATTGTAAGGATGCTGTAATGTTTTAATTTCCGCTAAGTTTATCTTACTATCACCAAGAAATTTTACAACTCGTATTTATATTACAAGCACGATTCATAACGAAGGGGTGATATGATAATTGAGTAACACGAAGTGTGACGCCCTAAGGAGGGTGTTACAACTTACACAATTCACGAGGAAAAATCAAGCTTTTGAGTGGACCGACAGCTGTGAGCAAAGTTTCCAAGAGTTGAAGAATCGACTGACTACCTCACCGGTGTTAGTGCTACCGGATCCGAATGAGCAGTTTGAAGTGTACTGTGATGCTTCATACCAAGGGCTAGGATCTATACTTATGCAGCATGGATGAGTTGTGGCTTATGCTTCAAGGCAGTTACGAGTGCACGAGAAGAATTACCTGACACACGACTTGGAGTTAGCGGCTGTAGTTTTTGCTCTGAAGATATGGAGGCATTTTCTCTACGGAGCAACGTTCAACATTTTCAGTGATCACAAGAGTCTGAAATATTTGTATGATCAGAAGGAGTTGAACATGAGGCAGCGAAGGTGGTTAGAGTTCTTGAAGGATTATGATTTTCAACTTCTGTATCACCTTAGCAAGGCAAATGTTGTGGCAGACGCTCTAAGTAGGAAGATGATCAGTGTCTCTGCCTTGATGATCAAGGAAAAGGATATGTTAGAGCAATTCAGAGATGTGTGGTCTTTTATGGAGTTAGAACCTGCAAAGATTTGTATGAATATGGTTACCATTACAAGTGAGCTACTGGATGACATAAAGGAAAAGCAGAAGATTGAGGAGTTCTTACTAGAAGTGAGAGAGCAAGTGGAGCAAGGAGGTGAAACAGAGTTTGTGGAAGGAACGGATAGAATTCTGAGGTTTCGTGGAAGAGTTTGTATTCCCCATGACAAGGAACTTAGAGAATACATCATTAACCATGCTCATACAAGCCAGCTGAGTATGCATCCAGACATAACAAAAATGTACCAAGACTTGAAGAAGTTGTTCTGGTGGCATGGAATGAAGAGTGACGTCACTAGACGTGTATCGACCTGTCTAGTTTGTCAAAAAGCTAAGGTGGAACATCAGAGACCAGCGGGGTTGCTGCAACCGTTGTCTATTCCAGAATGGAAGTGGGACAGTATTGCAATGGATTTTGTAGTCAGATTGCCAAGGACAAGAAAAGGTCATGATTCGATTTAGGTAATTGTGGACCGACTCACGAAGTCGGCACACTTTCTCCCGATCGACATAAAATACAAACTGGAGAGATTGACTCAAATCTATATTGGAGAAATTGTTAGACTACACGGTGTGCCTACGAGTATTGTTTTGGATAGAGATCCGAGATTTACTTCAAATCTCTGGGAGAGTTTACAAGAAGCATTGGGGACGAAGCTACGTCTGAGTTCTGCTTATCATCCACAGACCGACGGTCAATCAGAAAGGACGATCCAATCTTTGGAAGATTTGCTTCAAGCCTGTACCATAGAGCAAACTGGAAGTTGGGACGACATTCTACCCTTGATAGAATTCACCTACAACAACAGTTATCATTCAAGCATAGGGATGGCACCCTATGAGGCTCTGTATGGACGACGATGTCGAACACCTCTGTGTTGGTACCAAGACGGCGAGCGCCTTACTGTTGGACCAGAAATTATACAGCAGACAACTGAGAAGGTTAAGATGATTCAGGAAAAGATGAGAACGGCTCAAAGTCGGCAAAAGACTTATGCAGACCGAAGGAGAAAACCTCTTGAGTTTGAGGAAGGCGAGCATGTATTCCTGAAAGTCACACCTACGACTGGGGTAGGCCGGACTTTAAAATCTAGAAAACTCACTCCTAAATTCCTTGGACCATACCAAATCATTCGTCGTATAGATCCTGTAGCGTACCAAATATCCTTACCTCCTTTCCTTTCAAACATTCATAATGTTTTCCATGTGTCACAACTCCGAAAATACCTCCCTGACCCAAGTCATGTCATAGCACCGGATGCAGTACAATTAAAAGGAAACTTAACTTATGAGACGTCTCCTGTAAGAATCGAGGATAGGAAGATAAAGCAATTAAGAGGCAAGGAGATCGCATTGGTGAAAGTGATCTGGAACGAGGTGACTGGAGATGCAACTTGGGAGCTGGAAGACAAGATGAAGGAGTAACACCCACAACTATTCTAAGGTATGCAAATTTCGAGGATGAAATTCCTTTTTGAAGGGGAGTACTGTAACATCCCGAAAATTCTTTATTTCATTATAAATGATCATTTTATATTATTTATGATTTTTAGGAATTTTTGTGGATTTTTCTGGAAACGATGAATATTTTAATATATTCTTTGTTTTGCGTGTACACAGGGCGGAGCCGGGGAAACTAGAATATTTTCCTTGAGGCTGGTAAACTTTGAACTGTCAACGTGCCAACGGGGGATCTTACTAAACCCGAGACCGGGCACAATTTCCGAGGTTTACATTTTTTTGAGGTTTTATCTGTTAAATAAAATTGCGGTATCATAAAATCATTTGATGAATAATAAAATACTATTTTCATCAATGGTAAATTTTATTCACTGAGAAAATAATTTCACAGTGTAATTAATCATCTGTTAGATGTATTTAATTTAGAGACAAGCTTACTATGTGCTTAATCGAGGAGCGCGCGAAGCTTCTCAAGGAAGCTTCCTCCAACCATTATTTTTATCATTTCTCTCTCCTCCCAATTTGTGCAGCACGTTTGAAATTAAGGGGGTCTAATTCATTTCCTTTTCTCACATTTCCTCTCCTCCCAATACGCAGCTACTATTCACTCATCTTCTCTCTTCTCTTTCACCCTACAGCAGCAACACCACCCACCCACACCTCCATTTTGTTCTTCAAACCGTCCCAATCTTAGCACCATTTCGTGTTTGGAGAACCACCATCATTGAGGAAATCAGCTTCAAGGTTCTGCCATTTCCTCCATCTTCATTCTCCTACGTCTTCGAAGCTTAAAGGTTGGAGCTTTAAGGTAAAGCTCTTAGCTTTTTCTCCCTCTCTTCTCTTTTTCGTAACCCACTGTCATTTTGATGACAATGGGTATCCATTTCAATATTAGGATTCTGATTCTTGCAAGTTTAAATGTTTAAGGATTTCCTGGAAGCTGGAAACGAAATCCTGACTAAAAAAGAGCCACCTTTCTTTGTGCTTCTCCAAGGTAAGAGGAAGACACTCCTCCTCAACCTCTTTTAGCATTTAGGGACGTTGTTTGTGATTGGTATTGAGATTCATTTCTGTTTGTATGCTGCTGGTGATGTATACATATGCTAGTTGATTGTTTTTTTTTATTTATATATTTATGTGTATTGGAACGTATAATCTAAAAGGAACGCTGTCGGGATGGCTCTCGGATGGCCACGCCTTAAGACTAAAATTTTGGAATTCTTAGTGAGAAATGGTAATAACTTGAGTTTCAGACCATTAAGTGTAATGTTAAAATCTGTCGAGTATGAACTCCTGACCAAACCCGTCGAATGTGATGTCTTTATCACTTAGTCAAATATTCGAATCTGTCGAGTATGAACTCCTGGCCAAACCCGTCGAATTTGATGTCTTGATCACTTAGTAAAGTCAAAATCCGTCGAGTATGAACCCCTGGCCATACCCGTCGAATTTGATTCCTGGTCATTTAGTGCAATATCAAAATCCATCGAATTTGATTCCTGGTCATTTAGTGTAATATCAAAATCCGTTGAACTTGAATGACCACATCCGTCGAGTGACATATTCGTCGAGTTAGAATGCCAATACCCATCGAGAGACATACCTGTCGAGTAGATCTTCTGTCCATTCATCAGAAGCTTCCCAAAGTTAATGTTCGTCGAGTAGAATGTCAAGATCCGTCGAATTAGAGTTCTGACTAGTGTTTTTTTCATCAGTTCGACACTTGGGAGATTTCTCCAACGTTGACACCCACATCCGTCGAAATTGGACTTCTGCTGACCTTCTGGAAAAATTCGACAGTTTTGGCCTCTGTTCGACAGAACCTCCATCTGACAGAAATTGGTTTTTATCCAATCTTGTTATAAAATGTTCTCCCATCTTTCATCCTTCTGCCATGTTAGTTTTCGTAGAATGGCAGCCTCAATTTTCCACCAAATGCATTGTCTCCGTCGAATTCACAACTATGGTTTATCACGCAATACCTAGCAATTAAATCTGTGACGTTGTTGGTGATTCTGGCCATGTATCTTCCTGGATTCAAAACCCTTAGATTAATAAAAGCACATAAATCATAAATGATTGGATGACTAGAGATTAAGTAGGGATTCATAAACAGGAAAGAACATGAGTATAGGTGAGCTTTTGAGGCACATAATGAATTTAATGGTTGACTTTTATCATGACTATGAATGGAAATTGTGGATATCCTTAAAATGTACTATTGGATTGTTGTATACCCGTGAATGGGATCAGATCTTGTTGATAAATGATATGACATGCATTTGAAGCATGATGGGCCTAGTTGGTCATAAGGAGTATGATTGTGTCATGCATTGAACAAAAAGAAAGAGATTGTCCGTTGGACTTGATTAAGGCCGGTAACCTAGGAGTTGAACTTACACCTTTGTGCGGGTGCGAATAGACAAGTGTAGGTTACTTGTTGACCTTGGGGGCGTCAGGGTGCGGGTACCTCACAATGGGCAGCTAGTAACTCTCTGTCAGTGGGGCAGACCGATGCAAACACACTGACGATCTAGTCCGAGACGCTGTCCTATATCGAGATCTGTGTAGAATGTCTTGTAAAATGCCATGATGTACAAAATGATAATTTGAGAATTTTAGCACTTGAGGGCCTGGGCAGCCAAGAATACAGACATACCTCCTGATCGTTCTCTCTGACTGTTTTGTGTCTAGCTCCATGGAGTAGGATTTTGGTTATTGAGGGCACGTGTGCATAGTGAGTCCATGAATTATCTGGCATACATTGCTATTATAATTGGAACTGTTGTACCTCTGATATATCTATATGTACATGACTGCCTGGAACTGTTTGGTTGATCATAATTGCCATTGAATGTTTATTACCATTATTGCTGTCATAAATGCTATGTGGGCGCTTTGCGCTATTTGGTTTCTCGATGCTATGATTGGTAATGATGGTAGGATGTCTTACCTCTTCTCTGTCTCTCCACTTTTGTTTTGTCCGTATACTGCGTTCTATAGAAGACAACTGCAAGGAACCGGAAGCTCCCGACTTCCCTGGTTTTTGGCCTCATCTTGACTGAGCGACTGCAGAAGAACATGGAGCCACGCACGCAAAGATTTTTGGGAGATGTGCGCCTGACCTTCTTGGGAGGGCTAGAGTGCTGGTACATCAACTATGGTTCTGAACGTTGCGTCTATAAGGGGGATGTGTCGTTATCTCTAGCCTGGAGGCGTCACGAGCCGCCTGTCTTCATCTGCTGTATTAGTTTACGTTTGGAGTTTCAGCTACCGATACGCGAGATGTGGGGTGACCGTTATTTCACTCCACGGGAAGACTTTTTCCTTCCACAGCTCGGGCCCTGTCCCGTGACTCTGCGATTCCTATGGTGATTTCCTCTGATGAAGAAGATCCTGAGGAAGATCCCGAAGAAGTTCCTGAGGACGACCCCGAAGAGGATCCTGAAGAGGACCCCGACTCGATTCCTCCTCACTGAGGGATCGACTTTACTTGTAGCTACCGAGGGCTACCAGTATTTTATTTTGGGGGCCTGATGTTTTGTCTGTAGTGGGCTGTATATTCTGATACCGTAGGGATATGTATGTATAATCCTTTGGGGGCAGGTATAGTTTTACTTTTTGATATACCAGGCTTTGTAACTAAACAGTTTGATAATTATATATATATATATGAATGAAATGTTAATTTTCCATATATGTCTCGTCACCGTGGATATTGATTATCGTTAACGTAAATGTAAAGAACAAAGGAAAAAAAAAATATACTTGCTAATTTAATTACCCAACTACAATTGAGTAAATGTATATATTATTAAAATGAACCGGGTCTTAACTCACATAAATTTTATTTCCGCATTGTAATTGAAAGTGAGATATTCCCTTGGATTTAAAAAGGGGTGTCACACCTTGTGTGTTAGTTTTTGAATATTAATTTATTATGCTATCATAAAGATAAATTTTTCCATAATATGTAAGCTGAGCACAATAAATTAAATAAATAAATACCATTAAGCACATAGTTGATAGCATGCTTACTTTCATGATATATAGATAGTTTTAAAGCATATAAAGCATACATAAGTATTATAGACCCTTATGTACCAAGATATATAACAAATTAATGAATTTTGATATAATAAGAATGAACATAATCATGTGTTAAACATAATATTCAAATTTTATCAAGTAGACATGATTCAATCCTCTACCTAAGGCCTACAAGGAATATACCTCATATTCATTATTATCATTTTTAAGTGAATGTTCATAAGGGGTAAAAGATTTTAATACCTTGGCCTCGGTAATCAAGGAAATACTTTTTCTTACCCATTGCTTCTCTTTTGAAGTCTTGAACTTTGCAAGCTCTACATTTTGTACTTGAGAAGCTTTGGTTGAAGCCATCTTCCTTCTTTGACCAAAGTTTCTATCATTAGGCTTTGGAAGCATTCTCCTTGATGATTCCTTTTTCTTTTGACCAATTTGTCTATCCTTTTGAGAAATATTCTGCAAAATTAAAATACTAGGAGGATATTTTGGTACCCACTTCATTTTGGGTCCTTGAATATTAGTATTAGGGCCTTTAGGATTTTTATACCATACAATTTCTCATATAAAGATTTCTTCTATAATTGCATAAACGAGAAATATATCCTAGATGACCACAAAAATTGTAAACAATTAAATTTAATGATGGCTTGGTCATTTGAATATCAT
This sequence comes from Ormosia semicastrata, assembly GCA_029884595.1. Classification (NCBI taxonomy): domain Eukaryota; kingdom Viridiplantae; phylum Streptophyta; class Magnoliopsida; order Fabales; family Fabaceae; genus Ormosia; species Ormosia semicastrata. Next base: position 48,491,060 of record JAQQTO010000060.1, read on the forward strand.
TTTTGAAAAACTTAAGCCTTTTATTATTATTATATTCTAAATTAATTTTGCCATAAACCTTGCTTGAATTTTCACATGCAATAACATTAATTTTATCCTCGTTGACAAATATAGAATTTAGGCAATTACAACTATTTGCTTTGGCAAATTCAGAATATAAGTCCTTAACTTGATTTTCTAAATTAATGCATTTTTCACCAGAAGATGAGGTTTCATATTTCAAAGGCATTTTCTCATTAAGAAAAACATATTCATTTTTTAAAGTCTCAATTTCATTTTCAATAGAGGAAATATTTTTCAAATACAATAAGTTTTTCTTTTCTAAATTTAGTAAACCATCATGCAATTCATTATATGCTCTTTGCAACTCATCATAGAAAGGACTATAATATAATTTAGAATTATTTACCTCAAAGTCCTTTTTAGCCATATAAGAAGTAGTCGCAATTTCTAGCACACTTGGCTCTTGAAGGGAATCACCTTCTTCCTCATCAATTTTATTTTGCTTTGCCTCTTCTTCAAATTGAGCACCATCGTCACCAAGAGGCATTTGGCTCCCTTCAATAGTTTGAGCATCTATTTGAGGATATTTTTCATGATAAGCTTTCTTCAATGACTTTTGCTCTTCTTGCTTTCTATATATAACTTTATGCACAAAATCATTGTTAGCAAGATAAATATCATCAAGAGTGTCTAAAATTTCTTTGGCACTAGAACAATTTTTAATTTCAGCATAAGCATAATCATTCAAACTACTTCTCAAAATTTGCATAGCTCTAATATTCAAAGAAAAACATTTTTTATCAAAACTATTCCAAGTTTGTTTTGATTTATAAATAAATCCATTTAGCACAACATCCCACAAATCCAAATCAATAGACTGTATATAAAACTCTAGTCTAGCTTTCCAATAAACAAAATTCACACCATCAAAGAATGGTGGTTTATCAATTTCAAAACCTTTCATTTTGAAAAAGTTTCAAGGTTGCTAATAAACAAGGATCTTTAACTCTAAGCGGTTAAGCTTTCACCAGAGCACGAAGCTCTGATACCACTTGTTAGTCATGGCAACCATTACCCAAGAGGGGGGATGAATTGGGTATAAAAACTTTTTCACAAATGCTCTTAAAATAAATATAAATATTTAAGCTATTTAAATAAAAGCACAGAAGGAACGTGATGAAGAAAAGAACCTTTAAGAACAGCGGAAAGTAAATGTGCAATAAAATGAAATTACATAAAATAAAGAGATAAATAGAAGAAGAGCAGGCACGATATTTATCCTGGTTCGACCACCAACCACTTGTGGTCTACGTCCAGTCCCTAAAACACAGTTCGAGATTTTTCACTATGTATACAAGTTTCCAATAGGTGCTTGCAACCTTTACATAAGAGAGCACTTTTCACACACAGGGAAACTCTACCCTTGTGCTAAAGTCTCAGCCTGCAGGATACCTCATCCTTTATACAAACCTTAAGGGATGCCTCACCCTCGATACAAATCTTGAAGGATACCTCACCCTCAATATAGTAGAATAGAAATATAGATGAAGAGAAACTCTCACAAAGAGTAGATGATACAATTTGAAGCTCTATGAAGCTCTCTAAAGATATCTCAAATTTTGGCGAAAAAGAGCACAAAAATTTGGTAAAATATGTATCACAAAATAAAACAAGAATTATTTTCAGATAAATGGGTGTTACCAAAAGATGTCCCAGAAACATGTATTTATAGTGTTCTTGAGAAAATAGCCATTGGGTATCATTTAATATCACATTAAAAGCATAGAAAATAGCCGTTGTATAAAACTGGATTGAGTTTATTCGAATAAATGAAGTTCTATTAGAATAAATCACTTATAACATATCAGGAAGTGTTTTCTGAAACCTTTTATTCGAATAAACATTTGGTTATTCGAATAAACATTTAGTTATTCGAATAAAATGTTAAAAACACGTTCAATAACATTTTCTGGGTCATGTTATTTGAATAACCCTTTGGTTATTCGAATAAACCATTAAAAACTCGTTCTGGTATGATTTCTGTGGTGTGTTATTCGAATAACATATGCTTTATTCGAATAAACCACTCTGATTTCGAAAACTGACTTTAAATGTTCATAACTTCTTCATTTCTTATCCGTTTAAAGCAAATGACCAGTCATTGGAAAGATCTTTGAGTCTATTTTCAAATGAAATATTTCAAAACAAAACTCAAAGTATTTTGAAAGATATGATTAAAAGAGTGACCAAAGGTTAGTTTTGCAAAACTCAAACTTGGCTATTTTTCATAAATTTGAACTACCACCATAAATAACTTTTCAAAACTTGTTTGTTGGGTATTTTAGCATAGGAAAACCATTTATAAAAACATATTTGAGATATCCATAAGGCTTCTTACATAAAGACCCTAAGTCCTAAAAGCTATACCATTTAATCTTCCTTTGGACTTGGTCTTTGACATGACTTTGATGTTATTGATACCTTCATGAAATAGGCATTCACATTCTCCTTGTGTTGAGCTTAATTGAGATCTTTTGCTTTCTTGTTGCAATGCTCACTCTTGGTGTTTGGACTATCTTGTAAAGTATTGCTCACTTAAACAAGCATAGTTAGTCCAAAAACATAACTCAATGTCTTCATATGCATGATTTATATAAGTATAACTCTAGTTAGTTTAACATGCATATAAGACTTTCATATATACATCCAAATAAGATATTTAACAATTATTAATGGATATGCTCTATATAGGATGCAACAGAACATATAACACGTTTTTATTTAGGCAAGGTATGAATGTTGCATATATCTTATTGCATGATTATTAAGTGAAATACAACTAGACAAGGTATATATCATGCATGATAAAATATATCACATTGAGCACATCAAGCATAAGCATCATTCTATTTGGCTTGTATTTGTCATCATCAAAACTTAACATATAAAATCATTTGGGGCAAACTTATTTCCACAGATCTCGTGGAGGATCCTGAAGAGCATCCTCACACGATTCCTCCTCATCTGAGGGACTGACATTACTGATAGCTACTGAGGGCTACCAGTATTTTATTTTGGGGCCTGATGTTTTGACTGTAGTGGGCTGTATATTTCTGATACCGTGGGGATGTGTATGTATAATCCTTTGGGGCAGGTATAGTTTTGCTTTTTGGTATACCAGGCTTTGTAACCAAACAGTTTGATAAACATATATGAATATGTAATGTTAATTCCAATGTACGCTTTACCTCTATTTTTATTCTTTATTTCCATTTATGTTTCGTCACTGGGTTTATTAACTATTGTTATTATTATTGTGAAATAACAAAAAAAAATATATTCACCAATTTAATTACATAACTATAATCAAGTAAATATATATTATATTAAAAGGAACCGGGTCTTAACTTTTGTAATTTTATTTTCGTATTGTAATTGACAATGTGATGCTCCCTCCCAAAAAGGGGGGTTACACGACACACTTAACAAGGCATATATGAGTTATCCCAACACTTAGAAAATTTCAAAACATCAAAAACACTATATTGGAAAGTCCTGCATCTCACACCCTGGCACAGCCCCTTCCATGCTGTGGCACGCTGCTCTCTGGTCCTTCACACCTCAGCGTGGTGCATCTCATGCCGTGGCGTGCTACTCTCGGGTGCACACTACTGGGACTCACGCCTCGATGTGACATCACTCATGTCGTAGCACAAGTAGCAAAAATTAGGTTCTGCAAAATTCTGCAGAACAGTGCACTATTCCATTGGTGCACCTCACGAATTTTGGCCACTCCAAATCAATTTCTAGGTGATCTTAGGTCCCTAACCAGTTCACTAGCATATAGGACAAGTCATAAACAACCATTGAAACACATTAAAGCAAGAAAAACACATCAAGCACCTCTAGAACCCAAATTGACCTATTATGCATCATATGCATCAATGGCAAAAATGGAGAAAAGAAGCTACAAACTCTAGTCCCCTACCTTTAGCAGCTGAGATGGAGTTTGAAGCTTGGTTGATCTCAAACCTTAGCATTCCTTTTAGCCTTCCTCTTCCTCTCCTCTTCTTCTATTTGCTTTTCTTCTTGGCTTACTACTGCACGGTTAAGAGAAAAGAGTGAAGTGAGATGAAAAGGCTTGAAATATCAAGTATAAAGGTCAGCAAAATGGGCTGTAACCGTGGCTTATGGCCTTATGATACTACACTAGTACTTCTTGATCTGCTAAAAACACCAAGATTTATCTAAATCAAGTTTTTCAACTTTCAACAACTTTAAAATAAATACTAAGATTCATTAAAAAAAAAGTTGTTTCACCATTATCATAAATTTCAATATATGTGACTAGTTAATTCGGCATTAAAACTCACAACCAGTATTTTAAAAATATCAAACCAACTCTGATTATTCTCAAATTTTAATCATATCACAGTCTACACATTTGTGACTTAGAAATAAATTATTCACATCTATTTCCATTAGCTAAGCCATTTATGCTAACATCTGGGTCATTTTAAGCTACTTTTCACCTTCTGGGTTGGAACAAAGTGCCTAAGCTAACTCAGATTATCACAAAATTAAACAGGTATATTAAACAAGTACTAAGCTACCTCTGTAACTATTTACAAGTCTAACATATCTTAGACAATGTTACACATACACAAATTAAGAGGGCTTTATTTAAGGTTGTAATGGAGTCAAGATAAGGGAAGGAAATAATATGGATATGACAACCTAAAAACCCAAGAGAATAAACGAGCATTGGGGAGGAACTTAAATGACAAGCATGAAATTTTACCCCCAATTCCATATAATGCACATTCTCTTTATGTATTCCTTTCCTTTTATTATTTATTTTTATCTCTTTTCTTTCATAACCTTCTTGCATTTTTTTTTTCAATTGACTTTTTTTCTTTCTTTTTCTTCCACTAAACACTTTGTATATTGCACAACCCCCACACTTGTACCATAAATTGCCCACAAGCAAAAGAGCTCCTCCAATGAAAATGAACCAATGCTCTCCCATTCCTTAAGGTAAGGTAAAAACATGGTTTTTAACATATGGCATATAATGATCTAAGACAAAGGATAGGTAAATAGGCTCAATAGGGTTAATCAAAAGGAAATGATTCAAAGTTCATGTATGCAGGTGAAAATGTAACCTCATAAAGAATCAAATCAAGTTCTAAAGTGATCAATTGTGATGAGTGAAAATCACACAAGAAAGAAGAGAATGGCATAAATGCTAAATCCATCCATCAATAGGCTCAAAATCTCACAAGGTATGCATCTATCAAACTCAATCCACTAATCAAACATCCAAAATCGAGCATGTCAAATTTAAGAAGGAAGATAATTTATTCAATCATGCTATGAACCTAGAATTTCAATTGCTTCAAAGTCAAAAATTTCACAAATCCTAAAACATCATTGGAAGGTAATTAAAAACACACATTTTTTAAAAGAAAAATAGAAATTAAAACATAATTTAAAACATGAAACAATTTTAAAACAAAAATAGAAAATAGTTTAAAAACAAAAATAAAAAATAGAAACAAAATTGCAAAGATAAGAAAAATTAAAATCAGAAAAATAGAAACAGAAACAACAAAAAATAGCAAAAATAGAAAATTAAAAGCAAAAATAGTAGAAACAGAAAATTAAGAACAAAAATAGAAAAATAGAATCAAAACAAGTAAGAGTAAAATAGGAACATAAAATTAAGATAGAAAATTAAAACAGAAACAAAATTGAACACAAAAAATAGAAAACAAAAATAAAACAGAAAAAAAAATGTAAATTCCTCCCCCACACTTAAATTCTACATTGTCCTCATTGTAAAGCTCAAAAGAAAACAACATTCCACACTTATCATCAATCAATCTAGGACAAGTAAAATAAAAGAGAGAGAGAAGAAATATTCTTATCAAGGTGAAGATTCATTAAGGTCCTGTTATAGCTGAAAAGAAACTCCCATCGGGGTCCCATTGCTTGAAGCGTGATGACCAAGTTATAGTTGAAGCACAAGGGCTTCAATCGGGACCCCAAAGACATTCTTAAATTCCCATAACGTGAAATAGCAAGGAGAACAACTAGGGATATATATTTTGACATTCTTCAATAATTTAACAGTAGTGCCAAAAATTCTCCAAAGTGTCAAGCTGTCATTAAATCCACATGTGGCTATTATGTATGAGTTAGGACCATTACAAACATTATCTGCAAAGCCAAACTCCTACTATCCATAGCTATTTGTCCATCCAATGACTTTCTTATACTCTCTCAGAATTTGTAGCAGTCTGTCTTCCTATTCAACAATGAGGTTTTTAACCACGATCACAAGAAGCTGCTCATCTTCTGCTAAGTATGCATACTTTAGGTGCTTAGGCAAAGGCTTAAGCTCTAATTTTGGTGGTTATACTATAGAGGGTAATAATCTAATGGGCGGTTGTTGCTCTGCTTCTACTGCCTGAATCTCTACATATATATCACCTGTTGTACAATCTTCTAACATAGGAATAGATTCATCATATCCCCAAAATGCAAAAATTTCAAAACACATAGAACACAACTTATCACCATCACAACTAGCACATAAATCACCGCACATAGAGTCACCAAAATAAGCAATCTTAGGAAACTCCTCACATTAGTTAGCATATGAATTATCAACCAAGTCATCAATTAAATCAATATGAAAAATGGAATGTTCTTCCATGAGATGTTTCATAGCATCGAGAATATTAAACCTCACAATGGAATCTCCAAACTCCATGGATAGAACTCCTACATGCATATCAATCTTTGTCTATGCTATTTTGAGGAAAGGTCTCCCTAGAATAAGGGGAGTCTTGTTTGATGATGACTCTCCTTCTATCTCCAAAATGTAGAAGTCAGTTGGGAATATCAGTCCGTTCACCCAAACCAACACATCCTCCACCAAACCAACTGGATAAGCATTACTCCTATTAGCTAGCTAGATCACCACACCTGTAGCCTACAAAGGACCGAGTTCGAGGGAATTAAAAACAAACATAGCCATTACATTAATGGAAGAACCTAAGTCTATCATGGCATTCTCAAATCTGTAATTTTCTATTATGCAAGGATTTGTAAAAGTCCCTAGATCCTTGAACTTCTATGGCATAGGCTGGACGAGGGCTAAAACATTTTGCCCTATGCTAATTCTCTCATTGCCCTTTAGCCTCCTTTTGTGTGTACACAGTTCCTTCAAGAACTTAGCATACTTCGGTATCTGCTTGATTGCATCCAGTAGTTGGATGTTTACTTCCACTTTCTTAAAAGTCTCAAGCAGCTCTTTGTCTTTCTCAGCCTCTTCTATTTTTCTGAATTGTGTGGCTCTTTGTGGAAAAAAGGATGAGCTATGGCAGGTTGAGGCTTCTGCTTGGCTCCAGCGGCTGCTTTCACATCATCATTACCAAATTGTTGGGCTGGTACACCAAAATTAGGTGTGGCTACTACTGATGGCTTGTGCATTTGTTTATTCACTGTTGGTTAGGAATCCACCTCCACTATTTTTCTAGACCTCAGCATAATGGAACTCACATTCCCCTTTGGATTGGGAATTGTTTGGGAATGGAGTTGACCAGATCCTTGATTCTGTAATTGACTCAGAGTAGAAGGTAACTGTCCAATTTGAGTATCCAAGTTTCGAATTGAAGCTTTTGTCCTCTGTTGAAATTATATGTTATTGGTGGCCATCTACTTCATTAGATCCTCTAAAGTAGGCATAGATTTTGTGGCCACAGGACCTTGCGGTTGTTGTTGCAAGGATGGTCTGCTTGGTCCAGCAAGTTATTAAAATTGATGTTGTCTCATTGACTATTGGAAGGGCTGCTTGTACTACTGCTGTGGTGCTACATTCCCATATCTTAAGTTAGGAAGATCTCTCCAGCTAGGATTGTATGTGTTGGAGAATGAATCATATCTTTATTACTACTGTTGGAATTGTGGTTTACCCAAAAAGAAACCTGCTGCAGTAACAAATTGGTCTTGGAATGTGTAACATCCCAAAATTTCTTTTCCTATTATCTATGTTTTTTCTATGATTTTTGTGAGTTTTGTGAATTATTTGCTTTATTTTAATTATTTTATCATTATTTTTGGACTTCTGTGTGTTTGAGGCAGTATAGGAAAAATAAAAAAAAATTTAGGGCCGAAGAGAATTTGACTATTCACACAGGGCCGGGGGAGCTTACTAAACTCGAAACTGGGAATAAATTTCAAAATTTTTCTTTTTCTGAGATTTTATCTGACTGATGAAATCTAGGTACATTTTATTATCCATTGGATAATAAATATTGGTTTTGCTAGTAGTAGCCTTTGTCCATTGAGTAATAACTATCGGTAAATATCTAGTTAGATGACTAGTCATGAGCCTAGTCATAACCTTTCATATTTTCCATTCATGACTCACCTTATTTGAGCCAATGGAAAACAAGCTTCCAATGGAAGCTTGATGGAGTCAAGGCTAGTGGCTTTGACTCATTGTGTTGCACCTATAGGAGGAAAGCTTCCAAGACAAGCTTGGAGAGATCTTGGAGGACAAGCTTTGACCACCAACACCCTTAGAGGCTCACAGACAAGGGGGAGCTTCTAGGACAAGTTTTTGTGACCAAAATGGTTGCTTAACTCTCTTAAGTTTATCTTGTCTTATTTTTTAGAAACAAATTAGCAAAACTCTCTATTTTCTCTCCTTTGTGAGTTTCGGCCAACACCCCTAAATCACTCTCAAATCTTGATCAATTAAAAATAACCACTTATCTTGAATCTAAACACCATTTTGAGACACTCTCATGTTGTGAGTTTCTTCAAATTCAACCATCTTCAATTTCTTTCTCAAAGCTTAACATTTGAAGGTTCTAGGTGAAGTTCTTTATCTTCACTTCTAATTTTATTCTCAAGTTCTAGACCATAATCTTGATTCATGGTCATCTTGTTTCAAGCCTTAGATTTTAATAATTATATGTTTGATTTGTTTTAAGGATCTTTTTGGAGGTAGAAGTTATTTCAAGAAGACAACAAGGACTTTTGATCATCATCTAAGGTAAAAGGGAGATTAACCTCATCAACCATCTTGGTGGTGAAAAATGAAATTTGTGGTTTGTTGGTGAAAAATCCATGTAAGGATTTATTTACTTGATTGTGTGAATTTAATGGTTTATGTTTGTTTGGCTATATGTGATTATATGATTTTTATAGTATGCATGAAATTGCTATTGCATGAATTGATGATTGAAATGCTTTACATGCTTTGAATCATGTATGAAAGGCAAGCTTTTTGGTCCCAAAGACCATACATGGCTCACGGCCATTTAGCCTAAAATAGGGTATCCAAGGCAAAATTGTTTTATTAATTGAGAACTTAGATGATTAGGGGACTAGAATACGATTTAAGGATTTATAAGTTAAAAAGAAGATGAACAAAGTTTTATTATTTGAAATCAATTAATTTTCGGTCATGATAATAGAAATAAGTTTTGAAGGATGATTTGAAATTTAAAGTACTTTATTTAAGAGAGTTCTTAATTAAAGTAATGGAAAAAGATTTTTGAAATATCTTAATTTAATTAAAATAATATAGACTTTTATAAAAAATGTTAGAAAATATTACTTCGATGAAGTTTGGTAAGAAAATGTTTGAATTAAAGCCCAAATTTTATATTAAATAAGGAAAGTCTTAAAATTAAGCTTAGAATGTCAATAAACATTTTACGCGATTTAAAAATGTTGATTTTTGAGTTACGCGATTAAGTAAACATTTTAAAATTTTTACGCGATTGAAAAATAATGTAAAAGTGTTACATGATTTAACGATGTAAAAAGAAGTGTTACGTGTTTGTGAAAATATAGTAAAAAGTACTTCACATTTGAGAAAAACAACAGTTTACTGTCGGGTCGATGTACTGGACTTGGAGACATCAGGTAACGGCTTAAGCCCAGTGGTGGCTTGTTTTTCATGAAATTTATGAAGTTAATGATTATTGATTTATTAAGTTATTCTATCATGCATTGTGAAAGTCGTGATGACTTAGTTTGTTAAGACTGTATGCCTAGGAGATTGAATTACACCTTTGTGCAGGTGCAAATTGCATAGTGAAGGTCAATAACTGATCTTGGGGGCGTCGGGGTGTGGGTATCCCACAAGTGGCCAGTTAGTAGCTCTACTGTGCCGTGGTAACTAATGCAAACACACCGACGATCTCGACGAGACACTATTCCTATACTCGATCCAGTGTAGAACGTATTGTATAAGCCATTATGCGTACGCTGTGAAAACATTAAAGCACTTGAATTGAGTCTGACGATATACAGACATATCTCCCGATCATTCTCTCCAATGTTTGGTTTTAGCTCCATGGAGTAGGGGTCGGTTCATTGTACATTTACATAGTCAATAGACATGTTGTGATATATATTTTGTTGAATTATCTGTTGATAAATATCATGTCTGTAAGTGTTAATTCTATACTATGTGGCTTTTATTATTATTACTATTTTTTTACTGCCATACAGGTATGTGATGTAGAGGATCTCACCTCTTTATGGTATTGTTCTGTCTATTCTGTTTTATGTTTATGCTCTATGAAGATATTGATGGTGGCAAGGAGAGATCTGCTAGGTTACGTTAGAGTGCAGTTTCATGGAGGCACTGATGCCTGGAGCATCCATTTGGATACGGAACGAATAGAGTATTATAGAGATATTACTCTATCTTCGAGTAGGACCTGCCATGGGGTTAATATTTTTTTCTTTTAATGCTACTATTTATCTAGAGTTTTATATGCCTGTAAAGGATTTATGGGGTGATCTTCACTATACTCCTAGGAAGGATTCCGAGGTATCTTCTGCTTGGACTCCCGTTCGTCGAGGCATTCCCCGTCTAGGAAATTTGTCTAGTGAGGATTCTGAGGAGGATCCGGAGGAGGACCCCTCCCTTAGGTGTTATGAACTTGGGCCAGTTTAGGTTTGTTATGATAGTTGTATTTATGTCTTTTTGGTATGTAAGTATTATGTACTTTTATTTTCTGTAAACTATATGTATATATGTAGAGTGTATTATTCAATTATTTATATCTTATATTATCTTTTTTCTGTTAAGTTTGTGTTATCCGCGAAAAGTAATTTTAAAATCTGTATTTTATAATATTAAATATTTTGCGACTTAGGTTTAGTTTTAAAAGAGTTGGTCTAAAATGTAATTCCCAAGCAAGGGTGTTACAGAATGCAGAAGTGTCATCCTGGAGTATAGGGCATGCATTTATGGGGTGTGAAGGACAAGAACAGCTACTACACACTCGAGCATGTCCTTGCAGAGATGGTTGGTGCCTCTCTACTACCAATTATCTCATCCAAGAGGTCAACTCATCAAGTCTATGTTCTAGTCTTTGTTGATCAGTATTAGAAAGCTGGACTTCATTGACTCCTCTAGTTGGAGTTATGATTCTGGTACCAAATTGCTGTTAGTTGGCAGCCATGTTTGTAATCAAGTCTATTGCAGCAGCTGAGGTTTTGTCAACTAAGGCACATCCACTCGTAGCATCCACTACTTCTGTCCATTGGCAGCAAGCCTTCATAAAAGTACTAGATCAACAGTTGACCACTAATCTGGTGGTGTGGGCAGCTTATGCATAATTTCTTGAATCTCTCCCAGTATTCATACAAGGTCTCACCTGTAACACCCTCTTTTGGGTCTTTAAATCCCTTTACTCAAGTTATGAAATATTTGATGTTATAATGTATAAGTCCCAAAATGTAGGTTTCTTTTTCACGGATAACATATATGACATATTAAAGTACGGGTTCCAAAATTCCTTTTTATAAAAGCGTAAACTTTGAAGTAAGGTAACAGCACATGATATAACTACTTAATATTACACACCAAAAAGATTATATATATATCAGTGGCTTGGATTACAATCCACCCAAAATATACAAGTTAAATATACAAGTTTATAGCCGAAAGATATACAGTGCCTATTGACTCCAAAATATACACTGGCCTAAGTCTAGACATCTAGGGAGCAGGATCTTCCCCTGAACCCTCCGTAGGATCCTCCTCGGGGTCTTCCTCGGGGTCCTTCTCCTTCTCAAACCCTAAGTCAGCAAAGTTCCTCAACTGAGGCAACAACTCACGAGCTGGTGTCCTAGCCGAGGACACCATAGGGTCCAGATCCTCCCTAGGGGTGTAATGTAAGTCACCCCATAGCTCCCTAATCGGCATGAAGAACTTTAAATATATCGCAATAGTAAGAGAAAAGAAAGGGACATCATTACGGGTCCTACGAATGGTTAAAGTTACATCCCCTACATATCTAATGCGTTTGTTATCCCAATCAATATGCCAGGCGCTCGCACCATCATGAAACTGGATTCGAACATAACTAAAAAGATCTCTTCTAGTAGCCATCCCAAAATACAATAGCAGACAACAACTCTTCTTCTCAGTCTTTATCCACAGGAACATATGAACAGAGATAGACATAATAACAATACAAAGAGATGAGACTTTCTACATCATTACCAACATGGTAGCTAGAGACAGTAAACAATGGTAAGGTCACAGAATACAATCATAGCAATTTATAGTTAAGTTAATTTTCCTAATAAATATCTCAAAAATACATATCATAGGTAAATCCACAGCATATTAATAGACGATTTCACCATGTAGGTTCATTATAATGAAATGCTAAATGGTATGTGTATGCACAATGGACAGACACCTACTCCATGGAGCTAAAACCAACATCGGAGAGAATGGTCGGGAGAACCACTGTCTGTATATTGTTAGCCTCAACATGTGCTTCTTAATATAATCAATATGCGCAAAATGGCTATACAAGACACTCTCAATCGGATCGTGAATAGGATAGTGCCTGGTCGAGATCATCAGTGCGTTGCATAGTCACCATGGCCCAGTAGAGCTACCAACTGTCCATTTGTGGGATAACCACGCCCCGACGCCTCCAAGTTCAACAAGTGAACTACACTACACAATTCGCACCCGCACGAAGGTGTAATTCATTTCCTAGGCATTCCGCCTAACAACAAGTCATTTTGACTTTTATAATGTATAATCATATGACAATGAATTTAGGCATTCTGCCTTAACAATAAGTCATTCTGACTTTTACAATGTATGATCATATGTCAAATAAACATTTAATCTCATCAAAGAAACCATAACAAGATTAAGTTCATTAGCTCAACCGCATAATAACATTATGTCCAAATCATAAGGCATTTCAAACACAAGATTCTTAAAAATCATCCTTCATAAAGGTTAAAAGAAATTATAAGGTATTAATTTTACATTTCACTTCTCTTTTCTCATGAGTCCTAATGGCACTCTACTTGATTATGAACTCTCTTCCTCACCTATTTTTTCTCTCTTAAGGCTGAACTCTTCTCCAACAAAGTGTCTAAATTTTATCTTACCACTCACTCACCATTAAAATTCTCCAATTTAGTTCCTTTCTCTTCTTAATAATTAGGTTCAATTCAGCATAACATTTTTATCTTGGATACCCCATTTGGACCTCATGACCGCGGGCTTCCTAGAACACTAGGGCTTCAAATGTTTCAACTTTCACAAGTAATCTCAAGCAAATAAATCATATCAACCATCACAAATCTCACCAAGGTCACACATAGCACTAAATCACAAGAATCACATAAGGGAAGATTCACACAAAGCACGAAAAATCAACACAATAAAGTGAGTGATCCTCACATGGATCCCTCACTTTCCACACATAAATTTATGTGGAAATAGGTTTGCCCTAATGATTTAATATGTTAAGTTTTGATGATGACAAATATAAGACAAAAAGAATAATGCTTATGCTTTATAGTTGTGCTTAATAAATGACAAATGCATCACAAAAGAATGTTGATCATGTTACATAGATGTGCTTAATGAGATATATTGTATCATGCATGATTGTGTACTTTATCTAGTTATATTTCATGTAATAATCATGCAATGAGATATATGTAACATTCTTCATATAATATATCCAATAATACTTTATATGAGTCTTAATGAATTAATATTGGATTTGATTCTACTTAAATGAAAATGTACAAAATGTTCTTTGTTGCATCCTACATAGAGCATATCTATTTGTAATTGATAAATATCTTATTTGGATGTGTCTATGAAAGTCTTATATGCATGGTAGATGATGGGTGTCGAAACCAACAAATATAATCCTACTCTTTAAACAAAAATAATTTGCATATAGTGATGAGCATGGTCGAATCCACAGGGACTGGTAAAACTTACTTCTTTATAAAAATAATAAAATAAAATAAATAAAGGGGGTTGGAGTAGGAATCTAATAAGGTAATGAGCGCAAAAGTTAAATGATAAAATTCAATCAGGAGTAGAATCTTGCCCAAGGAATAATTTCAGTATTGGCTCATAGAATTGATCATTGATTCAAAGGTAAATTCTTGAATCCTTCAATAAATTGGTTATAGTTATTAACAAGCTCTAATTACCAATCTCTCCTTACCTTCTCGATAACCAAAATAAGCTCCTTGATTACTTCTCTTACTAATAAACAACCCTAAATAAGCTCTTAGGATTTAATTTATCGATAGCATTAAGATTTAGAGAGACCCAATTCTAGCCAACAAACACACAAGCTCGATTCATTTAGACTAGATTATATATCCACATAACATAAGCCGAATACCTTGTATTGACCCCTATTATTTTACCACTAGTTATTAGAATGATTAGACAATTACGAATCTAATGTCCCAATTACCAGTATATTATCTTGCTAATTGAAAAAAAGACCCTTTTTGCATCAATAAACAAAATAACAATCGATGAATAATCTCAGAAGATATATAAATATCAAAGAATAGAATAACAGAAGAAAATAATTAGATCTCACAATTCTTGAAGATCCAAACTTCAATTATCCTTGAACTAGAAAGAGGATTTAGTTGCACATGGCTTCCATGGAAAATACAAAGAAAAATAAAAACAAAAGTTATTGTCCCTTCTTCTTTTGCTAAAGCCCTTTCTAAAGTACCCTCACTCCCCTCACAAATTGGAGATAAAATCTAAAATTAATCTAGAAAATATAAATATGAAAATATCCTAAAAGATAATCTCACTAAATCAGGAAACAAAATCTAAATTAAAAACCTAGATAAAGAGTCAACAAAATCCTAAAATTTTAGGGATAATATTCTCATGATAACTTCCTAAAATAAAACTCTAAACAATCTTCCAGAGTATCTCAAAATTAATTGGGTGACCCGCGTATCATTAAAAATAGGATTTGCTGAAACGAATTCATTTCACTAGGCATGGGTTTAGGACGTGGGCACGCCTTGTTCTCCAACAAATTCCTTCACTAGGCGTGGGTTTAGGACGTAGGCACGTCTTGTTCTCAGACATCTTCTGGTTGCTCTATCATGCTCTTTCCTTGTCAAAACTCCATTTTGAGTCTATTTTAATCTAATTCTCCAACCTATCCCACAGAACACAAAATACAAACATGAGGTTGTAATTATAAGTATTTTACTAATCAAAACATAGGGAATTGACATGAAATATGTGTACATTATACATGCTATTAGTAGACTAACTAGAGTTATACATTTATGAATCATGCATATAAAGATATTGAACTATGAATTTGGACTAACTATGTTTGTTTAAGTGAGCAATACTTTATAGGATAGTCCAAGTATCAAGAGTGAGCATTGCGACAAGAAAGCAAAAAATCACAACTATGCTCAACTCAAGAAGAACGAAAATGATAAAGATGTTTCAAGCATTTGCAAGATTTGAAGAGAAGAAATTTATGGAAGCTTGGATTACATCAAGAATTGATGGTAGCAAAAGATCAAGTCCAACATCTTCAAGATTAGCTTATAGGACTTAGATCTTGTGTAAAGGTAAATGAGAATCACATTAAGCTTATATAAGTTTTAAATATCTTTACAAGTGTTTCTAAATGCTTAAATGCCCAACAAAATGTTTTTGGAAAGCTAACCTTGGTGGTATTTCAAATCTATGAAAATTAGTCAAGTTTATGTTTTGTAAAACTGACATTTAGTTACTCTTTTGATCATAACTTTAAAATTACTTTGATTTTTGTTGTGAAACTTCTTTCATATTAAAATAGACTCAAAGATCTTTCCGATGAGTGGTCATTTTTTTTAAACGAATAAGAAATGAAGAAGTTATGACTATTTAAAGTCAATTTTCAAAAATAGTCAAGTTTGAGTTTTGTAAAACTGACCTTTAGTTACTAATTTGATCATATATTTCAAAATACTTTGATTTTAGCTCTTAAACTTCTTTCATACTCAAAGATCTTTCCAATGAGTGGTCATTCGCTTTAATCGGATAAGAAATGAAGAAGTTATGACCTTTTTAAGTCAGTTTTGAAAACCAGAAATACTGTAATCGATTACACAAGTCCTGTAATCGATTACCACTTTGGCAGAAGCCATGAAATCGATTACCAGAAGTGTGTAATCGATTACCAAGTGCCCAGAAACGTTCCCAATGACTATAAATTGCTAGTTTTTATAAAAATCATTATTAAACACTACCAACGGCTATTTTATCATTTGGACTCTATAAATAAGTGTAGATTCAAGCATTTACACTTGGAGAAACTCTTGAACACTTGGTTTGATCCTTGAATCATCAAAATCATATTTTGAGCTTTAAAGTGTGAATCCTTTATACCCATTGAGCTTTAAATTATATTATCCACTCTTGAGAGAGTTTCTATTTTTTCTCTTCATCTTGAAATCATTGTAAGAGGGTGAGGTATCCCTCAAGAGAGAAAAGGGTGAGGTATCCCTTGTAGTGAGACTCAAACATAAAGGGTGAGGTATCCCAAAGGTGTTTTGAGTACTTTTGATTGTAAAAGTCATCAAGCACCTATAAAGCTTGAAGAATTAGAGGCTCTAGCACAAGGGTGAGGTATCCCAATGTGTGAGGAGTGCTCTTACATGTACAAAAGTTTTCCTAGCACATGTGAAGTCTAGGAGATAATGAAGAAAATCTCAAGTTAAGCTTGGGGACTGGACGTAAGCCACAAGTGGTTAGTGGCTAAACCAGGATAAATCTCAGTGTTTGCTCTTCTCAACTCTATCTATTTATATTTATACTTTAACTATATATGCTTGAGTTGATCTTGATATCTAGTTTATTTGCTTGATTTATCCTTTAACCCAAGTTGTATTTGAGTAATCCTTAATAGTCGTGCCTTTTCTATGCATGTTCCACTGCATTTATTAATTGAGTGATTTAAAATGCATAATTTGTCAAAGTTACATTAAAACTTGTCATCACCCAATTCACCACCTCTCTTGGGTAATGGTTACCATGGCTAATAAGTGGTATCAGAGCTTCACGCTCTGGTGAAATCTTAACCGCTTAGAGTTAAAGATCCTTATTTGTTGGCAACCATTAAAAGGTTTTTTCAAAATGAAAGGTTTTGAAATTGATAAACCACCATTCTTTGATGATGTGAATTTCGTTTATTGGAAAGTTAGAATGAAAATTTATATGTAATCTGTTGATCTTGATTTGTGGGATATTGTGCTTGATGGATTTACATGCAAATCAAAACATACTTGGAATGCTTATGATAAGAAATATTTTTCCTTGAACATTAGAACAATGCAAATCTTAAGAAGTAGTTTGAATGATGATGCTTATGCTAGAATTAAGAATTACTTTAGTGCAAAAAATATATGGGATGCTCTTGATGCTATTTATCTTGCTAATAATGATCTTGTGCATAAAGTTGTATATAGAAAGCAAGAAGAGCAAAAGCCATTGAAGGAAGCTTGTCATGGAAAATGTCCTCAAGAAGATGTTCAAAGTAAGAATATGAGCTCAATGCCTCTTGGTGATGATGGTGCTCAATTTGAAGAAGAGGTAAAGCAAAACAAAATTGAGAAAGAAGATATTCCCAAATTCTTGATGCATAACAATAGGAAGATGGTGATTCCCTTAAAAAGGACTTTGAGGTAAATAATGCTAAATCATATTATAGTCTTTCTTATGATGAGTTACAATGTGCATATAATGAATTGTATAATAGTTTATTGAATTTAGAAAATAAAAACTCATTTTGTTTAGAAACTATTTCCCCTATTGAAATTGAAATTGAGACTTTGAAAAATGAATATGCTTTTCTCAATGAGGAAATGCCTTTGAAATTTGAAACCTCAACTTTTTGTGAAAAGTGTATTGATTTAGAAAATCAAGTTGAGAACTTATCTTCTAAATTTGCCAAAGCTAAATGATTTTAATTGCTTACATTCTATGCTTGTTAATGAGAGTAAAATTAATGTTATTCCACATGAAAATTCAAGCAAGGCTTATAGCAAAAATAGTTTAGAATGTAATAACAACCAAAGGCTCAAGGTTTTCAAAAATGATCTTCAAAGGACCAAGCCATCATTGAATTCACTTGTTTGTAATTTTTGTGGTCATCTAGGACATATTTCTCATTTATGCAATTATAGAAGAAATTCTTATTTGAGAAATAATATGGTATGGGTTTCTAAAGATCTTAAATGCTCTAATACTAACATTCAAGGACCCAAGATGAAGTGGGTACCAAAATGTCCTCATAGTGTTTCAATTATGTAGAAAACTTCTCAAAAGGATGGACAAATTGGTCAAGTGAAAAAGGAATCATCAAGGAGAATGCTTCCAAAGCCCAATGGTAGAATTTTTTTATCAAAGAAGGAAGATGGCTTCAACCAAAGCTTCTCAAGCACAAAATGTGGAACTTGCAAAGTTCAAAACACCAAAAGAGAAGCAATGGATAAGGAAAAGGGTTTCCTTAATTACCAAGGCCAAGGTATCAAAATTTTCTACCTCTTATGCACATTCACTTGTAAAGTTAATGACTTTAAGGTATATTCCTTATAGGCCTTAGGTAAAGGATAGAACCATGTGTTCTTAGTAAAACTTGAATATTATGTTTAGCACATGATTATGCTTATTCTTATTGCAACATAAGGGTCTACAATGCCTAGGTATGCTTGCATGATGTTTGAAATTGCCTTGAGACATTTTGAAACTAATTTGAAAACTTTGAGATTAGCCCTTTACTGTCAAAAATGTAAAAATTAAATTTTAGTAAACTGATAATCGATTACAAGACCTTTGTAATCGATTACACCAACCCTGTAATCGATTACAAAGTTCTCAGAAAGTTAGTAATCGATTACACTAAATATGTAATCGATTACATGGATTCCAGAGGACTGGTAATCGATTACACACATATTGTAATCGATTACACAGGCTTTAAAAATGAGTTTTAGTGTGCAATAAGCCATATTTCTTCTGTTACTCACCTTTTCTCTTGTGATCAATCGAATTTTAGGCATTCATTATTGCTTTATATTTGGCCTAATTGATGATAATTGCACCCAATTTTATGTTTGAAGATGAGTTTTAGATGATTGGTCTTCATTGAGCTTAATTGTAAAAACTTCATTAATTTTCGGATTTTAACTCTTTTGACCTTTCTGTCTTGTGCAGGCTATAACTTGGGCTACAAATGTCATATTTGGATGATCTTGGTGTCCCCTGAAAGCGGAGACGAAGATACACAATTTTGAATCTAATGCAATTTTTCCAATTCAGCTGGATTTAGGGCGAAAACTGGGCCTCAAAGTTAGGATGCTGTTGCTGTCACAAAGCTTGGACCTTTCCTCAATGATTTGGGCCTAATTCTCTCAATTTAAGCCCAAATAAGGCAAATGATATGTCTATGAAAAGCTGTTTCAGAGGGCTACAGTATGGTCCAGGGGTAGATTAGGAATTATATAAGATTTTTCAGTTACAAATAGGTCAAGGCAGATTCTGAATTTACCTTTTGATTGTTATTGTTCAGTTTTATCTTATTCAGGCAGAAACCTCTTTTCATCTTCTCTATTTTTCGTCTTACCTTCTTTGTTGCGTTTTCATAATGGATATGGAAGGCTAAAACTCCAAATCAATCCAAGGAATTCAATGATTGTGGTTAGAGTTTTGAGTTCTCTTGTTTAATTTTTGAATTACGTTGTGTTCTTCCTCTTCTCCTCCTTCAATTGATTTGATTGAGATTTGAAATTGAAGTTAGAAGTAGGGTTGATTAATCTGATTCTAATGAAGAATAGATCATCGATTGATAATCTATGTTAATCTGAATTTGTTCCTTAATCAATCTTAATCAAGAATTGCGATTGTGATTCTGTTTTTGTTGATAAATCCTAGATGATTATCTAGTTAAATTCGAATTAACAGAGGTGAATGCAATGTAATTATATTCTCTTTGAACAATGATTAATTCGCCATTTGAATTGAAGACCTCGGATTGGTGTTTTCTTAATTGATTTTTCCTACAATTTGAATTCGTTTTGTTATTGAAATGAACAAAACCCCCTTACTTATTTTAATTGTTTTTTAATCGCTAACATACTTGAGAATCCGAATTGGTCCTTGGGAGATGACCTAGGTTATACACTATGCTATATTCTATTGTAAATCCTAGTCTATTTTGAGGCGAGTGCGACATCGCTGATCAAAATTTGGCGCCGTTGCCGGGGATCTATTTTCGGTTTCTTAGGTTTAGTAGGTGTTCCTAATAGTTGCTAATTTCTGTGCATTCGTTACTGATTCTGCTATCTATTGATTCTGTTGCATTCATCTGAGGAAGTGCAATATCGTTCATTGCAAATTCAAATTCGGTCTTTGTTGCATAATTCTGTTCTTCTACTGATAATTCTGTTCTTGTAACATCCCGAAAATTGCTTATTTTATTATAAATAATCATTTTATAATATTTGTGATTTTTGGTGATTTTTGTGAAATTTTCTGGAAATGTTGAATATTTTAATATATTCTCGTTTTGCGTATGCAACCTTGAGCGGAGCCGGGATAACGAAATGTTCTCCCTGAGGCTGGTAAACCTTGAACTGTCAATGCGTCGACGGGGGATCTTACTAAACCCGAGGTCGCACGGTTTGCGAGGTTTGCATTTTTCAAGGTTTTATCTGCTAGATAAAATCGCGGTATCATAAAATTATCGGATGAATAATAAAATATTATTTTCATCACTTGTAATTTTATTCACCGAGAAAATAATTCTACAGTGTAATTGATCATCTATCGATGTATTTAATTTGGAGACTAGCTTACCATACACTTTATCGAGGAGCGCGCGAAGCTTCTCAAGGAAGCTTCTTCCAACTATTATTTTATTATTTCTCTCTTCTCCTATTTTGTGCAAAGACGTTTGAATTAAGGGTCTAATTCATTTCTCTCCCATTCTCCTCATTCACGCTGGTCACTCTCCCTCACGCAGATCATTATTCACTCATCTTTCTCTCTTCTCTTTCACCCCACAAAGACAACACCATCCACCCACACCTCCGTTTTGTTCTTCCAAAACCGTCACACTCCCAAGACCCTTTCGTGTTTGGAGAACCACCATATCTGAGGAAAACATCTCCAAGGTCCTACATTTTCTTCATCTTCATCTTCTCCACTGTTGAAGCTTAAAGGTTGGAACTTTAAGCATCTCCTGGAAACTGAAAACGTGATTTCTGACCAAAAAGGAGCAGTTTTTCTTTGTGCTTCTCCAAGGTAAGAGGAAGACACTCCTCCTCAACCTATTTTAGCATTTAGGAATGTCTGTGATTGGTGTTGAGGGTCATTCTACTTTTGTATGTTATTTTGTATTGCATCTGTGCTATTTGATTGTTTGAGTTTTGAATATATATATATATCTGATTGTTTGAGTTTTGAATATATATATATATCTGGATGTATTGGAACGTGGAATAAGGAAGGGAATGAGTCCCGATTGGTTCTCGGATAGTTACGGTGTAGGCCAAGAAATTTGGAAACTTAATGAGAAAACTGGTAATAGTGCGAAATCTGGCCAAAATACGTCGAATGTGAAAACCTGGTCTTCTGGTGAAATGTTAAAATCCGTCGAGTATGAACTTCTGGCCAAACCTGTCGAATTTGATATCCTAATTACTTAGTGAAATGTTAAAATCCGTCGAGTATGAACTTCTGGCCAAACCTGTCGAATTTGATATCCTAATTACTTAGTGAAATGTTAAAATTCATCGAGTATGAACTTCTGGCCAAACCTGTCGAATTTGATATCCTAATTACTTAGTAAAATGTTAAAATCCGTCGAGTATGGACTTCTGGCCAAACCTGTCGAATTTGATATCCTAATTACTTGGTAAAATGTTAAAATCGTCGAGTATGAACTTCGGCCAAACCTGTCGAATTTGATATCCTAATTACTTAGTAAAATGTTAAAATCGTCGAGTATGAACTTCTAGCCAAACCTGTCAAATTTGATATCTTGATCACTTAGTAAAATGTTAGAATCCGTCGAGTTTAGACTTCTGACCATTTCCGTCGAATGTCAAAACCCGTCGAGTTTAGATTTCTGACCACCAAACACAATGTGAAAATCCGTCGAGTTTAGATCTTTGACCACTAAACACAATGTCAAAATCCGTCGAGTATGAATCCCGATCATGCCCGTCGAGATTGATCTTCCGACCAAAACCCGTCGAATAGAGTCCCTGGACACTTAGGAGAAAGCGCCCCAAAGTTAATAATCGTCGAGTTTGAGAGACAATGCCCGTCGAGTAGATGAATTTCTCTGCAGACCGTCGAAATTAGAGATTTCGACATGTGTTTCGTCGATTCGACACTTGGGAGATTTTCTCCAACGTCGACACCTATACCCGTCGAATTGAGGCTTTTTCGACCCTCCGGAGGGTTCGACAGCTTTGATCTTCGTTCGACGAACCCCCATCCGACAAAAATTGATTTCTTCCCAATCCTATTATAAAATGTTTTCCCCATTCTTTCCTCCTCCTGTTACATTATTCTTCATCGAATGGCAGCTTCAATTATTCATAAAACGTATTGTCTTCGTCGAATTCAAAAGTATACCTATCACCCAACACCTAGTAATTAAAATCTGTGACTCAGTTTGTGATTCCGACCGTGTATTTTCCTGGACCCAAAACCTTGGGACTAATAGAGGCATATTGATTATAAATAAATGGGATGACTAGAAATTACTTAGGGATGCATAAACAGGGAAGAACATGAGAGTGTGAGATTTTGAGATCTTAGAATAACCTTCTAAGGGCATATGAATAAATTACCTAAGAGGATTTAAGTTAACTAAGAAAATTCCTTTAGAGACAAACTCTGTAAGTAAAGCTAAACCTAAGTAAGAATTCATAATACGCTTTAAAATGTATTAATTTATTTAACAACAATATCATGCTATTGTGGGTCCATGTGGGTGACCATTGATTGGGTTAATTCTTACTTGGGCAAATTGTGACGTATGATGGAATAATATGTAATAATGATCATACATGATTATGCATAGAGTCTGTATGCATTGTGGATAAATCATATGACATGCATTTGAGGCATGATTGATCGAGTTGTCATGAGAAGCATGATAGAGTCATGCATTGCACAAAAGAACGAGAATGTCCGCTGGACTTTGTTAAGGCCGAGTTGCCTAGGAGTTGAATCACACCTTAGTGCGGGTGCGAATAGACACGTGGGGTCTGTAGATGACCTTGAGGGCGTCGGGGGCGCGGGCGTCTCGCGAGAGGGCGTGGTAGCTCCTCCTGGACCGTGGAGACAGACCGATACACACGCACCGACGATCCTAACTGGCCACAGTCCTATATCGAGATCTTGTGAGAATGCCGCTGTATAAAGCCTTGTTGCGCAAAATGACTGATTATTTTCTGGAAAGCACTTGTTTTTATGGCTGACGAGATACTAGCATGTCTCCCTGAATCATTCTCTCCGACTGTTTTGTGTCTAGCTCCATGGAGTAAGATTTTGATTATTGAGGGCACATGTGCATAGTGAGTCCATGAATTATCTGGCATACATTGTTATTATAATTGGAACTGTTGTATTCCTGATATATCCATATATATATATATGATTGCCTGAAACTGTCTGGTTGATTATAACTGCTACTAAATGTTTATTACCATTATTGCTATCATAAATGCTATGTGGGTGTCTTGCGCCGTTTGGTTTCTTGATGCTATGACTGGTAATGATGGTAGGATGTCTTACCTCTTTCTTGTACTTTTCTTGCTTTATGTTAATTTTTGGTTAAAGACTATAAGTGGGAACGAAGTTGGATTCCTTTGGATTTTATTGGTTTGACCTACTGCATTCGGTGATGCCGTCGCGACAGGAGCTCTTTTTGGGGTTTGTTCGAATTGTGTTCGCTTTGATACCAAGACCTGTAGAGTCGACTGGACCAACAAGCGTATGTGACATGCTGGGGATCTGACTTTAACCATGAAGAGGACTGCGATTGAAGACCTTATCTTGTATTTCTCACTACACCTTGGTGAGCAGGAATTGCCTCACGCATTCGGGATACGATGGAGTGCCCAACTCCTTAGTCGTAGATATATTATGGGTAGTTTATATTTTATTTTGCATTACCTATATAAAGTGTATTTTGAGTACATGTATGCTTCAAGGCAATTATCCAGACTTAAATGTTATAAATTGAGTACATATTATAATTCATAATTTAACTGGTTGTATATGTAACTACTCATTCGTGGCTCCTATTTTCCTCATATGAGAAATGTTTAATATTTATGGTAAATTTATTGTTTGACAATGTTAGCACGCTGACATTTAGTGACCGTGACATAATGACGATTGTACATTGGTTATTAAATCGAGGGGTGTTCTGATTCGCTCATCGATAATTACGTTCGCTCATGATAATTTTGTTCTCGCTCGATTTTGAGTATCTTTGAGTAATTCTACATAATTACGTTATCTTTGCATAATTTTTCTGTGCGCATAACTCAAGAGAAGCGCATAATTAACTGCATATTCTGCACTGCAGTTCGCTATTCTCACGCATAATTGTCATTCTGCTGCATATTCTGCTCTACTGATTCTGCTACTGCATAATTCTATTTTTATTATTGTTCCATTGTCTGCATAACATATTGTTCAATTCTGGTATAACACACTAGTCTATTGCATTGCATTTTGTAAATCATTGGATTTTCGTGTTACTGTTCCATTGGTGTTTTACTGTTCCATTGAATTTTGCTGCATTTGATGACTTCTGTGAATGTGCATTGCTTCACTCAACACCATTTATACTTCTGTGGCACAAATAACACATTCATCTGCTACGAAATTCTCTGCATAATCTGCTGAGCTGAATTACCTGGTTTGCTGCATAACCTGCTGCGGTTACTGTTCCATTGGTCTTTCTGCACCACATTCAATTTTTGCATGTCATTTTGCTGCATTTGAGCATCCATATACTTCATTATTGACATTTGAAAGTTCTCATCTTCATTCTTGAGTTTTTCCTCTAGTTTCACTTTTGAGTTTCACTATCTTCCCATTTTTTCTGAACTCAAAAAGGGACTAGTAGACAGGAATTGTACTTGCGATGGAATTTTGAGATGAAACTTGGTCCCCAAAGGTAAACCATCATTCTAAGCAAACTGATCCTAAAGGATCAGTCCTGCATAATTTGGCCAAATTCCATCGTTTGGTAGGGTTTTTGAGCATATTTAGGTGAGACAATGGCATTTTTGTAATTTTTGGCTAATCAAACATGCTCAGAATGAGCTGAAAATTGGTGGGCTGAAGGAAAATGGCCTTCTCCACAAGGTTCACTGTTTCGCCGTGAGGTCCACCCTGGTTTGCTCTAATTCCTTCATTTAGACCACTTTTTCATTTTTTGAAGTTTTTTCATTGCATTTTTGAGTTCCATTTTAGTGTAGTTTTAAGTGTGTGGTGGTCCCATATTTTTTAAAAATCATTTGGTAGGTCAACTAGATTTATTTTGGTGTATTTCTAGTGTTGGATTTTCCATTTTGCTGTTTTGTTGTTTTCAAGTTTTGCATGTTATATGACTAGGTCTAATCCTGGTTATTTGCATAATTTTGATCCTGAGATAGATAGGACCTTTCATACCTTGCATAGGTTCAATAGATCTGATTCTGCATTTGTTGAGCATATAGGAAGTAGTGATTCTACACATACTTATCATACTAGTGATTCTGCTTCTGAAATTTCTGATTCTGCACTTTCTGTCATTAATCCATCTTTCAATTCTGATTCTACTGAGTATACTGAGCATACTGAGTATACTGAGCATACTGAGCATACTGAGATTATGGATAATAGAACCTTGAAGGAGCTGGCTGCTCCTGATGTTACATATCAGTCTTTATGCATTCAGTATCCTGATGTTGATGTTCCATTTGAGCTTAAATCTGGATTGATTCATTTGCTGCCTAAGTTTAATGGTCATGCAGGAGAAGATCCTCATAAGCACCTCAAGGAGTTCCACATTGTGTGTTCTACCATGAAGCCTCAAGGCATCTCAGAAGATCACATCAAACTTAGAGCATTCCCTTTCTCATTACAGGATCTTTGCTAAGGACTGGCTTTATTATTTGCATCCAAGATCGTCACTATTTGGAATGATCTTAAGAGGTCGTTTTTGGAGAAATTCTTTCTGCATCAAGGGTGCATCAATCCAAAAAGAGATATGTGGCATCGTGCGTTTGATAGAGAATCCTTGTCTCGAATACCGGGAAAGATTCAAGAAGATGTGTGCTAGTCTGTCTCACCATCGATTAGTGACCGATTACTAATCCAAGTATTTTTATGAAGGTTTTCGCCTATGGATAGGAGCATGATTGATGCTGCTAGTGGAGGAGCATTGGTAGACAAGACCCCTATGGCTGCAAGAGAATTGATTGAGAATATGGCCACTAACTCCCAACAGTTTGGCACCAGAAGTAACTCAGTGGTATTGAGTAGAGGTGTCCACGAAATTGAGGCAACTTATGCTGCAGATCATAGGAAATTGGAAAGCAAAATTGATGACCTTGCATCCTTGGTGAGGCAATTGGCTGTTACTCAACAGCAGCAGACTGTGCGCAAAGTAGCTCTGCCGAGTATGTGGAATACGTGTTTCGCCGATCATCAAACAGATGCTCGCCCTACATTGCAAGAGGTTGATACCGATGGTACCCCCTGGCCTATGCAAAGCAAACATCTACAATAATAGGCCTCAAAGAAGAAGAACCACGAGTTATGATCTGTCCTCCAACAGATATAACCCAGGATGGAAAAATCATCCAAATCTGAGGTGGGGAAATACCCCTACACAGCCTGCCCCTACTTAGTTTAGGCAGCAGCAGCAGCAGCTACCCTTCCAGCCCACTGCAGGACCTAGCAGACCATACCAGCCACCTTTCATGCAGCAGCAAAATTAGCAGCAGCTTGTTACAGTCCCTCCTAAATCCGAGCCAACCTTGGAAGAATTGATGAAACAGATGGCTGTGAATAATTTACAATTCCAGCAGAGGACAGAAGCTACCATTCAGAATTTGGAGAATCAGATTGGGCAACTTGCTAGTTCTATGAATCAATTACAGTCCCAAGATTCTGATAAACTTCCTGCACAAACTGTGGTAAATCTAAGAAATGTGAGTGCCATCACTCTAAAATCTAGTAAGAATGTTGATGCACCAAACTGTGGGTTGCAACAAGAATCAGATAAGGAGAAGCAAGCCTTGCCAGAAATTCCATGTAGCAGGAAAAATACGAATCCAGATTCTGGCCCCATTCCTGTAGTCACAGCTGAGCAGTCTATTCCATTACCATTCCCTCAGAGAGTTATGTAGCCTAAGAAGACTTTTGAGACTGACACAGATAAGGAGATCTTGGAGACATTTAGGAAGGTTGAGGTGAACATTCCTCTCATTGAAGCAATCAAGCAGATTCCAAGATATGCCAAGTTTCTTAAGGATTTGTGTACTCATAGAAGGAGACTGAAGGGAAATGAGAAGATCAGCATGGGAAGAAATGTGTCTGCACTCATACAGCCCACAATGCCCCAAAAATGCAAGGATCCAGGGATTTTTACTATCCCATGCACCATAGGCAGTAGCAAATTTGAAAATGCCATGTTGGATTTAGGTGCTTTAATTAATGTTATGCCTATGTCAGTGTTCAACTCTCTTGCTCTTGGGCCCTTGCAGAATACGGGAGTTATTATTCGGTTGGCAAACGGGAGTAATGCATACCCCGCCTGGACTCATTGAGGATGTCCTTGTTAGAGTAAATGATTTGATTTTTCCCTGAGACTTCTACATTCTCGGATATGGATGGAGAATCCGAATCCAAGCAAGGCTCCCATCATTCTTGGTAGACCCTTCCTCAAACCGCGAACCAAAATTGATGTCCATGCAGGCACTCTTTCTATGGAGTTTGGAGAAAATGTGGTTAGATTTAACATCCTGGATGCCATGAAGCACCCCATGGAAGACCATTCAGTTTTCCATATAGATTTGCTGGCTGATGTAGTTGATGATGGCTTTTCTGAGCTCTATGCTGCTGATCTTCCATCCTTTTCTGATTTTGATGATACCTATACATGTGATGCTTGTACTGTTTCAGAAATGTGCAGTGCTTGTACTGAGATTGCTTCCTGCTTACATGGTGATCTTGATACAGATTGTGTGGAGTCAGCATGCAGTAGTGTGATTGCAGCAAGTACCTCTGAATCAGATTTCGTTGGATTGCAGGCTGTAAACACAGCCACTTCCACCAGGGTCCTTCCATCTGTAGTGCAGCCACCTGCCCTAGAGCTTAAGCCACTCCCAGAGCACCTTAAGTATGCATACTTAGAGGAGGATAAGCAGCTGCCAGTGATCATTTCTACTGCCCTCCATGCTGACCAGGAGGAGAGGCTGCTGCAAATTTTGAGGAAGCATAAGAAAGCTATAGGTTGGACCTTAGCTGACCTTCCTGGCATTAGTCCTTCCATGTGCATGCACAGAATATTACTTGAGGATGGTGCTAAACCAGTGAGACAACCACAGAGGCGACTCAACCCTTTGATCCTTGATGTGGTAAAGAAAGAGGTGACCAAGCTTCTGCAAGCAGGCATCATCTATCCTATCTCAGATAGTACTTGGGTGAGTCCAGTTCAAGTGGTTCCAAAGAAATCAGGAATCACAGTAGTGAAGAATGATCGTGATGAGCTGATTTCTACTAGAGTCCGAGTAGTAGCTGGAGAGTTTGTATTGATTACAGGCGGCTCAACCAAGCGACAAGAAAGGATCATTTTCCTTTGCCCTTTATCGATCAGATGCTTGAGCGCTTGGCTGGAAAGTCTTTCTACTGCTTTCTTGATGGCTTTTCAGGGTACTTCCAGATCCATATAGCACCTGAGGACCAGGAGAAGACCACCTTCACTTGCCCTTTTGGCACTTTTGCTTACAGGAGGATGCCTTTCGGCCTATGTAATGCCCCTGGAACTTTCCAGCGATGCATGGTAAGTATCTTTTCAGACTTTTTAGAGGATTGCATTGAGGTATTTATGGATGATTTCACTGTTTATGGTTCCTTCTTTGATGCCTGTTTGGACAGTCTGGATAGAGTCTTGCATCGATGCATTGAGACTAACCTTGTTCTTAATTATGAGAAGTGTCATTTTATGGTAGAACAGGGCATAGTCTTGGGCCATATCATCTCTCAGAAGGGTATAGAAGTAGATCCTGCTAAAATTGATGTTATTTCCCAGTTGCCTTACCCCTCTTGCGTGCGAGAGGTTCGTTCTTTTCTTGGCCATGCAGGTTTCTACAGGCGGTTCATTCAGGATTTCAGCAAAAAGGCCCTTCCCCTGTCCAACTTGTTGCAGAAAGATGTTGCATTTGATTTTGATGGCAAGTGCAAAGAGGCTTTTGATTGCCTCAAAGGAGCTTTGACCACCACTCCCATCATTCAGCCACCTTTGTGGACGCTTCCTTTTGAACTCATGTGTGATGCATCTAACTATGCATTGGGAGCTATCCTTGCACAGAGAATTGGCAAATCGCCTCATGTCATTTCATATGCTTCTCGGACTTTAGATGCTGCACAGGCTAACTATACTACCACTGAAAAAGAGTTGCTTGCCATTGTATTTGCACTTGATAAGTTTAGATCATATTTGCTTGGCTCTAAAGTGGTTGTTTTTACTGATCATGCAGCATTAAAATTCTTGTTGAAGAAGGCAAATTCGAAGCCTAGATTGATTAGATGGATGCTGCTTCTCCAGGAGTTTGATTTGGAGATTAGAGATAGGAGTGGCGCAACGAACTTGGTGGCAGATCATTTGAGCAGGATAGAAAGAGTTGTTGACCCTTCTCCTATCAGAGATGATTTCCCAGATGAGCAGCTCATGCAGCTGCATGATACCCCACTTTCTCCCTGGTTTACTGATTTAGTTAATTACTTGGTTGCATCTGTTTTTCCTCCTCATGCATCTAGATCACAGAAAGATAAACTTAAGAGTGATGCTAAATATTATGTGTGGGATGATCCATATTTGTGGAAGTTTTGTAGTGACCAGGTGATTCGCAGATGCATACCTGACCATGAGATCCAGTCTGTTCTTCATTTCTGCCATGCTGCTCCAGTTGGAGGTCACTTTGGACCACAGCGGACCGCTAGGAAGGTGCTGGATTCTGGATTCTACTGGCCTACCATTTTCAGAGATGCCTATCAGGTTTTCAGTACTTGTGAGCAGTGCCAGAGAGCAGGAGTGGCTATCACTCGCCGACAGGAGATGCCCCAGCAGCCCATTCTGTTCTGCGAGGTTTTTGATGTTTGGGGTATCGATTTTATGGGCCCTTTCCCTGTTTCTTTTGGTTTCTCTTATATTGTGCTTGCAGTTGATTATGTTTCTAAATGGGTGGAGGCTAAGGCCACCAGGACTAATGATGCTCGAGTTGTTGTGGATTTTGTCAGGTCTAACATATTTTGCAGGTTTGGAGTGCCCCGAGCTATCATTAGTGACCAAGGGACTCACTTCTGTAACCGGACTTTGGAGGCTTTGTTTCGGAAGTATGGGGTCGTGCATAGAGTGTCCACTGCATATCATCCCCAAACCAACGGGCAGGCTGAGATTTCTAACAAAGAGATAAAACAGATTTTGGAGAAGATGGTGCAGCCAAATAGGAAAGATTGGAGCCATCGGTTAGAAGATGCTCTTTGGGCTCATCGTACCGCTTACAAGACACCTATAGGGATGTCTCCTTTCAGGGTTGTCTTTGGTAAACCATGTCACCTTCCGGTGGAAATAGAGCATCGTGCATATTGGGCAGTGAAGAGTTGTAACTTAGCATTTGACCAGGCCAGTTCAGAGAGGAAGCTTCAATTGCAACAACTGGAAGAACTACGCTTGGAGGCTTATGAGAATTCAAGGATCTATAAGGAAAAGACTAAGCATTTCCATGATAAGCTGATTTCTAGGAAGAAGTTCTCCATTGGCCAAAAGGTGCTTTTGTTCAATTCTCGCCTTAAACTCATGCCCAGGAAAGCTCTGCGTTCTAGGTGGGATGGTCCTTTTGTTGTCACTAGCATCTTCCCTTATGGTGCAGTGGAGATTTCGCATGAAGCCACCAATAAGAGTTTCAAGGTTAATGGCCACCATCTTAAGCCCTTTCTTGAGAGCCCTGCAAGCCCAAAGATCCTGTAGAGGAACTCTCTTTGGCAAAGCCCACCTTTCCCCAAGTGCAAATCTTCCCACCATGATAAGGGTGTTTTCTTCCTTTGCTCTTTTATTTCACTTGTCTACTTGTCTTTCAATTTGTTTTGCCATTGAGGACAATGTGTGATTTAAGTGTGGGGAGGGAATTTTTTGTTTTTGTTTTCTTGTTTCTGTTTTGCTATTTTCTTTTCTGTTTTTGTTTCCATTTTCATTTTCTATTTTCTTTGTCATGCTATTTTCTATTTCTCGCTATTTCTATTTTCTTCTGTTTTTCCAATTTGTCATACAATTCTACCTGTTTCTATTTTGTTATTTTCTAAATTCTGTTTTCATTTTCTTGTTTGCTATTTTTCGATGTTTCTCATTTGTCATACTATTTTTTGTTTCTCATTGTTTATGTTTTTACTTGTTTTCCATTTTCGTTGTCTTCTTGTCTTACATTTTTGCTGTTTTTTGTTTTGCTTTGTTTTTGTTATGTTGTTTTTGTTCTATTTTTCATTTCTTTGTCATGTCTTGTTTCTCATTTTGATTTATTTTCTGTTTTGATTTGTTTTCTATTTTTATTTTTATTTTCTATTTGCATTTTCATTTTGCTATTTTTAATTTGTTTTTGTCCATTTTAATTCTGTTTTGATCCTTTTTGCATGCCTTTCATTGAATGTCTTGGTTTGTACAGGTTGTGAATAATTTCATCATTCTTAGTTAGAGGTTTCTTGACATGATATAATATTTTTCTTGCATTTTTTGTTTTGCAAGCTGGCATTGAGAATTAAAGTGTTGAATCATTTGTGATAAGCTTGTCCTTGGTGAGATTTTGGACTTTAATCATTCTTGCATTATGCCATTCTCTTTTCTTTCTTGTGTGATCTTATTCATGATTGTTGGTGCTCTAGAACTTGACTTGATTCTTTTTGAAGCTCATTGTTCACATGCATGTATTGAGATGATTGAGGCCTTCTTTCTTTATTTAGCTACTTTGGCCAAATAGCCAACCTTGCATCATTTCCCTTTGTTTAACCCCCTTGAGCCTACTTGCCTATTCTTTGTTTTAGTTCATTTTGTGCCTTATGTGAAAAACCATGATTTTACCTTACCTTAGGGAATGGAAGAGCATTGCATTGGTTCATTTCATTGGAGGAGCTCTTTTGGCTTGTGGGTAGAAGTTCAAGTGTGGGGGTTATGTAATTGATTTGCAATGTGCAAGGTGTTCAAAAAAAAAATAGAAATAAAAAAAAAGGAAAAAAAACAAAATTAAGAGAAAGAAAAAGAAAAGAAAAGAAAAATAAAAAAAATGAAAAAAAATGAAAAAAAAATGGTTCTAGAAAGGTTGTGAAAGGCAAAAGGAAAGGTGATCAAAGTAAGAGAATTTGCATTACTTGTCATTTGAGTTCCTCTCATTGCTCTTTTATTCTCTTGGGTGCTTAACTTGCCATATCCATATTGTTCCTTCCCTTACCTTGGCCCCATTACAACCTTGAATAAAGTCCTTTTGATCTTTATTTGCATGTGTTTCAAGTGGTGAAAATTAGAGACTTGTCAAGCTTATGGTAGTACTTGCTTTCATGGGTGCCTTGAGTGTAAATACAATCCTAAACACTTGAGAGTATAGTATGCCTAGTGAGGATCCTATCACTTTTGGTTCATCATTTGATTCGATTTGTCTTCTTGCTTGCTTGAGATGTTGAGGGATATATTCATGTTTCTCTTGACTCCTTGATACTTTGGATGTTTGAATCTTGATCACTACCTTGCATTCTTGCAATTCATTGGAAGGTATGTTGTTTTTGTGTGCTTGTGAAGAAACCCCTTTTAGTTCAATTTTAAATTTTGCCCAGGAGTGCAAAGGTTCAAGTGTGGGGGAATATGATTAATCGAATTTTAGGCATTCATTATTGCTTTATATTTGGCCTAATTGATGATAATTGCACCCAATTTTATGTTTGAAGATGAGTTTTAGATGATTGGTCTTCATTGAGCTTAATTGTAAAAACTTCATTAATTTTCAGATTTTAACTCTTTTGACCTTTCTGTCTTGTGCAGGCCATAACTTGGGCTGCAAATGTCATATTTGGATGATCTTGGTGTCCCCTGAAAGCTGAGACGAAGATACATAATTTTGGATCTAATGCAGTCTTTCCAATTCGGCTGGATTCAGGGAGAAAACTGGGACTCAAAGTTAGGATGCTGTTGCTATCACAAAGCTTGGACCTTTCCTCAATGATTTGGGCCTAATTCTCTCAATTTAAGCCCAAATAAGGCAAATGATATGTCTATGAAAAGCTGTTTCAGAGGGCTACAGTATGGGCCAGGGGTAGATTAGGAATTATACAAGATTTTTCAGTTACAAATAGGTCAAGGCAGATTCCGAATTTACCTTTTGATTGTTATTGTTCAGTTTTATCTTATTCAGGCAGAAACCTATTTTCATCTTCTCTATTTTTCATCTTACCTTCTTTGCTGCGTTTTCATAATGGCTATGGAAGGCTAAAACTCCAAATCAATCCAAGGAATTCAATGATTGTGGTTAGAGTTTTGAGTTCTCTTGTTTAATTTTCGAATTTTGTTGTGTTCTTCCCTCTTCTCCTCCTTCAATTGATTTCTGATTGAGATTTCAAAATTGAAGTTAGAAGTAGGGTTGATTAATCTGATTCTAATGAAGAATAGATCATCGATTGATAATCTATGTTAATCCGAATTTGTTCCTAAATCAATCTTAATCAAGAATTGCGATTGTGATTCTGTTTTTGTTGATAAATCCTAGATGATTATCTAGTTAAATTCAAATTAACAGAGGTGAATGCAACAGAATTATATTCTCTTTGAACAATGATTAATTCTGCCATTTGAATTGAAGACCTTGGATTGGTGTTTTCTTAATTGATTTTTCCTACAATTTGAATTCGTTTTCTGTTATTGAAATGAACAAAACCCCCCTTACTTATTTTAATTCTGTTTTAACTGCTAACATACTTGAGAATCCGAATTGGTCCTTGGGAGATGACCTAGGTTATACACTATGCTATATTCTATTGTAAATCCTAGTCTATTTTGAGGCAAGTGCGACATCGTCGATCAAATGTACTTAATGATCAATAATTAACCTCTATCGATTCAAAATTGGTGTATACCAAAAAAAGTACTTTGAATTGTGTTGTAGGGTGACCATTAGCTCAAGCATGTAAATGAAGTGAAATACAACCATGCTACATGAGGTTGGGAAAACTTAAAATTGTCCAAGTTCTCCAAAAGTGATGAAAACATAAAAAGAATGATATGGAGAACCACAACATTCTCAAGGAGCCTTGAGGCATGGAAGTTGGAGTCACCTACAAAAACTCAAAGAGTACACTTTTGGTGACATCAATCTCTTATCCTTATTTATTCTTTAAATTAAATATCATGTGATATTTGGATAAGTAGAGTTTTGTTTTTATGCATTAACATGCCTTAAGTTGTGTTTTTCTAGCATTATGTGTAACACCCTTTCTGGGGATGTCACATTTATGATGCAGAAAAATAAAAATAAATAAAATCCTTACCCAAGTTATAAAAACATTTGATACTTAAGTAATATTTGTGATATATGTATATATATATATATTTTTTTCCTTTTATAGTTATTACGTTAAATAAAATAACATGGAACACCAAATAAAACAAAACATGATTACACCATAATATACATATGATTCTTGTCTCAAGTACATAATTAATTTACAACTATTAACATTCAATAGAAACAAGAAAAGACAAGTATACTACTCAAGCATAACACCTAAGATATGAGCCCTCGTCATAAGACAAATTCCTTAGTTAGAATGTCTTGACCGATAGAAATTCGACCCAAAAGTGTATCGAAATTCTCTCTAGGAGTATAGTGAAACTCGTCCCACAACTCCCTAATAGGTAGAATAATCTCTACGAAAGCAACCGTGTAACGTGTAGTAACCAACTCTGCCGAGTCCTACTTACTGATAAGGTCACGTTACTTGTACTCTATGTGTCCTGTGTCCCAGTGGACATACCAAGCCTCAGCGCCTTCGAGAAATTGTAGCCTAAAGAAACCTAATTGATCTCGCCTTGCCGCCATTGTAGTCTTCAATGATGTAAACATAAAGTAGAAACAGACAGAACAATACAATAAAGAGGTGAGACAATCTACACCATTACCCGCATGGCAATAAAGAAAACGACAATACAAACAGATATTACAACCACAAGCAGATATTACAATAACACATATTATTTTATCATATACAGTAAAGTAATTTAATACATCATGCATAATATATCTAAGCAATAGATCATGCATTTTATCACAGTTTATAGTAAGCAGTAAAATACAAATAATGTATGAACAGTAAAGTGCAGATAATGCATGAACAGTAAAATGCAGGTAATGCATGAACAGTAAAATGTAGGTAATGCATGAACACACACTGACTCGTTCCTACTCCATGGAGCTAAACACGAATATCTGAGAGAATGATCCGAATAGAAACTAATAATACTTTATGGCTGCCCAACCAAACTATTGCACTGTCAAACGTCGTGTCTATAGCCCACAGTCCAAAACATCGTGTAGCAGTACACAGTCCAAACATCGTGTACCACAGGCATAGTACTTATTAATCTCCTCAAGATCTCGATTAAGAATAGTGCTTGTCAAGATCATTAGTGTGTTGCCCGTTACCACGGCCCAGAGGTGCTACCACTGTCCACATATGGGATCCTCCGCACACTAATGCCTCCAAGTTCATAAATGAACCACACTACGCTTATCACACCAATTACGGTGTAATTCACCTCATCAATCAATCGCCAATTATAAACCAAATTGGCACAACACTCTAAACATGATCTAAAATTACAAAAATAACCTTATAAACCAAATTTTTCATAATTACGAAAAATTACCAAAATTACCAAAATACCCTTAGTCACAAAATACC
The DNA here is from genome assembly GCA_029884595.1 of Ormosia semicastrata. Lineage (NCBI taxonomy): Eukaryota > Viridiplantae > Streptophyta > Magnoliopsida > Fabales > Fabaceae > Ormosia > Ormosia semicastrata. The sequence continues at coordinate 48,527,661 of JAQQTO010000060.1, forward strand.
AAAATATAGTACGTCCCCTCGACAAGTACTACATCTCAACAAGATATAGCACGTCCCACCGACAAGTACTATACCGCAACATGTCTGGGTCCACCACTTTGGCCCGACAAAGAAACCGATAGTATTTTTGATCGCGTAGGAATTTTATCGCATTTTCACAATCTCGTTGTTTTCACAAATGTTTTAAAATCGTGTAAACATATTTTGACATTTTTAAACATCGCAAAATCTTTTAAATCATTTTCTCAATCGCGTAGGATTTTTAATTCATTTTCTTAACCGAATAGCTTAAAATTATCATTTTTAATATGTGTAAAACTATATCTAATACTTTTAAAATACGTAATGTATTTTCCTTGTGTTCTAAATATAGTATGGAATCTTTTCATTTTAAGCGTCGATTTTAGTAAATTTTGGCGTATTTTGCCTATAAAATCAAAGTATAAGGTATTTTTAACATTTTCCTCTAATTATAGTTTATTTTATTTTTACCCAATAATTTCACTTGAAACTTACTAACGCGCTTTAAAATTAATAGAATGAGCTCTACGTTAGTATTTTTCAAGCGTTGATTTAATTCTTATTTAAACTAAATTCTACTAAGTTAAAATTCTAAGATCTGAATTAATTCCTTTGATTTTCTCAATTTGTTTAATAAAATTATTACCTATCCTATCTTAGAAAATAAAATGGAATGTTGGCCAAATAAAAAAAAAATAAAATGATGTTTGATTATACACTAAATGGCATGTTGGCCATAATTAACTTAAATCATTTTTAATTTAATTATTTTACCTAGATTACTCAAATTAGTAATTTAGAAAATTGCTGAGAACATTTTGGTTCTCTTTTTGGATGTAAGGTCGTGAGCCTCATAGTGTATTCTTTGGAATACTCATGCATTTCGTACATGTTATTCACATCCTACTTTAATAATTATATAATTATAAACACATACAATTATTAAATCACATATAATATACATACAATATATTTAAAGCCATAAACATGCATAACAAAAATAATAAAAGCTATAATCATGCATAGCAAAATAAATCACAAATAAGAAAGCATTTAAACAATCACAAAAATAATAAAAAAAACATAAACAATCACACAATAATAATACAAGCAATAAAACAATCACACAAATGAATCCTTATGGATTCTACACACACATACAAATCCATTTTCTCATCACCATACAAGGTTGATGAGATTAAATCTCCTCTTACCTCTTGTAGACAAATTAATCGGTAAGATCTCCTCCTTTCCTCTAAATTTCGTACAAGCTCCAAAATAATTCCTAAAATTCTTAAATAATTAGTAAAAACACATACAAGGTACAAAATAGAGAAACCATGGAACAAGCATGGTTAGAAAAATTAAAAATTCAATTTTGAACCATAGAAACCAAACTTACCCTTAAGGAAGTAAGCAAGAAGTGGAATTTTAGGCAAGATAGAGTAGGAATTTGGGAAAAGTTTGTGAATGAAAGATGCTTAGAATAGTATTTGGCTTTAGGAAATATGGTTAGATAAAATTATAGATGTTTGGTAGTGTTAGTATAGGTGTGGGCGAATTGAGTGAGAAGAAAAGGAAAGAGAAGTGCTCTTGGTTCTTTGGTGTTTTAGAGAGAGAAATTGGATATCTAAGAGTGATAAGAGTGAAAATAAAAGTGAGGAATGATTGAAGTGAGGCTGCTGCCGTGGGGTGCTATTTGGGTGGCTTAAGTGATAAGCTTTGCATGGAAAATATCACAAAAGTGTGCACATGGCCAAGCACATGGCTTATGTCATGTTGGAAGCTTCTTGATCCTTGGAGAACCAAGCCAACTAAGGCTCCTTGTCTGCTGCCTCACAGCCGTGAAATCCTCCTCCATTTAAGTATTAAATTGCTTTCCATTTATATCTAATTATATGCTAATTAAATAGATAATTAATTTGTTAAATATCCTAATCAATTTAGATTAATATTCTAATAATATAACTAATTAGTTTAATATATTTTAACATATATTATAACCTTTAATCAATATTAGGATATCTAATTAATGTTTAAATTATAATTAATTAGGAATTAAACTAGTTCTCTTAGTTTGCTAATTAAGTAATTAGATTAGTCAAATTAGAATTAATTAGCTACTAATTAAATTCAAGCCTACAATTGTTGACTTAATCCTAACCCTTGGTTCATCTTTAATCCTTAGCCCTAGATTAGATCTAAGGTAGATATTACTTGGTCATAAACCTATCTTTCTAATCTCACCATTGATTAGATCAACGGCTAAGATTAAAGCTTCTAAAGTAAGCTTTATAATCCAATGGTTCACAAAGAAGTCAATGCTTCTTTTGTTGACTCTTTCTAATTGGTTTAGAAAGTCAAGCCATCCATTTTGACCATTTCCTATTGGTTTAGATTTCTACCCAGTCAGCATCGTTGACTGTTACACTAAACGTGGGCCCCACGAACTTTTTCGGGTCCACAAATAATTTTTCTCTTGTTTTTGAGACAGTAGGTATCCTGTTGAATAAAATAATATTATAAAAATATAAAATTATTTTATTGTACAGTTAAATCCAAAAATTACGAGATTAATATATATATCAATCAATTGGGTTTAGTAAGATCCCCACTCAATTAATTAAAATAAGATTTATCAGGCCGAGAAAATTTTTATTTTCTTAGGTCGGAGTAAATCACATACAACAATCAAGTACACTCACGGAGCAGTCAAATTAAATTTTTGCTCGCTCAGAATTCACAAAAGCAAGACAAATCGGGACTATATTGTAATTATCCCAAAAGTTGGGGTGTTACAACTCTCCCTACTAAAAAGAATTTCGTCCCAGAAATTCATCATACATCAAAACAATTGAGGGTATTACTCCCTCATCCTATCTTCTAGCTCCCATGTAGCTCGCCACTACATCGTTCTAAACTAGTTTAACTAATGTGATCTCCTTTCCTTGAAGTTGCTTTGTCCTTCGATCTTCAATCTTGGCTGAAAACGTCTCATAGGCTAGATTCTCCTTCAGTTGTACAGTGTTTGATTCGATGACGTGAGTCAGATTAGAAATATATTTCTGTAGTTGTGATACGTAAAATACATCACGAAAATTCGATAAGAATGGTGGTAGTGAAATCTGATAAGCTACCAGATCTATCGATGAAGCATTTGATACAGCCCGATAAACTCCAGAGTAAGCTTCCTTGACTTAATCACTCGTCTAACTCCAGTCATTGGGTGTCACACGTAGAAATACATGATCACCTCCTTCGGATTTCAAGCGGTCTCTATCTTTTACCAATATAACTCTTTCGTAGCGTCCGAGTTGTCTTCATCTTGTCTTGGATCATCTTCACTTTCTCAGTTGTCCGCTGCACAAATTCCGGTCCTACAATCTTACTTTCACCAGTATGATACCAACGCAATAACATTCTACAGCGTCTCCTATATAACGCCTGACAGGGTGTCATCCCTATGCTCACAAGAAACTATCGTTGTATGTGAACTCTGTCAATACTAGAAATTCATCTCAACAAGTCTTTTGAAAATTCTAACTATTCGTCTCTTCTTGATATCCAAGTCCCTCTTGATTGAACAGTACTTCAAGCCTTTGAAATTATTGTGAATTTTATAAGAAAGAAAACGTCTTGATTTTCCTTGCAACACAACTATCGCGTATCCTAAAATGTAAATCGGATTATTCTTCTCACGCACGTTCCACTGCCTTGAAGCATACGCCACGACCTTTCGATTTGATCTTAACACTCAATCCAAATCCACGAGTTGAACTCCTTCTAACGAATTTACATTTGACTAATTTTCGCGCATAACTCCTTCTTCTTCTTCAAAATTGAAGAACTGCATTGAGATCTTCAAAGATGTTCCTTTGAATTTCAAGAATAGGTCAAAATATTGCCAATAATGACAAATTTGCCTAGATGAGAAAGAAAGATCCTATATATTCAGTAAACATCGTTAAAACATTCCCTACCATTCGGGGTAATATTAAATACTCATAATGTTTGTAATACATCCACAAAACTGTCTTGGAACATTCTCCACCTTTACGCGAATCTGATAACAACCAACACATAAGTCGATCTTGGAGCAAACAGTGATTTCCTTCATTTGATCTTCTGGCGCCCCTGTTACCACATTATTCCAGATTTTCTTCATCAAGAGAAGTTATTCTACTTGTCTATTTTTTTAATCTTAACAGAAAATGTCTCATAGATCAAGTTTTCTTCTAATTGCACTGTATTTGGTAATATGACATAAGTTGGATCAAGAATAATCCTTCTTAATTGAAATTCATGAAAAATACTATGAAGGTTACAAGAAAAGTAATAAGACTATTTAGTAGGTTACTAGATTAGTCCATCAAAGAATTTGAGATGGTCTAATAGATTTCGAAATAAACATAGTCCAATAATTTTAGAAATGAACTTTCTGGATTCAAATCCAAAAATCTCAGATCAAAGAAATACTAAATTGCATTGCAACAATCTAGTAGGATATGGTTGGTAAATGACCAATCCAATTAAAAATCAGGATCTCAAATAGATACAATTTTAGATAAACAAATCAAATCAACCGAAAAGATTTGATATTCAATAGATATAAGATAGAATTAGAAAATTTGAGTATAAGCAACAAGTTCAACAAGAAGAATAGAAATACTCAGATCATTCTATAACAAAGGCACAGATAGATGAAATTGATTTACTCGGTCTATTTGAGAAAGAAATAGACAAACCAGATCAACAAAAAGTTTCAAACTCGATAATAATAATATGATAGTTTTAAACAGGCTCAAATAGTAATGGCAAGTTTAGAAGTCAAGTAACATTATGAAAAGAAGTAAGACACGAGATAACTCCAAAAGATTTGCACAATCACAGATCACAAGAGAATGAGTTACCCCACGAATTATACAAAGACACAGCTTTAAGATTACTCTCTATGGCACGACTTTTCGCTTCTTAAGTTTTAATATTTTAAACTTTCTTATTACACTCCTTGCATTGGCTCTTTCTTCGTTTCGAGATTTTGAAACACATGCATTACTAACGGAAGTTTCCATCTTCAGCAGATCACACTTCTTTGAATAAGTGTTCAGGCTTTCCACACTTCAAGCACTTCGTTGGTGATGCCACAGTCTGACTAAAATCGTTGCCACTAATACTTTTTTTTTTTTTTCTGTTCGTTGATGCTTCTCCGATGGTTGCACATATGACTTTCGCTGAAAACGATTAACCTTACGCTTCCTTCTACTTTGAATTATTGAAGATTCTAAGTTACAGCTTCTCGCATCCTAACTATAAAGTTCAATTATCGGGCCACATTTCGAACGACCATCGTCCCCGTAGTACTACGACTTCAATCGCCTTGTGCATCACGCTTCTAGCTATAGCTATACGATCTTCATTACGTTTCGCATCCATATGCTCATGTTCGTAATGTTCCATTATCTTTCTTCAAAGATAAACTAAATCGACGCACAACAAACTAAATGTAGCGATTTAGCACAAAACGATTTCCTTTCGTAAACCGAAACATATCTCTCGGGTTCAATATCGAGAGATTCACACAAAGACAAACAAGACAAACCTACCCACAAACCCAAAAGACTCTAACTTGGGCTCGATACCAACTAATGTAACACCCTTTTCGGGGATGTCACATTTATGATGCAGAAAAATAAAAATAAATAAAATTCTTACCCAAGTTATAAAAACATTTGATACTTAAGTAATATTTGTGATATATGTATATATATATATATTTTTTTCCTTTTATAGTTATTACGTTAAATAAAATAACATGGAACACTAAATAAAACAAAACATGATTACACCATAATATACATATGATTCTTATCTCAAGTACATAATTAATTTACAACTATTAACATTCAATAGAAACAAGTAAAAAGACAGTATACTACTCAAGCATAACACCTAAGATATGAGCCCTCGTCATAAGACAAATTCCTTAGTTAGGAATGTCTTGACCGATAGAAATTCGACCCAAAAGTGTATCGAAATTCTCTCTAGGAGTATAGTGAAACTCGTCCCACAACTCCCTAATAGGTAGAATAATCTCTACGAAAGCAACCGTGTAACGTGTAGTAACCAACTCCTGCCGAGTCCTACTTACTGATAAGGTCACGTTACCACTGTCCTCTATGTGTCCTGTGTCCCAGTGGACATACCAAGCCTCAGCGCCTTCGAGAAATTGTAGCCTAAAGAAACCTAATTGATCTCGCCTTGCCGCCATTGTAGTCTTCAATGATGTAAACATAAAGTAGAAACAGACAGAACAATACAATAAAGAGGTGAGACAATCTACACCATTACCCGCATGGCAATAAAGAAAACAACAATACAAACAGATATTACAACCACAAGCAGATATTACAATAACACATATTATTTTATCATATACAGTAAAGTAATTTAATACATCATGCATAATATATCTAAGCAATAGATCATGCATTTTATCACGATTTATAGTAAGCAAGTAAAATACAAATAATGTATGAACAAGTAAAGTGCGAGATAATGCATGAACAAGTAAAAATGCAGTGTAATGCATGAACAAGAAATGTAGGTAATGCATGAACACACACCGACTCGTTCCTACTCCATGGAGCTAAACGCGAATATCGAGAGAATGATCCGAATAGAAACTAATAATACTTTATGGCTGCCCAACCAAACTATTGCTTTGTCAAACGTCGTGTCTATAGCCCACAAAGTCCAAAACATCGTGTAGCAGTACACTGAGTCCAAACATCGTGTACCACAGGCATAGTACTTATTAATCTCCTCAAGATCTCGATTAAGAATAGTGCTTGTCAAGATCATTAGTGTGTTGCCGTTACCACGGCCTGAGGTGCTACCACCTTGTCCACATATGGGATCCTCCGCACACTAATGCCTCCAAGTTCATAAATGAACCACACTACGCTTATCACACCAATTACGATGTAATTCACCTCATCAATCAATCGCCAATTATAAACCAAATTGGCACAACACTCTAAACATGATCTAAAATTACAAAAATAACCTTATAAACCAAATTTTTCATAATTACGAAAAATTACCAAAATTACCAAAATACCCTTAGTCACAAAATACCAAAATATAGTACGTCCCACTGACAATTACTACATCTCAACAAGATAGCACGTCCCACTGACAAGATTTATACCGCAACATGTCCGGGTCCACCACTTTGGCCCGACAAAGAAACCGATAGTATTTTTCGATCGCGTAGGAATTTTATCGCATTTTCACAATCTCGTTGTTTTCACAAATGTTTTAAAATCGTGTAAACATATTTTGACATTTTTAAACATCGCAAAATCTTTTAAATCATTTTCTCAATCGCGTAGGATTTTTAATTCATTTTCTTAACCGAATAGCTTAAAATTATCATTTTTAATATGTGTAAAACTATATCTAATACTTTTAAAATACGTAATGTATTTTCCTTGTGTTCTAAATATAGTATGGAATCTTTTCATTTTAAGCGTCTGATTTTAGTAAATTTTGGCAGTATTTTGCCTATAAAATCAGTATAAGGTATTTTTAACATTTTCCTCTAAATATAGTTTATTTTATTTTTACCCAATAATTTCACTTCGAAACTTACTAACGCGCTTCAAAATTAATAGAATGAGCTCTACGTTAGTATTTTTCAAGCGTCGATTTAATTCTTATTTAAACTAAATTCTACTAAGTTAAAATTTAAGATGAATTAATTCCTTTGATTTTCTCAATTTGTTTAATAAAATTATTACCTATCCTATCTTAGAAAATAAAATGGAATGTTGGCCAAATCAAAAAAAAAAATAAAATGATGTTTGATTATACACTAAATGGCATGTTGGCCATAATTAACTTAAATCATTTTTAATTTAATTATTTTACCTAGATTACTCAAATTAGTAATTTAGAAAAAATTTGAGAACATTTTGGTTCTCTTTTTGGATGTAAGGCCGTGAGCCTCATAGTGTATTCTTTGGAATACTCATGCATTTCGTACATGTTATTCACATCCTACTTTAATAATTATATAATTATAAACACATACAATTATTAAATCACATATAATATACATACAATATATTTAAAGCCATAAACATGCATAACAAAAATAATAAAAGCTATAATCATGCATAGCAAAATAAATCACAAATAAGAAAGCATTTAAACAATCACAAAAATAATAAAAAAAACATAAACAATCACACAATAATAATACAAGCAATAAAACAATCACACAAATGAATCCTTATGGATTCTACACACACATACAAATCCATTTTCTCATCACCATACAAGGTTGATGAGATTAAATCTCCTCTTACCTCTTGTAGACAAATTAATCGGTAAGATCTCCTCCTTTCCTCTAAATTTCGTACAAGCTCCAAAATAATTCCTAAAATTCTTAAATAATTAGTAAAAACACATACAAGGTACAAAATAGAGAAACCATGGAACAAGCATGGTTAGAAAAATTAAAAATTCAATTTTGAACCATAGAAACCAAACTTACCCTTAAGGAAGTAAGCAAGAAGTGGAATTTTAGGCAAGATAGAGTAGGAATTTGGGAAAAGTTTGTGAATGAAAGATGCTTAGAATAGTATTTGGCTTTAGGAAATATGGTTAGATAAAATTATAGATGTTTGGTAGTGTTAGTATAGGTGTGGGCGAATTGAGTGAGAAGAAAAGGAAAGAGAAGTGCTCTTGGTTCTTTGGTGTTTTAGAGAGAGAAATTGGATATCTAAGAGTGATAAGAGTGAAAATAAAAGTGAGGAATGATTGAAGTGAGGCTGCTGCCGTGGGGTGCTATTTGGGTGGCTTAAGTGATAAGCTTTGCATGGAAAATATCACAAAAGTGTGCACATGGCCAAGCACATGGCTTATGTCATGTTGGAAGCTTCTTGATCCTTGGAGAACCAAGCCAACTAAGGCTCCTTGCTGCTGCCTCACAGCCGTGAAATCCTCCTCCATTTAAGTATTAAATTGCTTTCCATTTATATCTAATTATATGCTAATTAAATAGATAATTAATTTGGTTAAATATCCTAATCAATTTAGATTAATATTCTAATAATATAACTAATTAGTTTAATATATTTTAACATATATTATAACCTTTAATCAATATTAGGATATCTAATTAATGTTTAAATTATAATTAATTAGGAATTAAACTAGTTCTCTTAGTTTGCTAATTAAGTAATTAGATTAGTCAAATTAGAATTAATTAGCTACTAATTAAATTCAAGCCTACAATTGTTGACTTAATCCTAACCCTTGGTTCATCTTTAATCCTTAGCCCTAGATTAGATCTAAGGTAGATATTACTTGGTCATAAACCTATCTTTCTAATCTCACCATTGATTAGATCAATCGGCTAAGATTAAAGCTTCTAAAGTAAGCTTTATAATCCAATGGTTCACAAAGAAGTCAATGCTTCTTTTGTTGACTCTTTCTAATTGGTTTAGAAAGTCAAGCCATCCATTTTGACCATTTCCTATTGGTTTAGATTTCTACCCAATCAAGATCGTTGATTGTTACACTAAACGTGGGCCCCACGAACTTTTTCGGGTCCACAAATAATTTTTCTCTTGTTTTTGAGACAAGAGTATCATTGAATAAAATAATATTATAAAAATATAAAATTATTTTATTGTACGATTAAATCCGAAAAAATTACGAGATTAATATATATATCAATCAATTGGGTTTAGTAAGATCCCCTCACCTCAATTAATTAAAATAAGATTTATCCGGCCAGAAAATTTTTATTTTCTTAGGTCGGAGTAAATCACATACAACAGTCAAGTACACTCACGGAACAGTCAAATTAAATTTACTGCTCACAGAATTCACAAAACAGTACAAATCGGGACTATATTGTAATTATCCCAAAAGTTGGGGTGTTACATTATGTCTTGAAAGTATCTTTACATATGCTACCATGCTAGATATGCACACAACTTGCTTGGAATGACACATTTTTATGGTAATATATCTTTATTCTTAAGCTTGTGATCAATTCTCTTTGTTCAAAAATAGAAATTCACATTCTCATAAGTAGTTCTAATCCTTTCTTTTTGATGCTTAATTATCTTATATACTTACTTGGAGATTGGAAAGTTAAAAGTTATTTGTCTTCTTGTTCGAAATTGCTTGATATGTTTATATCGTGAAAACAAGAAGTAAATGATTCATTTTGTGTCTTGAACTTGTATTTGAACTTCAATGGTTTTTACAATGAAGTATATCTTGAAATGAATTATGAATGGTTACAAAAGTTATAGTTCCACGATTTTTCAATTCTTTCATTACAATAAGGGACTTTTTGTCCTTGGTTGGCATGTGTATATACTAGAATTCCTTACTTGATATTACATGTCTTACATGATCATTGTTTGCCCCAAAATGCTTATATAAGTTTTGATATTGATCATATGTTTCTTGATAAACTTGAATCATGCCTTAAATTGCTTAAACCATATTTTTGGATTCAAGTGCATATGTCCTTCTTTTGTTCTCTTTAGAACTAACTTTGCATGGTTGATAATGTGGTACATGATTTTTCATTATATATCAACCTAAATTATGCTTGTAAATGAGCTTGAATGATATTTGATGGTAACGTATGTTTTAGAGAACTTTTATAGTTAGCTTTACAAGTGTCTCTATGCGCTTCAAACGTAGTCATCAAATATTGAAATGTCAAGCATATGTGGATAAATGAGAAGAGTTGGATGAAAAGGGACATGAGAAGACTTTCTTCAAGAACAATGGAATGAAATACTCAATAGAAGAAAGCCCAAACTCAAAGGTCCAATAAATAAAGAACATTCTAACGAAGCATCACTCTCTCAATAAGTATCTCTATCCCTAAGTTATTATGATATCTTATATGCTATGTGTTGTATGATACTTGTTGATAAATTGATCTTAAATGATTAGATGCTTTCCTTATATGAGAAGTAGGCTTAGCATTGATGAAGTGCTTAATTGGATATTAACTTGCTAATTTTGTCATTGCATATAGGGTGGATGATATTAGTTCTATACATATTTTGATCCCTATAGCATATTCCATCAAGGAGAATATTTGATATCTATGATTCTCTTAATCTATGGTCTCTTAGTGGTGTAACACTTATGACCATGCACTTGTTTCGAAAAGAGTTTATGGTTTAACTGAAATGTTTTCTTTTTAAAGAAAAATCTCTTATCATATTTGAAAGAAACTTTTAAATTCCATATCCTTGAGAATCATTTGAACTTGTCTTAAGACCTTGAAAGTATTTTCACCTCCTAATTGTCTTAAAAATTTGGAAATCATTGGATATGTGTTATAAATGTAGTATTCTCTTGATTTGCTTTGAAATGTTTTATTAAATCTTGAGAGAATGCTTAAGAAATTTTGTAAATAAATCTTTTGAAATATTCTATAAAATCCATCTTAATACTTCAAAAGATAAGCCTTGTTCTTCAAAGTGTTTTATTTTCTCAAGGCTCTTGTTTAACGAGAAAAGGAAGAGATGTACTTTCAAATATTCCTTTGACTTGAATTTGATCATTCTCAAGGAATATGTGATTTTAATATTAAACCCATCTACCCTTCTAAAATGCTTTTAGAAATGTAATGTATTATTATAAAATTCTTTTTGAAAGGGGGAGAAGTTTTAAAATAGTTTTTGATTGAGGGGTTAAGAATATATATCTTTGCCTTGCTTTACTTTATGATAATGTGCTCACATGGTTTTGGCATATATATTTCTCTTTATCTATCTTGTGCTTCAATAAGGGGGAGCTTATCTTACATATCCTTCTTTCATATCCTTATTGACTAAATGTTTAATATTTTGATAATATGTATATTTTGAGGGGGAGCCTAGTTCTTAAATTGTTGTTTATATCTTTTGGCTTACATCTTTATTTGACATGAAGTGCTTTATTGTTAATACTATTAACATGTCAGCAAAAATCATCTTTTATTATCTTTCTCTCTATAAATGAAAGAAGGTAAACTTTCTTAAACTTCATATCTTTTGATTCTTTCATTGAGAAGATCTTACCATTCTTGACAACATGAGTTTTATCTATAGGGGGAGAAAATATTATATTTCCTTCCTAAGCCTTTTTGTTGATGTCAAATAGGGGGAGTGAAAATTGGAAAGAAAAATATGTTCTTGTGCTTATTGCTTGATATGCTTACATGAATATCTATTATTCTATATTGCTCAATCTATTTTTCTTTGGTGATTTGTCATCATCAAAAAGGGAGAGATTGTGAAAATAGGTTTGCCCCAATGATTTAATATGTTAAGTTTTAATAATGACAAATACAAGACAAAAAGAATGATGCTTATGCTTTATAGCTGTGCTTAATAAATGACAAATACATCACAAAAGAATGTTGATCATGTTACACAGATGTGCTTAATGAGATATATTGTATCATGCATGATTATGTATTTTATCTAGTTATATTTCACATAATAATCATGCAATGAGATATATGTAACATTCTTTATATAATATATCTAATAATGCTTTATATGAGTCTTAATGAATTAATATTGGATTTGATTATACTTAAATGAAAATGTACAAAATGTTCTTTGTTGCATCCTACATAGAGCATATCTATTTGTAATTAATAAATATCTTATTTAGATGTGTCTATGAAAGTCTTATATGCATGGTAGACTAACTAGAGTTATACATTTATGAATCATGCATATAAAGATATTAAACTATGAATTTGGACTAACTATGTTTGTTTAAGTGAGCAATACTTTATAGGATAGTCCAAGTATCAAGAGTGAGCATTGCGACAAGAAAGCAAAAGATCACAACTATGCTCAACTCAAGAAGAATGAAAATGATAAATATTTTTCAAGCATTTGCAAGATTTGAAGAGAAGAAAATTTTGGAAGCTTGGATTACATCAAGAATTGATGGTAGCAAAAGATCAAGTCCAACATCTTCAAGATTAGCTTATAGGACTTAGATCTTGTGTAAAAGTAAATGAGAATCACACTAAACCCAAATAAGTTTTAAACATCTTTACAAGTGTTTCTAAAATGCTTAAATGCCCAACAAAATGTTTTTGGAAAGCTAGCCTTGGTGGTATTTCAAATCTGTGAAAATTAGTCAAGTTTGTGTTTTGCAAAACTGACATTTAGTTACTCTTTTGATCATAACTTTCAAACTACTTTGTGTTTTGTTGTGAACCTTCTTTCATATTAAAAGAAACTCAAAGATCTTTCTGATGAATAGTCATTTGTTTTAAACGGATAAGAAATGAAGAAGTTATGACTATTTAAAATCAGTTTTCAAAAATAGTCAAGTTTGAGTTTTGTAAAATTGGCCTTTAGTTACTAATTTGATCATATCTTTCCAAATACTTTGAGTATAGTTCTGAAATCTTTTATATGAAAATAGACTCAAAGATCTTTCCAATGAGTGGTCATTCGCTTTAATCAGAAAAGAAATGAAGAAATTATGACATTTTTAAGTCAATTTTGAAAACCAGAAATGTTGTAATCAATTACACAAGTCCTGTAATCGATTACCACTTTGGCAAAAACTATGTAATCGATTACCAGAAGTGTGTAATCGATTACCAAGTGCCAAGAAACGTTCCCAATGACTATAAAATGCTAGTTTTTATAAAAAAAAAATAATTATTAAATACTACCAACGGCTATTTTATCATTTGGGCTCTATAAATAAGTGTTTGAAGCATTTACACTTGGAGAAACTCTTGAATACTTGGTTTGATCCTTGAATCATTAAAATCATATTTTGAGCTTTAAAGTGTGAATCTTTTATACCCAGTGAGCTTCAACTTGTATTATCTACTCTTGAGAAAGTTTCTATTTTTTCTCTTTATCTTAAAATCATTGTAAGAGGGTGAGGTATCCCTCAAAAGAGAAAAGGGTGAGGTATCCCTTATAGTGAGACTCAAACACAAAGAGTGAGGTATCCCAAAGGTGTTGTGAGTGCTTTTGATTGTAAAGGTCATCAAGCACCTGTGAAGCTTGAAGAATTGGACACCTGTGAAGCTTGAAGAATTGGAGGCTCTAGCACATGGGTGAGCTATCCCAAGGTGTGAGGAGTGCTCTTGCATGTACAAAGGTTTTCTTAGCACCCGTGAAGTCTAGGAGGTAGTGAAGAAAATCGCAAGTTAAGCTTGGGGATTGGACGTAAGCCACAATTGGTTAGTGGCTAAACCAGGATAAATCTCAGTATTTGTTCTTCTCAACTCTATCTCTTAATATTTGTGCTTTAACTATATATGCTTGAGTTGATCTTGATATCTAGTTTATTTGCTTGATTTATCCTTTAACCCAAGTTGTATTTGAGTAATCCTTAATAGTTGTGCTTTTGTTATGCATGTTCCGCTGCATTTATTAATTGAGCATTTAAAAATGCGTAATTTGTCAAAGTAGCATTAAAACTTGTCATCACCCAATTCACCCCCCTCTTGGATAATGGTTGTCATCACTAACAATTTCGTCCCTCACCACCATGAATGGGTAATGAGAAAAATCTCCTTCTTACCTTAGGAGATATCTAACAACTTGTGTAGAACTTTTGAAGCAACACTTCCTCCTTCAAGAACTCCCTTGAAAACTTAAAATGCCATAGTAAAAGTCATCATTTTTAGACTTGAAAAGAATAGTTAAGAACAAAGATCAAAAACTTTGAAAGGAAGAAAAGATGAATGGTGAAAAAAAATAGAAAACTTTACCTTAGGAATCACAACCCTAACTTGAAGGAAAGCTTGAAGATTGATGAACAACTAAGATCTTCACTCTTGATGATCTTAGAAAGTGGTGTAGATTCAAGATTGTGGATGAGTGGAATCAAAAAAACAAAATGGTGGTTCCTTAGGGTGGTGGCCGTGTGGTGATAGGAGAGAAAATGGAAGAAGATGAAGAGAAAAAGTGAGAGAAAACATTTTTGGGTGAGGAGAGAGAAGTTGATAGGAAAGTTTGATAGGGAAAAGTGATTGAAAACTTGTCCAATCATCTCCTCCTTCTCTCTTTGGCCGTGTGCCCTCCTAGGGAAAGGGGAAATGAAGCTTCTCTTGGAAGCTTCTCCAAAGCTTGCTTGAGAAGCTTCTCACGCTTTCCAAAAAGGTCAATCAACGATGTGATGTGATGATATCACTAAGATGGTGTCATAAAAATGACTAGATAAAAATAATCTACTAGATTTCTACTACAAACTATTATCCAATGGATAAAAGTCACTGTCAATAAATTTGGTATCTATTATCCAATTGTTAATAGAGTGTACCCAAATTTTATCTGTCAGATAAAATCTCGAAAAGTGAAACTTCCTAAACTGTGTCCGACATCGGGTTTAGTAAGATCCCCCGGCCCCAGTTTAATAGACCAAAGTTTTTCGATCTCGGAGGAATATTTTATTTCTCCGGCCCCGCTTAATGCACGCGTAAATCGAGAAATATAATAAAATAATCAAATAATTCAAATAATTCCAGAAAAAATTCAAAAAAATCATAAATATTATAAAATGAATAAATATCATGAAATAATAAATTTTTGGGGTGTTACATCACCACTCATCTACTTGATCCCACATATGTCCTTTTTTATTACAGCAGCTCTTGAGGTAAGGAAAAACTTCTCCAGAAAAAGTCTCTTCATGTCATTCCAGCTAGTGATAGCTCTTGGTTGCAAGTAGTATAACCAGTTCTTGGCAACGCCATCTAATGAAAAGGGAAAGGCTCTCAACTTGGTGTGTTGCTTTGCAATTTCTTGTGGTTTCATGGTGGAACAGACCACATAGAACTCCTTTAAGTGCTTGTGAGGGTCCTCTCCTGCAAGGCCATGAAACTTAGGCAGCAAGTGAATTAAACTAGATTAAAGTTCAAAATCAGCATCCAAATTAGGATATTGAATGCACAATGGTTAATAGTTCACATCAGGTGCAACTAGTCCCTTTATGGTCCTATTTTGCATGTTATCAGCTATAGGTGTAGTGTTATCAGGTGTAGTGTTATTAGCCACAGGTGTAGTGTTATCAGCCATATGTGTAGTGTTATCTATATGCTCACCTTCAGTTTGAAATTCAATATCAGTCTCAACCTTAGTCTCAAGCTCAAATGTTATTCTTTCAATGTTAGTTTCAGTTTCACATTCACTAGTCCTATGAGTCCTATTCAATACATGCAAGGTTCTTTCAATTTCAGGATCAATGTCAAGTATATGACTATCAAAAGACCTAGTCGCTTATCAAGTAGCACTATAGGTACTCAAAATTGACTAAAGACACAAAAACACAAAGCAATGATAAAAATCACACAAAAACTCAACAGAAACTATTTCTATAGATTTTTAAAAATTATGAGACCACCACAGGGTGAAAACTAGTCAAAAATACTACCAAACATATAAATAAAAAATCTTAAACAATTGAAAAGTGGTCTAAACTTTGGATGTAACATCCTAATAGTAGTACTAATAACATATCCAAGATTTACGCATTAGTAACTAGAACTAAGTATGTCACGTTATGAATATCCATAATTTTCAAACAAATAGTTTGAATAAATATCAAAATATGAGCCTTTCACGAAAGTGTAAAATACATATAATATGAAATGGAGTCTATACAAATGGTACATAATAGTACATAATTTACAAAGATTGCCTCATGGCACAAAATTCGCTACAACTAAATCCGAATATCTAAACAAGTGTACTAAACTACTCTTCATGCTGAAACTCCATCTCGCTTGACTGTTTGGATCCTACCTGGAATTATCATGAAAATCATAAAAGTAGGGGGTGAGAATCATAAAATCCATAGTAGTTTGTTTAAAAACATGTCATCACAATAATTCCAACTGTTTTGGAGAAAAATTAGTTCAAATCATTAATATATATACATATATATATATATATATATATATATATATATATATATATATATATATATATATAATTTGTAGGAAGGTGGCTAAAGCCAAATCGAGTCCTTCTTTTTCCTAAAACAGTGGTTCATTTTATTCTTATGAAAATCCTTTAACTCATTAAATCATTAAATCATAAATCATTTTATCCAATCTCATGTCATAAAATTATAATTCAGATCATCCAGTCTCTTGTCATCAAATCATAAATCATATTATCAAATCTCAAATCATTATATCATCATGTCTTAAAACATGGTTCATATCATCAAAACTCAAGTCATTAAACCATATATCGTTTTATCAAATCTCAAATCATCAAATCATTAGGCCTTACATCATGACTCATATCATGAAACCTTGAGTCATCAAATCATAGACCATTTTATGAAATCTCATATAAAAACTCATCTCTATCATCAATCTATTAGAACTAAATCAAGAATTCTCATTTATCAAGGTTCATATCTCAATCATCAAGATACATGTCTTATCTATGCTAGCATCATGACATAATTCACTTGGTAGTAGTCTGCTTTCAGGTTAGTGCACGTCAACCTATTTATGACGATCAATTTGACACACAAGACTACTCTGGGTAACTAAGCCCTGCCAATCTTAGTCTAGTAAAGAGAATGCACAGAAACCCTTAATCTAGACATAAGAGTTGACCACAACTGCCAGGATAAAGAAGACATATAGAAATCCTCATGCTAGTAGTCGTTTGGGATAGGGAAGACGCACATAAATCATCACACTATCTCAGATTTAGGATCACCCCAAGTAGTAAAGTCATCCTCTACCACTTGATGACTAGGGTAGCTCAGGTAAAGATGGAGGTCTTCCTCAACCTTATTTACTCTGATTTAGAGAGATTATCATAATCTCTCTAGAAGGGGATACCCATGAAATCGTCAAATCTCTTTGTACATAAAATCATCAAATATGCAATAGAATGCATAAATTCATCATATCTATCATGGATAATCATTCAATCACCATTCAATCTCATTTCATGCATTCAAATTATATAATCAATTCTTAAATGTGTTAAGGTGTATAATCTCTTCACAATCAAATTTATAATATATCATCATCATCTCACAATTATTAATATCATAAATAAACTTAAGTAAAATCATACTATAATTATCTCATGAGTAGTCTTTCTCTATGTTTTTAGGTCGAAACGAGGTGATTCTGATAGCATTGGAAAGCTAAGAAAAAGAGTTATAACTTTCATGAAGACCACAAGAGCTGATTCTCTTTCCAGAAGAAACCACGACCCACCCCAATGGAAAATTCCATGGGGCTGTGGGAAATTGTACTGAAAAAAGGAAGTTGGCAGAGAGAACCATGGCCCCCCCATGAAAAATTCCACAGGGCCGTGGAAAAACCCATCTCAGTAACCAGAAGCTCACTGGTTCTGGTTCCAACACCCATCTCACCATTTCAACACCAAACCAATATATATCAACTTAACAACATCAAAATCATCTCATACAAGCATTCATAACTGAATCAAATCATCAAAACAAATATGGGTTTCAAACCCCTTTTCAAAGCTTGAAGAAATTCATCAAGAATCAAAAGAAGAAATCAAGTACTTACATCATGAATCAAACACAAAATCATAATCTCATGTTTTTCATTTCAAATCATAATTCAAATCTCAAGTTTCCAAGTTTAGAAAAACATATGATGAAGAGAAAATAATGAAGAAAAACCCCCTACCTCTTTCCTTTAGCTCCTTGAAGCTTGTTTCTCTTTGTTTCCTTCTTTCTTTCCTCTCTTGCTTCTTCTCTTCTTCCCTTGTCTTCCTTCTTCTTCCATTTTCTACTTCTTCTTCTTTCTTCCCTTATTTTCTTTCTCTCTTTCTCTATTTCTCTCTTTCTGTTTTCGTCTCTCTCTCTCTCTTTCCTTTCTTATCTTTTTCTTCTTTTATTCTCTTCTTCTTTATCAACTTAAGTATGGATGGGATTCTATCCAGAACTTCTATATCTGTTAAAAACACTTTAATCTTCCAAAATCATATTTTCTAACTTCCATAAGTGTTTCAGAAAATCATTAGTCTCAACTAAATTATTATATTCAAATTTTCTATAGTTCTCCCTACATTACTGTTCATTAACTACTTTTCTTAAATTAAATCAAACTTGTAAGGTAGATAAATATACCTGCCTTAAGTTATTTTCCATACTATAATATTTTTCATATTCCACTTATCATCTCCAAATAGTTTCATAATTTTCCAAGCTTTCTATCTATTTAATTTAACCTTTTAACACTTTCTCAGTGTTATTAAAAGTACCCAACTAATCTAGTTAATCCTCCAGAATTTCCTACGACTTATACCAACTATCTTCATCTTGCGAATAAATTTCCCATATTCATTCCCTTCATTTTAACCATTTATCTCAACATATAAGCTATTATTCACTTTCTGTGTTATAGAATAGCGCTCAATCTTATCCAAAAGATTACCAAATTTAACCGGTAACTCATACCCACATTATCGAGCTTCTATAACACTAATCAAAATTGATTAAGTCAGGGAGGATGTTACATTGGAATTTGGGCAAGCTAGGGGTGACTTTTCAAAAAAGCAGTGAGCCTTTTTTATTAGGTCATTTTTCTTCAACTGACTAAGTTTCAACCCAGAGCATGTTTGTCCATACATTTTTTAGAAAAATCACCCTGTTTTCACTTGGAAACCTCAAAAACAAGGAAGAAAAGGGTTAGGGGGTTAGTGAAAATCTTGATATGATTAATTCGCACCTAATGATACCCGGCAACAGTGCCAAATTTGATTCGAGTGCTGACCTCAACCAAATAACAAAATTCCAGTTCTACTGATAACTTGTAGCACAAGACAGTGAACGGAGTCATCTCTTAAGGATTAAGATACAAATCAAACCAAATCATGATCAAAAAGGGTGGATTGTGCATGCATAATGTAAACGTAATAATTAAATGTAAGAAAGAAAATCAAATTGCAAAGCAACCAATCCAAGAAACTGTAGAAACCTAGTTGGCTTGTCATCGATCACTAAACATGCATCTAGACTGAATTAATTAGTTAATCTATGATTAATCGAAATCTCTGCATCAAACACATAGAATTCAACACTAGATAATTACCTAGAATTAAACTAAAAACGATTCATAAACCTACGATCACTAAAATCTTGCAACCTTTTAGTTTAACAACCAGAATTTAATTAACTCAAACTAACAAATCTTCCAACCCAACCATCTTCAATTCATGTGACTAAACCAAAATTAATCAATTATAATTTAATCACAAATCTTAATTAGGATTAAGGATTCAATTAGATCACATCACACAACAGAAATCTCTAATCATGTAATTCAAAATCCAAATAGAAAAGAAGAAGATAATTAATTCAATTCAAAATCAAAATTAGGAACAAAATCTTAAAGCCAAACCAAAATTTTCTCAAGATCTGTAGATTGATCTCAGATATTTAGCTCTCCATGGCTACTGCACGCAGTTTGCAAAAGAAAAGAGAAAACTCTAGGTAGAAGAATCAAGTATTATGGCTTACGACTACTATCTATCTTGGGTTTCCTATATATACAAAATAACTAAGATAAAAATTAAAAATCCTAATTTGCCCCTAGGTTAAAATTAATCCTCTGCCTCTTAGCTTTCCTTGGCCACTGAAATCATTTCAACTGGACTTAAGATGAGAGAGTTATGCTCAAATCACTCTTAAAAGGTCTTTGATCCTGTTAGCTGACGTAAAAGGATGAAAATACTATCAAAACGTCATATTTTGGATAAGTGGTCTTCATAAGAATTGAATATCTATGTCTTAGCTTTCGAATGCTACCGGTTTCAGGTCTATATCACACCTACAGCCTAAGTTATGGACTATAACATCCTCTAAAATATGTTAGACTTGTAAATAGTTACAGAGGTAGCTTAATACTTTATTTACATGCCTGTTTAATTTTGTGACAATCTGAGTTAGTTTAGGCACTTTGATATAACCCGAAAGGAAAAAAGTAGCTTAAAATGACCTAAATATTAGCATAAATGGCTTAACTAATGGAAATAAATGTGGATAAATTGTTTCTATGTCACATGTAACATCCTAATTCTGATAACCTAGTATATCAAGCATATACCTGGATAAGCAGTATTAGCTATGCTATTTTTAACTTAAACATCAAACTAATCCATATCATTTAAATAAATAATAATGGAGAGCCTTGCGGAAACTAAAATTTATACATACATCTTTGCCTCAAAAGGCCACATTGTAAAACATAACTTTTATACAAACTAAAAAGTGTAAATAAATACAAACTTTACTACTAAGCATAAAAACTATTCTAGTCTTCATACTTTTTCTTCTTTCCTTTGAAAGAGCTCCCACCTAGATTTACATGACAACAAATGGGGTGAGAAAACATAATTCTCAGTATAAGTATACCAAAACCAGAGTTTAATCATTCGCAATGAATGAATAAACCAAACTGAAACTAAAAACATACTATTACTCATTGCATAAGAAACAATCACAATCTTTCTCTCTGTGTAACATTCCTGAGCAAACTATACTTCTAATCTAATATGAGTAACCATAAGGATATCAAACAACCGCCCATACAATCGTAAGATATCATCAACAAGACAATCGCCCATATAGCTGTCACTGAATGTAAATGCAACACATACACAGAAGGAACACAAATTCCAAGCAAAACAAGAATCTAGTAATGCAATGATGACATGATGTATGATTATGCTCAAAGAAAAGTGTATGATAGTGTAGGTGCAATGTCATGAGACTTGACTATTCCTCTGGGTTTGGAGGGAATCTATTATAAAAACATATAACCTGTCACATCCCAAAAAACATGTTAGACTTTTAAATGGGTACCAAGGTAGCATATTACTTGTTTAATATGTCAGTTAAGTTTTGTGACAAACTGAGTTCGTTTAGACACTTTGTTGTAATCTAGAGTGTGAAAAGTAGCCTGAAATGACCTAGATAGTAACCCAGATAGTAGCATAAATTACTAAGTTGAGGGAAATAAACCTAGAGAATTTATTTATAAGTCACAAATAGGGGCAAGAAAATGCAGTTAATTTGAGAGTGATCAGAGTTAGTTTGTTATTTTTAAGCATACTGGTTGTGCATTTTAATGTCTGATTGACTAGTAGCAGATATGAAAAAAAAAGAGTTAAGGTAAAACAATAATTTAGATGAATCTTAGTATTTATTTTAAAGTTGTTGGAAGTTAGGGAACTTGATTTAGCATAATTCAAGTGTCCTTAGTAGATATAAAGTTTAGTGTGGCTTAAGTGGCCAAGTGAGACTTTGTTTCCTTATTTCTTTTCCTTTCCCACGACTCAGAACAAAAACAGAAGAGAGAAACTGAGAAAAGAGAGAAAAGGGGAAACGAAGAAGAGAAAGAGGAGAAGAAGAAGAGAAAGGTCCAAGAAGACTTTAAGGCTTGAAGATCATTTGGTCTACAAGAGGTAGGGGTTCTTAACCTTTGATTCCATCTTTTTCTCTAAACAATTCAATGGTTGAAGTTAGGTATTTTAGATGGAGGAAATGGGTTTGATATGTAAGAATCCATTTTCTTTGTTAGTTCTTGGTTTCTTTGGTTGGATTTAGTCATTTCCAACTTAGAGAAAGCAAGATCATCACGTTTGTCCTTGGAGAAGTTCCATGAGTGGGAACTTAGGAAATTAGGTATGTGTGGAAGTGGTTTTAACCATTAATCCATGATTAAGTAAGCCAATGAGTTGTATAAGTGTTACAACATTTTAGAGAGTGTTAGTGGTGCTAGAAACCACATAGGAAATAATTTTGAGTGATTGGAATTGATTATGTTCCAATGGAATAGTAACCAGAAATCTGTAGAGTTCTGCAGATTCTAGGTTATGTGATTAGCGCTCAGGTGCCCAACAGCCTAGAGGCTTTTGCATGCAACAGAGCATTGGGTGCTCAGGCGCCTTGTGCTGAGCGCTTAGGCACCTGTTACAGAGCAAGAACAGGGCATGTCTCCATCCAGCTAGCGCTCAGGCGCTGGGTAGTGAGCGCCAAACGCGTAACGAGTGCCCAGACGCTGGGGAATGGTGCCCAAGAACCTAGAGCAGAATTCATCATAATTCTTATTTTGATGAAATGAGTTTCCCTACTTGTTAAGATCCATTTCATATGGCTTGTAGAGTGTGTTGAGGTACTAATAAGGGTATTTCTAAGAGAGAAAAACCATCTTGCATATATGGGAAAGTAAGAGACCTTAGTACACCCAAGAGTACTTGATTGCTATAGGTAGGTATATAGACCCTTAGGTAACACAGAGTTGCATTTAGTATCATATACGAGGTGATGAGGATAGGGTATACTAGATACAAGTAAGCTGAGTTCAGTTGGCAATAGTCACTTACCATAGTGCAAAAGTTGCTTTTAAGGGAGAAAGTGGAGTTAGTGATGCATGAATGGACTTAATATTGACTTAGTATAGAAATTCCAGTCTTTAAGCATTCCAATAGTTAGGAATTGCCTAAAGTATGTATCTAGAACCTTGAGTACACTAGGGTAGCATAGTTTACCACGTGTGGTGCGATAGAAAGGCAAGCTAGATATAAGAATCATAAGTATGAGTACTTAACTAGAAATATAGAACATGTTCCTTTATGAGTTAGAAGTGAGCTAAGAGTACATATTTTCTAGAGTTTAGTTCTTCACTTGGTTAGAGAGAACCATGTGATGAGTTAATGTGGTGGTTTTGTATGAGTTATACATAACGTTGTATAGCTTCTTGTTACTTGCTAATTCCAAAGTAGAGTAATCTTTAATGATGTATAATCATGTGGCCAAAGGAGATACGAGGAAAGTCCAAAAGTCTCTTTGCGTGAGGATTTAGCCCTAGTTGCTTGTTAGTGCCAAGATTACTAGTTTATATGTAGTGAAAATAGTACTCTCACTAGAGTGAGTAGGAACCAGTCCGCTCATTATCAAGTAGTTTGAAGAGTCAGTCTTCTTATCTACAAGTTTAAATAGAATAAGGAATGAGTAAGTGACATGCACACACAATCATATACATTTCTTGTTCCTTAGCAATTGTATAGGTAGTTATCTGGGATAAATGATATCATACAATTGTATGGGCGGTCATTCATTATCAGTGATGGTATGTTTATTGTAACATCCCAAAAATTACTTTAGTCATGATAAGTATTCATTTTATAATTTTATGATTTTTGGGAATTTTTCTACTGAATTGTTTGATTATTTTAATATTTTTCTTAATTTGCATGCACACTGAGCGAGGCTGGAAAAATGAAATATTTTCCTCGAGGCCAAAAAACTTTGAACTACAGAAACATCGACGGGGGATTTTACTAAACCCGAGGCTGGACACAGTTTACGAGGTTTTATTTTTCAAGATTTTATTTGATAAATAAAATCATAGCATATTTTATTATCCAAGGGATAATAAAACACTAATTTTGCTGACTATAACAATTGTCCACTGAATAATAGCACTAGCAGATTATTTCTATTTGATCACTTTTATGATAGCATCTAAGTGACATCATCACCCTTCACTTTATCGAGAAGTGTGCGAAGCTTCTCAATAAAGCTTCAAGGAAATTTCTAGGAAGCTTCTTATCAAGCATCATACTCTCTCTCCTCTCAAAATGGGCTGCATGGCTGGAGAGAAGGAAAACAAAAGATAGCAAGCTATCATTTTATTTCACTTCTTCTATTCATATTTCATTTCTCCTTCTCTCCCTCACGCACATTCCTCTCTTCCTTTCTTCTCCCACACGGCCACACACCACCATTGGAGGCCAACCACCACCATTGGAGGCCACCCACAATTTCTTACTCAACCAACCTTATTTCTTACATCCTCTCATCATCCTAAGACTCTTCTCTTTGGCAGTCATCCCCTAAATCTTCCTTTTTCATCTTCCACCATTGAAGCCCAAAGCTTGAACCTTTTGAGGTAATATTCTTGATCTTCATTTTCTCTTCTCATTTTCATGGTCCTTGGCCACCATTGTGATCAAGGACTCCCCTTTCAAGCTTTGATTTTGGATTTCTTGGGTTTCACCATCTTAGGGTTTTCTTGGAGGTCTTAGACGGAAATTGCAAGAAGAGCACCGAGAATGTTCCTTTTCTTGTATTCTCTTAAGGTAAGAGGGAGATAATCCTCTTCACCCAATCTTGGTGGTGAGGAAATGTCTTTGGTGTTTATGGTGAGGAATCCATTTGTGGGTTTCTCACTTTGTTTGTGATTTTTGATAACGATTTGATTTGGATGTGTTGTATGATTTTCTATGCTTGTCATTATGAATCTTAATGGATTTGTATATGTATAAATGCTCAAATATGTATATGGATTGGTACCCATTTGATTTGGAAGCTTGGAGGAGCTCATTTTCATGGATTTTGGTGTAGATTCACGGGCTATGTGGATCTACACAGCCCAGGCCATGTTCCATACTAGAAACACAGCCCAACACAGCATAGAATGTCACACGACCGTGTAATCGAGAAGCGCAAAAAGGGATGTTTTTTCAGAGGCGTACACAGCCTAGGCTATGTAATTTGGCACGGTCGTGTACTCTAGGCCGTGTACTTTGGCACATCCGTGTACTTCTGGTAATGAAGAATAGTTGGGTTTTCTAGTCCCTTGGAGGCTCACAGTCTCATTGGGCACTCATTGTGAGGCTTTATAACAAGCTAGAACTTAGCTAACTAAATGAATAGGCACTTAAGTAGGAATTCATAATGTGGAAAGTATAATGAACACAACCTTATTATACAACTTAGTGTGAGGTTGGATAAAGAAAAAACATGAGTGTGAAGAGGGTTGTGAGGAACTCAAAGTAAATATTCTAAGAGAGTTATCGCAAGAACATAATGAAATTGAAGCATAACTTTTATAGTGACTTTGAATAGTATGTGTTCACCTTAGAGGTTTTAAAATTGACTTGAGGTGGATCCGTAATTGGGATCAAAGATTTTTGAATGAATGATTGGGCTCTATATGGCATGTGAATTTGAATAAGCTATGCTATCATTGAGAAACTATATATGTATATATATATGTATGCATTAAATCCATATGCATTGAAGCATGATTGATATAGCCTAACATGATGAGCATGATTGAATCATGCATTGACATTGTGATTACGGAACCGAAGTACTGGACCAAGAAACATCAGGTAGACGATTTAGTCAGATATGGGTTACTTTTATAACCAGAAATATCAGGTAGACGATTTAGTCAGAAAGGACTGGTTATACGAGGAAACCTAGTTAACAGTGGTACAATGTAGTCGTATGGACGGTTATATAATATCACTGATGAAAATGGTATTGAACAATTGTATGGACGGATTGCTTCAATACCATTGGGAATGGTACAATGGTGGTGGAACTATTATTAAGGCCATGTTGCCTAGGAGTTGAATCACACCTTAGTGCGGGTGCGAATAGACAAGTGTAGGTCTCTTATTGACCTTGGGGATGTCGGAGTGCGGGTACCTCATAATGGACAGTTGGTAGATCTTCTATCCGTGGGGCAGACTGATGCAAACGCACCCATGATCTGGACCGAGACACTGTCCTATATCAAGATCTGTGTAGAATGTCTTGTACAATGCCATGGTGTGCACATTGATAAATTGAGAATTATAGCACTTGAAGGCCTCGGTAGACGCAATACAGACATATCTCCCGATCATTCTCTCTGAATGTTTTTGTCTAGCTCCATGGAGTAGGAAATGAGTACATTTTACATGAGGATGGTTAGCATACGCATTGTGCATATGCATGGTCAATTCATGTATTGTCATGGCATGGTCAACATACATATTGTGGTGACATAATTTATTATTTATATATATCTATGATGGATATCTATTGTTATAGTGCTGTTAATATTTATATTATCATGGGATATGTTTTTCTGATGATATATGTATGTGAAATTAATAACTTGAATATATCTGCAATATTTGTATGTATGGAATGACTTCATCATTCGTATTATTTTCCCTTCGCTGCCATGTTGGTAATGATGTAGGATATCTCACCTCTTACTTGCATAATTCTTATTCTATGTGATTTTTGGTTAAAGACTATAAAAGGGGGCGATGTCGAATCTCCTAGATTTTACTTGATTTGATCTCTTGCGTTTGGTGAAGACAATAAGAAGGGGGTCCCATTAGTTTTGTCAGGATTGTGTTTACCGAAGTAGCCAATGCTTGGCGAGTCGACTGGGCCGGTGAGCGTAAATGGTATTATTGGGGATCTGATCTTAACCGTGAAGAGGACCGCGATTGAAGATCCTATCCTAATTTTCACTACATCAGTACATCTGGAGTTGCCTTACTCATTCGGGAGCTATGGAATGATATGATTCATACCCTTAGTGAGGACGAGAAGTCTGTGGCATCAGCTGCGAGGGAGCCTGCCCTTGAGACCGCACACTGTTCTACTTTTGTGTCCTCAGATGAACCAGGGGAGGATTCCGGGGTGGATGTGATGGAGTACCCAACTCCGTAGTCGTGGATTTGTTATGGGTAGTTTATATTTTCTTTTGCATTACTTGTATAGGGCTTATTTTGAGTATATGTATGTTTTAAGGTAATTAACCAGTCTTATATGTTGTATCTTGAGTATATCTTGTCGAACTATATTTCAAAATGACAGAATGTGTAACTATTCATTCGTGACTCATATTTTCTTCATATGCAAAATGATTAAAATTTGAAAACTTGTTATTTGAGTTGTAACACGCCAAAATTTAGTGACCGTGGTATAATGACGATTGTGTCGTGGTTATTAAATCGAGGGGTGTTACATTAGGTTGTATCAGAGCACATTTCATCTTGTTGAGCTGGGATATGGACTGACTATGCTTAGACATATTACAAGTTTCTTTGTATGTTGTGCACTTCCTTGTCTCTTGATTGAGATGCTTGGGAAAGGAAGGCATGGCTTGCCATAGGTTGAATGTCAGTAGCTACTATTACACAGTTACATGATATTGAGTATTGGCCCACTCAATGTGTAATGTTTTGTGTTTACAGGAAATTATGACTTCACCTAGGCATATTAAGGTAATAGAAGTTCTTTTAGAAAGAGGTTCAGCTGGTATGACTGAACTTGCTTAGGATTTGTTTGCATTTACACTCGTGTTGTGTTACCTCTAGAATTGTTTGAGCCAATGGGTTAGAAAAATGGTAGTTAAATAAGGCTTGCAAGGTTTGTGGACTGAGGCGTCTAAGAAGTTTTGGAGAACCGATTTTCTTGGGAAAAGAATATCTGGCGTAAGTATGGTTTGAGGAGCTGCTTGGGAGTTAAAGACTTATAGGAGATCGCGCCATAGAAGACAAAATAAAGGAGCTCAAGTTAGAGTCTTTTGGGTTTTGTGGTTAGGTTTGTCTTGCTGTGTTGTGTGACTCTTTGTGTTTGGTTTCCGAAAGGAAACAATAATGTTTGAAATGATTACCTTTGATTTTCCTTATGCTTTGATTCGTTGTCCTTGAAGGGAGGCAATGGCTCGGGGTAGATGTAAGCGTGTAAATGCGGAGAGTGACGATGATGATACAACTATGGCAGCAGAAGTAATGCAAAGAATGGTAGATGTAACAACACACCAGGATCAGAGGGCCGCACGGCAGCAGGAATTGGAAGTCGAGGTTCAGAATTTGATGGAAGAAAGTCGATTTTGGGGTAACTCTGGACTACCTAGGTTCCAAAGGAGGAATAATAGAAAGATCAATCAGTTTAAGTGAAAACCTTGTTTGCGACGACTGAGGGAGTGATAACAGCAACAAACGCATGAAGGAAGTGCAAATCGAAATCAATCCAATCCGATCGTGGCATCTTTACCAGAATGTAAGAAGTGTGGAAAGAACCATTCAACCAGGGAGTGTAAGATCAGGTGGGTAATCTGCTTCAAGTGCGAAAAAGGCCACTTAACAAGGGACTATACGGTTGAAGGAATAATTTGTTTCAAGTGCGAAAAGCCAGGACATGTGGCTAGAATACCTTGCATAGGACGAAGCCTTCCATTGGAAATGTATGTACTTCAAAATCTCACGAAGAAGGGAAAGTTAATTCCTCAAGTGGAGTGAAAGTTTCTCAGACTGAAGGCCTAAATAAGGGAGCTTGTACTGCGATAGATGACTCTGTGATTTTACTGTATAATTCTGGGGGTAACCCATTTCTTTATGGTGTATGACTGGATGAATTTAGTAGGGTCGTTTGTGTCTTCGTTATCTTTTGACTAAGTTATTTCTACTTCTGCTACTACGAACCTTCTGTTGTAGCCAAGTTGTTTAAATTATCCTATGACCTATTAAAGACGGAATCTTTCCTGTTAATCTGAATTGTTTACTTCTTTCACAAATTAGATGTAATATTGAAAAAGGATTGGTTATTTTCCAACCCTATCTTGTTGAATTATTCCAATCAAGCTTTAGTGTTTCTCTAGACAGAGATTTCTGGATTTGAATACATGAATCTCATTCCAAAATTTTGTTGAACCATGTCAAAATTCTCCATCAGATAGATCCGTGCAGAATGTAGTACAATTAGAAAAGAACATACCCTATAAGACATTTTCTGTTAAGATCGAGGATAGATGGCTTAATGAATCAACTGTAGGAAGCCGCTGTTTTCTCCAAGATCAACTTGTGTTCTGGACTATCATCAAGTTCGCTCAAAGGTAGAAGAATTTTCCAAAACAACTTTTCTGACGCGTCATGGGCGCTACAGGTATCTCATAATGTCATTCCGTGTAACGAATGCTTCGATAGCATTCATCGATTACGTGAATAGAATCTTCTTCTCTATTGAAACAGATTTGTTATTGTCTTTATTGGTGATATTCTGATTTATTCTTAACGTTCGGAGGAACATACCAAACCTCTCACTGTGATTCTTCAAATTCTGAAGAAGAAGAAGGAGTTGTGCGAGAAGTTGTCCAAGTACAAATTCTGGTAAGAGGCAATTCAACTTTTGGGTCACGTGATCTCAAGGGAAGGAATTGCTATGAACCCATCGAAAGTTGAAACATTTCTTCAATGGGAAAGACCGACGACCATAACAGAGATTCGTAACTTTGTAGGATTAGCTGGTTAATATGGGAGACTCACCGCAGACTTCTCCAAAATGGCAAGACTTCTTATCTAACTCGTACGAGAGAGTCAAGTTTGTAGGATTGATGCATATAAGGAAAAAATTTCGAGGATTGAAAAGACACTCGATTACCTTGCCGATGATGATTCTGCCTAATCTCAACAAACCTTTTGAGATACCTAGTGATGCTTCGCATTAGAAGTTTGGAACGTGTGTTTAATCAGAATAGAAGGAATAGTAATGTATGCTTCGAGACAACCGAGAGCACATGAGGAGGACTACTCTACACAAACTCAAAATTAGCAATTGTAGTGCATTGGGAATATGGAGGTATTTTCTATATGGAGCAATGTTTAAAGTCTGCAGGAATTATTAGAGTTAGAAATATCTGCTTGATTAGAGGGAGTTAAATATAAGGCATTACATGGATGGCGATGTAAGACACCTTTGTGTTGGCACCAAGACAGCAAAAGGATTGCGATTGGATCCGATCTTATACAATGAGCAACGGATAAAGCTAAGATGACTCAGGAAAGGATACAAATAATTCAAGGGGAAAAAGAAATTGCGTTAGAATAAGCGATTTGGAATTGTGTGCTGGAGGCACAACATCGGAGCTAGTTTCTAAGGTATGAAAATTTCGAGGATGAAATTTCTTTTTGAATGGGAGAGTTGTAACATCCCAAAAATTACTTATTTCATGATAAGTATTCATTTTATAATATTTATGATTTTTGGGAATTTTTTTGAATTGTTTGATTATTTTAATATTTTTCTCGATTTACATGTATGCTGAGCAAGGCTAGGAAAATGAAATGTTTTCCTCGAGGCCGAAAAACTTTGAACTGTAGAAACATCGATGGGGGATCTTACTAAACCCAAGGTTGGACACAATTTACGAGGTTTTGTTTTTCTAGATTTTATCTGATAAATAAAACCACAGTATATTTTATTATCTGTGGGACAATATAATACTAATTTTGCTGACTGTAACAATTATCCACTGAATAATAGCTCTAGCAGATTATTTCTATTTGATCACTTTTATGATAGCATCTAAGTGACATCATCACCCTTCACTTTATCGAGAAGTGTGCGAAGCTTCTCAAGGAAGCTTCAAGAAAATTTCTAGGAAGCTTTCTATCAAGCATCACACTATCTCTCCTCTCAAAATAGGCTGCACGGCTGGAGGGAAGGAAAACAAAAGATAGTAAGCTATCATTTTATTTCACTTCTCTTATTCATATTTCATTTCCCCTTCTCTCCCTCACGCACATTCCTCTTTCCTCTCTTCTCCCACACGGCGACACACCACCATTGGAGGCCACCTACAATTTCTTGCTCAACCAACCTTGTTTCTTACATCCTCTCATCATCCCAAGACTCTTCTCTTTGGGGGTCATCCCCTGAATCTTCCTTTTTCATCTTCCACCAATGAAGCCCAAAGCTTGAAGCTTTTGAGGTAATGTTCTTGATCTTCATTTTCTCTTCTCATTTTCATGGTCCTTGGCCACCATTGTGATCAAGGACTCCCCTTTCAAGCTTTGATTTTGGATTTCTTGGATTTCACCATCTTAGGGTTTTCTTGGAGGTCTTGGATGAAAATTGCAAGAAGAACACCAAGAAGGTTCGTTTTCTTGTCTTCTCTTGAGGTAAGAGGGAGATAATCCTGTTCACCTAATCTTGGTTGTGAGGAAATGTCTTTGGTGTTGATGGTGAGGAATCCATTTGTGGGTTTCTCACTTTGTTTGTGATTTTTGATAACGATTTGATTTGCATGTGTTGTATGATTTTCTATGCTTGTCATTATGAATCTTGATGGATTTGTATGTGTATAAATGCTTAAATATGTATATGGATTGGTACCCATTTGTTTTGGAAGCTTGGAGGAGCTCATTTTCATAGATTCTGGTGTAGATTCACGGGCTGTATGGATCTACACGGCCCAGGCCGTGTTCTATACTGGAAACACAGCCCAGGCCGTGTTCTATACTGGAAACACAGCCCAACATAGCACAAAATGTCACACAGCCTAGGCTGTGCAATATTGCACGGTCACGTAATCGAGCAACGCAAAAAGGGATGTTTCTCTAGAGGCGTAGACGGCCTAGGCCGTGTAATTTGGCATGGCCATGTACTCTAGGCCGTGTACTTTGGCACGGGGGTAATGAAGAATGGTTGGGTTTTCTAGTCCCTTGGAGGCTCACAGTCTCATTGGGAACTCATTGTGAGGCTTTATAACAAGCTTGAACTTAGCTAACTAAATGAATAGGCACTTAAGTAGGAATTCATAATGTGGAAAGGATAATGAACACAACCTTATTATACAACTTAGTGTGAGGTTGGATAAAGAAAGAACATGAGTGTGAGGAGCGTTATGAGTAACTCAAAGTAAATATTCTAAGAGAGTTAACGCAAGAACATAATGAAATTGAAGCATAACTTTCGTAGCGACTTTGAATAGTATGTGTTTACCTTGGAGGTTTTAATATTGATTTGAGGTGGGTCCGTAATTAGGATCAAATATTTTTGAATGAATGATTGGGCTCCATATGACATGTGAATTTAAATAAGTTGTGCTATCATTATGAATCTATATATGTATATATACATGTATGCATTGAATCTATATGTATTGAGGCATGATTAATATAGCCTAACATGATGAGCATGATTAAATCATGCATTGACATTGTGAATATAGAACCGAAGTGCCAGACTAAGAAACATCAGGTAGACAATTTAGTCAGATATGGGTTGCTTTTATAACAGAAACATCAAGTAGATGATTTAGTCAGAAAGGATTGGTTATAAGAGGAAACCTAGTTAACAGTGGTACTATGTAGTCGTATGGACGGTTATATAATATCACTGATGAAAATGGTATTGAATAATTGTATAGACCGATTGCTTCAATACCATTGGGGATGGTACAATGGTGGTTGAACTATTGTTAAGGCCATGTTGCCTAAGAGTTGAATCATACCTTAGTGCGGGTGCGAATAGACAAGTGAAGGTCTCTTATTGACCTTGGGGGCGTCGAGGTGCGGGTACCTCATAATGGACAGTTGGTAGCTCTTTTGTCAGTGGGGTAGACCGATGCAAACGCACCGATGATCCGGACTGAGACACTGTCCTATATCGAGATCTGTGTAAAATGTCTTGTACAATGCCATGGTGTGCACGTTGATAAATTGAGAATTTTAGCACTTGAAGGCCTCGGCATCCACGATATAAACATATCTCCTGATCATTCTCTCCGAATGTTTTTGTCTAGCTCTATGGAGTAGGAAATGAGTACATTGTACATGAGGATGGTTAGCATACGCATTGTGCATATGCATGGTCAGTTCACGTATTGTCATGGAATGGTCAACATACATATTTTGGTGACATAATTTATTATTTATATATATCAATGGTGGATATCTGCTATTAATATTTATATTATCGTAAGATATGCTTTTCTGATGATATATGTATGTGAAATTGATAACTTGAATATATCTGCAATATCTGTGTATATGGAATGACTTCGTCATTTGTATTATTTTTCCTTCGCTGGCATGTTGGTAATGATGTAGGATATCTCACCTCTTACTTGAACTATTCTTGTTCTATGTGATTTTTGGTTGAAGACTGTAAAAGGGGACGATGTCGAATCTCCTAGATTTTACTTGATTTGATCTCCTACGTTCGGTGAGGACAATAAGAAGGGGGTCCCATTGGTTTCATCAGATTGTGTTTACCGGATGAGCCAATGCTTGGCGAGTCGACTGGGCCAGTGAGCGTAAATGGTATTATTGGGGATCTAATCTTGACTGTGAAGAGGACCGCGATTGAAGATCCTGTCTTGATTTTCACTACATCTGTGCATCTGGAGTTGCCTTATTCATTCGGGAGCTATGGAATGATCTGATTCATACCCTTAGTGAGGACTAGAAGTCTGTGGCATCAGCTGCGAGGGAGCCTGCCCTTGAGACCGCACATTGTTCTACTTTCGTGTCCTCAGATGAACCGGGGGAGGATTCTGAGGTGGATCCGATGGAGTACCCAACTCCGTAGTCGTGGATTTGTTATGGGTAGTTTATATTTTCTTTTACATTACATGTATAAGGGTTATTTTGAGTATATGTATATTTTAAGGTAATTAACCAGTCTTATATGTTGTATCTTGAGTATATCTTATCAAACAATATTTCAAAATGATAGAATGTGTAACTATTCATTCATGGCTCATATTTTCTTCATATGCAAAATGATTAAATTTGGAAAACTTGTTATTTGAGTTGTAGCATGCCAAAATTTAGTGACTGTGGTATAATGACAATTGTGCCGTGGTTATTAAATT
Organism: Ormosia semicastrata; assembly: GCA_029884595.1. Classification (NCBI taxonomy): domain Eukaryota; kingdom Viridiplantae; phylum Streptophyta; class Magnoliopsida; order Fabales; family Fabaceae; genus Ormosia; species Ormosia semicastrata. Next base: position 48,562,177 of record JAQQTO010000060.1, read on the forward strand.
GAAGGGTGTTATATTTATGAGTTTAAGGTCAGAGATTGGCTTAATGAATGTTTTCATAGAGTAAGAGAATGTAAATGTTCGAGTGGCATAGAGTAAAGACTTCATTGTTTGTTACTAATCCTACATTTTAGAGTTAGTGAGTTTATTCATAGAAAGAGGTTATACGTGTAGTACCTAAGACAAGTTTATGAATGAACTAGTGGTGATAAGTTACAACTGTATAGATAGTTGTTCTTATCATATGAGTAAGGGACTTAGCCTTATGGATTATGCATTGTTGATGCGTGTGGAAGTAGTGATTAAAATTTAGATAAAAATCAGTTGTCAGGCCCACCAGAAAATAAAAACCTTACAACTAGTTGTAGTTGGTAAGGGTCGATCCACAGAGAACCAATTCAATTAACACTATTAAATAATTTCCAATGTAAACTCTGATTAATAATAAACAGTAAATAGGGGGTTTTGGAGTTTTGATGAACAATGAACAGCTTCAAAGACAATAACAATAAACAAACTGAAATCAACAATATAAGAAAATTGGTTAAGAGATTGAATCCACCACTAGATTTATATGATAATGTAAATTCACATATCATTTTATTCCAACATGCTCAATTATGTTTTTATGCAATTGTGAGAGTAAATTTCTATTTTCCTTACATGTTGGCCAATTTAGCAATTGCTCAAATCAACTCCTAATCACTGATTAGTCATAAAGCAACCGCTCTTACAACTATCCAACAATTGCATTAAGATTTAGAAAACCAATTACACTAAGATCTAATCACACACCGGGATTAAATTACTTAGAACATATATTTCTCTAGATCTACTACCACAACCGTGCATAATAAACCCAGATCTACCACTTTTATAACTAGCAAATAGCACAAAGATAATTATACCCACATGAACATCATACATCCCACTAGATCTACTACCACAACCGTGCATAATAAACCTAGATCTACCACTTTGAAAGTGGAAACAAGTATAAAAACCTTCATACCAACAATAGATTCAGAAATATATGAATAAAAAACATAGCGTGTTGAAATAATCAAATATGCAAGGTTCACAACATTAATACTAGTGGTTTTATCACTCCCTTAACCAAGGGAGGTTTAGTTACACATAACTAGAAGGAAATCACAAGAAAAACTATGAAGAAACAAGAAGAAACTATGAGAGAAATGAAGGAGAGTCCAACTTCTTTCATGATAACCAATGGTGCCTTTTATAGAAGTCTAGGGTAACAAAATGACAAAGGGGAGTGGATGGATGAGTGGGTTAGTGGAGTGGAGTGGTTGAATGGATTGGTTGAGTGGGTTAGTTGAGTGGATGAGTGGAGTGGAGTGGTTGAGTAGTTGAGTGGATGAGTGGAGTGATTTGGTTGAGTGGAGTGGAGTGGTTGAGTGGAGTGGAGTGGTTGAGTGGATGAGTGGAGTGAGTGGGTTGGTTGAGTGGAGTGGAGTGGTTGAGTGTGAAAATTTCTTGGTCTGACTTGGAAGCCAAAAACGACCAACTATACTTCAGATCCATGAAACGTACTCTTCATGACAGTTGTAGATCTTTGTCTTGGCTATAACATGCATATCTGGATCATCCAATTTGGCTTCCTACAGCCCAAGATATGACCCAAATACCACAGGTTGTTCAAACCTAACTTCAGCACATCTGTTCCGAGTTGCAAGCCCAAACGGACCCATTAGACTTCATTCTTTCAAAAGGTGTTCTTCATAAAAGTTGTTTATTAGGGTCTTGACTATCAACTATACAAATTTCAGCCCATCTCCATTATTACAGCTTGAGATATGATTTTATGAGTGCACACCGTTCGGATTCTAGTGATAGAACCCGTATTCTGACTTCCATGTAAACTTAGGTCCCTTAGACATCTGTTTAGGACTTCGAGCTCTTCATAAAAGTTGTAGAGCTTCCTTTTATCTTTCCTACAAGATAAAATTCATGATTATCAGATACGGTCGCGCTATTTGTCCAACCAAAAGACTCCAACTTTTGTCCACCGTATGTCACGTGTCATCATTTGAAATTTGAAATATGAAACTGTTCACGTTAAGAATAAGTGGTTAATACGTTATGAATAAGTGGTTAATCAGTATAAGTTTCTGGTTAATACCTTCGAAATAAGTAAGTGCTTAATACGTTAAGTGGTTAATCAGTATATGTTTCTGGTAAATCCAAGAAAGAGTTCTCAATAATGAGTAAATGGTTAATACGTTAAGAATAAGTGGTTAATCAATATTAGTTTCTGGTGAATCCAAGAAGTAGGAAATGAGAAACGAGAAATTAAATGGTTAATATGTTAAGAATAAGTGGTTAATCAGTATCAGTTTCTGGTGAATCCCAAAAGCGGGAAATGAAAAGCGGGAAATTAAATGGTTAATACGTTAGGAATAAGTGGTTAATCAATATCAGTTTCTGGAGAATCCAAGAAGCGGGAAATGAAAAGCTTGAAATGAAAATATTGGCATACGAAAAAGTCAACAAATATACGTATGGAAGCATACGGTGGAGAAAAGTTAGAGTATTTTGGTTGGACGAAAAACGTTTTCCTATCAGATATCAAGAACTCAAGTTATGGCCAAAATACAGAAATAGTGTAAAATCTCAATAATGCTGAAAATATTCAATTAGGACCAATTTGAGCTCAAACTCACAAAATCATACCAAACTCAATCAATTAAGAATATGGAGAGTGTAAATGACTAAACATAAGGGTTTCTTAATAAACAAAATATGTGATTATCAATTGTGTTTAATGAACCTTTACATAACAGTAGCATGTGAATGTTCTACAGATATTGAGTGGAGATTTGATATCTAGTAACAACCATAATATATTATGTTTAAGTTCGAGTATTATAAGGTTACGTTGATGCAAGACAACTTTAATACGTTATACAGTTGTATGAATGATTGTGTAATGTTGATATAATTTATACTGCTATGTATGCAGTTTACGTTGTCTAATGCCATGAATGTATGAATATTACTGAGAATTATATGTTCTCACCCCTTTCTATGTTTTCATGGTAATAGAAGGTCAATGCCCTTCATAGGGTAAGAAGATAAAGTAACAAAAAAGCCACTGTAGTTTAGTTTTATTTGTTTCTTTTATAGAAAAGTTCATTTATTTATTTATATTGGCTTTAAGAATGTAAAGGTTGTATGTATAACATTTTGCCTTCTGGGCTATTGTTGTATACGTGTATAACTTTTCAGTTATGACTCTTCATAATAATTGTTAATTTATATGGGATTAGTAAGATAGTAAGAATAGAAGTAACACATTTAATGCTTTATGTCTATATATATAAGTTATATCGAGAATATTGTATTAAGGTGTTACATTATGGTTTCAGAGTAATTCATCCTGTTGAGCTGGGGTAAGGACTAGCTAGGCTTAGGCAAGTTTAGAGTTTTTCGCTAAGTGTTATGCATTTCTTGTCTCATATGTGAGATGTATTGATAGAATTGCAAGACATGCCTTAGGTTTGAGTGTTAATGGTTACTGTCACACATAGTGTGTAACACCCCCTTCTGGGAGGCATTACATATTAGACCGACTCTTACATTTTAAAATTCTTTGCTCAAGTTATAAAAGTGAATAGTATAATATATGAGTTTCAAAGCTTCTCTTTGTGGATAATATAAACTAGTCAAATTTTGGGAACACAAAACATAAGAACCATAGAATAAATAAAAGACTCAAGTCATAGGAACTAAAAAGGCTTTTCATAAAGCAAAGTTTACTACATCTTTAAGTACATCATTTGCATATCCTAAAAACATAAAACTTAAGTACTCCAAAATAAATATACCTATACATATGACTACCAAATGAAAATTAAGCTTTGTCCAAGTCAAAACACCTGAAGAATGGGTTCCTGCACTCGATCTTCGTCCAAAACCCCTTCGGGATCCCCAATAGACAAAGCCCCCAGTTGAGGCATGTCACTGCGGACAGGAGTTCGAGCAGTCGACTCCATAGAGCCCTCCCTATAGGAAGCTCTCCGATCATCCCAAACTCCCCAAGAGGCAAGTCGAACTCGAAGTGAACATCGGTGTCCTTAGTAAAGATAACCGCATCATGCCGGGTCCTACTCCAACTCAAAGTGACATTTCCATCGTATCGGACGCATCCCGTGTCCCACTGGACACTCCATGCTCCGATGCGCCTCCATGGAACTATAGCCTAGTGAAACCTCACGGGTCTTGCCTTGCCGCCATCACAGACTTTTCCATCATAAATATGAAAACAGAAGTTGACAGAATAATACAATAGAAGAGGTAAGATCCCCTACATCAATACCATCATGGCAGCAAGAAACAAAACAAAAGACAGTAATACCTTTCATACACAACAACATCGAATAATAGCAGACATAATCATGTCAATACAGGGATGTTATAGAACAACAACATAATCATGTTAATATAGAATTATTATAGAGCAACAGCATAATCATATTATTAACTGATAAGTAATTCAGCAGTATACATCAAGATATATATCTATATATATATATATATGTCTGGATCATGTCACAATAATAGATATGCTAACTATGCATATACATGATGTGTATGCTGACCATCCTTATACATAATGCAACCAAATCCTACTCCATAGAGTTAAGGTTCAGAGATGAGCAATCCAGAAGATCTGTCTCGCCTCAAAAGACAGTCTACGCTGGATCACGAAAAGGATAGTGTTTGTCGGGTCCTCGTCGTGCATTTCAACGTTTTTCCATGGCCAGGGGTATACAATGTGATAGTGGTCACTAAGTGGATCACCTCACCTTGACGCCCCCTGAGATCCATCCGGGATCGCATTTATCTAAATTATTGCTCACTTCTAGGAATCACAAGCCAACAGCCTAAATCTCAAGTGCATGCTCAAGAAATCAAACCACCATTGTACCATTCCCAATAGTATTAAGGCAACCACCCATACGATTGTCAAATACCAGTATCAATGATATTATATAGTCGCACATACAGCTACATAATACCAATGATCCACTCGGGTCCAGCACTTCGGCCCAAAAGCACAAGGCTAAATTCATAATCCACTTGGGTCCAGTACATCAGCCCAAGGCACAATGTTAATGCATACTATCACAAAGGATTTCAGTCATGTAAATTCAAGAATCATTATTATCAAATCACATGGAGCATTGTCACAATTCCTCTAGTATATAGAAACGTTAGGTCTTCTTTAGTCTTTAATTATCATACTCTCAAGAATGAGGACAGAATTTAGTCCAAATCACCAGCTTCTTCTAACTAAGTTCCTGGAATGACCTATCCTCATATCATTTATAAAAACCTAAAAAAAAAACACAATGTCCTTACCTCACCATTCTTTTCCTTTTTCATCTAAGTCTTTCAAATTTTCTCTATTTCTTTCTCAAGCATTTCTTTTTCAATGGTAGAATTTTATTCCCTCTCTCATTCAACTTGTAACCTTATAGATCATGTCTTTATCACCCAATCATTTAAGTCCTTGATAACCAAATATTTTTCTCATGGATGTCTCTTCTTGGGTTAAAATGGTCGTGAGCCTCAAGGGCCAAAGGAAACCAAATAAATCATTCTTTGCATACGACAACAACATATAACTATACCAAATCAAGCAAACACAAATCAAAGTCACACAATCGAGTGGATGAATCCTCACGTGGACTTTCCACTCCCAACACAACCACTCGTTCCTCACCACCATAGTATGGTCGATGAGGTTAATCTCCCTCTTACCTTAAGTGTAGCCTCCTAGCTCCTTGTAAGTCCTTGTGTAACAAACCTTTTCCACCAAGAGGTTCTTAGAATCAAAGCAAACACACAAGAATTAGTACCTAGGGCTTGAACAAGATCACCATAGGTCAAAGTATGGCTTTACACCCATTAAAAATGAAGCAAGAGAGAAGATTCAAGAACTTTATCGTAAGATTCTTGAACTTGAGATTTGAAGCAAAACTTAAAGAAATACTTGAAAATGGATGAACTAGAGATTTATTTTCACATAAAAGTGTCTTAGAATGATGTAGAGACTCAAGATCCAAGGTTATCTTGAATTATTGAAGATTTGGTGGTGTATTTTGGAAGTTGGCCGTGAGCTTCAAATGGGAAAAGTGAGAGTTTTGTGCTTAGCCTTTGGTTGCTTGGATGAAAGGATGAATAAGTGATGAACTAAGTGTAGGGTGGTCCTCCAAAAATGGTCTTAGCCATGGGGATGTAGATAAAATGAGAGGAGGAAATAGAAATCAAAGTCTCACCTTAAGAGCTTTAAGTTAAGGTTTTTGAAAGAAGATGATGAAGATGACAGAACTTGATGATGATCTTAACATAGAAAATTATCCATAGAGTGTGTAGATTCTAGAAATGTGATTGAATGGAGGAAACAAAAATGGAAGATACAAATGGAGTATGGTGGCCGTGAGGCTGAGAGAAAATGGAACAGAGAAAATGATAAGAGAAAATGAGATAGAAGCTTTAGGGTAGAGAGAGAAAGTGATAAAAATTTTGGAAGATGAAAGGATAGTAGATTTTGGTGAAAAGATGACATCTTGTCTTCTTTTCCTCCTCCTCCAAAATCGTGTACACCTTGGGAGAAGTAGCAAGACTTCCTTTCCAAGCTTCTCCCAAAGCTTTTTTGAGAAGCTTCACACGTTTCCCAAAAAGGTCAAATCATGTTGTCACGTGGTGATGTAGCGATGTCACTTAGATGATATCATAAAAGTGATTAGATAAAAATAATCTACTAAATTTTTACTGCAAGCTATTACCCAGTGGATAAAATTTATAGTTAACAATGCCAGTATCTATTATCTAATGGACAATAGGGCGCACCCAAATTTTATGCGTCAGATAAAATCTTGAAAAATGAAAACTTCGTAAATTATGTCCGGCCTCAAGTTTAGTAAGATTCCCCATCACCGTTTCCACAGTCCAAGGTTTTTCGATCTCGGCAAAAATATTTTATTTTTTCAGCTCCGCTCAGTGTGCACGTAAATTAAGAAATATATTAAAATAATCAAACAACTCAAATAATTCTAAAAAAATTCACAAAAATCACAAAATTATAAAATGAATATATATTATGAAATCAATAATTTTTGGGGTGTTATAACTCTCTTCTTCTAAAAAGAAATTTCATCCTCGAAATTTGTTATACCTTAGAATACACGCGGATATTGTTCCTTGTAGAATGTCTCCAGATCTTCAATGCAACCACAACGACTAACTCCGAGTTTGTGTAGGGTAACTCTTCTTATGTGCCCTCGGTTGTCTTGAAGCATACGTTACGATTACTTTTATTCTCACAAACATACGCCTAAGCTCTAATGTGGAATATCACGAGACGTCTCAAAAGTTCGTTGGGATTGGGTAGAACCAACTTTGGTGAAGTAGTTGAGTGTCTCTTCAATTCTCAAAAAATTTCCTACATGCATCAGTTCATGCAAAAACTTGACTCTTTCACGTGAGCTGGATGAGAGGTCCTGCCATCTTGGAGAAAACAACGACTTCCTTTAGTTGATCCATCAAACCACCTAACCTCGATCTTAACAGGAAGTGTCTCACAGGGCAAGTTTTTATCTAATTGTACTACATTCAGCATTATGACATGGTTTGGATTAGGAACATATCTTCTTAATCGAAATACAGGAGAACATTATGAAGGTTTGAAAGAAAAGGTAATGAAGCCATTTGGTATACTACTGGACCCATCCGTCGAAGAATTCGATGTGATCCAATAAAATTTAAGAATGAGCTTCATGGATTCAAATCCAGAAATCTCTGTCTCAAGAAATACTAAAATTCTATTGGAATAGAATAACAAGATATGGTTAGAAAATAACCAATCCCTCTCTAAGATCAAGTCTATTTATGAAAAGGGCAAACAATCAAATTAGCAGAAAGGTTTTAAATAACAGGATAGTTCAAACAAACTTGTGTAATGATAATAGGCTTAGAAATGAGAATAGCAATATTCAAGTCAAAAGGAAACAAATACACAGACAACCCAATTCTAGAAACGAACTCTTAAAATTTCTTTGGAACAATTTAACAGGATATGGTTGGAGATAACCAAACCATTTTCAAGATCACGTCAAATATGCGAAAGAGGTAAACAAATCAGATCAACCGAAAAGATTCAGTCTTTAACAAGTCATAGGATAATTTAAACAACTCGACTATCAACAACAGGCCTTTGTAATAGTAGTAGAAATAACTTGGTCAAAAGATAATGAAGATACAAGTAACCTTAATTGATCCATACAGTCATATGCCATAAAAAAATGGGTTACCCCCAAAATTATACAGTATAGTTAAAGGATCATCTCTTATGACACAGTCTCCCTCGTTTAGGCCTTCAGTTTAGGATGTTGTTACTCTACTTGGGAATTAACTCTTCCTTCTTCGTGAGATTTTGAAACACGTACATTACTAACGGAAGGTTTCGTCTTTTGTGAGGTACAATTCCTAAACACGTGTTCTAGTTTTTTGCACTTGAAACAAACTTTTCCCTTGATCATACAATCCCTTGTCGCATGACTTTTTGCATACTTCTTACATGTAAGTAAATGTGCCACGGGCTGACTGGTTCTATCACTACTAGCACTACCTCCATACGATTCCTATTGTTGTTGATTTCTTGGTGGTTGCGAATACGATTTCTACTGGAATCGCTTGACCTTTCGATCTCTTCTTTTTCGGAACCAATACGGCCCAACGTTATGGGGTTCAACATCCTGAGATTGATTCAGCTCCAACAAGATCTGAACCTCGGCTATCAATTCCTGCTGCTGAACGATCCTTTGATTCTGTTGCACTGTTACGCCAGCCATTCCTTGCACTACTCCCGCAGTCGCAGTCATCCTTACGTTGTTGCGTTCCTAATTTCCATGCATACATCTACCGCAAGCCATTTGCCTTTCCTTCGAAAATAGACAAGTCAAAACATAATGGAAACAAGAAGTAACCATTTCAAACAATATTATCTCCTTTCAAAGACCAAACAATACATCTCTGAGTTTAGCTTTAAAGAAACACATAGCACAAACAAGACAAACTTCCCATAAACCCAAAACACTCGGACATGGACTTTACTCACACTAGAAGTACCAGTCCAAAGGTGTAGGTACAAATAATTCTGCATGAGTTCAGTTATCCAACTAGACTCTCACTAGAAGAACTCCAATTTTTCCTAGTTCTCACCTAGTTGAAGTCATAGTTTCCTGTCCACACAGAACATTACATATTGAGTTGGCCAGTCCTCAATATCATGTAGCTATATAACAGTAACTACTAATATCCAACCTAAAGCAACTTATGCATTCCTCTTTCAACATCTCAACAAGAGATAAGGAAATGCACAACACACACATATAAAAATTTCTACATCTCTAAGCACAGTCAGTTCATACCACAGCTCAACAGGATGAACTGCTCTGATACCACCTAATGTAACACCCCCTTCTGGGAGGCATGACATATTAGACCGACTCTTACATTTTAAAATTCTTTGCTCAAGTAATAAAAGTGAATAGTATAAGATATGAGTTTCAAAAGCTTCTATTTGTGGATAACATAAACTGGTCAAATTTTCAGAACACAAAACATAAGAACCATAGAATAAATAAAAAACTCAAGTCATAGGAACTAAAAAGGCTTTTCATAAAGCAAAGTTTACTACATCTTTAAGTACATCATTTGCATATCCCAAAAACATAAAACTTAAGTACTCCAAAATAAACATACCAATACATATGACTACCAAATGAAAATTAAGCTTTGTCCAAGTCTAGACACTTGAAGAACGGGTTCTTGCACTCGATCTTCGTCCAAAACCCCTTCGGGATCCCCAATAGACAAAGCCCCCAGTTGGGGCATGTCACTGCGGACAGGAGTTCGAGCAATCGACTCCATAGAGCCCTCCTTATCTGAAGCTCTCCGATCATCCCAAAGCTCCCCAAGAGGCAAGTAGAACTCTATGTGAACATCGGCGTCCTTAGTAAAGATAACCGCATCATGTCGGATCCTGCTCCAACTCAAAGTGACATTTTCATCGTACTAGACGCGTCCCGTGTCCCACTGGACACTCCATGCTCCGATGCCTCCATGGAACTATAGCCTCGTTAAACCTGCAGGTCTTGCCTTGCTGCCATCACAGACTTTTCCATCGTAAATACGAAATAGAAGTAGACAGAATAGTATAATAGAAGAGGTGAGATCCCCTACATCAATATCATCATGGCAGCAAGAAACAAAACAAAAGACAATAATGCCTTTCATACACAACAACATCGAATAATAGCAGACATAATCATGTCAATACAGGGATGTTATAGAACAACAACATAATTATGTCAATGCAGAATTATTATAAAGCAACAACATAATCATGCTACTAACTGATAAGTAATTCAGTAGTATACATCAAGATATATATATATATATATGTCTGGATCATATCACAATAACAGATATGCTGACTATGCATATGCATGATGTGTATGCTGACCATCCTTATACACAATGCAACCAAATCCTACTCTATGGAGTTAAGGTTCAGAGATGAGCATTCTAGAAGATTTGTCCCCCCTCAAAAGACAGTCTACGTCAGATCACGAAAAGGATAGTGCTTGTCGGGTCCTCGTCGTTCATTACAATGATTTTCTATAGCTAGGGATATACAATGTGACAGTGGTCACTAGGTGGATCACCTTGCCTTGACGCCCCCTGAGATCCATCTGGGATCACACTTATCCAAATTCTTGCTCACTCCTAGGCGTCACACGCCGACAGTCTAATACTCAAGTGCATGCTCAAGAAATCAAACCACCGTTGTACCATTCCCAATAGTATTAAGGCAATCGCCCATATGATTGTCCAATACCATTAGTATCAATGATATTATACAGCTGCCCATACAACTACATAATACCAATAATCCACTCGGGTCTTGCACTTCAGCCCAAAAGCATAAGGTTAAATTCATAATCCACTTGGGTCCAATATGTCGGCCCAAGGCACAATGTCAAATTCATAATCCACTTGGGTCTAGTACGTCGGCTCAAGGCACAATGTTAATGCATGCTATTACAAAGGATTTTAGTCGTTCAAATTCAAGAATCATTATTATCAAATCACATGGAGCATTTTCACAATTCCTCTAGTATATAGAAACATTAGGTCTTCTTTAGTCTTTAATTATCATACTCTCAAGAATGAAGATGGAATTTAGTCCAAATCACCAGTTTCTTCTAACTAAGTTCCTCAAATAACCTATCCTTATATCATTGATGAAAACCTAAAAAAAAACACTATGTCCTTAACTCACCATTCTTTTCCTTTTTCATCTAAGTTTTTCAAATTTTCTCTATTTCTTTCTCAAGCTTGTTTTTCCTCTCAAGACTAAAAATCACTCTTTTGCTTAAAGATCAAATTTATTCTTTTCCATTCTTATCTTATAATTTCTTAATTAATTTTCTCGATTGTCAAGTTACCTAGATTTACCATTGATAAATCATTTTTCATAATTTCGATTATCTCCAAATTTGTTTCCATTTGGTACATTCAAAAGTTACCACTCCTCAAATTATAACATTATAATTATCTTCAATCTTACTCATAAATCCCTAAACCCTAATTTGTCTTCCAAATCACCCAAACAATATTTCCTAACATTCTTTCTAAAACTTCCATTATTCAACTTCTAAATAAAATTCTTTCCATCCTAATTGCTCTTCCCCCTCATTATCAAATTTTTTAGGTCTCCAATTCACTCTTACTTCTAATTATCAAGTATCATGACCAAAAATCAATTTCTTTTCAATATTAGAATTTTATTTCCTCTCTCATTCAACTTGTAACCTTATAGATCATGTCTTTATCACCTAATCATCTAAGTCCTTGATAACCAAATATTTTTCTCTTGGATGTCTCTTCTTGGGCTAAAATGGCCATGAGCCTCAAGGGCCAAAGGAAACCAAATAAATCATTCTTTGCATACGACAACAACATATAACCATACCAAATCAAGCAAACACAAATCAAAGTCACACAATTGAATGGATGAATCCTCACGTGGACTCTCCACTCCCAACACAACCATTCGGTCCTCACCACCATAGTATGGTCGATGAGGTTAATCTCCCTCTTACCTTAAGTGTAGCCTCCTAGCTCCTTGTAAGTCCTTGTGTAGCAAACTTTTTCCACTAAGAGGTTCTTAGAATCAAAGCAAACACACAAGAATTGGTACCTAAGGCTTGAACAAGATCACCATTGGTCAAAGTATGGCTTTACACTTTTTAAAAATGAAGTAAGAGAGAAAATTCAAGAACTTTACCTTAAGATTCTTGAACTTGAGATTTGAAGCAAAGCTTAAAGAAATACCTGAAGATGGATGAATAGAGATTGATTTTCACACAAAAGTGTCTTCAAATGGTGTAGAGACTCAAGATCCAAGGTTATCTTGAATTGTTAAAAATTTGGTGGTGTATTTTGGAAGTTGGCCGTGAGCTTCAAATGGGAAAAGTGAGAGTTTTGTGTTTAGCCTTTGGTTGCTTGGATGAAAGGATGAATAAGTGATGAACTAAGTGTAGAGTGGTCCTCCAAAAATGATCTTAGCTGTGGGGATGTAGAGAAAATGAGAGGAGGAAATAGAAATCAAAGTCTCACCTTAAGAGCTTCAAGTTAGGGTTTGTGAAAGAAGATGATGAAGATGAGAGAACTAGATGATGATCTTAACATAGAAATTTATCCATAAAGTGTGTAGATTCTAGAAATGTGATTGAACGTGGAAACAAAAATGGAAGATACAAATGGAGTGTGGTGGCCGTGAGGTTGAGAGAAAATGGAAGAGAAAAAATGATGTGAGAAAATGAGATAGAAGCTTTAGGGTAGAGAGAGAAAGTGATAGAAATTTTGGAAGATGAAAAGATGGTAGCTTTTGGAGAAAAGATGACATCTTGTCATCTTTTCCTCCTCCTCCAAAATCGTGTACTCCTTGGGAGAAGTAGCAAGACTTCCTTTGCAAGCTTCTCCCAAAGCTTCTTTGAGAAGCTTCGCACGTTTCCCGTAAAGGTCAAATCATATTGTCATGTGGTGATGTGGTGATGTCACTTAGATGATATCATAAAAGTGACTAGATAGAAATAATCTTCTAGATTTTTACTGCAAGCTATTACCCAGTGGATAAAAGTTATAGTTAACAATGCCAGCTATCACCCAAATTTTATCTGTTAGATAAAATCTCAAAAAATGAAAACTTCGTAAATTATATCCGACATCGGGTTTAGTAAGACCCCCCATCACCGTTTCCACAATCCAAGGTTTTTCAGCCTTGGGGAAAATATTTCATTTTCCTGGCTCTGTTTAGTGTGCACGTAAATCAAGAAATATATTAAAATAATCAAATAATTCAAATAATTCCAAAAAATTTCACAAAAATCACAAATATTATAAAATAAATATATATTATGAAACCAACAATTTTTGGGGTGTTACATAGTGTGTATAGGGAACTATTACTTCACCAAGGTGAAGTAGGAGAAATAGTAATTCTTCTAGTGAAAGTTCAGCCATTATGGTTGAAGTGTTCATAGAGATGGAAACTACTTGAGAAAGCAGACTGCTATCATAAACAGAGTTTTAGAGGAGATGAAAGTAAGTTCATCTTAGCAGCTAGTACCACTAGTATATTTACTCTATGAAGTTGTGGTTGTAGAGAACTGTAACATTCCAAATATCTCAAAGTTTAGAAAAGCCAACCCTACATCCTTTAAAGGAAAGTAAGACCCATTTAGGATAAGGGATAGTGGTTTAAGGAAATGAGAAAAATATTTATAGTTATGGTTTGTTTAGATGATCTGAGAGTTTTCGATGTCTCTTATATGTTATTAAGGAAGGCAGAGTTCTGGTGAGTTGGTGCCAAGGAGTTATTAAGATTTTTGACATTTAGATTACTTGGGGAATGTTTAGGAATTTTTATTCTAGATAAATACTACCCTAAGAACCAACGGAGTGCCAATGATATAGAGTTCCTAAAACTTGATTATGGTGGCATGCTAGAAGGCCAGTTTATGGCTAAGTTTAATAAGAAAGTTATACTTATCATAGAGGCATGATTTACTCTCATGTAGTTAGAGTGGAGTGAAATTTGTAAGTTTTAGAGAAATACTCTAGTGTTTCCCTAAGTTGAGATGAAATGGAGTATTAGTAAAGAGATGGTTCCTTTATTAGTTAAAGATGAACCATAGCACAATTATCCTAACTAATGGAATGAGATAAGCCCCTTGACCTTGCAAAGGAGTGAGAAAAACACTTTCCTAAGGATGGAATTGTGAGACATGGGAGCGAGAAAAGCATCTTATGAGGGTAAAGATGTGAGTAAAACATTTTACCAATATGTAGATGGAGAAGCTCTCTACAAAGGCAAGTGAGTGAGACCAAATAAACCAAATCTTGCCAAGTGTGGTAAAGGAGTGAGAAAAACACTTTACCTAGCAATGTTAAAGAAGTGAGGTAAACACTTTACCTAGGACAAAGTAGTGAGTTAAACTCTTTGTCAAAAAATATGAGGAGTGAGAAAATGACTCATGTTAGAGGTAGTAAGAATGAGTTAAGCTCTCTACTAAGGGTCTTAAGTAAAAAGTATTAGAGTGAGTTAAACTCTCTACCTAGGATTGTAAAGCAAGAAAAGCTTATACCAAGGGCAATTGGATGAGTTAAGTCCTACGCTAGGCAAAGAAGTGAGATAAGCACTTTGCCAAGTAGTAAGGATAGTTTTAAAATAACAGTTTTGAATGCCTTAAGTTTAGTCTCTATCAAATAAACGTAGAGAGCTATTCGAATAGGCCATTTTAGAATGGTAAGTTAGGCTAATCGATTAGAAGAAAAGGAGCTATTTGAATGGCAAGAGTTTCAGGTTGATCGAATATACTAAGAGAGTTATTTGATTAGCATAGTTTTGATTAGTCGAGATAGGTAAGAGAATCTTATTTTTGATTGATTGTAAAAAACAGAATGGTGTTTTAAGTGACATTCAAAGAGAACAATTGAGGGTCCCTACAGTTAGCCTCAAGTGGAACAAAAATTACAAGGTTTTCACAAGAGGAAAATAGTGGATGATAGGTATAAGCAGAGTGCTTCTAAACCTAGTTATCCTTAAGATAAAGTTAAGTAAGTTTAACCAGAAATGAAATGACTAAAGTGTGTTAGATGTAAGAGTTAACTTGGTGGTAAACCTTATCTAGTAGGCCAAATAGTATGTTATTCTTATGGCTGATTAGAACACTTTTAAGTAAGTGTATATAAAAGTAGGGAGCAGTGTCTAACCTTAGGTTAAAGTAAGAGTTTATACTCTGAATAGTAAGGAGGTGACTCAAACTCCTGATCTTATATGAGGTAGGGACATTGTTAAAGATGATCTCTAGGTTGTATTGTATGATTCAGGAATACTCCCATTCCTAGATTTCATATGAGTTATAATAGAGATTAGATTTATCTATGCTCGAGTTTCCCCATATTTCATCTTTGTCTACACTAACAGCAAGGTTAGTCACAACTTCCTTACGTATGTTTGGAATGTTATGTGAAGATAGAAGGTAGGATTTCATTTGTGAATCTTATCAGTTTATCTCTTCTTGACATAGACGTTGGACTAGGCATGGTTTTGGTTATTAGTAAATCATATTGTTTCGGAGTGATCAGATTGGACATTAAGGTTTATATCTGATGATTCTTTTGTGTCTATTCCTTTAGAGTCTATGTTTTGAGAGTTAAACAAGTGAGAAACTTATTAAAATAAGGGACTTAAGGATAGGATTTCCTTTCCCTCCTTGTTTGTGAAGTTGAACAAGTCTTAGGGAGTATAACTGTGATAAGAGAATATCCAGAAGTGTTTCCCAGGCAGATAATTGAGTCACCACCTAAGAGAGAGAAGCAGAACTCACTTTAGGTTTGGTACAAGTTAAGTTAGCAGATGTTTTTCGATTCAGTAAGTTGTTCTTACCGAATGAGGACCTTTAAGGTTGAGTAAGTTATAGTTAGGGGAGGTGAAGTCCTCTCGAGAATGATATCATATATGATATGAGGTAAAGAAATTTTGGGTACAAAATTTTAAAAAGGAAGGGAGAAATGTAATGTTTCGAAAAGCATATTAGACTTGTAAATGGGTAACAAGGTAGCATATTACTTGTTTAACATATCAGTTAAGTTTTATGACAAACTGAGTTCGTTTAGGCACTTTGTTACAACTCAGAGTGTGAAAAGTAGCCTAAAATGATCTAGATAGTAACATAAATTTCTAAGTTGAGGGAAATAAACCTAGAAAGTTTATTTCTAAGTCACAAATAGATGCAAGAGAATGTAGTTAAAATTTGAGAGTAATCAGAGTTAATTTAGCATTTGTAGGCATACTGGTTGTGCATTTTAATGCTCGATCGACTAGTAGCAGATATGAAAAAATATAGTTAAGGTGAAACAATAATTTAAATGAATCTTAGTATTTATTTTAAATTTGTTGGAAGTTAGGAAAGTTAATTTAACATAATTCAAGTGTCCTTAGCAGATATAAAGTTCAGTGTGGCTTAAGTGGCTAAGTGAGACTTTATTTCCTTATTTCTTTTCCTTCCCATGATTAAGAATAAAAATAGAAGAAAAAAGTTAAGAAAAAAGAGAAAAGGGGAAATGAAGAAGAGAGAGGAGAAGAAGATGAAGGTCCAAGAAGACTTTAAGGCTTGAAGATCATTTGGTCTACAAGAGGTAAGGGTTCTTAACCATTGATTCCATCTTTTTCTCTAAACCATTCAATGGTTGAACTTAGGTATTTTAGATGGAGGAAATGGGTTTGAGATGTAAGAATCTATTTTCTTTGTTAGGTCTTGGTTTCTTTGGTTGGATTTAGTCATTTCCAGCATAGAGAAAGCAAGATGATCACCTTTGTTCTTGGACAAAACTAAGAAGTTCCATGAGTAGGAACTTAGGAAATTAGGTATGTCTAGAAGTAGTTTTAACCATTAATCCATGATTAAGTAAGCTAATAAGTTGTATAAGTGTCACAACATTTTTAGAGAGTGTTAGTGGTGCTAGAAACCACATACAAACTGATTTTAAGTGATTGGAATTGGTTATGGTCTAACGGAATAGTAACCAGAATCTTGCAGATTTTGGGTTATGCAATCAGCGCTCAAGCGTTGGGAGTTCCAGAGGCTTTCGCGCGCAGCAAAGCATTGGGCGCTCAGGCGCCTGGTGCTAAGCGCTTAAGCACCAGTCATAGAGCAAGAACAGGGCATGTCTTTGCCCAGCCAGCGCTCAGGCGCTGGGTAGTGAGCTCCTATAGGCATAGCAAGCGCCCAGACACTGGGAAATGGCGCCCAAGCACCCAAAGCAGAATTCATCATAATTCTTATTTTGATGAAATGAGTTTCCCTACTTGTTAGGATCTCTTTCATATGCCTTGCAGAGTGAGGCACTAATAGGGGTATTTCTAAGAGAGAAAGACCATCTTGCATATATGGGATAGTAAAATACCTTAGTGCAACCAAGAGTACTTGATTGCCACAGGTAGGTATCTAGACCCTAAGGCAACACAAAGTTGCATTTAGTATCACATACGAGGTGATGACGATAGGGTATACTAGATACAAGTAAGCTGAGTTCAATTGGCAATAGTCACTTGCCATAGTGCATGAGTTGATCCTAAGGGAGAAAATGGAGTTAGTGATGCATGAATGGACTTAGTATTGACCTAGTACAGAACTTTCGGCCTTTAAGCATTCCAATAGTTAGGAATTGCGTAAAGTAGGTATCTAGAACCTTGAGTACACTAGGGTGGCGTAGTTTACCATGTATGGTGTGATAGTAAGACAAGCTAGATATAAGAATCATAAGTATGATTACTTAACTATAAACATGGAATATGCTCCTTTATGAGTTAGAAGTGAGCTGAGAGTACATGTTTGCTAGAGTTTAGTTCTTCACTTGGTTAGAGAGAACCATGTGATGAGTTAATGTGGTGATTTTGTATGAGTTATACATAACACTACATAGCTTCCTGTTACTTGCTAATTCCAAAGTAGAGTAATCTTTAATGATGTATAATCATATGGCCAAAGGAGATAGGGGAGGGGAAAGTCCAAAAGTCTCTTTGAGTAAGGATTTAGCCCTAGTTGCTCATTAGTGCCAGGATTACTTTTTTATATGTAGTGCAAATAGTACTCTCACTAAAGTGAGTAGGAACCAGTCCACTCAATGTCAGGTAGTTTGAAGAGTCAGTCTTCTTATCTACAAGTTTAAAGAGAATTAGGAATAAGCAAGTGACATACATATACAATCATATATGTTTGCTGTTCCTTAGCAATTGTATGGGCAGTTGTCTAAGATAGATTGTAACACCCATGAAAAATATGTTAGACTTGTATATGATTACAGAGGTAGCCTAATATTAGTTTGGTATGCGTGTTAAATTTTGTAGCATTCTGAACATGTTTGGTCACTTTGCTGTAACACTATTGGTAAGAAATAGCTGTTATTAGCTCCAAAAATGGCTTAAATTGCTCAGTTAATGGAATTATATACAGAGAATTTAGTTCTAGGTCATAAATATGTGAGTTGTGCTTCAGTTAAAATATGAGAATAATTAGAGCTAGTTTGACATTTTTAAGCATATTAGTTGTGTGTTTTAATGTCGGTTTGACTAGCAGCTAATATAGAAAATGGTGGTTTTGGTGCAACAAGATTTTTGATGAATCTTGTGATTTTGTTTTAAAATTATTGGCTTTAAGAAAACTAGATTTGGTGAAATCTAAGTGTTCTCAGAAGATCGAGAAGTACCACATAGCCAATTAAGTGACCAAAGTCACTCACGACAGCCTTGATATTAAGGCTTGAGATAAGATATTTGTATCTCATTTTTCACTCATTTCTCTTATCTTCTCTCACGGCTACAGCTACCAAAGGAGTGGCAAAGGAAAACCAAGCAAAGAAGGAGGATGAGGAGGAAAGGAAAAGGAAGGGGAAAGCTAAGGCTTCATCATCTACACCATCTTTGATCCAAGAGGTAGGGGTTTTTGTGTTCTTGTAACTTTTTTCTTCCATTTTCACCACTTTTGCATAGGAGATGCATAATAGGTCCTTTTGGTTTCTAGAGTTGCTTAATGTGTTTTTCTTGCTTGGATGAGTTTCCTTGGTTGTTTATGACTTGTTCATGGAATAAGTTTGAGTTAGAAACTTAGAACTTGTCATTTGAACCTTTGAGGCTAAAAATGAGAAAGTTAGGTCATGATTTGTGATTTGTTCCAAGAATCTAAAACTTGGTGTTGTGAGTTGGTGGTTTGTCTTTCCTATGAGTTAGTGAACATGTTAGAGACTTAAAATCACCTAGAAACCTTTTTGGAGTGAGTTGATTTCATGAGAATCATTAATGGAACAGTACTAGTTTTGCAAAATTCTGTAGAACTTGCGTTCTGCTTCTCATGTCACGGTGCACGAGGCTCGATTTCTGTAACACCCCAACTTTTGGGATAATTACAATATATTCCCGATTTGTACTGTTTTGTGAATTCTGTGAGCAGTAAATTTAATTTGACTGTTCCATGAGTGTACTTGACTGTTGTATGTGATTTGCTCCGACCTAAGAAAATAATAATTTTCTGGCCGGATAAATCTTATTTTAATTAATTTGAGCTGGGGGATCTTACTAAACCCAATTTTGATTGATATATAAATTAATATCGTAATTTTTTAGATTTAACTGTGCAATAAAATAATTTTATATTTTTATAATATTATTTTATAATACAGTACCTACTGTCTCAAAAATAGTAAAAAAATCGCTTCGGTTTGACCACAGATCTTTAAAAGTCTTTGTGGGACCGCGTTTAGGAAAAACAGTCAACTGTGCTGACTAGACAATTTCTAACCAATGAGAGCAAGTCAACAAAGGTAGGCTTGACTTTCTAAACCAATAGGAATTGGACACCTAAGGAAGCATGTGTTTTCATTTGGACCGTTGGATGAAGACTTAATGATGAAGCCTCTAACCTAAGCCATTGATCTAATCAATGGTGAGATTAGAATGATAGGTTTATGATCAAGTGATATCTACCTTAGATCTAATCTAGGGCTAAGGATTAAAGATGAACCAAGGGTTAGGATTAAGTCAACAATTGTAGGCTTGAAAATGGTTAGTAACCTAATTAAGCTTAATTCAACTAATCTAATTGCTTAATTAGCATACTAAGTGAACTAGCTTAGTTATGAATTAATTATAATCTAAATACTAATTAGATATCCTAATATTAATTAAAGGTTATAATATATGTTAATATATACTAAATTAATTAGTTATGTGACTAGTATATTAATTTAGTTTGGTTAGGATAATTAACCTAACAAATTACCTAATTAACTAGCATGTAATTAGGAGTAATTTGGAAACAATTAGACCCCTAATTAGGTGAAGGAGCTGCACGATTTTGGGCTGCCAAGGAGGAGGCAAGGTGGCTTGGTTCTACATGGTTCTAGAAGGATTCAATGACCTAAGCCATGTGCTTGGCCATGTGAACACACTTTGTGATATTTTGCATGCAAAATCAAACACTCAAGCTCCCTACACACTCTCTCACGGCTACTGCCCTATCTATTCACCTTTCACCTTTGTTTTTCACACTTATCACTTTTAACTATCCATTTCTCTCTCTAAAATACCAAAAACTCAAGCAAACATTTCTCTCTCACTTTCTCTCTCTAATTCGGCCAGCACCCTCACACACTCACCCAAGCCTTCATAATTTTAGCTCATCACATTTCTTGAACCCAAATATCATTCTAAGCATCTTTCATTCACAAAGTTTTCCCAAATTCCTACTCCATCTTGCCTAAAATTCCACTTCTTGCTTACTTACTTAAGGGTAAGTTTGGTTTCTATGGTTCAAAACTGAATTTTTAATTTTTTAACCATGTTTGTTCCATGGTTTTCCTATTTTGTACCTTGTATGTGTATTTACTAATTGTTTGAGAATTTTAGGAATTGTTTTGGAGCTTGTACGAAATTTGGAGAAAAAGAAGGAATCTAACCGATTAATTTGCCTACAAGAGGTAAGAGGGAGATTTAATCTCATCAACCCTAAGTGGTGATGAGAAAATGGATTGTGTTTGTGTGTAGAATCCATAAGGATTCGGTTATATGGTTTATTTGTGATTTTTATTGTTTTTGATTGTTTAAATGCTTTACTAATTGTGATCTTAATTTGCTATGCATGATTATAGTTTTTATTATTTTTGCTATGCATGATTTTGGCTTTAAATATATTGTATGTGTTTTATATGTGATTATATAATTGTATGTATTTATAATTATGTAATTATTTAAGTAGGATGTGAATAACATATACGAAATGCGTGAGTGTTCCAAAGAACACATAATGGATGATTTAAGTTAATTGTGGCCAAAATGCCATTTAGTGTATAACCAAATGCCATTTTATTTTGATTTGGCCAACATGCCATTTTATTTACTAAGATAGGTTAGGTAATTATTTTACAACATAAATTGATTCCAAAGAATCAATGAGAAAATCAAAGGAATTAATTCTGTTCTAGAATTTTAACTTAGTAGAATTCAGTTTAAGTAAGAAATTAATCAGACACTTGAAAAGTACTAACGTAGAGCTCATACTATAAATTTTGAAGCGCGTTAGTGAATTTCAAAGTGAAATTATTGGGTAAAAATAAAATAAACTATATTTAGAGGAAAACGTTAAAAATACCTTATACTGATTTTATAGGCAAAATGTTGCCGAAATTTATTTAAAATCAGACGCATAAAATAAAAAGATTTCATACTATATTTAGAACACAAGGAAAATACATTACGTATTTTAAAAGTACTAGATATAGTTTTACACATATTAAAAATGACAATTTTAAGCTATTCGGTTAAGAAAATGAATTAAAAATCCTACGCGATTGAGAAAATAACTCCAAAAACAATTTACGATGTTTAAAAACGTCAAAATGTCTTTACGTGATTTAAAAACATTTGTGAAAATGATGAGATTGTGAAAACGCGATAAAATTCTTACGCGATTGAACAATACTGTGAGTTTTGATGTCGGGCCAAAGTGGTGGACCCAGACATGTCGTAGTGTAGTACTGTCAGGTGGGACGTACTATACTTTGTTATTTGGTGACTAGGGGTATTTTGGTAATTTCTCATAAATATGGTAAAATTTGGATAATAGGGGTATTTCTGTAATTTTAGATCATGTTTAGAGTGTTGTGCCAATTTGGGTTATAATTGGTGATTGATTAATGAGGCGAATTACACCGTGTTTGGTGTGATTCATTTATGAACTTGGAGGCATTAGTGTGCGGAGAATTCCACATGCGGACAGTGGGTTGCTCCTCTAGGTCGTGGTAACGGGCAACACACTAATGATCTTGACAAGCACTATTCTTAGTCGAGATCTTGAGGGGACTATTAAGTACTATGCCTGTGGTACACGATGTTGGACTATGTACTGCTACACGATGTTTTGGACTGTGGGCTATAGACACAAGGATTGGACAGTGCAATAGCTTGGTTGGGCAGCCATAAAGTATTTTTAGTTTCTTTTCGGATCATTCTCTCAGATATCTGTGTTTAGCTCCATGGAGTAGGAACGAGTCGTGTGTGTATCATTCATCATCTGCATTTTTAATGTTCATGCATTATCTGCATTTTATTGTTTATCATAATTTGTGATAAATTGTATGATTAAATGTTTTATTATACTATGCATGATATTATTGTATGTGTTATATATATATATATCACTTGTTATCTTGTACATGATGTATTGGTATGTACTGTTGTGATAACTGTTTTGTACTGTCATTTTCTTTATTGCCATGCGGGTAGTGTTGTAGATTGTCTCACCTCTCTATATGTTTTCTTGATATTACTATATTGTTTCCGTAAAGAGTTTGAGGTAGAGGAGGATCAGTCTCTTGAGGTACAGTACCCTGACGAGCAACAGTCGGGCGACTTACACGAGGAGGAGGAGCCGGTTGATCACGCTGATCATCAAGACTGATCTTGAGATCATGACACTGCCAGGATTCTTCGGGTTCGTGCGACTGGAGTTTCACGGGGGTTCCGAGGCGTGGCGTATGCATGCGGACCGAGGGACAGTAGCTTATGTGGGACGATTGACTGTGTCCCTATTTAGGGAGTATGACGGGGAGGTCATATTCACTACTCTGCTTTATTTACATTTAGAGTTACCTTTGACCATTAGGCGTTATTGGCAGGGAGTTTTCCATGCGCCTAGTGAGCTGAGTAGCGAGTCGACAGCTCGGACTCGTGTCCGAAGTGCTGTGAGATCTCATAGATGCACACTTTTCGATGGTTATTCTGGAGGCGATGGACGATGATTCATCGGAGAGTTTGATATCTACTGAGATGCACTTGGGCAGTATTATGTTTTAGCTTTGTGTCAACTCTTTATTGCTTTATTAAATACTTGTAATTATGTTTGTACTAAAAGAGAATCTTATGTATATTATGGTGAGTTTATGTTTGTTATATCTTGTGTTTCGTGTTATTTTATTTAATGTTATAATAATAAAAAAAGAAAAAAAATATATTCCGCAAATATTATGTAAGTATCAAATGTTTTACAACTTGGGTAGAGTTTTATTTTTATTTTATTTCATTGCATTCATAAATGTGGCATCCCCACAAGGGTGTTACAATTTCAGTTTTGAAGCATGCAGAGAGCAGCATGCCATGGCGTGGGTGTAATACCCCAAAATTTACAGTTTCTCAGTAATGTCTGAATTGTACTATTTTGTATTTTCTGTGAGTTATAAATTTATTTTGACTGTTCTATGACTGTTTTTTATCTTTGTGTGTGATTTACTCCGAGTCAGGAAATTAATAATTTTCGGGCCGTGGAAAATCTTTACGGATTTATTCGGAGCCGGGGGATCTTACTAAACCCGAATCCGAGAGATACATTACTCAATCTTTTAATTTTTAGAATTTATCTGTAAAATAAAAATATTTCACATTTTATTTTCTCTCAAAAAATATCTGTTATGTTGCGAGCAGTACTTTTCTGTTTATCGGGTGATATATTCTGTATCCTTTGTCTGTCGGACAATAGACTGGGAAAAGTCTTGTGACTCATAATTTTGACGAACCAATAGGAATTGGTCAACATAAATAGCTTGACTTTTCTTAACCAATAGAAAATGGTCAACAAAAGTGGTTAGACAAGTTAGCAAGGAATTAGATAATCTAACTAAGTTACCCTAAAAGCCTAAGTAGTAACTAAATGGAACTAACTTAGTTTTCTAATACTTAGAGTCTATGGTTACAAGGAAGTATTCTAGAGTCTTCTAGAAGTGTGACTAATGCATGACAAATGCATGACTTAATCATGTAACTAGATAGTTAGCCAAGTAAGTTAGCTTAAGTGAACTAACTACCTAAACTAAGTGTAACTAAGAAACCAATTGAATCAAAACTTAGTTATTTCCATCCATGTGCTCCATGGCCAACTAGGTGATTTTAGGATGTTCATGAATCATCTAATGACCAAAGGATGACTACTTAGTGACCTAGGCCATATGAATCCATGTGATATTTTCTATCTTGTTGAACAAGCCTTGACCATTCTCTCCTTTCACTTACACGGCCATGCATTAGAGAATAGGCTATTTCCATTTCATTCTAACACTTTGTGACAAGAATCCATCATCTTTTCTCTCACTTCCAAGAACTCCAAGAACAACTAAAGAACTTCATCTTCTTTCTTCTTGAAGGTTTTGGCCACTACACCCAAAACCTACTTCCAAGCTTCCATAATTCCATTCAACACCGTTTCCTAAACCTAAACAATATTCTAAACACTTTTCATCTTGAGAGTTTCATCTAATTAAACCTCTTGGTGCTTCAAAATCAAGTTTAGGTTATCTACTCCCAAAGGTAACTTCTTGATTTCTTGTTCCTAAGTTTGATTCTTGAGTTTGTAAACCATGATTGATCCGTGGTTTCTTATTTTTAAACTTTGTTTGTGACATTAGTTTGGTTTAAGCTTGTTAGGGTTTCTTGAGGGTGCTTCACAAAATCACTAGGAAGCCATACAAGAAGAGTTTTTGTCTTCCTTGAGGTAAGTGAGAGATTAACCTCATCAACTAAGTGTTGGTGGTGAGGGAATGGATTATTTGTGGTGAAAAATCCATAAGGATTTATTCACTTGGATGGTTTAAGCTTGCTTTGTTTGTGGTGATTTTTGGTTGGTATGCTTTATAGCTTTGATTATATGCTTAGATATTTGATTATGAAAGCATGATGATTATTGTATATGGTATGATGTGATTACATGATGAGGAAATGCATGAAGGTTCCAAAGAACCCTAGAGGCTCACGGCCTCAACACCACTATGGGAGCAAAGTATTTTCCTAATCAAGGATTGAATGTTTTAATGATAAGAAATTAGATTAAGTGTTTTTGCAAGGAATAAAATGATAGAAAATAATTAAACATGATTTATGAAACACATAGAGTGATTTCGGCCAACATGCCTATTTTGATATTCTAAGATCCAAAAATTGTTTTACTAAGTATAGAATTAGGTATTTGAATAATAGAAAAGTAATTTGATAAGTTTGAGAAATAAAAAGAAAGTAAACTAATTTTTAGAATTAAATTAGCCTATTTAGGTTATGAAGTAAGATAAAGTTTAAAACTTGAAATTTACTGACGAATAGCTCACTCTTTGGGTTTTGAAACGCGTTAAAAAATTTTGAGCTGTAATATTCAAGTTAAATCAAAGAAAAGAAATTTTGTGGAAAATTGTAGCAAATACCACTTTTGGTGAGAAAATGATAAAAATATTATTTAAAGGTGGTTTATTAAGGTAATAATGGAATTAAAATCCAATTTTGATATTATATGAGAAAAGTTTCAATTTGAGCTTAGAATATTAAAGAAATATTTTATGCGATAGAAAATACGCAAAAAGCTCTTACGCGATCTAAAAATAGTGATTTTTAGCTACGCAATTAAGAAAAACGTTGAAAAATAGATACACGATTTCAAAATGTAACAAAAGTGTTATGCGATTGTGAAAACGTGATAAAATGTTTATACAATTGGAAATAACAGCAGTTTGCTGTTGAGCTATTATGGTGGGCTCGGTGATGTTGAACAGTGATACCACCAAGAGAAGGCATGTGTATGTGAAATACTGTGAGAATAATGATTGTATATGTATTTGAATCATACATCATGCATTGATAAGCGTGTCAGCTTAAATTGGTTAAGGCTATTTGCCTAGGAGATTGAATTTACACCTTCGTGCGGGTGAGAATCGCGTAGTTATGATTTTCAGTGATCTTGGAGACGTCGGGATGTGGAATGTCATATGTGGCCAGTTGGTAGCACCTCTGCGCCGTGGTATCCAATGCAAACACACCGACGGTCTTGACGGAGTTACTACTTTTTTTGTGATTGGTTGAGAGTGTCTTGTATAAGCCATGTTGCGCACATTGATATGATATATTGGCACATAATTTGACGCTGATGATATACAGACATGAGCTCCCTATCTTTCTCTCCTAAATTGTGTTTAGCTCCATGGAGTAGTAATGGGTCTGTGTGCATATGCATAGTTGGTCAACATATTGGCGTGATAATTATGTTTATATGATATTTTATCTGCGATATGATATTCTATCTGTGATATGAGAATATGATTTTATGAGTTACTACTATATCTGTATATTTACTGTCATTTCCTATATTGCCATACTGGTATTGATGTAGGGGATGTCAGCTCTTTTTGTATTATTCTTTTTTTTTTACTGTATATGTTTGATAAAGACCGAGGAGACGAAGAAGCTGGTAATTCTGTTTACCATCAGTGATACTTCTCTTTGTCTGTTGGGATGGCGGCAAGGCGCAAAGTGTTTGGTTTTGTGAGAGTACAGTTCCATGGGGGAACTGATGCTTGGAGGGTTGATTTAAATAATGAGCGTTTTGTGTATGATTTGACTCTGAGTCTAAGTGGAACCTGTGATGGGATTCCTGTTTTGACACAACATGCATCTGTACATCTAGAGTTCATGATGCCTATTCGTGAGCTCTGGGGTGGCACTGTCTATACACCACAAGAGGACTCGATGGTGTCTTCGGTGAGAGCCCCCGTTAGGCGAGTGATGTACCCGCCTGGGTTCTTTGATGATACAGAGGAGGAAAATCCTTCCAAGGGCCCAAATCCTTAGTTTTTAAAAGTTTAGTGAGACAGTTTATGTGTTGATGTACATGTTGTACATATTTATCTTTTGGGGTGTAATATTTATGTAAATTAGTTAAGAACAAGGTTTGTAATATTAATCTATATTATGGTGAGTTTTGTTCTGATACATGTTGTACTTATGTTTTTTTATTTATTTATTTCTTTTCATTTTTTCCACAAATGCAACTTTAAAAAAAATTGATATTAATGTTTCTACAAGATTAATTCTTTTATAACTTGGGTAAGTTATATTAGGATTAGTCTTAAACATGATACCCTATGGTGAGTGTTGCATTAGTTGGTATCAGAACCCCCGGTTAGAGTCTTTTGGGTTTTTATGGTTAGGTCTATTTTGCTTGTGTTGTGTGATTCTCTGTGTTTTGGTTTTTAAAAAAAATATATTACATCTGACTCTTATTGAGTTTTGTTTTGTTGCTTATGAATAAAGCTATGTCTCGTGGTAGAGGTGCACTTATGAATGTGGAACATGACAATGATGCGATGACTACTGCTGTCAAAGCAATGTAGCGAATGGCGGATGTGATTGTGCAACAGAATCAACGAGTTGCACAACAAGAAGAAGTAAATGTTGAAGCCCAGAATTTGTTTGATTTTCGTCAAAACAATCCGCCACATTTCAGAGGTGAGTTTGACCCTGAGAAAGCAAGTTTGTGGATCCAGGAGTTGGAGGAAATTTTTGAAGGAATAGGATGTACAGATGACCACAGAGTGACTTATGCTACTTTTATGTTGATGGGAGATGGCAAAAATTGGTAGAAAGCAATTCGAAGAGTACTTCAAGCTGAAGGAAGGGAAATAAACTAGGAGGTATTTTGTGATGCATTTCTGGAAAAGTATTTTCCTGAAAGTGCAAGGCATACCAAGGAGATGGAATTCCTTGGGTTACGACAAGGTGGAATAATAGTTAACGAGTATACTGTGAAGTTTAAGAGCTTGTCAAAGTTCTCATGGTATCTCCAAATCCAGCCAGATGAGGTTTGAAAATGCCGCAAGTTCGAGGAAAGTTTAAGAGTTGAGTTGAAAAGAGGAGTACTTCCAATGCGAATGAACCAGTTTTCAGCACTGATAGATATGTGTTGCATGCTTGAAGAGTTAGAGCCATCGCGAGATACGAGGACCCGTAACTTTGGATCATCTAGGTTCCAAAGGGGAGGAAACAATAACAATAACTGATTTCAGTGGAAACCATATTCTCGACCATTGGGAAGCCAACAACAACAACAGTCACGTGGAGGAGGTTCGAGTAACAATCATTTTAGTTAGACTGTGGCACCGCTAACGAGGTGTTTAAAGTGTGGAAAGGGCCATATGACAAGGGATTGCACAATTAAGGGAATAATTTATTTTCGATGTAGAAGGCCTGGTCATATCTCAAGGAATTGTGATCAAGCAAAAATGGAACCTTCGATGAGCAACATTCGTGCTGCTAAACCGCAAGTTGGTGGACAAGTATATATGATGAGCAGAGCTGAAGCCTCTCAGTCTGATGATCTTATCATAGGAGAAGGTGTCATATTAGATAATCTTTTAACTGTACGATATGATTCGGGTGCAACTCATTTATTTATTGCATATGACTGTGTGGATCGTTTGGGATTGCCTGTGTCTTCTTTGAACTTTCAATTGATTGTTTCTACACCTACTGCCAAACCTGTTAGTACTTCTAAAATATGCCTAAATTGTCTTATTACTATCAATAATTGAGTCTTTTCTGTTGATTTAATCTATTTGCCTCTTACCGATATTGATATAATCTTAGGAATTGATTAGTTATCTTCTAACCATATCCTGCTAGACTGCTCTAAAAAGACCTTAGTATTTCTTAAAAATGAGGTTTCTAGATTTTCAACTGCCAAACAAGTCAAATCTTTATTGAGGGATGGAGCTCAAGGATATATGTTGTTGTCTTCTTTAGAAATCAAGAGTGAGAAGGATGTGAAGGCTATTTCTATTGTAAATGAGTTTCTTGAAATTTTTCCTAATGAGGTACCCAGATTACCACTGGAAAGAGAGATAAAGTTTTCTATCGATCTTGTACCAGGAGTGGGTCCTATTTCGATTGCACCGTACTAGATGTCACCGTCAGAATTAGCAGAATTAAAGAAGCAATTGGAGGAACTGTTGGAAAAATAGTTTGTGAGACCTAGTGTTTCACCATGGGGAGCTCCAATGTTGTTGGTAAAAAAGAAGGATGGATCTTCGCGTTTGTGTGTGGACTACCGTCAGTTGAATAAAGTTACGATAAAGAACAAGTATCCACTTCCAAGGATTGATGATTTGATGGATCAACTGAGAGGAGTAACTATTTTCTCTAAGATGGATCTACGATCAGGTTATCATCAAATTCATGTCAAGGTAGAGGATATACCTAAGATAGCTATTCGAACGCGCTACAGTCATTATGAGTATCTTGTGATGCCGTTCGGTGTGAGGAATGCTCTTGTGATATTCATGGATTACATGAACAGGATCTTTTGTCCATACTTAGATAGATTCATCATTGTTTTTATCGATGATATTCTAATCTATTCTCAAAATCAGGAAGAGCATGCTGAACATCTCAGTATAGTTCTCTAGATTTTGAAAGAGAAGAAGTTGTATGCAAAGCTATCAAAATGTGAATTTTGGTTGGAGGAGGTTCAGTTTTTAGGTCACGTGATTTTCAAGGATGGAATTGCGGTGGATTCAGCAAATGTGGAGATGGTTCTTCAGTGAGAAAGACCAAAGATAGTAATTGAGATCCGAAGTTTTGTTGGATTAGCTGGATACTACCGGAGGTTCATTGAAGGTTTTTCCAAGATAGTCGGACCTCTTACATAACTCACGAAGAAGAATCAAGCTTTTATTTGGACAGATGAATGCGAAGAGAGTTTCCAAGAGTTAAAGAAAAGGTTGACTACTGCACCAGTGTTGATTCTACCAGATCCAAATGAGTCTTTTGAAGTGTACTGCGATGCTTCTTATCAAGGTTTAGGATGTGTACTGATGCAGAATAGAAAAGTTGTAGCGTATGCTTCAAGACAACTGAAGGTACATGAAAGGAATTACCAAACTCATGACTTGGAGATAGCTACAATTATATTTGCTTTGAAAATTTGGAGACATTTTCTTTATGGAGCTACATTTAATGTCTTCAGTGATCACAAAAGTTTGAAGTATTTTTTTTATCAGAAGGAGTTGAACATGAGGCAGAGAAGATGGTTAGAATTTCTAAAAGATTACGACCTTCAGCTTCAATATCATCCTAGAAAGGCAAATGTTGTGGCAGATGCTTTGAGTAGGAAAATGCTCAATGTTTCTGTTATGATAATCAAAGAAGAAAAATTAATAGAGCAATTTAGAGATATGTGATTATCGGTAGAATTAGCACCAGGAAAAATACGTTTGAATATGGTCACTATTCTGAATGATTTACTAGAAGAAATTCGAGAAAAGTGGGAAGATGATCAATTTTTGAAAAAAGAAAGAGAATTCTTGAAGCAAGGTCGCGTGGCAATGGTTAAGGAAGGATCTGATGGGGTCTTAAGGTTCAAAGGTAGGATTTGTATACCAAATGATCCCGATCTTAGGAAAGCGATTCTCGATGAAGCTCACACCAGTAGGTTGAGTATACATCCCAGAAGGACCAAGATGTATCAAGACCTGAAGCAATTATTTTGGTGGCCTGGAATGAAAAGAGATGTTGCTGAGCACGTGTCATCTTGTCTTGTGTGTCAAAAGGCAAAGATTGAACATCAAAGACCAGCAGGTATGCTGCAACCCCTAACTATTCCAGAATAGAAATGAGATAGTATTGCAATGGATTTTGTTACTGGATAGCCAAAGACTAGGAAATGTCATGATTCTATATGGGTCGTTGTTGATCGGCTTACGAAGTCTGCTCACTTCTTGCCAATCAATATCAAGTATCCAATGGAGAAGTTGACCAAGGTGTACATTGGTGAAATTGTTAAACTTCACGGTGTACCCTCTAGTGTCATTTTCGATAGAGATCCAAGGTTTACATCAAGATTTTGGCAAAGTTTACATGAAGTAATGGGAACTAAACTTCGTTTAAGTTCTGCTTACCATCCCCAAACTGATGGTTAAACAGAGAGAACTATATAGTCACTGGAGGATCTACTAAGAGCTTGTGTGTTAGAATAAAAAGGGAGTTGGCATGAATTCTTGCCTTTGGTAGAATTCACCTATAATAACAGTTTTCACTCAAGTACAGGGATGGCACCCTATGAAGTGCTATATGGACGACAATGCCGAACACCTTCTTGTTGGTATCAAGATGGAGAGAGCATGACCATAGAACCTAAAATGGTGCAACAAACGACAGAGAAAGTAAAAATGATTCAAGCTAAAATGAGGGCAACGCAGAGTAGACAGAAAAGCTATGTCAATAAAAGAAGAAGACCTCTTGAATTTGAGGAAGGTGAGCATGTGTTTTTTTCGAGTCACACCCATGACTGGTGTCAAAAGGGTTATAAAATCCAAAAAACTCACTCCTAAATTCATTGGACCCTATCAAATTCTTCATTGGATAGGTCCAGTTGCTTACCAAATAGCTTTACCGCCTTTTCTCTCCAACCTTCATAATGTTTTTCATGTGTCCCAGTTAAGAGAGTATATTCCTGATCCAACTCATGTCATTCAGCCCGATGAGGTACAATTGAAAGAAAATTTGATGTATAAGACACTTCCTGTTAAGATTGAAGACAGGAGGGTGAAGCAACTCAGAGGGAAAGTGATTCTGCTAGTAAAAGTGATCTGGAATGAAACAACAGGAGATGCTACGTGGGAGATGGAAGATAAGATGAGGGAACAATATCCATAATTGTTCTAAGGTATGATAAATTTCGGAGACAAAATTCTTTTTAATGGGGGAGAGTTGTAACACCCCAAAATTTACAGTTTCTCAGTAATGTCTAAATTGTACTATTTTGTGTTTTCTATGAGCTGTAAATTTATTTTGACTGTTCTGTGACTATTTTTTATTTTTGTGTGTGATTTACTCCAAGTCAGGAAAATAATAATTTTTGGGCTGGGGAAAATCTTTACTAATTTATTCGGAGCCGAGGGATCTTACTAAACCCAAATCCGAGAGATACGTTACTCAATCTTTTAATTTTTAGAATTTATCTGTAAAATAAAAATATTTCACATTTTATTTCCTCTTAGAAAATATC
Organism: Ormosia semicastrata; assembly: GCA_029884595.1. Taxonomy (NCBI): domain Eukaryota; kingdom Viridiplantae; phylum Streptophyta; class Magnoliopsida; order Fabales; family Fabaceae; genus Ormosia; species Ormosia semicastrata. The sequence goes on from JAQQTO010000060.1 coordinate 48,594,699, forward strand.
TGCTGTGTTGCGAGCAGTAGTTTTTCGTTTATCGAGTGATAAATTTTGTATCCTTTGTCTGTCAGACAATAGACTGGGAAAAGTCTTGTGACTCATAATTTTGATGAACCAATAAGAATTGGTCACCATAAATAGCTTGACTTTTCTTAACCAATAGAAAATGGTCAACAAAAGTGGTTAGACTAGTTAGCAAGGAACTAGATAATATAACTAAGTCACCCTAAAAGCCTAAGTAGTAACTAAATGGAACTTACTTAGTTTGCTAATACTTAGAGTCTATGGTTACAAGGAAGTATTCTAGAGTCTTCTAGAAGTGTGACTAATGCATGACAAATGTATGACTTAATCTTGTAACTAGATAGTTAGCCTAGTAACTAGATGGCCTAACTAAGTTAGCTTAAGTGAACTAACTACCTAAACTAAGTGTAACTAAGAAACCAATCGAATCAAAACTTAGTTATTTCCATCCATGTGCTCCATGGCCAACTAGGTGATTTTAGGATGTTCATGAATCATCTAATGACCAAAAGATGACTACTTAGTGACCTAGGCCATGTGAATCCATGTGATATTTTCTATCTTGTTGAACAAGCCTTGACCATTCTCTCCTTTCACTTACACGACCATGCATTAGAGAATAGGCTATTTTCATTTTATTCTAACACTTTGTGACAAGAATCCATGATCTTTTCTCTCACTTCCAAGAACTCCAAGAACAACCAAAGAACTTCATCTTCTTTCTTCTTGAAGGTTTCGGCCACTACTCCCAAAACCTACTTCCAAGCTTCTATAATTCCATTCAACACCGTTTCCTAAACCTAAACAACGTTCTAAACACTTTTCATCTTAAGAGTTTCATATAATTCAACCTCTTGGTGCTTCAAAATCAAGTTTAGGTTATCTACTCCCAAAGGTAACTTCTTGATTTCTTGTTCCTAAGTTTGATTCTTGAGTTTCTAAATCATGATTGATCCATGGTTTCTTATTTTTAAGCTTTGTTTGTGACATTAGTTTGGTTTAAGCTTGTTAGGGTTTCTTGAGGGTGCTTCACGAATTCACTAGGAAGCCATACAAGAAGAGTTTTTGTCTTCCTTGAGGTAAGAGGGAGATTAACCTCATCAACCAAGTGTTAGTGGTGAGGGAATGAATTTTTGTGGTAAAAAATCCTTAAGGATTTATTCACTTGTATAGTTTAAGCTTGCTTTGTTTGTGATGATTTTTAGTTGGTATGCTTTATAGCTTTGATTATATGCTTAGATATGTGATTATGAAAGCATGATGATTATTGTAAATGGTATAATGTGATTACATGATGAGGAAATGCATGAAGTTTCCAAAGAACCCTAGAGGCTCACGGCCTCAACACCACTGTGGGAGCAAAGTGTTTTCCTAATCAAGGATTAAATGTTTTAATGATAAGAAATTAGATTAAGTGTTTTTGCAAGGAATAAAATGATAGTTAATAATTAAACATGATTTATGAAACACATAGAATGATTTCGGCCAACCTGCCTATTTTGATATTCTAAGATCCAAAAATTGTTTTACTAGTATAGACTTAGGTATTTGAATAATAGAAAAGTAATTTGATAAGTTTGAGAAATAAGAAGAAAGTAAACTAATTTTTAGAATTAAATTAGCCTATTTGGGTTATGAAGTAAGATAAAGTTTAAAATTTGAAATTTACTGACGTATAGCTCACCCTTTGTGTTTTGAAGCGCGTGAGAAAATTTCGAGCTGTAATATTCAAGTTCAATCAAAGAAAAGAAATTTTGTGGAAAATTGTAGCAAATACCACTTTTGGTGAGAAAATGATAGAAATATTATTTAAATGTGATTTATTAAGGTAATAATGGAATTAAAGTCCAATTTTGATATAAAATGAGAAAAGTTTCAATTTGAGCTTAGAATATTAAAGAAATATTTTACGCGATAGAAAATATGCAGAAAAACTCTTACGCAATCTAAAAATAGTAATTTTTAGCTACGCGATTGATAAAAATGTTGAAAAACAGATACGTGATTTGAAAATGTAATAAAAGTGTTACGCGATTCTAAAAATGTGATAAAATATTTACGCAATTGGAAATACAGTAGTTTGCTGTCAGGCTGTTGTGGTGGGCTTAGTGATGTTGAACAGTGATACCGCCAAGAGAAGGCGTGTGTATGTGAAATACTGTGAGAATAATGATTGTATCTGTCTTTGAATCGTACATCATGCATTGACAAGCGTGTCAGCTTAATTGGTTAAGGCTATTTGCCTAGGAGATTGAATTTACACCTTCGTGCGGGTGAGAATCGCGTAGTTACGATCTTTAGTGATCTTGGAGACGTCGGGGTGTGGAATGTCATATGTGGCTAGATGGTAGCACCTCTGCGTTGTGGTATCCTATGCAAACACACCGATGGTCTTGACGGAGTTACTACTCTTTTCATGATTGGTTGAGAGTGTCTTGTATAAGCCATGTTGCACACATTGATATGATATATTGGCACATGATTTGAGGCTGATGATATGTAGACATGAGCTCCCTATCTTTCTCTCTAAAATTGTGTTTAGTTCCATGAAGTAGGAATGGGTCTGGGGGTATATGCATCGTTGGTCAACGTATTAGCGTGATAATTATGTTTATATGATATTTTATTTGTGATATGGTATTCTATCTGTGATATGAGAATATGATTCTACGTGTTACTACTATATTTGTATATTTACTGTCATTTCCTACATTGCCATACTAGTATTGATGTAGGGGATTTCACCTCTTGTTGTATTATATCTATTTTTTTAACTATATATGTTCAATAAAGACTGAGGAGACGAAGAAGCTAGTAATTCTATTTACCATCAGTGATACTTCTCTTTGTTTGTTGGGATGGCAGAAAGGCGCTAAGTGTTAGGTTTTGTGAGAGTACAGTTCCATGGGGGAACTAATGCTTGGAGGGTTGATTTAAATAATGAACAAACTTTGTGTATATCGGGGATTTGACTCTGAATCTGAGTGGAACCCGCGATGGGATTCTTGTTTTGACGCAGTATGCGTCTGTATGTTTAGAGTTCACGATGCCTATTCGTGAGCTTTGGGGTGGCACTGTCTATACACCACAGGAGGACTCGATGGTGTCTTCAACGAGAACCCCCGTCAAGCGAGTAATGTACCCGCCTGGGTGCTTTGATGATACAGAGGAGGAGGATCCTTCCAAGGGCCCAAATCCTTAGTTTTTAAAAGTTTAGTAAGATAGTTTATGTGTTGATGTACATGTTGTACATATTTATCTTTTGGGGTGTAATATTTATGTAAGTTAGTTAAGAACAAGGTTTGTAATATTAATGTATATTATGGTGAGTTTTTTTCTGATACATGTTGTACTTATGTTTTTTTTTAATTTCTTTTCACTTTTTTCACAAATACAACTTTAAAAAAAATTAATATTAATTTTCTAGAAGATTAATTCTTTTACAACTCGGGTAAGTTATATTAGGATTAGTCTTAAATGTGATACCCTATGGTGGGTGTTGCAATGGGAGTGTCACACCAAGGCGTAACTCCAAGACTTTTCAAGAATTATGTTCTTGATGTGTTGAGGTTCCCCAAAGGTTGGGATCCCTCTTTTATACCTTTTTAAGTGTGTTTCGGTACCTATGGGAGTATTTCAAAAAGGAAATGATTACCTAGTTCATGTGAGGAAAGTGTGATACCCTAGGTAACCAATGGTTAGGGAATGCCATAGGTTAACACTTAGACCCTTGATCCATGTGGGATTGTTTTTGTTATCACTTATAATGTGGTTATGTGATGGAATAGCGCATAGAGCGAGTATATGAGTGTTCCTAAATTGATAGTTAGAAAACCTCGTGGAGGAGGATAGACACGTTTAAGGGCATTGATTATAATTTCTTGTGGGAGAGTATCCAATGTGGCATTGAATGTGTATTAATTATCACTTTGTATGTTTTCTCACACACTTGCTATTCCCACGTATCTGTGAATGGTATATGAGATGATAACATTACACTCATTGTTATGAGATGGAATAGTCCATTCATTGTCAAGTATTGATAAATGGTCGGAGACATACTACTAAGAAAAGTACAAGGAACGAAGTTCCTGGGAATAGTTGAGTTTCATGACATTTCACTAACACTATTTTACTTCATTGCATAATCATTCTCTTAGGACATGTTAGACATAAACAAACAACATAACACGCATTACATTCGCATGGTAATTATATGGACAGTTACCTTAATCAGTGATATTTACGATTGTATGGGCGGTTGTATAATATTGTTGATAGTTTTCTTGTAGTGCGAGTTTAGGAATATGGTTTGCTTGACAATGCTACATAGGTTTGCTATATGAGTTATTCTTTTGGTAGTAAGTGGTGATTCTTATACTTGATGTGAACTTATTCCTGACGCTAATTGTTGATTTATTCTTTGGGAATGGATAAATGCTAGTTTTGAAATACTTATACAGGGAAATTATGATTTCTCACCTTGATTGTGTTTTCATGTAAATCCAGGTGGAAGCGTATCAAAAGGAAAGAGAAAGACGTTTGAAGACGTATAGTATAAATTCTCTTTTAGGCTAAACTTGTATATATTTTATATTTGTTTAGTTATTTAAAGCTATGCATGATAGTACGCCCTTCTAAGGTAGTGATGTATATAACTTTAGTTAACGTGGCTCTCCATAATTATTTTTGTATAAATATTATGGGTTTTGTGTGTGATATGATATTGAAGTAGCATGACTAGTATTGGTTACTCTTTTATATGTCGATATATTAAAATAGCAATATTAAGATGTTACATTTTGGTATCAAAGTAGTTTATCCTGTTGAGCTGAGGTATGGATTGACTATGCTTAGTCGTGCTTGTTAGCCATGGCAGCCATCACCCAAGAGGGGGTGAATTGGGTGATTACAAATTTTCAAAGAAACTTTGAGAAATTATGTATTTTGATAATTTCAATCAACACATGCAGCAGAATAAGTCTAACAAAGATACAACTATTATAGATTACTCAAATACAACTTAGGTTATAAGATAAATCAAGCAAATAAGCTAGATATCAGCTTCTTAGAATCAAAATATCAAGATGACAAGTTATGCAATAGATAAATATACTACACCAAATACTGAAATTAAAGAGTGTAGGGAAGAAAGAATCAAACTCAAGAATTTATCCTGATTCAACCACCAACCACTTGTGGCGTACATCCAGTCCCCAAACTTAACTTGAGATTTTCTTCACTGTCTCCTAGACTTCACGAGTGCTAGGAAAACCTTTGTACAAACAAGAGCACTCCTTACACCTTGGGATATCTCACCCTTCTACTAGAGCCTCCAACTTTTCAAGCTTCACAAGTGCTTGAAAAAACCTTTACATTCAAGAGCACTCACAACACCTTTGGGATATCTCACCCTTTGTGTTTGAGCTTCACTCTAAAGGATACCTCACCCTTTTCTCTCTTGAGGAATACCTCACCCTCTTAGAATGATTTCAAGATGAAGAGAAAGATTAGAAACTCTCACAAGAGTAGATATATAGCTTGAAGAACAAAAGAATAGAAGTATTTTGTAATAAAGAGCTCAAAATATGATTTTGATGATTCAAGGATTAAATCAAGTGTTCAAGAGTTGTAAAAGCTTCAAAAAACACTTATATATAGAGCCCAAATGATAAAATAGCCGTTGATAGCGTTTAGAAAAGATTTCTTATGAAAACTAACTGTTTATAGCTGTTGGGAACATTTCAGACTTGTGGTAATCGATTACATAGATATTGTAATTAATTATATGGCTCAAAGAACATGTTATGGACTTTTTGGGCAGGATGTAATCGATTACAAGGGTCATGAAATCGATTACATGGCCTCTAGTTTTGAAAACTGATCTTAAATAGTCATAACTTCTCCATTTCTTATCCGTTTAAAGAAAATGACCACTCATTGGAAAGATATTTGAGTCTATTTTCAAATGAAATTTTTCAAACCAAAAATCAAAGTAATTTAAAAGCTATGATCAAATGAGTAACCAAAGATCAGCTTTTCAAAACTCAAACTTGACTACTTTTGAAAACTAATATTAAATTATCATAACTTCTTCATTTCTTATCTGTTTAAAGCAAATGGTGTAACATCCCAAAAATTATCTCATTCATCATAAATAGTCATTTTATAATATTTGTGATTTTTGAGAATTTTTCTGGAATTTTCATGAAACGTCGAATATTTTAATATATTTCTCATTTTACGTGCACATTGAGAAGAGTCAGTGTAACGTTCTGAAAATTATTTGTTTCATCACGAATAATCATTTCTCAATATTTGTGATTTTTGGGAATTTTTCTGGGATTTTCTGGAAATGTTAAATATTTTAATATATTTTTTGTTTTGCGTGCACACTGCACAGAGTCAGTGTAACACTTCAAAAATTGTTTGTTTCATCATGAATAGTAATTTTCTAATATTTGTGATTTTTGAGAATTTTTCTGGAATTTTCTGAAAAATGTCAAATATTTTAGTATATTTTTCGTTTTACATGCACACTGAGCGGAGCCTGGAAAATGAAATGTTTTCCCTGAGACTGGTAAACCTTGAACTATGGATGAGTCGACGGGGGATCTTACTAAACCCGAGGCCGGGCACAGTTTACAAAGTTTACATTTTTCAAGATTTTATCTGATAAATAAAATCTTTGTACACACTATTAAATAAAATTTTGCAGTACGCTCTATTATCTGATGGATAATTAATACTGGCTTGTGTACTACAACAATTATCCATTGAGTAATAGCTTGTAGTAAAATCCTAATTACCTTATTATTTTAACTAATAAATCGCATTATTTTATCCTAATGTAATCTACTTTATGTCTAATCAAATCCTCTTTATTGAAAAATGCTACAAGCTTCTCAAATAAGCCAAGCACATTTCTCTCTCCTCCCTCACAATTCCACATGGCTGCATGCACTTTTTGGGGAGCCAAAAATGTGCTTCACTCAATCAATTATTCCACTCTAATTTCAAAGTCAAAAAAAGTCACTATCTTTTTCTCCTATTAACTTCTCTCTCTAGATTTTCTTTCTCTCTTTTCTCTCAACCATTTTTCTCTCTCTTCCTTTCCCTCTCTCCCATACGGCTGCTGCCAATAACTTGGGAACCAAGTTTGTGCTTCATTTGATTATTCAACTTATTCAAAATTCAAAAAGAAAGAAAACCCTAAATGCTATTTCACATTACCATTACTCTCTCTCTCTAATCTTTATCTTCTCCAAGTTTCTCCTCCTTCTCTCTACCCTCCTCCATAGCCACGCAATTGCAGCCCCTCCTCCACCATTTTTCTTCACTTTTCTCTTCACAAACACCATTTCTATACTCCTCTCAACCTCCTCTACAACTTCTATTTGAAAGATTTTCTTCAAAAACTAACTTTTCCTCCATTGTCATCCAAGACAAAGCTTCAAGTTTTAAGGTAAAGCTTCCATCCTTCTTTTTTTTTCTCTTCATTTTCATGATCCATGGTCACTATGCTGACCATGGATGCCTTTTTCAAGCTTTGATTGTGATTCTTGTGAAAGTTTGATGCCCTAGGGTTTTGGTGTTGGTGGAATCCGAAAATTCAAGGGAGCTTCAAGGGAGTTCTATCGTTTATTTTCTCCTCTAGGTAAGAGGGAGATAATCCTCTTCAACCTCTCTTGGTAGTAAGGAAATTTGTGTTGTGATTGTTTGTGAGAAAATCCTATTGAGGGTTATTCTTTGTTTGTAAGATTTATATGATTATATATTGTTAAATTGTTTAGGATATTTGATTGATTGATTATGTATATGTATGTGTTTGGATGGATTGGAATCTTGATTTGGAAGCAAAAATGACTTGGTCCTCTTCCATGAAGCTCACGGTTTTGGGGCCCTAAATTAGGGTTCTTGGTGAAAATTTATAACGAGTGGAAGACATAGCTAATCAAGTTGACAACATGTAATTAATGGAATGAAAAATTGGAATCCTAAGAATTAGTGAGGCTCACGGCTTCTAGGGTTCAATATGGCCTAGTCATGTAACTTTATACAACTATGACATTTAATTAATCAAGTAAATAAATAAGAGAATTATGTAATGGACGGAAATAAATTTAGTACATAAAGGAATTCTTTGGACCCTAAAGATAAATAAGGGTGTTTGAGACGTGGTAAGACATAGAAATAAATTCCTCAAGTGAATAAGATTAAGTTTAAAGTAAGAACCCAATAACGAAAGGAACTTCACAAGAAAAATTAAATTGAAGTGATACTTAATTAAATGATTAATTAGGAAGCAATTAGGGCTTCATAAAATTGAAAGAACCAAGAATGAAGATTTATCCAAAGACTTAGAATAAATTTTAATTAAAGTAAGACCATGAGTGCAAGTAAGAATGACAAATGATCCAATTTAAATCATGCTAAGGGAATTAGGTTTAAGATTTAATGATGGACTTATGTAATTAAAATAATAATGAGTAAATAAATAATGTGATAGCATTTCTCAAAAAGAGGAACTTATTAAGAAGGGTATAGAAAGTTAAGCGTAATTTCGTAATGTGCCTAAAAGTATAATGTATTAATTGAGGATTAATTGAATAAGAGAAACAAGAATTAAGAGTGTAAGTGAGAATTCATAATAAACCTTGGAAGTGTATTATTTCATTTAAATACTGATAATATGATCTTGTGGGTCTATGTGAGGGACCAATGACGTATTGATGCTTACTTTGGCCAATTGTGGCATATTACGAAAAAGTATGTAATAATAAACATTACCTGATATATGCATGGAGTCATCATAAATTGTGAAAGTCAGGTGGACTATTTGTCAAGGCCATATTGCCTAGGAGTTGAATCACACCTTAGTGCGGGTGCGAATAGACTAGTGTGGGTCCTGCTGTTGACCTTGAGGGCGTCGGGGCGCGGGTGTCTTATTGCGGGCAGTCGATAGCCCCACTGGACCGTGGGACAAATCGATGCTAACACACCAACGATCTTGACCGGGCACTGTCCTATATCGCGATCTTGTGAGAATGCCGCTGTATAGAGCCTATGCACAACATTATTGATTGACCGTTTATGGTAAGCACTTGGTCCAAGACGGACGAGATACTGGCATGTCTCCCTGATCATTTACTTTGATGTTCATGTCTAGCTCCATGGAGTAGGATTTGGTTATCATGCACATGTGCATAGTGAACACATATATATTACTTGCCATTTAATTTATGCGATGATTGGATTTGTTATCTTATCGATGTTATAATTGCCTGGAACTGCTAAGTTGTTTATTATCTGCCTCTTGATACTGTTTATATTTCTTGTAATGCTACGTGGGCATCCTACGCCGTTTCTGTTTCTTACGGCCATAATTGGTAATGAAGTAGGATGTCTCACCTCTTTCTTGTACTTTTCTTGTTCTATGTAGATTCTTGGTTAAAGACTGTAAGTGGGAACGAGGTTGGATTCTTTTGGACTTTCTTGGTTTGACCCACAGCATTCGGTGATGTCATCGCGAAGAGGTTCTATTGGGTTCGTTCGAATTGTGTTCACTGGTGGTGCAAACGCGTGGCGAGTCGACTAGGCTGGAGAGCGGGTACGATATGTTGGGGATCTGATACTGACTGTCAGGAGAACTCGTGATGGAGATCCTATCCTGACGCTTACTACATCTGTGCATTTGGAGTTTGCTCTGCCCATCCAGGAGCTGTGGGGCGATCCGATTCACACTCCCCGTGACGATGAGGATTCCATGGCATCAGCTGCTAGGGCACTTGCCCGTGGGACTGCATTCGGTCCTATCCTTATATCTTCAGATGACCCCGGGGAAGGATCCCGAGGTGGATTCGATGGAGTACCCAACTCCTTAGATAGGGATGTCTTGCGGGTAGTTTATGTTTTCTTCTGCATTAATCATGTTATGGTGTATTTTTAATATATTTACATTTTGAAGTAAATCTTAATGTATTTCATTGTGAGTGATATTAGGAATGCGCCATATTCTGTATGCTTTAACTCAATTAATTTAGTCCTACGTACTGTATTTTATATATATTCTCTTAAATCATATTTGTTAACGATGAATTATGTATTATTGCATTCGTGGCTCATATTTCCTTTATATATATATGAAAAAAAAATATTCAAATTTGGAAAAGTATTATGAAGAAGTTATAGCACGCCAAAAAATATAGTGACCGCGGGATAATGATAATTGTGCCGTGGTTATTAAATCGAGGGGTGTTACATTAGGTGGTATCAGAGCTCAGTTCATCCTGTTGAGCCGGGGTGTGGACTGACTATGCTTAGGCATGTTAGAAGTTTCTTTGTAGGTTGTGTACTTCCTTGTCTCTTGATAGAGATGTTTGGGAAAGGAAGGCATGGCTTGCCATAAGTTGAATGTTCGTAGCTACTGTTGCATAGTTACATGATATTGAGTATTGGCCCACTCAATGTGTAATGCTCTGTGTGGACGAAAAACTATGACTTCACCTAGGCATATTAAGCGAATAGAAGTTCTTTTAGTAAGAAGCTCAACTGGTATGACTGAACTTGTTTAGGATTTGTATGCATTTTCACCCTTGTTGTGCTGTGTGACTCCTTGTATTTGGTTTCTAAAAGGAGACAATATTGTTTGAAATGGTTACTTCTTGTCTTCATGGTGCCTGACTATCTATTTTCGAAGGAAGGCAATGGCTCGCGAAAGACGCATGCGTAGAAATGTGAAACGCAACAATACAGGTATAAATACGACTGTGAAAGTGATGCAAGGAATGGTTAAAGTAATAGTACAACCAAGTCAAAGGGCTGCACAATAACAGGAATTAGACGTCGAGGTTCAGAATTTGTTGGGAGAAAGTCAATTTTTGGGTAACTCTGAACTACCTAAGCTCCAAGGAAGGAATAAAAGAATGATCAATTAGTTTAAGCGGAAATTGTATTCACGACAACCGAGGGAGCAACAACGATAGCAAACGTAGGACGGAGGTGCGAGTGGTAGTAAGTCTAATCCAACCATAGTACCGTTATCAATGTGTAAGAAGTGCGGAAAGGACCACTTAACGAGGGACTATAAGATCGAAGGAATAATTTATTTCAAGTACGGAAAGCAAGGACACGTGTCAAGGGATTATGCTTTACATGGGACGAAGCCTCCATGTGCGATCACGAGGATAGTTTGTTTCAAATGCAGAGAGCTAGAACATGTGGCGAGGAACTGTACTTCTCAAAGGATGAAGCCTTACGTCAGAGATGTACGTACTTCGAAATCTCATGAAGAAGGGAGAGTTAATTCCTCCACCCAGACTGAAGACCGAAATGAAGAAAGGGACTATGCTACAGTAGATAACCGTGTCGTTCTATTGTATAATTCTGGGGATAACCCATTTCCTTGTGATGTATGATTGTATGAGTCTATTAGGATCGTTTGTATCTATGTCACCTTTTGACTAAGTTAGTTCTATCTCTGCTACTAAGTACTTGTTGATGGTAGCAAGTCATTTAAATTATCTCTATGACCTGTTAAAGACTGAATCCTTCTGTTGATCTGATTTGTGTACTTCTTTTACAAATTAGATGTGATGTTGAAAAAGGGATTGGTTATCTTCCAACTATATCCTGTCAAAATATTCCAATGAAAAATTAAAAGTTTGTTTTTGGGATTGGGTCGTCTATGTATTTACTTCCTTTCAACCTGAATATTACTGTTCTGATTTATAAGCCTGCTTTCGTTACACAAGCTTGTTAAAACTATCTTATTGTTGTTGGGAATTGGAACCTTTTTTTTTCTAATTCAATTATCTATTTTCTAAGTGAATAGGATTGATCTCAGAAAAAAAGGGGCTGGTTATTTTCTAACCATATCTCACCATTCTATTCTGATAAAACCTTAGTGTTTCTTGAAGCGGAGACTCCTGGATTTGAATCCATGAAATTCATTCTTAAGTTTTATTGGAACATATATATATTCTTCGTTGGACGAGTCCAGTGGTAGACCAAGTGACTTCCCTATCTTTTTCGTCTGATCGTTATAATGTTTCTAGTACACTTCAATTGAGGAAATGTGTTCCTGAATCTGAACTGTAACAGTGCACCGAATGTAGCACGGTTAGAGAAGGACATACCCTATGTGACGTTTCTGTTAAGATTGAGGATAGATGGCTTAATAAATAAACTGAAGGAAGCTGCTATTTTCTCTAAGATCAGCTCGTGTTCTGGACTATCATCAAGTTCGCTTAAAGGTAGTGGATATTTTTGAAAACGGCTTTTTCAGACACGTTATGGGCACTACGAGTGTTTGGTAACGTCGTACCGTGCAACGAACATGTTGGTAACGTTCATCGATCTCGTGAATAGGATCTTCTTCCCTATTGAAAACAAATTTGTCGTTGTCTTTATTGGCAACGTTTTGATCTATTCTTAGCATTCGAAGGAGCATATTGAACCTTTCGTTGTGATTCTTCAAATCCTGAAGAAGGAGAAGAAGATATACGTGAAATTGTTCATGTGCAAATTCTGGTTAATGGCAATTCAACTTTTGGGTCACATGATCCCAAAGGAAAGAGTTGTTATGGATCCATCGAAATTTGAAACAGTTCTTCAACGAGAAAGACCGACGACCGTAACAGAGATTCATAGCCAGATGGAAGTAGTTGGTCAATACGGGAGACTCGTCATAGAATTTTTCTAATGTGGCAAGACTTCTCATCTAACTCACACGAGAGAGTCAAATTTTGTGTGGACCGATATGTACGAAGGAAATTTTCAAGGGTTGAAGAAACACTCAACTACCTTACTGGTGATGATTTTGCCTAATCTCGACGAACATTTTAAGATACCTATTGATGCCTTGCGTTAGATTTTGGAACGTGAGCTTGAGCAGATAAAGGAGTCGTAGCGAGTGCTTCAAGACAATTGAAAGCATATGAGGAGAGTTACTCTACACAAAAACTCAAAGTTAGTCGTTGGGATTGCGCTGAAGATCTGGAAATGTTCTATAAGGGATCATACCCACGTGTATTCGAAGACATATCAAATTTCGAGGACAAAATTTCCTTTTGAAGGGGAGAGTTGTAACATCCCGAAAATTATCTCATTCATCATAAATAGTCGTATTATAATATTTGTGATTTTTGAAAATTTTTCTAGAATTTTCCTGAAACGTCGAATATTTTAATGTATTCCTTATTTTGCATGCACATTGAGTAGAGTCAGTGTAACACTCCGAAAATTATTTGTTTCATCACGAATAATCATTTCTCGATATTTGTGATTTTTGGGAATTTTTCTGGGATTTTTCGGAAATGTTGAATATTTTAATATATTTCTCATTTTGAGCTCCGTTTCGCAACTTCCTCCCGAGCCATAAAAGCGGACAAGCCGCTGTCAGACAGTGGCACAGCCGAGGAACGTCCGACGTTTCGAGGGCCTCGGAGGATGTCCGACATCCGCAGAGGAGAGCTACGAGGGCTTTACCGAAGCCCAAGTAGCGAGCTCCGCTAAGCTCGGGAGAATGAAAGGAGATAGATTGAAATACGAAGTATGAAGTCTTACGTGCATACTGCACAGAGTCAGTGTAACACTTCAGAAATTATTTGTTTCATGAAGAATAGTCATTTTCTAATATTTGTGAATTTTGAGAATTTTGTTGGAATTTTCTCGTTTTATGTGCGCGCTGAGCAGAGCCCAGAAAATGAAATGTTTTCCCTGAGGCTGGTAAACCTTGAATTGTGGATGAGTCGACAGGGGATCTTACTAAACCCGAGGCCGGACACAGTTTACAAAGTTTACGTTTTTCAAGATTTTATCTAATAAATAAAATCTCTGTACGCACTGTTAAATAAAATTTTACAGTACGCTCTATTATCTGATAGATAATTAATACTGGCTTGTGTACTACAACAATTATCCATTGGGTAATAGCTTGTAGTAAAATCCTAATTACCTTATTAATTTAACTAATAAATCACATTATCTTATCCTAATGTAATCTACTTTATGTCTAATTAAATCCTCTTTATTGAAAAATGCTACAAGCTTCTCAAATAAACCAAGCACACTTCTCTCTCCTCCCTCACAATTCCACACGGCTGCATGCACTTTTTGGGGAGCCAAAAATGTGCTTCACTCAATCAATTATTCCATTCTAATTTCAAAGTCAAAAAAAGTCACTATCTTTTTCTTCTATTAACTTCTCACTCTAGATTTTCTTTCTCTCTTTTCTCTCAACCATTTTTCTCTCTCTTCCTTTCCCTCTCTCCCATACGACTGCTGCCCATAATTTGGGAACCAAGTTTGTGCTTCATTTGATTATTCAATTTATTCAAAATTCAAAAAGAAAGAAAACCTTGAAAGCTATTTCACTTTACTATTACTCTCTCTCTCTAATCTTCATCTTCTCCAAGTTTCTCCTCCTTCTCTCTACCCTTCTCCAAAGCCACGAAATTGCAGCCCCTCCTCCACCATTTTTCTTCACTTTTCTATTCATAAACACCATTTCTATACTCCTCTCAACCTCCTCTACAACTTCTATTTGAAAGATTTTCTTCAAAAACCAACTTTTCCTCCATTGTCATCCAAGACAAAGCTTCAAGCTTTAAGGTAAAGCTTACATCCTTCTTTTTTTTTCCTCTTCATTTTCGTGATCCATGGTCACTATGGTGAGCATGGATGCCTTTTTCAAGCTTTGATTGTGATTCTTGTGAAAGTTTGATGCCCTAGGGTTTTGGTGTTGGTGGAATCCAAAAATTCAAGGGAGCATCAACGGAGTTCTATTATTCATTTTCTCCTCTAGGTAAGAGGGAGATATTCCTCTTCAACCTCTCTTAGTAGTAAGGAACATTGTGTTGTGATTGATTGTGAGAAAATCCTATTGAGGGTTATTCTTTGTTTGTATGATTTATATGATTATATGTTGTTGTTAAATTGTTTAGGATATTTGATTGATTGATTATGTATATGTATGTGTTTGGATGGATTGGAATCTTGATTTGGAAGCAAAAATGACTTGGTCCTCTTCCATGAAGCTCACGGTTTTGGGGCCCTAAATCAGGGTTCTTGGTGAAATTTTATAACAAGTGGAAGACATAGCTAATCAAGTTGACAATATGTAATTAATGGAATGAAAAATTGGAATCCTAAGAATTAGTAAGGCTCACGGCCTGTAGGGTTCAAAATGGCCTAATCATATAACTTTATACAACTATGACATTTAATTAATCAATTAAATAAATAAGAGAATTATGTAATGGAAGGAAATAAATTTAGTACTTAAAGGAATTCTTTGGACCCTAAAGATAAATAAGGGTGTTTGAGACTTGGTAAGACATAGAAATAAATTCCTCAAGTGAATAAGATTAAGTTTAAAGTAAGAACCCAATAACGAAAGGAACTTCATAAGAAAAATTAAATTGAAGTGATACTTAATTAAATGATTAATTAGGAAGCAATTAGGGCTTCATAAAATGGAAAGAACCAAGAATGAAGATTTATCCAAAGACTTAGAATAAATTTTAATTAAAGTAAGACCATGAGTGCAAGTAAGAATGACAAATGATCTAATTTAAACCATGCTAAGGGAATTAGGTTTAAGATTTAATGATGGACTTATGTAATTAAAATAATAATGAGTAAATAAATAATGTGATAGTATTTCTCAAAAAGAAAAACTTATTAAGAAGGGTATAGAAAGTTAAGCGTAATTTCCTAATGTGCCTAAAAGTATAATATATTAATTGAGGATTAATTGAATAAGAGAAACAAGAATTAAGAGTGTAAGTGAGAATTCATAATAAACCTTGGAAGTGTATTATTTCATTTAAATACTGACAATATGATCTTGTGGGTCCATGTGAGGGACCAATGACATATTGATGCTTATTTTGGCCAATTGTGACATATTGCAAAAATGAATGTAATAATAAACATTACCTGATATATGCATGGAGTCATCATGCATTGTGAAAGTCAGGTGGACTATTTGTCAAAGCCATGTTGCCTAGGAGTTGAATCACACCTTAGTGCGGGTGCAAATAGACTAATGTGGGTCCTGCTGTTGACCTTGAGGGCGTTGGGGCACGGGAGTCTCACAGCGGGCAGTCGGTAGCCCCACTGGATCGTCGGACAAACTGATGCAAATGCACCGGCGATCCTGACCATGCACTGTCCTATATCACGATCTTGTGAGAATGCCGCTGTATAGAGCCTATGCGCAACATTATTGATTGACCATTTATGGTAAGCAATTGGTCCAAGGCGGACGAGATACTAGCATGTCTCCCTGATCATTCACTCCGATGTTCATGTCTAACTCCATGGAGTAGGATTTGGTTATTATGCACATGTGCATAGTGAACACATATATATTACTTGCCATTTAATTTATGCGATGATTGGATTTGTTATCTTATTGATGTTATAATTGCCTGGAACTGCTAAGTTGTTTAATATCTGCCTCTTGATACTGTTTATATTTCTTGTAATGCTACGTGGACATCCTACGCCATTTCTGTTTCTTACGGCCATAATTGGTAATGAAGTAGGATGTCTCACCTCTTTCTTGTACTTTTCTTGTTCTATGTAAATTCTTGGTTAAAGACTGTAAGTGGGAACGAGGTTGGATTCTTTTGGACTTTCTTGGTTTGACCCACTGCATCCGGTGATGTCATCACGAAGGGGTTCTATTGGGTTCGTTCGAATTGTGTTCACTGGTGGTGCTAATGCATGGTGAGTCGACTAGGCTAGAGAGCGGGTACGATATGTTGGGGATCTGATACTGACTGTCAGGAGGACTCGTGATGGAGATCCTATCCTGACGCTTACTACTTCTGTGCATTTGGAGTTTGCTCTGCCCATCCAGGAGCTGTGGGGCGATCCAATTCGCACTCCCCGTGACGATGAGGATTCCATGGCATCAGCTGTTAGGGCACCTGCCCGTGGGACCGTACTCGGTCCTGTCCTTATATCTTCAGATGACCCCGGGGGAGGATCCCGAGGTGGATCCGATGGAGTACCCAACTCCTTAGATAGGGATGTCTTACGGGTAGTTTATGTTTTCTTCTGCATTAATCATGTTATGGTGTATTTTTAATATATTTACATTTTGAAGTAAATCTTGATGTATTTCATTGTGAGTGATATGAGGAATGCGCCATGTTCTATATGCTTTAACTTAATTAATTTTATCCTACGTACTATATTTTATATATATTCTCTTAAATCATATTTGTTAATGATGAATTATGTATTATTGCATTTGTGGCTCATATTTCCTTTATATATATATATAAAAAATTCAAATTTGGAAAAGTATTATGAAGAAGTTGTAGCACACCAAAAAATTTAGTAACCGCGGGATAATGACGATTGTGCCGTGGCTATTAAATCGAGGGGTGTTACCAATGGCCACTCATTGAAAAGATCTTTGAGTTTATTTTCAAATGAAATAGTTTTAGGACAAAACTCATAGTATTTTGAAAGTTATGATCAAAAGAGTAACCAAAGGTCAGTTTTTCAAAACTCAAACTTGACTATTTTTCATAGTTTTGAACTACTACATGACTAGCTTTTGAAAACATGTTTCTTGGGCATTTTAGCATGTAAGAACTATTTGTAAAGATTTAAAAATATATTTGAGCTCTTTTCTTATAAACCCTCTATCTTTACATAGGAGAAAGCCTAAAAGGAAAATATATCAATTCTAGTCCTTAGACTTCTTAATGTAATCCAAGCTTCCATAAATTTATTCTCTTCAAATCTTGCAAATGCTTAGAACATCTTATCATTCTCATTCTTCTTGAGTTGAGCATAATTGTGATCTTTTATTTTCTTATTGCAATACTCACTCTTGGTACTTGGACTATCCTACAAAGTATTACTCACTTAAAATAAACATAGTTAGTGTAAATTCACAATTCAATATGTTCATATGCATGATTCATAAATGTATAACTCTAGTTAGTCTAACATGCATATAAAAATTTCATAGACACATCCAAATAAGACATTTATCAATTACTAATAGATATGCTCTATATATGATGCAACAAAGAACACTTTGCACATTTTTATTCAAATAGAGCCAAATCCAATATTAATTTAATACAACTTATATAACATATTGTAGGATATATTCTATAAATGATGCTATAAAGAATATGCATTATTCTTATATGAAATATAATAAGATAGAATACATGATTATGCATGATCCATTATAATCTATTAAGTACATTTATGTAGCATAATCAATATCCTTTTATAATGTATTTGTCATCATCAAAACTTAACACATTAAACCATTGGGGCAAACTTATTTCTACAATCTCCCCCTTTTTGATGATGACAAATCACCAAAGAAAAATATGTTGAGTAATATAAGCATATCAAACAATAAGACTAGAAGATATTTTTCTTTTCAATTCTCACTCCCCCTATTTGACATAAGGCTTAGGAAGGAAAGATAATATTTTCTCTCCCCCTATAGATAATACTCATGTTGTCAAAAAGAGTAAGATCATCAAAACCAAAACTTCTTCAAGTTATTTAAAACATAACTATCTCCCTCTATTTGAATCTACGTATGATTCAAGAATAGAGAGATGAAACAAGCATACTTTCAAGATATAAAAGATTATTCATACAAAGCTTATCACATTTTGCTACATTAACATTTAGCATATGATAGCAATAAGCTTAAGAAATTATGTCTAACATATAATATCTTGCATACCACATGATAAATAAGTACCACTTGATTAAAGTTACAAAATATTCATATAAGGTCATGGAATTAAGGTTTTCAAATGAAAGATCATACAACTTGCCGCATATCAAGCATTTCTCAATGAAAGAATTAAAAGATATGAAGTTTAAGAATGTTTACCTTCTTTCATTGATAGAGGGAAAGAGAATAAGAGATGGTCTTCGTTGACATGTTGATAGTATTAACAATAAAACACTTCATGTCAAACAATTTAAGAACTAGGCTCCTCCTCAAAATATGCATATTATCAAAATATAAAACATAATAGTTTAACATAGTCATGCATATATTTATAGTCAACAAGGACATGGAAGAAAGATATGTATGATGAAAAGGAAAAAAAAATCATTACAAATCAATAAATAATTATAAGAAGTTATAAGAAAAGAAAATAAGCTCCCCCTTATTGAAGCACAAGATAGATAAAGAGAAATATGTATGTCAAGACCATGTAAACACATTACCATAAAGTAAAGCAAGGCAAAAGATATTTACTCTTAATCCATAATCAAAACCACTTTTAAACTTCTCCCCCTTTCAAAACGAATTTTATAAAAACACATTACATTTTCAAAAACATTTTAGAAGGGTAAAGAGGTTTTATATTAAAACCACATATTCCTTAAGAGTGATCAAACCCAAGTCAAAAGAACATTTGAAAGTACATCTCCTTTCTTTCTCATTGAACAAGAGGCTTGAGAAAATAAAACACTTTAAAGAACAAGGCTTATCTTTTGAAGTATTAAGATGGTCTCTATAGAATATTTCAAAAAATTTATTTGGAAACTTTCTTAATCATTCTCTCAAGATTTAATAAAACTTTTCAAAGCAATGAAGAGAGTACTATATTTATAGCATATATCTAATGATTTCTAAATTTTCAAGACAATTAGGAGATGAAAATACTTTCAAGGTTCTTAAGACAAGTTCAAAAGATTCTTAAGGATATGGAACTTGAAAAGCTTCTTTCAAATATAATAAGAGATTTTACTTTAAAAATTTTTTTAAACAAACCATAAACTCTTTTCAAAACAAGAGCATGAATTTCATAGGTATTATACCACTAAGAGACCATAGATCAAGAGAATCATAAATATCAAACATTCACCTTGATGAAATATGCTATAGGGATCAAAGCATGTATAGAACTAATATCATCCACCCTATATGCAATGACAAAAATAGCAAGTTAATATCCAATTTGTCACTTTGTCAATGCTAAGCATACTTCTCATATAAAGAAAGCATCTAATCATTTACGATCTAATTATCAACAAGTATCATATAATCCATAGTATATAGAATACCATAATAGTTTAGGGATAGAGATACTTATTGAGAGAGTGATGCTTCTTTAGAGTGTTCTTCATTTATTCGTCCTTTGAGTTTGTGCTTTCTTCCATTGAGTATTTCATTCCATTGCACTTGAAGAAAGTCTCCTCATGTCCTTCTTCATTCAACTCTTCTCATTTATCCACATATGCTTGACATTTCAATATTTAATGACTATATTTGAAGCACATAGAGATACTTGCAAAGCTAACTCTAAAAGTTCTTTAAAACATAGGTTAGCATCAAATATCATTTAAGCTCATTTACAAGCATAATTTAGATTGATATATAATGTAAAACATATACCACATTATCAACCATGCAATGTTAGCTCTAACAAGAATAAAGGAAGAACATATGCATTTGAATCCAAAAGCATATTTTAAGCATTTTCAAAGCAAGATTCAAGTTTGTCAAGAAAAGCTTGATCATCATCAAAGCATAAATAAACATTTTAGGGCAAACAATGATCATGTAAGACATGTAATATCAAGTAAGGAATTCTAGTATACACACCTGTCAATCAAGAACAAAAAATCCCTTATTGTAATGCAAGAATTGAAGAACCATGGAATTATAATTTTTAAAACCATTTATGCCTTTTGAATAACCAGTTATTTGCATAGGATTTAAAAACAAGAGCCTCTGACCTTTTGAATAACCAATTAGACAACATCCATAACCGATTATTTGCGTTTTGGAGGAGCCACTAACTTACTTCAATAACTCGTTAGCCAATGTCCATAATTGGTTATGTGCGTTTGGCAGAGAGCAACACCAATGTATCAGAAACAAAATAACCGATTATCCCTTCTTCTAATTGGTTATTTGGCTTCGACAAAATGAATCAATTACTTCTTATTCTCAAGATATGAACATATCAAGCAAATTCAAACAAGAAAACATATAACTTCTAACTTTCTAATGTCCAAGTAAGACAATTAAGCATCAAAGAGAAAGGGTTAAAACTACTTATGAGCATATGAATTTCCATATTTAAATAAAGAGAATTGGTCACAAGCTCAAGAATAAAGATATTACCATAATATGTCATTCTAAGCAAAATATGTGCATATCTAGCATGTTAGCATATGTAAAGACACTTTCAAAACAAAATGTTAGAAAAGCACAACTTAAAGCATATTAAGGCATATTTTCA
Source organism: Ormosia semicastrata (assembly GCA_029884595.1). NCBI lineage: Eukaryota > Viridiplantae > Streptophyta > Magnoliopsida > Fabales > Fabaceae > Ormosia > Ormosia semicastrata. The sequence continues at coordinate 48,615,983 of JAQQTO010000060.1, forward strand.
CTTATCCAAATATCACATAATATTCAAATTAAAGCATAAGTAAGGATAAGATATTGATATCACCAAAAGTGTACTCTTTAGGTTTGTAGGTGACTCCAACTTCCATGCCTCAAGTCTTCATGAAAGAATAAAGATTCTTTGCACCATTTTTAGAAGTTGAGTACTTTTAAGCTTTACTAACCTCAAGTTGAATAATCTTATTCCATTTAAATGCTTGCTTGAGGTAGTTATCACCCTACAGCACAATTCATAGTACTTTATTTGGTATCCACCAATTTTGGATCCATAGGGGTTAGTCATTGATTATTAATCCATTATGCTCTCATAACGATCAATTTTTCAATAGTGTGTAAATTGAGCACAACAAATTAAATAATCAATTACAATTAAGCACATAACCAATAACATGCTTACTTTCATGATATATAGACAATTTAAAGCATAAAAATCATACATAATCATAGAATACCCTATGATCAAGAAATATGCAAGATAGTGAGCAAACGGTGTAATAAGAATGAACATAATCATGTGCTATATATAATATTTAACTTTTACCAAGTACACATGATTTTATCCTTTACCTAAGGCTTACAAGGAATATACCTTATATTCATTGCCTTTTAAGTGAATGTGCATAAGAGGTAAAAACTTTTGATACCTTGGTCTTGGTAATCAAGGAAACTTTTTTCCTCACCCATTGCTTCTCTTGTGGTGTTTTGAACTTTACAAGTTCCACATTATGCATGTGAGAAGTTTTAGTTGAAGAATCCTTGTCTTCATGACCAAGAAGTCTACCATTGGATTTTAGAAGCATTCTCCTTGATGATTCCTCTTTCCTTTGAACAATTAGTCCATCTTTTTGAGAAGTTTTCTACATAATTGAAACACTAGGAGGACGTTTTGGTACCCACTTCATATTGAGTCCTTGAATGTTAATACTAGAGCCTTTAAGACTTTTAGGAACCCACACCATGTTATTTCTCATATAAGAATTTCTTCTATAATTGCACAAATGAGAAATATGTCCAAAATGACCACAAAAATTATAAACAATTAAATTCAATGATGGCTTGGTCCTTTGAAGGTCATATTTGGAAAACTTAAGCCTTTTGTCATTTTTACATTCTAAAATATTTTTTCCATAAGTCTTGCTTGAATTTTCATGTGGAATAACATTAATTTTATTCTCATTAACAAGCATAGAATGTAAGTAATTAGAATCATTAGCTTTGGCAAATTCGAAAGATAAGTCCCTAACTTGATTTTCTAAATCAATGCACTTTTCACAAGAAGTTAAGATTTCACATTTCAAAGGCATTTCCTCGTCAAGAAAAACATATTCATTTTTCAAAGTCTCAATTTCGTTTTCAATGGAGGAAATGTTTTCCAACTAAGATAAGTTTTTCTTTTGTAAAAACAACAAGCCAATATACAATTCATCATATGCACATTGTAGCTCATCATAGGAAGTACTATAATCTAATTTAAGATTATTTACCTCAAAGTCTTTTTTAGCCATATAGGAAGTAATCTCAATTTCTAGCATACATGGCTTTTTAAGGGAGTCACCATCTTCCTCATTGTTGTCCATCAAGGATTCAAGAACATCTTCCATTTCAATTTTGTCTTGCTTTTCCTCTTCTTCAAATTGAGTACCATCATCACGAAGAGGCATTGAGCTTATTTTCTTACTTTGAACATCTTCTTGAGGGCATTTTTCATGACAAGTTTCCTTCAATGACTTTTGTTTTTTTTTTTCATATACAACTTTATACACAAAATCATTGTTAGCAATATAAAGAGCATTAAGGGTGTCCAAAATTTCTTTGACACTAAGCAATTCTTAATTCTAGCATAAGCATCATCATTCAAACTACTTCTCAAAATTTGCATTGCTCTAATGTTCAAGGAAAACTTTTCTTGTCATAAGCATTCCAAGTTTGTTTTGATTTGCAAGTAAATCCATCAAGCACAATATTCGACAAATCAAGATCAATAGATTGCATATAAAATTTCATTCTAGCTTTCCAATAAACAAAATGCATGCCATCAAAGAATGGTGGTTTATCATTTTCAAAACCTTCCATTTTGAAAAGCATTCAATGGTTGCCAACAAACAATGATCTTTAACTCTAAGTGGTTAAGCTTTCAACAGAGCACGGAGCTTTGATACCACTTGTTAGTCATAGCAACCATCACCCAAGAGAGGGGTGAATTAGGTGATTACAAATTTTTAAAGCAACTTTGAGAAATTATGCATTTTGATATTTTCAATCAACACATGCAGCAGAATAAGTCTAATAAAGATATAACTTTTGTAGATTACTCAAATACAACTTGGGTTATAAGATAAATTAAGCAAATAAGCTAGATATCAACTTCTTAGAATCAAAACATCAAGATGACAAGCTATGCAATAGATAAATATACTACACTAAATACTAAAATTAAAGAGTGTAGGGAAGAGAGAATCAAACTCAAAAATTTATCCTAATTCAACCATTAACCACTTGTGGCCTACATCCAGTCCCCAAGCTCAACTTGAGATTTTCTTCACTATCTCCTAGACTTCACAGGTGTTAGAAAAACTTTTGTACAAACAAGAGCAGTCCTCACACCTTGGGATACCTCACCCTTGTGCTAGATCCTCCAACTCTTCAAGCTTCACAAGTGCTTAAAAAAACCTTTACATTCAAGAGCACTCACAACACCATTAGGATATCTCACCCTTTGTGTTTGACGTTCACTACAAGGGATACCTCACCCTTTTCTTTCTTGAGGGATACCTCACTTTCTTACAATGATTTCAAGATGAAGATAAAGATTAGAAACTCTCACAAGAGTAGATATACAACTTGAATAACAAATGAATAAAAAGATTTTGTAATAAAGAGCTCAAAATATGATTTTGATGATTTAAGGATCAAATCAAGTGTTCAAGAGTTGTAAAAGCTTCAAAAAATATTAATATATAGAGCCCAAGTTATAAAATAGCCATTGGTAGTATTTAGAAAACATTTCTTCTGAAAACTAGCCGTTTATAGCCGTTGGGAACATTTCAAACTTGTGGTAATCGATTACATGAATGTTGTAATCAATTATATGGCTCTTAGAACATGTTCTGGGCTTTTTGGGCAGGATGTAATCAATTACAAGGGCCATGTAATCGATTACATGGCCTCTTCCAGAGTTGTAATCAATTACAAGGCTGGTGTAATCGATTACACGGCCTTTAGTTTCAAAAATTGACGTTAAATGGTCATAACTTCTTCATTTCCTATCCGTTTAAAGCAAATGACCACACATTGAAAATATCTTTGAGTCTATTTTGAAATGAAGGATTTCACAACAAAAATCAAAATGTTTTGAAAGTTATGATCAAATGAGTAACCAAAGGTCAGCTAAGTGATGTCACATGGATGATGTCATAAAGGTGACTAGATATAAATGATCTACTAGATTTTTACTAAAAGTTATTATCCAATGGACAAAAGTTACAGTTAATCAAAACTGGTATTTATTGTTCAATGGGTAATAAAGCGTACTCAAATTTTATTGATCAGATAAAATTCCAGACAACGAAAACTTCAAAAACTGTCTCTAGTTTCGAGTTTAATAAGATTCCTCAGCCTCGGTTCAATAGTCTAGAATTTTGTTGGGAATTACGGATACATCATGCGGCAGAAAAATAGGATTCCCACCAAGGATCCATGCGAAAAAGCCATAATATGAGTTTTTAAAATATTTACCTCTTGAAGCGTGAACAAAAGGAAGTGATGTGAATCACCAACACCGTAATAGCAACGATGTCTCTGCGGTATCCACACAAACAGACTTATGAATATCCAATGTCTGTAAAGAAGAGTCTCACGTCTCTCACACAGTGCTTGTTGCAAAGAGAAAAGAAGAAACCCATCGCTCTCTCTCACACTTTTTTGTAGGTGCGGCTAGGGTTCTGTAATATATGTGTCTTAGCAGCCCCTTAGCAGTACTATTTATAATAGTGACTGCCTTAAGTGAGTGTGAGCAGCAGCAAGGTAAGCTATGCAACCCTAGACTCATCTGTTATGAGTCTGGCCCATATTTGAATCCGAGTACAACTTGGATTTATTGCTCCAATTTTAGTCTGCTCTATATATGTGACCCTGCAGGTTCTCATTACGTTGGCAGTAATATTACAATCCCATTTTAATATTACAAGCAATGAGAGAGGTATCTAGCAACACATCACTACTACCTAAGTAATAAGAATGTCAATGATTTGACATAACCTTTCTGTGACCAATGTTTCCGTGTCATTTAGTCTCTTTGTCAAGATATCTAGATTGAACACAAGGCATGGAATGCGTCACCCTTGTATAGTCCAATCCTTTGTTTCCTGATACTCGAGTAGACTTTGTAACAATAAATGAAATCAATATCTCATATTGACTCATTTGAGCATGGCCATGCATATTGACTCATTTGAGCATGGCCACACACAACTCCTCATGTAGGAATCGTAGTGATTTCAGGTCAAAGGACCACAGACACCATTGTCACTATGAGCATCGCTTATGACACTCACGTAACAATCCATGTAGCGTTCTCATGGTGGGTCAGTCCAGTACATCATTACTCTAATATGTACCCATATGAGGACTTGATATCTCATATCAATGACCTGTGAAATGTGGTCATCAATCTATGCACATACTAGTCTCAATGCATTATTGTTGTCCTAATTAACAATAATACTTGACTAGGGACATTTAAGAATAGTGTTCTAATTTTATCCAATAGGATCTCACGATCAAGTCAACCACTTCATGTCCTATGGCATCAAACTTACTATTCTAAGGACTTTATTATGTTTATAAAAAAGAACACAATAAATTAAATGCCTCATATATTAAAATAACATAATAGAATGTATATAAATACAGACAAATGTATCAGCCTCAAGGGCATACACCAACAAATTTTTTGAAAATAATATTAAAATAATCCAAAGAAGTCAAATAATTCATAAAAATTCACAAAAATTACAAAAACTCACAAATCACATAAATCACAGATAAACCAGGAACAAAGGAAAATCGAGGTGTTACAACTTTCTCCTTTTAAAAAGAATTTCGTCCCTGAAATTCATCATACCTTAGAACAAATGCAGATATTGTTCTTTCATTTTGTCCTCTAGCCCCAAGTTGCATCTTCAGTAGCATCATTTCAGATTACCTTTACTAAGGCAATTCCTTTTACTCAGAGTTGTTTCGCTCGCCTATCTTTGATCTTTATAGGAAGTGTCCTATAAGTCAAGTTCTCTTCCAATTGTAATGTATCTAGTATTATAATCTGGTTTGGATCAGGAGTATATTCCTTAATTGGAATACATGGAAGACATTATGAAAGTTAGAAAGAAAAGTGGTAAAACTATTTTGTATGTTACTGGACATATCTGATGAAGAATTGGATATGGTCTGATAAATTTAGAAGTGAACTTTCTGGATTCAAATCCAAAAATTTTAGTCTCAGGGAACACTAAAGTTTTTATTGGAACAATATAGCATCATATGGTTAAAAGATAACCAATCCATTCCTGAGATCATATCCATTTGTGAAAGAAATAGACAAATCAAACTCACCAAAAAGTTCTAATTTCTAATAGCAATAGGACAATTTGAATAGGCTTTAGTAGTAATAACAAGTTTAGCAATGAGAAATAATAATATTCAAGTCAAAAGGAAATGAAAAAATGGATAAACCCAAATTGGTTCACATAGTCATAGGCAACAAAAGGAAGGATCGTCACTGAGTCAAACAGTACAATTTAAGGCTTACTTCCTATGGTACAATCTCAGTTGGTTAGATCTTCAAATTGGGAGGCTTCAGCTCCACTCATCGTGTAAACTCTTCCTCCTACTTGAGGTCTTGTCCACGTTCATTACTCATGGAAGGCTCTGTCTTCAGTTGAGCACAATCTTTGGAAATGTGTCCGGGCTTCCCAGACTTGAAACAAATTATTTCCTTGCTCTTACATTCCTTCGTTAAGTGACCCTTTCCACACTTCTTGTACATTGGTAAAGATGACACAGTATGACTGAATCGACTGCCATTTTTACCTCCTCCATTTATTCATTGTTGATGATTCCTTGATGGTCGTAAATACGATTTTCACTGGAATCGATTGACCTTACATTTCCTCCCCTTTTGGATCCTAGATGGTCCAAAGTTATGGAGTTTCGTATCCCAATATTTATTCAACTTTAATCGACTGACCTTACATGTCACTTCCTACTGCTGAACATTTCCTCCTCTTTGTATTGTTGTTGTTGCCGTACCTATACTATCGTTGTCATTTCCCATTTTCGTATGTGCACCTCAACCATGAGCCATCACGTTCCTTTGAAGTCAGACTAAACAATACACAATGAAAGTTAGGTGAAATCATTTCAAACAATTTTGTCTCCTTTCGGAAACCAAACAATACATCTCTGTGTTCAGTTTCAGAAAACATACAGCACAAACAAGACAAACCTACCCACAAACCCAAAAGACTCAAACTTGGGCTCTGATACCACCTAATGTAACACCCCCCTCTGAAGGGCATTACATTTCAGACCAACTCTTTCATTTTCTTTACCCAAGCCTTAAGTTATTTGATATTATTTTAATTCAAATTTCAAAATTTCTTTTCGCGAATAACATAAACTTACCAAATTATAAAGTCACAAGACATAAGAACTAAATAATAGACTTTACATAAAAACAAAGTTTATTACAACCATAAGTACATTATACTTATATTCCAAAAACATAAAACATCTAACATAATCAACCTAGATTGGCCCAAGTTCACAATACCTAATGAGAAGAGTCTTCCTCAGAAGACAAATTCCCTAACCGGTAATGTCTTGATGGATAGAAATCCGAGCAGAAGATATCTCGAAGTCTTCCCTAGGAGTATAGTGAAGATCATTTCACAACTCCCTGATAGGCATAACAAACTCTACATATACAGTAGCAAAATAAAATTTAGTGACCCCATGGCGGGTCCTACTTATGGATAGAGTAATGTCTCCACAATACTCTATATGCTCTGTGTCCCAATGGACACGCCAAGCATCGGTGCCTTCGAGAAAGTGCAGTCTAACAAAACCTAGTAGATCCCTCATTGTCGCCATCGCAGTCTTCACAGCCATATGCATAAAGCAAAAACAGACAGAATAATAATACAAAGAGGTGAGATCCCCTACATCAATACTATCATAGCAGCAAGAAACAACAATGACAATAATGCCATTCATATACAGCAATATCTCAAAACAACAAATATAATCCTATTAATACAGGAATATCATAGAACAACAGGTATAATCATGTTATCAACTAATAGATAATTCAACAATGTATATAGCAATATATGAACACTGGCCATACCACAACAATGAGTATGCTGACTATGCCACGACAAGATGTACACTGTTTATGCATATTCACAATGTGTATATAGACCATCCTTATGCACAATGCAACCATTCCTACTCCATGGAGCTACACACAACTCAAAGAGAATGATCCAGAAGATATATCTGAATATCGGCTGTAACATCCCAAAAATTATGTATTTCATTATAAATAACATTTTATGATATTTATAATTTTTAGGAATTTTTGTAGAATTTTCTGGAAATGCTGAATATTTTAATATATTCCTCATTTTACGTGCACACTGAGCGGAGCCGGGATAACAAAATGTTTTCCATGAGGCTAGTAAACCTTGAACTGTCAACGTGTCAACGGGGGATCTTACTAAACCTGAGGCCGGGCATAGTTTCTGAGGTTTGCATTTTTCAAGATTTTATCCGATAAATAAAATCATTGTATCATAAAATCGTCTGATGAATAATAAAATATTATTTTCATCAACTGTAACTTTTGTTCACTAGGAAAATAATTCTAACAGTACAATTAATCATCTGTCAGATGTATTTAATTAAGGAGACAAGCTTACTATGCACTTTATTGAGAATTGTGCAAAGCTTCTCAAGGAAGCTCCAATGAAACTTCTACGAAGTTTCCTTCCCAACCACTTTTCTCTCTCCTCCCTTTTTGGTGCTGCACGGTTGGCTAGAGGGATATTACATTTTCATTCTCCCATTTTCTCTCATTCACGTTGGTCACTTTCTCCCTCACGCAGCTCTCATTTCTTTTCCTCTCTTCTCCATACGGCTATACACCCACAAACACCATTGTTGATTTCAAGATTCCTTTGCTCAACCCAATAGAGACCATTGTTTCCCCTCTCCATCTTCAAGCTTTCTTCTTTGTGGAACTCTCATTGACTTCTCCATTTTTGTGGTTGGCAGCCTAACACTAAAGCTTCAAGCTTTAAGGTAAAGCTCTCAACTTTCTTCTTCTTTTCTTCCCATTTTCGTGTTCTATGGTCACCTTGGTGACTATGGATGCCATTCCACTCTTTGATCTTGATTTTTATGGATTTGAATGATGTGTGTGAAACAACATCATATTTTGTTCTTGTTTTGCATGCATTCTTGAGCATTTTAGGCATTTTAGTTTCCCTTTTAGTTTATTTTTCTCTTAGTTCGGATAACTGCGGTGTTTTTAGTGTTCTTGTGCAGGATTAATGTTAAATTGGCCTTGGATTGAATGGAATGCTTGCATGTTTGAAGTTGGAGCTTAATGGATAGCAAAAAGGTGCAGAAAGACCATTCCAGAGGGATCCACGGCCTGCCCGTGGATTAAACCACGGCCATGGATCGAGCAGCAACTTAAAGGAGGAAAAGAGAGATTCCAGGGAGTTCCACGGCCTGGCCGTGGAATGATCCACGGCCTGGCCATGGAATGATCCATGGCCATGGAATTCTAACAGCAAGATCCACGGCCAACCCGTGGAATGATCCACGGCCATTGATCGCAGTACGCATCAGTTTTTAAGTTTTATTTTTTATTTCTTTTAGGGGCTTTTTAGCCAATTAAAACCCTAAGTTATAAATAGATATTCTGAATAGAATTAGGGGGTTCCAATTGAGTTCTAGTTTGGTTCAAAAGGAGGCACAAAGGAGGCTTGGGTTCTTCATCTTTCTCCCTTCTTCTTCCATTGTTACGGGTTTGGGATGTTTTTAAGTTTGATTTCTTGTCTCTTCTTCTCTATGTCTGAGTAGTTTCTTTTGTTTCTAGGATTGGGCAATTCCCTTTGATACCTTGATAATGATTAATTGACGTTGTTTCCACTTTTATTGATCTTGAATGTTCTTTGATTTAATTCTTATTGCTCTTATTCATGTGAATTTGCTAGCCACTTATTTGCATCTCATAGGCATTTAGGGACGCATTGAGAGGTGAACCTTGTAACACCCTAAAAATTCTGACTTTAGGGTAAATGACAATTATGTCCCCAGTGTAATGTTTTATGCTTGTCTGTATAAAATGTTATTTTTTGTTTTATTTTTTTAGAGCAGAAGGAGTTTAGTAAACTCAATCGAAAGACACATTCGAATGTTTTAATTTTTAGAATTTAAGCGTGCGATAAAATAATTTTTAGTATTATTTTATTACTCAAGTATAAAACTTGACAAAGTGGACCGATACTATATGTGTGGGACCCACGTATAAATAAAGTAAACAATAAGGAAATTAGGAATTTTGGACCAATGGGAACAAGACACCTAGAAGTCAAATTAATAAAGCTAAGTCAACAAAAATGGCTAAGCTAGTTAGATTAGAACTAGAATATTTAATTTAGTTAGTATAGTTACCTTAGGATCTAACTAAATTAATTACTACAACCTTAGTGTAACTAAATAGTGATAACTAGATAGTAATCTAGTTAGGCCTAACTAACTAGAATCCTAAACTAATTAAGTTAACCTAATGTAACTTGAAGTAACTAATTAATTTAATATGTAACTAAACCTACATTTAAATATATAACTAATTAGTTGGAAGAAACAAATTTAATTGGCTTTTTAAATGGGGAATTCGGCCAAGCTATAAGAGCAACCGAGAAAGCTCTAGATAAATGCTTATTCATGCCATGATTCATCACCCATCAACCAATAAGAAACAAGCTTATCTTGTAAGACCAAATCCTAGCCTTTGAACCATTGGATGGCCTAGATTCATTCTTGAATTTTAACACATGCATTTAGACTTTTTCCTACTCACTTCTACGGCTAACACTCCAACATTTAACCAAATAATTCCCTTCCTTCTCTCTTTGTTTCACCGTCCACCATTAGAGCTCCAAAAATCCATTCGGTCAAGCTCCAAAATATATCACCATTTCACCCAAAATTTTCTTTTTCTTACTTTTCTACTTCAAAACCTTACTACAAGACCATCTCTAGTTGGAAGTTTCTTCTATTTCTTCCATTTTCAAGCTTGAAGATCACTTTGGAGATTCTTCTTCAAAGGTAAACTTTCTTGTTTTTCAATTCTATTTTCATTTCTAAGCTTCTAAGCCATGATTGAACCATGGTATTGTTCCTTTTTCTAGTAATAGCCTTTATAAAATTTTATTTATTTTCCTAGGACTTTAAGGAGGCAAAACCGAAATCACAAGGGAGAGGAAAAGAAGAAATTTTCATCATTTTAGGTAAGAGGAAGACCAAAATTTAATTAAATTAAAGTGTTATTAAGAAATTAAGGTTTGATTGAATTTGTAAAATCCATAAGGATTCCTTTATGTGTGGATTTTTATAGCTTTTATTAATTGTTTAAGCTTTGATGTATTGTATGTGTTATACATTGTATATGTTTACATTGTATGTGTTAGATTAGTGTTAGAAATGCATGAGCATTCCAAAGAGTGCAAACTCTAGGTTCGGTCACATTACTGAATGGGAAGAATTAAAGTATTTTACAATGTTGTTAATGAATACTAAATATATTTAGAAACTAATTTGAGTATTGTTAGTATTTATAAAGAATACATAATAATATAAAATATTTTACCGTAATTAGGAAAAATATTTTAAATGGTCTCGAGATGATTTAATAATTATTTTTATAGTTTAGAAGTATTTATGTGAGTAAATCTGACGAGAACATGATTTAAAAACTTACACGATTGAGAAAACAGCAAAATGTATTTACGCGATTTGAAAATGTGATGTACATTGTGAAAACGGCAAGATTTTTGAAAACGAAATAAAATTTCTACGCGATTGATGGAAACAATGAGTTTTTTTGTCGGGCCAAAGTGGTGGACCCGGATGTGTGGACTGTACAAGTGCGCCAAGTGGGAGCGTACTGTATTTGAAGATTTTTGCCATTGAGGGTATTTTTGTAAATAAATTAAGTTTGAGGGTATTCTCGTAAATAATTAAAGTTTGAAGTGTATTTTTGAAATTATTCAAAGTTTGATGGCATTTTTGTAAATAATAGAAGTTAAGGGCGTTTTTGTAAATAATGAAGATTTAATGGTATTTCTGTAAATAATTCAGAAATTTATGGCACTTATATAAATAATTGAAACCTGAGGGTATTGTGGTAATTACGCATCTGTTCATGCATTGAATCATGCCAAATTCGAAATTTGGTGATTTGATTGACGAGATGAATAACATCGTGTTGTCGATGTGATAGGCATAGTGTGTTCATTTTCTGATATGAGCTTGGAGTTCATAGTGTGCACTATTCCATATGTGGACAGGAGGTAGCTCCTTCTGGGCCGTGGTGCGTGATGACACACTTATGTTCTCGACGAGCACTAACCTTAATCAAGTTTTGAGAGGACTATCAGACTGCCTGTAGTACACAATTGATTGACTGTGTGTCTGGGTTGTGTGCTATGCCACTATTGTTATATTTATTTTCGTGGGCTATAGACACAAAGTATTGACAGTGCAATAGCAATCACAACGATCAGCTATAGACACAAAGTTTTGACAGTGCAATAGCTGGTCGGGGTAGCCAAAGCTATAGACACAAAGGGTGGACAGTGCAATAGCTGGATTGGCTGGGCAGTACTAATAGAAGTCTCATCTCATTCTCTCTGATATCTGAGTATGTGTTGTAGCTCCATGGAGTAGGAATGAGTCATTTTATACTTTGTCATATTCATTTTAAATTCATTATATTGTGTGATGAGTATTTTGAACTGCTATGGGATTTATGTACATTATGGATTTTATTTATGTTAATGTTGTATTATTATTCCATAGGTGATATTTATTGGTTATTTTAAGTTGTCTTACCTCTCTATTTGTTGTATATATTGTTTGTTTTGTTTGTTGTATGTATATATATATATATATTAGACTATGAAGAAGGGTTGAAGAACCGAGTTGGGCGGTGAGTACATAGCAGAGGAAGAACCACGATCCACTGATTTTCGGTCAGAAGACCCGAAGCCTTAGATCATCTCTAGTGTTAGTGCGATAGGGTGAGATGTCGACACCGGATTTTTGGGTTTTATCGGTTTGGAATTCCACGGAGGAGCGGACGGTTGGCGCATCTATGGTGAACGTAATGTTGTCGCTTATACGGGGATTATTACTATGTCTTTGCGACCGAGTACGTCAGATCCGTCCCGTTTTTGTGTCGATTTCTATGTTCGATTAGAACTACCATTAGGAGTTCGCCGTCACCTGGAACGGTCTATTTCGGACTCCCTATGAGTTTAGTGTTGTGTCTTCGCTAGACACACTGCCATTCGGACCCCTAACTATATTCCGGTCCACTGAGCACCCGAGTTCCCGCTCATAGGTCCTCTCGGGAGGCGTCATGCATTTATGTCATTGGAGGAATCATCCAGAATGTTTCTCCAAGTGACTAAAAATGTATGACGTGCACTTGGGTTTGTTATCCTTTTGATCTTTGGGTTGTAAATATAAACCTTTTATGCTTTCTTTTTCTTTTGGTATGTATTTTTATTTGGGTTTGTAAATTATGTGTAAATTATTTGTACAACTTAGGAAAACAAAACTTTTGTAAATTTTTGTATATTAGTATCTGATGGATATGTTTATGGATATAATGTATATTGTACAGGGGTGTGCTGATATTATCTATGTATGTGTGCATAAGAATAATTTTTTTTTTTTAGGGTGAAATATCTTGAGAATACAACTTTTATGTTTTTGAAACAAAGTAAATGCACAGGTTTTATTACTTATTTATATCAAAACCTTATAGTTTAATTATTCTCGTTAATCGTTATTTTATTTTAATAACAAATGTGACACCCCCACAAGAGTGTTACAAACCTAAGTGTTAGAACCATAAGAATTGAACTTAAGGTCTAAATCACGAGAGTAATTTTAGCCTTTCGAGGATTCAATGAATTACCACAAAGCGTAATGGGTTCAATTTAAATTCAATTACCACGAGAGTAGGAATTGGTTTAATTGGGCACGGATTTTGTATCTTGAGAAAGAACATTAACTAATTTAGGGTAATTCGCCTTCAATTGAATTTCAGATTTAATAAAGGAGTTGTCAATTAGGATTTATCTTGTATCATTGTGGTATCCCAATCTTGGAAGCTTTCTTGAATCTGAATACCAATCTTGATAACTTGCTATCTTTATTCTGAATTCTGTTTTCTTAATTTTTATTTAATTGTTTTGTTACTACGTTCTTCTTAATCAACAATCATATTCTCTTTTATTTAATTTAATTGAATTAATTAATAAATTAGTATTCATAGACACAGTCCCTGTGGATTCGATCTTTTTATGACGATGAAATCGTACACTTGCGGATTTCACGCATCAAGTTTTTGGCGCCGTTGCCGGAGATTGTGTTTTTCTTGAATATTAATTTAATTTTTAATTTAATTATTTTAAACCTTTTTCTTTATATTTGGTTCTTATGTTCTTGATTTCTCTTTGACTCTCTGCAGGTAATTTCTCTTGTTTATGCAAAGTACTAGACGTTCTGGGATTCTCATTGAAGCAGATCCTAAAATTGAAAGGACTTTACGTAGAAGGAGAAGACAACAAAGGCAAAGAGTAAGGGAAATATCTAAACCAACACTTGTCATGGCAGCAGCTGAAGATAATAAACCTTTAAAGGAGTATGCAGCCCCTAACGCTCGGGGTTTGCGATCTGGAATTGCTCGGCCAGACAATGAAGCTAGGCACTTCACCATACCTCCTGCCTTACTGTCTATGATAAGGCAGAACCAGTTTGGAGGATTGCCGTCTGAGGATCCTAATGATCATGTGGATATGTTCTTGGAGTTCTGTGAGACCCTTAAGATCGAAGGTGCCTCTGTTGATACTATTCGTCTCCGCTTGTTTCCTCTATCGTTGAGAGATCGAGCTAGAGCTTGGCTGAAGTCTGTTCCTGCTGAGACGATAACTACTTGGGACCAATTGGAGCAAGCCTTTTTAGATAAATTCTTTCCATCTTCCAAGACTGCTCACCTAAGGACCCAAATCACAAGCTTTGTTCAGAAAGATGGCGAGTCATTGTCAGAAGCTTGGGATAGATATAAGGCTTTGCTGGAAGCCTGCCCACACCACGGGTTAGAAAAGTGGTTGATCGTTCACACCTTCTACAATGGTTTAGAATATTCTTTGAAGGTGTCTCTTGACTCCGCAGCTGGTGGAGCTCTGATGAATAGAAGGCTCACAGAGGCTTATGAGATAATTGAGAGCGTAGCTTTAAATCATCACTAATGGGCCAATGAAAGAGGGCACAACCCGAGAAAGCTCTCGGGAGGTAAGTTTGAGGTAGATGGTGTTGATTTAATTATGTCAAAGTTTGATTCTTTGAATAAACATTTTGACATGCTTGAGAAAGCTCATGTTAATGTCATTGGTGCCTCTAACAATTTTTGTGAGATTTGTGGAGCACAGGGACATATTGGTGCTGAATGCTAAGTTGGAATTGGATCGTCACATGGTGCACCGGTAGAGCAAGTGGAATCGTGCCACAATTTCTATGACATTCCATCAAAGGTGCGTAATGATCCATATTCACAGACTTACAATCCCGGTTGGAGGTCTCATCCCAACTTTTCCTATCAGAACAATCAATATCAAGCTGGCCAAGGTAGTGCTCAGCCCTCTTCTGGATTCCCCCAAGTACAAAAGTCTAAACTCGAAACTCTCCTCGAAAATTTTGTAGAGAGTCAAACCAAGCAAAATGAAGAGTTTAGGCACCATGGTCAAGTTATTAGTGAGGCTATTAAGGAGTTGACATCTAAGGTTGATAATTTAGCTATTCATAACAGGATGTTAGAAACTCAAATAGCCCAACAAGCTAGCTCTTCATATAGACCACATGGGAAATTTCCAGGACAGCCTGAATTAAATCCTAATGAACATTGTAAGGCTGTGAGTTTAAGAAGTGGAAAACAACTAGAAGATTCCAAAGCAAGAGGGGAAAATGACAAAGATGGGAGGGATAAAGAAAAAGAAACAACTTGGACCTAACCTTTAGAAGAAAAAAAGACCAATGAGAAAGTGTCTAAGTATGTACCCCCTGAGCCATACCAACCCCCAGTGCCCTTTCCTCAAAGATTGGCCAAGGCCAAGCTAGATAAGCAGTTTGGGAAGTTCCTAGAGGTTCTTAAGAAATTGTACATAAATGTACCCTTCACTGAGGCGTTAAAACAAATGCCTACCTATGCTAAATTTCTTAAGGACATTTTGTCTAATAAGAGAAAGCTAGAGGAGTATGAGACCGTAGCGTTAACTGAGGAGTGTAGCGCTTTAATTCAAAATAAGTTGTCTCCTAAACTCAAAGATCCTGGCAGCTTCTCTATTCCTCGCTTGATTGGGAATACCAATTTTGATAAAGCTCTGTGTGATTTGGGGGCTAGTGTTAGTCTTATGCCCCTTTCTATGTGTAAGAAGTTAGAAGTGGGTGAGCTGAAACCCACAACTATCTCACTTCAATTGGCGGATCGGTCTGTCAAGTACCCCATAGGCATCTTGGAGGATGTTCCCATTAAGGTTGGTAAGTTTTATATGCCAGTGCATTTTGTTGTGCTTGACATGGAAGCTGATGCTACAATGCCGATCATACTTGGGCGCCCATTCCTTGCCACTGGAAGGGCGATCATTGATGTCCATGAAGGAAAATTGACTTTGCGATTGAATGATGAGGAAGTAGTTTTTGATGTTTTTAATTCTGAAAAAAATTCTAATTCCTTAAATTCATGTAATCGCATTGATGCTACTAAAGTTGTGGATAGTGTTGTGTTTTCAGATATACAGGAATCAGTGACTGATGCTATGCCCTGCAAGGAAGGACCAAAGAAGCATAGTGACAAGTGTGACGAGAAGCGTGAATTTAAAATCGGGGATAAAGTTCTTGTTAATAACTCGCTTCTACATTTCTGTCCTAATAAGTTATGGTTAAAATGGTTAGGACCATATGAGATTGTTCGAGTTTTATCCTACTGTGTGCTTGAGGTGAAGAAAGAAGGCCATAAACCTTTTATGATAAATGGCCAGAGAGTGAAACACTTTGAAGGAGTGGGGACTGAGCACTACTCCGTAGATGTCACCTGAGCACAGAAACCTGACCAAAGTCAAGCTAATGACTTTAAACAAGCGCTTCTTGGGAGGCAACCCAAGCTTCTTTATTTTTTTTTTATTTTCCTTTTATTTTTATTTTTATTTTTTGATTTTGTGTGTTAGATTGTTGTTTTGATGTTTGTCTTTTGGATTTTGTTTAGGTTGACCCTTTTGGAAGCTCAAATTAGAAGAAGAGTGAAGTCAGAAGGTTCCACACCAAACCCATGGAAAATTCCATGGCCATGGATTGAACACCAGAAGTTTTTCCACCACCATATTGAGTTCATTTCTTTTCTCCCTTCTCTAGTTTAAGATTTTTACATTGGGGACAATGTAAGTTCTAAGCTTGGGGGGGTATTTTCATTTTCATTTTCTTATTTTCATTTTAGATCATTAGTTTCATGCATTCTCATGTCTTATATTGCATTGCATTTTCATGTTGCATTTTCACACCATCATATCTCTTGGGTTTTTGGTTAAACTTGTGCCCCTCTCTTTTGAGGATTTTGAGATGATATTGTTTTGGAACCCAGTTTATTGATTCTTGTGATTGGCTACAGGCATTGTTTTTTATTGATAGTAGAGGTGATCTTTTGATAGTTGATAATTAGCATAATGTTCTCTGAATTTGTGCTTCTCATTGAATTTTTAAACCTCTAAATGTGAGTTTTGAGCTTATATGGGACTTATGCATTATATGATTTTTGTTCTTATTCTTTATGTTGAGTGATATTCCTCATTGATCTTGTGCTCTAGAACTTGATTTGAGACCTTTTTGAGGTGAAATTTTTGGTTGCATGCTTGAATATGATTAAGGCATCTTAGGTATTTTTCTGGCCTTCTGAATTTGTTACACTTTCATCCACTAGTTGCCCAACTTGAGCTTATTGTATATGTAATTTTCTTGATGCCTATGATGATATATTATTGGTAATCATTTAGAATATTAAATGGAGCAAAGTAGGTTTGAAAGTTGTGAAAAGTGTGTTGGGAATCATATGTGAATGACCATTCTCTTTATTGAAAAAAAAAGGGCAAATAAAAGAAGATCATAAGAAGCTTAAAAAAGAGAGAAAGAGAGGAAGGAAAGAAAAGAAAAGAAGAAAATACTTGAAAATATGGAGTTATGATCCTATTTGAAAAATGCCTTTGCTCCATTTAATTTCTATTGGATTACTTGTGTTTATTGAGAATCTTGGTTAGCCCTTGTCATACCTTCCTTTCTCTACCTTACCTATCATCATTCCCATGGCCCCATTACAACCCTTGAAAGACCTTTTGATTCTTGCATGCATGCTGATTATTCGTGGAAATTTGGTTTCTTATCAAGCATATGGAAGTGCATTTTCTTTGAAGGATTTTGAGCGTATGATTTTCACCCTTAAACACTTTGAGTGTGGTTAGTGGAGTGAACTTAATTCAATCAGTGAGGATGCATGATTTCTGAGAACTTAGCCTCTAATTGGACTTGATTTTGATTACCTCTCAGATTCTTTGTTTACCTTAGCCTATTGCTTGGATATTATTTTCTCGGGTTCCTTATTCTTTATTGTCTTTTGATCCCACAACTTGGTTTGGCATTAATTTTTGCTTGAGGACAAGCAAAGTCTTAAGCTTGGGGGGATTTGATGTGTGTGAAACAACATCATGTTTTGTTCTTGTTTTGCATGCATTCTTGAGCATTTTAGGCATTTTAGTTTCCCTTTTAGTTTATTTTTCTCTTAGTTCGGATAACTGCGGTGTTTTTGGTGTTCTTGTGCAGGATTAATGTTGAATTGGCCTTGGATTGAATGGAATGCTTGCATGTTTGAAGTTGGAGCTTAATGGATAGCAAAAAGGTGCAAAAAGACCATTCCAGAGGGATCCACGGCCTGCCCGTGGATTAAACCACGGCCATGGATCGAGCAGCAACTTGAAGGAGGAAAAGAGAGATTCCAGGGAGTTCCACGGCCTGGCCGTGGAATGATCCACGGCCTGGCCATGGAATGATCCATGGCCATGGAATTCTGACAGCAAGATCCACGGCCAGCCCGTGGAATGATCCACGGCCGTGGATCGCAGTACGCATCAGTTTTTAAGTTTTATTTTTTATTTCTTTTAGGGGCTTTTTAGCCAATTAAAACCCTAAGTTATAAATAGATGTTCTGAATAAAATTAGGGGGTTCCAATTGAGTTCTAGTTGGTTCAAAAGGAGGCTTGGGTTCTTCATCTTTCTCCCTTCTTCTTCCATTGTTACGGGTTTGGGATGTTTTTAAGTTTGATTTCTTGTCTTTTCTTCTCTATGTCTGAGTAGTTTCTTTTGTTTCTAGGATTGGGCAATGCCCTTTGATACCTTGATAATGATTAATTGACGTTGTTTCCCCTTTTATTGATCTTGAATGTTCTTTGATTTAATTCTTATTGCTCTTATTCATGTGAATTTGCTGGCCACTTATTTGCATCTCATAGGCATTTAGGGACGCACTGAGAGGTGAACCTAAGTGTTGGAACCATAAGAATTGAACTTAAGGTCTAAATCACGAGAGTAGTTTTAGCCTTTCGAGGAATCAATGAATTACCACAAAGCGTAATGGGTTCAATTTAAATTCAATTACCACGAGAGTAGGAATTGGTTTAATTGGGCACGGATCTTGTATCTTGAGAAAGAACATTAACTAATTTAGGGTAATTCACCTTCAATTGAATTTCAGATTTAATAAAAGAGTTGTCAATTAGGATTTATCTTGTATCATTGTAGTATCCCAATCTTGGAAGCTTTCTTGAATCTGAATACCAATCTTGATAACTTGTTATCTTTGTTCTGAATTCTGTTTTATTAATTTTTATTTAATTGTTTTGTTACTACGTTCTTCTTAATCAACAATCATATTCTCTTTTGTTTAATTTAATTGAATTAATTAATAAATTGGTATTCATAGACACAGTCCCTGTGGATTCGATCTTTTTATTACTTGATGACGAAACTGTACACTTGCGGATTTCACGCATCATTGAACACCAAGCTTTCTGTGGTGGTGAAGCACAAAATTACTAAGCAAAAAGGAGCATCCTTTCTTTGTTCTTCACTCAGGTAAGAGGAAGACACTCCTCCTCAACCTCTATTAGCATTCAGAAATGTTGTCTGTGATTGATAGTGAGGGAACCCTATTGAGGGTCATCCTTTGTTTGCATGTTGTTTGTAATGTGTTTGTGCTATTAGATTATTTTTGTGTATATTGATGTATCTGAATGAATTGGAATGTATAACATGGAAGGAAGTGACGTCGGATTGGTTCTCGGATGGCCATGGTTTTGAGCCCAAAAATTTGGGGGTTCTTTGTGAACAATTGTAACCATTTGAACTTCTGACCATTTAGTAGAATGTCAATGTCCGTCGAGTTTAGACTTGTGACCATTTAGTACATTGTCAATATCTGTCGAGTTTGATCTTCTAACCATATCCATCGAGTTTGATCTTTCGACCATTTAGTACAATGTCAATATCCGTCGAATTTGAACTTCTGACCAATTAGTACAATGTCGACATTCGACGAGTTAGAGTTTCTGACCCTTTAGTAGAGAAACTTCTCCAATGTGAATATCCATCGAGTTAGAATGCCAATATCCGTCGAGTTAGAGTTTCTGACCTCTTAATAGAGAAACTTCTCCAATGTGAATATCTGTCGAGTTAGAATGTGAATATTCATCGAGTTAGAATGCCAATATTCGTCGAGTTAGAGTTTCTGACCATTTAGGAGAACTTCTCCAATGTTAATATCCGTTGAGTTAGCATGTCAATATCCGTCGAATTAGAATTTCTGACCATTTAGTATCTTCGTCGGTTCAATACTTGGAAGATTTCACCAACATCAACACCCATCCGTCGAATTAGGATTTCTGCTGACCTTCTAGTATATTCGATAGTTTTTGATCTTCATTCGACAGAATTAATCTTTATCCGACAGAACTTGACTTTTAGCCATTCCGGTCAAATAATGTTTTCCTACCAACGTTCATCCTGTCATGTTGTTTTTCGTCGAAAGGTAGCCTCATAATTGTACACTAGATTTTCTCCATCGAAATCCAAAATTATAATTTATCACCTAACACCTAGTGATTAAATTAATGGTAATATGATGCAAGAATTAGCAAATTGAAAATTAAATTATACTTTGAGATTCATAAATTTTAAAGAACCAAGAATGAAACTTTCATAAGACTTGGGATAATTTTAATTAGGGTAAGAACAAGAGAGTGTGAGACTTTGAGATCTTAGAATAACCTTCCAAGTGTATATGAATAAATCACCTAAGAGAATTTGATTAATTAAGGGAATTCCTGTAAAGACAAACATCGTAAGAAAAGCTAAACCTAAGTAAGAATTCATAATACACCTTAAAAATGCATTAATTCATTTAATTCTGATATTATGATATTGTGGGTCCATGTGAGTGACCAATGATTTTGTTGATTCTTGCTTTGGCAAATTGTGGCATATTATGGAATTGTATGTAATAATGATCATACATGTTTATGCATAGAGTCTATATGCATTGTGATTGTTCGTTGGACTTTGTTAAGGCCTTTAGCCTAGGAGTTGAATTACACCTATGTGCGGGTGCGAATAGACATGTGTGGTCCTGTAGTTGACCTTGAGGGCGTCGGGGCGTGGGAGTCTCACAAGGGGCAGTGGTAGCCCCTCTGGACCGTGGGACAAACTGATACACACGCGCTGACGATCCTGACCATGGCACAGTCCTATATCGTGATCTGTGTAGAATGTCTTGTAAAATGCCATGATTTGCACATTGACAAATTGAGAATTATAGCACTTGAGGGCCTCGGCAGCCAAGAATACAGGCATACCTCCTGATCGTTTTCTCCGACTGTTTTGTGTCTAGCTCCATGGAGTAGGATTTTGACTTTGTATGCATGAGCATAGTGGGTCCATGCATTATCTGGCATTTATGATTATTATAATTTAGAATTGTTGTCTTACTGTTATATATATAACTGCCTGGAACTGCTTATTTGTTTATTTCTGCTATTTAATGCTTATGATTATTATTTGGAAATGTTATGTGGGCGCTTTGCGCCGTTTTGTTTCTTGTTGCTATAATTGGTAATGATGGTAGGATGTCTTACCTCTTTCTTGTACTTTTTTTGGTTCTATGTGAATTCTTGGTTAAAGACTGTAAGTGGGAACAAGGTTGGATTCTTTTTGGACTTTCTTGGTTTGACCATTGCATCCGGTGATGTCGTCGCGAAGGGAGTTCTATTGGGTTCGTTCGAATTGTGTTCACTGGTGGTGCCAAGACTTGGCGAGTCGACTAGACCGACAGGCGTATGTGATATATTGGGGATCTGACCTTGACCATGAGGAGGACTGCGATTGAAGATCTTATTCTATATTTCTCACTACACCGGTGAGCTCTCGGAGTTGCCTCACGCAGTCGAGATCCGATGGAGTGCCCAACTCCTTAGTTGTGAATATGTTGTAGGTAGTTTATACTATATTTTGCATTACCTGCATAGAGTGTATTTTGGGTATATGTATGTTTTAAGGTGATTATTCAGTCTAAAATGTTGTAAATTGAGTACATCTTATAATGCATATTTTAATTGGTTGTATATGTAACTATTCATTCGTGGCTCCTATTTTCCTCATATGCGAAATGATTAATATTTTTGGTAAATTTGTTATTTGACAATGATAGCATGCCGAAATTTAGTGACCGTGACATAATGACGATTGTGCCATGGTTATTAAATCCAGGGGTGTTACATCGGCCGCCTCAGACCAAGTGCTATAATTTCTCAATGTGCGCATTAGGCATTATACAAGATATTCTATGCCAAATCATGAATAGGAATAGTGTTTCATCAAGATCGTCAGTGCGTTTGCATCGATTGCCATGGCACAGTAGTGCTATTCAGCTGGCCACATATGGAATTCTATGCCCCGACATCTCCAAGGTCAATCACAGACCTTCACTACACAATTTGCACCCGCATTAAGGTGTAATTCAATCTCCTAGGCATACAGCCTGAAAAACAAGTCACCAAGACTTTCACAATACATGATCACATGATATGATAAAATCAATAATCATTAACAACATAACTTCTATGAAAACGAGCCACAACAGGGCTTAAGTCAACAACTAACATCTTCGGGTCCAGTACGTCGGCCCGACAACAAACTGCTGTTATTTTCAAACACAAGCATCTTAATCGTATAATTCAGAAACCATTGTTCTCAAATTACATAAAATATTTCACAAATTTCTTTCCTTTCCCTAAACCCTACAAGTACCTCAAGTCTTCATTATCTCTTTCTCCAGCTTATTTTTCCACTCATAGGCCGAAATCCTTCTCTTATAAGATACTCTAATTTTTCAAAATATCATTCTAGCTTTATTTCCATTGATATAGCCAAAAGGTCATTACTCCTTAAATTATAAAGTATAAATCCTTTAATCCTAATTTAGTCCCCAAATCATCTAAGTAATATTTCCTAACATTCCTTCCAAAACTTTCATTATTCTAATTCTAATTAAAATCCTTTCCATTCAACTTATCAACAATCATCTTAAATAAAATTCTTTGAGTCTTCAATTTACTTTTCCATCCTATTATCAAATATCATCTTAATAAAATATTCTAAGTCTCCAAATCACTTCTCCATCCCATTATCAAATATCATTTTAATAAAATACTCTAAGTCTCCAAATTACTTCTCCATTCCATTATCAAATATCATCTTAATAAAATACTCTAAGTCTCTAAATTACTTCTCCATCCCATTAATAAAATACTCTAAGTCTCCAAATTACTTCTCCATCCCATTATCAAATATCCTCTTAATAAAATATGTTTCATCTTCTTTTTAATTTATAAATCCCAAAAACTTATTTAAATCTCCAAACCAACTAAGTTCTTAATTAGAAAAATATTTTTCTCATGGATATCTCTTCCTAGGCCAAAAGCCATGAGCCTCAAGAGATCATTGGGACCAAAACAATCACTCCTTTACAACATAATCATAGTATGCAACATACTTTAATCATCACAATTTTATTACATCAATTTCATGCATACTATCACAATCGCATCCTCACATATAACTATTAAGCTATCATAGCTATTTTATGCATACAATCAACATCATATAATTATACATAATCAACAAGCATAAACCAATAATCACATAATTGAGTGAATAAATCCTCACATGGATTCTCCACTCACAAACACAAATTCGTTCCTCACCACCATGACATGGTTGATGAGGTTAATCTCCCTCTTACCTTAGATGATGATCAAAGCTCCTTATTGTCCTCTTGAAAAAGCTTCTCCTTCCAAGAAAATCCTTAAAACAAAATAACACACAAACATCAACATCTAGGGCTTAGAACAAGATGACTATGAATCAAGATTATGGCCAAGAACTTGAAAAGGAAACTTAGAAATGAAGATAAGAAACTTCACCTAGAGCCTCCAAACGTGAAGCCTCGAGAAAAAGGTTAAAGATGAATGATTTTGGAGAAACTCACAACAACAAAATGTCTCAAAAAGGTGTTTAGATTCAAGAAATAAGGTTGGTTGGAATTGATCAAGATTGAGGGGTGGAGGAGAGGTGATGGTCATGAGCCACAAAGAAGAGAAAAGAGAGAGTTTTGGTAGAAGGTTTCTCAAAAGCAAAACAAGAAAGAAGTACTTGAAGAAATACTTGAAGATGGATGAACTAAAGATTAATCTCCACACAGAAGTTCCTTAGAATGATGTATAGATTCAAGATCTGATATTATCTTGAATTATAGAAGATTAGGTGATGATTTGGGTGTTTTGGCCTTGATCTAAGAGAGAAAAGAGAGAGAGGGTTTTGTGTTCTTATTTCATGAGAAGTTGGTAGATGAATAATGAAGAAGCAAGAACCAATTTTTGGCTCTCCAAGAATGCATGGCCTAGAATCACAAAGGAGAGAAGAAGAGAGAGTTTTTGTGTTTTGGTTCTCAAGAACAAAATAATAAAAGTTTAAGAGAGATAAAAAACTATTTTGGTCACAAAGCTTCCCTTGGAAGCTTCTTTGCCGTGGCCCCCAAGGGCAAAAAGGGAACAAGGAAAAGCTTCTCCAACAAGCTCCCTCAAAGCTTCTCCAACAAGCTTCCTCAAAGCATCTCCAACAAGCTTCCTCAAAGCTTCTCCAACAAGCTTCCTCAAAGCTTCTCCAACAAGCTTCCTCAAAACTTCTCCAACAAGCTTCCTCAAAGCTTCTTTAGGAAGCTAGTTTTTTATTAGTCCAAAAAGTCAAAAGTGATGTCATGTGAGTGATGTCACATTGATGATGTCACAAAGGTGACTAGATATAAATAATCTACTAGATTTTTACTAAAAGTTATTATCCAATAAACAAAAGTTACAGTTAATCAAAACTAGCATTTATTGTCCAATGGGTAATAGAGCGTACCCAAATTTTATTAATCAGATAAAATTTTAGACAATGAAAACTTTGAAAACTGTCTTTGGTTTCAGGTTTAGTAAGATCCCCCAACCCCGGTTCAACAATCCAAAATTTTCTCAAAATAATATTAAAATAATCCAAAGAAGTCAAATAATTCATAAAAATTCACAAAAATTACAAAAACTCGCAGCATCACAAAAATCATAGATAAACCAGTAACAAAGGGAAATTAGGGTGTTACAAAGTGAGCCAATCATAGCTTTATATTTTGAGATTTCTACAGATTTACCTCATTCGTCCTTGTTCAAGTAACAAGAAGTAGTCATTGGTGCAGCGATATGCTTGGCAATGTCCATTCCAAACTTTTTGAGCAGCTCCTTGCAATATTTGCATTGACTTATAAAAGTCTCATCCTTTGTTTGCTTGATTTGGAGTGCAAGGAAGAAGTTGAGCTCACCCATCATAGACATCTTAAACTCATTTTGCATAATATTAGCAAATTTCTTACATAGAGAGTCATTAGTAGCATCAAAAATTATGTCATCAACATATATTTGAATAAGAAGTATGTCATGTTTTTTATACTTGATAAAGAGTGTAGTGTCAACCTTTCTCCTAGAGAAGCCTTTTTCTAAAAGAAACTTGCTAAACCTTTCATACCAAGCTCTAAGAGCTTGTTTTAAGTCATACAAGGCCTTTTTCAATTTAAAAACATGATTGGACAGTTCAAAGTTTTCAAAACCAGGAGGTTGTTCCACATACACCTCTTCTTACATAAAATCATTTAAGAAAACACTTTCAATATCCATTTGATAAAGTCTGAACTACCACCAAGACTAACTTTTCAAAAATAGTTTGTTGGGCATTTTAGCATGTAAGAAACACTTTTAAAGATTTTAAAACTTATTTGAGTTTAGTGTGATTCTTATTTACCTTTACATAAGATCTAAGTGATTCCCATTTACCTTTACATAAGATCTAAGTGATTCCCATTTACCTTTACAAAAGATCTAAGTCCTATAAGATATTCTTGAAGAACCTTGGGACTTGATCTTTGCACTTCCATTCCTTTCTTATTTGTTATCATCAAAACCATTGCTTTAGTCAATGTCAATTACATTCTCCTCCTTTTTGATGATGATAAACAATTATTGAGAAAAGAGTTAGTTCAAATAAATTGGAACTCATAAAAAGTGTTAGAGACTTACTCCCCCTCTATTTTTCAAGAGGTGATTAGATTAGAGATGCATAACTCCCCCTTAATTTTGGAATCCCAAGATCATTGAATTTGGATCTTTTTCTTTTTACCTTTTCTCAATGACTTATAAACTTCTCTCCTTTTTGTCATGATAAAAAAGATATGCAATAAAGAAATTTCAACAAAGAAAGAGGTAACAATATAACCTTAACCATAAAACCA
Organism: Ormosia semicastrata; assembly: GCA_029884595.1. NCBI lineage: Eukaryota > Viridiplantae > Streptophyta > Magnoliopsida > Fabales > Fabaceae > Ormosia > Ormosia semicastrata. The sequence goes on from JAQQTO010000060.1 coordinate 48,642,326, forward strand.
TTGCAATTCAACAAATATTCAATAATAATTCAGCAAAAATATAACCAGATCAACAGTATATTCATGTCAACAAACCATCCATTGCAAAATATCCATGTCATACTAAAACAGCATATCAAGGACATACTATGGTTAAGTAAGGTCATAATCTAAGACAATGAGCAGCATATCCAAAAGATAACCTATTATGGTTAAATGAGCCTTAATCATAATAACATAGCTAAAAAAAAATTAGTTAAATAAAAGAGATCCATGCCTAAACCCCATCATTTTGTGGTGGTAGAAGGCGATGCTCAATGCTGTCCAAGCGGTCATAGATGACTCCAATGCTATGCTCCTGATAAGCTCAAAGATCTATAATCTGGGCTTGAATGCTTGCTAGGGTAGCTAGGATGTGATTTTCATTGGTGGTTGGAGCCACTTGCATAACTACATCAGCAGGGGCAGCAGGAAGTTCTTTTTCTTGTGGGGCTGCATCATGCCCAACACCATAAACCCAAGCAACTTTAACAATCTTGATTCTCATGTGATTTATGGAAGCTTGTGCAAACTTGTGGTGACCAGTAAGGTGAATGACTCCTTCATCATCTAAGCTCAACTTGTATTGATTTAGAATTTTAGCAATAACCATGGCATCTAGAAGGTCCATCATCATCTTGTCTTGTTCTTTCTTCATGTAATGCATGATATAGAACGACCAATTAGTGTAACACCCTGATTTTTTGTTTTTCTTGATATATATAAGTTTTATAATATTTGTGAATTTTTGTGAATTTTTAGACATTTTTTATTTATTTTGATTATTTTAATATTTTTTTGGACTGTACGTGTTTGAGGTAAGCCCAAAAAAATAAAAGTTTTTCTGGACCAAAAAATTTTGGACTGTTAATGCGGGGTCAGGGAAACTTACTAAACTCGAAACCGAAAACAGTTGACGAAAATTTTCTTTATCTGAGTTTTTGTTACATTCTATTATCCATTGGATAATGTTATTATCCATTGAGTAATGCTTTTATCCATTGGATAATAAATACTAGTAGCTTTTGTCCATTGGGTAATAGTTTGTGGAAAATATCTAGGTTAGTCAAAGATGATGGTTATGACACTTTTGTGAATAATCAATTAGAAACAAGCTTAGTGAAGAAACTTTGCATGTCTACCCTTGATTTAATCAATGGTTGTGAGGGGTTGGAGTGATCAAATTGATCACTCCTTCTCTCCTTGTATCTCTCGGCCATGAGGGCTTTAGGAGACTAAAATTTCATTTGCTATCATCTTTTCAAAGTTATCATCTTTTCATGCAAAAGCTAACACAAATTTCTCTCATTTTTCCCTCCCTCAAGCTCACGGCCTCACTACCCATTTCTACCTTCCAACCTCTCATAATTCAAACCAACTATACCACTTGATCCTAAACACCATCCTAAGAAACTTTGATGTTGTGATCAAGACTTAGTTCAACCATTTTCAAGCTTGATTTTTGAATTCAAGTTCTAGGATTCTAAGGTGAAGATCTTGATTTTTCATTTCTTGTTTCATTTTTTGAAGTTCTAAGACCATACTTTGATCTATGGTCCTCTACTCTAGCCTTGGATGTTAATATATTTGTGTTTACTTTGATTCTAAGAGCTATTTGGTGGAGGAAGTTGATACAAAGGATCCTACAAGGATCTAGGAAGCTACATCTAAGGTAAGAGGGAGATTAACCTCATCAATCAATTATGGTGGTGAGGGACACAAAATTGGTATATAGGTGATGAATCCATGTGAGGATTTATTCACTTTATGTGTGTGATTGTGTGATTTGTAATTATTTATTCTATATGATTTTATTCCTTTGATATTATGCATGAACTTGTTATAGTAGGATTGTGATGCTTTAAGTATGTCGTATGCTATAATTGTGTTAGAAAGGAAATCAATTTTTGGTTCCAATGACCATGAGGTTCACAGCCTCTATGCCCACAAATGGATAATCCAATGTAAAAATGGTTTATTAAATGTTAACCTAGAGGATTAGTGATAAGAAACTTAATTAAGGAATTACAAGATAAAAATGGAAATGAATATATTTTTATCACTAAATTAAAAGTGATTTTCGGTCAAGAGATTAAAATAGGAATGAGAAGTAATTTGAAGACTTAAAATATTTCATTTAGAAGGATTTTGATAAAGGAAATGGAAAAGATTTTACTAAATCAAAATAATGAAGGTTATGGAAAGAATATTAGAAAATATTATTTAGAGGAGTTTTAGTAAGGAAATAATTTTTAAAGATGATTTTATATCATGACTACAAATGTTGTATTTGCACTGTATGATTTTATTATTATTGTTGTTTTCCTTGCTGCCATGCTAGCATTGATATAGGGGATCTCACCTTTTTGTGTTATTGTTACGTTTGTATTTGTTTATTTTAATGTCTGTAAAGGCGGCGATGGTGATAAAGAGGGATCTACTAGGTTTTGTTAGACTATAGTTTCTCAAATGCGCTGAGGCATGGCATGTCCATTGGGACACAGAGCATATAGAGTATTGTGGTGACATTACTCTATCCGTAAGTAGGACCTGCCACGAGGTCACTACTTTTTCTTTTGTTGCTGTATATGTAGAGTTTGTTATGCCTATCAAGGAATTGTGGAATGATCTCCACTATACTCCTAGGGAGGACTCTGAGATATCTTTTGCTCGGATTTCTATCCATCGAGACATTCCTAGCTAGGGAATTTGTCTTCTGAGGAGGACTCTTTTCTCTAGGTATTGTGAACTTGGGCCAGTCTAGGTTGGTTATGTTAGATATTTATGCTTTTTGGGTATGTAAGCATGATTTACTTATGGTTATAGTAAACTTTGTTTATATGTAAACTATATTATTCATTTCTTATGTCTTGTGTTTCTAAAATTCGGTAAGTTTATGTTATCCGCGAAAAAAAAATTTGAAACTTGTATTTTATAATATTGAATATTTTATAACTTAGGAAAAGAATTAAAAAGGAGTTGACTTGAAATGTAATGCCCTTCGGAGGGTGTTACAGTTAGTATTCAATTTCTGTTTCATGCTAAGAGGAAGAGGATGAAAATAGAGAAAAAAAGGGGGGTTGATACTTGAAGGAGGGTCACGGCTGGGAGTGGTTTTTGATGTGCAGTAACCGGTTATAATGCTTTGTGTAACCGGTGACCAAGTGCCCTCTAACCGGTTAGAGAATGTCTCTAATTGGTTAACCTTTAATTTCAAAAGCTTCCAGGAAATCCTAAAAATCCCATAATTGATTAGGGGAGCCTCCTAACCAATTATTTAGCTTGGCAGAGAGCTTTTTTCCTTGATAAAACAGTTCCAAAATCCAAATAACAGATTGTTTTCTCCTTCTAGCTAATTATTGCACTTCCAAGACTGAAAAATCTTCAAGAAACAAAAACTCTTCAAGACTTCAGCCCTTAAGACACAAACTTATTCCATCTTGAGGATCATCATGGCTTTGCCTTATTTTCCATTCTCTCAAACCACCATAAATGTGACTCATAAGCTTATTTCTCTTCTTCAAAAGTACCAGGAAGCAATTTTCTTTATCAAGAACTCGAGATTGGTAATTTGGGGGACTTAAGCATAGATCAAGCACCTGCAAAACAAGCTTAGGAGAAACTCCGACGCTCAAGTCAATATTGGATTCAAACAAAAGATTGAAACAAAATAACTATGCAGAGAACCTAAATATGTAGCAAAAAAAGCATATTATGCAGCAACATGACAAGTTTTGCACCAAAATCACACAATATGCAATAAAATAACAAGTTATGCAGCATAAGGATAGATTATGCAACACAACTATTCAACAAGATTTAAATGCATAATTTAGATGCATGACTGATCCAATAAGCTAAGTTCTAACACATTTTCATCAAATGTGCTATTTCAGACAAGAAGCAAACTTATCTAACATATTATCACATGTAGAGATATTTTCAAAATATAAAGCTAGAGAAGTAATACTTTGAAACAAGTTAAAGCATAAAACAAGTCTCCACTTATCCAAAGGTTGTAAGTCCAAGCTTTTAGGAGACAAGGAAGAGAACTTGGAGTATTTTCTAGTCTTGCGCTTGGAGCAGCCACTTTTAAGATTCCAAAGTCAGCTCTTGGCCTTCAAGCACACCTACAACACATTTCAATTTTTGTCTTTTGGTACCCAAACTTTCTTGGGTCCTTGTGTGTTAGATTTTGGCAAGGTGCCCTTAGGGACCCAAATCATTTTAGTTCTAACCTTGGTATTCTAGTTTTTCCCAACATTGCATGTAGAAGTACTATGCCCTTTCCTCCCATAATGAAAACATTTGATAAAGGGGCTACTTGATGTACTTGAGGAAACAAAAAAATTCTTGAGAAACTTTTGTTGGTTATTAGGATTATACCCTAAACCAACCTTTTGAAAAACACATCTTTGTTTCCCTAACAATACATTCAAGTTATCTCTTCTAAAGGTAAATTTTGAAAGAGTGTTTTTCAAATCCTTAATTTCAATTTCAAATGCTTTACATGATGAGCAAGATGAGGGTGTGGGTACATTATCATGTGAAGAGCATATTATGCATGAAGAATTTGCATCAATCAACCCAAGAGTTTCATTATCTAATTTCAATTCCTTAATTTCTTTGTTTAAAGTAGAAATTTGATTTTCAAATGAGGAAATTGTTTTCTTTGAACAAGAAATCATTTTTGCAAGTCTCATAGATTCATTATGCAATTCTTCAAATGCATCTTGCAATTCATCGTAGGAAGGGGAAGAGTTTGATTCAAAATTTAAGGATGTTACCTTCATGTCATCTTCATCTTTCTCTTCTCCTCTAGCCATGAAACTTAGATTGGCTTTCTTATTTTCTGAGCTATCAGTTGAATCCATGTCATTATTATTCCAATCTATGTAGGCTCTTCTTTCCTTCTTCTCCTTTAAGGATTTTTTGTCATATTTTTCCACTTTACTTTGATAAATTAGGCACTCCATCTTCATATGACCTAATTCTCCACATTCGTAGCATTTAGGAGTGGATGAGGTTCCTTTCCCTTTATGATAGACATTCTTTTGGAGAAAGAGAAGTCTTCTTTGAGCTTCATTCTTCTTGAAGAATCTTCCAAATTTCTTTACTAGAAGACCAAGATTCTCCTCATTTATTTCTAAGCCATCCCCATCATCTTCATTGACCATAGAGGAAGTGGCCTTGAGAGCTATCCCCTTCTTTTTCTTGTCAAGCTCCTCACTTTAGTTAAGTCTTTTCAATTCTAATTCATGTTCTTGGAGCTTGCCAAAAAGTGTGGCTAGGGTCATGGTTGAAAGATTTCTTGACTCCGCAATAGCCGTCACTTTAGGTTGCCAATGCCTGCTCAAATATCTCAACACTTTGTTAATAAGATCTTCATTAGGAAAAGTCTTTCCCAATGAAGCAAGATGATTTGTAATATGCATCAACTATTTTTGAATTTCTTGAATGTTTTCTCCTTGGTTCATTCTAAAAAACTCATACTCATAAGTGAGAGTATTAATCCTTGATCTTTTCACTTCACTAGTACCCTCATGGGTTACTTGTAAGGTGTCCCACATTTCTTGGGCATATTTACAATTTGGCACTTTAAAGAACTCATCATACCCTAAAGTTTTGGTAATGATGTTTTTGGCTATCAAATTGTATTGGACCTTCTTTTTATCATCATTGGTTCATTCACTTCTTGGTGTATTAACTTTTACACCATTTACAACTAGTGTGGGGACAAAAGGACCATTTTCAACAGCATCCCATATATCTAAGTCAATAGCTTCAATAAAAATTTTTATTCTTTCTTTCCAATAAGCATACCCATCCCTATTGAAAAAGAGAGGTCTATTGAGAGAAGAACTTTCTGAAAAACTATTTGAAGAGGCCATCACTTTCTCTTGAAGCCGCTAAGCTCTTTACACAAGAGCCTTGCTCTGATACTACTTGTTACTAAGTGGCCTCAATACTCAAGAGGGGGGTGAATTGAATATGTAAAAACTTTTTACAAATCTTTTTGTAAAACACTTGATGACCAATTTTCGTTGAAGCTATTGATTGATTGAAGAGAATTGATAAATGAGATTAATTACTTCACTCACAAATAAATAAATAAACCAAAGCAGAGAGCATTCAAGTAAGCAGATAAATATAAAGCACAAAGTAAAGAGATAGAGTTGAGAAGATCAAACGCAAGATTTATCCTGATTCAGCCACCAAACGACTTGTGGCCTACGTCTAGTCCTCAAGCAATCACCCGAGATTTTCCACTATATCATCAAGCTTCAACAAGTGCTTGACAACCTTTACAATTGAGAGCACTCAACACATTTTGGGATACCTCACCCTTGTGCTTGAGCCTTCAACAGGGATACCTCACCCTTGTACTTGAGCCTCAAACAGGGATACCTTACCCTTTACAACCTTTGAGGGATACCTCACTCTCTTTACAATCAAGGGATACCTCACCCTTTACAACTTTTGAGAGATACCTCATTCTCTGAGGGATACCTCACCCTTTACTCTAGAGGGATACCTCACCCTCTTCACAGAGAATCAAACAAAGTTTATATGAATAGAAACTCTCTCAAAGAGTAGATAATACAAATTAAAACTTATGGTATAAAAAAATCACACATTTAGCTCAAAAATAGATATTTGGAGAAAAAGATGATGAAACATGAATTTAATGCTCAAGAGTCATTTTCAGATTGTTCTCCAACCTTTCTTAAATGCCCAAACACTTTCATTTATAACCCAAAGCATTTTAGAGCCGTTGGTGGTGGTTAGGAGGCATTAAGTGCCAAAATAGAGCCATTGGAAATCTGTTATGGTTCTAAAATGACCATTTCCTAATCGGTTAGGATGAGCTCCTAATTAGTTAAGGGCTTTTAGTTTTGGCTTTTGAGAATTAGAATAACTGGTTAGGAGGACTTCCTAATCGGTTAGGAGCTTACAATTTTGGCTCCTGTGATTCTCAATAACCAATTAGGCAATTGGCCTAATCGATTAGGCATTTTAGAAACAAAGAGGCAATGTCTCTGACTTATCATATAATAATTTCCCTAATGTGTTAGGAGCCTATTGAAAAATATAAGAATTTGCTCCTGACTTAGTAAATAACCGGTTATGGCACCCTGATTTTGAAAACTGACTTTAAATAGTCATAACTTCTTTGTTACTTATCCGTTTAAAAATAAATGACCACTCATTAGAAAGATCTTTGAGTCTATTTTCATATGAAGGAAGTTTTAGAACAAAACTCAAAGTATTGAAAGTTATGATAAAAAGAGTGTCATTTTTGCAAAACACAAACTTTGCTACTTTTCAAAGGTTTGAACTACCACCAAGACTAACTTTCCAAAAATAGTTTGTTGGACATTTTAGCATGTAAGAAACACTTTTAAAGATTTTAAAACTTGTTTGAGCTTAGTGTGATTCCCATTTACCTTTACATAAGATCTAAGTCCAATAAGCTATTCTTGAAGAACCTTGGGACTTGATCTTTGCACTTTCATTCATTTCTTGTTTGTTATCATCAAACCTTTACTTTAGTCAATGCCAATTACACATAGGCATGAACATAAGGCATCAATTGGCATGTGCATAGTAATTGTATGGGCAATTGCTAATAATTATATATTCATGACATAGCAATTGTATAGGAATTGCTTACTTTTGAGATTGAGATGATGAATTGTGAGTTTTGTATATAGAAATGAGTGTTAGTCATGGCAAGCATCACCCAAGTAGGGGGGTGAATTGGGTGATTATAAATTTTTAAAACACATTTGAGAAATTATACATTTTGATATTTTCAATCAATACATGCAGCGGAATAAGTTTAACAAAGGTGCAACTATTAGAGATTTCACAAATACCACTTCGGCTATAGGATAAATCAAGCATATAAGTTAGATATCAAATTCAACTCAAGCATATATAATTAAAGTACAAATGTAAAAGAGATAGAGTTGAGAGAAGCAAACACAATATTTATCCAGATTCAGCCACTAACCATTTGGTGGCCTACGTCCAGTCCTCAAGTAAACCACCTGAGATTTTTTACTATATCTTCAAGTTTCAATAGACGCTTGATGACTAATACAAACTGGAGCACTCAACACACCTTGGGTTACCTCACCTTTTGTGTTTGAGCCTCAAACAGGGATAGCTCACCCTTTACAACTTTTGATGGATACTTCACCCTCTTTACAACCAAGGAATACCTCACCCTCTTTACAGATTAAACAAAGTATAAATAAAATAAAACTCTCTCAAGAGTGGATAATACAAATTGAAGTTCTATAGATATAAATGATTCACACACTTATAGCTCAAAAATAGAGAATTGGAGAAAGAGATAGTGAAACACAAATTTAATGTTCAAGGATGATTTTCAGATTATTCTCCAACATTTCTTTGATGCCCAAACACTTGTTTCTATAGCCCAGTGCATTTTACATCTGTTGGTGGTGGTTAGGAGTATTAAATGCTCAAAATAGAGCCATTGTGCATGTTTTCTAGTTGCCCAAATAACCAATTAGGAGATTGTCCTAATTGGTTAGGAGCTTTACAAATTGACTCTTGATTTACACAATAACTGATTAGGGGAATGACCTAATTGATTAGGAGCTTTAGAAATTGGTTCCTGACTTTCACAATAACCGATTAGGTGAATGGCCTAATCTGTTAGGAGCTTTAAAAACATGAAAAATGCTACTAACTTTCACAATAACCCATTAGGTGAATGGCCTAATTGGTTAGGATCTTTAAAAACATGAAAAATGCTCCTGACTTGGTGGATAACCGGTTATGAAAATTTCATAATCAGTTATTACACTCTGGTTTTGAAAACTAACTTTAAATGGTCATAACTTCTTCGTTTCTTATCCGTTTAAAGAAAATGACCACTCATTAGAAAGATCTTTGAGTCTATTTTGATATGAAATTCAAAACAAAACTCAAAGTATTTTGAAAGTTATGATCAAAAGAGCAACCAAAGGTCAATTTTACAAAATACAAACTTGGGTATTTTTCATAGATTTGAATTACCACTAAGACTAGCTTTTCAAAACATGTTTGTTGGGTATTTTAGCATATAAGAAACACTTTTAAAGATGTTAAAACATATTTGAGCTTAGTGTAATTCCCATTTACCTTTACATAAGATCTAAATCCTATAAGCTATTCTTGAAGAACTTGGACATTATCTTGCCATCATCAATTCTAGTCCTTAGGCTTCTTGATGCAATCCAAGCTTCCAAAGAAAATCTTCTCTTCAAATCTTGCAAATGCTTAGAACATCTTATCATTCTTGTTCTTCTTGAGTTAAGCATAATTGTGATCTTTTACTTTCTTGTTGCAATGCTCACTCTTGGTACTTAGATTATCCTACAAAGTATTGCTCACTTAAACAAACATAGTTAGTCCAAATTTATAATTCAATATCTTTATGCGCATGATTCATAAATGTATAACTCTAGTTAGTCTAACATACATATAAGACTTTCATAAACACATCCAAATAAGATATTTACCAATTACTAATGGATATACTCTATATAGGATGCAACAAAGAATACTTTGCACATTTTCATTTAAATAGAGTCAAATCCAATATTAATTCATTATAACTCATATAAAGCATTATTGGATATCTTATATAAAGAATGTTACACATATATCATTGCATGATATTAAGTTGAAATATAACTAGATGGAGTATATAATCATGCATGATACAATATATCTCATTAAGCACATCTATGTAACATGATCAATATTCTTTTGTAATGCATTTGTCATCTATTAAGCACATCTATGAAGCATAAGCATCATGCTTTTTATCTTGTATTTGTCATCATCAAAACTTAACATATTAAATCATTAGGGCAAAGACAATTCTACAATGAGTTTTCTATACAAACTTATAAAATGAGATTCTATTTCGGGAAAAGAAAGGAATTTAGTTTTGGGTTTTGTCATATTTCTAGAGGTATTGTGTTTTTAATTGAGGTTTTTTCCCGAAATAGGTGGAATGATTGTAATGGCATGTTTTACTGTTAATTTACTGAGAATATGTGATTCTCTTGTTGTGTTTCCACAATGATTCTAAGGAAGAAGACTTATGAAAAGTGAAGTGCAGACAGGAGCTTGTGAAACTTAGTTTAGTTTTACTTTATTGTTCTTTTGAAACATGTATGCGTTAAGCCTTAAGAGGCCTAGTTTTGAAGCTTTGTACATATTTTGTATTTATGAGAAATACAAATGTTATGTATATAATCTTCCGTTCGTGGCTCATATTTTCTATATATATGGTTTTGTTATATTAGAAAATGCTTAGTAGTAGTTAGTAGCATGCTTGGATCTAATTACTGTGGTATAAAACAGATTATACTATTGTTATTAAATTTGAGATATTACATAACATCCTTTTTTTAGCATATTATACTTGTCTATGATCATAGAGGTATCATAATACTTGCTTAACATGTCTGCTTAATTTTGTGACAAACTGAGTTAGTTTTGGCACTTTGCTATAACACAGAATGCAAAAAGTAGCTTAAAATGACTCAGAAAGTGGCATAAGTTGCCTAGTTTAAGGAAATAAATAAAGAGAATTTATTTCTTAGTCACAAATATGTGGATGAGGATGTAGTTAAATTTTGAGAGTAAACAGAGTTAGTTTGAAATTTTTAAGCACACTAAGAGAGTGTTTTAATACCTGATTGACTTGATACAGATATGGAAATTTAAAAAAATTGTGAAATAAGAATTGGGATGAATCTTAGGATCTATTATAATATTTATGGAAGTTAGGAAACTTGATTTAGCAAAATTTAAGTATTCTTAACAGATATAAAGTTCCAGCATAGAAACTTAAGTTGCCTTTGTTTTCAACTATTCTTATCTCTTTCTTTTTATTGACTTCCTTGTTGTTTCTCTTCTCTCACATGACTCTTCAGCAGAGAAAGGAGAAAGAAGAAATGAGAAGAAAGAAAAGGAAAAGGAAGAGGAAGAAGAAAGGAAAAGGAAGAAAACAAAGGGGAAGGCTAAGACTTGAAGTTCACCATTCAAATACCTTGAGGCAGGGGGCTTACTTACTCATCTTATTTCTTCTTGTTTCATATTGTGTGAAACTAGTTAATATAATTAGAGAAAATGGGTTTTGAGAAGCAAAAATTGTTTTCTTTGATTAGTTCTTGTTCCCAATGGTTGAGAACAGTTAGTTTCAACCTAGAGGATGCAAGAGAGTCACTTTTGACTTGAGAAATAACCATTTGGCTCCTTAAGTACGGAGTTAGAAAATGGGTATTAGTGAGATGAGTTTAAAGCTATATTCATATATTTATATTCAATTTTATAGTTACTGATCGATTCTTGTTGTTTCTTTCACTAAGGTCTTGGTTTGTACATCTTATATAAAGAGTTTTAAAGTGTAAAAGAAGAAGAGTAAGAAAGCATGGGAAAAAAGTGTGATAAGGCTCTATTTCTGGTGCAATTTTGCACCTGATAATCGATTATCACATAGGGATAATTGGTTATTGAGTGATGACAGAGAATAGGCTCTATTTCTGGTGCAATTTCGCACCAGATAAATGATTATCACATAGGGATAATTGGTTATTATGTGATGACAGAGAATCTGTTATCATACGACATACAGATAATCGGTTAGCTCATTTGGATAACTAGTTATTTGTTTATAGCATAGAGTTCTAGGACTCAATAACCAGTTAGTAAGAAAGAGCTAACCGATTATTTAGTGTCTCAAAATAGATTATGAGCAGTCCTAACTGATTATTTGAGACAATAACTAGTTAAGGACTTGCCCAGAATAGAATTATAAGGGGTCTAACCGATTATCCTTATAGAATAACCAGTTATAGGCCTAGGAAAAATAGAGTTTTACACTCTTAGGGTTAAAAGTAACCCTAGTAAAACTATGTATTAGTGATTAGTGATCCAATCAAGATAAGTTAAGAATAAAAGAAGCTCTAGAAGCTCTAGTTACACCTTTATGGTTGAAAAGAAGTGTATATAAAGAGTTACTCATTTACTTTAAATAGTTTGAGTTAGCATAGTAAGTATACGCTAGTTTTAGAGAAATGCTCTATTATCTCATTAAGTTGGGTTGCAATGGAGTGTTTAGTAAAAGTTGTTCCTTTATTTCTTAAAGTTGAACCATAACACACAACAATCCTAACTAAGGGCCCTTGACCTTGTAAAGGAGTGAGAAAATCATTTTGCTAAGGATGGAGTTGTGAGACAAGGGAGTGAGGAAAACACCATGTCATAGTAAAGGAGTGAGAAAAACATTTTATCAATTATGGTAAAGGAGTGAGAAAGCATTCTACCTAAGGCAAAGTAATGAGTTAAGCTCTTTTTCAGATAACATGAGGAGTGACAAAATCACTCATGTAAATGGTAGTAAGATTGAGTTAAGCTCTCTAGCAAAGGTAGTAAAGTGAGAAAAGCTTATTACCTAGAACAATTGGTTAAGTTAAGTCCTATGCTAGGCAAAAGAGTGAGATAAGCACTTTGCCAAGTGAAATTGATTTTTTACAATTGTGTAGATGTTTGTTTGATATAGATAGTAAATTAATAAGTTTATAGTTTATAAATTTACCTATGCATATATTTATAATAATGCTATGAGATATATATTTAATTACTGAAAATTTTTATGTTCTTACCCCATTTTATGTTTCATGTAAAAGCAGGTCAAGACCCTCCTGAAGGGAAAAAGAAAAAGAAAAAGAAGAAAAAGCATCAAGAACAAATAGTTTCAGTTTTTGTTTTGATGAACAACTCTTGTAAATTTTGTTACTTTGAGTTGTAAAAAGTTGTATGTATACATTTGGCCTTTGAGGCTTTTGATGTACATATGTATAATCCTTTTAGTTATGGCTCTCCATAATTATTTGTTTAAATATTATGGGTTAGAACATTGTTTAAGTTAGTAGTAGCATAACTAATACTATTTATCTTTATATATAACAAATATATTGAGATATCTATATTAGGGTGTTACGAATAGCATCGTGGCCTAAATGGGCTCTGGTCTATCCTGTTACGAAATCCATTGAAATACTTTCTCATTTCCATTCTAGGATTTCTAAGGGTTATAAAGGCCCAGAAGGTCTTCGATGCTCTATCTTGACCTTTTGACATACTAAACATTTAGACACATATTTTGCTATATCCTTCTTCATACTTGGCCACCAAAATATCTTTTTGAGGTCTTGATACATTTTGGTTGTACCTGGGTGGATGGTGAATTTACTCCTATGGGCTTCTTATAAAATCTTTTCTTTAATTTCGGCTTTCCTTGGACATAAAGTCTATCTCTAAATATAATTGTCTCATCCTCAACCCTTCTAAATTCCTTTTTCTATCCTAATAGAATTTGTTTATCTATTTCTTTTAATTCTTCATTTTCTTCTTGGGCAATTTTAATCTAAATTCTTAAATCATTTTGAATATCTAATCTATTCAAACAGAGATTATGTGGTAACACAGTCACTGTCAAACTCAAGTTTTTAAAACTTTCTAACAATTCCATTTCTTGTATCATCATATGGGGCATATGCAAAAGTTTTCTACTTAGTGCATCGGCCACTACATTGGTCTTACCAGGATGATACCTCAATTTAAAGTCATAATCTTTTAAAAACTCCATCCACCTTCTTTACCTCATATTTAATTCTTTTTTATCAAAAAAAAATTCAAACTTTTATGATCACAAAACACCTCAAAGTTTACACCATATTTGTTGGGAATTGCGGTTACATCACGCAGCGAAAAAATAGGATTCCCACTGAGGATCCATGCGAAAAGCCATAATCTGAGTTTTTAAATTATTTACCTCTTGAAGCGTGATCAAAAGGAAGGATGTGGATCACCAACACCGTAATAGAAATGACATCTCTGCGGTATCCACACGAACAGACTCACAAATGTCCAACTTCCGCCAAGAAGAGCCTCACGTCTCTCACACTGTGTTAGCTGCGAAGAGAAGAGAAGAAACCAGTCGCTCTCTCACTCACTTTTTTGTAGGTGCAGCTAGGGTTCTGTAATTGTGTGTCTTAGCAGCCCCTTAGCAGTACTATTTATAATAGTGACTGCCTTAAGTGAGTGTGAGCAGCAGCAAGGTAAGCTGTGCAACCCTAGACTCATCTGTTATGAGTCTGGCCCATATTTGAATTCGAGTCCAACTTGGATCCATTGCTCCAATTTTAGTCTGCTCTATGTGTGTGACCCTGCAGGTTCTTATTACGTTGGCAGTAATATTAAAATCCCATTTTAATATTACAAGCAGTGAGCGGTAACTAGCAACACATTGCTGCTACCTAAGTAATAAGAATGTCAGTGATTTGACATAACCTTTCTGTGACCAATGTTTCCTTTTCGTTTAGTCCCTTTCTCAAGATATCTAGATTGAACACAAGGCTTGGAATGCATTACCCTTGTATAGTCCAATCATTCATTTCCTGATACTCGAGTAGACTTTGTAACAACAAATGAAATCAATATCTCATATTGACTCATTTGAGCATGGCCATGCATTTCGCAGTCTCACTCAATCAAGGAGCCCGAAGATATCGCTCCTGTTATATAGGAGTGACAAATCCCATTTAGGTCACTCACATCCCTCTGCATAATTTGCGGTATGTCCAATAACCAACTTTATAATCACCTTATTACAGATGACGTTTGATGGCATTAAAACACACAACTCCTCATGTAGGAATCGTAGTGAGTTCAGGTCAAAGGACCACAGACACCATTGTCACTATGAGAATCACTTATGACACTCACGTAACGATCCATGTAGTGTTCTCATGGTGGGTCAGTCCAGTACATCATTACTCTAATATATACCTATGTGAAGACTTGATATCTCATATCCATGACCCATGAGATGTGGTCATCAGTCTATGCACATACTAGTCTCAATGTATTATTATTATAACCAAA
This sequence comes from Ormosia semicastrata, assembly GCA_029884595.1. Taxonomy (NCBI): domain Eukaryota; kingdom Viridiplantae; phylum Streptophyta; class Magnoliopsida; order Fabales; family Fabaceae; genus Ormosia; species Ormosia semicastrata. The sequence continues at coordinate 48,657,326 of JAQQTO010000060.1, forward strand.
AGGATCTCACGATCAAGTCATCCACTTGATGTCCTATGGCATCAAACTTACTATTCTAAGGACTTTATTATGTTTATAAAAAAGAACACAATAAATGAAATGCCTCATATATTAAAATAAGCATAATAGAATGTATATAAAGATAGAAAAAGTATCCGCCTCTAGGGCATACACCAACAATATTAGTAATGTCTCCAAATCTTCAGGGCAGAAACAACTGCTGCTAATTCCATATCGTGGGTTGGATAGTTTTCCTTACGTGGTCTTAGTTCCCTAGATGCATAAGCAACTACTCTTCTATTCTGCATCAAAACCCATCCTAATCATTTTCTTGAGGGATCACGATACACCTCAAAGTTTTCCTCTGAATTTGGAATTACTATAACATGAGTGGTAGTCAATTTCTCTTTTAATTCTCGGAAACTATTTTCGCACTCTTGTGTCCAATCAAAAGTATTACCTTTTCTGGTCAGCTTGGTCAAAGGTAAAGCTATTTGTGAAAAACCCTTAATAAACCTTCTATAATACCCTACTAGACCCAAAAAGCTTCTAATTTTAGTTACAGTGGATGTAACACCCCAAATTTTAGACTATGTTACAGAACTGACAGAATTACATTATTTTGTGTTTTCTGTGCAATATAAAAATAATTTGACTATTTCGATACTGTTTTTGATTGTTTTGTGTGATTTGCTCTGGGTCAGGAAAATAATAATTTTCTGGCCGAAAAAATCTTATCTTAATTAATTGGAACTGGGGGATCTTACTAAACCCAATTCAATTGATATATATATTAATCTTTTAATTTTTAGGATTTAAGCGTGTAATAAAATAAATTTATATTATTATAATATTATTTTATTTGACAGTACCTACTATCTTAAAAATAGTAAACATCTGCTCCAAAATGACCATGGACCGGAAAAAGTCTGTGGGACCCATGTTTAGAAAAGCAGTCAACGATTCTAACTGGACTTGTAACACCCTCCTTAGGGCGTCACACTTCGTGTTACTCAATTATCATATCACCCCTTCGTTATGAATCATGCTTGTAATATAAATACGAGTTGTAAAATTTCTTGATGATAGTAAGATAAACTTAGCGGAAATTAAAACATTACAGCATCATTACAATAAAATTCTACATTATATATACATAAATCGTAGTACTGTCACACTTTAATATTTACAATTTGGACATCTAAAAATATTTACACATTAATTAAATTACATAATGCCCAAGTAACTCTAAACATGCAGAACCCTCAAACGGGTTCTCCTCAGATTCCTTAACAGGGAGGAATCCAACTTGACACAAAATATACAATACTAACCGTACCAGGAGTACAGTAGTAAGCTCCCTATTACTATTTATGTGAGAAATACATTTTCCAGCAAGCTCGACGCACTATGCCTCCGATTCCCATAAACCTTCCGAAAACTCAGTATCTCCATCTTTTTAAAATTCAACTTCCTTCTCGAAAATCTGATCTTCCTTGCGTTCTCACTCAACGTCTTGCTCAATCTCTTTACAATTATAAATACAATACAGAAATAGACAGACAAAGAGGTGATCTCACCTACGCCAATACCAGTATGGTAGCAATGAAGATAAACACATACAAATTCTCATACCATACATCATACATAATTACAATTATATCATCAATATCATTTATCTAACACACATCATATCTCATATCAACACATCATACATAATTACAATTATGCTACCAATGTCATTTATCATCATAGTTCATAATTACGTCCATGTCCTTATCAATATTCACTTATTCAATAATTCAGTTATCAAAATCAATAATTATGAAAATACTCTCAGTATCTCTGTATATGCATCTAGACTCATGTACCTAGACTCAATTTTCCTACTCCATGGAGCTAAAACTCAGGTCGGAAAGAGTGATCGAATAGAATCTGTCTGCACAACATGCCTCAGACCACATGCTCATTCCCTTTGCTCATTTAGCATTTGCTCATTTAGCATTTGCACATCTAGCATATGCATCACAGTCTTTATCAGATCTCGATTATGGATAGTGTCTCGGTCCGGATCATCGGTGTGTTGCATCGGTCTAACCTACGGTACAGAAGCTTTATTCTCTGTCCATTGTAGGCAACCCGCACCCCGATGCCCCCAAGGTCAACGAGTGACCTACACTACGCACATCGCACCCACTCAGGAGGTGTGTTCTTTCCTTCTTTCGACAATCAGTCATATTCAGCTCATCGGACTTTTTCAATGCACATTCAAATGCACCTTTCTCAGTTAAATTCATTCTCTCATCTTCTCAATTCAATTTTCTTTATCTCATATTCGGGGTCCTCATATAGGCCCAATAATATTATTACTGTAATTTCATCACGAAACCATATTTTTTCGCATTTTCTCAAATCACGTATCACTTTTTCATCATTTCTCAATCACGTAAAATACTCTTCACACGTTTTAAATCAAGAATACTAGTTTCCTCAGTTAACACCAAAACTCAACTTCATTTTTCATATTTGCATTATAATCCTCATCCAAATAATATTTTCACAACAGTCCCTCATAAAAGTCATATTTACGAAATAGTCCCTTGAAAAAATTCATATTTTATGAAATCATCCCTCATAAAATTCATATTTACAAAATAGTCCCTCAAAAATTCATATTTACAAAATGGTTTTTCATAAAATTCCTTTTTACGAAATAATCTATTTTACGAAATCATTCCTCATAAAATTCATATTTACAAAATAGTCCCTCAAAAATTCATTTTTACAAAATGGTTTTTCATAAAATTCCTTTTTACGAAATAATCTTTCATAAAATTCATAATTTACAACATAGTCCCTCATAAAAATCCTATTGACGAAATAGTCCTTCATAAAATCACATTTACGAAATAGTTTCTCATACAAATTATATTTATGAAATAGTCCCTCAAAAACCATATTTACTAAATAGTCCCTTATAAAAATCATATTTACAATATAACCATTCAAAAATCAATAATTACAACATGTCCCCATTAAACACAAAAATTATAATATTGCTCCTATAAAATCATAATCTGTATTGTTTCTCCAAAATCATTTCATCTTGCTGTATTCAATTCTTCCAAATTCAATTTCTTTTCTTTCAAATTCTAAATTCTCAATTTAATCCATAATATTATTCGCATCCTAATTTACACATACACTTACATGCATTCAGTTTCATACATACCAACATTTATCAAAACAATAAGTATATTATCATACATGCAATCATAATTTCAAAGCTATAAACACCACAATCACAAACATAAAATCACCAACAACACAATCACAACTAAAGAAGTAATTGAACAATAAGTGAATAAACCCTTAGGGGTTTTTCACCAGACACAACCATCTCCACACCACCAAAACTTGGTTGGTGAGGTTAAATCTCCCTCTTACCTCTTGAAGAACCTCCAAAGCTCCTTGTATGTCTCCTTCAAGCAAACTCCCTCCACCAAGAGCTTCTTGGAAACCAAAGAAAACATGCAATATTAATACCTAAGGCTCTAAACTAAAATAATCATGGATTAAAATCATGATTAGAACTTTGAAATGAAGAGAAACATGAAGATTAAAGAATCCTACCTTCAAGGCTTCAAACTTGAGCTTTGAAGAACAAGATAAAAAAATAGATGATTTAGGCTTAGGTTTTAACTACCAAAATGTCTTGAAATGAAGTAGGAAAGCAAGAAATAAGATAGTTTAGAATTATAGAAGAGTGATTGATGAAAAGAGGGTGGAAGGCCGTGAGGTTGGAGAAGAAAAGAAGAAAGAAATTTGAGAGCTTTTGCTATTTGGAGAATTTTGAAGAAAGATGAAGACTTTGACTATGCATGGCCGTAAACCATTTTGAGAGAAAATGGAGTGAAGTCTTTGGGTGAGAGAAGATGAATTCGTGAGGATGAAATGGAGAGAAAAGGAAGAAAGATGATGCTCAGGTTCGTGGGATTTGAGAGAAAAGATGAATACTATTTTTGATGTGAGAGAAAATGTAATTTATGAGAGTGAAATTATGAGGCGGTTGCCATGGGATAAGCTTAAATAAAGTTTAGGATTTACATGAAGTAAAATATCTTATTCTGAATGCACGTGGCTGATGTCATTCATTTGACTTTCAAGACTTTTAGATTGTTCAAGAACCTTGTAGAACCTCCTTCAAGCTGCTACGTAGCCGACGTAGAACCCCTCCAAATTGCTGCATGAACGTGAGTTTCCAAGAAAATTTTTGACGAAAAATGACATAACAAAATTCGGTAAGATGGGAGAACATCATTTCCCCAATAATGGGTAAAATCAAGTGTTGTCGGATAAGAACTCTGTCGAATGGTGATTCTGTCAATAGAAAATGAAAGGCTGTCGGATGAGCTTGAAAAGGTCAACAAATATCCTAATTCGTCGAACAGGTGTTGATGTTGGAGAATTCTTCCAATTGTCGAATCGATGAAATATTATATGGTCAGAAGATCAAATTCGATGGATTTTGACATTAGAGAAGTTTTTCTACTGAAATCAGGAATTCTTACTCGACAGTCATTAGCACCATAACTCGACGAACATTATCATTCAAATTCGACGGACATTGGTATCCCCACTCGACGGAAATTGACATTCTAACTCAACGGACATGAGCATCCTCAGTCGACGAAAATTGACATTCTAACTCAACGGACATGAGCATCCTCACTCGACGGATATTAACATTGCCTAAATGGTCTGAATATCAAATTCGACGATAAGTGTTTGTCCAACAATGAGCAACCTTCGACATAAAATAGTGTTCGACAACGAATAGTAGTACTATTTATGATTAGTTAGGTCGATTACATAGCAGTCATCTTCATTTTGATTTGGAGAATCGTCCGACAAGATTGAGGGAAAAGGAGAACCATATTGTTCTTAACTGATTCTTTGCTAACAGAACGTCCATCGCTTTGTCGATCCTGAGGACTTCTCCCATGTTTTGAATAGATGGTCTTCTGTCGGAAAGATGGTCTTGGTCGGAATAGATGGTCTTTGTCGGAAGAGACAGCCATAACAGCCAAAATCTTTGATTTCTGATTCAAGAATTGAGAATCAGTTTCATCCAGTCTTGAGGTATTTTGGGTTTTGTCGAACTACCGATTGATGTTGTCGGGAAAATGCTCTGAAGGTGTCGGATTCAACTCACTATTTAACTTATGCTTGCATTCAGTAATTAAATCCGACGGGATCAAAATGTTAGGAAAATTTCTTCAAGTGTTTGGATCTTGTCCAAATTCTGTCGATGTCAAGACCTTCAAAAATCTTGGATTGTCGAATGAGTTACGTGAGATTGATCTTTTGGATCCCTGTAAGACTTGAGAAAGACCGAGTCTATCGACAGGAGTATATTCATAAAACTGTCGAGCTTTGTTTGTCGGAATAGGCTTGAAATGAAGTCAGTATCGACAATAATCTATTCTCAAAAGAAATTGTCGAATTCAGTTTGTCGAAACAGGTTTTGAAATGAAAACCATTTGAGAAAATGTTGAGGAACTTCTGTCGGATTGGGATTTCCAGAATTTTGGTCGAATTAGAATTCCAGAATTTTGGTCGAATTGGGAATTCCATAATTTTGGTCAGTTGAGTATAATGGCAAATTAAACTATACAGGGTCAAAATAATTCATAGCAATAATGACTATGCATCAAGCAACATATATTTATCAAGTAAAATAGAATTATTTTACGAGATAAATTCTAAAAATTAATAGATTCTTTTCGTGTTACTCGGATTCGGGTTAAGTAAGATCCCCGTCTCTAAATAATCAGACAAGAATTTTCCTACCGAAAATTATTATTTTCTTGACCAGGAGCAAATCACACAGAATAATCACAAATAGTATCGAAATAATCAAATTATTTTTATAATGCACAGAAAACACAAAGTAGTGTAATTCTGTCAGTTCTTGCAACATAGTCTAAAATTTGGGGTGTTACAACTCTCCCCCTCTAAAATAAGTTTCGTCCTCGAAACTTGACACACTTAAAATAAAAACAAATACTACTCTCTTATCTTATCTTCTAATTCCCATGTTGCTTCACGACGTATATTGTTCCAAACCACTGTAACCAATGCGCTTTCTTTTCCTCAAAGTTGCTTTGTCTTTTGATCTTCAATCTTGACTAGAAACGTCTCGTAGGTTGAATTTTCCTTCATTTGTACGATGTCCAACAGAGTATTCGATACGGTCTAATAAACTTCGGAGTGGTTTTCCTCAACTTAATCTCTTGTCATAGGTGTCACACGTAGAGACACATGGTCACCTTCTTCAAATTCAAGCGGTCTTCATCTTTTATCTTCATAACTCTTTTGTCGTGTCTGAATTGTCCTTATTTTGCCTTAGATCGTCTTTACTTTCTCAGTAGTTTGCTGCACAATTTCTGGTCCTACCTCTGTACTTTCAACATCATGATGCTAACACAATGATGTTCTACATAAATCACCCATACAATGCCTCATAGGGTAGGTACCCTATATTCGACGAAAACTATTGTTGTATGTGAATTCTATCAATGGTAGAAATTCACCCCAACAACCCGACTTATTCTAGAACACAAGCTCTCAACAAATCCTTTGAAAATTCTATCTACCGTCTTTTCCTTATATCCTAGCCCTTCTTGATTGTACAGGTACTTCAAACCCTTGAAATTATGGTAGACTTTATAGGAAAGAACATATCTTCAAATTTTCGTGACAAAACAACTATCGCATATTCTAAAATGTAAATCGAATGATTCTTCTCATGTATGTTCCACTGCCTTGAAGTATACGTCACCATCTTTCTATTTTATCTTAACACTCAATCTAAATTCACAAGTTGAACTTCTAACAGAACTTGCATTCGACTAGTTTTACGCATAACTCTTTCTTAATTGAGATACATGAAAGACACTTTAAAAGTGATAGGGAAAAGTAACAAGACTATTCGGTAGGTTACTAGATTAGCCCAACAAGAATTTGAAATGATCTAATAGATTTCGAAATGAACATAGTCCAAAAATTTTAGAAATGAACTTTCTGGATTCAAATTCAAAAATCTCAGGTCAAGGAAACACTAAGGTTACCTTGTATCAATCTAGTAGGATATGGTTGGAAAATAACCAATCCATTTATAAAGTCAGATTCTCAAATAGATGTAATTTTAGATAAACAAATCAAATCAACAGAAAAGATTTGATATTCAATAGGTATAGGATAAAGTTAGAAAACTTGAGTATAAACAACAAGTTTAACAAGAAGAGTAGAAATACTCCGATCACACTATAACGAAGACATGGATAAGTCAAATTGATTTACTCAGTCTATTTGAACAAGAAATAGATAAACCAGATCAACAGAAAAGTTTCAAACTCCAATAATAATAGGGTAGTTTCAGACAGACTCGAGTAGTAATAACAAGTTTAGAAGTTGAAGTAGTATTATGAAAAGAACAAAACACAGATAACCTAAAAAGATTTTACACAGTCACAGATCACAAAAGACTGGATTACCTTACGCATTATACAATACATTTTTAAGATTACCCTCTATGTCACAACTTCCTCGCTCGTTAAGTTTTGTATTTGAACATTCTCACTACACTCTTTGCACTAGCTCTTTCTTCTTCTTCTTCTTGAGATTTTGAAATACGTGCATCACTAATGGAAAGTTCCATCTTCAATTGATCACAATCTTTGTAGAAATGTCCAAGCTTCCCACATTGATAACAAATAACCCTTTTATACTGACAATCTTTGGTAAGATGATTTTTCCCACACTTGAAACATTTCAGTGATGATGCCACAGTCTGACCAAAATCGTTATCACTAGTACTCCCCCTCTTTGCTCGTTGTTGCTTCCCCAATGGTCGTGCATACGACTTTTGCTGAGCACGATCGACTTTACGCTTCCTTCCATCTTGGATTATCGAAGATTCCAAGTTACAGCTTCTCACATCTGATGGCTACTCCAATTCTAGTAAGCTATGAAGTTCGATTATCAGTTCCTGTTGCTGAGTGATCATCCATCTCTGTTGTACTGCTACTTCAATCATCTTTTGCATTACACTTCTAGTTGCGGCTATACGATCTTCATCACGTCTCGCCTCCACATGCTCATGTTCGCTTCGTTCCATTATCTTTCTTCAAAGATAAACAAAATCAAAAACACGTCGAACTAAATGTAATTATTTCACACAACTTCGTCTCCTTTCGGAAACCAAAACATATCTCTGTATTCAGTGTTAGAGATTCACACAACACAAACAGGACAAACCTACCCACAAACCCAAAAGACTCTAACTTGGGCTTTGATACCACCTAATGTAACACCCTCCTTAGGGCGTCACACTTCGTGTTACTCAATTATCATATCACCCCTTCGTTATGAATCATGCTTGTAATATAAATACGAGCTGTAAAATTTCTTGATGATAGTAAGATAAACTTAGCGAAAATTAAAACATTACAGCATCATTACAATAAAATTCTACATTATATATACATAAATCATAGTACTGTCACACTTTAATATTTACAATTTAGACATCTAAAAATATTTACACATTAATTAAATTACATAATGCCCAAGTAACTCTAAACATGCAGAACCCTCAAACGGGTTCTCCTCAGACTCCTCAACAGGGAGGAATCCAACTTGACACAAAATATACAATACTAACCGTACCAGGAGTACAGTAGTAAGCTCCTTATTACTATTTATGTGAGAAATACATTTTCCAGCAAGCTCGACGCACTATGCCTCCGGTTCCCATAAACCTTCCGAAAACTCAGTATCTCCATCTCTTTAAAATTCAACTTCCTTCTCGAAAATCTGATCTTCCTTGCGTTCTCACTCAACGTCTTGCTCAATCTCTTTACAATTATAAATACAATACAGAAATAGACAGACAAAGAGGTGAGATCACCTACGCCAATACCAGTATGGTAGCAATGAAGATAAACACATACAAATTCTCATACCATACATCATACATAATTACAATTATATCATCAATATCATTTATCTAACACACATCATATCTCATATCAACACATCATACATAATTACAATTATGCTACCAACGTCATTTATCATCATAATTCATAATTACGTCCATGTCCTTATCAATATTCACTTATTCAATAATTCAGTTATCAAAATCAATAATTATGAAAATACTCTCAGTATCTCTGTATATGCATCTAGACTCATGTACCTAGACTCAATTTTCCTACTCCATGGAGCTAAAACTCAGGTCGGAAAGAGTGATCGAAAAGAATCATTCGCACAACATGCCTCAGACCACGTGCTCATTCTCTTTGCTCATTTAGCATTTGCACATCTAGCATATGCATCACAGTCTTTATCAGATCTCGATTATGGATAGTGTCTCGGTCCGGATCATCGGTGTGTTGCATCGGTCTAACCTACGGTACAGAAGCTTTATTCTCTGTCCATTGTAGGCAACCCGCACCCCGATGCCCCCAAGGTCAACGAGTGACCTACACTACGCACATCGCACCCACTCAGGAGGTGTGTTCTTTCCTTCTTTCGACAATCAGTCATATTCAGCTCATCGGACTTTTTCAATGCACATTCAAATGCACCTTTCTCAGTTAAATTCATTCTCTCATCTTCTCAATTCAATTTTCTTTATCTCATATTCGGGGTCCTCATATAGGCCCAATAATATTATTACTGTAATTTCATCGCAAAACCATATTTTTTCGCATTTTCTCAAATCACGTATCACTTTTTCATCATTTCTCAATCACGTAAAATACTCTTCACACGTTTTAAATCAAGAATACTAGTTTCCTCAGTTAACACCAAAACTCAACTTCATTTTTCATATTTGCATTATAATCCTCATCCAAATAATATTTTCACAACAGTCCCTCATAAAAGTCACATTTACGAAATAGTCCCTTGAAAAAATTCATATTTTACGAAATCATCCCTCATAAAATTCATATTTACAAAATAGTCCCTCAAAAATTCATATTTACAAAATGGTTTTTCATAAAATTCCTTTTTACGAAATAATCTATTTTACGAAATCATTCCTCATAAAATTCATATTTACAAAATAGTCCCTCAAAAATTCATTTTTACAAAATGGTTTTTCATAAAATTCCTTTTTACGAAATAATCTTTCATAAAATTCATAATTTACAACATAGTTCCTCATAAAAATCCTATTGACGAAATAGTCCTTCATAAAATCACATTTACGAAATAGTTTCTCATACAAATTATATTTATAAAATAGTCCCTCAAAAACCATATTTACTAAATAGTTTCTTATAAAAATCATATTTACAATATAACCATTCAAAAATCAATAATTACAACATGTCCCCATTAAACACAAAAATTATAATATTGCTCCTATAAAATCATAATCTGTCTTGTTTCTCCAAAATCATTTCATCTTGCTGTATTCGATTCTTCCAAATTCAATTTCTTTTCTTTCAAATTCTAAATTCTCAATTTAATCCATCATATTATTCACATCCTAATTTACACATACACTTACATGCATTCAGTTTCATACATACCAACATTTATCAAAACAATAAGTATATTATCATACATGCACTCATAATTTCAAAGCCATAAACACCACAATCACAAACATAAAATCACCAACAACACAATCACAACTAAAGAAGTAATTGAACAATAAGTGAATAAACCCTTAGGGGTTTTTCACCAGACACAACCATCTCCACACCACCAAAACTTGGTTGGTGAGGTTAAATCTCCCTCTTACCTCTTGAAGAACCTCCAAAGCTCCTTGTATGTCTCCTTCAAGCAAACTCCCTCCACCAAGAGCTTCTTGGAAACCAAAGAAAACATGCAATATTAATACCTAAGGCTCTAAACTAAAATAATCATGGATTAAAATCATGATTAGAACTTTGAAATGAAGAGAAACATGAAGATTAAAGAATCCTACCTTCAAGGATTCAAACTTGAGCTTTGAAGAACAAGATAAAAAAATAGATGATTTAGGCTTAGGTTTTAACTACCAAAATGTCTTGAAATGAAGTAGGAAAGCAAGAAATAAGATAGTTTAGAATTATAGAAGAGTGATTGATGAAAAGAAGGTGGAAGGCCGTGAGGTTGGAGAAGAAAAGAAGAAAGAAATTTGAGAGCTTTTGCTATTTGGAGAATTTTGAAGAAAGATGAAGACTTTGACTATGCATGGCCGTAAACCATTTTGAGAGAAAATGGAGTGAAGTCTTTGGGTGAGAGAAGATGAATTTGTGAGGATGAAATGGAAAGAAAAGGAAGAAAGATGATGCTCAGGTTCGTGGGATTTGAGAGAAAAGATGAATACTGTTTTTGATGTGAAAGAAAATGTAATTTATGAGAGTGAAATTATGAGGCGGTTGCCGTGGGATAAGCTTAAATAAAGTTTAGGATTTACATGAAGTAAAATATCTTATTCTGAATGCACGTGGCTGATGTCATTCATTTGACTTTCAAGGCTTTTAGATTGTTCAAGAACCTTGTAGAACCTCCTTCAAGCTGCTACGTAGCCGACGTAGAACCCCTCCAAATTGCTGCATGAACGTGAGTTTCCAAGAAAATTTTTGATGAAAAATGACATAACAAAATTCGGTAAGATGGGAGAACATCATTTCCCCAATAATGGTTAAAATCAAGTGTTGTCGGATGAGAACTCTGTCGAATGGTGATTCTGTCAAAAGAAAATGAAAGGCTGTCGGATGAACTTGAAAAGGTCAACAAATATCCTAATTCGTCGAACAGGTGTTGATGTTGGAGAATTCTTCCAATTATCGAATCGACGAAATATTATATGGTCAGAAGATCAAATTTGACGGATTTTGACATTAGAGAAGTTTTTCTACTGAAATTAGGAATTCTTACTCGACGGTCGTTAGCACCATAACTCGACGAACATTATCATTCAAATTCGATGGACATTGGTATCCCCACTCGACGGAAATTGACATTCTAACTCAACGGACATGAGCATCCTCAGTCGACGAAAATTGACATTCTAACTCAACGGACATGAGCATCCTCACTCGACGGATATTAACATTGCCTAAATGGTCTGAATATCAAATTCGACGATAAGTGTTTGTCCAACAATGAGCAACCTTCGACATAAAATAGTGTTCGACAACGAATAGTAGTACTATTTATAATTAGTTAGGTCGATTACATAGCAGTCATCTTCATTTTGATTTGGAGAATCGTCCGACAAGATTGAGGGAAAAGGAAAACCATATTGTTCTTAACTGATTCTTTGCTAACAGAACGTCCATCGCTTTGTCGATCCTGAGGACTTCTCCCATGTTTTGAATAGATGGTCTTCTGTCGGAAAGATGTTCTTGGTCGGAATAGATGGTCTTTGTCGGAAGAGACAGCCATAACAGCCAAAATCTTTGATTTCTGATTCAAGAATTGAGAATCAGTTTCATCCAGTCTTGAGGTATTTTGGGTTTTGTCGAACTACCGATTGATGTTGTCGGGAAAATGCTCTGAAGGTGTCGGATTCAACTCACTATTTAACTTATGCTTGCATTCAGTAATTAAATCCGACGGGATCAAAATGTTAGGAAAATTTCTTCAAGTGTTTGGATCTTGTCCAAATTCTGTCGATGTCAAGACCTTCAAAAATCTTGGATTGTCGAATGAGTTACGTGAGATTGATCTTTTGGATCCCTGTAAGGCTTGAGAAAGACCGAGTCTATCGACAGGAGTATATTCATAAAACTGTCGAGCTTTGTTTGTCGGAATAGACTTGAAATGAAGTCAGTATCGACAATAATCTATTCTCAAAAGAAATTGTCGAATTCAGTTTGTCGAAACAGGTTTTGAAATGAAAACCATTTGAGAAAATGTTGAGGAACTTCTGTCGGATTGGGATTTCCAGAATTTTGGTCGAATTAGAATTCCAGAATTTTGGTCGAATTGGGAATTCCATAATTTTGGTCGGTTGAGTATAATGGCAAATTAAACTATACCGGGTCAAAATAATTCATAGCAATAACAGCTATGCATCAAGCAACATATATTTATCAGTAAAATAGAATTATTTTACAGATAAATTCTAAAATTTAATAGGTTCTTTTCTGTGTTACTCAGATTCGGATTAAGTAAGATCCCCCGTCTCTAAATAATCAGACAAGAATTTCCCCGGCCCGAAAATTATTATTTTCTTGACCAGGAGCAAATCACACAGAATAATCACAAATAGTATCGAAATAATCAAATTATTTTTATAATGCACAGAAAACACAAAGTAGTGTAATTCTGTCAGTTCTTGCAACATAGTCTAAAATTTGGGGTGTTACAGGACTAGATTCTAAGCCAATAGGAACAAGTCAACGAAAGTGGCTTGACTATTTTACACTAATAAGAAGTGGTCAAATAAAGAGGCAAAGACTTCTTTGTGGACCATTGAATGTAAAGCTTGTTTTAGATGCTTTTGATCATAATCGTTGATCAAATCAATGGTGTGAGAGCAATTCTAATTAAATCACTAAGCAATATCCACTTTATATCAAATCAAGGGCTAGGAATTAAAGTTAAAATCAAAGGTTGAGATTAAGTCAAACATAGTGGCTTGACTTTACTTAGAAGCTAATTAAACTTAATTTAGTTAATCTAATTACCTAAGTAAGCTAATCTAGTTATGGATTAGTTATAATCTAATTATTAATTAGATATCCTAATTTTATTTAGAAGTTATGATATATGCAATTATTTATTAAACTAATTAGTTATGTAATTAGAATGTTAATTAAGTGTTGTTAGAAGACTTAGCCTAATTAATTACCTATTTAATTTGCATACAAATAGACTTTAATTGAAAACAAATTAAACCCTAAACCCATTAGACACCCCACGGCCAAAGGAGGCCAAATTCACCATGTTCTCCATTGTTCTTGAACCATCTCGCATGCACATTAGGTGGCCAAATGGTGACATAAGCCATGTGCTTCAAGTGTGAATACAAATAGATATTTACTATCTAAGTTAAACATTCAATCTCTCTTATACACTCACGGCAGCCCCCCTCCCATTTTACACTCAATATTCACTTTTATACTTATCTAAAAGCTTTGCTTATTTTCTCTCCAAAAATCCCAAGAACTCAAGAACACTTTCCTTCCATTTTTCTCTCTCAAGTTTCGGCCTTCATCCTCAAATCCACCATCAATCTTCTATAATTTTACCTCTTCACATTTCCTAAACCAAAACTATCTCCTAAACACTTTTCCTTTACAAGATTTTGTCAAAAACCTGCTCCTTCTAATTCAAAATCCAAGCTATTGTTTACTTCCTTAAGGGTAAGCTTTTGATTTTATGGTTTAAAATTTAGTTTGTGATTTTCTAAACCATATTTGTTCCATGGTTTTCCATTATGAAGCCTTGTATGTGATTTTACTTATTGTTTAAGAATTTTAGGAATTTATTTTGAAGGCTACACGAAAATCAAAGGAGAGGAGGAGACTAGGAGATCTTTGTCTTCAAGAGGTAAGAGGGAGATTTAATCTCATCAACCTTGTATGGTGATGAGAAAATGGATTGTATGTGTGTGAAGAATCCATAAGGATTCATTTGTGTGGTTGTTTATTGTTTTTCCTATTTGTGGTTGATTTTGTTTGCAAGCATGTTTATAGTTTTTAAAATATATTGCATGTGTTTATAGATGTATGATTATTAATGTAGGATGTGAATAACATGTAAGGATTGCATGAGTGTTCCAAAGAACACAATAGAGGCTCACGGCTCCTCCAATAAAAAGAGAACCAAAATGTTCTCAACCATTTTCTAAAATAATGATTTAATGAATCTAGGTAAAATAATAAATTTGAGAATGATTTAGATTGATTTTGGCCAACGTGCCATTTAATATACAATTAAATTCCAAGGTTATTTTCCAAGGTAGGTTAAGTAACTAATCTACAAAAGAAATTGATTCCAATGAATCTTTGGGAAATAAAATGAATAAACTTAATTTAGAATTCTAAATTGGTAAAATTTATTATAAGTGAGAATTAAAGAGAACGCTTGAAAAATACTAACGTAGAGCTCACTCTCTAAGGTTTGAAGTGCATTAGCAAGTTTCAAGGTGTAATTGTTGGGTAAGGTTAAAATGAACAGTATTTAGAGGAAAACGTCAAAAATATCATATACTAATTTTCTAGGCAAAATGCTGCTGAAATTTACTAAAATCATACAAATAAAATAAAAAGATTCCATAATATATTTATAATGTAAAGAAAATATTATACATAGTTTAAAAATACTAAATAAAGCCTATGCATTGTTAAAATAAAGACTTTAAGCTATATGGTTAAGAAAATGATTTAAAAACATTACGCGATGTTCAAAAATGTCAAAATATATTTATGTGATTTAAAAACGTTTGTAAAAGCAACGCGATTGTGAAAATGTGATAAAATTTCTTCCCGACTAAATGGAACAGTGAGTTTTACTGTCGGGCCCGGACATGTTGTGAGATAGTACTGTCAAGTGGTGGACCTGGACATGTTGTGAGATAGTACTGTCAAGTGGACACACACTATATTTTAGAACATTGAGATTGAGAGTATTTTCGTAAATATGGTAATATATTGAGACTAAGGGTATTTTGGTAATTATTGATCATGCTTAGAGAGTTGTGTCAATTTGGTTGATAATTGGCGATTGAATTGATGAGACGAATTACACCGTGTTGTGGGTGTGATAGGCGTAGTGTGATTCATTATTTGAACTTGGAGGCGTTAGTGTGCGGGGAATTCCATATGTGGACAGTTGGTAGTGCCTATGGGCCGTGGTAACGGGTAACACACTAATGATCTCGACAAGCACTATTCTTAATCGAGATCTTGGGGAGACTATTTAGTACAATGCCTGTAGTGCATGATGTATTGGACTGTGTACTACTACACGATGTTTTGGACTGTGGACTATAGACACAACGTTGGACAACGTAATAGTTTGGTTAGGCAGCCTGGGGTACTGATAGTTCTCTTCGGATCATTCTCTCTGATATCTGTGTTTAGATCCATGGAGTAGGAACGAGTCAGTGTATGTTAGCATTCATGATCTGCATTTTAATGTTTACTATAGTCTGTGTTTGAATGTATGATGTATTAAATTGATATTCTGTATATGATATGATGGTATGTAATTATTGTGATATTTGTTTGTATTATCGTTTTCTTTATTGCCATGCTGGTAATGATGTAGATTGTCTCACCTCTTTACTATATTATTCTGTCTATTTTTATTTTATGTTTATATCTTCGAAGACTACAATGGAGGCAAGGAGAGGTCAATTAGGTTTCTTTAGACTACAGTTTCTCGAAGGCGCTGAGGCTTAGTATGTCCATTGGGACACAGGACACATAGAATATAGTGGTGACATTACTTTATCAGTAAGTAGGACTCGACATGGGATCGTTACTTCATTTTATATGGTTGCTTTCGTACAGGTTATTTTACCTATTAGGGAGTTGTGGAATGAATTTCACCACACTCCTAGAGAGAACTTCGATATATTTTTGGGTCGAATTTCTATCGGTCAAGACATTCCCGACTAGGGAATTTGTCTTCTGATAAGGGCACATGTCTTAGGTGTTATGTTTTAGTATTATACTGACTTTTTACTGCTTTATTAAATATTTGTAGTTGCAAATTAATTATATACTTCAGACAAAAATCATATGTATATTATGGTGTGTGATGATGTTTTATCTTATTTTGTGTTCCGTGTTATTTTATCTAACGTTATAAGTATAAAAAGGAGAAAATTTTACCACTAATATTATTTATGTACCAAACATTTTACAACTTGGGTAAGAATTTTATTTGATTTTATTTTCTTGCATTAAAAATGTGACATCCCCCACAAGGGTGTTATAGTGGACGGTCTTTCCCATTGTAAATCTACCTATACTTTACTTCTCTTGATATCACGTGTCCTAGAAACTGCATCTCTTTTATCCAAAATTCACATTTAGACAATTTAGCAAACAATTTCTATTCTTTCATAATTTTTAGAACCAACCTAAGATGTTCTTCATGTTCCTCTGCTGTCTTTGAATAAATGAGGATATCATCTATAAAGACAACAACAAATTTATCCCAGTATGGTCTAAAAATCTTATTCATATAATCCATAAATATCGATGGTGCATTTGTTAAACCAAAAGAAATTACAAGATATTCGTAATGTCTATATCTGGTTTGAAAGGCAGTCTTAGGGATATCTTCTTCTCTAACTTGGATTTGATGGTATCCCGATCTTAAATCAATCTTTGAAAACATAGTTGCACCCCTCAACTGATCCATCAAATCATCAATCCTAGGTAATGAGTATTTATTCTTAATACTGACTTTATTCAGTTGCCTATAGTCTATACATAATCTCATACTACCATCTTTCTTTTTCACCAGGAGCACTGGAGCTCCCTAAGGTGAGACACTAAGTCTAATGAATTTCTTGTCTAACAACTCTTCAATTTGTTTTTTCAACTCAGTCAACTCTAGAGGGGACATTCTATAATGTGCTATAGAAATAGGCCCAGTTCCTGGCACTAAATCTATGGTAAATTCTATCTCCCTCTTAGGTGGTAATTCACTAATCTCATCTAGGAACACTTCTAGGTATTCCCGCACCATGGGTATACTTTCTAGACTTTAAACTCTTCCAAAATTCAAAAAAAAAGGAGAACATAGCCTTGAGCCCCTTCTACAAGGTGGTTGATGACTTGACTAGCATTCAAGTATATGGATTCAGATGAAAAGTTTATGGAAGAGGTATCAGACAAGAATACTAGAGTTTTATCCAAACAGTTTAAAACAATATGGTTTGCTGACAGGTTGTCCATGCCCAAAATGATATCTATGTCATCAAGGGGTTGACATATAAGATTTACAAAGAAATTTTTGTTTTTAATAGTTACACAACAGTTCAAACATACTTTGGAAGTTAACACTAGTTTTCCTGTAGGGGTAGAAACTGTTAGATTATAAGGTAAGTCTGAAACAAGTAAATCCAACATCCTTATATAATCATAAGAAATAAAGGAGTGGGATGCTCCTGAATCATATAACACAAATAAAAGATAACCTTTAACTATGCACTTACCCTGAATCAGATCAGAAGATTAAGCTGCTTCCTTACCACTCAAAGTGAAAACCCATCCTCTAGTTTGAGGTCTAGGAGGAGGAGGTGCAATTGGCTTCTATAGGCAACTTCTTGCATAATGACCCTTTGGTCTACATGTATAACATTTTGCCTGATCCGTCTAATAGGGTTTATTTCCATGACGCTTGCCATATTTTGGACAGGTCTGTCCATAAGGTTCTGTTTGAGTCTGTTTTCCTTTCTCTTGTTGATTCTTTGGCTGCTGAACATTCTTTTTAAACTTATCATTTCCCCTTTTTCTCTTCTGAAATCCTTGCTGTCTATACTCTTGTTGTGGCTTCAGACCATCCAACTCTATGATCCGACATTTGTTCACCAGAGTATGAAAGTATCTAATCTCCAAGGGTCTCACCATTCTCCTTTTTTCATCTTTCAACCCATCCTTGAACTTGATGCATTTCCAGCTCTCATTCAGATTATACTATAAGTAAGAAGAAAACTTTGATAGTTCTTCAAACCTTCCACATATTGGCCCACTGACATATTCCCCTGCTCCAATTTTAAAAATTCTGACTCTTTAGCTTCTTGAAAATTCCTTAGAAAGTATTTATCCAAAAAGGTCATCCTAAATACTTCCCAGGTTATTTGAATACCAACTACTTCCTTTAATCTTCTAGCATCATTCCACCAATATTCAGTTTCCCCTATTAAAATGTAGGAAGCAAAAGATACCTTTTGATCACCCCTATACCTCATTACAGCAAAAATATTCCCCAACTCCCTTAACCATTCCTCTGCTTTTGTTAGATCATATTCGCCTTGGAATGATGGAGGGTTAGCCTTCCTAAACTCAAACAAATCATGAAAATCTTGATTTCCCACCAATGTCACATTATTCATAAATGCTAGTTGTGCATTAGCTCGTATTTCCTCTAATATTTTGTTAGTCATGGCTGCTTGCTCTCTAACTGTAGCAGCTATATCTCTGAAAGCATCAGACATGTCTGGTGTATTACCTCTATCTCTAGTTGGGGCTCTATTATTCCGGGTACGCTTGGTTGATGCCATAATTACCTGTACACATAGAACAATAAATATTGAGTTGATCAAGCTCAATATTATATAATAGTGCGACAATAATCATTAACATTCTAACTCAAGGCCTTTATGTAATTCTACTTATACATCTCATTATCAAGATAATAAAAATGCATAACATCATGCTTAAAGCATAGCTAGTGCAACATCCCAATACTGAGAACTTGATATATCTACCATATATAAGGCGCACAGTACTAGCAATGCTACTTCTTACTTAAAACAACAAACTAAACTCATATCATTCATTCATACAAATAAATATGGAGAGCCTGAACAACAAAAAGTTATATACATACATCATAGGCTCACAAAGGCATATTGTGATAACATTTTGTAACCTCAAAGCAGTGTAAAATAAATATACAACAAATTTATTACAAGAAACAAAATAAACTACGCTAGTTCTTCTATTTCTTCTACTTCCTTTCGCTTGTACCTAGATTTACATGGCAACAGACGGGGTGAGAAATAACCAATTTCTTAGTATAAGAAAAATACCAGCGTTTAATCATTCACAACAAATAAACCACACTATACACATAAGACTATGCCTGCAATAGATAAATGAGCCACTGCTCAACACTATTAGAATATACATACTATTCTATGTAACATTCACTAGGCAAGCTATAACCTTCACTCACATTAAGATCGAACAATCAATTATATCAAACAACCACCCACACAATCATAAGATATCATCGAGCAAGCAAGACAACCGCTCATACAATTGTCAATAAATGCAATGCTTTATGTTATGATGTATGGTTATGCTTACGTGATGTCCTAAAAATATGATTATGTAATGCATATGCAGATTTTAGTTTTAGAAAACACATGCCACTTACTTATTTCCCATGAACAACATTCCCTTGTATATACTAAGCAAGATAGGCCTGAGAGCCTATACACTACTTAGTAATAGGTGTATACTTTCCCCTCACCAACATAAGAGTAGTACTATCACCCCCATACCAGTAACCCTGACCATAATAGCATTACATGCTATAAGAATCTTGATCCAACACCTTGTTCTCTAGCCAAATGGTTGTACACACCATATAAGGTTATAATACATTGGAAATAGTAATCAACAAGTTTGAAATTAAAACATGCAATGTTTTTTTCAAATCCATACATTAATCACTAGGTCCTTCCTAACCAAGTGACAAAGGAAAACTAGTAAACCTATAAACAAAGCTCACTTATCACATAAGTTGTAAAGTCATGTTTCTAGTACTTCCTATATCTCAACCTTGTCTCACAAGGAAGTAAATGTCATCTATGCGTCTCCAGCTCTACTTTCTATACAAAGGAGCAACCTATGTATGATAACAAATACAACTAGCTAAGTAAACTTAGCATACAACACCTAGTACCTTACTTCATCACTTCACAAGTGATTCTCAATGCAACCTCATGTTGCTCAAGGTGTTAGGTATTTACCTATGGCATTCTACATCTCAAAGGATACCTAAGGTTCCTCATATCCTTATATTCACTAAGTGGTTATTCCCTCTAAGAAATACCCCTAATTGTGTCTCAACACTAATACTCTTGCATCTAGAACCTCATATTATCACTTCACAAGTAATTTCAAAGTGAAACTCATGTTGAACAAGGTTCTAAACACTACCTTATTACATTCCATCACACTTGGATGCTAAAGGTTCTCAAGACTACCCTATGGCATTTCACCACACAATGGAAGCCTAAGGTTTCCCAACACAATATCCCTTGACACTCCACCTCACTTTGGGTGTCTAGGGTCCCTCAATTCTATCCTAAGGCAATTCCCACACTTTGAATGCCTAAAGGTTCTCTAACCTCACCTTAAGGTAAATCACCTCACTTGGGTACCTATAGGTTTTCCAACTTCTCACATATACAAGGTGGTAATTTCCTTCATAAAATACCTTTATTAGTGCCTCATCACACTTAAAAGGCATACATGAATAAT
This sequence comes from Ormosia semicastrata, assembly GCA_029884595.1. NCBI lineage: Eukaryota > Viridiplantae > Streptophyta > Magnoliopsida > Fabales > Fabaceae > Ormosia > Ormosia semicastrata. The sequence goes on from JAQQTO010000060.1 coordinate 48,678,583, forward strand.
CCTAACACTTAGGGAAGTCCAAAACATCAAGAATACAATTCTTGAACAATTTTGAAACTCATACCTAGGCATGACTTTCCCATGCCTAGGCATGGCTGTCTCACACCTAGGCATGGAATTGCCATGCCTAGGCTTAGCACTCTCTATTTGGTCTAGACTGAAATCTAATTAGTCTATGCCTAGGGGTGATCACACTGCGCCTAAGCATGACGAATTCTGCAGAAAAATATGCAAAACCGAGCCACTATTCCATTGGCCCTAAATCAGATCCCACTCATACCAACTTGGATTTTAAGTGTTTACTAACTCTAATCATGGTCTCTAAACATGATAGAATCATTAAACACTAACTCAACTCATCAATCTTGAATTTAAACTTAATCAAGCCAAGAAAACATCCAAAAATGTAAAAGCTCATCAAAGAGGCCTATGAACATCCACTAAGCTAAACCTGCTACCATGGTCTCCAGTGAGTTGAAAATGCTCTAACTCAACACTTGGGATTAAGAACCAAGTTAAGAATAATGATTTGGCTCACCAAACTACAAATTCCATCCATGAACCCTAACTCCATACAAAATGAACAAAAGAGAAAAGATAGATAGAAACCCCCTACCTTTTTCAGCTGAGATGGAGATTCAAGGCTCACTCTTTGATCTTGATTTTCCCCATTCCTTCTCTTCCTCTTCAGTTTCTCTCCTTTCCTTTCCTCTTTGTTCCTCTTTCAATTTTTTGTTTTTGTCCTCTACTAGCCAGCTGTGGGAAAGGATAAGAATGGGATGAGAAATATCTCATATTAACCTTCAAAGTCAAAGGCAGAAAGTGTGAAGCACCCGTGAGACATTTGGTCACTTAAGTGACCAAATTGTAACTTCTGATTTGCTAAGAACAATTAGATTTCTTCTAAACAAGTTTTCTAACTTCTAACAAGTTTAAAATAAATCCTAAGATTCACAAAAAATCTTGTTTCACCATTTCCCTATTTTTTCATATCAGCTGCTAGTCAATCTAGTATTAAAACACACAACCAGCATGCTTAAAAATACCAAACTAACTCTGATTATCCTCAAAATTTAACTATAGCACAATTCACACATTTGTGACCTAGAAACACACTTTTCACATTTATTTCCACTAACTAAGTAGTTTAAGCCAATTATGGGGCTAATAACAGCTATTTCTCACACATAATGTTACAGCAAAGTGACTAAATATACTCAGTAAGCCACAAAATTCAACAGACATGTTAAGCAAATAGTAGGCTACCTCTGTAACCATTTACAAATCTAACATGTTTTTTAGGGTGTTACATTACTCCCCTCCATTTTGGGAATTTTGTCTCCAAAATTTAGTTTACCACATATCAGATACGATATCATACTCGAAAGAATCTCACATTTCCTTAGAGATACCTTACTAAAATTAAGCACAAACCAACAACTCAACTTATACAAAACCTATAAGAATATCCTAATAAGTTTGTAACTAATGGCACACACACAAAAGGATAACTTGCACAGGATCGAAAGATTGAGCCTCCTCTATTCTGACTAGAGTATACACCCTTCCTAGAGCTCGCAGCCTTGGGTTGGGCATAACTCCCTGCCTCTCTGGACACCCCCTAGCATAATGCCCTGATTGACTACACACAAAACACACAACACAAGGTCTATCGCCATGTAGCCTTCCACACACAAGGCACTCAGGCTCTAAGGTTTCTACCTAAACTTGCTCATCTTCATCGTCTTCATCACCTTGTGAAGAACTGGATGTAGAAACACTTTTTTTAGACTCAACTTGTGGGTCACTGGGTGTAGAAACACATTCCTTATACTCATCACCCATCCTTTTCATCTTTTGAAGGTCCTATAATCTTCGCTCCTCTTGAGACTTACCATCATGACCCTCAACAATTCTATATTTGTTCACCAAAGCTACAAAGTCCCAAATCTCAAAAGGTTGGATCACCCTCTGAATGTCTTTCCTTAATCCTTCCTTAAATTTAACATACTTCCAACTCTAACTTGGGTTAAGTCTGATACAGGATGAGAACTTTGACAATTCATTGAACTTGGCCACATATTGACTAATAGACATCTCGTCTTGCTCCAACCTTTGAAATTCCATTTCCTTTGCATTCCGCTGATTTTGTGGAAAATACGTCTCCAGAAATGAATTCTTGAAGATCTCCTACGTGACAAGAGTCCCCAATGCCTCGAAAGACCTCTTCATGTCCATCCACCAATCCTCTGCTTCTCCCTCCAACATATAAAAAGTAAAAAGCACTCGCTGCCTATTCGAGCAAGTCATAATAGTGAAGATCTTCTCCATCTCCTTTAGCCAACTTTCAGCTTTTACTGGGTCATACTCCCCATTGAAGGACGATGGATGAGTCTCCCTAAACTCCAAGAGGTCTTGGAAATCCTAATTTCTCCCCACAAGAACCTCTTGGTTTGGTTGCCCCGATTGATGTGGTGGTGGTGTAGGCTGTTGACACTGGGTCCCACTTATCCTCTCAAACATCCTTCTAGTCGCAATTGTTTACTCTCTGATAGCCCTAGCAGTAGCAGCTGTTTGCTCCCGTATGACATCCGCCATAGTCGTAAAGGCTCCAACCATGTCCGGACCTTTGTTAGCTAAGTTCCTATTCTCGTAGGACCACCTCAGAGATGCCATAGTTTCCTATACACATAGAATAATATATATTGAACCGATGAGTCTCAATGTGATGTAATCGTGCAACAGTAGCTAAAAACAGTCATACCAAAGGCAAGTCATGTAGTTCTATCAAAATATCTCACGCAAGAGACAAAGAATGCTCAACAACACACATAGGAACTCCTAAACATGCCTAAGCATAGTCAGTCCATACCTCGGCTCAATAGGACGAACGACTCTAATACCATAATAGAATATCCAAATGTTGAGAACCTGATATATCTACTATATATATGGCGCACAGTACTAGCAATGCTACTTCTTACTGAAAACAATAAACTAAACTCATATCATTCATTCAAAAAATAAATAAGAAGATTCTAAACAACAAAAAGTTATATACATACATCATAGCCTCACAAAGGCTTACTATGATACATAACATTTTGTAACCTCAAAGCAGATTAAAATAAATATACAAAATATTTACCACAAGAAACAAAATAAACTATACTAGTTCTTCTATTTCTTCTACTTCCCTTTGTGTGTACCTAGATTTACATGGCAACACACGAGGTGAGAAATCACTAATTTCTCAGTATAAGTAACCAATACAAGAGTTTAATCATTCACAATGAATAAACCACACTATAAACATAAAACTATGCCTGCAACAGATAAATCAGCCACTGCTCAACACTATTAGAATATATATACTACTTTATGTAACATTCACCAGGCAAGTTATAACCTTCACTCACATTAAGATCAAACAATCAATGATATCAAACAACCAACCATACAATCATAAGATATCATCTAGCAAGTAAGAAAACCACCTATACAGTTGTCAACAAATACAATGCTTTATGTTATGATGTATGGTTATGCTCATGCAATGTCCTAAAAATATGATTATGCAATGCTTATGTAGATTCTAGTTTTAGAAAACACATGCCACTTACTTATTTCCCATGAACCATATTCCCTTGTATATACTAAGCAAAATAGGCCTAAGAGCCTATACACTACTTAGTAATAGGTGTATACTTTCCACTCACTAATGTAAGAGTACTACTATTACTCCCATACCAGTAACCCTGACCATAAAAGCATTACATGCTATGAGAATCTAGATCCAACACCTTGTTCTCTGGCCAAATGGTTGTACACACTATATAAGGTTACAATACATAGGAACTAGCAATTAACAAGTTTGAAATTAAAACATGCAATGTCTTTTACAAATCCATACATTAATCACTAGGTCCTTGCAAACCAAATGATAAAGGAAAACTAGCAAACCTACTAACCAAGCTCACTTATCACATAAGGAGCAAAGTCACATTTCTAGTACTTCCTATATCTCAACCTTGTCTCACAAGGAAGTAAATGTTATCCATGCATCTCCAGCTCTACTTTCTACTCAAATGAGCAACCTGTGTATCATAACAAATACAACTAGCCAAGTAAACTTAGCATACAACACCTAGTACCTTACTTCATCACTTCACAAGTAATTCTCAATGCAGCCTCATGTTGCTCAAGGTGTTAGGTATTTACCTATGGCATTCTGCATCTCAAAGGATGCCTAAGGTTTCTCATATCCTTATATTCACTAAGTGGTTATTCCTTCCAAGAAATACCTTTAATTGTGCCTAAACACTAATACTCTTACATCTAGAACCTTATACTATCACTTCATAAGTAATTTTGAAGTCAGCCTCTTGTTGAACAAGGTTCTAAACACTACCTTATTGCATTCCATCACACTTGGATGTTAAAGGTTCTCAAGACTACCCTATGGCATTCCACCACACAATGGAAGCCTAAGGTTTCCCAACACAATACTCCTTGACACTCCACCTCACTTCGAGTGTCTAGGGTCCCTCAATTCTATCCTAAGGTAATTCCCACACTTTGAATGCCTAAAGGTTCTCCAACTTCATCCTAAGGCAAATCCCCTCATTTGGGAGCCTATAGGTTTTCCAACTTCTCACATATACAAGGTGGTAATTTCCTTCATGAAATACCCTCATTAGTGCCTCATCACACTTAAAAAGGCATATATGAGTGATCCCAATACTTAGGGAGGTCCAAAACATCAAGAATACAATTCTTGAAAAATTCTGGAATTCACGCCTAGGCACGACTTTTCCACGCCTAGGCATAGTTATCTCACGCCTAGGCATGGAATCACCACGCCTAGGCGTGGCACTCTCTGTCTGGTCTGGACCGAAATCTAATTAGTCCTCGCCTAGGCATGATCACACTGTGCCTAGGCGTGACTAATTCTGCAAAAAATCATGCAGAACCGAGCCACAGTTTCATTGGCCCTAAATCTGCTCCTAATCATACAAACTTGGATTTTAAGTGTTTTCTAACAATAATCATGGCCTTTAAACATGTTAGAATCATTAAACACTAACACAACTCAATAATCATGGATTTAAACTTAATCAAGCCAAGAAAACATCCAAAAACCTAAAAGCACATCAAAGAGGCCTATGGATATTCACCAAGCTAAACCAGTTATCATGGTCTCCAATGAGTTGAAAATGCTCTAACTCAACTCTTAGGGTCAAGAACCATGTTAAGAACAAATATTTGGCTCACCAAACCACAAATTCCATCCATGAACCCTAACTCCATACAAAATGAACAAAAGAGAAAAGATGGATAGAAACCCCCTACCTTTTTCAGTTGAGATGGAGATTCAAGACTCACTCTTTGATCTTGATCTTCCACTTTCCTTCTCTTCCTCTTCACTTTCTCTCCTTTCCTTACCTCTTTGTTGCTATTTCTCTTTTCTGTTATACTCCTCTGCTAGCCAGCCGTGGGAAAGGATGAGAACTGGATGAGAAATATCTCATTTTAGCCTTAAAAGTCAAAGGCTGAAAGTGTGAAGCAGCCGTGAGACATTTGGTCACTTCAGTGACCAAATTGTAACTCCCGATCTGTTAAGAACACTTAGATTTCTCCAAAATAAGTTTTATAAATTCCAACAAGTTTAAAATTAATCTTAAGATTCATCAAAAATCTTGTTTCGTAATTTCCCTTTTTTTCTATATCAACTGCTAGTTAATCCAGTATTAAAACACTCAACTAGTATGCTTAAAAATACCAAACTAACTTTGATTACCCTAAAAAATTAACTATAGCACAGTTCACACATTTGTGACCTAGAAACAAACTTCCCATGTTTATTTCCACTAACTAAGCAGTTTAAGCCAATTCTGGGGCTAATAACAGTTATTTCTCACACGTAGTGTTACAACAAAGTGACTAAACTTTCTCATAAAGTCACAAAATCCAACAGACATGTTAAGCAAGTATTAGGCTACCTTTGTAACCATTTACAATTCTAACATGTTTTCTAGGGTGTTACAGCTAGTTCATACCCTAGCTCAACAGGATGAACTGCTCTAATACCAAAATGTAACGCCCTTACTACTAACACTAATAATGTTTCCGAAACTACATAATAATATTTAGTAATAAGCACATCACTTAAAATTTAATTTCAATAACTCAAATATACATCACTGAGTTATACAAAAATATAAGCTTGGAAGGGTGAAATAATATACATATACTATAAGAGGTCTTTATACAAGAGTGTACATCATAAACAAATAAAACATCAAGTGCCTTCAAGGAAATATTTATACATTTCTCATACAAAATAATCTCTACATAAACTATTATTCCTGTCATTTTCTTCATGCAGCATAACCCAAACCTGAAAATGCTATGGAAATAGAAGAAAGACAAGGGTGAAAACTTAAAGAATCCTTAGTAATACTTTTAAAACTCATGTCATCACAACATTTTCAATTGTTTCAGGGAAAAATTCATTATTATTACAATTCGAATTATACATATATTAGAAAGGTGGCAAATGGCTAAATCATATCCTTTCTCTTCCTAAAACGAATTTCAATTATTAACATTTCTAGAAAATAGTTAATTACCAAAAATCTTAAAGTATTTTCGTAAATACTTGCAATAGAAATTCAAATCAATACTAAATTCTCAATTCATATTCGTATTCTTATATATGATAGTCAAATACAAATCCATTTTGATGCTCAAATACATATTCGTTCGTTCCCACAGAACCCATATCTACGTACCATAATAGATAGGAGCCACCATATATAGGTCGAGTTCTATATACTCATGGCATGGAGTGAATTAGGGCCTCACACTACCACTAATATTCTATGTGTAACACCCTAATACCAGTATCTCAATATATGTTGCATACAAAGAGATACCTAGCATTACAATGTCGCTACATACATACTAATCTGATACATATATCCATAATGTTCATTGGAAACATTACAGAGTGCCTTATGAAATGCGAAAAACACAACATTTTTAACATAATGCATCTATATATATATATATATATATCATTAGCTTCCCTTGGGACATGAAGTAATACATAACTATTTACATTCCAAAAGAAGTACAACAAGATACTACATTTGCAACATAATCTATAAAGCTAATCTACTCATTAGCTTCCTTTTTCATCTTATTCTTTGAAGAACCTTCACCTAGAATTACATGATAACACAACAAGGTGAGAAACAACATTTCTTAGTATGAGTAATCAAAACTAGTCATACATAACATAATAACATAGTCTTAACAATTAAGAATAAGATAAGTTACATTCTTTACAAGGTCTAACTTTAATAACTAGATAAACCAAGTTAAACATTTATACATTCATTCTTACATACTTAGCTCATTTAAGGCCTAGGCATGTTTTACTAGAAATATTGACTTCTCATGTTTACCCCTTTATAGATAGAAAAACTGAAATTTCCACACTACATGCAACTCTAGCACTTAGTTAGGAATACTTGTCCCCTTAAGAACTTTTGACTCCCTTCCTTTTGGCAAAATGACCTGACGTCATATAAGTCACATTCACAAGTAAATAATGTCAACTTATCCTAGTTTACTTATATCTAACACCCCTCATCATCACATCTCTAGTAAAGCTAAGTAATAATAAGTTACCATAGGTGATAGACACTTATCTATAGCAAACCCTTACTTTTGGTTGCCTAAAACTTATGCATAACTTATACGTACCAAAGATCATCCTCTCATTGATTTACCTCTAGTAGTATATCAATCATACCCTAAGACATCCATTGTTCTTAGATGACCAAAGGCTTAAACTTTCTCATCTATGCTAGGTGATAATTTCTTAATAGAAAATATCCTTATTTGTGTCTTAACACATTTTAGGAAACATATATAAATGATCCCAACTAGTCAAGAACTTGAAAATATCATAAATGACATTTTTGGAGTTTCAGGGCCTCATGCCATGACACAACTTGGGCACGCCGCGGTGCCCTATGTAACACCCTCCTTCGGGTATTACATTTCAGACTAAAACATTCTAAAACAAAAACCCAAGTTATAATTAATTATTATATTATAAATTACGAGTTATAAAATTCTTTTTCGTTGATCACACAATCTTAACAGAACATCAAATTATAGAAACACAAGACATAAAAACTAAAATAATATACATCTCATACACATAATATAGATTAGTAACAACTTAGATACATAAAGCTAACGTACTCTAAATAATATGTATAACTACCATATCAAAACTGAACCCAATCCTAGTCCAAAAACTTGAAGAGTAGGGTCCTGAACTCGATCTTCCTCTTGATCCTCTTTGATATACCTAACGGACAAATTCCCCAGTCGGGGCATATCACTATGGACGGGAGTCCAAGCAGTCGACTCTTCGGAATCTTCCCTAGATGTGTTATGAAGATTACCCTATAACTCTCCAACAGACATACAAAACTCCAAGTAAGCAGTAGCATCCACAGAAAGTGTAGCAACCCCATGTCGGGTCCTACTCCAAAGCAAGGTAACATCTCCAACATACTGAATGAGCCTTGTGGCCCAATGGATGCGCCACACTTCGATGCCCCCATGAAATTGTAGTCTAACAAAACCTTAAAGATCTCGCCGTGTTGTCATCACAGTCTTCTCAAAACATAAATATAGAACAGAACAAACAAAACAATACAATAAAGAGGTGTCCCCTACATCAATACCATCATGGCAGCATAGAAACAATAATGACAATAATGTCATTCATATACAGCAATATCACAGAACAACAGGTATAATCATGTTATCAACTAACAGATAATTTTAACGATATATATCACATTATATGAATACTGACCATACCACAAAAATAAGTATACTAACTATGCCATAACAATATGTACACTGACTATGCACATGCATAATATGTATACTGACCATTCTTATGCACAATGTACCCATTTCCTACTCCATGGAGCTAAACGCAATTTCGGAGAGAATGATCCAGAAGATATGTTTGTACGTCATCTGCCTCAATTCAAGTGCTATAATTTTTCTCAGTGTACACATCATGACTTGTACAAGACATTCTACGCCAGATCGGGAATAGGAATAGTGTCTCGTCGAGATCGTCAGTATGTTTGCATCGGTTACCACGGCGCAGTAGTGCTACTAACTGACCATATGTGGAATTCCACGCCCCGACGCCTCCAAGATCATTCATAGACCTTCACTACGCAATTCGCACCCGCACGAAGGTGTAATTCATCTTCTAGGCAACAAAAGCCTTTATAGATACCATCTATAAAATAATGCATGATCAATGACTCAATGCATATCACAAGCCATTACCAGCTACAACCAAACATTGATATATCTGGGTCCAATACATCGACCTGACAACAAACTGCTGGTTTACATAATCGCATAGCATTTTTTATCACATTTTCACAATCACATAACATTTTTGTTACGTTTTCATATCGCGTAACATTTTTCTAACATTTTCTCAATCGCATAAAGATTTTAAAACGCTTTCTTAATCGCGTAGCTAAAAATCATCATTTTTAAATTGCGTAAGAGTTTCTTTACATATTTTCAATCCCGTAAAATATTTTCTTAATATTCCAAGCTCAATTTAAAACTTTTCTCATAGTTTATAAAAATTAGACATTAATTCCAACATTTTCTCACTAAACCTCCTTTAATTAATATTTCCAAACGTTTTTCACAAAAACTTATATTATTTAAATTAAATCAAGATATCCCAGAAATCCTTCTTATTAAATACTTTATTTTAAAATCATCATTCTAACTTTATTCCCATACTTAAGGCCGAAAATCACTCTTTGTTCATTACTCTAAATAAAAACTTAAATAAAATATTTTAAATTCCATACTATCCTTAAAAATTATTTCCATTGACATAGCCGAAAATCATTACTTCTTAAATTATAAAATTGTGTTTATCTTCTTTTTACTTATAAATTCTTTAATCCTAATTTAGTCCCCTAATCATCTAAGTAATATTTTCTAACATTCTTTCCAAAACTTACATAATTTTAATTTAATAAAATCTTTTCCATTTACCTTACAAAAATCCTCTTAAATAAAATACTTTGAGTTTGTAAATTACTTCTCCATCCTATTATCAAATACCATGGCTGAAAATCACCTTTTTAATTAATAATAAAATTTATTCATTTTCATTTTTATTTTGTAAACTCTTAATTAAATTTCTTATCACTTAATCCTCTATGTTAACATTTAATAAACCATTTTTGCATTGGATTCCCCTTTGAAGGGCATGAAGGCCGTGAGCCTCTATGGTCATTGGGACCAAAATACTTTTCCTTTCTAGCACAATTTATAATATACAACATACTCTAGTCATCACAAATCTACACTATCAAGTTCATGCATAATATCAAAGAAATAAAATCACATAAAGCATATAAACACAAACCACAAAATTATACAAACATGGTGAATAAATCCTCACATGGATTCATTACCTACAAACAAATTCGTTCCTCACCACCATAGGTGGTTGATGAGGTTAATCTCCCTCTTACCGTGGATGATGCTCCCTATGCTCTTTGTATGCCTTCTTTTAGTAAACTTTCACCACCAAGTAATCTCTTGAGATCAAAACAAACACATAAAAATTAACATCTAGGGCTTGATTATGATGACCATAGATCAAAGTACGGTCTTAGAACTTTGAAAATGAAACAAGAAAAGAAGATCAAAGAACTTCACGTTAAAGCTTTTGAACTTAAACTTGAAAAACAATCTTGAAAATGGTTGAACTAGCTCTTGATCACAACACCAAAGTGTCTTAGAATTGTGTATAGATTCAAGAGATGAGATTATCTTGAATTATAGAAGATTGGATGTTGGTTTTAGGTAGTATGGCCGTGAGCTTTGGAGAGAAAAATGAGAGAGAAGTTTTGGTTCTTGGTTTGTATGAAAAGATGATAAGCTTAACAAAGTGATAGAAAATTTGGTTTTAGCATCTTTGAAGCTTCATGGTCGTGGGCCTTCTAGACATGCAAGGTGGCCAAGTGAGTCACGTTCCATGAGTCACAATGGTGTCATCAAGTTGTCATGTGGTGAGTCACTTAATGAGTCACCTAGGTGAGTCATGGGATAGAAGGTTCTAGACTCATGACTAAGCTCCTCTAAGATATTTACTGGTTGGTTATTAACTAATGGACAAAAGATACTGCTATTTATTACCCAATGGATAATAACTTTATCCAATGGATAATAGAATGGAACAAAAACTCAGATAAAGAAAATTTTCAAAAACTGTTTTCAATTTCGGGTTTAGTAAGCTCCCCCGGCTCCGCATTAACAGTCCAAAACTTTCTGGCCTCGAAAATTTTTATTTTTTCATGCCCCGCCTTCGAACACATAGAAGCTCAAAATAATAATAAAATAATTAAAATAAATCAAATAATTCACAAAAATCACAAAAATTAGAAAAGCACATATAACAAAGAAAGAAAGAAAAATCAGGGTGTTACACCCTAACCTCGAATTTCAATACTGAATGCAGCCTCACTCTCACGCCGCGGTGCCACACACCTTACACCGCGGCGCATATAGCAAAACCAATCTCACGCTGCGGCGTAACTTCTTACGCCGCGATGCGCATAGCAAAAACCAAATTCTGCAGAACTGTGATACTGTTCCATTAGGTATTTTCATGGATTTTAGCAATTCCAAATCAGTTTCTAAGTTATTCTAAGTCCCTAATTTGCTCTTAAACACATAGGAATCATAAATCATCAACTTAAACCTCTTAATTTGGATTATGAATCATTACCCCTTCTTGCTTGACCTAAAACCATTCTTTGTGAATCATGGGCCTTAATGAGATGTTCTAAGCTTCTAGCTTCAACTTATGCTATGAACAAGTCATAAATAACCAAAGAAACACATTCATGCTAGCAAAACATATCAAACACCTCTAGAACTCAATTTGACCTATTAAGCACTAAAGGTGCATCAATGATGAAAAGAGTGAAAAGAGATGAATATGGACATAAAACCCCTACCTTTGGCAACTGGATGAAGAATCAAGCTTGGTTGGATCTTAAGCCTTGACTTTGCCTTTAGCTTTCCTCTTTCTCCCTTCCTCTTCCTTAGTCTTTGCTTCCTCTTATTTCTTTTCTTGTCACACAGTCTCTTCTTCTATTTTTGTGTAGAAAAAGGCTGTGAGTGAGGACTTATAGAAAGAGAACAAAAAACTCATATAGCCCTTAGGCCAAAACTAATAATTCATGATCTGCTAAAAACACTTAGATTTAGCTAATTCAAGATTTTCAACTTCCAACAACTTTAAAATAAATACTAAGATTCATATAAAAATTCGTTTCACCATTATCTGATATTTTCATATTTGCTACTAGTTAATCCAACTATAAATAGACGACCAATATGCCTAAAAATACCAACCTAACTCAGTTTACCTTGAAACTTTAACTGTATCTTGTTTCATACATTTGTGACCTAAAAATAAATTATCCATATTTATTTCCTCCATCTAAGCAATTTATGCTATTATCTAAGTTATTTTAAGCTATTTTTCACACTCTATGTTGCAACAAAATACCTAAACTAACTTAGATTATCACAAAATTAAACATGCATGTTAAGCAAGTCATATGATACCTTTTGATCACATACATAAGTCTAACATATCATTTAGGGTATTACACTATGAGAGAAAGATAATATGTGAGGAAACATAATGAAGAATTTCTAAGAATACAAGATCCCCCTTCCTTACGAAGGATCATCTCCATGATTCTAATGGAATTTTGAATACCCTGCCCCCATATAGGATTAAATCCGAAATCCACTATTCTGAGTGAATTACAAGTTCACATAAAAGAAGGATACTAAGTGGAAAAATCATACTAGGACTAATTACCTTTCTATTCAAGGATAATAGCCAAATTCTCATATTCAATTCAAATTCAAATTCCTTGAGCACTGACAATTCAAATACAAGTTCAAAATGCTATTCTAGCTCAACCATAAAGAAATTAAGGGAACATATTCTTAAATTCACAATTATACAAGCACCTTCTTAAATGACATTGCATGCTACACCATACATGTCATAATACTTGCCTTTGGCAATTCACAACTAATTAATGCACAAGGTTTCATATTTTCTCATATATATAAAGTGGTCATTTCTTCTAGGAAATACCTATACTAGTGTTTCAACATACTTTAAAAGACATACATAAGGGATCCCAACATATATAGTAATCCATTTTATTGAAAAAAAAAATTCTAGCAGATTCTGGTCTAGGCGCCTACTCTCCAACGCCTAGGCGCTGGTATGGCAAAGTGCATACTTTGTTTCTTTGGTCATTGGTGCCTAAGCGCCACTCTTCCAGCACTTGGGCACTGGCAGGGCAGAGAGTATTCTCTGCTTCTGCTACTACTGGCGCTTAAGCGCTCCATAACTTGAGCTTGGGCGCTAAGCACGCGGCAACCAGGAGAACACGATCTAGGCACTGGGCGCTTGGGCGCCCAACTTTTGGCACCTAAGCGCTAGTGTACCGGAATGTTCCCCTATTTTGTTAGTTTCCAAACCAACTTCCAATCATACAAGCATGGATTCTAGGCAGTTTCTAACCTCATAAATGATCCTCATATCATTCAAAAATGTTATGGAACAATCTCAAAACCATTCATATAGTAAAACAACAACCAAAATCAATAAACCATTCATCTAAATCCAAATCCATTTTTCTAAAATACATAGTCATGAAAAGCCTCCAAAAAGTCCATTTTTAATCCAACAAACATATTTCATACATAAAGAGTGTACAAAAATTAAGGGAAACCAAAGAAACAAACACCCCTACCTTATCCTATTTGAATGGCTTTTCCTTTTTCTTTCTTCCTTTTTCCCTTTGGTCTTGATTCTTCAATCGTTATTTCCTCTTTTTCCTTCCCTTTCTTTCCTTCTTTTATTTCTTTTCTTTTGCTATTTTTCAGCACACACGAGGAGAGAGAGAGAGAGAGAGAGAGAGAGAGAGAGACCATAATGAGTGGATGATAAATGCAAAAAAAATTCAACACTTAGATAAGAAGAAAAGGTAGAGGCGGTGGGAAGAGAAAAATAAGAAGAAAAGAATGAAATTGCAGCCTAAAACTTTATATCTCTTAAGAATATCTTTATATTCCTTTTATGAATTTTCTAGCTTAAAAGGTATTATATAAAATTCTAGGATTCCATTTATTTCTCAGTTTCTTCATTCATCAACTTTCCATATACACATTTATCATTTACTAAGCTTCAGTATTCTTTTCTAGGTTCAATTAAACCTATGAAATTGAACTAAGAAGCTTACAAGTGTTCCTTTTAATTTGTTTTCATCACCAAACTAATATTCATCCTTTCTTTAACATTTGCTCAAAGTCTCATAATTTTCTGAGCTACTTTCTTGTATAATTTAGTCTTTAAACACCCACTCAGTGTTATTAAAAATACCAAATTAACTTATTTGATACTTCAAAATTTTCTACAACTTATATTAACTATTTATGATCAAGAAATAAAGTTTTCATATTTATTTCTATCATAGCAGCCATTTAAGCTAAAATATTAGCAATTCTTCATATTCAGTGTTACAGAATTATGCTCAAACTAATCCAAAAGATTACCAAAATTATTAACTAACTTATATCTATAGTATTAAGCTTCTATAACCCTAATTAGAACCATTAGGTTGAGGAGGATGTTACAATAAGCACCTCTACCTTAACTCCTTGAAGATGATAGTAGGCTATAGTGCTTCCGTAGTTGCCTTTCCTTTCCCTTTCCTCTTCATTTCTTCCTTTTCTTCCTTTTTCTCTTCTTCATCTATTTTCCCAACTCCATTAACGTGAGAGTGAGAAAGAGTGTGAAGTGAGAAATTCAAATATGAAGGCTTACCAAGAAGAGAGGGATGGTGGAAAGAAGGAAAACTAAAATATCTAAAGACCTTGGTACTTAACTAGAAATGTTGTATCTCTTAAGGATACTTTAATCTCCCATTACCAACTTTTCTAACTTCCATAGGTGTTATGAAAAATCCTAGGATTCATCTTAATCCTATTCTCATCATTTCATAAACTTCCATATATCTGCCAAGTCAATCTGGTATTAAAACACTCACTCAGTGTACTAAAAAAACCAAAATAACTTAGTTAATTCCCAAAATTAACCACATCACTTTCTATTTACTTGTTACCTGGAAATAAATCCTTCATATTTATTTCCCTCATCTAAGCAGTTAACACTACTTTCTGGGCTATTAACAGTTATTTCTCACATTCAGTGTTATAGTAGAATAACCTAACTATCTTAAACAGATCACCAAAGTTAATAAGTAATTCGTACAAGAGTTACTGAACTCTCATAACCTAATTAAGACTAACTAGTTAGAGAGGATGTTACACACAACACAATCTATCCTAAACAAGGGAGTGAGAAAAACCCCTTAGTATTGTAGAAAAGTGAAAAAAGTACTTTGCCAAGGATGGATATGTGAGGCAAGGAGGTAAGGAAAGCACCTTGTCATGGTAAAGGAGTGAGAAAAACACTTTTCCAACGACAATAAGGTAATGAGAAAAGCTCTCTACCTAGGGCAAAGTAGTGAGGTAAACTCTTTCTCAAGGAATATGAGGAGTGAGAAAAACCCTCTATTAAGGGCAATAGGAGTGAGAAAAACCCTTTGCCAGGCAACGGAGTGAGACAAACACTTTGTCAAGGAAAAAGGATATTATACAATTGTATGGGTAATTGTTTAATATTGACTAGAGATTAGATAAGTATGTACTTTATGGATTAACTATATGAGTATTTTCAATGGTATTGTTTATTGACTCAAGTACCTTTTGCAACCATAAGCAATAGTTGGAAAGTTTATTCCTTGCGAATGGTTATTTATGAATAAATGAACTTACCTCCTTGGGAAGAGAAAGGGACATTTTTTGGCTTATGCTACTTTGCTAGATATTATTGTGAAATATGTTTTTCCCCGAAGCAACTGGACTTATCATGATGTCATATATGTATGTATGTATGTATGTATGTATGTATATGTGTGTATGTGTGCGCGCGCGCGTGTGTGTGTGTGGATATGTTTAAGCTAGAAGTAATATGGCTAATACTATATATACTATAGTATCTGGTATTAGGATGTTACAGATATTATTATGAAATATGTTTTTTTCTGAAGTATTTGGACTTGTCATGACATATATGTATATATATATATATATATATATATATATATATATATATCATGATATCATATATATATATATATATATATATATATATATTATCGAGAATTGTGAATTCTCACCCAGTTTGTTGTTTCCCTGATAAATCCAGGTATTGATCCTTCCTATAGAAAGAAGAAGAAGTGAATAGAACAAATAGTTCTTTTTGTTTGATTTTGGATCAAAGCTTGTATTTTGTTATGCTTTCTTGACTTGTACAAAGTTCATATGTAAATACTATGCCCTTGAGGCTAATGATGTTTATGTATATGTATATAAATTATCCTTTTCATCCCTCATGGCTCTTATAGTAACTTGTACGATTATTATAATTTTTTTTTATAGATATTGTTAGTGTAACGACCTATTTTACTATGTTCTTTATTATATTATTCCTTTTTAGTTTACCGTAACTATTAAAGATCAACAATTTGTAATTATTATGTAAAAGTGATAACATAATCCTTAGAACCAAAGTTAGATAGATTTCATTCCAACGTCAGATGAGGTGGATACATTGTTTCCAAGTAGTTACAGCAAAACAAGTAATGCTGAGGAGGAGGACAAGACGGAAAGTCTCAAACCAACATTTTACAACTTTACCACCCTTGGGATCACCAAGGTGGCAGGATCAACTGGAAGTAAAGAGGTCAGAGATAGTGACTATCCCGTATTCCAGGTGGGTAGACACCTAAACCTGAATGGTGATCTGCCTGACAAACGTGAAGAGCTTAGTGTCTTCATCGTAGTTCCTCCTACCTTCGCCAAGCCAAACAGTAATAGAGCTCGTACTTACTAGTCTGGAATACCATGAAAACATCAAAGGGGGTGAGAATAGAAATTTCTCAGTAGGAAAATAAAAATAGAACTAATGGCATTCCAGGGGAATCGATTTTCGAAAACATTGTTAATAGCAAAGAAAAGATTTTGTACTTGAAATCTCTAATTTCCAAAACGTTTTATTTTATCTTTCAAAAAAATCTCTTCTCTACGTGATGAAATAATATTTAGAGAATAAGAATGATCAAGGAGATATCGTAAGAAAACTAACAACGAAACATTAGAGATTTATATAGTATAACACCAATGACAAATAAGAAGAAATTAAAATACAAGCACATCAAATGTAGTAGAAGAGAAACGTAAGACAAAACAAGGAGTTAGATCATAACTCAAACACCTAAATAGAGCATGATAATATTATCAACATAGAAGACAAAGAAGACTATAAGCAAAGGATATAAGAAAGATACAACACATAAAGATTTAAAGTCTTTTACTCATTACTCCATGGAGTTCTCCACTGGGATAGCAATTTGGACGAGAGTACACATGCGCCCTCTGCATGCTCTCCAATTGCCCATGGAGAAAAAAGGTCTGTCGGACGTAACTCCATTTTTGAAAATGATCTCCATGGAAAAACAAAGTCCTACCCAGACCCATGAAGTCACAATGGCATGTTACTCCCAAAGGGTTTCCATCACCCTCCCAATCTACTCCTCACATATCTTCATGTAACTCATCCCAAGGAACTTTGTTTTAGATTTATCTTATCATAGAATTAAATATTATTCAATGTCTCAAGTTGTTCCAAGGCTCTCGACCATAAGCAAAGGGGAACATATCAATTTAATCCAAGAAAGTGTCCAAGGCTCACAGCCTTCATATCATGTCCAATGTTCATATAAGTCCAAAGTACTCCAAATAAAGCATAGGTAAAATAGTCAAGTCTATACAAGTCCAATAACTCCAAACAAAGCATAGGTAAAATAGTCAAGTCCATATAAGTCCAAAGTACTCCAAACAAAGCATAGGTAAAATAGTCAAATCCATACAAGTCCAAGATTAAGGATTTACATTACTAATCATTAAATCATACTTAAGTGTATCTTCTTTATTAATTCAGCTTAACGTCACTTATTATTTTAGTGTATATTAGTTGACAAAGCAAGAGAACAATATAGGACAGTTTTAGGTTTTCTTTAGAAAATGATTACCTAAGCTTAAGACAAGTTCATATACTTATTCATAGTTCACAATAGGGAGAGAATACAGCACGGTTAGCCATCTAGAACATCTCTAAGTTATTCTAACAAATAAAAATAGAAACTATGTTTAAGAGAAAAGAAGGAGCAGAGGTAGAAAGAAATCTAACTAAAGCTCCAAGTTAAAGAAATGAGTAGAGAAGCTTTAATCCCCTATTTTCCTACCTTGGGTGTCCTTCCAACAAGAGGAAAGGTTGGTCTACTACCTCCAAGGAATCATGATCCAAGTAGAAGAAGATGAAGAGAAATAAAGAAAAAGGAAAGGTAGGTGTAGCTTTGGTTGGCTTATGATTTGGAAAGGGTTCAAAGACAAGAAAAGTGTTGCATAGTAGTTGTAGTAGAAGCTTCAAATCCCTTCGTATACCACCTCCAGTTGTGACCTCCATTCCTCTAGGTAGAAACGTAGGTGCCATGATTCCTAAGGAGACTAGGATAGGCCTAGGTTTGATGATATGGCCATTTGCATGAAGAGCTTTGCATCCAAAGCTTGCTGACTTGAGAGGACGGCATTAAGACATCACAAAATGTCTCTTTAACTTGAAATGAAATGAAGGACGTGAGGTGAAAGGAGAGAGTAGCACGGTAACCTACATCCTTATAGGTTTGAAATGATTTCACTTAGTTTTAAGAGGTGTCATCTTGCATGGGTGACACTTGTCTTAGCACCTTGAATAGATTAGAGAGGTGTCATTTGCATGCTTGAGAATGTGCATTGTAACACCCCAAATTTTAGACTATGTTATAGAACTGACAGAATTACACTGTTTTGTGTTTTCTGTGCAATATAAAAATAATTTGATTATTCCAATACTGTTTTTGATTGTTTTGTGTGATTTGCTCAAGTCAGAAAATAATAATTTTGGTAGGAAAATTCTTATTTTAATTAATTGGAGCTGGGGGATCTTACTAAACCCAATTCTGATTGATATAAATATTAATCTCGTAATTTTTAGAATTTAACTGTGCAATAAAATAATTTTATATTTTTATAATATTATTTTATTCAATAGTACCTACTGTCTCAAAAACAGTAGAAAAATTATTTGTGGACCCAAAAAAGTTCGTGGGGCCCACGTTTAGTGTAGTGATCAAAGCTTGGCTTGATCAGTATAGAAATCTAAACCAATAGAAAATGGTCAAAATAGATGGCTTGACTTTCTAAGCCAATTAGAAAGAGTCAACAAAAGAAGCATTGACTTCTTTGTGAGCCATTGGATTATAAAGCTTACTTTAGAAGCTTTAATCTTAGCCGATTGATCTAATCAATGGTGAGATTAGAATGATAGTTTTATGACCAATTGATATCTACCCTAGATGTGATCTATGGCTAAGGATTAAAGATGAACCAAGGGTTAGGATTAAGTCAACAATTGTAGGCTTGAATTTGGTTAGTAACCTAATTAAGCTTAATTTAACTAATCTAATTACTAAATTAGCAAACTAAGTGAACTAGTTTAATTCTAAATTAATTATAATCTAAATACTAATTAGATATCCTAATATTAATTAAAGGTTATAATATATGCTAATATATATTAAATTAACTAGTTATATGATTGTTATGTTAATTAAAATTGGTTAGGATATTTAACCTAACAAATTCCCTAATTAGTTAGCAAGTAATTAGGACTAATTTGGAAATAATTAAGTCACTAAATGGATGAGGGGCTGCACGAAATTGGGGCTGAAATAAGGAGGCAAGTGGCTTGAATCTACAAGGTTCAAGAACCATCCAACATGACATAAGCCATGTGCACCAAGTGTGAACACTTTAGGATATTTAGCATGCAAATTCATTCACTCAACCTCACCCAAAGCTCATACACGGCAGCTGCACTCATCTTTCCATTTCACTTTCATTTCTTTCACTTATCATAAATCAAAGCATCTATTTTCTCTCAAAAAGCTACCAAGAGCCAAGCAAACTTTTCTTTCTCTTTTTCTCTCTATATTCGGCCATGCACCTTACATATACTACCAAACCTCTATAATTTTTTCCTATCATATTTCCTAAAGCCAAATACCATTCTAAGCATATTTCATTCACAAAGTTTTCCCAAATTCCTACTCTATCTTGCCTAAAATTCCACTTCTTGCTTACTTACTTAAGGGTAAGTTTGGTTTCTATAGTTCAAAACTGAATTTTTAATTTTTTTAACCATGATTGTTCCATGGTTTTTCCATATTGTACCTTGTATGTGTTTTTACTAATTGTTTAAGAATTTTAGGGATTTGTTTGGTGGATAGCACAAATTTGAAGGAAGGAAGGAGAACAAATCGATTAAAATTGTCTACAAGAGGTAAGAGGGAGATTTTACCTCACCAACCATGTTTTGGTGGTGTGGGGATGGTTGTGTACGGTGGAAAAACCCATAAGAGTTCTTCACCGATTGTTTGATGCTATTTGATTGTGTTTGTGTTGTGTATGATTGTGTTTTTGTGCTTGCATGTGTGATATTATGTCTATTGTTTTAATATATATTTGTATGTATGAAATTGTGTGCATGAAAATATATGAGTAAAGTAATATGTGAATAATATGATGAACCGATTTTATGAGAGCTCCAAAAAGCTTGAGGCTTACGGCCATAATAGGCTAGAAAGGACCAAAGTCCTGAAAATGAGAAATTCAATTGAAAATGAAGGATTTAAATGAAAAAGAAATGAATTTGAACAAGTTTGGAGGTTGTGGGAAAATCATCGGATATAATTAAATTGATGAATTAAAATGAGAACTGAGAGATTTAAATGAATTTGGAAAAGTTTGAGTATAGTAAAGTATAATGATTTTGAGAAAATAATTTGATTTAATAAATGAATTATGAAATTTATTTGGGTATCAATACTTGAAGTTTATTGACGTATGGCTCACCCTACGGGTTTAGAGGTGCGTTTGTAAAAATTGAGCTGTAATATATGAAGTAAATGAAAGAAATAACATTTTTGGGGAAAGAATGCAAATACCGATTTTTAGAAGGGCAATATTATAATTTTCATTTTTGAAAAGGGGCAATATTGTAAATATGATTTTAAAAGGGCAATATTATAATTTTTATTTTTAAAAGGGGCAATATTGTAAATACGATTTTTAGAGGGGCAAAATAGTCATTTTCATTTTTATAGGGCCATATTGTAAATAATAATTTTTGAGGGCCCTAAAACGTAAATATTATGTTTTGGAAGGACTATTTTGGAAATATGAATTTTATGAGAGACTATTTTGGAAATATGAATTTTATGAGGGACAATGTCGTAAATATGAAATTTACGAGGACTATTTCGTAAAGGTGAATTTTATGAGGATGTTAGAAAATATTATTTAAATGAGGATTATAAAGCAAATATTAAGTTTTGAGGGATTATTATGCAAATATGAAAAATGAAGTTGAATTTTGGTGTTAAATGAGGAAAATAGTATTTTTGATTTAAAACGTGTGAAAAGTATTTTACGCGATTGAGAAACGATGAAAAATTGATACGTGATTTGAAAATGCGACAGAACTGTTGCGCGACTGAGAAAATGCGAAAAATATGGTTTCGCGATAAAATTACAGTAATGACACTGTTGGGCCTATATGAGGACCCCGAATATGAGACAAATGAAATTGAAAAGATTTGGCCCTTTGGGGTTGGACTTACACTGATATATTCGTGCATTGTATAAAATATAGCTAATAGCTATTAAGACCCTTGTGGTCGAAGAGGGAATGAGAATTGAAAAGTGAGATCTATGATGGATCTTGGGGGCGTCAAGGCGCGGCAGTCGATCCAATGAGCAAAGGCAAATACCTTGTGCCACGTGGCGACTTAGTCCGTTGCAACGCATTGACGATACCCGACAAGAACACGATTCTTTTCGAAGACTGGAGATTGTCTATGGACTAAGACTGGACAATTAACTAGAGCATTCTTCTTGAAATAGTGGAAACCTCCATGGAGTAGAAAATTGAGTCTAAGTGTATATGCAAAGATATTGAGGGTATTATCGTAAATATTATTTATGATAATTGAAATATTGAATAGTTGAATATTGGAAATGTCATGATTGTGATTGTTGGTTATTACTTGTGATATGATGATGATTGATGTGATGACGTAATCATGATTATGTATGATGTGCTGGTATGAGATATTGTATGTGTTTATCTTCATTGCTACCATACTGGTATTGGCGTAGGTGATCTCACCTCTTTGTATGTCTTTTCTATATTGTATTTATAATTTTAAAGACGTTGAGCGAGAACTTGAGCAAGAAGCTGAGGAAGAGCAGATTTCGGTAGAGGACGCTGAGTTTTGAAGTGATGGAGGAGTCTCGTTTCCTTGGGTATATATATGATTGAGTAGACTACATTCTTGGACGTTAGTGTGAATATTAATACTTAGAGTTCCCATTGTCAATTAGACAGTATTGGGAAGTATACTATCGTGCTCCTAGTGCGATTAGTATAGTGTCGTCTATGCGGACACCTGTTCGTAGGACTTCGTGTCAAGTTGGACTTCTATTTTCTGAGGAGTCTGAGGAGGACCCGTCTGAGGGTTCTACTGTGTAGTAATACTTGGGCAGTATGTTAGTTTAAATTAAAGTTTAAATATTTTGAGAGTCTAGTTTGTAAATATTAAAATACGACAGTACTATGACTTGTATATATATGATGTATATTAATTTATGATGTTGTTGTAATGTTTTTATTTTCCGCTAGGTTTATCTTATTATCATCAAGAAATTTTACAACTCGTATTTATATTACAAGCACGATTTTCCAATGAAGGGGTAATTTGGTATTTGAGTAACAAGAAGTGTGATGCCCTAAGGAGGGTGTTACATGCATGCAGTTGAACACTTGACCTAGTCGTGTGATGTGTCTTTGTGCAAGCCTTGGAAGTGTGCATGTTTGCTACACATGTGTCTCGGCATCTTAAAATGATTTGAGAGGTGTCAATTGTAGGTTTGAAAATGTGCTTGTAAGTGCACATTTGTCACTTGTCTTGGGTTCTCTTGGAATTTGGAGGAATATATTCCTTGTTTGCTCCTTGACAAGTTTAAATCCTTGCGTGTATAAGTTCTAAGTGTTACTTCTTGTTTCCCATCCCTTGTAGCCGTGGACTTCAAGTGAATAACATCACTTGATTTAATTCTAATCCTTGCTCAATCCACTAATTCTAGTCATCTAACCTTGTTTTGCTAATTTTTTGGTTGTATTAATTTCTTTTCTTGTTATGTTATGATTAGTCTTTGATACTTAGCTTCCTAACGATAACATTCCAATATCAATCTTCACTAAAGAGTGACACTTAGCCTTTAGCATGCAAGTTGCCACATGTCTTCTTGCATGGATGCTTTCTTCCATTTTGTTGCCAAGTAGCAAAACAACATGATGAGATTCCCTTTTTGTTCTCTTGGTGACAAGTGTATTTTAGATGTGCTCTTCTTGTCCAACTTTTCCATTTTGGCTGTGTACCTTTTGATGGTGTCTTAGGAAATCATAATTAAATTAAATCTTCTTAATCCATCTTAATTTAATCTTTTCTTACTAGCTACTAATTCATTTAGGACTTATAATTAATTCCTTAAATAAGCTATTCTAAGGATTCTTAAGATTACTAAATCATAATTTTAAAGTAATAAGAATTTTGGGATGTTATAGTTAGGCTAGGGGTAATGTGGCTAATACCGTATATCTTTAAATATCATGGATAAAACAAGGTATTAGTATTGGGGCATTACATAAATCATATTATAATTTTAGGCGTCTAACATCTCATAAGATAGTAATGTGGTTTTTCTATTTGGTTTTTGCTAAAAGTAGGTTGTCAGACCCACTGTGTTTGAGCTGCATGTTGGTAGTGCAAACAAACGTCCCCCAGACTCCGTCAAATCTATTCTCGATGAAGAGCTCAGGGTGGTGCATTATTAGGTTTCATTTTATTCAAAATAAATAAATAAACAATGTTTTCAATTTACTTAAAAAATTCTAGAAATTGAATATGATACTTTTATATTTTATTTTTTTGTATTTAATTCAATATTGGGTTTGATAAAGCGATATTGTTCAACAATTTGGTTAAGTTGGCATTATACTCACCCAAATTAATTAAATGTCAAAATTATTAGAACATTTGGTTTAGTCCAAATTGTGATCAATATTGTTAATGGGCCTATTGTTGTTAAAGCATTGCTCATATGTGAGTTTTGTTTTACGGGTCCTGTATATGGGTTTGCCATAGTGGGTAAGTTTAACACATTTTAGTTATTATATATATATAGGGAGAGGCCCCTATTCCTAGTCACTCTAATGTATACAGATGCCCCATTAATATTGACGCGTGAGCGACTACTATGGGATAGAAATAGTATCTCTCCCTCATCAAGATTGGATTTTTAAGGGTTTTCAACATTGAATTCCTCATTGGTACCTTTTCAAGGTAACCCTAAAATTCTTTATATATTTTGATATGTCATAAATTTTGAAATTAATAGATCCAGGAAATTCTAACATTTAAATCATAACCAAGTAGTAAAAACCATGGAAAAATTATCAAGAACAGTTATTTGTAGTTGTGTTCATTCATATACACATATTCACTCAAAACCATGCTATAGTTTCATTAACCACATGGATATGGAGCTTTAAGCAACTCCCAAGCTTGAAAATCATTCTCATAGCATGCACACATCATTTAAGCGTGCAAGACACAACTTTCACTCAGGTTCTTCAAGAACAAATCATGATAGCATGAAGAAAAGAAGCGAAGAAACTAAACATACACCCCTACCTTAGTCTGTAAGGATAACCTTTCCTTTTTCTTTCTTTCTTCCTTCCCTTTGATGTCTTGATTCCTCGGCCTTTGCTTCTTCTTCTTTCTTTCCTCTCTTTCCTTTTTCTTTTTCCTTTCTTTATGTTACTCCACAAGAACAGACTAGAGATTAGAGATAATGTAACATCCTCTTTTTAGCATGTTAGACTTGTGTATGATCATAGAGGTATTATAATACTTGCTTCACATGTCTAGTTAATTTTGTGACGAACTGAGTTAGTTTAGGCACTTTCCTACAACATAAAATGTGAAAAATAACTTAAAATGACTCAGATAGTGGCATAAGTTCTTAGATGAGAGAAATAAATATAGATAATTTATTTCTAAGTCACAAATGTATGAAATGAGATATAGTTAAAGTTTTAAGATAAATTGAGTTAGTTTGGTATTTTTAAGCACACCGAGTGAGTGTTTTAATATCAAATTGACTTGTAGCAGATATGAAAAATTAAGGTAATAATGAAACTAGGGTTAAGATGAATCCTAGGTTTTATTCTAATACTTTTGGAAGTTAGTAAATTTTATTTGGTAAAATTAAAGTGTTTTTAGTAGATAAAAAGTTCTAGCAGAATATCAAATTTTGCAAAGTATTCCGCGGCTCATTGGCAAGCACTATCCCGGACTTTTGGACATATTTTTTCATCTTTCACTCTCTATTTTCTCATGAAAATAGTAGCTGCAAAAAGAGAAAGAGAAAACAAAGAAAGGAAGGAAGAAAAGGAGAAGGAAGAAAGGAAGAGAAAGGGAAAAGGGAAGGCAAGCTAGGAGCTTCCATAGCCAAAGCTTGGTCATCTTCAAGAGCTAGAGGTAGGGATGTTTTCCTTCACACTCTTACTCTTTATATTCTCTTTTCATGCTTGAGTTATACATGATTTGGGTTAAGAGTAAGTTTTGAGTGGTTTTTCCCTAATTTAAGTTGGATTAACTTGTATGATGTAACATCTCGAAAATTCTTTATTTCATTATAAACGATCATTTTATAATATTTATGATTTTTAGAAATTTTTGTGGATTTTTTTGGACATGATGAATATCTTAATATATTCTTCGTTTTGTGTGTAAACTGAGCGGAGCCGGGGAAAATAAAATATTTTCCCTAAGGCTGGTAAACCTTGAACTGTCAACGTGTCAACGGGGGATCTTACTAAACCCGAGGCCGGGCACAGTTTGCGAGGTTTACGTCTTTCGAGGTTTTATCTGCTAGATAAAATCGCGGTATCATAAAATTATCGGATGAATAATAAAATATTATTTTCATCACTTGTAATTTTATTCACTGAGAAAATAATTCTACAGTGTAATTAATCATCTATCAGATGTATTTAATCAAGGGGACAAGTTTACTATGCACTTTATCGAGAGGCGCGCGAAGCTTCTCAAGGAAGCTTCCTCCAACTATTTTTTTTTCTCTCTCCTCCTTTCCTTGGGTGTTGCACGTTTGGCTATTTGGGGGTCTAATTCATTTTCTTTCTTACATTTCCCCTCCTCCCTGTACGCAGCTCACTATTCACTCATCTTTCTCTCTTCTCTTTCACCCCACAGCAGCAACACCATCCACCCACACCTCCATTTTATTTTTCAAACCGTCACAATCCTAGCACCATTTTGTGTTGGAGGACCACCATCATTGAGGAAATCATCTTCAAAGTTCTGCCATTTTCTCCATCTCCATTCTCTTACGTCTTTGAAGCTTAAAGGTTGGAGCTTTAAGGTAAAGCTCTTAGCTTTTTCTCCCTCTCTTCTCATTTTCGTAACCCACTGTCATTTTGATGACAAT
Organism: Ormosia semicastrata; assembly: GCA_029884595.1. Lineage (NCBI taxonomy): Eukaryota > Viridiplantae > Streptophyta > Magnoliopsida > Fabales > Fabaceae > Ormosia > Ormosia semicastrata. The sequence goes on from JAQQTO010000060.1 coordinate 48,705,571, forward strand.
AGGTATCCATTTCAATATTTGGATTCTGATTTTTGCAAGTTTAAATGTTTAAGGATTTCCTGGAAGCTGAAAATGTAATTTCTGACCAAAAAGGAGCAACCTTTCTTTGTGCTTCTCTAAGGTAAGAGGAAGACACTCCTCCTCAACCTATTTTAGCATTTAGGAACGTCTGTGATTGGTGTTGAGGGTCATTCTATTTTTGCATGTTATTTGTATTGTATGTGTGCTATTTGGTTGTTTGTGTGTTTTGATATATATCTGGATGTATTGGGACGTGTAATATGGAAGGGAATGACTTCCGATTGGTTCTCGGATGGTCACGGTGTTGAGCCCAAAAATTTGGAAATTTCATATGAAAACTAGTAACAGTATAAACCCCTGGCCAAACTCGTCGAATATGATATCCTAATCATTTAGTGAAATGTTAAAATCTGTCGAGTATGAACCCCTGGCCAAACTCATCGAATATGATATCCTAATCATTTAGTGAAATGTTAAAATCCATCGAGTATGAACTCCTGGCCAAACCCGTCGAATTTGATATCTTGATCACTTAGTAAAATGTTAAAATCCATCGAGTATGAACTCCTGGCCAAACCCGTCGAATTTGATATCTTGATCACTTAGTAAAATGTTAAAATCAGTCGAGTATGAACTCCTGGCCAAACCCGTCGAATTTGATATCTTGATCACTTAGTAAAATGTTAAAATCCGTCAAGTTAGAATGACAGATCCGTTAAATTAGAGTTTCTGACCAGTGTTTTCGTCAGTTCGACACTTGGGAGATTTGTCCAACGTCGACACCCACATCCGTCGAATTAGGACTTTTGCTGACCTTCTGGAAAAATTCGACAGTTTTGACCTCCGTTCGACAGAACCTACATCCGACAGAAATTGATTTTTAGCCAATCTTGTTATAAAATGTTCTCCCATCTTTCATCCTTCTGCCATGTTATTTTTTGTTGAATGGCAGTCTCAATTTTCCACTAAATACATTGTCTCCGTCGAATTCACAAGTATGGTTTATCACCCAACACCTAGCAATTAAATCTGTGACTTTGTTGATGATTCCGGCCGTGTATCTTCCTGGACTCAAAACCTTTGGACTAATAAAAGCATATTAATCATAAATAATTGGATGACTAGAAATTAATTAAGGATTCATAAACAGGGAAGAACATGAGTATGGGTGAGCTTGTGAGGCACATAATGAATTTAATGGTTGACTTCTATCATGACTAGGAATGGAAATTGTGGTTATCCTTAAATGGTACTATTGGCTTGTTGTGGACCCGTGAAAGGGATCAAATCTTGTTGTTAAATGATATGACATGCATTTGAAGCATGATTGAGTTATGCATTGAACAAAAAGAATGTGATTATCCGTTGGACTTGGTTAAGGCCGGTAGCCTAGGAGTTGAACTTACACCTTTGTGCGGGTGCGAATAGACAAGTGTAGGTTACTTGTTGACCTTGGGGGCGTCAGGGTGCGGGTACCTCGCAATAGGCAGTTGGTAGCTCTATGTCCATGGGGCAGACCGATGCAAACACACTGACGATCCGGACCGAGACACTGTCCTATGTCGAGATCTGCATAGAATGTCTTGTAAAATACCATGATGTGCACGATGATAATTTGAGAATTATAGCACTTGAGGGCCTGGGTAGCCAAGGAATACAGACATACCTCCTGATCGTTCTCTCCGACTATTTTGTGTCTAGCTCCATGGAGTAGGATTTTGGTTATTGAGAGCATGTGCATAGTGAGTCCATGAATTATCTGGCATTTATTATTATTATAGTTTGGAATTGTTGTATTATTGGTATGTATATGACTGCCTGGAACTGTTTGGTTGATCATAACTGCTACTGAATGTTTATTACCATTATCGCTGTCATAAATGCTATGTGGGCGCTTTGCGCCGTTTGGTTTCTTGATGCTATAATTGGTAATGATGGTAGGATGTCTTACCTCTTTTCTATCTCTCCATTACTGTTTTGTCTGCATACTGCGTTCCATAGAAGATAACTGTAAGAAACCGGAAGCTCCTGACTTCCCTGATTTTTGGCCTTATCTCGACTGAGCGACTGCAGAAGAATATAGAGCCACGCACGTAGAGATTTTTGGGAGATGTGCGCCTGACTTTCTTGGGAGGGCCAGAGTGCTGGCACATCAACTATGGTTCTGAGCGTTGCGTCTATACGGGGGATGTATCGATATCTCTAGCCTGGAGGCGCCACGAGCCGCCTGTCTTCACCTGTTGTATTAGTCTACGTTTGGAATTTCAACTACCGATACGCGAGATGTGGGGTGACCGTTATTTCACTCCGCGAGAAGACTCTTTTCGTTCCACAGCTCGAGCCCCGTCCCGTAATTCTGTGATTCCTATGGTGATTTCCTCTGATGAGGAAGATCCTGAGGAAGATCCCGAGGAAGTCCCTAGGATGACTCCGAGGAGGATCCTGAAGAGGATCCTGACACGGTTCCTCCTCACTTAAGGGACTGACTTTACTTGTAGCTACTGAGGGCTACCAGTATTTTATTTTGGGGGCCTGATGTTTTTTCTGTAGTGGGTTGTATATTCTGATACCGTGGGGATTTGTATGTATAATCCTTTGGGGGCAGGTATAGTTTTGCTTTTTGATGTACCAGGCTTTGTAACTAAACCGTTTGATAAATATATATGAATATGAAATGTTAATTTCCAATGTACGCTTTAATTCTGTCTTCATCCTTTATTTCCATTTATTGTCATTATCATCCTAGTTATTAAATCAACAAAAAAAAAAATATACTCGCCAATTTAATTACCCAACTATAAGCAAGTAAATATACATATTATTGAAATGAACCGGGTCTTAACTTACACAATTTTATTTTCGCATTGTAATTGATAATGTGACGTTCCCTTACGAAAAGGGGCGTTATCAGAGCCAGGACCTCTCCCAGTACGGTGTGGTTCGGGGATGAACCAAGCGGAACTTGGTGGGCATGTGGCGTCCCGGGGCCGATGAGGGTGGGGAGTGATCGCCGGTGCAATAAAGCATGGACAAGGAGCGGCTCCTGGCAGGCTTTTAGGCGGAGGGTCTGCATGAATGAACTGAATACGCACCGAAATGAGAGGGATTCAGAGACTGTGCAAGTATGTGACTGCATAGTTGAGAATGGCTTAAAGGAATTGATTTGGTGTAGCCATATCAACAAGTTATAACTTCTTTTCGGGAGCCTAGAACATAAGAACTCCATGGTTAAGCGTGCTTGACCTGGAGCAATTGTAGGATGGGTGACCTCCTGGAAAGTTTCCTAGGATGCGTGTGAGTGAGGACAAAGCACGCTGAAAAGACCCGTGTTGGTTTGTGGAGACATTCATCAATCCTGCAGGCAGTTCTAGGTCGTTACATATGTAGCGATTCATCATAAGTTGTTAGAAGCATGGTTGTTGATTTGAATCTTGGGAATATCCTTGAAACTCTTTGTGAAAGAAGTTGAGAAATGGGTATTGAGTGTGAAGGTTTTGGATCATAAATCCATACTAGATGAGTTAGAAGTTTGTTTGAGGGGTGCATATGATTAGGAACCTTAGTTGTGGTTAGAAATCACATAAAACCCATGAGTTGATGAAAAATGAGGAATGGGGAGTGTTTACTCTGTTATTCTGGTGTGGAACATGCCCAGATAATAGATTATTGAATAGTAATAACATATTATTGAGTCTAGGCAGAGAGTTGTGCTATTCTAAATAATAGATCATCAGAACAAATAACAGATTATTGAATAGTAATAACATGTTATTAGAAACCAATAATAGGTTATTTGGTTGTGGCAGAAACCTTTAGTAAACAAATAACATATTATTAGAGACGAATAACAGGTTATTAGAAATGAATAACAGGTTATTATGCTTAACCAGAATGTTTTGAAAAGAGCATAATCGGTTGGCCAAGGCTAATAACCAATAATGGACTTCTTAGAAATAGAAAGTTAAGGGTCCTAACCGATTACCTAAGAGGATAATCGCTTAGCAACCCTTGCAAAATAAAGTTTTACACTCTTAGGGCTAAGATTAACAATAGTTAGGCTATGTTTTGGTTATCAAGGATCAAATTGAGTTAGTCTACAGAAGTCAATAGCCCTAGATGTTCTAGTTTCTTCTTTATAAGTTAAAGTTGAACTAGTTGCTCTCTTTTGGGTAAAGTTGAGCTTGTTTTGTATGTGAATCATGTCTTGCTCTCTTGTAATTAAGGTTGAGCTATGAGAAGTGCTAGAAGCATGGAAATGCTCCTTTATGAGATAGAATGGAGTTGAGAGTACATGTTTGCCAGAGTTAGTCACATCACTTAGTTAGAGTGGACCTTGTGATTAGATTTGTGGTGTTTATGCTTGAGTTAAACATAATACCACATTGTTTTACACATACTTGTTATTCCCATCTACTTGTAACCTTATATGTTGTGCACAACCATTTGACTAGATAATAAGGACTAGTCCAAGATTCTTGTAGCGAGGGCTATTATGATCAGGGTTACTAGTGATGTGTAGTGGGTCAGTCTACTCATTACAAGGTAGGTTAAGGAGGTAACATATTCCCTCCCTACATAGAGAAATACAAGGAACTGGGCTCCTGAGGAATAGCTAATCTGTTAATAATTTCAGTATCTTAGATGCCTTTTGTTTAATCTAATTGGACTCCATAAGTGCTCAATTGTTGACATTTAGCTAAGTTTCTGTTATAAAGCTTAATTGGATGTTTATTGTGAAACTATGCTTAAATGTGGTTATAAACACTCATAAATGAATTATGCTTTTCAGGAGATCTTTGAGTGTTTGAGTCCATTAGCATCAAACCAAGCTTGATGACCATTTAAGGAGGGAGATAAATACTTAAGAAGATCAATTTTATCCCCAGAGACAAAGGAAGAAGAGCATTCATGAAGAATCAAGGTTGCAGTTGAAGAAAGTGAGTGACACGGCCCATGTCATATGACACGGGGTGGACTGTGTACTCCTCTGATTATTTCAAGGTTGGGGTCAAATCCTATTTTTCGACAACATGGCCTGTGTCATATGACACGAGGTAGGCCATGTATGTTTTTGTTTTCATAAGGGAATTCAGTTTTAAGCCTTAACCGATAACACGGCCCGTGTCATGTGACACGGGCTGGGCCGTGTTCTTCTCTGACTTTGAAATTAGCTGGAAGTGTGTTACTAGATTCAGACACGGGCTGGGCCGTGTTATATGACACGACCCGTGTCATCGACTCAGAAATTTAAATTCGAATTTTAATGCTAAATTAGGTATCCAAACTTACAAATAGGGTTGCTTAGAGCCCCTAAAGGAGATCTAGACTAAGAGCCATCAAGCAAACTAAGAGAAACACAAAGAGTAAGAAAGAGAAAGATTCGATTGAGGATTCGAGACTTGGATTCGAGCGATCGAAGATCAATCATTCTCAAACCTTGGAAACTAGTTTGATCTTTAGTTTTCTTTTCTTCTTTTATTCTGAATAATGTCTTTCTCTAATTCTTCTTCTGTCTTTGAATTTGCCATGTATGGCTAAACTTCTTGATTGGTTAAGGGAAGATGAAACTCTAGTTTTGATTATGTGAATCTTGCATATTTTTTATATCAATACAGTTATGTTTTTATTCATATGTTTCTGATCTTAATTCAATATAAAGGTCTTTATATTCTTGCTGAATTTCAAAAGTGGTAAAACTAGGATTGCTATGCGCGGTTGCGATGGTAAAACTAGTGAAACATATGATCTAAGTAATTTAATCCCAGTGTGTGATTAGATCTTAGTGTGATTGATTTTCTAATTCTTAATGCAATCATTAGGTAGGTGTAAGAGTGGTTGCTTTACAAATAACTAATGGTTAGGGTTTGATTTGAGCAGTTGTCGAATTAAGCGAAACTTATGGAAAACAGGGGATTTATCTCATAATCACATAAGAACATAATTGATTATGTTGGTATAAAGAGTATGTAAGTTAGCATAATCATATAAATCTAGTGGTGGATTCTATCTCTTAACCAATATCTATAATTTGGTAATTCAATTTGTGTTTACTATTTTTGTTTTAAGTATAATTTCTCTTCTTAGTTTTAATTAAGAAAACCCCCTTATACTTTTTACTATTTTTAAGGGTTTAAACTAGGAAGCAATTTTATAGTGTTCATTGATTTAGTTCTCTATGGATCGATCCTTGCTTACTACAACTGGTTGCAAGGTTTTTATATTTTTAGTGGAACTTGGCAACTATTTTTTATATTATTTTTAATTATATTCCACACAACACCAAATTTTGGCACCGTTGCCGGGGAACTAATTGTCTAATTGCACTATTAACTTGTTTCCTATTTTTCTCTCTATTTTTCTTTTAATTTTAATAGCTTCAGTTGTTCTTTTCAACTGTCTTGCAGGTGTTTATGTCCGGTGAAGAGGTGAACGAGCAATTGAAAAATTTAAGGCAATACTTTGAACAAATCAGCTCGCAACATCAAATCCCCCTCTAATTCACACCTGCTGACGTTGAAGCTGCCCGTCACATAGACCTTTCAAGTTTTGAGGCATCTGAGATATCTGAGCCACCTGAAGAAGTAGTGATGGCAGAAAATACGTTAAAGATGTTAGGTGCTCCAGACTTAGACCAACAACCTCTGTGCATAGAGATTCCTAATAATGAGGAGGCATTTGAGTTAAAATCTGGTCTAATCCATATTTTGCCATCTTTCAATGGATTATCCGGAGATGACCCTAACAAGCATCTGAAAGAAATCCATGTAGTGTGTTCTAGCATGAAGCCCACAGGAATTTCAGTGAAGCAAATCAAGTTGAGAGCTTTTTCGTTTTCCCTAAAAGATTCTGCAAAAGGAGTGGCTATACTATTTGCCACCCGGATCCATCCAGTCATGGCAGGACATGGCTCGAACTTTCCTGGATAGGTATTTCCCTGCTTCAAAGGCCGCCACTATCAAAAAAGAAATTTGCGGCATCCAACAAAGGCATGGGGAATCACTTCATGAGTATTGGGAGAGATTTAAGAGATTGTGTGCTAGCTGTCCTCAACATCAAATCAGTGAACAACTTCTGATACAGTATTTCTATGAAGGTTTGCTAGTGATGGACCGCAACATGATCGATGCTGCTAGTGGGGGAGCTTTGGTTGATAAGACTCCTCGAGAAGCCAGAAACTTGATATTTAGAATGCTTGCAAACACTCAACAATTTTTCACTAGGAATGACACAGGAGTGAGAGCAGTTAAAGAGGCCAACATAACTAGTTTACAATAACAAATGATCCAGTTGACTGCCATGGTTCAAAAGCTGATGGACAATAGGAAAGCACTGGTACAGGCATGTGGGATTTGTTGCTCTTCAGGACATCCCACCGATATGTGTCCCACTCTGCAAGGGGACACAAATGAGGAGGCCAAGGCAGTGGGGGGATTTTCTGCACTATCCAAGAATTACAACTCCTACTCCAACACATATAATCTGGGGTGGAGATATCATCCCAACTTTAGCTGTACAAAGTAGCCCCAAGCTCAACCTCAAGCTTATAGACCTCTAGGGTTTCAGCAAAGGCAAGTACCTTTTCCTCAGAGGCAGCAACAAGTTCAAGCTCCTAGACAACCTGAGCCTTCGTTGGAAGAGTTGATGAGACAAATGGCCACTAATAATATTCAGTTTCAACAAGAAACCAGGGCCACCATCAGTACCTTGTAAAACCAAGTGGGACAGTTAGCCACTGAGATCAACAAGGTTCAGAGTTAGATTTCTGGGAAACTTCCCTCACAGCCAGAGGTGAACAGAAGAGAAAATGCTAATGTTGTCACCTTGCTAAGTGGGAAGACACTGGATGAACCCACATTTTCCCAAGTCACTGAAGACAAAGTTCAAAAGCCTAAGAAGGTAGAAGAGGAGGGGTTCAATTCTAAGACTCTTATGGTAAGTGTTTCTGAACCACTCCCTAAATATGTCACTAAGGCCCCTTTTCCGAGTAGGTTAGTTAAAAATAAGAAAGAAGAGGCGAATAAAGAGATCTTAGAGACTTTTAGGAAAGTGGAAGTTAACATTTTTTTGTTAGATGCCATTAAGCAAATGCCTAGATATGCTAAGTTCTTAAAAGAATTATGCACTAACAAAAAGAAGTTAAAAGTTTATGAAAGGGTCCAGGTGGGAGCAAATGTTTCAGCTATTTTTAATAAGAAACTCCCAACTAAGTGTAAGGATCCTGGCACATTCACTATACCATGCACTATAGGTAACACTAGGTTTGAGAGGGCAATGCTAGATTTAGGTGCATCCATTAATGTCATGCCCTTTTTCTATTTATGCATCTTTACATCTAGGACCTTTAGAACTAACTGGAGTTATCATTCAACTGGCAGACAGGTCTAACGCATACCCTAAGGGGGTTGTTGAAGATGTTTTGGTGTAGGTAATTGAATTGGTGTTTCTAGAAGATTTTTATTTGCTGGACATGGAGGAGGATAAATCCCCCAACTCTGCTCCCATCTGTTAGGGAGACCATTCCTAAAAACTGCACGGACTAAAATTGATGTGCATTTGGAGACATTGACCATGGAATTTGATGGAAAGTTGATCAGATTCAACATTTTCGAAGCCATGAGATACCCGAGTGATGTGCACTCCACTTATATTATTAATTCCTTTGATGTTTTTGAGTCTTTAATTTCTACTATTTTTGAATCTGATCATTTTGATGCCCTTGATACAGTTATGACTCACAATTTAGATTTCCAAGAATCAAGAAGGATGACAAAGGAGAGCCATGGAGTGAGGAGGTTGATGAAGTAGTAGCAGCCTTGCATAAGCTTTCTTCCACTTCAGAAGAACATGAAGTATCGTATGTTGAGCTACCTATTACCACTGATATACCTGAACCTTCTGTTGTGCTGGCACTAGAATTGGAATTGAAGGAATTGCCTGCCCATTTGAAATATATTTTTCTAGGAGAGAAAGAGACACTCCCGGTGATAATTGCTAAATCCCTTACCCAAGAGCAAGAAGAGAGATTAATTTCAGTGTTGAAGGAACACAAGACAGCTATTGGATGGACTATTACAGACATCAAGGGTATTAGCCCCTCCATTTGCATACACAGAATCTTAATGGAGGAAGGGACTAAGCTAGTGAGAGAACCCCAGAGGAGGTTGAATCCTCCGATGATGGAGGTTGTAAAGAAGGAGATACTGAAGCTCCTAAGTGTAGGGGTCATCTACCTCATTTCTGACAGCAAGTGGGTAAGCCCGGTCCAAGTAGTACTAAAGAAATCTGGCATTACTATGGTAAGAAATGCTGAGAATGAGCTTATTCCCACTAGGTTACAGACAAGGTAGCCTGTGTGTATAGATTATAGAAAATTGAATGCCGCCACCAGAAAAGACCACTTCCCTTTACCCTTTATTGATCAAATGTTAAAGAGATTAGCTGGTCATTCTTATTATTATTTTCTAGATGGATTTTTAGGTTATAACCAAATTGCTATCGCTCCAGAAGATCAGGACAAGACCACTTTTACTTGTCCTTTTGGCACCTTTGCTTATAGGCGAATGCCTTTTAGACTTTGCAATGCACCAGGGACTTTTCAGAGATGTATGGTGAGTCTATTCTCTGATTATATAAAGAACATCATTGAAGTCTTCATGGATGACTTTAGTGTATTTGGGAATAGCTTTGAGAGTTGTTTAGAACATTTAGCATTGGTTTTAAAAAGATGCATTGACACTAACCATGTTTTAAATTGGAAAAAATGTCATTTCATGGTAGAAGAAGGTATTGTGTTAGGTCATGTAATCTCTGCTAGGGGCATTGAAGTTGATAAAGCTAAGGTAGAGCTTGTGCGTTCATTGCCCCCACCCACTAGTGTGAAGGACATTCGTTCTTTTCTTGGTCATGCAGGTTTCTATCGGCGATTCATCAAAAACTTCTCCAAGATATCAGTGTCCCTCTACACACTTCTCCAAATGGATATGCCATTCCATTTCAACGAAAAGTGTATAAAGGCTTTCACCAAGCTTAAGGAGTTGATGACCGAGGCACCCATCATTAGGCCACCAAATTGGGAGCTTCCATTCGAGTTAATGTGTGATGCCAGTGACTTTGCGGTAGGGGCTGTCTTAGGACAGCGAGTTGATAGGGTTCCTTATTCTATTTACTATGCATCAAGGACCCTAAATGATGCTCAACTAAACTATTCCACAACTAAAAAAAAGCTTCTTGCTATAGTTTTTGCTTTAGAGAAATTTAGATCATATTTAATTGGTTTTAAAGTAATTATTTTTTTTATCATGCAGCATTGAAGTACCTACTAGAAAAAAAGGAGGCGAAGCCAAGATTGCTCTGATGGATTCTATTGCTCCAAGAGTTTGACTTGGAGATTAAAAAAGGGAACAAAAATCTGGTGGCAAACCATTTGAGCAGGTTGGTGACTAAGGAGGAGGACATACCTATCCAAGAGAGCTTTCCAGATGAGCATTTAATGGTCATCACAACCATCATTCTGTGGTATGCTGATATTGACAATTACTTGGCCACCAAGGACTTTTCGAAGGGCCTGAATAAGGCGCAGTGAGATAAGCTGAGGCATGATTGCAAGTATTACATCTGGGATGATCCTTACCTTTAAAAGCATTGTGCAGATCAAGTGATTTGGAGATGCATTTTGGATTCAAAAACTCACTCCGTTCTCTCTTTTTGTCATACCTATGCTTGTGGAAGACATTTTGGCATGAAGAGGATAGCCAATAAAGTACTTGATAGTGGTTTTTACTGGCCCACGATCTTTAAGGATGCTTATAACTTCTGTAAGTCATGTGACCGCTGTCAAAGAACAGGTAATATTGGTCCACGAAATCAAATGCCTAAAACTCCAATAATCTTTATGGAAATCTTTGATATTTGGGGCATTGACTTCATGGGACAATTCTCTCCTTCTTTTGGTTTCTCCTATATTCTTTTAGCTGTAGATTACGTTTCAAAATGGGTGGAAGCTAAGGCCTCTAAATCTGATGATTCTAAGGCTGTTGTGGATTTTGTGAAGTCTCATATTTTTTCTAGGTTTGGTACTCCCAGAGCCATCATTAGTGACCAAGGGACACATTTTTGTAACAGAATCTTTAAGGCTCTTTTGAAGAAATATGGTGTGCTGCACCGGACCTCTACTCACTACCATCCTCAGACGAATGGCCAGACTGAGGTGTCCAATCAGGAGATCAAGTCTATCCTTGAAAAAACTGTGAATCCAATGCGCAAGGATTGGAGTACTAGACTTACTGATGCCTTATGGGCTTATAAGACTGCATACAAAATCCCGATTGGCATGTCCCCATTTCGGTTGGTGTATGAGAAGCCCTGTCACTTACCAGTGGAGCTGGAACATCAATCTTACTGGGCTATCAAGCAAGTTAACTTGAACCCGGAAGGTGCTGGAAAGCAAAGAAAGCTCCAAATACAGGAGTTGGAAGAACTGAGGAATTAGGCCTTTGAGAGTGCCCTCATTTACAAGGCCAAAACCAAAGCATTCCATGATCACATGATCTCCAGGAAAAGCTTCAACAAAGGCCAAAGAATGTTGCTATACCAATCCAGACTCAAATTATTTCCAGGTAAGCTACATTCTAAATGGATTGGACCATTTGTAGTAACTACTGTATTTCCTTCTGGTGCAGTGGAGATCATGAATGAGGCATCTGGAAAGACATTCATGGTCAATTGGCACTGTCTCAAGCCTTACCATGAGCTTTTAGAGAATGCAGAAGTTGAGGACATGCCTCTTCTTCATCCATCTTATGCAGAACACTGAGAAGTGTCGCAATATCTGGCTGAGGACAATAAACTAAGCACTTATTGGGAGGTAACCCAACAAGATTTGCTTTCTTTTCCCTTTCTATTTTATGTTGTTTAGCTTCATAGTTCAACACATTTTGATGTGTTTCTTGCCTGCTAATACCTATATCTTTGCCACTTTTGAATTGCTCAGTTTTGGTTTGATTGCATGCATTAATGGTTTATTAAGTATATGCAGTCATTATGAGCAAATTAGACTGATTTTCCAAGTCAGAAGCCTATATGGGGTGGGCCGTGTCAAGTGACACGGCCCGTGTTCCCATGATAGTAACCTCAGCTGCTCACAGAGAGGTACACGAGGTGGGCCATGTTACATGACATGGCCCGTGTTTTCTTAGGCAGCAGGCCCTGTTTTCTCACAGAAATGTATATGGGGTGGGCCGTGTCACATGATACGGCTCGTGTCCTTATACACGCAGGAGACCATGGGGTAGGCCATGTCACATGACACAGCCCGTGTTGTCATTCCAGCAGCTCTAAATCCCTGACTTAGGGTTTTCTTTCCCAAATTTTCCCCAAACCTTCTTCTTCCACGCAGCCACCACGCAGTAGCCCCATCCTCCTCCACATTCTCCTCTTCCAAATTTTCCATTTTCACCACCCATATTCACCATTTTCAACCATTTTTCACTTTCAATCTCTCAAATATCTCCTCCCTTTTCCTTTCTCATTCCATTTTCCCACCATTGTCTCCATCATTCTCACCACCTACACGCCCACCATAGCCACCACCGTAATCTTCCATTATTCTTCCATTTCTAACCCCACACCTACTCTACGATTCACTTTTTCCTACATTTCTTCTCACTCACCTACCTCCTTTCAATACCCTTTTCTTCAAACCCCCTATATCCACACCTCCCCACCATTCCCAAGTTCACGGTACCACTCTATTTTCTCCTTTTCTCCATTTCTTTTGATTTCCTTCGTAATGGGTCCCAAGAAGCACATCAAGGTCACCGCTATTTCCTATTCACATCACCTCCATTGTACCTCCTCTAGGCGCGCACAGTCTTCTCCACCACCCCCGCGTGAGCCATCTCCACCTCAAGTACCGATCAATCCCATAGATAGAAAAGTAGTGGTTCCCACCCAATTTTTGGATGTAGATACCCTTAAGGCTATAGGGTTTCATGAAGAGGTTTTTGTTTTGTTGAGTAAGATTGGCTGGGTAGAGTTTGCATTGTTGAATAGGCCTACATTTGCTGAGCTGACTAGGGAATTCATTTCTAGTTTTAACTATAAGCTGTATCCACTGTGTGATCAGGAAAGGTGGCCTGGTGAGATCACCTTTAGGATGTTAGGTAACCCTCATACCATTGACATTCACCTGTTCTGTGCTATTTTTGCCTTTCTTAAGGAGCACAATATGTTACCCCATGATTTTAATCCTGATCGTGTATGGACTACTCTGACTGTGGCTGGGTCTGATAGTTACAACCCTAAGATATCTAAGGCTTCTAGGCTTAGGTCCTTTGCACATAGATATATTTAGAAATGGTTAGCAAATACCATCTGTGGTAAGGGGAAAGCCAAGGCACCATTAGCCGTTCTGAATTATTTTTCCTACATTACATGATTAAGGGGGAACCCGTAAATGGGGGGTATTGGCTTTGTAATCAGTTTCACCATATAGGGACCACTTTAGCTGGCTGTATAGTGATTGGGGGGTGTATCTCTGCTATTGCTGCTTATTATGATTATCTGGACCTGCTAGATGAGGCTCTGGTCCAGGGTCCTAATGCTATTGATGGGGCTATTCTGGTGTCTATGAAGTTGTGCACCTGTCAATATGGTGCTCTCCTCTTGATCGGAGCTGATGGAGTCACCCTGCCTAGGCCAACTCCAATCCTTGAGCCTCATGAGGATGCTACAGTCTCACCACCTCCTGAGTTTGCTGATGATGCAAGACCCTCCACTCAGCCTAGCGCTGCTTCCTATGATGATGTTTTGGCTCGTATTGACCGCTTGGAGCTGGACTATGCTGCTCATTTCCAAAGATTAGAATATCACTTTCAAACATTGGAGGCCTCTCGTGATCAGAGGATGGATGTCATTGATGGTAAACTTGATCTCTTGCTTCAGCGTTTCTCCTATCCCCCTCCCCCATCTTGATGTATCTCCATTTTCTTTTGAGAGATTGTATTCCATTTTGACTGACTTAATGGACATTGTATTGGTTCCCATTTTGGATTTGACTGTGCTTTATGATACTGGAATCAATTTCTTCCTATGTTTTTGCATATGCTCTGTTGATTTACCTATGTTCATTTTCTCTATTGTATGCTTTGACATTGAGGACACTGTTTGTTTTAAGTGACGGGGGTCTGACCTTAATTGCACATTCTGATCTTAATTGCATATCTAGTGTATGCTTTTCCAATTGGTTTTTAGAGTGAGTTGATCAATGAGCAAGCGATTAATTTTTATTGATAGGTTTTTAAGCCTAAAGGAGCTTACTTTCTTGCATCTAAATTCGCTCTAAGAGGTTTTGAAAATTGAGAGGGTTGATTCAAAAATATGATAAAATTAGGACCTAGTGAGTTTTTGGGCCTTACTATGAATGGCTAATTTTAAGTCATTTCTGTTCTTTGTTGTGTGATTCCATTTGTGATTATATGCCATTCAGAACTTGATTTGACTCTCTTTTAAATTACAAATGACCACTGCACATTTTTGAGATGATAAAGGCATTTCTTTATCTTAACTACTGGCTAAATAGTTGTCCTTGCATTTTGATCCATTGTTTCACTCCTTTGAGCCTAAATAACGTCCTTTCTTTTTATTATAGCTAGCTCAATATAAGCCTAACAGTGAAAAACCATTGTTACCCTACCTTAGGGAGTAGAAGAGCTTGATAATTATGTTGGGAATTGTATTTGAATAAGTGTGGGAGTGATTACACAGTCATATATTTTTTTATTCATTAAAAAAAAGACTCTCAAAAGAGAAAAGAAAGAAAGGAAAAAGAGAATGGTAAAGTTTGTAACGCCCCTTTTTGGGAGGGAACGTCACATTGTCATTTACAATGCGAAAAATAAAAATAAAATTAAGACCCGGTTCTTATTCTCGTTTTAATTTCGTTTGTCTGATTAAAGTTGCATAAGTAAAATGGTGACCATTTTTTTATTATATTATAATTAATAAAATATAGTGACGGACCATAAATGGCATAAAAGGGCAAGACAGAAGTAAGGAATACATTAGATCAACATTGCATATTCATATGTATATAATTATATCATATCTGTTTAATTACAAGCCCGATGTACAAAAAGTAAAACTATACCTGCCCAAAGGATCATACATATATAGCCCACCAAAATAATAAAACATCAAGCCCTAAAAATAAATACTGATAGCCATCAGTAGCTACCAACAGTATCAGTCCCTGAGATGAGGAGGAACCATGTCAAGATCCTCCTCGGGATCCTCCTCAGGATCTTCCTCATCTAAGGAAACCTCCATCGGAACCACCGAGCTACCAGCCAGAGCTCAAGTAGTGGAATCAAAAGAATCCTCCTATAGGGTGTAATAACGATCACCCCACATCTCCCTGATGGGTAGATAAAACCCCAAACGTAAGCTAACGCAGCAAGTAAAGATAGGCGGTTCATCACGCCTCCAAGCTAGTGAGATTGGGAGCTAACAGTAGGTGCTAATCGCGGTCAGGCCAAAAGCTGAGAAAATCGGGAGCTTCACCCTCCTTGCTGACGTCTTCGATGGGACACAATATACAGATAGAAAATAATAGAAATATAGGAAAAAGGTAAAACATTCTACCATCATTACCAGTTATGGCAGTAGAGAAACAAAATGGCAGAAGGCGCCCACATAGCATTTCAAGATCAATAATAATAATAATAAGCATTAAATAACAACAATAAACAGTTCTAATATATCATAAGAATTAAAATGCCAGATAATATATGGACTCATTATGCACATGCATACAACATCAAAATCTTACTCCATGGAGCTAGACACAATAGTTGGAGAGAAAGATTAGGAGATACATCTGCAACTCGGCTACCGTGGCCAAAGTGCCATAATTCATCAGTTTATCAACGTGCACAACAAGGCATTGTACAGACAGTCTACACTAGATCACGATATAGGACAGTGTCATGTCCGGATCGTCGGTGCATTTGCATCGATTTATCTCACGGCCCAACGGGGCTACTAACTGTTCACTGTGAGATGCCCGCACCCTGATGCCCCCAAGGTCAACAGTATGACATACACTAGTCTACTCGCACCCGCATAAAGGTGTGTTCAATCTCCTAGGCAATATGGCCTTAACAACAGTCCAACGGACTTTCACCATGCATGATGACTCAATGCATAATCATGTATGTTCATCATTACATACTTTTCCATAATATGCCACAATTGGCCAAAGTAAGCATCATAATATTATTGGTCCCACACTTGGACCCACATTAAATAGTCTAAAGCCTTCCAATATATCCATTAATGAATTTTCTAACCTTCATAGGTATTATAAAAAATTCTAAGATTTCATTCAATTCTCAGTTTCTTCATTCTACAACTTTCCTTACACACCTTTATCAATCAATAAGCTTCATTATCTTTCCCTAGGTTAAGTTAAACCTATGGAGTTGAACTAAGAAGCTTTCAAATATCCATTTTAATTTGTTTTCATTCCCAGATTAATCTTCATTCTCTCTTTAATATCTGCTTAAAATCTCATAATTTTCTGAGCTACTTTTCTATTAATTTGGTCTTTAAACACTCACTTAATGTTACCAAAAATGTCAAATCAACTCATTTGATTCTCCAAAATTTACTACAGCTCATATCAACTATTTATGACTTAAAAATAAATTTTTCATATTTATTTTATCATATAAGTTGTTTATGCTCAAATCTTAGTTATTATTCACATTTAATGTTATAGAATTATGCTCAAGCTAATCCAAAATATTACTGTAATTAATAGACAACTCTTACCAATATTATTGAGCTTCTACAAACTTGATTAGAACTATTAGGTTAAAAAGGATGTTATAGGCAGGATGGGCTGGAGACTTCTTTCATGGGAGAGAATCTCCCCCTTCCTCCCTCGTGAACTCTAATGAGGCAACATATCAGCATTGCAACGCCTTGGAGCTTGAGTGGAGAATGAAGAAGTCTAGTCTCACTATGCTAAAACTGATCATTAAGAGCTATCCAGGGTAGAACTATTCTCTCTGGTTAGACTTCAAGATGAAAGAATACACCTTCAAGATAAAATAATTCAAAACCTGGAGAGAGCTATTAACCAAGAACATGAATGCGAGAACTAGTCTCTGGGGAAAAATCATGAAAACCACCGGGATAGAACTCCTAACGAGGACCGCCTCCTAGAAAACTCTAGGGTTGTGGAACCTGTTAGGAATGTTGAAGTTCTTGTTTGAAGGAGGCCAGAGTAGAACCCTGGAGTGAGGAGCTCAGTCTTACAAAACCAGCTCTTTTCTAACCAGATGATGGCCTACGAGATCCCTAAGCGCTTCAAGTATCCCACCAATATTGAAGCCTATGACAGGACCACAGATCCCCAAGAGCATCTTGACGCCTATGTCTCTACTCTCTTATTTGCTAAAGGTGATGACTCTTTCATGTGTCGCACTTTCCCTTTGTCTCTGAAGAAAGCTGCCTTGAGATGGTTTACCACTTTAACTCCTAAGTCTGTTATTAACTGGGAGGGCCTGTCCTTGAGATTTTTGCTGCACTTCATTACTAGCAAAGTGCACCCTAAATCCATTTCATGCCTCTCCCAGATTAAGCAAGGAAATGAGGAGTCTCTCTGAGACTTTATATACTAGTTCAACAAGGAGATTGTCAACATACGTGGTTAGGATGAAAGGCTCGAATTGTACTACATAAGAGAAGGGCTCCGATCTAGACCATTTTTCTTTTCACTCACCAAGAAGGAGCCCAAAACTATGGACGAGTTTTGTGCCCATGTTGACAAGTACATTAATGCTGAAGATGTTCTCCAAGCTAGGAAGCATCTCGAGAAAAGAGAGGATGCTAAGCCTAATTCTAGACAACCATATCTACAAGGTCGAAACTCAAAACCGCCTTTCAAAGGGAAGTATATGAACTACACTCCTCTCAACACGCCTTGGGCACAAATTTATTACGAGGTAATGAACACCGAGCTCCAAAATGTGCAAAGACCTCCCCCTAAGAAGAAGCACTCGCAGAGAGACAAGTCCAAACACTGTGCATGACATGGCGACCATGGTCACAACATGGAGGACTGCATAAACCTCCAAGATGCCATCGAGTCTCTCATCTAGGATGGGTGTTTAGGCCTTTATGTGCGCTAATCCTAAAATAACCAAAGGGGGAGAGGAAACTATGGGAAACAGAGTTATAGTCCCTGAAGAAGCTCGTCTCCGCCCTACCAGAGGAGACGCTCTCCACCCTACCAGAGGAGATGCTCTCCATCTAGGAAAGATAATCCCAGTGCAAGCTCATCCCAAGGTAACGCCTAAAACCAAGACAAGGCACAACACCAAGATGACAATCACGAAGAAAACCATTGTCACACTGAGGTAACCCGTATGATAAACATCATCTCAAGGGGCTTCATAGGAGGTGGGGATTTGGAAATGTAAGGAAGAAGACCCTATGGGTCGTGCTGAGCGTAACATCCCTCTCGAAAACTAAATCGAGCAGTGGCACTAGAAAAAGCCCACTAATTTCATTCTTTGACGAGGACTATAGAAATACAATCCCAGATATGATGACCCCATGGTCATCTCTAGGATAATCATAAATGCTGAGGTTCGCAGAATATTTGTTGATCAAGGGAGCTCAGCAGATATCATGTTCCTAGACTTGTTTGAGAAGCTAGGATTATCTAGAGAATAGTTGATTCCGTACACCAATGAATTGATCAAGTTCACAGGAGATAAGGTCACCCTGATTTGGTATATTGAGACCTACCTGACATTAGGAAAAAACTCCCTCTTCAAAACTTTCAAGGTAAGATTCTTGGTGGTTGACTGTCCTTTGGCCTACAATGTCATACTAGGTCGCTCATCGCTCAACTCCTTTGGGGTCATGAACTCCACACCCCACTTGGCTATGAAATTCCTAGACCAACAAGACAAGGTCATGACAGTCAAAGAAGACTAAGCCATGGCAAGAAAATGTTACAATGAGAGCTTAAGAATCGCTAAGAAACCTCGGGTCATGGTCCAACATAATGATTCAACTCCAGTCACTACGAACCCCATCAATGTCCTTTTGACTGAGTTGAACGTGCATGAAGAGAGCTGTAGTACACGTCCCCAACCTGATGGAGGGCTCCAACCCCTTTAACTTGGTGCCAAACCAGACTAGGTAACCAAGGTTGGAGGGCATCTTAGTCAAGAGAAAAAGGCTAAGTTAACCGAGTTTCTATAGAAAAATAAGGATCGATTTACCTGGACTTCCATAGATATGCTAGGCTTAAACCTATGATTCATCTAACACCGACTTTCTATTATGAAGGATGCAAAACCAGTGGCCCAGCACAGAAGGAAGGTCGGACCAAAAAAGCAGGAAATGATTTAGAAACAAGTGAAGGAACTCCTTGATGCCGGGTTTATCAGGGAAGTTTCCTACAGTACATGGTTCTTTAACGTGGTCCTGGTCAAAAAGGCCAATGAGAAGTGGCGCATATGCATTGACTACACCGATTAGAACAAGGCATGTCCAAAAGGCCCCTACCCACTTCCCAACATTGATAAGTTGGTGAATAATTCATCTGGTTTCAGGCTACTCCCCTTCATGGATGCTTATTTCGGATACAACTAGATCCCTATGAACCTAGAGGATGAAGACAAGACTGCCTTCATTACCGAGATGGAGAGTTATTGCTACTGGTTCAAGCTATTTGGACTTAAGAACACAATGGCAACTTACCAGCATATGATAAACAAAGTCTTCGAGGGACAGGTTGGTAAGATGTAGGAAGCTTACATTGATGATATGATAGTCAAGACGGTGGACATAGGTGACCACATTAAAGACTAAGAAGAAGTATTCACTAAGATCCAAAAGCACAACATACAATTGAACCCAGAGAAATGCGCCTTTGGAGTACAGGCTGGCAAGTTTCTGGGGTTCTTATTGACAAACCGAGGCATTGAGGCCAACCTAGAAAAGTGCCAAGCCATCCTTAACATGCGCATTCCATAATCCATCAAAGAAGTGTAGCAACTTATAAGCTGAATAGCGTCCCTCACACACTTCCAGGCTAAGGCCTCCCAAAAATCTCTTCCTTTCTTTAAAACTCTAAAAAAGAGAAGAATTTTGAGTGAACCCTGGAGTGTGAAGTCTCCTTCCTAGAGTTGAAAAGGATGTTGTCCACTCCACTAATTCTGACAAGGTTGGACCTGGTGAGACACTTTACACGTACCACTTTGTCAATAACGAGGCAATCAGCTTAGTCTTGATAAGAGAGATAGATGAAGGTCAGAGACCGATCTACTTTATCAGTAAAGTCCTGCAAGGCCCCAAGATCCGTTACCAGAAGATCGAGAAACTAGCTCTAGCATTGTTGATCATTACAAAAAGGTTAAGACAATACTTTTAATGCCACCCCATCATAGTAAGGATAGACTAGCCAATCAACCAAGTATGCCACAAGCCGAATCTCACGGGGAGAATGATCACTTAGTCAGTAGAGCTTTCCAAATTTGGAATTACTTACGAGCCAAGACTAGTTACAAAGGCTCAAGTACTGTTTGATTTCTTGGTTGAGCTCACACTAGACCACGACCATCCTAGAGCACATTCTTGGACCATCTACATGGATGGATCCTCGAATCCCAAAAGGAGTGGTGTCGGAGTAATGTTGGGAAATGAAGCTAGCCTCATATTAAAATGTAACATCCTCTTAAACATGTTAGACTTGTATATGGTTATAGAGGTAGCGTAATACTTGCTTGACATGCCTGTTAAATTTTGTGACTTTCTGAGTTAGTTTAGTCACTTTGTTGTAACGCTATATGTAAAAAATAGTTGTTATTAGCTTAGGAAATGGCATAAACTACTTAGTTAATGGAAGTAAATATGGAGAATTTGTCTCTAGGCCGCAAATATGTGAATTGTGATATGGTTAATTTTTTAGAGTTAACTGAACTAGTTTAGTATTTTTTAGTACATTGAGTAAGTGTTTAAGTACCGGATTAATGAATCACAGATATGGAAACTTTTAGAAAAGGTGAAATTAGGATTGGGATGAATCTTAGGATTTATTTTAATGCCTATGGAAGTTAGGAAATAGGATTTGGAGAAATCTAAGTGTCCTTAATAGATATAAAGTTTTTGGAAAAATTATCACTTGACCTTTAGTTCTCCACAATTGCAGCAGCTCCTTCTCTTGACTTTCCTTTGATATTTTCTTCTAATCTCACCCACTCTCTCATTATCTCCTTCGTGCAGCAGAAAACAACAGAAAGAAAGCAGAGAAAGGGAAAAGAAAAGAGGAAAAGGAGAAGGAAGAATAGGAAAAGAAAAGGAAAGTGATAGCAATATATTTTATTCATTTAACGATCCTCTCACTGTAACACCCCTCGAAGGGCATTACATTTCAGACTAATTCTTTTTAAATCTTTACCCAAACTATAAAATATTTGATATTATAAAATATGAGTTTCAAGATTTCCTTTTTGTAGATAACATAAACATACCGAATTTTAGAAACACAAGACATAAAAATTGAATAATATACTTTACATATAAACATAGTTTACTACAACCATAAGTACATCATACTTATATACCAAAAACATAAAACATCTAACATAACCAACCTAGACTGGCCCAAGTTCATAATATCTAAGGGAAAGGTCCTCCTCGAGATCCTCTTCCTCCTTAAAAAACAAATTCCACAGTCAGGGTATATCTTGGCGAGTGGAAATCCAAGCATAAAATACTACGGAGTTCTCTCTAGGAGTATAGTGAAGATCGTCCCACAACTCCCTAATAGGCATAACAAACTCTATATATATAGCAGCAAAAGAAAAAGTAGTGACCCCATGGCAGGTCCTACTTATGGATAGATTAATGTCTCCACAATACTCTATATGCTTCATTCCCAATAGACATGCCAAGCATCAGCGCCTTCGAGAAATTGTAGTCTAACAAAACCTAGCAGATCCCTCCTTGTCGTCATTGCCATCTTTATAGACATTAACATAAATAGAAATGGATAGAACAATAACACAAAGAGGTGAGATCCCCTACATCAATACCAACATGGCAGCAAAGAAACAACAATAACAACAATGCCATTCATATACAGCAATAAGAAATATATCTATTGCATCAAATAATCATTGCATCAAATAACAGATAATACCACAAACATATATATCACAATGATATGTTAACTGACTATGCATATGCACAATGTACCAATTTCCTACTCCATGGAGCTAAAACACAATATCAGAGAGAATGATCCAGAAGATATGTCTGTATATCATTAGCCTCAAGTCAAGTGCTTGTAAAAAGTATCAGCGTATGCAACAGAGCTTATACAATACATTCTACGCCAGATCGGGAGTAGAGCAGTGTCTCGTCGAGATCGTTCGGTGCATTTGCAACAGTCACCATGGCACAGTAGTGCGACTGACTGGCCACTTGTGGGATACCCACACCCCGACGCCTCCAAGGTCATTCATAGACATTCACTAATGCAATTTGCACCTACACGAAGGTGTAATTCATCTCCTAGGCAACAGAAACCTCTATAGACACTGTCTATAAAATAATGCATGATCAATGACTCAATGCATATCACAAGTCATTACTGATTACAACCAAACATTGATATATCTGGGTCCAATACATCAGCCAGATAGCAAACTACTATATTTCTTAAGTGCATAGCACTTTTATCGCGTTTTCATAATCGCGTAACAATTTTCTAACGTTTTCTCAATCGCGTAAAGATTTTAAAATGTTTTCTTAATCGCATAGCTAAAAATCATCATTTTTAAATCGTGAAAATGTTTTTCTGCACATTTTCAATCGTGTAAAATATTTTCTTAATATTTTAAACTCAATTTAAAACTTTTCTCATTTAATATAAAAATTAGACATTAATCCCAATATTTTCTCACTAAACCTTCTTTAAATAATATTTCCTAACGTTTTTCACAAAAACTTATATTATTTTAATTAATTCAAGATATCTTAAAAATCCTTCTCCATTACTTTAATTTTCAAAACATTATTCTAGCTCTATTTCATACTTAAGGCCAAAAATCACTCTTTGTTCATTACTCTAAATAAAACTTTCTTAAATAAAATATTTTAAATTCCAAACTATCCTTAAAAATCATTTCCATTGATATAGCCAAAAATCATTACTTCTTATATTATAAAGTTGTGTTCATCTTCTGTTTCACTTGTAAATCCTTAAATCCTAATTTAGTCCCCTAATCATCTAGGTAATATTTTCTAACATTCTTTCCAAAACCTTCATTATTTTAATTTAATAAAAACTTTTCCATTTACCTTACTAAAAATCCTCTTAAATAAAATACTTCAAGTTTCAATTTACTTCCCAATCTATTTTTCCAATACTATGGCCGAAAATCATTCTTTTGATTAATGATAAAATATATTCATTTTATTTTTAATTTGTAATTCCTTAATTAAATGTCTTTTCACTTAATCCTCTAGGTTAATACTTTATAAATCATTTTTGCATTGGTTTACCCTTTCAAGGGCATGGCGGCCGTGAGCCTCTATGGTCATTGGAACTAAAATTCTTTTCCTTTCTAGCACAATTTATAGCATACAACATATTTTAATCATCACAAATACACACTATCAAGTTCATGCATAATATCATAGCAATAAAATCACATAAAGCATATAAACACAAATCACAAAATTATACAAACATGATGAATAAATCCTCACATGGACTTATCACCCACAACTAAATTTCATTCCTCACCACCATAACATGGTTGATGAGGTTAATCTCCCTCTGACCTTGGATATAGCTTCCTAGCTCCTTGTAGGACTCTCTTTGTGTCAACTTTCACCACCAAGTTGATCTTAAAATCAAAGTAAATACAAACATATTAACATCCAAGGCTTGATTAAGGTAAGCATAGATCAAGTATGGTATTAGAACTTTTAAAAATGAATCAAGAAACAAAGTTTCAAGAACTTTACCTAGAAACCTTTGATCTTGAGATTGAAGAAAGACCTTGAAGATGATAGAACTAAGGGTTGATCACAACACCAAAGTATCTTAGAATAGTGTTTAGAATCAAGTAGTAGGTTAGTTTGAATTATGAAAGGTTGGAGAGTGGAAAATGGTGGTTTGGCCGTGAGCTTTTGGGAAAGAATTTTGTGTTTAGCTTTGCATGAAAAAGATGATAAGCTTTGAAATGTGATAAAAAATGTGTTTTGGTCTCCTTTGAGCCTTAATGGCCGTGAGTTCAATGGAGAGAAGGAGTGATCAATTTGATCACTTAAACTCCTCATAACCATGGATTAGATCAAGGGTGTAAATCAAATCTTCTCCTCCAAGCTTGTTTCCTATTGGCCAATCACAATGAGTCATGGCCCTTTTTGTTGACTTCAAGCAAGCTTCTCAAGTAAGCTTGTTTCTCATTGATTCACCATAAAGATGTCATAACCATCAAGTTTGACTAACCTCAAGATATTTTCCAGTAACTATTACCCAATAGACAAAAATTACTGCTATTTATTGTCTAATGGATAATAACATTACCCAATGAATAATGTAACAAAAACTCATATAAAAAAATTTTTTGAAAATTGTTTCCGATTTCGGGTTTAGTAAGTTCCCCTAATCCCGCATCAATAGTCCAAAACTTTCTAGTTCAGAAAAATTTTTATTTTTTTGAGCCCGCCTCAAACACATATACAGTCCAAAATAATATTAAAATAATTAAAATAAATTAAAAATTCTCAAAAATTCACAAATATTATAAAACTCATAAATATCAAGAAAATGAAAAATTGGGTTGTTGCACTCACTAAGTGTCTCAAGATTCAATTTGGCTTAATTGATTCGATGTTGTCACATTTTATGATATTGGGCCTAATTGGATTATTGTGGGAATTATTGCATGAATTAGAGTTAATTTGTCTATTGGGCAGTGTTTAGTATTTTGGCTATAATATGAGTTTCAAGTATCTAATTGGTGTGATTCTAGTCTTGTAGGAAAGCTAAGACAAATATCTACAAGTTTCATGAAGATCTCAGGATCTGAATCATATGTTTGGATAATTTAAATTGAAGTTTAAGCAAGAGTCAAAATGCTGATCTTGATAGCTTGACCTCTGCGCACTCATCAGCCCATATCTTGAGTTATAGGGGTGAAATGGATGCCAACCTAGCCCAAATGAAAGCTAAGATCCAAAGCTACAATTCTTATGAAAACTTCTAAGCTAAAATACGTCGTTTTGGGCATGTAATTGAAGCTGGAAGTCAGAGACAAGTTGAGTTGTAGGCCTCTAATTGACATGGGACTTAGGCCCAATGATTCCTAATAGACCCAGCTTTGTAACTAATAGGTTTCTAATCATGTGAGGCCAAATTAGGAGGTAGTTATAGGGGATAGAGGCAGAAAACCTAGAGAGAAGGGAGAGGAAGAGAGTTCTAGAGAGAAGGTGAGAAATGTAGAATCAAAAGTTGAGTCCAAAAATTTGATAACTGCCGAGGCTACTAAATTTAAATCAATTTATAACAGGTCTGCTAATTACTTGCAGTATAGGGTACCACCGGGTCGAGCCCACAGATCACTCTGATTAGATCATGAAATCAAATTAGGAAGTTAATGAATAAAAATGAAACAGAAGTAGAAAAAGAATTATGCAACAAAAATAGAATTGTGCAATAGAAATAGAAACAAAAGGGGGTTGTTTGCAAGATTAAAAACGCTGAAAAAGAAAGCAAATTAAAGGGAGAAATCAAAATTAAGAAGCAACTAATCCAAGGGAACTAACCGATCTTGATTTTAATCTATCATTAATCACTAAAGATCCATTCAATTATCAACTAAACCCTTGGTCTTAGATCACATCAAGATGCCTCTCAATGATCCACGGATCTTCTACTAGAAATGCTTCTAGAATTCAATTAATTGAGGTTAGACAAATTAAGCATCCATCCAAAACTTAAATTAACTTAAAAACCAAGATCCAACCAAGCTGAACAATTCATCAAACACCTTTTATGCATTTTTAATCTCTAAATTTATCTCTTGGCACATGGTAATTACGCAATTAACATATACAAATCCTAATCATATTAAGCATTAAATCATAATTTAAACAAGAAAAAAAAAGAGAAACTTGATTAATAGATGAATGTATAACAATTAAAACAGGATCTCAAGATTAATCATCAAGAATGTTAATCCCTTGGATTGATTAAAGGTTCTACCCCTCCATGAAAAAGAGGGAAGAACTCAGAAAAATAAAAGAAAAATGAAAACCTAGAGAGAATGGAGAGGAGGAGAGTTCTAGAGAGAAGGTGAGAAATGTAGAATCAAAAGATGAGTCTTGGTTTTCTGCCTCTATCCCCTATAACAACCCCCTAATTTGGTATCACATGATCAAAAACTTATTAATTACAAAGATGGGTCCATTAGGAATGATTGGGCCTAAGTCTCATGTCAATTAGAGGCCTACAACTCAAGTTATGCCCATTTAAGTGACATAAACTCATCAATAACTTGTCTCTGACTTCTAGCTTCAATTACATGTCCAAAATAATGTATTTTAGCTTCAGAGTCTTTATAAAGTTGTAGCTTAGATCTTAGCTTTCATTTGGACTTGGGTTGATGTCCATTGCACCCCTATAACTCAAGATATGGACTGATGAGTGCGCAGATGTCAAGCTGTCAGGATCAGCATTCTGGCTCTTGCTTAAACTTCAATTTAAATTATCCAAATGTGTGATTCAGATCCTGAATCGTGAAACTTGTAGATATTTGTCTTAACTTTCTTACAAGACCAGAATCACACCAATCAGATACTTGAAACTCAGATTATAGCCAAAATACTGAACACTGTCCAATAAACAAATTAACATTAATTCATGCAATAATTCCCATAATGATCCAATTAGGCTCAATATCATAAAATATGATAAAATCAAATCAATTAAGCCAAATTAAACCTTAAGATAGACCTAGTGAGAGGATCATTAAATGAATAAAATATATTACTATCAAATTCCCTCACACGTAGCTTTTTACACTGCTGGGCAAAACATATAATACCAAAAACTAGGGAACAAGGAAAAACAATACAAACTCAAAAGCTGAAAACTTTAAAAAACTAAATTTATAATAATATTCAAGAATGTAAAATTTTTCAAGTAAGAAGAGCAAGAAAAGATTCAAGGGATCAAAACATTCATGAGGCAACAATTCTTCACATCTCAAACCAACAAGCAAGGTAGCTTCAAATTGAAAAGCATGAGTCAAGTATGATAGATCCTCACAAGATACACTCTCAATCCCTCAAGTGTTTAAAACATAAGTATTTCACTTAATTCAACCCATGAAAATTGCACTACCATAAGCTTGCTTATCTTCTACTTCTCCATTACTCAAACACATGCACATATAAATCAAGAGAACTTTATTCGAGGTTGTAATGGGGCCAAGGTAAGGGAAGGAAACAATATGGATATGACAAGTTAAACACCCAAGAGAATGAAAGAGCATTGGGAAGGAACTCAATTAATAAACATGACATTTTATCTCCCCAAATTCATATAATGCACATTCTCTTTACATATTCCTTCTCTTATTTATTTATTTATTATTTTGTCTTTCACAAATTTTTTTTGCATTTATTCTTTTTCTTTTTCTTTTTTTTCCTCTTTTTTTTCTTTTTCAATTGGCTCTTTTTTTTCTTTTTCTTTTTTTCTTCACCAAACACTTTGCATATTACACATCAAATTACACTACCCCCACACTTGAACTATTAATTACCCACAAGCAAAAGAGCTCTTCCAATGGAAATGAACCAATGCTCTTCCATTCCCTAAGGCAAGGTAAAAACATGATTTTTCACATAAGGCATAAAATGAGCTAAGACAAAGAATAGGCAAATAGGCTCAAAGAGATAAATCAAATGGAAATGATGGAAGGTTGGCTATTTGGCTAAAGTAACTAATTCAAGAAAGAATGCCTCAATCATGTTCATGCATGCAAGTGAAAATGTAGCCTAAAAAAAAAATCAAAGTAGGTTCTAGAGTGATCAATTGACATGAGTGAAAATCACACAAGAAAGAAAAGAATGGTGCAAATGTTAAATCCATCAATAGGCTAAAAATCTCACAAGGTATTCATCTATCAAACTCAATCCACTAATTCAACATCCACAACCAAGCATTGTCAAATTCAAGAAGGGAGAAACTTTATTCAATCATGTTTATGAACCTTGAATTTCAATTGCTTCAAACTCAAAAACTTCACAATTCTAAAACATCATTGGAAAATAAAAAAATTATTTTTAAAGAAAAATAGAATTTAAAAAATACAGAATTAAAAACAAAAATAGAAACAGTAGCAAAAAATAACAAAAATAGCAAAAATAAAAACAATAAAAATCAACAACAAAAAAAATCAAGAACAATGTAAATTAGAAATAGAAACAAAAAATTAAGACAAAAACAAAATTAAGCGCGAGAAAACAAAAATAAAGTGGAAACAGTAGAAAAATAACAGAAACAAAATTTAATAGCAGAAATAGAAGAAACGTCAAAAATAGAAAAATAGAATATCATCAACATTCAAATCAATGATATATAACTGAAAAATAGAATACTCTTCTAAAGGATATTTCATGGCATCAAATATGTTAAATTGAACTATGCTATCCCCAAATTCCATGGAAAGGGTACCAGCAGGCACATCAATCTTAGTCTGCTATAAATATTAACTTATTTACCCTTACCAAAACATCCTCAAGCACTCCAATAGGATGAGTTGTGCTCCTATTTGCTAGTTGAATGATAACTTCGGTGGGCTTCAACTCTCCAATCTACAAGGATTCAAAAACTGATTTGGGCATGACATTAATTGAGGCACCCAAATCCATCATTGCATGAGTGAATTGTTGGTTGCCTATTATGCAAGGAATGGTGAATGTTCCAGGATCCTTGCATTTAGGAGGCATATTTGGTTAGATCAAGGCAAAAACATTTCTTTCCATGCTTACTTTCTCATTTCCTTTCAACCTTCTCTTATGAGTGCATAGCTCCTTCAAGAATTTGGCATACTTTGGTATCTACTTGATTGCATCCAGTAGTGGAATGTTGACTTCCATTTTCCTAAAAGTCTCAAGCAGGTCTTTATCTTTCTCAGCCTCTACTATTTTTCTAAATATTGTGGATCTGTGTGGAAAAAGAAGAAATATGGTAAGCTATTGCTACCCATCCACAACTGCTAACTTTTGTGCACCCTCAGATTGTTGGGCTATTTCATCATAATCAGAATCTTCTACTAGTTGTGGTTTGCTTGTTGCAACTTGAGGTTCAGGTGATGCTTGAACAGACTTGCCAGACCTCAGCATAATAGCATGCACATCTTTTTTTGGATTGAGAACTGTTTGGGAAGGGAGCTACCTAAAACCTTAGGCCTATAGCTAACTTAATGTAGAAGGTAATTGTCCAATCTGAGTTTCTAAATTTTGAATAGTGGCCTCTGTTCTCTACTGGAACTGAATGCTATTTGTGGCCATCTGCTTCAACAAGTCCTCAAAGGAAAGCTTGAATTTTGTGGCTGCTGGACTTAGTTGCTATTGCATAGGCTACTGGAATCGCCTACTTAGTCCATCTTGAGGTTGAAACTATTGTTATCTCATTGGCTACTAGAATGGCTGCTTATATTGCAATGGTTGTTGCTGTTGTGATGCTGCATTGCCATATCTCATATTCAGATGATCGCTCCAGCCAAGGTTGTATATATTGGAGAATGGATCATATCTTTGTTGTTATTGCTAGAATTGTGGTTTACAGGAAAAACACCAGCTACTGCAATAGATTGATCTAGAAAAATAGAACCACTATCCAGAAGTGTGGGGCATGCATCAATGGGATGAGATAAACAAGAGCAAATGCCACACACGGTTGCAGCCACCTATGCAGAAAGCTAAAGGCAAATCACAACCTTCAACGTCATCCTTGCTTCAAGAGGTAAGGGTGCTTGTTCTTAACTCCAAACTTTGCTTTTCTTTAGCCCATGCTTGATTGATGCATGTTAGGTTAGAGAAAATGGGTTTTTGGTGATTCTTCCATGGTTTGGAATGGTAGAATTAGTTGAGAATTGGTTTAATGTCCCAAATTGAGTTAGAACATGTATGATGATTATTTGAAACTTGTTTTCATCCTTGAAACCTCATATTCATGAGTTGAGAAAATGGGTATTGTGAATGATTAGTTGGATCACTTGCTTCGAGGCGATGAGTTGATAGGGTGTATAATAGTTTCTTTAAGCTTAGTGAACATAAATAGTGTTGGAGAACACTTGGAATATGTTTTTGGGGGTTGGTTTTTGGTTTAAAAACCAATGGAACAGTAGACCTCTTTCTGCAAAAAAAAATTTATGCAACTGGTACCTAGGCGCCAAGTGTTGGGCGCCTAAGCACCCACTACCCAAAACCTGTTCTGCGTGAGGCAGGGCACTGGGCTCTCGGGCGGTAAAACTGAGCGCCTAAATGATTAGTGACTAGAAGTTTTTAGCTTGATGCAAGGCATTGGGCACTTAGGTGCCAAAAAGGGGAGCACCTAAGTGTCAGTGGAGTGCCCAGCATTAAGAGTTAAGCGCCTGAGCACCAGCTGCAGGGAAAAACAAGGTAAGCTTTCTGCCTTGCCAGTGCCTAGGCGCTAAAAGGCAGACGCCTAAGTGTCAAGACCCTATTTTCTCGGGATATTTATTTTGAGGAAATGGACTTCCTTACTTGTTGGGATCCCTTATATATTCCTTTTAAAGTATGTTGAGACACTTTTAGGGGTATTTAACTGTGGAAATAACTACCTAGCATATATGGGATTTTTGTGAAACCTTAGGCATCCAAAGTGTTGTGGAATGCCATAGGGTAGTTTCTAGAACCTGGAGCAATATGAGGTTGTTTTGAAATCACTTGAGAAGTGATGGTGTTAGGTACTAGATACAAGAATACTAGTTACGTAGGTCTTGCTACCTTATGTGATAAAATAGGCTAGAGTTTTAAGTTACTAGATTTGTTTTTTCACTTGATTGTTGTGAACCTTGTGATGTTCCAAATGTGATTTGAAAATATCTTTGCATGTTTTTAAACTTGTTTTTCCTACGTATTGTGACCCTATATGGTGTGCACAACCATTTGGCTAGAGAATAAGGATTAGTCCCTATTCTCGTAGCTGGAGAGCTATTATGGTCAGGGTTACCGGTACATGAGGTGGTAGAAGTACTCTTACTATAGTGAGGGGAAGGAATCCACCAAAGACCAAGTAGTGTAAGGGTTTTTTTTTGCCTATCGTACTCAGACAAATGCAAGGGAATGCAGTTCCTGGGAATAAGTAAGTATCATGTGCTTTCTAAAACAAAAACCTGCACCAGCATTACATAAGCATACTATTCGTACATTTCTTAGTCATATTCATATGACATATTATACATTGCATTATTAGACAATTGTATGGGCAGTTGTCTCTCTTGTTGGTTGTAACACCCTTGTGGGGATGTCACATTTATGATGCAATAAAATAAAATTCTTACCCAAGTTGTAAAACGTTTGGTACATAAATAATATTAGTGGTAAAAAATTTTTTCCTTTTATACTTATAACATTAAATAAAATAACACAGAATATAAAATAAAACATAGTATAATCACACCATAATATACATATGATTTTTATCTTAAATACACAAATAATTTATAACTACAAATATTTAACAAAGCAGTAAAAAGACAACATAGTATTAAAACATAACATTGCCCAAGTGCACCTCAAAGATTTCTAACCCTCCGATGGATCATCCTCAGAGAGATCATTGAAGGACAGAAATCCTAGAGGTCCCACAGCTCTACAGACTTGAGTCCGGGCTGTTGACTCACTATTGAACTCGCTAGGCGCATGAAAAATTCCTTCCCAGTATCACCTAAGAGTCAGAGGCAACTCTAGATGTAGATACAAAGTAGTAGTAAATATAATCTCCCCATCAAACTCTCTACTCAGGGACACAGTCAGACGTCCCACGTAGACTACTGATCCTCTATCCTCATGCATACGTCAGGCCTCCGAACCTCCATGAAAGTCAAGTCTCACAAAACCGAAGAATCCCAGCAACGCCATGATCTCAAGATTAGTCTAGATGATAGGGGTGATCTATCTGCTCACCATCCTCGTGCTGCTCGCTCGGCTGTCGCTCGTCCGGGTACTGTATCTCAAGAGGCTGTTCCTCTTCCTCCTCCTCAAACTCTTTACAGAATATAATAATAATACAAAGAAATATATATAGAGAGAGGTTAGATAATCTACATCATCACCAGCATGGCAAATAAGAAAACGACAATACAATAGATATCACAATAATACATACCATCATATCACATACAGTATAGCAAAGCAATACATCATACATTTTATCACAGATTATAGTAAACATTAAAATGCAGATAATGAATGAACACACACTGACTCGTTCTTACTCCATGGAGCTAAACACAGATATCTGAGAAAATGATCCGAAAAGAACTAATAGTACCTCAGGCTACCCAACCAAACTATTGCACTGTCCCACGTCGTGTCTATAGCCGATAGTCCAAAACATCGTGTAGCAGTACACAGTCCAATACATCGTGTACCACAGGCATTGTACTAAATAGTCTCCACAAGATCTTGATTAAGAATAGTACTTATCGAGATCATTAGTGTGTTGCTCGTTACCATGGCTCAGAGGAGCAACCCACTATCCATATGTGAAATTATTTGCACACTAATGCCTCCAAGTTCATATAACGAACCATACTGCGCCTATCACACTACAACACGGTGTAATTCATCTCGTCAACCAATCGCCAATTATCAACCAAATTGACACAACTCTCTAAGCATGATCAAGAATTACCAAAATACCCTTAGTTCCAATATATTACCATATTTACAAAAATACTCTCAGTCTCAATATACCAAAATATAGCATGTCTCCACTTGATGGTACTATCTCACAACATGTCCGGGTCCACCACTTTGGCCTGACAGTAAAACTCATTGTATCGTTTAATCGCATAGAAATTTTATCGCATTTTCACAATCGCATCGCTTTTATGAATGTTTTAATATCGCGTAAATATATTTTGACATTTTTGAACATCGCATAATGTTTTTAAATCATTTTCTCAATCGCATAAGATTTTTAAATCATTTTCTTAACCATACAGCTTAAAATCATCATTTTAAATATGTGTAGACTATGTCTAGTACTTTTAAACTACGTAAAGTATTTTCCTTATGTTATAAATATATTATGGAATCTTTTCATTTTATTTATCTGATTTTAGTAAATTTCGGTAGCATTTTGCCTATAAAATCAGTATATGGTATTTTTAACGTTTTCCTCTAAATATTGTTCATTTTAACCTTACCCATCATTTACATCTTGAAACTTGCTAACGCGCTTCAAAACTCAGAGAGTAAGCTCTACATTAGTATTTTTCAAGTGTTCACTTTATTTCTTGCTTATAATAAATTCTGCTAATTTAAAATTCTAAACTAAATTTATTCATTTTATTTCCCAAAGATTCATTAGAATCAATTTCTTTTGTAAATTAGTTACTTAACCTACCTTAGAAAATAAATTTGGAGTTCAAATATACATTAAATGGCATGTTGGCCATAATTAACCTAACTCGTTCTCAAATTCATTATTTTACCTAGATTCATTAAATCAGTTTTAGAAAATGGTTGAGAACATTTTGGTTCTCTGTTTAATGGTAAGGTCGTGAGCCTCAGTGGTTCTTTGGAACACTCATACAATCGTTACATGTTATTCACATCCTATATTAATAATCATATATCTATAAACACATGCAATATATAAACACATGCAATATATAAACACATGCAATATATATTAAAGCTATAAACATGCTTGTAAATAAAATCAATCACAAATAAGAAAAATAATAAACAACCACATAAATGAATCCTTATAGATTCTTCACACACATACAATTCCATTCTCCTCATCACCATACAAGGTTGATGAGATTAAATCTCTCTCTTACCTCTTGAAGACAAAGATCGTCTAGTCTCCTCCTTCTCCTTGTTTTCTTGAAAACTAACACAAAACCCTAATAATTCTTAAATAATTAGTAAAATCACATACAAGGCTCAGTATTGAAAAACCATGGAACAATCATGGTTTAGAAAATCACAAATCAAACTTTAAACCAAAGGATCAAAAACTTACCCTTAGGGAAGTGAACAAAAGCTTTGATTTTGAACTAGAAAGAGTAGGTTTTTGACAAAACCATGTAAAGTAAAAGTGTTTAGGATAGAGTTTTGGTTTAGGAAATGTGAAGAGGTAGAATTATAGAAGATTGATGGTGGTGTTTGGGTGTTGGGCCGAATTCTAGAGAGAAAATAGAAGAGAAAGTTGCTTGGTGTTCTTGGTATTTTGAGAGAAAATGAAGTAAAGTCTTTTGATAAGTGTAAAAGTGAATATCAAGTGTAAATTATAGAGGGGCTGCCGTGTGAGAGTTGTAGGAGAGGTTGAGTGTTTAATTTGGATAATAAATATCCATATGTGTTCACACTTTGAAGCACATGGCTTATGTCACTTGGATGGT
This sequence comes from Ormosia semicastrata, assembly GCA_029884595.1. Classification (NCBI taxonomy): domain Eukaryota; kingdom Viridiplantae; phylum Streptophyta; class Magnoliopsida; order Fabales; family Fabaceae; genus Ormosia; species Ormosia semicastrata. The sequence goes on from JAQQTO010000060.1 coordinate 48,740,304, forward strand.
TCAAGAACCTTGTGGAACTTGTGAGAACTTGGCCATTTAGCCTCCCTGGCCGTGGGGTTCCCGGGTACTTAAGGGCTTGGTTTAATTTTAATTGAAACCTAAACACATGCTAATTAAATAGGTAATTAATTAGGTTAAGTCTCCCATTAACATTCTAATTACATAACTAATTAGTTTAATATATATTAGCATATATCATAGCTTCTAAACATAATTAGGATATCTAATTAGTATTTAGATTATAACTAATTAATAACTAGGTTAGTTTACTTAGTTTGCTAATTAAGTAATTAGATTAACCAAATTAGGTTTAGTTAGCTTCTAAGCAAAGTCAAGCCACTATATTTGACTTAATCTTAACCTTTGATTTTAACTTTAATCCCGAGCCTTTGATTTAATCTAAGGTGGATATTGCTTAGTGATTAAACTAGAATTGCTCTCACACCATTGATTTGATTAACGGTTAAGATCAAAGCTTCCAAAATAAGCTTCTACATCTAACGGTCCACAAAGAAGTCTTTGCCTCTTTGTTTGACTACTTCTTATTGGTTCAAAATAGTCAAGCTACTTTCGTTGACTGATTCCTATTGGCATAGAATTTTGTCCAATCAGAATCGTTGACTGCTTTTCTAAACGCGGGTCCCACAGACTTTTAAGGGTCCATGGTCATTTTGAAGCAGATTTCTACTATTTTTGAGATAGTAGGTACTGTTAAATAAAATAATATTATAATAATATAAAATTATTTTATTACACAGATTAAATCTTAAAAATTAAAAGATTATATATATATATATATATATATATATATCAATCAATTGGGTTTAGTAAGATCCCCTGACTCCAATTAATTAAAATAAGATTTTTCGGCCAGAAAATTATTATTTCCCTGGCTCAGAGCAAATCACATACAACAGTCAAATACACTCACAAAATAGTCAAATTCAATTTACTACTCATAGAAATTACAAAACAGTACATTTCAGGACTATATTGTAATTATCCCAAAAGTTAGAGTGTTACATTGGTAACTGAGTTTATTTATACTTTGTAAATTATATAAATGCGGGTTTTGGAATACTTATATTGAGAATTTGTGAATTCTCACCCCGTCATGTTTCCATGTAAATCCAGGTCAAGGCCCTAAAAAGGGAAAGAAGAAGAAGAAACAAAAGACTTAGAGTAGTTTTATTTTATTTCTTGTGGATCTAAGCATGTATCTATTTATATTGCTGGTTTATATGTAAAGTTTGTATATGACAATAAGCCTATTTGTGGCGAGTGATGTATATATTAAACTTTTCTTCCCTCTTGGCTCTCTATGTTAGCCATTATAGTTATTATGGAATACTTTATCAATGTGTTAAAGTGAAAGAGACATGCATAACTCTCTTTACTATGGTATATTGTGAATATACTACTGTATTAGGGTTAGGTTATTACATAGAACATTCATTGATATTCGAGTTTCCTACATCAAACAACCAAGCTAAGTATGAGCATTGCAAGCATGAAGATGGCAAAGGAGATGGGAGCCACAGATATAGTCCTATTTAGTGACTTACATTTGGCGACATCCCACATCCGAGGTGAATACTAGGCAAAGGAACCCCTATTATAAAAGTACTTAGGTAAAGTCAAAAGGTTGGTGGAAGGTTTTTATAGCGTCAAAGTGGAGCATATCCCAAGGGAGCAGTGTAACGCCCCAAAAATAATACTATAAGTATATTCAGATTACACAGAAGTATTTAGGTTTAGGAACGTCATAGCTAAACAATTATTATCCTTGATAATTAACTAAACAAATTCTATTGCTTATTTGAGCCTTGCGAGGGATAATAATATTTCCAAATATAAACATACACCTGAAATGCTTGATTGTATACTTGACTTATACAAGCCATATTGTCATTAATATTCTATACAAACTAGTACATTAGTGTTCAAATAATACAAACTAAGCCTTTGTAGGCATATGTACATATAAACTATATATAAACCACTGCATAGCTGTAAGTACAACACAATGGTAAAAAAAAAGATAAATAATCCTATACTGCATCAGCATCTTCGCTTCTACTCCAGAGGTGGATCTCGTGCTAGAATTATCATGGAAAGAAAAAGATAAAAAAAGGTGAGAATTCTAGAAAATTCTCAATAGCTCTAACATATATGTGTTATCATAACAATTTCAACTGCTTCGGGGAAATCAAATCAATACTTAAAGATATATCATAGAAAGGTGGCTAATGCCAAAATGGTTTCCTTTCTTTTCCTGAGGATAGTAATTCAATTTTAATCATTGACTAACAACTCATATTCAAATAATATAAGTAGTTTCATACAAATCAATAAATCACAAGAATCATCAAGAATGTATCACTATTACAAGAATAATTATAATTTCTTAATATTAAAATACTCACGATCAAATCCATGATTTATATAAATGCTAACTTCATGATGATGTGTAAATGCTCAATAATGCATAAATCTTTCTTTAGTGCTCATTGATTATCATCTTTCTAAGCATATTCCTAGGATCTAAGTCCTTTTGTATCAATAGGTAGGGAAGGCATGTTACATCCTCACACTACCCTACACTCAGTGATAGTCTGCTTATCAGGATTGAGTACTCATCCTATACGTAATAGTACTTCATTACACAGCACTACCCAGGTAACCCTATCCAGATCTAATAAGAATCACATCTAAGATCACCCCTCCCTTACGAGGATCATTTCCTTTCATGAAGGATTCATATCTCGGGTCATTGTAACACCCTAATACAATTATCTCGACATAACTTATATACAAAGATATAAAGCATTAATTGTGTTACTTCTATTCTTATTATCTTACGAATTCTATATTATTAAACAATTAAATATGGAGATCCATGATAAAAGTAGTTCATACATATATACATCAAAGCCTCAAAGGGCATAGTGTTATATATACAACTTTTACATTCTCAAAGCTAATATAAATAAATACATTGACTTTGTCCATAAAAGAAATAAATAAAACTATACTACATTAATTCTTCTGTCTCATTATCTTCTTACCCTCTAAAGGGTCTTAACCTGCTTTAACCATGGAAACACAGAAAGGGGTAAGAACAAGCAAATTCTCAGTAATATACATGTATCTCATGGCATTCATTAATATAAATCGCATATCAATATAATGTATATCAACATTATACAATTACCCATACAACTATATAACGTATCAAAGTTGTCTCACATCTACTTAACCTTATAATACTCGAACTTAATCACAACAGATTATGGTTGCTTCAAGATATTAAATCTCTATTCAATATCACTAGAACATTCACATGCTACTATTATGTAAAGGTTCACTAAACACAACGCATAATCTATAAGCCTAAGTCCCTTACTCATATGATAAGAACAACTGACTCTGAAATGTAGGATTAGCACAAGCAATGCAGGCTTTACTCCATGCCACTCGAACATTTACATTCTCTTAATCTATGTAAACGTTCACTAAGCCAATCTCTAACCTTAAACTCATAAGTATATAATCAATGATATTGAACAACCACCCATACAATTGTACAATATCATCTACATTAGGCAATTGCCTATACAATTGCTAAGGAACAGAAAATGAATATGGATGCCATATGCTCGCATGTATACAATGTTCGAGAATGATAATTATCAAATGCATTATGATTCTGTAAGTGTAGAATTGTGTGTGTGTGTGTCACTTGCATATTTCACATTTTCTTTAAACTTGTAGATAAGAAGACTGACTCTTCAAACTACTGGATAATGAGTAGACTGGTTCCTACTCACACTAGTGAGAGTACTATTTTCACTACATATAAACTAGTAATCCTAGCACTAAAGAGCAGTTATGGCTAAATCCTCACTCAATGAGACTTTTGGACTTTTCCCACTATCTCCTTTTGGCCATATGATTATACATCATTAAAGATTACTTTACTTTGGAATTAGTAAGTAACAGGAAACCAAGCAATGTTATGTATAATGTAACATTCTCCTTAACCTAATAATTTTAATCAGTGTTATAGAAGCTCAGTATGCCTGGTAAGAATTATCTATTAATTTAGATAATTTTTTGCACTAGTTGGAGCATAATTTTATAACAATGAATACAATAGAATAATTAAAGTATCTGCTGAATCAGTTGATATGATGGAAATAAATGTGAAAAAATTATTTCCTAGCAAAGGACCATTAATAAGAGTTGTAGAAAATTTTGGAGAAACAACAAAGCAAATTTGGTATTTTTAAGGATACTGACAAGGGATAAGTGAATAGTAAAGTGAGCAACTAATTAACTCAGAAAATTATGAAAATATTTGGAGATGGTAAGTATGATATGGAGAATATTTTGGTATAAAATTCCTATTAAGATAAGTATCAGTAAGCAAATTTACTTAATTCTTGAGTTTAATTCAATTTGGGACTCAATAATGAAGTTTAACAGATAAATAGTAATATATGAAAAATCCTAGAAAAATGAAACCAAGGACTAAGATGAATTCTAAAATTTTTTATAACACTTGTGCTAACTTGAAAACTTATTTTTGAAAGATTAAAGAGTGCTTAGCAAATATAAAAGTTACTAACTTAAAATTTGGTCATCTTTGACCACAGCCACCACCCACCATTTTATATCTAGAATTCTCTATCCTTTTCTCACTTTCTTTTCACACTTCTTTTAGCCAAAAAATAGAAGCAACGGGGCACTTCTCACAGCAGAAAAATCATGAGAAACAACAAGGAAAAGAGAAGAGAAATAAGAAGCTAAAACAAGAGGAAAAGTAAGGAAATTCAAAGGAGCAAGGCTAGGAGTGACGTAGGGGTTCTGTGCCTTCAACCTATTCCTCTTTTCTATTGATTTTTTTTTAATTTGAAAATCTGATTTTGGGTGCCTAGAAAGTTATGGCCAGACCCAAGAAATGGACGAAATCACTTCTTGCATTTGGAGAATTTGTTCCTCACTTTCACTTACTTCTTTTTCTCTTATAGATTCTTGATTAGAAATTCTGTTTAGGTTATGTTTTTGTATGCTCTTTCATGAGTAAACCCACAGCCTAGCCAAGACAAATTATGCATTCTTCGCTTCTAATCATTACTACACTTTTATTGTATGTTGATTTAAATTTATGACGTTGAAAATGATGTGATTTCATTATGTTTTTGGATTGGATTGTTACGGCAGTGGCTATTCTGTTTTAAACAGAATTTTTGATTCTTTTATACTTGAAAATGTGTCTTTAATGGAGATTAGAAGTTAGGGCAGAATGCTGCCCTGAATTAAGCAGAATTTTGAATGTATTATGCTACTGGTGTTTTCTATTTATAATGTTGTTGCTATTTTCTGTTTATACTGCTGGTGCTATTTACTGTGTTATACTACTGGTGCTATTTTTTCTTTATTCTGCTGGTGCTATTTTCTGTTTATAATGCTGGTGTTGTTTCCTGTTTATAATGCTACTACTATTTTCTATTTTTACTGCTGCTGCTATTTTCTATTTATACTATTGCAGATGTTTTCTGTTTATTCTACTACTATTATTTTCTATTAAGAAAGTAATGTATACGATAATTAAAGATTTGATGTGTAAATGTGATAGATGAAGTTTACTTATTAAAGTTCTTGAAGTATAATAGATGATATAGAATTGTGCATTGGATATATAATAGAGAATTTATTGCTCCTTGAATTATCAAGTTGAGTTTGAATTTGGATTTGTGAATTGAGAATATGCTCCCTTGAATTAAAAAAAAAAGGTTAGGCAATGCTCAAAGAATCAAAAATTGAATTTGAATTTAGAATGAAAATTGGGGCAATTATCCTTGAATGAGGAGGTAATTGTCCATGCTTTCCCACTCAGTATCCTTCTTTTTATGTGAATTGTGATTCACTTAGTATAGTAGATTTTGGAGATGATCTTGTATGAGGGCAAGGTATTCGAAATTCCATTAGAATCATGGAGATGACCTCTTGTGAGGAAGGGGGATCCTATATTCTTGAATAAATTCCTCATTGTATCAGTATAATTTTCACATATTAATTCCCTCGTAAGATACTAGTGGTAGTGTGAGACCCTAATTCATTCTTTACCATGAGAATATAGGACCTGAGCTATATGAAGTGGCTCTCATCCTTGTGATGCTTAAGATATGGGTTTTGTGGGATAAGCAATAATTTGATGAATAAGAATTTGAATGAGCATTGTGAATTGAATTGAATTAGTATGTTATGATTATGAACTAAATGTGTGTTTGGGTGTCTAAATGAATATGACATTATAGTATTGTGTTTAAAGATGTTTTCTAGAAATTATTGGTGAATGTGATACATATATATTTGATGATGGATATTTTTTAAAACTATTAAATGGAATTTTGTTTCAGGAAGAGGAAGAACTAAATTTGGTAATTTGGCCAACTTCCTAGTTATATACATAATTAGGTATTTATTCTAAGTTTTAAAAGAATGTAAATTTTTCCTAAAACAGCTGGAATTATTATGATGACACTGTTTTTCATAATAGAATATACTGAGAATTAGTATTCTCACCCCTTTATTATTATGTATTCCATGATAATTCTAGGTTCAGCACTTGCAGTATCAGGATACGAGTTGAAGAGGTTATATATTTTGTTTCCTTTGAATTTTTGTTTTTGTATATTGGATGAATGGAAAATGTCTACAAGACATAGCGTATGTTTTGTACTGTTATGTACACTTGTATAAACTTCTACAACATATGTAAATTATTACACCTTGACCAGGCTCATACTTTTATATAATAATGTAAAATATAATTTGAAGTTTTTAATAAATATCTTACGTAATGTGCTTACTAATATTACTATAATGTAATGCCAGAAACTTGAATAGAAATAATAGTAAGGGCGTTACATATAACTATTAGAGCTGTTCATCCTGTTGAGGCGGGTTATGGACTAGTTATGCTCTAAGCATGATGTTATGTATTTGTCTTGTCTTAATGATGGGTTGCATAGGTAGAATAACATAACTGCCTTGAGTTTGTATGTTTATAGTTAACTATTGCACTGTTACATAATATTGAGCATGATCAACTCAATAGATAATGTGATATGTGTGCAGGAAGCTATGGCATCGACTAGGTGAACCCGTGGTGGTGGTAGAGCGCATACTAGAGGTAGAGGTGATACTCCAGACATATCTGAAGCTGTTAGGGACATGGCTATTGTAGTTAGAGAACAAGCAGCTGTGATTAACAGGATATTAGCAGAAATGTTGGCCAATGTACAACCATCTCCAGTACAGAATGTTGCTTTGGCAGAAAACCAAGACTTTCATGATTTATCAGAATTCATAAAGGCAAATCCTCCGTCATTTGAAGGTGAATATGATCCAATAAAAGTCGAAGCATGGTTAAGGCAATTAGAAAAGATCTTTAATGTAATGAGATGTCGGGATGATCAGAGAGTGTCTTTTGCCTCTTATATGTTAAAGGGAGAAGCTGAATTATGGTGGAATGATATGAGAAGGTCAAAGGAAGCAGCTGGAGTACAGATGACCTGGAAAGTATTCAGGACAGCTTTCTTAGATAAGTATTTTTTGAGGAATTTACAAGAAGTAAAAGAATTAGAGTTTCTGAAATTGGAGCAGGGAAATATGTCTGTGGGAGAATATGTCGTAAAGTTTGAGGAGTTATCAAAATTTTCTTCTTATTTCCAGTATAATCTGGATGAAAATTGGAAATGCATTAAGTTTGAAGATAGATTGAAAGATGGAATCAAGAGAATGGTGAAACCATTGGTGATTAGAGACTTTCAGACACTAGTGAACAGATGTAGAATTGCAAAGTTAGTTGGTCCAAAACCACAACAAGAATACAAACAGCAAGGATGGCAAAAGAAGAAGCGAGGAGATGACAAATTTAAGAAGAATAGTCAGCAGCCAAAGAACCAACAAGAAAATAGGAAGCAAGCTCAGATAGAATCTTTTGGACCAACATGTCCAAAATATGGTAAAAGGCACAGGAACAAACCTTGTTGGGCAGATCAGGCAGAGTTGGTATACATGTGGACAGGAGGGACATTATGCAAAGAGTTGCCCCCAGAAGCAAGCAGCATTACCACCTCCTCCCAGGCCTCAAACCATAGGAAAGGTATTTACTCTGAGCGAAAAAAAAAGCAACTCAATCTTTTGATCTGATTCAGGGTAAGTGCATAGTTAAAGGTAATCTCTTAACTGTGTTGTTTGATTCGGGAGCTTCCCATTCTTTCATTTCTTATGAATATGTAAGAATACTAGATTTATCTGTTTCTAAACTTCCTTATGACCTAATTGTTTCTTCTCCTACTGGGAAACTGGTATCCACTTCTAAAGTATGTCTAAATTGTTGTGTAACTATTGAAAACAAAGATTTCTCTGTAAACCTCATATGTCTACCCCTTGTTGACATAGACATCATTCTTGGTATGGACTGGTTATCCTCAAATCATGTTGTCTTAGATTGTTCAAATAAAACCTTAGTATTTTTGTCTGATACTCCTTCCATGGACTCTTCATTTGAATCCATATACCTGAATGCCAACCAAGTTATCAATCACCTAGTAGAAAGAGCTTAGGGCTATGTTCTCCTTTTTTCTTTGAATTTTGAAAGTTAGCAAAGTTTAGAAACCATACCTGTAGTAAGAGAATACTTGAAAGTGTTTCCAGATGAAGTTAGTGAATTACCACCTGAAAGGCAAATAGAATTCACCATAGACTTAGTGTCAGGAGTAGGGCCAATTTCTATAGCACCTTATAGAATGTCCTCTGTAGAATTGGCTGAGTTGAAGAAACAAATTGAAGACTTATTGGATAAGAAGTTTATTAGACCCAGTGTATCACCATGGGGAGCCTCTGTGCTCCTGGTGAAAAAGAAGGATGGCAATATGAGGTTGTGTAGGGACTATAAACAACTAAATAAAGTTACCATTAAGAACAAGTATCCATTTCCTAGAATTGATGATTTGATGGATCATTTGAGATGTGCAACTGTGTTTTCTAAGATCGATTTAAGATCTGGATACCATCAAATCCGAGTCGGAGAGGAATATATCCCTAAGACTACCTTTAGAACTAGATATGGGCATTATGAATATCTTGTAATGTCCTTTGGTCTAATAAATGCACCAGCAGTATTTATGGATTATATGAATAAGACTTTTTAGACCATACCTTGATAAATTTGTTATTGTCTTTATAGAAGACATTCTCATTTATTCAAAGACAATAGAGGAGCTTGAGGCACATCTTAAGTTTGTTCTAGAAATCTTAAAAGAAAATAAATTGTATGCTAAATTGTCAAAATATGAATTTTGGATGGAAGAGGTGCAATTTCTAGGACATGTGATATCTGGTAAAGGAATATCAGTAGATCCTAGTAAAATAGAGGCAGTCTTACGTTGGGAAAGACCATCCACTATAACTGAAATTAGAAGCTTTTTGGGTTTAGCGGGGTATTATAGAAGATTTATTAAGGGCTTTTCCAAAATAGCTTTATCATTAACCAGATTAACTCAAAAATGAAGTACCTTTAAATGGACACAAGAATGTGAAAATAGTTTCAAAGAATTAAAAGAGAAATTGACCACCACTCCTGTTTTAGTAATTCCAAATCCAGAGGAAACTTTTGAGGTATATTGTGATGCCTCAAGAAAGGGATTAGGATGTGTTTTAATGCAAAATGGTAGGGTAGTTGCATATTCTTCAAGGCAACTGAGACCCCATGAAGAAAACTATCTAACCCATGATTTGGAATTAGTAGCAGTGGTTTTTGCTCTAAAGATTTGGAGACACTAGTTGTATCGTGTAAAATTTGAGGTCTTTAGTGATCATAAAAGTTTGAAATACTTGTTTGATTAGAAAGAATTAAACATGAGACAAAGAAGGTGCGTGAAATTTTTGAAAGATTATGATTTATAATTGAAATATCATTCGAGTAAGGCTAATATAGTAGCCAATGCACTAAGCAGAAAACTTCTGCATGTGTCCCATATGATGATACAAGAAATGGAATTGATAGAGAGTTTCAGAAACTTGAGTTTGGCAATGACTGTGTTATCACATAGTCTCTGTTTGAATAGATTAGATATCCAAAATGAATTAAGAAACCAAATTAAAGCTGCACAAGAGGAAGATGATGAATTGAATGAAGTTAGTGGACAAATTTTGTTGGGAAAGAAAAGGGAATTTAGAAAGACTCAAGATGGAATGATTATATTTAGAGATAGAATGTGTGTTCCAAGAAAAGCTGAAATTAAAGAAAAGATCTTAGAAGAAGCTCATAAAAGCAAGTACACCATCCACCCTGGAATAACCAAAATGTATCAAGACCTCAAGAAAATGTTTTTGGTGGCCAAGTATGAAGAAAGATATAGCAGCGCATATGTCCAAATGTTTAGTGTGTCAAAAGGTTAAGATAGAGCATCAAAAATCTTCTAGTCCTTTGCAACCCTTAGAAATCCCAGAATGGAAGTGGGAAAGTATTTCAATGGATTTTGTAATAAGATTTCCTATAACTCAGTTAGGTCATAATGCGATTTGGGTTATAGTGGACAGGTTAACAAAGTCTGTGCATTTTCTGCCAATAAGAGTTAATTATTCATTAGATAAGTTAGCTCAAATGTACCTCCAAGAAATAGTGAGACTGCATGGTGTTCCCTTGAGTATAATATCTGATAGAGATCCGAGAATCACATCTAGATTTTGGGGAGCTCTACAAAAAGCATTTAGAACTAAGCTAAATTTCAGTACAACATATCATCCGCAAACAGATGGGCAAACTGAGAGAACTATCCAGACCCTTGAAGACATGTTTAGAGCTTTGTGCTAGAACAACAGGGTAGCTGGGATAGGTTCTAACCTTTAGTAGAATTTTCCTACAACAATAGTTATCATTCCAGCATATGTATAGCACCATATGAAGCCTTGTATGATAGAAAATGTAGGTCGCCTCTATGTTGGTATGAAACAGGAGAACAAACCATCCTAGGTCCAGAATTAGTACAACAGACTACTGAGCAAATCAAAAGGATCAAGGATAGGTTGTTAGTTGCCCAAAGTAGGCAAAAGAGCTATGCAAATGAGAGGAGAAGACCTTTAGAATTCGAAGAAGGAGAACATGTGTTCCTTAGAGTCACTCCTATTACGGCGATTGGTAGAGCCATTAAAGCCAAAAAGCTAAATCCTTGGTTTCTTGGTCCTTTCCAAATCCTAAAAAGAATCGGACCTGTTGCTTACCAAATTGCTTTACCACCTAGTTTGTCAAACTTTCATAATGTTTTCCATGTTTTCCAACTTCGAAAGTATAATCTGGATCCTTCACATATCATAGAAAATGAATTAATATAGTTGAAAGATGATATAACCTATGTAGTGAAACCTGTGAGGATCATGGATAGAGAAGTTAAAGAGCTCAAAGGGAAACAAATTCCATTGGTGAATGAGCACTGGGATGATGGTGACTCGGAGGAAGCCACATGGGAATTAGAATCCAACATGGTGCAGAATTATCCAAAACTTTTTGAATAAGGTACGTAAAATTTTGAGGACAAAATTCATAAAAATGGGAGAGAATTGTAACATTCCCCTTAACCTAATAATTTTAATCAGTGTTATAAAAGCTCAGTATGGTTGGTAATAATTATCTATTAATTCAGATACTTTTCTGAACTAGTTGGAGCATAATTCTATAACAATGAATACAATAAAATAATTAAAGTATCTGCTGAATCAGTTGATATGATAGAAATAAATATGAAAAATTTATTTCCTAGCAAAGGACCATTAATAAGAGTAGTAGAAAATTTTGGAGAAACAACAAAGCAAATTTGGTATTTTTAAGGATACTGACAGGGGATAAGTGAATAGTAAAGTGAACAACTAATTAACTTAAAAAATTATGAAAATATTTGGAGATGATAAGTATGACATGGAGAATATTTTGGTATAAAATTCCAATTAAGATAAGTATCAGTAAGCAAATTTACTTAATTCTTGAGTTTAATTCAATTTGGGACTTGGTAATGAAGTTTAACAGATAAATAGCAGTATATGAAAAATCCTAGAAAAATGAAACCAAGGACTAAGATGAATTCTAAAATTTTCCATAACATTTGTGGTAACTTGAAAACTTAGTTTTGAAAGATTAAATAGTGCTTAACAGATATAAAAGTTACAAACTTAAAATTTGGTCATCTTTAACAACAACCACCGCCCAAAATTTTATATCTAGAATTCTCTATCCTTTTCTCACTTTCTCTTCACACTTCTTTCGGCCAAAAAATAGAAGTAACAGGGCACTTCTCATAGCAAAAAAATCATGAGAAACAATAAGGAAAAGAGAAGAGAAATAAAAAGCTAAAACAAGAGGAAAAGCAAGGAAATACAAAGGAGTGAGGTAGGGGTTCTTTGCCTTCAACCTATTTCTCTTTTCTATTGATTTTTTTTAATTTAAAAATCTGATTTTGGGTGCCAAGAAAGTTACGGTCAGACCCAAGAAATGGATGAAATCACTTCTTGTATTTGGAGAATTTGTTCCTCACTTTCACTTACTTCTTTTTCTCTTATAGATTCTTAATTAGAAATTCTGTTTAGGTTGTGTTTTTGTATGCTCTTTCATGAGTAAACCCACAGCTTAGCCAAGACAAATTATGCGTTCTTTGCTTCTAATCATTCCTACACTTTTATTGTATGTTGATTTAAATTTATGATGTTGAAAATGAAGTGATTTCATTATGTTTTTGGATTGGATTGTTACGACAGTGGCTATTCTATTTTAAACAGAATTTTTGATTCTTTTATACTTGAAAATATGTCTTTAATGGAGATTGGAAGTTAGGGCAGAATGCTGCCCTGAATTAACCAGAATTTTTGATGTATTATGCTGCTGCTATTTTTTGTTTATAATGTTGTCGTTATTTTCTGTTTATACTGCTATTGTTTCTTTGTGTTATACTACTACTGCTATTTTTTGTTTATTCTACTACTGCTATTTTTTGTTTATAATGCTGCTATTGTTTCCTATTTATAATGTTGAAGCTATTTTCTATTTTTACTATTGTTGTTGTTTTCTGTTTATACTACTGCAGATGTTTTCTATTTATTTTACTGTTATTATTTTCTGTTAAGAAAGTAATGCATACAATAATTAAAGATTTGATGTGTAAATGTCATAGATGAAGTTTACTTATTAAAGTGCTTGAAGTATAATAGATGATATAGAATTGTGCATTGGATATGTAATAGAGAATTTATTGCTCCTTGAATTATCAAGTTGAGTTTGAATTTGGATTTGTGAATTGGGAATATGCTCCGTTGAATTTTAAAAAAAAAAGGTTGAGCTAGAATGATATATTAAATTGATGTATGAATAATCACGGCTCAAAGAATTAGAATTTGAATTTAGAATTTAGAATGAAGATTGGGGCAATTATCCTTGAATGAGGAGGTAATTGTCCATGCTTTCCCACTCAGTATCCTTCTTTTTATGTGAATTGTGATTCACTTAGTATAGTGGATTTTGGAGATGATCCTGTATGAGGGCATGGTATTCGAAATTCCATTAGAATCATGGAGATGACCTCTTGTGAGGAAATGGGATCTTGTATTCTTGAATAAATTCCTCATTGTATCAGTATAATCCTTACGTATTAATTCCCTCATAAGATACTAGTAGTAGTGTGAGACCCTAATTCACTCCCTACCATGAGAATATAGGACCCGATCTATATGAGGTGGCTCCCATCCTTGTGATGCTTAAGATATGGGTTCTGTGGGATAAGCAATAATTTGATGAATAAGAATTTGAATGAGCACTATGAATTGAATTGAATTAGTATGTTATGATTATGAACTAAATGTGTGTTTGAGTATCTAAATAAATTTGACATTATAGTATTGTGATTGAAGATGTTTTCTAGAAATTATTGGTGAATGTGATACATATATATTTGATGATGGATATTTTTTAAAACTAATAAATGGAATTCTATTTCGGTAAGAGGAATGACTAAATTTGGTAGTTTGGCCACCTTCCTTGTTATATATATAATTAGGTATTTATTCTAAGTTTTAAAAGAATGTAAATTTTTTCTAAAATAGCTGGAATTATTATGATGACACTGTTTTTCATAATAGAATATACTGAGAATTAGTATTCTCACCCCTTTATTATTATGTATTCCATGATAATTCCAGGTTTAGCACTTGCAGCATCAGGATACGAGCTGAAGAAGATATATATTTTGTTTCTTTTGAATTTGCGTTTTTGTATATTGGATGATTGGAAAATGTTTACAAGACATAGCATATGTTTTGTACTATTATGTACACTTGTATAAACTTCTACACTGTATATAAATTATTACACCTTGACCAGGCTCATACTTTTATATAATAATGTAAAATATAATTTGAAGTTTTTAATAAATATCTTACATAATGTGCTTACTATTATTATTCTAATGTAATGCCGGAAACATGAATAGAAATAATAGTAAGGGCATTACATATACCTCATACAAAATCACCATATCAACTCTTCACATGGTTCTCTCTAACCAAATGAAGAACTAAACTCCAATAAATATGTACTCTCAACTCACTTCTAACTCATATAGGAGCATATTCTATGTTTCTAGTTAAGAAAACATAATAATGATTTTTGTATCTAACTTGCCTTATTTACACACCACAAGTGGTAAACTATGCCACCTTATTGTACTCAAGGTCCTAGATACCTACTTTAGGCAATTCCTAACTTATGGAATGCTTAAAGACTGGAACTTCTATAATATCTCTATACTGAGTCCATTCATGCATCACTAACTCCACTTCCTCTCTCAGGAGCAACTCATGCACTATGACAAGTGACTATTGCCAACTAAACTTAGCTTACTTGTACCTAGTATATCCTATCATCCTTACCTCATTTGGGATATCAAATGCAACACTATGTTTCCTAAAGGACTAGATACTTACTCAAGGCAAACACTAATTACACTCTACAAGTGTATTCTCCCACCACATTGCACAAACACAACTTTTCTTAAGTACCTCAAGTGCAAACACATGGTAAAACACACTACTTTTAGTGTACTCAGTTGTACCTCATCACATCTTGTCCTATGGAACACCTTTCACTCTTACTAGGGGTCCCCTAAGCTTTTGTCAAGGTTTGGTAACCATTGATAATCTATAATTCTATTTTAGGTTACAGGATAATCAGTTATGGCCTTTGCCTAACCGATTATGGTTTTTGTATCACGTTCTATGTGAGCACACTAATCGGTTATGGTCTTTCCCATAATCAGTTATGGCTTAAAATTGTCTCCCTGCCATGCTACAATAATTGGTTAGCCTTCCTTTGCTAACCAGTTATTGTCATGTTATGGCTCTCTGCCAAAAATGAATAACTTGTTAGCCAATAGGCTAATCGGTTATCAGAAAAATAGAAAAGCCTAAGCTAGCTGCAAATAATCGATTAGCTTGACTCCTAACTGGTTATTTGTTGTGTTCTATAGCAGATAATAGAGCAACCTAACTCATTCTCTATTCTACTAATTTTTCAACCAGTTTCTAACCTCAACTTAAGAGTTCTAAGAGGTTTTCAATCACCACCATGATCCCTAATCCTCTCTACACATTTTAGAATCATTCAACATTAAAATCTAACTCATGAAAACATGGATTTAATCATCAACCATTAACCTAAAAACCCATTACTCAAATCACATCTCAAGTGGATATCATGGATTCTAAGGGATCAAGATTAACTACCATGTCTCAAAAAAGTTATTAACAACTCAAACTCAATTCTTGAAACCAAGAATCAAGGACAGAAAATAGGTTTGCTTCTCAAACCCACTTCTCTCTCTCTTATATAACCTAACTTCATGCAAGATGAAACAAAGGAAAAGATAAGAAAGAAGCTTAAGCTCCCTTGCCTCTTGAAGTGCAGCTAGTCTTCAAGCTTTGGTGTGGTTTTCTTGTTCCTCTTTGATTTTCCTTCCTTTTCTTCTTCTCTTTCCCTTCGTTCTTCTTTTCCTCTTTCTCTTTTGTTTTTATTCTTTTCTTTTTTTTGTTTTTATTAGTTTTGGAACTGTGGATAGAAAGAGAAAATAAGAAGGAAAGTCAAACTTTTCCACTTATAAGATAAGAACAAAGTTTAGCTGAAACTTTATATCTCTTAGGAACACTTTGATCTTACTAAATCAAGTTTCCTAACTTCCTTTAGTATTAGAATAAATCCTAAGATTCATCTAATTACTAACCTCACTGTTTTCCATAATTTTCCATATCTGCTAAAAGTCAATCCAATATTAAAATGCGCAAGCAATGTACTTAAAAATACAAAACCAATTTAGTTTATCCTGAAATTTTAACTACATCTCAAACTACTTATTTGTGACCTAGAAATAAATTCTCTAGATTTATTTTGCTCAAGTTAGCAATTTATGCTCATATCTGAGTCATTTTAAGCTACTTTTCACTTTCTGTGTTGCAGTAAAGTGCCTAAACTAACTCAATTTGTCACAAAACTACACAGGCATGTCAAACAAGTATTAGGCTACCTTTGTAACTATATACAAGCCTAACATGTTATTGAGGGTGTTACAATCACCCCCCATACGAGGATCATTTACAATATCAGATTTTGGATCACCCCTTTATGAGGATCATTTCCAAAAATCCATTACTAAATATCATATCTAAGATCACTCCCCACCTTATGAGGATCATTTCCAAAATCCATCATTGGCCAAATAGATCTGTGGGCTACCCTTCATAAGGGAGTAGCATCTAAGGATCACCCCCACATGAGGATCATATCCAATATCTTTTAAACTTTGAGCACATTATATGTCAATTCAATACTAGCTTAACTTTAACATTCTAAAGGAGTAATTCACAATTTATCATTCAATACTAGCTCAATTTTAACTTATAAAGGAGCAATTCACAATTTATCATTCAATACTAGCTCAACTTTAACTTTATAAAGGAGCAAATCATTTTCTAGTACACCTCATAAATATAACAATTATACATCTTAACTTATCTCATCACATATATATATCTAGTAAACAATATCAACATTTCACAAGTTTATTAAGTGCACATACATAAACTTAAGTCACTTTACTTAGTGACCTTAATCAAATCTCTTCATATCACATAATATAGATGCATTCATTTAAGTTTTTATGTAGTAGGGAACTCTATTTTGCTCAAAACAGGGGACTGATAATCGATTATCATATTCTGGTAATTGATTATTGCTAACCAGTAGTAGTATTCTAAAAGTTGATAATCAATTAGCACCACTGGATAATCGATTATCATATACCTGTATTAGAATTTTGTAAGTCAATAATCGATTATCACCCACGAAGATAGCATTCTGAAAATTGATAATCGATTATCATCAATGGATAATCAATTATCACCCACGAATATAGCATTTTGGAAATTGATAATTGATTATCAATGATAATCGATTATTAAATACATTTCCTCAACCAGAATGATCTCTAAGACATAGTATTCTCCCATTTGATACCTAATATCAAAGTATATCATTCTTTTTCATTCTTTCAATCAACACATCATCACCACATCAACATATGTATTCAATCCAAGATCCATGAGGCATAATAATGGAAATCAATCCAATAAAACTAAGTTATCAACCATAAAATCCATAGCGACTTATAGGTAACTTTGAAATCAACCTCCTAATATGTATCATCAATTCAACTTATAGATTATATGAACAATTTCTCAAACCAATCCTCTAGCACAAGACTTAGCAAACAAGAGGAGAAAGGAGTATATAAAGAAGCACAAACCCTACCTATACTCCTTTGTTGATGGTGTTTCTTGTCTTTTACTTGTTCCTCTTTTTCTTCCTTATTGATGGTGTTATCTTCCTTGTCTTTCTTCTTTCTTTCTTCTTTCTTTTTTGCTACCTTATATGTGTATGTGAGAAAAGAAAATTAAGAAAGTGTACATGAAGGGATGAGGCGGTAGAGAAACAAAAAGGAGATAATAACAAAAGAAAAATATGATGCCATTGTTAAGTGATGGAGATTTGTCTCTTAAAGATACTTTGATCTTTCATTGATGAGTTTTCTAACTTCCATAGGTAGTTTTAGAAAATTCTAGGACTTCATTCAGTTCATATACTCTTCATTTAATAACTATCTATACACACCGTTAACAGTCATTAAACTCTATTACTCATCCTTAAGTTAAGATAAACCTAAGGAGTTAAACTAATGTGCTCATAGGTATCTGCCTTAACCTATAATTATTCCCAGAATAATCTCCATCCTCTATTTAACATCTCCACAAAATCTCATGATTTTTCCAAGCTACTCTCCTATTTAATTTTTCCTTTAAACATTCATTCTGTTTTATTAAAAATGTCAAACAATCTCATTTAATTTCCTAAAAATTACCACAACTCATTCTAATTATTTGTAACTTAGAAATAAATTTTTCTTATTTAATTCCATCATCTAAACAGTTTATACTAAATTTTGAGTTAATATGAGCTATTTTTCACGTCTTGTGTTATAACATTATACCTAAACTAGCTCAGGAAATCACAAAAAATAACAAGTAACTTATACAAGTGTTAATAAACTACTATAACAATCATTAAGGCTAATAGGTTAGGAAGGATGTTACAAGCAGAACTCCAGAGCTGACATCCTATCAAAGCTCCCCAGTACTAAGAGTTCGGGCAATAATAGGTCCATGATCCAAGATGCCCTTTTCGCCCCTAGTATTATGGACAATGAAGTCCACATACTAGAAGACTATGAAACTTGGATGACACCTACAATTGCATATCTCCAAAATGGCTTGTTACCAAAATATCAAAAGGAAGCCCAAAAGATAGTACGAACAATGACTTGGTACACCATCTTGGATAACCAACTCTATCGTCACGGATACTCCTCCTTCCTCGTCAAATGTCTTGGTCTTAAAGAGGCTGAATGTAATACCCAAAAAATTATTTATTTCATCATAGATAATCATTTTATAATATTTATGATTTTTGAGAATTTTTTTGAAATTTTCTGGAAACGTTGAATATTTTAGTATATTTCTCGTTTTGCGTACACACTGAGCAGAGTCAGTGAAACACCCCAGAAATTATTTTGTTTTGTGATGAATAGTCATTTTTCAATATTTGTGATTTTTGAGAATTTTTCTTGATTTTTCTAGAAATATCGAACATTTTAGTATATTCCTCATTTTACATGTATGCTGAGCGGAGCCAGGATAACAAAATATTTTCCCTGAGGCTAGTAAACCTTGAACTGTCAACGTGTCAACGGGGGATCTTACTAAACCCAAGGCTGGGCACAGTTTACGAGATTTATATTTTTTGAGATTTTATTTGATAAATAAAATCTATGTACGCACTGTTAATTAAAATTTTGCGGTACGTTCTATTATTCATTTGATAATTAATACAGGCTTTGTGCACTGTAACAATTATCCATTGGGTAATAACTTGTAGTAAAATCCTAATTACCATATTAATTTAACTATTAAATTACATTATCTTATCCTAATATAATCTACTTTATGTCTAATCACATCTCCTTTATTGAAAATGCACCCATGCTTCTCAAGGAAGCTAACCATTTGTCTCTCCTCCTCCTCACACTCACACGGCTGCTGCACACAAATTGGGAGCCAAATTTATGCTTCAATTTAATTTAATTAACCTATTCAAAATTCAAAAAGAAAATCCTAAAAACATCTTTCACTTTTTTATTCACTTCTCTCTCTACCTTCATCTTTCTCAAACTTTCTCTCCTCCTTCTCTCTAGAACACCAAACGGCCACCACACCTCCAAGCCCTCCATCTTCACAAAAATTTCAACCAACCCCATTTTCTTAATCACCTCCATCATCTATACACTTCTCTAGTTGGTGGTTTCTTGAAAAGCTTTCATCTTTACCACTTTCTTCAAGCTTCAAGCTTTAAGCTTTTTGGTAAGGTTCTTGACTCCTCACCCTCTTCTCTTCATTTTCGTGTTCAAGGTCTTTCTTATGACCCTTGATCCATTCTTTTTCAAGTCTTCTTGTTAATTTAATGAAGTTGTAAATTTTAGGGTTCTTGGAGGTGTGAAATCTGAAAATTACAAGGAGCTTCAAGGGGGGTTCTATTGTTTTCTTCTCTTTCATAAGAGGAAGATACTCCTCCTCAACCTCTATTAGTAGTAAGGAACCTTGCTTTGTGATTGGTTGTGAGAAAACCCTAGTAGGGTTGCTCTCTTTGTTTGCATGATTTGTATGATTACATGTTGTTTTTAATTTGTTTAAGTTATTTGATTGATTGAGTATGTATATGTATGTGTTTGGATGGATTGGAATCTTGAATGGAAGCAAAATTGACTTTGTCTTCTTCCATGAGGCTCACGATTTTTAGGGCCCAAAACTTAGGGTTCTTGGTGAAAATTTACAAGTGGAAGACATAGCTAATCAAGTGGACAATATGTAATTAATGGAATGAAAATTTGGAATCCTAAGACTTAGTGAGGCTCACAACCTCTAGGGTTAATAATGGCCTAATCATGTAACTTCATACAACTATGACATTTAATTGATCAAGTAAATAAATAAGAGAATTATGTAATGGAAGGAAATAAATTTGGTAACCTAAAGGAATTCTTTGGACTTTTAGAACAAATAAGGATGTGTGAGACTTGGCAAGATTTGGAAATAATTCTCTTAAGTGAATAAGACTAAGTTTAAAGTAAGGAATCCAATTATGAAAAGAATTTCATGAGAAACATCACATTGAAGTAGAACTTAACTAATTTGGACAATTAGGAATTATTTAGGATTTCATAAAATGGAAAGAACCAATGATGAAACTTTACCTAAAAGACTTAGAATGATTTTCAATTAAAGCATTAAAGTAAGAACATAAGTGTAAGTGAGAACACTAAATAATTTCATAATATACCAAAAATGTAATGTACAATTGGAAGGCTTTAGACCATTTAATGTGGGTCCATGTGTGGGACCAAGAATATTATGATGCTTGCTTTGGCCAATTGTGGCATATTGTGGAAAAGTGTGAAATGATAAACATACATGATTATGCATTGAGTCATCATGTATTGGGAAAGTTCGCTGGAATGTTGTTAAGGTCATGTTGCCTAGGAGATTGAACACACCTTTGTGCGGGTACGAGTAGACTAATGTAGGTCATTCTGTTGACCTTGAGGGCGTCGGGGCGCAGGCGTCTCACAGTGGACAATTGGTAGTGTAACACCCCAAATTTTAGACTATGTTACAGAACTGACAGAATTACATTGTTTTGTGTTTTCTGTGCAATATAAAAATAATTTGATTATTTCGATATTATTTTTGATTGTTTTGTGTGATTTGCTCCGGGTCAGAAAAATAATAATTTTTGGGCCGGAGAAATTCTTATTTTAATTATTCGGAGCTGGGGATCTTACTAAAACCAATTAGATTAATATATATATATATTAATCTTGTAATTTTTAGGATTTAAGCGTGTAATAAAATAATTTTATATTATTATAATATTATTTTATATGACAATACTTACTATCTTAAAAATAGTAGAAAATCTGCTTGTGGGCCCGAAAAGTTCATGGGACCCACGTTTAGTGTAGCTGTCAATGATTCTGACTGAATTGAATTCTGAACTAATAAGAACAAGTCAAAATAGGTGGCTTGACTTTTTAAACCAATGAGAATGAGACAAACAAAGAAGCATAGACTTCAATGTGGACCCTTGGATAAAAAGCATAATTTAGATGCTTTTGATCATAACTGTTGATCCGATCAATGGTATAAAACGAATCCTGATAAAACCACTAAGTAATATCCACCGTAGATGAGATCAATGGATAGGAAACCAAGTTGATTTCAATGGCTAAGATAAAGTCAACAATAGTGGCTTGACTTTGATTAGTAACTAATTAAACTAAATTTGCTTAATCTAATGGCCTAATTAACAAGCTAAGTAAACTAATTAATTAATCTTTGTGAACAATTGTAACAATTTGAACTTCTGCCAATATCCGTCGAATTTGATCTTCTGACCATTTAGGACAATCAATATCCATCAAGT
The DNA here is from genome assembly GCA_029884595.1 of Ormosia semicastrata. Lineage (NCBI taxonomy): Eukaryota > Viridiplantae > Streptophyta > Magnoliopsida > Fabales > Fabaceae > Ormosia > Ormosia semicastrata. Next base: position 48,762,499 of record JAQQTO010000060.1, read on the forward strand.
TAAGATGTCAATATCCGTCGAGTTAGTATGTCAATATCTGTCGAGTTAGAATGTCAATATCCGTCGAGTTAGAATGTCAATATCCGTCGAGTTAGAATTTCTGACCATTCAATAGAGAAACTTCTCTAATGTCAATATTCGTCGAATTAGAATTTCTGACCATATAGTACTTTCGTCAGTTCAACACCAGGAAGATTTCTTCAACGTCAACACCCGTCCGTCGAATTAGGATTTCTGCTGACCTTCTAGTATATTCGACAGTTTTTTATCTTCATTCGACAGAATCTTCATTCGATAGAATTTGACTTTTACCCATTCCTGTGAAATAATGTTCTCCCATCTTACATCATTCTATCATGTTATTTTTCGTCGAAAGGTACCCTTACAATTGTACACTAGAGGCATATATAGTTGGATAATTAATTAAGATTGGTTAGGAAACTAAACCAAATTAATTAGCTATTTAAGTAGTAAGTAATCATACTTGAATTAAAAGCAAATTGAATTCCTAAATGCCTTGAGTCCCATAGTTTTGCAGCAGCTTGGGGAGGCTTCTACATGATTCTTGAACAATCCAAATAGTCACACAAAGTCAAGTTGATGACATATGCCATGTGCACTCAAAATAGAATATTTTACTTCAAGTAAATCCTAATTTCTCTACGCTTATCCCACGATATAGCAGCCCACTTATTTTTCGCTCACACAATATTTATTTTCTCTCACATCAAAAGCATTCATCTTTTTCTCTCAAAAATCCTAAGAAATTAAGTAACCATTTCCTTCATTTTCTCTCCATTGGTTCGGCCCTAACACCCAAGCACACTATCACTCACCTATAATTTTCACTCTCATCATTTCTTAAAGCTAAACAACATTCTAAACACTTTCCATTTAGAAAGTTTTCCCAAAATCCCACTCTAAGTGCTTCAAAATCTAACTTCTACCTTACTTCCTTAAAGGTAAACTTGGATTTCTATGGTTTAAATTCATGTTTATGATTTTCTAAGCCATGTTTGTTCCATGGGTTGTTATTATTGAGCTTTGTTTGTGATTTTACTAATTGTTTTAGAATTGTTAGGAATTGTTTGTGGCTAGTACGAAAACAAGGAGAAGGAGAGGAGCTTGAAAAGCTTGTCTTCAAGAGGTAAGAGGGAGATTTAACCTCACCAACCAAGTTTTGGTGGTGTGGGGATGGTTTTGTTAGGTGAAAAACCCATAAGGGTTTATTCACCTATTGATTGATGTGCTTTGGTTGTGTTTGTGTTGTGTATGATTGTGTTTTTATGCTTGCATGTGTGATAAAATGCTTAAAGCTTTGATATTATGTGTGTATGTATAATTATGAAAGCATGAGAATGCATGTGTAATTTAAGATGTGAACAACATGATGAATCGATTGTATGAGTGCTCCAAAGAGCACTGAGGCTCACGGCCATACCATGGAAAAGAGGACCAAAGTCCTTACACTGATGAATTAAAATGAGAACTGAGAGACCTAAATGAATTTGGAAAAAAAATTGAGTATGACAAAGTAAAATGATTTTTATATGAAGTAAATGAAAGAAATAACATTTTTGGGAAAACAATGCAAATATGATTTTTAGAGGGGCAATATCATAATTTTTATTTTTAAAAAGGGGCCATATTGTATTTATGATTTTTAGAGGGGCAATATCGTAATTTTTATTTTTAATGGGGCTATATTACAATTATTGATTTTAGAGGGGTTATATTATAAATATTTTATAAAAAAGGGACTATCTTGTAAATATTATTTTATGAGAAACTATTATGAAATTATTATTTGAAAAAGGACTAAAACGTAAATATTATGTTTTAGAGGGACTATTTTATAAATATGAATTTTATGAGGGACTATTTTGTAAATATGAATTTTATGAGGGACTATTTTGTAAATATGAATTTTATGAGGGACTATTTCATAAATATGAATTTTATGAAGGACTAGAATACAAATATTATGTTTTGAGGGGTTATTATGCAAATATGAAAAATAAAGTTAAATTTTGGTGTTAAATGAGAAAAATAGTATTTTTGATTTAAAACGTGTGAAAAATATTTTACGCGACTGAGAAAATGCGAAAATATGGTTTCGCAATGGAATTACAATAATGATACTGTTGGGCCAATTATGAGGACCCCGAATATGAGATAAAGAAAATTGAATTGAGAATATGATATAATGAATTGAAATTATGAAAGGTGCATAGTACATTCATTGGAAAGGTCCGATGGACTGAATAAGGCTGATTGCCTAGGAAAGAATACACCTCCTGAGTGGGTGCGATATGCGTAGTGTAGGTCACTCGTTGACCTTAGGGGCATCAGGGTGCGGGTTGCCTACAATGGGCAGATGGCAGCGCTTCTGTACAGTAGGTTAGACCGATGCAACACACCGATGATCCGGACCGAGACACTATCCCTAATCAAGATTTGATAAAGACTGTGGTGCATATGCTAGATGTGCAAAAAAATTGAGCACGTGGTCTTAGGCATGTTAGTGCAGATAGATCTTTTCTATCACTCTTTCCGATATGAGTTTTAGCTCCATGGAGTAGGAAATTGAGTCTATGTGCATACATGTAGATAATGAGGGCATTATCGTAATTATGATTTATGATAATTGATTTATTGAATATTTGATTATTGATAATGGCATGATTGTAATTATTGCTTATTACATGAGTTATGATGATAAATGATGTTGATGGCATAATTGTAATTATGTATGATGTGCTGGTATGAGATATTGTATGTGTTTTTCTTCATTGCCACCATATTGGTATTGGCGTAGGTGATCTCACCTCTTTCTATGTCTAATCTATATTGTATTTATAATTTTAAAGACGTTGAGCGAGAACTTGAGCAAGAAGCTGAGGAAGAGTAAATTCTGATAAAGGATGCTGACTTCTAGAAAATGGAGGTACCTTGTTTCCTGGGGTATACGGGATTGACGTTTCGTGGAGGATTGGAGGTGTGGCACGTTGACCTGAAAAGAGAGCATAATTGTGACATAGGAGACTTAAACATTATTTTAAGTAGGCTATATCTTGAAATTTAGGGTGAATATTAATGTACACCTAGAGTTTCCATTGTCAATTAGACAATATTGGGGAGTATACTATCGTACTCATAGTGTGATTAGTATAGTGTCGTCTGTGCGGACACCTATCCGTAGGACTTCGCGTCAAGTCAGACTTCTATCTTCTGAGGAGTCTGAGAAGGACCCGTCTAAAGGTTCTGCTGTGTAGTAATACTTGGGTAGTATGTTAGTTTAAATTAAAGTTTTAAATATTTTGAGAATCTAGTTTGTAAATATTAAAATATGACAATACTAATGACTTGTACATGTTTATATGATGTAAATTATTTGTGACAATGTTGTTAAGTTTTTATTTTCTATTAAGTTTATCTTATTATCATCAAGAAATTTTACAACTCGTATTTACATAACAAAGCACGATTTTCCAATGAAGGGGTAAATTGGTAATTAAGTAACATGAAGTGTGACGCCCTAAGGAGGGTGTTACATTAGTTGGTATCAGAGCCCAAGTTAGAGTCTTTTGGGTTTGTGGGTAGGTTTGTCTTGTTTGTCTTTGTGTGAATCTCGATCTTTGAACACGAGAGATATATTTTGGTTTCCGAAAGGAGACGATGTTGTGTGAAATAATTACGTTTAGTTCGTCGTGTTTTGATTTTGTTCGTCTTTGAAGAAAAAGAATGGAACGTAGCGAACATGAGCATGTGGACGCGAGACGTGATGAGGATCGTATAGCCGCAGCTAGAAGTGTGATGCAAAAGATGATTGAAGTAGCAGTACAACAGAGACAGATGATCACTCAGCAGCAGGAACTGATAATCGAACTTCATAGCTTATTAGGATTGGAGCAACCACCAGATGCGAGAAGCTGTAGCTTAGAACCTTCGATAATCCAAGATGGAAGGAAGCGTAAGGTCAATCGTTTTCAACGAGAGCCGTATATACAACCACTGGGGAAGCAACAACAAACAAAGAGAGGAAGTACTAGTGGCAACGATTTTGGTCAGACTGTGGCATCAACCATGAAATGTTTCAAGTGTGGAAAAGATCATCTCACCAAAGATTGTCAGCATAAAAGGATTATTTGTTATGGATGTGGGAAGCCTGGACATTTCTCCAGAGATTGTGATCAACTGAAGATGGAACTTTCCATTAGTGATACACTTATTTCAAAACCTCAAGAAGAAGAAAGAGCCGATGCAAAGAGTGTAGTGAGAACGTTCAAATACAAAAACTTAAGGAGCGAGGAAGTTGTGCCATAGAGGGTAATCTTAAAACTGTACTGTATAATGCAAAAGGTAACCCAGTCGCTTGTGATCTGTGACTGTGTAAGTCTTTTTGGGTTATCTGTGTTTTGTTCTTTTTATAATGCTACTCCAACTTCTAAACTTGTTATTACCACTCGAGCATGTTTAAAACTATCCTATTATTATTGGAGTTTGAAACTTTTCTATTAATCTGAGTTGTCTATTTTTTTTTCAAATAGACTGAGTAAATCAATTTGACTTATCCGTGTCTTCATTATAATGTGATCTGAGTATTTCTATTCTTTTCGGTTAAACTTGTTGTTTATACTCAAGTTTTCTAACTCTACCCTATATCTATTGAATATCAAATCTTTTCTGTTGATTTGATTTGTTTATCTAAAATCACATTTATTTGAGAGCCTGACTTTATAAATGGATTGGTTATTTTCCAACCATATCCTACTAGATTGTTACAATGTAACTTTAGTGTTTCCTTGACCTGAGATTTTTGGATTTGAATCCAGAGAGTTCATTTCTAAAATTATTGGACCATGTTCATTTTGAAAATCTATTAGACCATTTCAAATTCTTTGTTGGACTAATCTAGTAACCTACTGAATAGTCTTATTATTACTTTTCTTATAACCTTTATGGTATATTTCATGTATATCAATTAAGAAGGATTATTCTTGATTCAACTTATGTCATAGTACCAAATACAGTGCGATTAGAAGAAAACATGATCTATGAGACTTTTTTTAAGATTAAAAATAGGCAAGTAGAACAACTTACTTTGATGAAGAAAATCTGAAATGATGTGACAACAGGGGAACTAGAAGACCAAACGAAGGAAATCGTTGTTTGCTCCAAAATCAATTTGCGTGCTGATTATTACCAGATTCACATAAAAGTAAAGAATGTTTCAAGACAGTTTTGTGGATGCATTACAGACACTATGAGTATTTAATATTACCATTCGGGGTAAATAATGTTTTTGCGATATTCACAAATTATATAAATAGGATCGTTCTTTCTTAACTAAGCAAATTTGTCATTATTGGCAATATTTTGACTTATTCTCAAAATTCGAAGGAACATGTTAAAGATCTCAATTCAGTATCTATTTTTGTTGTAAGTGTATGTCAAGTTTCGAGGACGAAACTTCTTTTTAGAGGGGGAGTATTGTAACACCCCAAATTTTAGACTATGTTACAGAACTGACAGAATTGCACTGTTTTGTGTTTTCTATGCAATATAAAAATAATTTGATTATTTAGATATTATTTTTGATTGTTTTGTGTGATTTGCTCCGGGTCAAGAAAATAATAATTTTCGGGCCGGATAAATTCTTATTTTAATTATTCGGAGCTGGGGGATCTTACTAAACCCAATTTCGATTGTTATATATATATTAATCTTGTAATTTTTAATATTTAACTGTGCAACAAAATAATTTTATATTATTATAATATTATTTTATATGACAGTACCTACTGTATTAAAAATAGTAGAAAATCTACTTGTGGACCCGAAAAGTTCATGGGACCCACGTTTAGTGTATTAGTCAACGATTCTGACTGAATAGAATTCTGAACCAATAAGAACAAGTCAGGTGGCTTGACTTTTTAAACCAAGGAGAATGAGTCAAACAAAAAAGCATAGACTTCAATGTGGACCCTTGGATAAAAAGCATAATTTAGATGCTTTTAATCATAACCGTTGATCTGATCAATGGTCTAAAATGAATCTTGATAAAATCACTAAGTAATATCCACCGTAGATGAGATCAATGGATAGGAAATCAAGTTGATTTCAATGGCTAAGATAAAGTCAACAATAGTGGCTTAACTTTGATTAGTAACTAATTAAACCTAATTTGGTTAATCTAATGGCCGAATTAATAAGCTAAGTAAACTAATTAATTAATTTTTGTGAACAATTGTAACAATTTGAACTTCTGCCAATATCCGTCGAATTTGATCTTCTGACCATTTAGGACAATCAATATCCGTCGAGTTAGGATGTCAATATCCGTCGAGTTAGGATGTCAATATCCGTCGAGTTAGAATGTCAATATCCGTCGAGTTAGAATTTCTGACCATTCAGTAGAGAAACTTCTCTAATGTCAATATTCGTCGAATTAGAATTTCTGACCATATAGTACTTTCGTCGGTTCAACACCAGGAAGATTTCTTCAACGTCAACACCCGTCCGTCGAATTAGGATTTCTGCTGACCTTCTAGTATATCGACAGTTTTTGATCTTCATTCGACAGAATCTTCATTCGATAGAATTTGACTTTTATCCATTCCTGTGAAATAATGTTCTCCCATCTTACATCATTCTATCACGTTATTTTTCATCGAAAGGTAGCCTCACAATTGTACACTAGAGGCATATATAGTTGGATAATTAATTAAGATTGGTTAGAAAACTAAACCTAATTAATTAGCTATTTAAGTAGTAAGTAATTAGACTTGAATTAAAAGCAAATTGAATTCCTAAATGCCTTGAGTCCCACGGTTTTGCAGCAGCTTGGGGAGGCTTCTACATGATTCTTGAACAATCCAAATAGCCATACAAAGTCAAGTTGATGACATATGCCATGTGCACTCAAAATAGGATATTTTACTTCAAGTAAATCCTAATTTCTCTATGCTTATCCCACGGTACAGCAGCCCACTTATTTTTCACTCACACAATATTTATTTTCTCTTACATCAAAAGCATTCATCTTTTTCTCTCCAAAATTCCAAGAAACTAAGCAACCATTTCCTTCATTTTCTCTCCATTGGTTCGGCCCTAACACCCAAGAGCACTATCACTTACCTATAATTTTCACTCTCATCATTTTTTAAAGCTAAACAACATTCTAAACACTTTCCATTTAGAAAGTTTTTCCAAAATCCCACTCTATGTGCTTCAAAATCCAACTTCTACCTTACTTCCTTAAAGGTAAACTTGGATTTCTATGGTTTAAATTCATGTTTATGATTTTCTAAGCCATGTTTGTTCCATGGGTTGTTATTATTGAGCTTTGTTTGTGATTTTACTAATTGTTTTAGAATTGTTAGGAATTGTTTGTGGCTAGTACGAAAACAAGGAGAAGGAGATGAGCTTGAAAAGCTTGTCTTCAAGAGGTAAGAGGGAGATTTAACCTCACCAACCAAGTTTTGGTGGTGTGGGGATGGTTTTGTTCAGTGAAAAACCCATAAGGGTTTATTCACCTATTGATTGATGTGCTTTGATTATGTTTGTGTTGTGTATAATTGTGTTTTTATGCTTGCATGTGTGATAAAATGCTTAAAGCTTTGATATTATGCGTGTATGTATAATTATGAAAGCATGAGAATGCATGTGTAATTTAGGATGTGAACAACATGATGAATCGATTGTATGAGTGCTCCAAAGAGCACTGAGGCTCACGGCCATACCATGGAAAAGAGGACCAAAGTCCTTACACTGATGAATTAAAATGAGAACTGAGAGACCTAAATGAATTTGGAAAAAAAATTGAGTATGACAAAGTAAAATGATTTTTATATGAAGTAAATGAAAGAAATAACATTTTTGGGGAAAGAAATAACATTTTTGGGGAAACAATGCAAATATGATTTTTAGAGGGGCAATATCTTAATTTTCATTTTTAAAAAGGGGCCGTATTGTAATTATGATTTTTAGAGGGGTAATATCATAATTTTCATTTTCAATGGGGCCATATTACAATTCTTGATTTTAGAGGGGTTATATTGTAAATATTTTATAAAAGAGGGACTATCTTGTAAATACTATTTTATGAGGAACTATTATGAAATTATTATTTGAAAAAGGACTAAAATGTAAATATTATGTTTTGGAGGGACTATTTTGTAAATATAAATTTTATAAGGGACTATTTTGTAAATATGAATTTTATGAGGGACTATTTTGTAAATATGAATTTTATGTAAGTATGAATTTTATGAGGGACTATTTTGTAAATATAAATTTTATGAGGGACTATTTCGTAAATATGAATTTTATGAGGGACTAGAATGCAAATATTATGTTTTGAGGGGTTATTATGCAAATATGAAAAATAAAGTTAAATTTTGGTGTTAAATGAGAAAAATAGTATTTTTGATTTAAAACGTGTGAAAAATATTTTACGCAACTGAGAAAATGCGAAAATATGGTTTCGCAATGGAATTACAATAATGATACTGTTGGGCCAATTTTGAGGACCCCGAATATGAGATAAAGAAAATTGAATTGAGAATATGGTATAATGAATTGAAATTATGAAAGGTGCATAGTACATGCATTGGAAAGGTCCGATGGACTGAATAAGGCTGATTGCCTAGGAGAGAATACACCTCCTAAGTGGGTGCGATATGCGTAGTATAGGTCACTCGTTGACCTTTGGGGCATCGAGGTGCGGGTTGCCTACAATGGGCAGATGACAGCGCTTCTGTACCGTAGGTTGGACCGATGCAACACACCGATGATCCGGACCGAGACACTATCCCTAATCAAGATTTGATAAATACTCTGGTGCATATGCTAGATGTGCAAAAAAATTGAGCACGTGGTCTGAGGCATGTTAGTGCAGACAGATCTTTTCGATCACTCTTTCCGATATGAGTTTTAGCTCCATGGAGTAGGAAATTGAGTCTGTATGCATACATGTAGATAATGAGGGCATTATCGTAATTATGATTTATGATACTTGATTTATTGAATATTTGATTATTGATAATGGCATGATTGTAATTATTGCTTATTACATGAGTTATGATGATAAATGATGTTGGTGGCATAATTGTAATTATGTATGATGTGCTGGTATGAGATATTGTATGTATTTATCTTCATTGCCACCATATTGGTATTGGCGTAGGTGATCTCATCTCTTTCTATGTCTATTCTATATTGTATTTATAATTTTAAAGACGTTGAGCGAGAACTTGAGCAAGAAGCTGAGGAAGAGTAGATTCCGATAAAGGATGCTGAGTTCTAGAAAATGGAGGTACCTTGTTTCCTGGGGTATACGGGATTGACGTTTCGTGGAGGATTGGAGGCGTGGCACGTTGACCTGAAAAGATAGCGTAATTGTTATATAGGAGACTTAAACATTTTTTAAGTAGTCTATATCTTGAAATTTAGGGTGAATATTAATGTATACCTACAGTTTCCATTGTCAATTAGACAGTATTGGGGAGTATATTATCGTACTCATAGTGTGATTAGTATAGTGTCGTCTGTGCGGACACCTGTCCGTAGGACTTCGCGTCAAGTCAGACTTCTATCTTCTGAGGAGTCTGAGAAGGACCCGTCTGAGGGTTCTGCTGTGTAGTAATACTTGGGCAGTATGTTAGTTTAAATTAAAGTTTTAAATATTTTGAGAGTCTAGTTTGTAAATATTAAAATATGACAGTACTAATGACTTGTACATATTTATATGATGTAAATTATTTGTGACAATGTTGTTATGTTTTTATTTTCTATTAAGTTTATCTTATTATCATCAATAAATTTTACAACTCGTATTTACATCACAAAGCACGATTTTCTAATGAAGGGGTAAATTGGTAATTAAGTAACATGAAGTGTGATGCCCTAAGGAGGGTGTTACAGGTAGCCCCACTGAGCCGTGAGATAAACCGATGCGAACGCACTGACGATCTGAACGTGACACTGTCCTATATTGTGATCTAGTGCAGAATGTCTGTACAATGCCTTGATGTGCACGTGGATAAACTGATGAATTATAGCACTTTGGCCGCGGTAGCTGAGTTGCAGACATGTCTCCTGATCTTTCTCTCTGACTGTTTGTGTCTAGCTCCATGGAGTAGGATCTTGATGTTGTATGCATGTGCATCGTGAGTCCACATATTACCTGGCATTTAATTCTTATGATAATTGGAACTGTTACTTTGCTGATGTATAATTACTTGGAATTGCTTAATTGTCTATTGCTGCTATTTAATGCTTATTATTATTACTTTTGAAATGCTATGTGGGAGCTTTGCACCGTTTTGTTTCTTACTGTTATAATTGGTAATAATGGTAGGATGTCTTACCTCTTTTCTGTATTTCTATTATTCCATCTGTATTTATGTTCCATCGAAGACATTGGCGACAGAGGTGAAGCTCACGAATTCCCTGGCTTCTGGCTCGAGCGCGATTAGCATCTGCTGTTGGATCATGGCAGCACGCCCACACGGATTTCTAGGTTATATGTGTTTGACCTTCCTCGAAGGGCCAGACTGCTGGTACACTAATCTAAATTCTGATCGTTTCATCTACGAGGGAGACGTGTCGATCTAGCTGGCTTGGGGGCGTCATGAACCGCCCATCTTCACTTGTAGCGTCAATTTACTTTTGGAGTTTTATTTGCCCATCAGGGAGATGTGGGGTGATCGTTATTACACCCCACAGGAGGATTCTTTTGTCTCCACTGCTCGAGCCCCAGCCCATAACTCGGTGGCTCTGATAGAGGTTTCCTCGGATGAGGAAAACCTCGAGGAGGAACTCGAGGAGGATCCTAACATGGTTCCTTCTCCTCTTAGGGACTAATATTGTCGATAGTTACTGATGGCTATCGGTGTTTATTTTGGGGGCCTGATGTGTCATTATTTTGGTGGGTTGTATATTTATGATCTCTTGGGGCAGATATGTATAATTTTACTTTTTGTATATTCTGGCGCTGTAATCAAACAAGTCTAATATATTGATATATCATTGTGCATGTATGTTGGTTTGAAGATTGCTTTATTTCTATTCTACTCTTTATTTTAATTATGTCTTATCACTATTTACATTAACTATAACAAAAAAAAAATGCACTTGCTAATTTAATTACATGACTATAACCAAGTAAATTTATATTTATAAAAAGAACCGAGTCTTAACTTTTATTTTTATTTTTCGCATTGTAAATGATAATGTGACGTTCCTTCCCAAAAAGGGACGTTACATTAAGTTGATATCAGAGCCCCGGTTTATGTTTCTTTGGGTCTTGTGATTGAGTCTGTCTTGGTTGTGCTATGTGAATCTCTGTGTTTGGTATTCCTAGTGGATACAACTGACTTTCCTTGTGTTTTCAGTTAATCTGAATTGAGAAAGCAAGATGGCACGAGGTGGAGACATGACAGCTGCTATAGAAGCGATGCAAAGGATGGCTGAGGTCATCACACAACAGACTGAACAAGCTACTCAACAACAAGAGAGAGTTGCTCAGCAACAAGAGAGGGCTGCTCAACAGCTCGAAGCTACTGTTGACGCTCAAAACTTGGCGGAGTTTCGTCGCCACAATCCTCCCCAATTTAATGGAGAGTTCGATCCAGATAAAGCCAGTCTAGGGATCAAAGAGCTAGAGAAAGTCTTCCGAGGTATGAACTGCACCGAAAATAAGAAGGTGACTTATGCTACCTTTATGTTGGTTGGCAATACTGAGAACTGGTGGTGCGGGACGCAAAGAATGCTGGAAACTGAAAATCGTGAAATCACTTAGGATTTATTCAAGGATAAATTCTTGGATAAGTACTTTCCCGCGAGCGCGAGGCACGCGAAGGAGATAGAGTTTCTTAACCTAAGGCTGGGGAACATGACTGTTAGTGAATATGCAGCAAGATTTGAAAACTTGTCATAGTTTTCAATGTACTTTCAGCACCAACCAAACGAAACCTGGAAGTGTCGAAAGTTTACAGAAGGACAGAGATATGAAGTGAAGAAAGTTGTTATCACACTAAAAATCAATGAGTTCTCGGAGCTGCTAGATACATGCCGTGAAGTGGAAGCTCTAGAGCAAGCTAGAGATACAAAAAGCAGGAACTTTGGACCTACAAGGTTCCAAAGGGGTGGTGGCAACAGTTCTAACCGCTTCCAAAAGAAGCCATATTCCCGACCAACGGGAAACCAACAACACACAGTGGGTGGAAGTTCTGGTGGAGGTTCTATTAGGAATCGGACCGGCCAAAATGTGGCGTATCCTTCAAAATGCCTGAAGTGCGGGAAGGATCATCTCACGAGGGATTACACTATAAAGGGGATTATCTGTTTTAGATGTGGCAACCCTGGCCACATATCTCGAGACTGCAACTAAGCACAGGCTGAACCTTCAGTCAATGCTACAAGGGCCAACAAACCGCAAGTAGGAGGAGAGGTCTATACCATGAGCGGAGCCAAAGCCTCCGAGTCAGAAGACTTGATTCAAGGAGAAGGCACCATAGAAGGTAACTTTTTAACTGTACTGTATGACTCTGGGGCAACCTATTCTTTCATATCTTATGACTGTGTGCTACAACTTGACTTACCAGTGTCTACCTTACCTTTTGATATGACTATTTCTACCCCACCGATAAACCGATAGTTACTACCAAAGTCTGTTTAAATTGTCCCTTGATTATTGAAGGTCGAATCTTTTCTGTCCATTTGATATGTTTACCTCTTTCTCAGCTAGATATAATTTTAGAGATGGACTGGTTGTCTTCCAACCACGTTCTGTTAGATTGTTCCAGAAAAATCATAATTTTCCCTGTGGATGAAGATTCTAGATACTTGATGGCCAACCAAGTTTAAGCTCTCTTGAAAGAAGGAGCTCACGGATACATGCTACTGTCTTATTTGAAAGTCGAGAGTGAGGTTGATGTGAACACAATTCCAGTGGTGAATGAATTTCTTGAAGTCTTTCCGGAGGATTACCTGGCTTACTACCGCCGCTAGAAATAAAATTTGCTATTGACCTTGTACCGGGAGCTGGTCCCATGTCTATAGCACCTTATAGGATGTCACCAACAGAATTAGCTGAACTAAAGAAGCAGCTAAAAGAGCTTTTGGAAAAGCAATTCGTCAGACCGAGTGTATCACCTTGGGGAGCACCAGTACTATTAGTTCGAAAGAAGGATGGTTCATCAAGGTTGTGCGTGGACTACCAGCAATTAAACAAAGTGACAATCAAGAATAAGTATCAACTCCCAAGAATTGATGACTTAATGGACCAACTGAAGGGAGCAGTGGTATTTTCAAAAATTGACCTGCGATCTGGGTATCATCAGATACGAGTGAAGACAGAGGATATACTCAAGACTGCTTTTCGTACTCGATACGGCCATTACGAGTATCTTGTGATGCCGTTTAGTATGACAAATGCGCCTGCTATCTTCATGGACTACATGAACAAGATCTTTCTGTTGGGAATTGCGGATCAAAATATCTCGCAGCGGAATAATAGGATTCCCACACAGGATCCATGCGAAAAGTCCATATTCCGAGTTTTTTTTTAAATTTACCTCTTGAAGCGTGATAAACACAAGCGAGGTGAATCACCAACACCGTAATAGCGACGAAGTTTCTGCGGTATCCACACGAACAGACTTGCAAAAGGAGTCACGCCTCTGTTTCGCGGTGCTAGCTGCGAATAGAAGAGAAGAACCTTTCACTGTCTCTCACTCACTTTCTTAGGTGCGGCTAGGGTTGTGATGTAACCTCTATAGCAGCCCCCTAAGCACATTACTATTTATAATAGTGGCTGCCTTAAGTGAGTGTGAGCAGTAGCAAGGTAAGCTGTGCAACCCTAAAACCCATCTGTCATGAGTTAGGCCCACAATTGAATCCGAGTCCAACTTGGATCCTTATTGCTCCAATTTAGTCTGTTCTAAGTGTGCGACCTGCACGCCAGGTTCTCATGCGTTGGTAGTAATATTAAAATCTCATTTTAATATTACAAACAGTGAGCGGTATCTAGCAACACATCACTGCTACCCAAGTAATGAGAATGTCAGTGATTTGACATAACCTATCCGTGATCAATGTTTCCGTGTAGTTTAGTCCATTTGTCCAGATATCCAGATTGAACACAAGGCATGGAACATGTCACCCTTTGTTTAATTCAATCTTTAGTTTCCTGATTCCCGAGTAGACATAGTAATAACAAATGAGATCAATATCTCATATTGACTCATTTAAGCATGGCCATGCATTTCATAGTCTCACTCAATCAGGGGGCCCGGAGATATCACTCCTGTTATGTAGGAGGGACAAATCCCATCTAGGTCACTCACATTCCTCCACATGCATCGCAATATGTCTAATAACTAACTTTATAATCATCTTGTTACAGATGACGTTTGATGGCATTTAAAACACACAACTCCTCATATAGGAATCGTAGTGATTTCAGGTCAAAGAACCACATACACCATTATCACTATGAGAATCGCTTATGACACTCACGTAACGATCCACGTAGCGTTCTCATGGCGGGTCCTGTCCAATACATCATTACTCTAATATGTATCCATGTGTAGACTTGATATCTCATATCCATGACCCGTGAGATGTGGTCATCGATCTACGCACATACTAGTCTCAATGCATTATTGTTGTCCTAATTAACAATAATACTTGACTAGGGACATTTAAGAATAGTATTTTATCCAATAGGATCTCACCATCAAGTCATCCACTTGATGTCCTATGGTATCAAACTTACTATTCTAAGGACTTTATTATGTCTATCAAAAAGAACACAATAAATGAAATGCCTCATATATCAAAAATAGCATAATATAATATATGTCAATACAAACAAAATGTATTGGCCACTAGGGCATACACCAATACTTTCGTCCTTACTTGGACAGGTTTGTTATTGTCTTTATCGACGACACCCTGATATACTCTCAAAATCAGGAGGATCATGCTGAAAACCTTAGTATAATTCTCCAGATTCTGAAGGAGAAAGAACTGTATGCCAAACTGTCAAAATGTGAATTTTGGCTGGAAGAAGTTAATTTTTTGGGTCATGTAATCTCGAAGGAAGGGATTGCGGTGGATCCATCAAAAGTTGAGGCAGTGCTACAATGGGAAAGGCCTAAGTCAGTGATGGAGATTCATAGCTTCGTGGGATTGGCCAGATATTACCGGAGGTTCATCGAGGGATTCTCCAAGATTGCAGGACCTCTTACTCAACTCACGAGAAAGAACCAAGCTTTTGAGTGGACCGACGATTGTGAACAGAGTTTCCAAGAGTTGAAGAGACGGCTAACTACCTCACCAGTGTTAGGGCTACCTGATCCGAATGAGCCCTTCGAGGTGTATTGTGACGCTTCATACCAAGGACTAGGATCTGTGCTTATGCAACATGGAAGAATGGTGGCTTATGCTTCAAGGCAATTGCGAGTGCATGAGAAAAATTACTCGACGCACGACTTGGAGTTAGCGGCTGTGGTTTTCGCTTTGAAGATATGGAGGCATTTCCTATATGGAGCGACGTTCAAGATCTTTAGTGATCACAATAGTTTGAAATATTTGTATGATCAGAAGGAGTTGAACATGAGGCAGCGGAGGTGGCTGGAGTTCCTAAAGGACTATGATTTCTAACTTCTGTATCACCCCGGTAAGGCAAACGTCGTGGCAAACGCCTTAAGTAGGAAGATGATCAGTGTCTCTGCCCTGATGATTAAGGAAAAGGATCTAATAGAGCAGTTCAGAGATGTATGGTCTTTTGTGGAATTAGAACCAGGAAAGATCTGCATGAACATGGTCACCATCTTAAGTGAGTTAATGGAGGACATACGGGAAAAGCAGAAGGTTGACAAGTTCTTGCAAGAAGTGAGAGAGCTAATGAAGCAACATTTGTGGAAGGAACAGACGAAATTTTGAGGTTCTGAGGTAGAGTTTGTATTCCCCGTGACCAAGAGCTTACAGAGTATATTATCGACCATGCTCACACAAGCCAGCTGAATATGCATCCAGGTATAACGAAAATGTATCAAGACTTGAAGAAGTTATTTTGGTGGCATGGAATGAAGAGTGACCTCACTAGACGTGTATCGACTTGTCTGATTTGTTAGAAAGCTAAAATGGAACATCAAAGACCCGCAGGATTGCTGCAACCATTGTCTATTCTTGAATGGAAATGGGATAGCATTACAATGGATTTTGTGGTGGGTTTGCCAAGGACAAGAAAAGGACATGACTCGATATGGGTAATTGTGGACCGACTCACGAAATCATTGCATTTCCTCCCAATCAACATAAGGTACAAACTGGAGAAACTGACCCAGCTGTATATTGGAGAAATTGTTAGACTACACGGTGTGCCTACAAGTATTATTTCGGATAGGGATTCAAGATTCACTTCGAAGTTTTGGCACAGTCTACAAGAAGCATTAAGGACAAAGTTACGTCTAAGCTCTGCTTATCACCCATAGATCGATGGCCAATTGGAGAGGACGATCCAATTATTAGAAGATTTGCTTAGAGCTTGTACCATAGAACAGATTGGAAGTTGGGATGATGTTCTACCTTTGATAGAATTCACCTACAACAACAGTTATCATTCAAGCATAGGGATGACACCCTACGAGGCTCTGTATGGACGGCGGTGTCGGACACCTTTATGTTGGTACCAAGATGGCAAGCGCCTTACTATTGGACCAGATGTTATATAGCAGATGACTGAAAAAGTTAAGATGATTCAGGAGAAGATGAGGACGGCCCAGAGCTGACAAAAAAAGTTATGCATACAAAAGAAGAAAGCCTCTTGAGTTTAAGGAAGGCGAGCATGTATTTCTGAAAGTCACACCTACGACTGGGGTAGGCTGGGCCTTGAAATCTAGAAAACTTACTCCAAAATTTCTTGGACCATACCAGATTATTCACCAAGTAGGTCCAGTAGCCTATCAAATAGCTTTACCTCATTTCCTCTCAAACATTCACAATGTCTTCCATGTGTCACAACTGCGAAAATACATTCCTGACCCAAATCATGTCATAGAACCAGACACAGTACAATTAAAAGAGAACTTAACTTATGAGGCACCTCCTGTAAGAATTGAGGATAGAAGGATAAAGCAACTAAGAGGCAAGGAGATCTCATTGGTAAAAGTAATCTAGAACGAAACGACTAGAGATGCAACATGGGAATTGGAAGATAAGATGAAAAAGCAACACCCACAACTATTCTAAGGTATGAAAATTTCGAGGACGAAATTTCTTTTTAGAAGGGAAGAGTTGTAACACCCCGAAAATTATTTATTTCATCATAGATAATCATTTTGTAATATTTATGATTTTTGAGAATTTTTCTGGAATTTTTCGAAAACGTCGAATATTTTAGTATATTTCTTGTTTTGCATGCACACTGAGCAGAGTCAGTGAAACACCCCAGAAATTGTTTGTTTTGTGATGAGTAGTCATTTTTTAATATTTTTTATTTTTGAGAATTTTTTGGATTTTTCTAGAAATAGTAAATATTTTAATATATTTCTCGTTTTGCGTACACACTGAGCGGAGCCGGGATAACGAAATGTTTTCCCTGAGGCTGGTAAACCTTGAACTGTCGACGTGTCGACGAGGGATCTTACTAAACCCGAGGCCCAACACAGTTTACGAGGTTTACATTTTTTGAGATTTTATCTGATAAATAAAATCTCTGTACACACTGTTAATTAAAATTTTGCAGTACGTTCTATTATTCATTGGACAATTAATACTGGCTTTGTACACTGTAACAATTATCCATTGGGTAATAGCTTGTAGTAAAATCCTAATTACCATATTATTTTAATTATTAAATCACATTATCTTATCCTAATGTAATCTACTTTATATCTAATCACATCTCCTTTATTGAAAATGCACCCAAGCTTCTCAAGGAAGCTAACCATTTCTCTCTCCTCCTCCCCACACTCACACGGCTGCTACACACAAATTGGGAGCCAAATTTGTGCTTCAATTTAATTTAATTAACCTATTCAAATTTCAAAAAGAAAACCCTAAAAGTATCTTTCACTTTTTTTATTCACTTCTTTCTCTATCTTCATCTTTCTCAAACTTTCTCTCCTCCTTCTCTCTAGAACATCACACGGCCACTACACCTCCAAGCCCTCCATCTTCAAAAAAATTTCAACCAACCCCATTTTCTTAATCACCTCCATCATCTAAACACTTCTCTAGTTGGTGGTTTCTTGAAAAGCTTTCATCTTTACCACTTTCTTCAAGCTTCAAGTTTCAAGCTTTTGGGTAAGGTTCTTGACTCCTCACCCTCTTCTCTTCATTTTCGTGTTCAAGGTCTTTCTTATGACCCTTGATCCATTCTTTTTCAAGTCTTCTTGTTGATTTAATGAAGTTGTAAATTTTAGGGTTCTTGGAGGTATGAAATCCAAAAATTACAAGGAGCTTCAAGGGGGGTTCTATTGTTTTCTTCTCTTTCGTAAGAGGAAGATACTCCTCCTCAACCTCTATTAGTAGTAAGGAACCTTGCTTTGTGATTGGTTGTGAGAAAACCCTAGTAGAGTTGCTCTCTTTGTTTGCATAATTTGTATGATTACATGTTGTTTTTAATTTGTTTAAGTTATTTGATTGATTGAGTATGTATATGTATGTGTTTGGATGGATTGGAATCTTGAATGGAAGCAAAAATAACTTTGTCCTTTTCCATGAGGCTCATGGTTTTTAGGGCCCAAAAATTAGGGTTCTTGGTGAAAATTTACAACAAGTGGAAGACATAGCTATTCAAGTGGACAATATGTAATTAATGGAATGAAAATTTGGAATCCTAAGACTTAGTGAGGCTCACGACCTCTAGGGTTAATAATGGCCTAATCATGTAACTTTATACAACTATGACATTTAATTGATCAAGTAAATAAATAAGAGGATTATGTAATGGAAAGAAATAAATTTGGTAACCTAAAGGAATTCTTTGGACTTTTAGAACAAATAAGGATGTGTGAGACTTGGCAAGATTTGGAAATAATTCTCTTAAGTGAATAAGACTAAGTTTAAAGTAAGGAATCTAATTATGAAAAGAATTTAATGAGAAACATCACACTGAAGTGGAACTTAACTAATTTGGACAATTAGGAATTATTTAGGATTTCATAAAATCGAAAGAACCAAGGATGGAACTTTACCTAAAAGACTTAGAATGATTTTCAATTAAAGTAAGAATATGAGTGTAAGTGAGAACACTAAATAATTCTATAATGTACCAAAAATGTAATGTACAATTGGAAGGCTTTAGACCATTTAATGTGGGTCCATGTGTGGGACCAAGAATATTATGATGCTTACTTTGGCCAATTGTGACATATTGTGGAAAAGTATGAAATGATAAACATACATGATTATGCATTGAGTCATCATGTATTGTGAAAGTCCGTTGGAATGTTGTTAAGGTAATGTTGCCTAGGAGATTGAACACACCTTTGTGCGGGTGCGAGTAGACTAGTGTAGGTCATTCTGTTGACCTTGGGGGCGTCGGGGCGTGGGCGTCTCATAGTGGACAGTTGGTAGCCCCACTGGGCTGAGAGATAAACCGATGCGAACGTACCAACGATCCGGACGTGACACTGTCCTATATCGTGATCTAGTGTAGAATGTCTGTACAATACCTTGATGTGCACGTGGATAAACTGATGAATTATAGCACTTTGGCCGCGGCAGCCGAGTTACAGACATGTCTCCTGATCTTTCTCTCTGACTGTTTGTGTCTAGCTCCATAGAGTAGGATCTTGATGTTGTATGCATGTGCATAGTGAGTCCATATTACCTGGCATTTAATTCTTATGATAATTGGAACTGTTACTTTACTAATGTATAATTGCTTGGAACTGCTTAATTGTATATTGCTGCTATTTAATGCTTATTATTATTACTTTTGAAATGCTATGTGGGCGCTTTGCGCCATTTTGTTTCTTGCTGCTATAATTGGTAATGATGGTAAGATGTCTTACCTCTTTTCTGTATTTCTATTATTCCATCTGTATTTATATTCCATTGAAGACGTCGGCGACGGAGGTGAAGCTCACGAATTCCACGGCTTCTGGCCCGAGCGCTACTAGCATCTGCTGTTGGATCATAGTGGCATGCCCACGCGGATTTCTAGGTTATGTGCATTTGGCCTTCCTCGGAGGTCCAGACTGCTGGCACATTAACCTTAGTTCTGATCGTTGTATCTACGAGGGGGACGTGACGGTATCGTTGGCTTGGAGGCGTCATGATCCGCCCATTTTCTCCTGCAACGTCAGTTTATGTTTAGAGTTTTATCTGCCCATTAGGGAGATGTAGGGTGATCGTTATTACATTCCACAGGAGGATTCTTTTGTTTCCACTGCTCGAGCCCTATCCCGTAACTCGGTGACTCCGATGGAGGTTTCCTCGGATGAGGAAGACCCTGAGGAGGATCCTGACACGATTCCTTCTCTTCTTAGGGACTGATATTGTCAATAGCTACTGGTGGCTATCAGTGTTTATTTTGGGGGCCTGATGTGTCATTATCTTGGTGGGCTGTATATTTATGATCTCTTAGGGCAGATATGTATAATTTTTCTTTTTGTATATTCAGGCGCTGTAATCAAACAAGTCTAATATATTGATATATCATTGTGCATGTATGTTGGTTTGAAGTATGCTTTATTTCTATTCTACTCTTTATTGCAATTATGTCTTATCACTATTTACATTAACTATAACAAAAAAAAAATGTACTTGCTAATTTAATTACACGACTATAACCAAGTAAATTTATATTTATAAAAAGAACCTAGTCTTAACTTTTATTTTTATTTTCCGCATTGTAAATGACAATGTGACATTCCCTCCCAAAAAGGGGCGTTACATTGAATATGTCTTAGTCGAGATTCATGATGGTAGCTCCGACCATCATCTTAGCAGAAAGTCCTTAGCATGAAAAGCGCTGAGGGCTGGTTACTATTGGCCCACAATGGAAGCTGATAGTAAGGATCACGTGCAGAAGTGTGACCAATGCTTATGCCATTTCGACATCTATGCAACACCACCAAAGGAATTGTCTATGATGTCTATCCCCTAACCTTTCTACCAGTGCGGGATGGACATCCTAGGACCTTTCCCCCAAGCTCCAAGACAGATCAAGTATCTAGTGGTGGCTATTGACTATTTTACCAAGTGGATTGAAGCAGAACTATTGTCCATAATCACCTCTGTGTGAATCCAAAAGTTCACTTACAAGAATATCATCAGTAGATTTGGAATCTTGGAGTCAATTGTCAAGGATAACAGAACTCAATTCACATACCAGAAGTTCAAGGATCTCCTAGTTGGGCTCAAGATGAAACAGCACTTCACCTCAATAGAGCATCCAAAAACCAATGGGTAAGCTAAAGCCGCCAACCAAGTTATACTTAGAGGGATAGAAAAGAGACTTGATGGCACTAAGGGGAACTGGGTGAAACAACTCAATTATGTCTTGTAGGAATATCTGACCACGCCATATTCCTTCACTAGAGAAACTCCCTTTAAGTTGACTTATGGTTCTGAGGCTATGATCCCGGTGGAAATAGGAGAGTCGAGTTGGAGAAAACAAAGCTTTTCTAAGTAGACCAATCCGGATCTCATCTGCCATGAACTGGATTTATTGGAAGAACATCGCCGTATTGCCCATGTTTAGGAAGCTACTCTCAAACAGAGGATTGGTGCGTGATATAACTCTAATGTGATTCAATGACGGTTTAATCCTGGCAACCTCGTGTTACACAGGGTAGATATTGGAGGGAAAAATGTGAAGGAGGGGAAGTTAGCTCCTAACTGGGAAGGACCATACAAAATTACGTCCAAAATCAATATGGGAGCCTTCACCCTAGAAACCCTCTCAGGCAAGGCAATCAAGAATTTCTAGAATACAGACAAGTTGAGAAAGTATTATAGTTGAGTACTTTTAAACTGTTACTTTTACTATGTAAGAAACATCTTTTGATATATTAATGAATTAGTTTTCAACATTCACTTCGTCTATTCACCTATGACTTACAACCTACAAGGTTACCACACCTTGGCGAGGTCTAAGGAATATAAGGTCCAAAGAGGATAAACTATTTCGGTATCAATACATGATGGCCAGATAGGGGAATCCACTTGACCATTGTCTGAGGTCAAGGAGCATATTCAAGAGTTTTCACCTGTGCCCTTATGGCTTGACATTAACCCATAAACCAAATAGGTTTACAGAGGTTAAGCGTAGCCGACCGTAGCCCGGGACAGTGGATTCCACACCAATAGGCTTCCGTGTCACCTATTCCACAATTTCAAATTTGACCCATAAACCTAAAAGGTTTAGTGCGGTTACACATAGCCTAACCCATAAGCCTTAGGTTGAACATGGTTAAGTGTTTTACACCGTTGCCCAGGATAGTGAACATCACTTCAAGAGGCTTCCATGTCACATTAGCCCTACAATTTGACTAAGTGTCAACCATTCCTAAATGAACCCAAACACCTAGATCAAGCATTACACTCGTCTTGATTAGGTAAAACGAGTGTTTGTTAATAGTCACTGAGATCGAGCATTGGACCCACATGGGGGAAACCTACTATGTACCTCGGATAACGGTATGATGACTTAAGTAAAGTGATCCATTTCGGATCCTGACCTTACTTATTAACCCCGGGGGCATATTATGATACATCATGGACCTCAGCCCTTTAGAAAAAAAAATCCCGAGATCTGGCATTAATACTATGACTTGGATCCCTTTGTCCACCGTGTGTCTTGTGCTCCTGCTAAACTCAGATAACTTGACACTTAGCTATCACATCTAAGCGCCAAGCTGAGAGCATTTGTTCTGGATCGGGTTTTGGGTTAGCGGTTCAAGAGCAACTTGAACCACCATAATAGTACCCAGATATTATATGCGCTATCTTGATAAGCACATTTGCCTATTTAGTAGGCATAAATCTCTCAAAGAATCCTTTATAGATATGAACACTAATTACATCCCACATAAATAAGAAAATTAGTTAAAAGAGATCACAATCTCTTATGGATTCTAATCCTAAATAGCAACATTTAATTCAGATTGAACTACAATTCTTAACACCTAAGACGCTCCTATAAATACCCTGCAAGGTCTCAAAGATATGCATCTCATTTAATTCTAAATATTACCATTCTTGTGCATAGTTTAACTTAAGTGTTGGAGTGCCTTTTGCAAGTACCCACCCCCTCGCACCATTGCTGCTGCTGCCATACCACAGAGGTTTCCACCTTTAACCACCAATTCAGGTATTTCTCTAAACCTTGTTCAGAACACCACCATTGGTCGCAAGAACATTATCATAATAAGAAGCATGTTCTCAGTTTATACAAAGGAAAAGTCTAATGTACTCATAAAATATTTTGGGAGCATCTATGCTCCAAATGCTCCAAGCATCCAGTGTTGCCGATTTTCATCTAAAATTGATCAATGGTCTAAAATGATTATCTAGTACTTGCACAATAGGTAAGTCTTCAAAGGTATCAATTAAGTTCAAATCATTAATCACCACATTCTACATATAAATCACCATTTATTTTTCTTAGGTTTATCACTTATTTAGTTATCACGTGAATTAATTTTATTTATGATCTAGTGACCTATAAGTGGTAGAAAATAATAATTTAAGTTTATTATGTGATAATTTAAGGTCAAGTTATTAATCACCACTTCTTACACAATAATTACCATTTATTTTTTCTTTGGTTACCACTTAGTAGCTTTTATGTGTATTAATTCATGATCTGATGACCTATGATCTAATGACATATAAGTGGTAGAAAATGATGATTTAAGTTTATTATGTGGTGATTTAAACTCAAGCCATTAATCACTACTTCTAACATAGAAATCACCATTTATTTTTTCTATTGTCACTACTTAGTAGTTTTTATGTATATTAATTCATAATTTAGTGACTTATGGCTATGATCTTATTACCTATATGTGGTGAAAAATAATGATTTAATTTTATTATGTAGTAATTTAAACTTAAGTCATTAATCATCATTTCTTATACAAGAATCATCATTTATTTTCTCCTTTAATCACCACTTATTTTTTTCTCAACCATAACTGAAAAAACATTAACAAAAAATGGGTCAATGAAAATTGACCTACTATTATCGATTGGCTTTCTGTGATTATTCATGCTCCACAGCCAATTATAATCACAGTAATCACTGCCTTGTTCGAAAACTGCATAAAGCTTGCCAGCGAAAATGTAACTATATATCTAGTTTTTACTTGTTTTTTCACATAAAATAAAACCTTGTTTTTGTCATGAAGGGGAGTTCACGTCCCAAAGAACTAACTGAACCTTGACGCGACTTGAATCACGTTTGACATTTTATTTTTGACATTTTGTTGGTTTTTTTTTTTTTTTTCATTTGGGTGCAGAAAATTAATTAGAAAAACACATAGGAGTTGAATTTGATTGACCACCTTAATATTATTAAGGCTGAACATTCTCGGATCATTAGGAAGAAGAAGATCACGTGCAAAATCTTCTATTCTTTTTTTGGTTTTGTTTTACTTTAATTTAGGAAATTCAAAAAATTACATTAAAGAATAATTTAATGAACATTTGTAAATGTCATATAAATAAAAGGTTTAGATTTAACCACTTGGACCCACCATTAGGGACTTATAAAAAGAAAATAAATGAATGGATTAGAATAATATTTAAAATTTAAGAATTAATTGGAGAGTGAGGTTATTAGTATTCTTAAATACTTATTTATATATTTTATTAACTAATTAAATTTTTATTTTTATTTAAAAAAATCATAAAAAATTAATAAAAAATGTGAATAAAAAATTAAGAATACCAATAATAACACAACATTAAATTTTACAGTGACAATTTGATTGATGACCTTAATATTATTAAGGCTGAACATTCTCGGATCATTAAGAAGAAGAAGATCACGTGCAAAATCTTCTAATTTTTTTTGTTTTGTTTTACTTTAATTTAGGAAATTCAAAAAATTACATAAGAGAATAATTTAATGAAAATTGTAAATGTCATATAAATAAAAGGTTTAGATTGAACCACTTGGACCCACCATTAATGACTTATAAAAGGAAAATAAATGAATCTATTAGAATAATGTTTAAAATTTAAGGATTAATTGGTGAATGAGGTTATTTGTACTCTTAAATACTTATTTATACTCTTTATTAATTAATGAAAATTTTACTTTTCATTTTAAAAAATAATGAATAACTAATGAAAAATGTGTATAGACATCAATAACAACATAACATTATATTTTACAATAACACTTTGCAAAAGAGCTAAAATTTAAGAAAGCTAAATGTACTTTTTCCTATTTTTTAGAATGAACTGTTTTATCATTATAAGATTTGTGTTTTAATATTTTTTAATTTAACAAATTGTTTGCACAATCTTAGACCAAGAATGAAATTTGTACTTTAAATTATATCTTTATTCTTTTATCACAATTTCAAGTTGCACATAATTTCTAATGAAAAATTTATGTATTCAATTTTTTTTAGGATCTCACCAAATACATTTAAAATAGTTACCTGACAAACTAAAAAATATAAATATTCGCAAAACTAATAAAATCTTCCTTTTTTTCCTTTGCACAAATCTTAAAGTTCAGACTTAAAGATGCTCATGTAAAAAAAAAATAGATAAAATGCTAATATGTACTCGTATTGACAGGGTTAGAATTTCTAAAGATTGAGAATGATAATAAACGAGTTATTTAAAAAAAAAAGGACCAAAATTCAAACTCAGATAAAGCAAGGTCGACTTCCTAACTGCGATAGTAACTTGGAGTCGTTCTTGCGGTAATACGGTAGAGATATCTAGTAAATATATATGTATATATATATATATTATAAAATAATAATTTCCCTGCCTTGACCCGATCCATCTCGCAGCTATTTAATAACACCCAGTACAAGTGAGAGAGTTACCTTGCGAGAAAAAAAAAATGAGTTTCAGGTCTTCGATGAAGGCAGCTCCTATTTTTCTCTTCGTTCTTCTTACTTCGGCATTAGGTATTGTGCTCTTGTTCTTCACGATTCGTTGAACCGATGCACAAAAAATCTAACACAGCAATTGCTCTCTCTATTGTTCTTCATTCTTCACTGTTTGATCCGCAATTAGTTCAGATCTCGTCAATTTTTCACTTCAATTGTTCAATATCTATGATTTTTCTTCTTCGTTGATCAATCTCTTAGCATTCCTTTGTTTATTTTTGTGTTAGTTTCTGCGAAGAAGTCTGGTGATGTAACGGAGTTGCAGATTGGCGTGAAGGTAACCTGTTCTCTTGATTGAGACCCATGTCCTCTCTCTTTCAGAGTTGAGGCTTTGAATGAATTGTATGGGAAAAAGAGTTCCCGAAAATTGTATTTTTTGTTGTAATTCATTGCCTTGGTATATTTTTTGAGTTGATACTAGATCCCAACACATGAAATGGGGGGAATGGACCTCCTCATGTGAAATATCACATCAAAAGGTCACGTGAGAAGAGAGATAGACAAAAACTCTAACTCAGGGTCCTACAAATTTAAAGAAGGCCCTACTATTTAAGAAGTTTTGTGTCTATCTCTCTCTTCGTATGACTTTTGTCATGTGAATATTTCACATGTGAGGATCCATTCCCAGAAATGGGTAGGCTTTTCGTGATGGATTTTGTTCTGAACGGGTTTTAAAAGAATACCTTAATAAGGTTGTTGAAGGTAGTTTCCACTGATGCACGGTGATAGTGACAATGGTGTGAGGGATTTGGGTACATGTAAAATGCACTTCGACGCTTAAGTTGGACCGTGCACAAGGTGGGTAGAGTGTTTAGGGTTCAAATTCATATCTTTGCTACCTTGTCTAAGTTATGAGGATAAAAATCACGTTTAAATCTATATTAATGAATAATAAATGCTGTTAATAGAAATAAGAATCAATTAGGATAATTATCTCTTTTAATCATATCTCGTAGGGATTCTTAGAGAGATTTATTTCTCATTATTTGATGTAGTTATCAATCCAAAAGTACACAATGTTAACTGGATCCACCTTGGATGGTTGAGGTTGTTCCTGATTTGGATAACTCGGAACCCGATCCAGAATAGATTTCACTTTTAAGAATGAACTGAAAATTTGTTATAGTTTCCTTAGTTGAGCTACCTCGTCAAAGGGTATTTTTATATAAATTAATTATATTGCAAATTTTATGCAACACAGTTTTATGTAGGATGTGTTTGGAATGAATTAAAATGGAAAATGAATTGATTTGATTTGATTTGAATTGATTTGATTTAGAAATCAAATTTTATGTTTGGAACTTTAAAAAAAATATAGGAATTGAATTGATTTAGAAATCAAATTTTGTATTTGGAATTCATTAAAATAAGAATTGATTTGATTTGGTTTTATTACTTTACATTTTAACCCTTATGAAAGGTGGTTAGAGATAGTTACTAAGAGTAAAATAGTCTATTCATTTCAAATTAAATCAAATCCTACCAAATCCTATCAAATTTGATGGAATTTATAAAACAAAAGGATTGAAATCTATGGGATTTTAGAAATCAAATCATTTCTTATTTTTTAATATTTCAAATACAAAATTTAATTAAATTTGATTTACAAATCAAATTATTTCTTATTTTTTTACATTCTAAACACACTCGTATTGTTTCTTGTAACCTAGTTTGGGTTAAACCGAGATGAAAAGCCTTGTGTGGGGTAGAATGTTATGTTACAATTTTATGCATTGGAAATGGCTAAAGTGATAGTTAGTCTTTTAGGTTAGCAGGTAAAATAGCTACTACTTTCATTCATGAGCAAAAAAAGAATCTACAGTTGAATGCTTCGAAATTTGAATTTTAAAGTAAAGTACAAACACATGACTGAAGTCTGACTCTAGCTTTGAATGATATAGCTAGTGGTTTGTTTGTGATGTTGAAAATACTGCCTTTTCAAAGGAGGAAAGCAAGGTCCATTTATGGAGCTTATAACATGTGTGCTTCTTGCTTTGAGGTCAAGAGTTCATGGGAGTAGATAGCATTAGCAGATTGCTAATAAGGATAGTAGTGTAAATGGAGGGTAATTTGTTGTACAAATTAAAACAAGAAAAGAAGAAAAGCATTAATGTATATTCTCCCAACCAATGATGCAACATTCTTAATTTTCATCAATATTAAAATTTAGGGGTGTTAAAAACCGAATCAATCCAATTAATTGGATTGAATTGGATCGGATTTTGGATCCAAATTTGAAAACCGATCTAATCCAAACCGAACCAAAAATTATATATGTATATTTTAAAATAACATTTAACCTATAAATTCTTATGTTACTTATAAATTCTTATGTTACTTATATTTATTTAGGAACTTTTCTATTATATCTCAACCCAAACTTAATTTATTCTCTTGGATTTGAACATGTATAGGAGAATTATCAATTAATTTGGACTTATATTTTGGATTTGGATTTGGATTTTGATGAATTAGTTTGAATTAATATTTGTTGTTATTTGATGATTTAGTTTATACTTGTATTTGATGTAGTTTGATGAATTTGAATTTTGTATTTTGATGAATGTGTATTAAAAAAATTATAATAAAAAAACCAAAAAACGGATCCAATCCAAACTGATTTAGATTGGATTGGATTTATATTTTAAACAAAACCGATTGTATGATAACATAAGGAAAAATATGAGATTGGATTGGTTGACTTTTTCTTTTAAAACCGATTCAATCCAATCTGCCAACACCCCTACTAAAATTGCTGCTTATCAATATACTTTAGCAAGGGTGTTTTGTTTGGTAATACAGTAAAACTGGGTTATATGTCCTCAGTCTTGCTTACTATTTATGCTCTCTTTCTCTTTGCAGCATAAACCAGCATCATGTGATGTTCAGGCACACAAAGGTGATAGAGTCAAAGTACACTATCGGGTGAGCAATTTCTTTGGTTTATGTTTTCTTCGATGAAGATAAGCTTAAGCAATAACTTTTAAGGGTATGTTTGGGAGTTGAGAGGGGATAGACTAAGGAATCAAAAGAAAATGAAGGGGAAGGGAAGGGAAGGGAAGGGAAGGGAAGAGGACTAATAAGATTCCTTCACTTTGTTTGGATGTTTAAAGCATTCCAAATTTGGGGAACTTGAAAATGTTCATAAGAATAAATAAGGGAGGGTTTTGGAGGATCACATGATAATCTCTCATTTTCTTCCCCTCATTTTAAAAACTTCCAAACAAGTGAAAGGTTTACTTAAAACCTTCTATTCCCCTAACTTTTCCTCCATCTCCTCTATTTAAACATACACTAAATATCTGAGATAAAGCATAGATATGGATATGGACACAACACGAGACATGGGTAAATTGAATATAATAACAATTTTTGTAAATTACTCTTACCTCCTGTGTTTTACAATAATTACACTAACCTACCCTCTGTTTTGAAAGCCTACAGAAACATCCCTTGAATTTTATTTATTTATTTTAAACACTTCCCTTGTCAATGGGGTTTCAGTAGGTTTTCATAATAGAGGGAGGTTTATGTAAAAGACAAATTCAAGGAAGGTGACAGTAATTTACTCTCAAAATTATATAAATACATAAAACAATGGTATATATATTTTATGAAAACATCAATAAACAAATTAACAGATGGCTAAAACCTGTCTATATATAACTAGTGTTGAAACTTGTTTTGAAAGTATATAACAATTGTCCAATATCAAATTTGGTTTTTCTCATAAATTTAGTGCAGTGCAAGAGGTATAGGGGTGTCTTGACCTGTGTCAGAATCAGACACGGGCACTGCTCCTTTCATTTGAGTGTGAATTCTTCATAGATTTAACCATAGGATATTCCATGCTTAAAAGTATGAGGATACCTATAATCTCAACCTTATCCTGAGTTAAAAAATGACTCTACGTCTGAAGAAGTTAACAGGAATTTCAGCTGCTAAAATATTTTTTAATCATGCCTGGGATTTGACACTAGCTAAAGTTACTTATCTAAAGAACCAAATAACGGGAAAAATAGAAGAAAAAGAAGGTGGCTGTATTAGTAACTGAGCCAATGTCTTGCACTATGTTTCTGTTAAATTTGCTTAATTTAAATAAGCCAGGAATTTTAAATTGTTGACTTCTTTGTTTTCCTATTTAGCAATACATTTTGTAGAGACTTGAGAGAATGGTTTCTTTTCCTTAAGAAATAAATATATACTTGAACAGACTCATTTAATAAATACGTCTTATGTTGAGGGTGATGCAATTTTAGTCAAACTTTTTTTAAAGTAAAAAGTTTCTTGAAATGGAAAATGCTCATAATCTTTGCTGAAGTCACTTCTAAAGTATGAAGAACGCCAATCCTCATGGAAACCCTTATAACCTAAAGGACTATGAGATGGAACAAACAGAAGTCCTAGACGATCAAATATTGTGTTGTTTGATGTATAATATTCACTTACCATTCATCAATAAAACTAGCACTAATTAGAATTGACTATATATAATGAACAAAAACAAAGTACTAATAACAACTGTTAGGCAATTGTAATTTCCAATTGGTGTTGATGATAAATTATGTTGAACTTGCCTTATTCTGATTTTTAATGGGATGGGTAATATTGCCTTATGGTTAATAACTTAATATCCTCTCCTGTTTTGAGATAGTTTAATGTCACTTTATAGAAGTAGCATTATCGAACTATGTATTTTCTTCTTGGTCCTTCTTGGTGGTGTATTGTGATGTTCCACATTCTGATCTGCCTTCTAATCTGGGTAGTAGTAACCTGACACAACCCATTGAAAGAACAATGGGAGGGCATCTATAACATAGTTACATATGGAAATCACCTAGATCCATTTTGATGCCGTGTTATTTGGTTATCCTTGCTTCTGTTCATATTAAGTTATTCTTTTAAGTGGTCAACAGGCAACACCATGGTAAGGCATTTTAAGCTACATGCTTTAAGGAATTATTATTATTTTTGAATGTCTTTTCATTTGTTCATGTGATGAGGGATCATGCATTTACTTAATTTTTTGTCTATCATGTTCTGGCATATTATATATATTCACTTGTCTTTGCAGGGAAAACTCACTGATGGAACTGTTTTTGATTCTAGCTTTGAAAGAAATAATCCAATCGAATTTGAGCTTGGTAGTGGTCAAGTGATCAAAGGTATGTTGTGCATAAACAACTTTTGTTTTATGAATTTATAGAAATTGTATGTCAGATCACAGTAGCATAGGGGATAGAGAGTTGTGGAAGTTGGAAACATCGAGTTCTTGAATTTCTCATCGCCAAGGAAAATAGTTGATTTGAAACGTGTAGGGCCAAACTAATTGAAGTTCCAGTAATAGAATTAAAATTTAAACTTTTAGATTTAGTTTATGGCTTATATTATTATGCTTATTCATATTTTGTCTTTTTAACTAGCAAAATAACTAAAAAATACCCTTCAGAATTAAATTGCTTCATTTGAGGAACAGTACTTTTCACAGGAAAAATAAAAGTTGACATACTTCTATCTTTTTTAGATGCTGCATCTTAACATTATTCATTTGTTACAGGTCAAATAATATGGTTAGATTAACTATAGATTTGTACATTATTATTATTTTTTCATAGAAAAAGAAATATGAGAGAGGAAGGAGGAATATTTATAGCTAGGGGGAGGAGAAATATTATTTTTCAATGTACCTCCTTAAGATTTACTTCCTTGTGGCTGCTAGGCAAATTTATGCAGTATATCAATCTAGGAATAGTGATAACGGCCTGTGCAACTTATATGCTAAAATAGCAAATCATTAATGATTATATTGAGTGTTATTTCTAATATTCGTATAAAAAAAAATTCATCTTGGAGCTTATGAAGCATTTATTCATGGAATCTTATCCAAATGAAGTCTTATACCCCTGAATTGACTTGGATAATTGAAACTGACTAAATCCAGAAAATTACCAGGATTGATCAGCCCCATTAAAATGAAGAAAAAGTGAGTAAATAAAGATGTCAGTCTAATGTAAGGTGGTTACTTGATGTTTGAGCCTATTTAGTTTCACCAAGCACCATGTATTGGAATTTGGTTTGCATAGGATATTACTGTAAGCCTCGTCTGCTGGGTTCTTCTGAGTATAATATTTACTAAGCCATCTGCATATAAGAAGATTGTGCACTAATCGTTATGACACTCAACAAACTTATTGCTAGATTGTTATTATTATTATTATTATTCAATTTTATGATATATCCTTAATGATGAGAGAAGAGAAAGAGAGAGAGAGAGTCCTAAGATAGAAGTACTAATTTGGAGGATAAGACCATGCCCATGAGAAATAAGTAAATAACTAATCGCAGGAGATAGTTACTTCAATGCAATAAAAGCCCTTCAACCCGTGTTTAACAAAGAAAATCCCTAAAAATATCCTTGAGCTGAAACCCGAAGTTAGAAAAACTTCTCTATTGCAATATTCCATGACAATGAGAAAGACAGGAACTTTTTATTCAAGATTTGAGCTTATCCCTTGGACCAAATACACCACAATGAGAAAGTTTATATTTCAGTGTTCCCTGCATTTGTAATATTTGTGAAGGAAATTTTAATCTTTCTAAAATGGCAAGAATGAAAGCATTAGGATACTTTCTTAGTATTTCTTGCAGCTTTGCAGCTTCTCTTGTCATTTGCTCATAACTTATGCAACAATTACATAATACATTTGCTGTTACTATCCTTGCTGGCTCTTCAATTATTGCATGCATCTGGATCTAGAATTTATCAGGGCTTCTGATACTTGTATCCTTATATGATTGTATGGTACTGGATTCACACCTGTGTAAGGTTTGTAATTTAAAAATATCACCTTATAGTTTATACTTTATATTTGTTCTCTTCATATCCTCTCCTGCTCTTTCTAGTATCTTCTGGTTGCATTACATTGAAAGGTAAAGGATGTAACTGATAATTGCATCATAGCACAACTCTAGGCCTTTCAATCATTACATCCATACTTTTTTTTAGAATTTATGTGCTTTTTTATTTAATTTTTCTGGCCACCTAATATATGGGCTATATTTTATACTGATATACATGCATGGTTGTATTTACGTAATCTTGCAACTATATAAGATGTAATTTTATTACGAACTATTGGTTTATGGTTGATGGGAAATCTTTTTTCAAGATGGAGGATTCCATGATCATTCCCTCCCTTCTTTGCAGGGTGGGACCAAGGATTATTGGGAATGTGTCTGGGTGAGAAGCGGAAGCTGAAAATACCAGCAAAACTTGGCTATGGAGAGCAGGGTTCCCCACCCACTATTCCAGGTAATTTACTCATGTTGATAATGATATTACTAATTCTCAACAGCCAACGCCTCGTTCTAGTTAGTAAAATTAATGTCTGACAACTGGATAGTGATCACATTGCCTGTTTTCCTGAACTGCCAGACTGGTCTATACTCTGGTAGAAGAGGATCTGATATTGGTTGAGATAACTCCTTGCATGACTAAATTACATTAGCAGTTCTGATTCTGGTTATCTCCTTTAAGCTTTAGGGGATGAGTGCAACTGTCTTTCTATGTGGATATCTGTTTTAGATCATATTAATTACATAAATATTAAAAGGCATTCTATTATGAGTTTATACGAAACAGAAATTTCTAAAAAATGGTTTGGGTAAACAATGTTAAAATAATGGCATTTCCATGAATATTCAATTTTTTTACCTTGTATTGTTTTCCTGTATTTTATATATAGCCTTACTATACCTCCTATTAATATAGGCTAATATATAACTTTGAACTTACAGGTGGTGCAACACTCATATTCGACACTGAGCTTGTGGGAGTGAACGAAAAAAGTTTTAAGCGAAGAAAAACCGAACTCTGAACTGTAGACAAAACAAAAGAATGGAAAACTAGACTTTTGGTTATCCTTGTTAGGTTATTTTTGTTCCTGAATAATGCTTTCATCACCAAGGTTTCAGTGTTTAATTCCGAGGCTAATTTAGAAATATTTAGCTGGTGTACCCAATCATTTGAATACATCTCTATCTGGTATTTATCAGCGATTTAGATTTCATGAGGTTTGTAATTTTATAAATTAATTGTAGATTTGAGGTATTATTCTGAAGAAGTAATATTACTAAACAAAAATTGGAAGCAAAAAACCTTGGGAAATTTGTTTAATGTTAGAGTCATTTACAATCAAATTGTTTGATAAAATGAAGATAAAAGATACAAGAGTTTTGTGACTTTTATGGTAGACGTTAATTCAGATTTAGCTTCAATAAACATAGCTTGTTTGGATATCAGTTATCTAAGACTGATTTAAAGTGATTAAAATGCTGGTTTTGGGTTGATTCTACTAATGTTTTCTGGATTAAGGTATTTGCGCACTCGTCTTACTGGTTTTTTTTTTGTCAGATACTGCTGTTTGTTCATAAAAAAGCGAAGCATGGTCTGTTCTTATTTCTTCCCTTGTTTTGTTTGTCCCCCCCCCCCCCCCCCTCTATGCGTGGTTCTGGTCTGTTCTATTATCAGCATGTATAGAGAACTGTCTTTCATTTGCCACGAGAATGAAATACTATGCTGCACACGAGCCTATAATAATCTGTTCTTCATTGACTGATTTTAATTATGAAAGAAACAAAGCTCTCAGTAGATTTGTGGATCATTGTTTGAGTTATTTTTAAATAAATTTGTGATGTCTATGCTAGGGGTCAAAATAAATATTTGGATAAATCATGGTGAGCCGGCAGTAACATGAATGATAAGTGTTAATAACTTGTCAATGTAGGGATTTGACAACATGCAGCACATTTAGAAGGGTTGACAAGAAGTAAGGATTGACACAAGCACACACTTGTGGAGTGAAAATCAAGATAAGCTGAAGATGTAAGTAGTCCTTGAGAAAGCCAAGTTGACAAGAACACCATTGACAAAACAGACAAGAGCATGCAAGCGTTGACAAAATCAATCCAACAAAGCTAGAATTAGTGCCAAAGCGGTTATTAGACAAAGCTGCCCAGCAATTAGATAAGAAGCCCGCAAGGGCTCCACGTCAGAGAATGAAATGGTTACCACGAAGCACAAACATTGCTGATGGGACAAGGCAGCAGTTACAAACAGAAGAAGAGCACCAACACACGATTGGAACAGTTGTGAATAGATGTAAATAAATAAAGCATGTGAGAAATTTGCCTGGGTAACATTTGTTAGACAGGTGGCAGCATTTTAATTGTTAAGGACTGAGGATTTGAATTTTAGGCGCCAAAAGAGAGCAACTTGTGTTTTCAATAAATACTAGGTAGAACGAATAACATAGGAGTGGTTCATTCCACTTGCAAATGCCCTATAGTCCCTACAAGTCTCCATCAGACGCTTATGGATTGACGGGCTAGAGTCAAGTATAGCTGCCACTCTATTTTTCTTGTATCTTTACATTACATGCCTCAAAGTTCATGTATCTTTACATGCTTTATGTCTTTCCGTTGTATGTCTCTCTAAATTTCATGTACCTTTATATTTCTTATTTCCAGTTCCCGGTAGTTTAGTAGCTTTACACTTTTCCTTCATGGAAGTCTTTGTTGGAGGTCCAGCCAAAAAGGTTGAAGAAATTGTTGGAGGTTCAGCCGAAAAGGTTGAAATTTTTTTTCAACCTCCAAACTTGACAATTTCCTCCAAAAACAAGCGTAGAACGGTGCAGAGTTTTCGTAGGCTTCGGTGCACATGGTTTGCACCTTTGCAGTGCACTCATTTTGCTTCTATAAATAGAAGCAATTGAGAGGAAGGAAAACAAATTGAGATCCTCACAATCAAAAGAGGAGGAGAGTGAGAGAAAAATAGAGAGAACCTTAGAGAGTGTTTTCTAAGGGAGAAAAATAGTGAGCCAATTTGTAAGAGTTTTATCCACAAATTAAAGAAACAATATTATTATATTTTTGTAGAGGGAGGATCAACTTACACCAGTGTAAGTCTTTTTTCTCTTACACTCATTTTCAACCATTAGATCTACTTTCATCTAATAGTTATCTTTAATGAAATAATCTCAACCATTAGATGAAAGTAGAACTAACGATTGAAAATGGGTGTAAGAGAGAAAAAACTTACACTAGTGTAAACTGATCCCTCCTCTATTTTTGTATTCTCATTATTTTATAGTGGAAGTCTAAGTGGCCTACAGGTCCCGTGGTTTTTCCTTGCTCACATTGGGAAGGTTTTCCACGCTAAAAATTTTTGGTGTTGTTATTACACTTGTTTTACGCTTCCGCATAGTGCCTATTTTTGAATTCACAGAAGAGGGAAATTATGCTGGCATTTCCCAACAGTGGTATCAGAGCTCTCGGATACTAGGTGCCGAATTCATAAGAAAATTCTTAGTATGCTCTTTGGTTATAGCATTGTCTGATCTTCCACATCAGAAAAGAATTATTCTCGTTGCTGGGAATAACGTGTGGTGGTGTGAAAGTGTTGTCTAGGAAAAGTTCTGGTTAGGAAAGACTTGGTATTTAAGTCTGTCCATCAGTGACCCACCTCTCTTTCCTAGGAACTTACCTGGTGCACTGTTTGCATACTACAATTATTGTTTCAGTATATGGTACTATTTAACTATATAGCACTATTCACGTATACTGTATTAGCCTGTGTAACTCAAGATGGAGGGATCTATTACTCCTGATGGAGATATGTTCAAGCTAACTGCAGATAATTACTCCTATTGGAAGCCGATGATGGAAGACTACTTATACTGCAAAGATTTGTATAAGCCAATCACCCAGAAAGAAAAATCGAAGGGGAAGATCGACAAAGAATGGGAGCTCCAGAATCGGAAAGCAGTAGCTATGATCCAAAAATATATTGACAGAAGTTTGTTCGAACATGTATCAACTTATACCAACGCGTATGATTTGTGGATGAAACTTGAATCCTTGATTCAAAAGAAGACGCCCAAGAATAAAGCCCACCTTGTTAGACGACTGGTGAAGTTGGAGTACTTGGACGGTCAGAACATGATCAAACATTTGAATACCTTCAAAGGTATTGTGAATCAACTGACAAAGACAGAAATGAAGATAGACGATGAGTTGCAAACTCTTCTACTCCTCAGTTCTCTGCATGAGAGTTGAGACACTCTAGTTGTCACTCTTAGCAATTCTGCTCCAGAAAGAAAGCTTAGCATGGATTCTGTTACAGATAGTTTGCTGAATGAAGAGTCAAGACGGAGAGAAAGGGGCTTGAACAACCAGTTTGAAGCCAACGTTGTTGACAACAGAGGAAGGAGTAAAAATTGTGAAAAAAAATGGTCGTGGAAAATCACAAGGTAGATCCAAATCTCGTACTAGACTAAGTTGTTATTACTGTGGTAAACCAGGTCACATAAAGTCTGAGTGCAGATTCTTGAAGAGAGACCAACAAGCTGAAACAGTCCACCCTGACTAGATTAACCCAAAGAAGAAGAAGGAAGATTGAACAACTACTGCAGTAGCCTCGACTGATGAGAATATATTTCTTGTTGGAGAAGAAAATTATCTAAACATTGCATCCGATGATTGCATATGGATAATTGATTCCGGAGCATCCTTCCACGTCACACCTCATGAAGGTTTTTTCTCATCATACCAAAAAGGAGATTTTGGTACGGTGAAGATGGACAACCACGTCATAAGTAAAATTGTTGGTATTGGTGAAGTAACTTTGATAAGTGAGAATGGAACCAAGTTTATGCTGAAGGAGGTAAGACATGTACCTGAGATGCGTCTAAACCTTATCTCAGCAGGCAAACTAGACGAAGTTGGGATGATAAACCAGTTTGGTGTCGGCAGATGGAAACTCAGCCGAGGAAGCATGATTATTGCTCGCAGCAGAAAGGAAGGCTCTCTGTACATTATGCAGGGAAATATATGCAAGGGGGAGATGAATGTTGCTCAAGACGCAAGCAAGGAATTGTGGCACAAATGACTAGGCCACATGAGCGAGAAGGGTTTGGAAATCTTAGCAAAACACTATCTTCCAAACATAAAAGGGCATCCACTTGAATCCTGTGAAGACTGCCTAGCAGGCAAACAACACAGAGTATCTTTCAAAAGATCAGATGATGCAAGAAGAAGAAAGCAAATTCTGGATCTTGTTCACTCAGATGTTTGCTCAACATCTGAAAAGTTACTTGGCGGTGCCCAATACTTTGTTACCTTCATTGATAATCACTCCAGGAAAGTGTGAGTGTATTCATTGAAGACGAAAAATCAAGTTCTTCAAGTTTTCAAGGAGTTTCATGCTTTTGTAGAACGAGCATCTGGAAGAAAGCTGAAATGCTTGAGAACTGACAATGGCGGAGAGTATAGAGGTCCATTTGAGGATTATTACAAGACTCATGGGATAAGACATGAGAAAGTACGCCCAAGACACCTCAGATGAATGAACTAGTTGAGAGAATGAACAGAACGATTGCAGAGAAAGTCAAGAGCATGCTTTCTCATGCAAAACTCCCCAAGGCATTCTGGGGTGAAACAGTAAAAACTGCAGTTGATTTGATCAATTTGTCTCCTTCAAGACCTTTAAATGGAGAGATTCCAGAAGAAGTATGGTCTGAAAAGAAAACTTCTTATGGTCATTTAAGAGTCTTTGGGTGCAGGACATTTGTCCACATTCCTAAAGATGAAAGAGCAAAGCTTGATGCAAAGACGAAGGAGTGCATATACCTTAGTTCACCAAGTGATGAACTTGGCTTCAGATTATGGGATCCTGTAAACAAGAAGATTGTTCGAAGTAGAGACGTGGTATTCTATGAAGATTAGACAATCCAGGATATTCAGTAATCTAAGAAGCCAAAGACCATTGTGGTACACAATTCAGGGGGAGAGATTCCTCAAAGGAATGAGCAACCTAATCAGACAATACAACCCCATCAGATGGAGCAACCTGATCAGAAGGAACAACCTGACCAGACAGAACAAAGTCAGGCAATGCAGGGAGAACAGACGGAGACTGATCAGGTAGAACAAGAACATCAAGTGAGAAGATCAACGAGAGTCAGACAACCATCAAGAAGGTATTTCTCAGATGATTATGTCACTCTCACTGATGAAGGGGAACCTCAAAGTTTCTTAAAAGCCATTGAGACGAATGATAAAGAGAAATGGATACAAGCTATGCAGGAAGAAATACAGTCCCTGAAAGAGAATCAGACGTATGACCTGGTGAGATTACCAGATGGACGAAAGGCATTAAAAAATAAGTGGGTATTTAAACTCAAGACTGAAGAGAACAACCCAAACCCCAGGTACAAAGCAAGGATTGTTGTGAAGGGGTGCAACCAGAATAAAGGCATAGATTTTGAAGAAATCTTCTCACGAGTGGTGAAGATGACATCCATTAGAGCGATCCTTGGTCTAGCTGCAAAACTAGATTTGGAAATAGAACAACTTGATGTTAAAATAACATTCTTACATGGATACTTAGAGGGAGAAATTTATATGGAGCAACCAGAAGGTTTCGAAGAACCAGGCAAAGAACACCTAGTGTGTCGTCTAAAGAAAAGCTTCTATGGTCTGAAGCAAGCTCCAAGGCAATGGTATAAGAAGTTTGATCTCTTTATGACACAACACAATTTTAAGAAGACCTCCACAGACCATTGTGTGTTTGTGAAAAACTATGGAAATGGTGAATCCATCATACTATTGTTGTATGTTGATGATATGCTGATTATTGGGAAAGATAAGACAAAGATAGCTGCTCTCAAGAAGGCATTGAGCAAATCATTTGCCATGAAAGATCTGGGTGCAGTAAAGAAGATTCTTGGAATGAAGATCATTAGAAATCATTCTAGAAGAATGCTGTGGATGTCACAGGAAGACTATATCAAGAAAGTTCTTGAAAGGTTCAACATGCATCAAGCCAAAACTGTGCATGTTCCATTACCTAGTCATCTCAAACTGAGTAAGACGCAATGTCCAGGAAATGACGAAGAAAAAGAAGAAATGAGCAAGGTGCCCTATTCTTCTGCTGTTGGTAGTCATATGTATGCAATGGTCTGTACAAGACCAGACATTGCTTATGTCGTAGGAGTTGTGAGTAGATTCCTATCGAATCCAGGAAAGGAGCATTGGAATGCTGTGAAATGGATACTAAGGTATCTGAGAGGAACTGCCAAAAGGTGCTTGTGTTTTGGCAATGAAAATCTAATGTTCACTAGGTATTCAGATGCAGATATGGCAGGAGATGTGGATTCAAGAAAGTCTACATTGGGATATCTGATTACTTTTACAGGAAGAGCTATCTCATGGCAATCACGATTACAAAAGTGCATTACTTTAAGCACCACTGAAGCTGAATTCATCGCAATCACTGAAGGTTGCAAGGAAATCCTGTGGATGAAGAAGTTTCTACAAGAGTTAGGCCAGAATCAAGAAAGCTATGTTCTCTATTGTGACAGTCAAAGTGCAATATATCTCAGCAAGAACTCAACATTTTATTCAAGGTCGAAACACATCGACGTAAGGTATCATTAGATCAGTGATGTGTTGGAAAGTAAACTGCTGCAGATTGAGAAAATACATACCAAAGACAACGGGGCAGATATGATGATAAAAGCGCTACCAAAAGAGAAGTTAGAAGTCTGTAAAGAAGTTACAGGCCTAGCATCAATCCCAAGCTGATTAAATGATATTTCTCATTCTCCTGGAGGGGGAGAATTGTTGGAGGTCTAGCCGAAAAGGTTGAAGAAATTGTTGGAGGTCCAGCTGAAAAGGTTGAAAATTTTTTTTAACCTCCAACCTTGATAATTTCCTCCAAAAACAAGTATAGGACGGTGCAGAGTTTTCGTAGGCTTCAGTGCACACGATTTGCACCTTTGCAGTGCACTCATTTTGCTTCTATAAATAGAAGTAATTAAGAGGAAGGAAAACATATTGAGATCCTCACAATCAAAAGAGGAGGAGAGTGAGAGAAAAATAGAGAGAACCTTAGAGAGTGTTTTCTAAGAGAGAAAAATAGTGAGCCAATTTGTGAGAGTTTTATCCACAAATTGAAGAAATAATATTATTGTATTTTTGTATTCCAATTATTTTATAGTGGAGGTCTAAATGGCCTACGGGTCTCGTGGTTTTTCCTTACTCACATTGCGAAGGTTTTTCACGCTAAAAATTTTTGTTGTTGTTATTACACTTGTTTTACGCTTCCGTATAGTGCCTATTTTTGAATTCACAGAAGAGGAAAATTATGTTGGCATTTCCCAAAAGTCTTTACATTTTTGCACTTCATTTGGTTATTGCTATGTTTTTTCTTATTTTACTTGCATTAATCGATTATTTTCTTGCAAATCTTCATTTCTTGACTTTATTTCCTGTAAGATAATTTATTGCACTTACTTTCTCCGTTCTTCATGTTATTGGCAATTACTTTGCATTTATGCACTTTAATCTTTCTTGTTGTTACTTCCAGCACTTTACATTCTCTGCCAATTGCATTTCTGTCAATTTAACTTTCAATAAGTTAGGACTGGTCACATTTACTTAGCATTTTTCCTTTTCACCAAATTTACATTCTCATCATTTACATTCATATTAGTTTACTTCCAATAAATTTACTTTCTTGTCACTTTGCTTCTCAGCCTTTTACTTTTGACGATATTTCCTGTTTTTGTCAAATTTCTCTTTCGACACACACACTTTCTCACTTTTTGTCATTGGTGTTGAAGTTATTTACAAATTCCCAGATCCTTGAGTCCCAGAGTAGTTGATTCACTCCCAGAATTTGGATTTGAATAACCCAAATTGTTAGAATAACCAACTAAACAATGCACGACTGTAACACCCTCCCTAACATATTAGTATTAGTTTATGGTTATAGATTTATATTAGTATTAGTATGAGTCAGTTGGCCATTTTTGTATAATGTAGAAGACTAAAATGTCTTTTAGAGGTATAGATTTTCCAAAGAATAACCCAAAGTCAATTGATCTTATCCCTTTCATCTTTCTTTTTACCGTCTTTGACCTTAAGGCAAAAATATCTCACTTTCTCTTATTTCACACGACTGTTAGTAACAGAAGAAGAGATAAGAAAGAAAGAAAAGTGAGAAATAGAGAATGTGAAATAGAGAAATGAAGGAAGAAAAAGAAAGAAAGAGCAGTAGAAAGAAAGAGAAAGTAGAACGTGAGAAAGAAGGAAGAGGAAGTAAGAACCAAAGGAAGATCAAGGAAGGGTATCAAACACCATCTATAGGGAGTTGAGGTAGGGGGTTGTTGTAACATCCTATCAGTAATTCTATTATATTTTAGCATTCTTGATATAATATTACATACTTCATTTATTATTTCTTGTTTAATAATATATGTGCAATGCGGTATATTACGTAATGAAATTAATATAATTCTTAAATCAATTATATTGAATTTTTTATTAACTATAAAAATAAATGTATCAATGGAACATAAAACTAATAGAATACAAATAGAGAACTTAAAAATACACTAGCTGCATTTATTTATTACATTTACATAAGGTGTACCGGTACATTTGTCTAGAAATATTTACAAACCCTAAAAGGTACAAAAAAACTACAAATCTCAAATGTCTGAATAAACAAATCTGGTCAGTACATTAGTAGATAGTGCACACCCACAATGCAGCCAAGTCAACTATATACAACTATATAAACCTACATCATGCAGTTGTTGAAACATCATCTGCATTTGGTCAGTATGTAACACCCCAAAAATTGTTTATTTTATCATTTATCATCATTTTATAATATTTATAAATTTTAGGAATTTTTGTGGATTTTTACGGAAACGTTGAATATTTTAATATATTCTTCATTTTACGTGAATATATTCCTCGTTTTGCATGCACGCTGAGCGGAGCCGGGATAACGAAATATTTTTCCTGAGACTGATAAACCTTGAACTGTCAATGTGTCGACGGGGGATCTTACTAAACCCGAGGCCGGGCACAATTTGCGAGGTTTATGTTTTTTGAGATTTTATCTGATAAATAAAATCACTGTTTCATA
This sequence comes from Ormosia semicastrata, assembly GCA_029884595.1. Classification (NCBI taxonomy): domain Eukaryota; kingdom Viridiplantae; phylum Streptophyta; class Magnoliopsida; order Fabales; family Fabaceae; genus Ormosia; species Ormosia semicastrata. The sequence goes on from JAQQTO010000060.1 coordinate 48,805,606, forward strand.
AAATTATCTGATGGACAATAAAATATTATTTTCATCAACTGTAACTTTTATTCACTAAGAAAATAATTCTAACAATGTAATTAATTATCTTGGCTTTATTCAAGGTTGTAATGGGGTCAAGGTAAAGGAAGAGGTAATATGGATATGACAAGTTAAATACCAAAGAGAATAAAAGAGCATGAGAGCTAAGTTCAATTAACAAGCATGAAAGTTTATCTCAACTCCACCTAATACAAATTCCCTTTACATATTCTTTTCTTTTCCTTTATTGCTTTGTTGGCCCTTCTTTACACATTTATTTTTTTTTTATTTTTTTTACAAGATGAACATAATATATACATTTTTTTAATTAAACAATTTTTTTTCAACCATTCTGCACACACACCCCCACACTTGTTCAAGAACTTATCCAATGACAAAGCTAATGTTCTCTTATTCCCTAAGGCCTGGTAAGAACATGATTTTTCATTTAAGACACATAATGAGCTCAAAACAAAGAATGGTCAAATAAGCCCAAAGAGGTTAAGCAAAGGGAAATAGGCCATTTCCAATGCCTTATGTTGTCAGGAATAAGAGAATTTCCAAGAAGTCATAAGAGTATTTGATATCATATTGAGACAATATGATGCTGAGTAAGGCTGCCTATTTGTGCGCCAATCATTCTTGGCTATTTGGTGAAAGTAGTTATTTCAAGAAAAATGCCTTAATTATATTTATGTATGCATGTGAAAATATAGTCTTAAAAAGAATCAAACCAAGTTCTATAGTAACAATTCTATGAGTGAAAATCATACAAGAAAGAAGAGAATGGTACAAATGTTTAATCCATTCATCAATAGACTCAAAATCTCACAAGGCATATTTCAATCATTCTCAGTCTACCAATTCAACATTCATAACCAAGCATGTGATTTTTAAGAAAGAAGACAATTTACTCAATCATGCTATGTTCTCTGAATTTGAATTGCTACTTCCATACAATATAGTTATCTACCTAATTACTCCTTACTCTGCCACTAATTTTTGATGCGTCTCAAGAGCAAATTTACCTCTAGGGCATAATTTTAATTAAACAAATGCCCTTACTACTCAGAACACATGGACACACTAATCATAAGGACTTTATTCAAGGTTGTAATGGGGTCAAGGTAAAGGAAGAGGTAATATGGATATGACAAGTTAAATACCAAAGAGAATAAAAGAGCATGAGAGCTAAGTTCAATTAACAAGCATGAAAGTTTATCTCAACTCCACCTAATACAAATTCCCTTTACATATTCTTTTCTTTTCCTTTATTGCTTTGTTGGCCCTTCTTTACACATTTATTTTTTTTTTTGTTTTTTTTACAAGATGAACATAATATATACATTTTTTTTTTACAAGCTTTGTTCACTTTTACAGGAAATAAAATTAATGGTTGAAAAAAAATTGTTTAATTAAAAAAATGTATATATTATGTTCATCTTGTAAAAAAAACAAAAAAAAAAAATAAATGTGTAAAGAAGGGCCAACAAAGCAATAAAGGAAAAGAAAAGAATATGTAAAGGGAATTTGTATTAGGTGGAGTTGAGATAAACTTTCATGCTTGTTAATTGAACTTAGCTCTCATGATCTTTTATTCTCTTTGGTATTTAACTTGTCATATCCATATTACCTCTTCCTTTACCTTGACCCCATTACAACCTTGAATAAAGTCCTTATGATTAGTGTGTCCATGTGTTCTGAATAGAAGCCTGCTAGGAGTCGCTCCTTATCCGTGCTTCATCTTTTGCACCGGCGACCACTCCCCGCCCTCATCGGCCCCGAGTGTCACAACTATGGAGTTGGGTTCTTGTAAATGGTATCGTAACATTATTCATTACATACTTAGGTTATTGCGTTAGCATGAACATAAGGCATAATTTGGCATAGCATGACAATTGTATGGGCAGTTGCTAATCATAACATATTCATGCATTGCAATTGTATGGGCAATTGTGTATCTCTGTGATGGAGATGATGCTTGTGTATCTTTGAGATGAAGATGATACTTGTGTATCTCTAAGATGGAGATGATGCTTGTGTATCTTTGAGATGGAGATGGTGTTTTTATGAGTGTGGTGATACTTGAAGACTGTTTGTGATAAATAAGTTTTTATATAAACTTATAAAATGAAAACTTATTTCGAGAAGAGAAAGGACATGGTTTTGACTTTTCCCACTTTTCTAGCTTTTATGCGTATGAGATTTGAGTTTAGAAATGTGTTTTTCCTCGAAATAGCTAGAATGATTGTGATGACATGTTTTATGGATATAACTACTGAGAATATGTGATTCTCACCCCTTGTGTGTGTTTCCATAATGATTCCAGGAAAGAAAACTTATGAAAAGTGAAGTGCAGGCAAGAGCTTGGAGAGCTTAGCTTAGTTTAACTTTGCAGTTTCTTTTGAAATGATGTACGTATTGTATTTGTGAGAAATACAGTTGTTATGTATTATGTATTCATTATGTGGCTCATATTTTCTATATATACATAACTGTTATATTTGAAAATGCTTAGTAGTAGTAAGTAGCATGCTTGGATCTAATTACTGTGGCATAATATAGATTATACTCTGGTTATTAAATTTGGGATGTTATACTATCTGGTTGGCTACAAGTCTAATTCATTTTAGAATTTGGTATGGACCAATGAAATGAGGGTTTAATTTCCTTGTGCTCAATGCTCTACCAATTCCTATTGTAGGAGAGACTCACATGAAAACATATTCTCCCTCTTCAAACTTTAAAGGTTTTCTCCTTCTATCAACATAGCTCTTTTGCCTACTTTGAGCCATAGCGATCCTATCCCTGATCATTTTGATTTGGTTTGAAGTTTGTTGTACTAACTCAGGTCCTAGAATAGCTTTCTCTCTAAACTTATACTAACATAATGGTGACCTACACTTCTTACCATAAAGTGCTTCATACGGTGCCATTCCTATGCTGGTATGATAACTGTTGGTGTAGGCAAATTCCACTAAAGGCAAAAGTTTATCCTAATTACCTTGCTGATCTAGTACACATGCTCTAGGCATATCTTCTAGGGTCTGGATAGTTCTCTCTGACTACCCATTTGTTTGTGGGTGGTAAGCTGTATTAAGGCTTAGCCTAGTTCTGAAGGCCTTTTGCAAGGCTGCCCAAAATCTAGATCTGAATCTAGGATCTCTATCTGAAACTATACTGAGGGGAATTCCATGCAACCTAACTATCTCTTGTAGGAACAACTGGGCAAGGTTATCTATGGAGTAGTTAGCTCTAATTGGAAAGAAGTGGGCAGACTTGGTTAGTCTATCCACTATCACCTAAACTGCATCATATCTTGGCTGAGTTCTGGGTAACCCCATCACAAAATCCATCGTGATATTATCTCACTTCCATTCAGGGATTGCTAATGATCGAAGAGGTCTGGAAGGTTTTTGGTGCTCTATCTTAACTTTCTGGCAAACCAAGCACCTAGACACAAACTTGGCTATTTCCTTCATCATTCTTAGCCACCAAAACATCTTCCTTGAATCTTGGTACATCTTAGTGGCTCTGGGATGGATGGTATATTGACTCCTATGAGCCTCCTCTAAGACCTTTTCTTTGATTACAAAATCTCTTAGAATGTAAAGTCTATCTCTAAACTTAATCTCCACCATGTCAAACTCATTTTGATCCCCTAAAAAGATCTGCTCTTTTACCCCATTTAGGGTCTCATTCTTGCTTTGACCTTCTAGAATTTGAGCTCTCAGGTCATTAAATATGTCCACCCTACTCATAAAGAGGCTCTGTGGTGCCACAGTTACCCAAAGGCTTAAGTCTCTAAACCTCTCAAGAAGTTCACCCTCTTGAATCATTATCCAAGACACATGTAGGGATTTCCTACTTAGTGCATCAGCCACTACATTGTCCTTAACCAGATGGTACTGAAGCTCAAAGTCATAATCCTTTTAAAACTCCATCCACCTTCCTTGTCTCATGTTCAACTCCTAATCAAACAAATATTTTAAACTCTTATGATCATTGAACACCTTAAACTGGACTCTGTAAAGATAATGTTATTGGAAATTGCGGATACATCATGCAGCGGAAAAATAGGATTCCCACCAAGGATCCATGCGAAAAAGCCATAATTCGAGTTTTAAAATTATTTACCTATTGAAGTGTGATCAAAGAAAGTGACGTGAATCACCAACACTGTAACAGCGACAATGTCTCTATGGTATCCACATGAACAGACTTACGAATGTCTAACATTCATAAAAGGGAGCCTCGCGTCTCTCACACAATGCTAACTGCGAAGAGAAGATAAGAAATCTATCACTCTCTCACTCACTTTTCTGTAGGTGCGGCTTGGGTTCTATAATGTGTGTCTTAGCAGCCCCCTTAGGAGTACTATTTATAATAGTGACTACCTTAAGTGAGTGTGAGTAGCAGTAAGGTAAGCTATGTAATCCTAGACTCATCTATTATGAGTCTGGCCTACATTTGAATTCGAGTCTAACTTGGATCTATTGCTCCAATTTTAGTCTGCTCTATGTGTGTGACCCTGCAGGTTCTTATTACGTTGGCAGTAATATTAAAATCCCATTTTTAATATTACAAGCAGTGAGCGGTATCTAACAACACATCGCTGCTATCTAAGTAATGAGAATGTCAGTGATTTGACATAACCTTTCCGTGACCAATGTTTCCATGTCGTTTAGTCCTTTTGTCAAGATATCTAGATTGAACATAAGGCATGGAATGTGTCACCCTTGTATAGTCCAATCCTTCGTTTCTTGACACTCGAGTATACTTTGTCACAACAAATGAAATTAATATCTCATATTGACTCATTTGAGCATGGCCATACATTTCGTAGTCTCACTCAATCAGGGGGCCCGAAGATATCACTCCGGTTATATAGGAGTGATAAATCCCATCTAAGTCACTCACATCCCTCTGCATGATTTGCGGTATGTCCAATAACTAACTTTATAATCACCTTATTACAGATGATGTTTGATGGCATTAAAACACACAACTCCTCATGTAGGAATCGTAGTGATTTCAGGTCAAAGGACCACAGACACCATTGTCACTATGAGAATCGCTTATGACACTCACGTAACGATCCATGTAGCGTTCTCATGGCGGGTCAGTCCAGTACATCATTACTCTAATATGTACCCATGTGAAGACTTGATATCTCATATCCATGACTTGTGAGATTTGGTCATCAGTCTACGCACATGCTAGTCTCAATGCATTATTGTTGTCCTAATTAACAATAATACTTGAATAGGGACATTTAAGAATAGTGTTCTAATTTTATCTAATAGGATCTCACGATCAAGTCAACCACTTGATGTCCTACGACATCAGACTTACTATTCTAAGGACTTTGTTATGTTTATTAAAAAAAAGAACACAATAAATGAAATACCTCATATATTAAAATTAGAATAATAAAATGTACGTAAATACAGGAAAATGCATCAGCCTCTAGGGCATACACTAACAAATGCCTCCATACCTTTAAGGCAAACACTACGGTGGCTAATTCCAAATCGTGGGTAGGGTAGGTTTCCTCATGAGGCCTTAACTACCTCAATGCATAGGCAACTACTCTCCTACTTTGCATCAGAACACACCCTAAACCCATCTTTGAAGTATCACAAAACACCTCAAAGTTCTCCTAAGGATCTAGAATAACCAAAACTAGTGTAGTAGTCAACCTCAACTTAAGCTTTTGGAAACTATCCTCACCCTCTTGAGTCTAAACAAAATTACTACCTTTCCTAATTAATTTAGTTGAGGGTAGCGCTATTTGAGAAAATCCACTAATGAATCTCTTATAGTACACAACCAGTCCTATAAAACTCCTTATCTCGGTCACAGTGGCGGATCTCTTGATAACCGCAAGTGCACGGGTCGCACAAGTAATAAAATGATGAGTACAAATATCGTTCCCACGAGGATAATTTTATTTCCAATGCTAAGTATTAACCGATAACTCACCTAACTCTATTCAAGAACATAAAAATGGATAAAAGCAAAGAAAGTAAAGACATAAAGCAATAAGGATAAACGGTTAGAGTTTAGGGAAATCCTTCTTCACCCTTTACATCAACTAACAACAAGCAATCCTCCTCATAAATATGAATGCAATGATTAGGTTAGCTTGAGAATCTACATTAGCTAAACGCCTATGTCTAGGTCATCTAACCATGGTGTCATTTGCCTAACTCTCTAAGTGTCCTTGAGAGCTAACACAAAATCCACTCTCTAACGTCTATTCTCAAACACGTGCTATGCATGGCTAAGAGGTATATGTCTATCCCATTAGCGAATCAACTCATCCCGCCATTAGAATAGAATCGAACATGCATCAACCATACATACGATCTCAAACCCAAATCCCTATGTCTAGGTTCATTAGATTTTATCAAATCACTCAAATGTTGGCCAAACATTCAAGAGCATTAAACATAATATGATTGAACAAAATCAAAGATCCACACAAACTCAGAAAAGAACAAATCATTAATATTAATAAAAGGATTCAAAGTCATCCCTAAATAAAGCTCAGCTATACAATGAACATGAGAACAAATTACAAAATACATGTTCAAGAAATGAGGAAGAGAAAAGAGAAAAGAGAGAAGGAGAAAGCTTATGGATTTCGCCATTGAAGCTCGGATCCTCCTCCAATGGAAAGAGGGCTCCATCCTTAGCTCCCCAAGCTCCATCTCCACCTCCAATGGAGGTCTAGCGGTAGCCTCTAACCCAGAAAACTAAAAACCTAAAACCTAAAAGAAAGAAACTGAGAGAGAGGGAAAGGGTGCGTGAAAAATAGAATAAATAGGATCAGCTCACCGATGCGCGCCACGGCGTGCACATTCCCACACCTCGGCGTGGAGCTGTCTGTCCTGTCAGTATGTGGCTGGCTGAGACCCTCACGCCGCGGCGTGAACATTTCCACGCCACGGCGTGGAACTCTGGAATGATTTTTTTTCTCCAATGCTGGGCCTTGGCTTGCATCAATTTGTCTCTTTTGAGCCTTTCCTGCATTAGATAAGGCACCAAGTTAAATATAATTGTAAATTTACTTAATCAATCAACAAATATGCACAAATTGCTCAAAAACATAAAGGAAGGTATCCAAATGACATTTAACAAATATGAGCATAAAACCTTCCAAATATGCATAAGAATAAGGACTAAGCATGCCATGAAGCACAATTATGGGGCATAAATAACTATATTTCATGGAGTTATCACCCTCATATTTAGTCTCTTGGACCTCTTATATGCGTAATTGATTAGTTTTGGTCTCAATTTATAATTTTGGGCTCAAATTAAGCTTAATTGATTTTTCTAGCATTATTAGGATTTTACATTATTTCTATATTTTAGTCATATCTTGAGTTCTAGATATCTAATAATCATGAATTTTACTTTTAGGAAAGCTGAGAGAAAGCTCTACAACTTTGATTAAGAGCACGAAGTCTGAATTAGATGTCTAGTAGGTTAGATTGGGCCACAAAGTTAGAACATGGTGCTACCGCTAGAACCCAAGCAGCGTGCATTAATTGGTCCATAACTTGGGCTGTAGGTGTGATATGGACCTAAAATTAGTGGCATTGGAAAGATTACACACAAAGCTCAAACTCATATGAGACTACAAATTGAAACTGCACCATTTTGATGATGTTTCACCCCTGTGATTCGGCTAACAGGATCAGAGACTTGTTAAGAGTGAATTGGGCACAACTCTCTCATCTAAAGCCCAAATTAAGTGATTTCGATGGCCAAGGAAAGCTAAGAGGCTGAAAATTAACTTTAACCTAGGGATTCAAGATAGATAAAATCCCTAGCCGTTTTACTTGATTCTTCTTCCTAGAGTTTTCTCTCCCTTCTCTCTAGATTTTTGCCACTTTTTCTGAGTTCTTCCTTCCCATTCATGGAGGATTACAACCTTTAATCAATCTAAGGGATTGACATTCTTGATGTTTAATCTTGAGATTTTGTTTTAATTATTTTACATTTAATTGTTAATCTAGTTTCTCTCCTTTTCTTTGTTTAATTATGATTGAGTACTTAATTTGATTGAGATTTGCATATGATAATTGCATAATTATCATGTGCTAAGAGAGGATTTTAAAGAGTAAACAAGGCATCAAAGGTGTTTGATGAAATTTTTAGCTTGGTTGGATCTTGGTTTTTAAGTTAATTTGAGTTTTGGATGGATGCTTGATTTGTTTAACCTTAATTAATTGAATTCTAGATGCGTATCTAGTAGAAGATCCATGGATCATTTTGAGGTGTCTTGATATGATCTAAGACCAAGGATTTGGTTTATAATTGAATGAATTTAAAGTGATCAAGGATAGATTAAAATCAAGATCGGTTAATTCCCTTGGATTGGTTATTTCCAAATTCTATTTTCTCCATTTAATTACTCTCTGTTTTTGCGTTTTAATCTTGCAAACCCCTTTCCTCTAGTTTACTAACCTCCTAATTTGATTTCATGATCATAATCAAAGTGATTTGTAGGCTCGACCCGGTGTTACCTTATATTACAAGTTATTTTGGTAAACTGATTATAAATTGATTTAAATTTGGTAGCCTCGATAGCTATCATCTTTCCCACTATAACATTGCCTCAACTTTACTAGGGTCCATTGAAATCCCTCCTTGAGAGATCACATGCCCTAGAAAATGTACCTCTGTAATCCAAAACTCACACTTTGATAGTTTGTTAAACAGTTTCTTTTCCTAACACCATTCTAACATGTAGCTCATGGTTCTCCACTACCTTGGAATAGACTAGGATATTATCTATGAACACTACTACAAACTTATTTAGGTAGGGTCTAAGAATCCTGTTCATGTAATCCATGAACACTATTGGTGCATTCGTTAACCTAAAGGACATCACGAGATACTTGTAATGTCCATACCTAGTCTTGAAAGCAGTCTTAAGGATATCCTCGTCCCTTACTCTTATCTGGTGATATCGTAATCTTAGATCAATCTTTGAGAACACTGACGCTCCTCTCAACTAATCCATTAGATTATCTATCTTAGGTAATGGATGCTCATTCTTGATAGTTGCCTTATTTAACTTCCTACAGTCAACACAAAGCCTCAGGGTACCACCCTTCTTTTTCACTAGTAACACAAGTGCTCCCTAAGGAGAAACACTCGGTCTTATGAATTGTTTATCTAGTAATTCCTCTATTTCATTTTTAAGCTCTGTCAGCCTTGTGGTGCTCTCATATAGGGTGCTATAAATATAGGTCGCGTCCTAGGCGCTAAATCTATAGTAAACTCTATTTCTTTCATGGGTGGCAACTCAACTATATTACTCGGGAATACTTCTGGGTACTCCCTCACCACTGGTATATCCCCAAGGCTCAGTTCAACATCAACACTCAAGGAGAAAAGGAGATCATATCTTAGAGCTCCATCTACTAAACAGTGATTCACTTGGTTGGCATTGAGATACATAGACTCAAAAGGGACAGCTTTAGTAAATATATCTAACAAAAATACTTGGGTTTTATCTGAACAAATTAAAACCACATGGTTGGAGGATAACCAGTCCATGCCGAGAATGACATCAATATCTACAAGAGGTAAACAGATAAGATTTACAAGGAAAGTCCTATCTTTTACCTTTATACAATAATTTAAACAAACTTTAGAAGTTGTAATTGATTTACTGGTGGGAGTAGAAACGGATAAGTCATAAGGAAGGTCTGTCAAAGGAAAACCCAGCATTTCCACACAATCACAAAAAACAAAGGAATGAGATGCTCCTGAATCATATAAAATAGTTAAAAGGTGATTATGGATTATGCATTTACCTTAGATTAGATCTAATGACTGAGTCACCTCTTTACCGCTTAGAGTGTAAACACTTCCTACAACTTGCATTTTAGGGGTGAACGTACTTAGAGTGTAAACTCTTCCTACAGCTTGCAGTTTAGGGGTGAACACAGCTTTGTGCTTCTGTGGACAATCCTTCACAAAGTGTCCTAGTTGCTCACACGTAAAGCACACAGATTTGCCCATTATGCAAGGTCTATCACCATGTCATTTGCCACATCTTGCACATTTAGACCCCGTAGAGTCCGCCTGCACTTGCTTGTACTTTTCTTCATTTTTAAACTTCTCGTTCATTTTCTTCTTCTTTGATGAAGGGGTTTGTTCCAACTGAGGTCTATTGTCACTATCTTCAACAATTCAATATTTGTTCACCATTGTCGGGAAGTCCCGAATCTCCAATGGTCGAATAGCCTTCCTAATATCATCTCTCAATCCCTCTTCAAATTTAATACACTTCCACTGCTTATCTGGATTAAATCTAAAGTAGGATGAGAATCTTGATAACTCGTCAAACTTGGCCACATACTGACCAACATACAACTTGCCTTGTTCCAACTTCAAGAACTCCATTTCCTTAGCATTCTGTAAACTTTTCAAGTAAACAGAGTGCTCGATGCCTTAAGCAATCTCTTAGCACCTTTCCACCAGTTTTTTCTTCTCATCTCAACATGTAAAAAGCGAAAGAAACCTTCTATTCCTCGAAACAAATCATCACCTCAAAGATTTTCTCCATCTCACTGATCCATTCTCCCGCCTTCACTGGGTTGTACTTGTAACACCCTATTAGAAATATCATAAAATAACCAGAATATTTCAAGATAAATCGTATCAAGTATGTCACTTCCAAAAAAAAATGCATAAAACATAAATCCACAATAACTTGTTTAGTCATTATAAAGAGTCAAGAGGGATGAAAAAGGTCATATATATACATCATTGGCTAAAAAGCTACATTGTAATACATAAACTTTTACAAACTAGAAAGCACAGTAAATATATACAAGCTGATGCATAAAGAAACAAAATATCTAAAACTAAGTCTTTTGCTTCTTCTTCTTGCCCTTTCTTTTTTGATGGTCTTGACCTGGATTTACATGGAAACACAGAGGGGTAACAAATCATAAATTTCTCAGTATGAGTAAACCAAAATCAACAGTTATTCTTTTACAACAAACAAACAAAATAACAACATCAAGTTAATCTTACAATAGATAAATGTGCCACTGCTCAACACTATTAAAATATATACATATACTCTATGTAACATTCGCAAGGCAAGCAAAAACCTAACTTATATTTATATCAAATAACTGCCCATATAATCGTAAGATATCGTCAACCAGATGAGCAACCAAGCAAGACAACTGCCCATACAGTCATCAACAAATACAATGCTTTATGTTATGATGTATGACTATGCTCACACAATGTGCTAATAATAAGAGTATGCAATGCTAATGCCAATTTTAGTTTTTAGAAAACACATATTACTTACACATTCCCGAGAACCACATTCCCTTATATATACTAAGCAAGAGAGGCCTAAAAACCCATACACTACTTGGTAATAGGTGAATACTTTTCCCTCACTAATGTAAGAGTACTACTTCCACCCCCATACCAGTTACCCTAACCATTATAGCATGAATGCTTGGAGAATTTAGATCTAACACCTTATTCTCAGACCATATGGTTGTGCACACCATCTAAGGTTACAATACATAAGAAATAGTATATAACAAGTTTGAAAACCGAAAACACAAGAGCATTTCCAAATCACATTTGAAATAATTACAAGATCCTCACAATCTAGTGAAAAAGTAATACTAGAACATATACATCTTAGCCTCGCTTATCAACAAAGTAGTAAGAATCATGTCACTAGCACACTGATACTTAGAACCTCATATCATCACTTCATAAGTGATTTCAAAATCAACCTTATCTTGAACAAGGTCCTAGGTAGTTCCTATGGCATTCTTTATCTCAAGGATGCCTAAAGTTTCTCAACTCCTCACATATGCTAGGTGGTCATTCTTTCCAAGAAATGCCCCTATTAGTACCTTAACATACTTAACAAGGCATATATAAGTGATCCCAACACTTACAAAATTCCAAAACATCAAAAACACAATGATTGAAAGTCCTGCATCTCACGCCACAATGTAGGCCCTTGCACGGCGCGGCACATTGCTCTCTGGTCACTCAGACCTCGGTGTGGTGCATTCCACGTTGTGGCGTGCTGCTCTTGGGTCCAGTTACTAAGACTCAAACCTCAGTGTGGCTTCATGCATGCTATAGTACAAGTAGCAGAAACTGGGTTCTGCAGAATTCTACAGAACCGTGCACTATTCCATTGGTGCACCTCACATATTTTAGCCACTCCAAAATAATTTCTAGGTAATCTTAGGTCCCTAATCAGTTCACTAACACATAGGAAACACTAATCACCAACTCAATGTAATTGACATTGACTAAAGCAATAGTTTTGATGATAACAAACAAGAAAGGAATGGAAGTGCAAAGATCAAGTCCCACGACTCTTCAAGAATAGCTTATAAGACTTTAGATCTTGTGTAAAGGTAAAAAAGAATCACACTAAGCTCAAATATGTTTTAACATCTTTAAAAATGTTTCTTACATGCTTAAATACCCAACAAAATATTTTTGGAAAGCTAGTCTTGGTGGTAATTCAAATCTATGAAAATAGCAAATTTTGTGTTTTGTAAAACTGACCTTTGATTACTCTTTTAATCATATTTTTCAAAATACTATGATTTTTATTCTAAAACTTATTTCATTTGAAAATAAACTCAAAGATCTTTCCAATGAGTGGTTAATTGCTTTAATCGGATAAGAAATGAAGAAGTTATGACCGTTTAAAGTCAATTTTCAAAATTAGAAATGTTGTAATTAATTTCACAAGTCCTGTAATCGATTACAACATTAGCAGAGGCCATGTAATCGATTACCAGAAGTGTGTAATCGATTACCAACTTCCCAGAAAGACCAAAACGAGTTCTAAGAGCATTATAATCGATTACAACATCCATGTAATCGATTACCACAAGTTTAAAACGTTCCCAACGGCTATAAACGGTTAGTTTGCATAAAGAAATCTTTCTTTAAACACCACCAATGACTCTACAAATGTTTGGACTATAAATGAAAGTGTTTGGGCATCAAAGAAATGTTGGATAATAATTTGAAAATCATCCTTGAACATTTAATTCATGTTTCACTATCTCTTTTTCCAATCCTCTATTTTTGAGCTATAAGTGTGTGAATCCTTTATACCCATAGAACTTCAATTTGTAATATCCACTCTTGTGAGAGTTTTATCTTATATACACTTTAATTCATTATGAAGAGGGTGAGATATCCTTCTAGAGAAAAAGGGTGAGGTATCCCTTAGAGAATGAGGTATCTCTCAAAGATTGTAAAGGGTGAGGTATCCCTTAGAGAGTGAGGCATCTCTCAAAAGTTGTAAAGGGTAAGGTATTCCAGTTTGAAGCTTAAGCACAAGGGTGAGGTATCCCAAGGTGTGGTGAGTGCTCTAGTTTGTAAAGGTTCTCAAGTATATGTTGAAGCTTAAAGATATAGTGGAAAATCTCTAGCGGTTGCTTGAGGACTGGACGTAGGCCACAAGTGGATTGGTGGCTGAACTAGGATAAACCTTGTGTTTAATCTCCTAACTCATCTATTTACATTTATGCATTTATTTTATAGGCTTACTTGAATGTTATTCATCTTGGCTTGTTTAATCTATGAGTAAAGTATTCTATCTCATTTATCTATTCACTTCAATCATCCAATAGCTTCAACAAAAATTGATAAACAAACGTTTTACAAAAGTTTTGCGAAAATATTTTATTAACTCAATTCACCCCCCTCTTGAGTTTGAGGCCACTTGGTAACAAGTGGTATCAGAGATAGACTCTTGTGTAAAGGGCTTAGCAGCTTCAAGAGAAAGTGATGACCTCCTCAAATGATTTTTCAGAAAGTTCTTCTATCTATAGACCTCCCTTTTTCAATGGGGATGGGTATGCTTATTGGAAAGAAAGAATGAAAATTTTTATTGAAACTATTAACTTAGATGTGTAGGATGCTATTGAAAATGATCCCTTTATCCCTACACAAGTTGTTAATGGTGTAGGAGTTAAAACACCAAGAAGTGAATGGGCCAATGATGATAAGAAAAAGGTCCAATATAATTTGAGTGCCAAAAACATCATTACCACATCCTTGGGGTATAATGAATTCTTTAGAGTCTCAAATTATAAATCTTCCCAAGAAATGTGGGACACTTTAGAAATAACCCATGAGGGTACTAGTGAAATGAAAAGATCAAGGATTAATACTCTTACTTATGAATATGAGCTTTTTAGAATGAACCAAAATGAAAGCATTCAAGAAATGCAAAAATGTTTTACACTTATTGTAAATCATCTTGCTTCATTGGGAATGACTTTTCCTAATGAAGATCTTATTAACAAATTGTTGAGATGTTTGAGCAGACATTAGAAACCTAAAGTGACAGCTATTGCAGAGTCAAGAAATCTCTCAACCATGACCTTAGCCACACTTTTTGGCAAGCTCCAAGAACATGAATTGGAATTGAATAGACTCAACCAAAGTGAGGAGCTTGACAAGAAAAATAAGGAAATAACTCTCAAGGCCACTTCATCCATGATTAATGATGATGATGATGATGATGAAGATGATGGAGATGGCTTAGAAATAGATAAGGAGAATCTGTTACCAAGTGGCCTCAAACTCAAAGGGGGTGAATTGAGTTTATGAAATATTTTCGTAAATCTTTCATAAAACGTTTGTTTATCAATTGTCGTTGAAGCTATTGGGTCATTGAAGTGAATATATAAATGAGATTGAATACTTCACTCATAAAATAAATAAGTCAAGATGAATAACATTCAAGCAAGCATATAAAATAAATGCACAAATGTAAAGAGATAGGGTTGAGAGAATTAAACACAAGGATTTATCCTGATTCAGCCCACCCCTTGTGACTTACGTCCAGTCCTCAAGCGAACCACTCGAGATTTTTCACTAAACTTTAAGCTTGAACGGGTGCTTGAAAACCTTTACAGATTGGAGCACTCAACAACACCTTGGGATACCTTACCCTTGTGCTTTGAGGGATGCCTTACCCTTTACAACTTTTGAGGGATGTTTCACCCTCAAGGGATACCTCACCCTCTATTCAACTAAGGGATACCTCACTCTTTTCTCTAGAGGGATACCTCACCCTCTCTTTATAGATTATACAAAGATGTAGAAGATAGAAACTCTCTCAAAGAGTAGAATTATACAAATTGAAGCTCTAACAATGCCCCTTTTGAATATCTCAAGTTTTCTCACAAAAATAGCCCAAAAACGTTTTCAGGATTTGATTCTCGTATAGGAGTGTTAGATTGATGTTCTAAATTGAAGTTCAACCCTTAATGAAGACCCAAGGTAAGTATTTATAAGTTATTGGAAGAAAGGAGCCGTTGGGTAGTTTTTAGCCAAGCATTAAATGTCATTAATATAACCGTTGGACTCTGTCAGATTGCTTGTAATTGATTACACAACAAATGTAATCCATTACATTGTTGTTCCAACGTGTTCTTGGCTTTCTGGGCTTTGTGTAATCAATTACATTCTTGGTGTAATCGATTACAAGGCTTCTGACTTACTTTGTAATCGATTACAATATCCATGTAATCGATTACATACCTTCTTAAACGTGTTCTTATCTTTTTGGGTTTAATGTAATCGATTACATTACTGGTGTAATTGATTACAAGGCCTCTGACTTGCTTGTAATCGATTACATGCTCCATGTAATCGATTACCAGCTTTCTGTTTAGCTTGTAATCGATTACAAAACATGTGTAATCGATTACCTCGGCCTTTGAACACATTTTTCAAGTCCAATTAAGTTTGTAAGCCATTTCTAACACTTTAAGACATTTGATTAAACATAAATCCTTTCATGGGTGTTAAATCCAAGATTAAAATCAACATTTCTTAAAAAACATGTTTAACTTTGAATTTACAAGTTGATTTTGAAAACGATATTTGGAAAACCATTTGAGAATCATTGAGATACTTAAAGGGCATTTTACATTGATATTCCAAGACCTATATCTAATATACCTCTTTTGATCTTGGTCTTTATCTTTTGATCTTGGTCTTCTCTTTAGCTTTGTTATCATTAAAAACCCATTTGATATGCTTTAAGACATAAGCATTCACATTCTCCCCCTTTTTGATGATGACAAACTAAACATTCAACAGAAGGAGAAATATTTGCATTAATTTGATTATCAGATATTTAAGCGCAACTCTCCACCAAATTGTATGCATGAGATAGAATATGTGGAAGCGTAAAACTTCCCCGTACACATGTAATATATTTTACTAATCTCTCCCCCGTTGGCATTATCAAAAAGAAGACATAAGCATTCAGATTGGATATAATCATTTCAGCCCAGCAAGATCAATATCAGAGTATAACCCGTTTAGCACATCAATATGTAATACCAATAGCAAATGCATATGACGAGAAACTTAGATAGTATTTATCATTTAAGCATATAGTCCAATCAGATTATGATCCAAAACACATTATTGTGCAGCAAAACAACATATTATGCATCAGAATATCATACTATGCAACAAGATATCACATTATGCAGCAAAGCAATATATTATGCATCAAAAAGGCATATTATGCAGCAAGTTAATGTATTGTACGACAGAAAGAAGTAGATGCATAATTGATCCAATATGACAAGTTCAAAGATATTGATATTATACATGTCATTTCACACAAGAAGCATATTCATTTAGCATATTCAAGACATATAGAGATATTTTTCAAGATGTTAAACTAGTGAAGCATAAAGCAAGTCTCCACTTAACCAAAGGACGCAAGTTCAAGCTTCTTGGAGACAAGGAGGACAGCTTGAAGTATTTTTTTGGTTTTGTGCTTGGAGCAGCCACTTTTCAAGATATCCAAACTCAATTCTTGGCCTTCAAGTACACTTACAACATACTTCAATTTTTGACTTTTGGTATCCAAATTTTCTTGGGTCCTTGTGTGTTTGTTTTTGGCAAAGTGCATTTGGGAACCCAAACCATTTTAGTTCCTAACTTGTTATTGATATTCTTCCTTACATTGCAAGTTGATACACTATGCCCTTTTCTACCACAATGAAAGCATTTAACAAAGGGACTACTTGATGTACTTGATAAAACAAAGAAATTCTTGAGAAACTTTTGTTGGTTATTGGGATTATACCCCAAACCAGCCTTTTGAAAAATACATCTTTAGTTCCCAAGCAATATGTTCAAATTATCTCTTCCAAAGGTAAATTTTGAAAGAATATTTTTCAAATCCTCAATCTCAATTTCAAATGCTTTGCATGATGAGCAAGATAAGGGTGTAGATGCATTATCAAGTGATAAACATGTCATGTATGAAGAATTTGCATCTATCAATCCAAGAGTTTCATTTTCTAATTTCAATTCCTCAATTTCTTTGTTTAAAGCAGAAATTTGATTTTCAAATGAGGAAATTGATTTCTTAGATGATGAAACAAGTTTTGCAAGTCTTATAGATTCATTATGCAATTCTTCAAATGCATCTTGAAATTCATCATAGGAAGGGGAAGAGTTTGATTTAGAATTTGAGGATGTTACCTCCATGTCGTCTCCATCTTCATCTTCTCCTTTTGCCATGAAACATAGATTGGATTTCTCATTGTCCGAGCTATCGGTTGAATCTATGTCATTGTCATCCCAAGCTATGTAGACTCTTCTTTCTTTCTTCTCCCTTGAGGATTTTTTGTGATATTTTTCCACTTTACTTTAATAGATTGGGCACTCCATCTTCATGTGACCCAATTCTCCACATTCATAGCATTTAGGAGTGGATGAGGTTCCTTCCCCTTTGTGATAGACATTCTTTTGGGGAAAGGGAGGTCTTCTATGAGCTTCACTCTATTTGAAGAATCTTCCAAATTTCTTTACAAGTAGAGCAAGATTCTCCTCATCTATTTCCAAGTCATCTCCATCATCATCATCATCATCATCGTCATTAATCATGGAAGAGATGGCCTTGAGAGCTATTCCCTTCTTTTTCTTATCAATCTCCTCACTTTGGTTGAGTCTATTCAATTCCAATTCATGTTCTTGGAGCTTGCCAAAAAGTGTGGCTAATGCGATGGTTGAGAGATTTCTTGACTCCGTAATAGCCGTCACTTTAGGTTGTCAATTCCTACTCAAACATCTCAACACTTTGTTAATAAGATCTTCATTAGGAAAAGTTTTCCCAATGAAGCAAGATGATTTACAATATATGTAAAACATTTTTGCATTTCTTGAATGCTTTCATTTTGGTTCATTCTAAAAAGCTCATACTCATAAATGAGAGTATTGATTCTTGATCTTTTCACTTCACTAGTACCCTCATGGGTTACTTGTAAGGTGTCTTACATTTCTTGGGCAATTTTATAATTTGATACCCTAAAGAATTCATCATACCCCAAGGCTGTGGTAATGATGTTTTTGGCACTCAAATTATATTGGACCTTTTTCTTATCATCATTGGTCCATTCACTTCTTGGTGTATCAACCCTTACACCATTAATAACTTTTGTGGGGATAAAAGGACCATTTTCAATAGCATCCCACACATCTAGGTCAATAGCTTCAATAAAAATTTTCATTCTTTCTTTCCAATAAGCGTACCCATCCCAATTGAAAAAGGAAGGTCTATAGATGGAATAACTTTCTGAAAATTCATTTGAGGAGGCCATCACTTTCTCTTGAAGCTGCTAAGCCCTTTACATAAGAGCCTAGCTCTGATACCACTTGTTACCAAGTGGCCTCAAACTCAAGAGGGGGGTGAATTGAGTTTATGAAATATTTTCACAAATCTTTCATAAAACGTTTGTTTATCAATTTTCGTTGAATCTATTGGATAATTGAAGTGAATAAATAAATGAGATTGAATACTTCACTCACAAAATAAACAAGTCAAGATGAATAACATTCAAGCAAGCATATAAAATAAATGCACAAATGTAAAGAGATAGGGTTAAGAGAATCAAACACAAGGATTTATCCTGGTTCAGCCACTCATTGTGACCTACGTCCAGTCCTCAAGCGAACCACTCGAGATTTTCTACTAAACTTCAAGCTTGAATAGGTGCTTGAAAACCTTTACAGATTGGAGGACTCAACAACACCTTGGGATACATCACCCTTGTGCTTTGAGCCTCAAAACAGGGATACCTCACCCTTTACAACTTTTGAGAGATGCCTCACCCTCAAGGGATACCTCACCCTCTATTCAACAAAGGGATACCTCACCCTTTTCTATAGAGGGATACCTCACCCTCTCTTTATAGATTATACAAAGATGTAGAAGATAGAAACTCTCTCAAAGAGTAGATTGATACAAATTGAAGCTCTAACAATGCCCCTTTTGAATATCTCAAGTTTTCTCACAAAAACAGGGCAAAAACATTTTTCAGGATTTGATTCTCGTATAAGAGTGCTAGATTGATGTTCTAAATTGAAGTTCAACCCTTAATGAAGACCCAAGGCAAGTATTTATAAGTTGTTGGAAGAAAGGAGCCGTTGGGTAGTTTTTAGCCAAGTATTAAATGCCATTAATATAGTCGTTGGACTCTGTCAGATTGCTTGTAAATAATTACACAACAAATGTAATTGATTACATTGTTGTTCCAACATGTTCTTGCCTTTTTGGGCTCTGTGTAATCGATTACATTCTTGGTGTAATCAATTACAAGGCTTCTGACTTGCTTTGTAATCGATTACAATATTCATATAATTGATTACATAATTTCTTAAACGTGTTCTTGCCTTTCTGGGTTCAATGTAATCGATTACATTACTGGTGTAATCGATTACAAGGCCTCTGACTTGCTTGTAATTGAATACATACTTTATGTAATCGATTACCAGCTTTCTGTTTAGCTTGTAATCGATTACAAAACATGTGTAATCGATTACCTTGGCCTTTGAACACATTTTTCAAGTCCAATTAAGTTTGTAAGTCATTTCTAACACTTCAAGACATTTGATTAAACATAAATCCTTTCATGAGTGTTAAATCCAAGATTAAAATCAACATTTCTTGAAAAACATCTTTAACTTTGAATTTATAAGCTGATTTTGAAAACGATATTTGGAAAACCATTTGAAAACCATTGAGATACTTAAAGGGCATTTTACATTGATATTCTAAGACCTATATCTAATATACCTCTTTTGATCTTGATCTTTATCTTTTGATCTTGATCTTTTCTTTGGCTTTGTTATCATCAAAAACCCACTATTGTAACACCCCCTTTAGGGCATTACATTGTAGACCAGCTCCTTTTAATTCTTTACCTAAGTTATAAAATAATTAATATTATAAAATATGATTTTCAAAATTTCTTTTTTTGTGAATAACATAAACTTACCGAATTTTACGAACACCATACATAATAACTGAATAATATACTTTACATATAAACAAAATTTACTTCAACCATACGGACATTATATTTACATACCCAAAAACATAAAACACCTAACATAACCAACCTAGACTAGCCCAAATTCACATACATCTAAAGAAAAGGGTCCTCCTCAGAAGACAAATTCCCTAGCCGGGAATGTCTCAACGGATAAAAATCTGAGCAAAATATATCTTGGAGTCCTCCCTAGGAGTATAGTGAAGATCATTCCACAACTCCCTGATAAGTATAACAAACGCTACATATACAATAGTAAAGGAAGAAGTAGTGACTCCATGGCGGGTCTTACTTACAGATATAGTAATTTCACCACAGTACTCTATATGCTTTATGTCCCAATGGACACGCCAAGCATTAGTGCCTTCAAGAAACTGTAGTCGAAACAAACCTAGCATATCCCTCCTTCTCGCCATCGCAGTCTTCACAGATGAAAGCATAAAACAGAATAGGCAAAACAATAATACAAAGATGTGAGATCCACTACATCAATACCATCATGATAGCATAGAGACAATAACAACAAAAGCACAATTCAAGTACAACATTAATAAATATATTCATGGCATCATATAATTATTGCATCAAATAGCAGATTAATTACCACAACACATATATACCATAACAGTACAATGACTGACTATACATATACACAATGAACTAATTTCCCTACTCCATGGAGCTAAACACAATTTCGGAGAGAATGATCTAGAAGATATTGTCTATATATCGACCGCTTCAGACCAAGTGCTATAATTTTTCAATGTGCACATTAGGCATTATACAAGACATTCTACGCAATATCGGGAATAGGAATAGCATTCTCATCGAGATCGTCGGTACGTTTGCATTAGTTGCCACGGCACAGTAGCACTTTCTAACTGGCCATATGTAGAATTCCGCGTCTCGACGCCTCTAAGATCCATTATAGACCTTCACTACGTAATTCGCACACGCATTTAGGTGTAATTCAACTCATAGGCAACAATAGCCTTTATAGACATCGTCTGTACAATAATGCATGATTGATGGCATCATAAAACAACAAAAGCATAATTCAAGTACAATATTAATAAATATATTCATGGCATCATATAATTATAGCATCAAATAGCAGATAATTACCACATCACATATATACCATAACAGTATAATGACTAACTATGCACATACACAATGAACCAATTTCCCTACTCCATGGAGCTAAACACAATTTCGGAGAGAATGATCCAGAAGATATTGTCTATATATCGGCCGCTTCAGACCAAGTGCTATAATTTTTCAATTTGCACATTAGGCATTATACAAGACATTCTACGCAATATCGGGAATAGGAATAGCATTCTCATCGAGATCGTCGGTACGTTTGCATCAGTTGCCATGGTACAGTAGCACTTTCTAACTGGCCATGTGTGGAATTCCGCATCCCGATGCCTCTAAGATCTATTATAGACCTTCAATACGTAATTCGCACCCGCACTTAGGTGTAATTCAACTCCTAGGCAACAATAGCCTTTACAGACATCGTCTGTACAATAATGCATGATTGATGACTCAATGCATACTATGAGCCATTACCGGCCACCAACACACAGAAATAGTTCCGGGTCCAATATATTGGCCCGATAGCAAAACTTGTTGTTGCTCTCAATCGCGTATCATTTTTATCACATTTTCATAATCGCAGAAAACTTCTATTACATTTTCAAATTGCATAACAGTTTTTCAATGTTTTCTCAATCGTGTAGAGATTTTAAAACTTTTTCTCAATCTCATAGTTAAAAATCACCATTTTTAAATCGTGTAAGAGTTTTCCTACGTATTTTCAATCGCGTAAAACATTTTCTCAATATTCTAAGTTCAATTTAAAACTTTTCTTATTTAATATCAAAATTGGACTTTCATTCCTATATTTTCTCATTAAATATCCTTTAAATAGTATTCCCTAATATTTGTCAGAAAAACACATTATTTTAATTAATTCAAGATATCTCAAAATCTTTGTTTATTTCTCTAAATAAAACTTCCTTAAATAAAATACTTTAAATTCCCAACCATACTTAAAAATTACATCCTTGTTAAAACTCCTCTAAATAATACTTTCTAATATTCTTTCTGAAACTTACATTATTTTAATTTAATAAAACCTTTCCCATCTAACTTATTAAAAATTCACTTAAATAAAATACTATAAGTTTCCAAATCACTTCTCTATCCCAAATTCAATTTCTTGGCCGAAAATTACTTTTGATTTAGTGATAAAAATATACTTCTTTTCCATTTTTATTTTGTAATTCCTTAATTCAATTTCTTATCACTAATCATCTAGGTTAACATCTAATAAACTATTTTTGAAATGGATTACCCATTTATAGGCATAGAGGCCGTGAGCATCATGGTCTTTGGAACCAAAATTTCTTTTCCTCTCAAGCACAATTTACAACATACACCATACTTTAAGCATCAAAATTCTACTCTAACAAGTTCATGCATAATATCAAAGCAATAAATCACATAGAACAAATAAATACAAATCACACATATATGGTGAATAAATCCTCACATGGATTCATCACCTCCATACAATTTCGTGTCCCTCACCACCATAATTGGTTGATGAGGTTAATCTCCCTCTTACCTTGTATGTAGCTTCCTAAGCTCCTTGTGTGATCCTTTCTATCAACTTTCTTCACCAAGTGATTCTTAAAATTCAAAGCAAACACAAACATATTAACATCCAAGGCTAGAGTAAGACAACCATAGATCAAATATGGTCTTAGGATTTCAAAAATTAAAGAAGAAATGAAAAACCATGAACATCACCTTAAAACCCTAGAACTTGAATCCAAAAATCAAGCTTGAAGATGATGGAATTAGGTCTTGATCACAACATGAAAGTTGCTTAGAATGAAGTTTATGACTAGGTGGTAAGGTTTGTTTGAATTATGAGAGATTGAAAGGTGTTTTTGGGTGAGGAGGCCGTGAGCTAGAGGAGAGAAAATGAGAGAAAATATGTTAAGATTTTTGAGAGAAAAGATGATAGCTTTGTGTTATGATAGTAAATGAAACTTTTGTCTCCTAAAACCCCCCTTGGCCCTGAGATAGGAGAGAAATGTGTGTGACAATCTTGACCACTTTCAACACCATTGATCAAATCAATGGTGGACATCCAAGGCTTCTATCCTAAACTTGCTCCTAATTGGTCAAGCTTAAAGTTATCATAACCATCACATTTGACCAAATAGATATTTTCTAGATATTTTTAGAAACTATTACCCAATGGACAAAGATTACTAATAGTTATTGTCCAATGGATAATAACATTATACAATAGATAATAGCTTTATCCAATGGATAATAAAATGTACCAAAAACTCTGATATAGAAAATTTTCGTCAACTGTTCCTAGTTTCGGGTTTAGTAAGTTCCCCCAGTCCCGCATTGACAATCTGAAACTTTCTAGTCTAGGAAAATTTTTTATTTTTTCGGGACTGCCTCAAACACACATACAACTCAAAATAATATTAAAATAATCAAAATAATTTAAAAATTCCCAAAAATTCACAAATATTATAAAACTCATAAATACTAAGAAAAACAAAAAATCGGGGTGTTACAACTCTCCCCCTCTAATAAAAATTTTGTCCTTGAAATTTCTCTTTCATCAAAACAAATGAGGATATTGCTCCTTCATCTTGTCTTCAAGCTCCCACATAGCATCTCCAGTCACCTCATTCCAGATTACTGTTACTAACGCAATTCCTTTTCCTCTGAGTTGTTCCACTTGCCTATCTTTAATCATAACAAGAAATGTTTCGTAAGTCAAGTTCTCTTTTAATCGTACTTTATCTGGTGTTATGACATGGGTTGAATCAGGAATATACTTTCTCAATTGAGATACATGGAAGACACTATGAAGGTTAGAAAGAAAAGTGGTAAGGCTATTCGGTAGATTACCAGACCTATCTAACAATGAATTTGATATGATCCAATAAATTTAGGAGTGAACTTTCTGGATTCAAATCCAAAAATCTCAATCTCAAGGAACACTAAAGTTTTATCAGGATAATATAACAGGATGTGGTTAGAAATAACCAATCCATTCCTGAGATCATGTCCATTTGTGAAAGAGGTAAACAACTCAAATTCACAGAAAAGTGTAGATTTCTAATAGTGATAGGATAATTTAAATAAGCTTGAGTAGTAGTAACAAATTTAGCAATGAGAATAATAATATTCAAGTCAAAAGGAAATGAAAACACCGATAACCTAAATTGGTTCACACAAACATAGGCAACAAAAGAATGGATCACCCCTGAGTCAAAAGTATAATTAAAAGCTTACTTCCTATAATACAATCTCACTTAGTTAAACCTTCAGATTGGGAGGCTTCTGCTCCACTCATCGTGTAGACTCTTCCTCCTACTTGAGGTTTTGTCGTACGTATGTTACTCATAGAAGGCTCCGTCTTCGGTTGTGTACAGACTATAGAAAAATGTCTGGGCTCCCCGTATCTGAAATAGACAATCCCTTTGATCATACACTCCCTTGTCAAGTGATCTTTTCCACACTTCTGACATTTCGATGCCGATGCTACAGTCTGAACGAATCTGTTGCCACTATTATTTCCTCCAACTGTTTGTTGTTGTTGTTGATTCCCTAGTGGTCATGAATATAGTTCTTGCTGGAATTAGTTGCCATTACCATTACTTATTCTTTGGAACCAAGATGGTCCAAAATTACGGTTTCTAGTATTGTGAGACTTATCTAACTCCTCTATTCGATGACACTTGTCAAGCAAAACTGGGAATTGCTCAATCCCCAAGGGTATCACTGCAAGCTTCAAATTGTGCCATAGACTATCATCAAACTTTCTGCATTTCCACTTCTCGTCAGGCTGTAGTTGGAAGTACCTCGAGAACTTCAACAGGCTCTCAAATCTTGCAGCATACTCTCCTACTGTCATTCCTCCTTATCACAGACCAAGGAATTCCTTTTCCTTTGCATACCTCACACTAGTTGGAAAATATTTTTCCAAAAATTTGCTCTTGAAAAGTTCCCACATAATCACCCTTCCTTCAGCTTCTAGAAGCTATTGTGTTCTGACCTATCACTCTTCTCTATCTCTAACGAGCTTGAAGGTAGCATATGTTACCTTCCTCTCATCGGTACAACTCATTCCTCTAAAAATCTTTTCCAACTCCTTGATCCAAAGATTTGCCTTCTCCTGATCAAACTCCCCTTTAAACGTTGGTGGGTTGTTACTACGAAACTCCGACAGATTTTGAGCTTCTGTGGTCTCTTCATGTTGATGGGCAGCTCTTTGATTCTGTTGCACGATGACATCTGCCATCCTTTGCATCATTTCTACAGCTGCAACCATGCTCTCATTATCACATCCAGTCTCCACACTTACGCCTCTTTCATGCGCCATCGTACTCCTTCGAAATTAAACTAAACAATACGAAATCAAAGTCAAATAAAATCATTTTGAAATTATTTCAAACAATTTTGTCTCCTTACGGAGACCAAACAGTACATCTCTGTGTTCAGTTTCAGAGAAACACATAATACAAATAAGACAAACCTACCCACAAACCCAAAAGACTCGAACTTGGGCTCTGATACCAAATAATGTAACACCCCCTTTAGGGCATTACATTTCAAACCAATTCCTTTTAATTCTTTACCCAAGTTATAAAATAATTAATATTATAAAACATGAGTTTCAAAATTTCTTTTTTTACAGATAACATAAACTTACTGAATTTTAAAAACACCAAACATAAGAACTGAATAATATACTTTACATATAAACAAAATTTACTACAACCATATGTACATTATAATTACATACCCAAAAACATAAAACATTTAACATAACCAACCTAGACTGGCCCAAATTCACATACATTTAAAGAAAAGAGTCCTCCTTAGAATACAAATTCCCTAGCTGGGAATGTCTCAATGGATAGAAATCCGAGCAAAAGATATCTCGAAGTCCTCCCTAAGAGTATAGTGAAGATCATTCCACAACTCCCTGATAGGTATAACAAACTCTACATATACAACAGTAAAAGAAGAAGTAGTGACTCCGTGGCAGGTCCTACTTACAGATAGAGTAATGTCACCACAATACTATATATGCTCTGTGTCCCAATGGACATGCCAAGCATTAGTGCCTTTAAGAACTGTAGTTTAAACATACCTAGAATATCCCTCCTTGCCGCTATCATAGTCTTCACAAATGTAAGCATAAAATAGAATAGACAAAATAATAATAAAAAGAGGTGATACCCCTACATCAATATCATCATGGTAGCATATAGACAATAACAACAAAAGCACAATTCATGTACAACATTAATAAATATATTCATGGCATCATATAATTATTGCATCAAAAAGCAGATAATTACCACAACGCATATATACCATAATAGTATGATGACTGACTATGCACATGCACAATGAACCAATTTCCCTACTCCATAGAGCTAAACACAATTTCAGAGAGAATGATCCAGAAGATATTGTCTGTATATCGGCCGCTTCAGACTAAGTGCTATAATTTTTTAAAGTGCACATCAGGCATTATACAAGACATTCTACGCTAGCTCGGGAATAGGAATTATGTTCTCATCGAGATCGTCGGTACATTTGCATCGGTTGCCACGACACAGTGGTGCTTTCTAACTGGCCATATGTGGAATTTCGAGTCCCAACGCCTCCAATATCCATTATAGACCTTCACTACGTAATTCAACCCGCACTAAGGTGTAATTCAACTCCTAGGCAACAATAGCCTTTACAGACATCATCTGTACAATAATGCATGATTGATGACTCAATGCCTACTATGAGCCACTACCAGCCACAAACACACAGTAATAGTTCCGGGTCCAGTATATCGGCCCGACAGCAAAACTTGTTGTTGCTCTCAATCGCGTAGCGCTTTTATCACATTTTCACAATCGCAGAAAACTTTTGTTATGTTTTCAAATCGCATAACAGTTTTTCAACATTTTCTCCATCGCGTAGAGATTTTAAAATGTTTTCTCAATCGCATAGTTAAAAATCACCATTTTTAAATCGTGTAAGAGTTTTTTTTATGTATTTTCAATCGCGTAAAACATTTTCTCAATATTCAAAGTTCAGTTTAAAACTTTTCTTATTTAATATCAAAATTGGACTTTAATTCCTATATTTTCTCATTAAATCTCCTTTAAATAATTTTCCCTAATATTTGTCAGAAAA
Organism: Ormosia semicastrata; assembly: GCA_029884595.1. Lineage (NCBI taxonomy): Eukaryota > Viridiplantae > Streptophyta > Magnoliopsida > Fabales > Fabaceae > Ormosia > Ormosia semicastrata. The sequence goes on from JAQQTO010000060.1 coordinate 48,833,304, forward strand.
ACACATATTATTTTAATTAATTCAAGATATCTCAAAATCTTTATTTATTTCTCTAAATAAAACTTCCTTAAATAAAATACTTTAAATTCCCAACCATACTTAAAAATTACATCCTTGTTAAAACTCCTCTAAATAATACTTTCTAATATTCTTTCGAAACTTATATTATTTTAATTTAATAAAATCTTCCCCATCTAACTTATTAAAAATTCACTTAAATAAAATACTATAAGTTTCCAAATCATTTCTCCATCCCAAATTAAATTTCTTGGCCGAAACTTACTTTTGATTTAGTGATAAAAATATATTCCTTTTCCATTTTTATTTTATAATTCCTTAATTCAATTTCTTATCACTAATCATCTAGGTTAACATCTAATAAACTATTTTTGAAATGGATTACCCATTTGTGGGCATAGAGGCTGTTAGCCTCATGGTCTTTGGAACCAAAATGTCTTTTCCTCTCAAGCACAATTTACAACATACAACATACTTTAAGCATCAAAATTGTACTCTAACAAGTGCATGCATAATATCAAAGCAATAAATCACATAGAACAAATAAATACAAATCACACATATATGATGAATAAATCCTCACATGGATTCATAACCTTCAAACAATTTCATGTCCCTCACCACCATAATTGGTTGATGAGGTTAATCTCCCTCTTACCTTGTATGTAGCTTCCTAAGCTCCTTGTGTGATCCTTTCTATCAACTTTCTTCACCAAGTGATTCTTAAAAATCAAAGCAAATGCAAACATATTAACATCCAAGGCTAGAGTAAGACAACCATAGATCAAATATGGTCTTAGGATTTCAAAAATCAAAGAAGAAATGAAAAACCATGAACATCACCTTAAAACCCTAGAACTTGAATCCAAAAATCAAGCTTGAAGATGATGGAATTAGGTCTTGATCACAACATGAAAGTTGCTTAGAACGAAGTTGAAGACTAAGTGGTAAGGTTTGTTTGAATTATGAGAGATTGGAAGGTGTTTTTGGGTGAGGAGGCCATGAGCTAGAGGAGAGAAAATGAGAGAAAATATGTTGAGGTTTTTGAGAGAAAAGATGATAGCTTTGTGTTATGATAGTAAATGAAACTTTTGTCGCCTAAAACCCCCTTTGGCCGTGAGATAGAAGAGAAAAGAGTGTGACAATCTTGACCACTTTCAACCCTTCACAACCATTGATCAAATCAATGGGGGACATCCAAGGCTTCTACCCTAAGCTTGCTCCTAATTGGTCAAGCTTAAAGTTATCATAACCATCACATTTGACCAAATAGATATTTTCTAGATATTTTTAGACTATTACCCAATGGACAAAGATTACTAATAGTTATTGTCTAATAGATAATAACATTACACAATGGATAATAAAATGTACCAAAAACTCTGATATAGAAAATTTTCGGCAACTGTTCTCGGTTTCGGGTTTAGTAAGTTCCCCCGGTCCCGTATTGACAGTCCGAAACTTTCTGGTTCAGAAAAAATTTTTATTTTTCTGGGCCTGCCTCAAACACACATACAGCGCAAAATAATATTAAAATAATTAAAATAGTTTAAAAATTCACAAAAATTCACAAATATTATAAAACTCGTAAATATCAAGAAAAATAAAAAATTGAGGTGTTATAATTATAACCTAAACCGCATCAAATTCTTGCTGAGTCTTGGATAACCCCATCACAAAATCCATTATGATGTTATCCCATTTCCACTCAGGAATTTCTAAATACTAAAGAGGTCTAGAGAGTTTCTAGTGTTCTATCTTGACCTTTTGACAAGTTAAGCATCTAGACACAAACTCGGCAATGTCCCTCTTGTAACATCCTCTAAAACATGTTAGACTTGTAAATAGTTACAGAGGTAGCTTAATACTTGCTTAACATGCTTATTTAATTTTTGTTGGTGTATGTCTTAGAGGCCAATACATTTTCTGTATTCACATACATTCTATTATGCTATTTTATATATGAGGCATTTCATTTATTGTGTTCTTTTTGATAAACATAATAAAGTCCTTAAAATAGTAAGTTTGATGCCATAAGACATCAAGTGGATGACTTGATTGTGAGATCCTTTTGGTTACAACACTATTCTTAAATGTCCCTAGTCAAGTATTATTGTTAATTAGGACAACAATAATACATTGAGACTAGTACGTGCAGAGACTGATGACCACATCTCACGGGTCATGGATATGAGATATCAAGTCTTCACATGGGTACATATTAGAGTAATGATGTACTGGACTGACCCACCATGAGAACGCTACATGGATCGTTACGTGAGTGTCATAAGCGATTCTCATAGTGACAATGGTTTTTGTGGTCCTTTGACCTGAAATCACTATGATTCCTACATGAGGAGTTGTGTGTTTTAATGCCATCAAACATCATCTGTAATAAGGTGATTATAAAGTTAGTTATTGGACATACCACAAATCATGCAGAGGGATGTGAGTGACCTAGATGGGATTTGTCACTCCTACATAACAGGAGCGATATCTTCGGGCCCCCTGATTGAGTGAGACTGCGAAATGCATGGCCATGCTCAAATAAGTCAATATGAGATATTGATCTCATTTGTTGTTACAAAGTCTACTCGAATATCAAGAAATGAATGATTGGACTATACAAAGGGTGACGCATTCCATGCCTTGTGTTCAATCTAGATATCTTGACAAAGGGACTAAACGACACGGAAACATTGGTCACGGAAAGGTTATGTCAAATCATTGACATTCTTATTACTTGGGTAGCAGCGATATGTTGCTAGATACCGCTCACTGCTTGTAATATTAAAATAGGATTTTAATATTACTGCCAACGTAATAAGAACCTACAGGGTCACACACATAGAGCAGACTAAAATTAGAGCAATGGATCCAAGTTGGACTTGGATTCAAATATGGGCCAGACTCATAATAGATGGGTCTAGGGTTGCACAGCTTAGCTTGCTGCTGCTCACACTCACTTAAGGCAATCACTATTATAAATAGTACTACTAAGGGGCTGCTAAGATTAATAATATAGAACCCTAGCCGCACTTACAAAAAAGTGAGTCAGAGAGTACAAGTTTCTTCTATTCTCTTCGCAGCTAGCACTGTGTGGGAGACGTGAGGCTCCTCTTTGCAGACGTTGGATGTTCATTAGTCTGTTCATGTGGATACCACAGAGACATCGTTTCTATTACGGTGTTAGTGATTCACGCTTTAAGAGGTAAATCATTTAAAAACTCAGATTATGGCTTTTTCGCATGGATCCTCGGTGGGAATCCCTGTTTTCCGCTGCGTGATGTATCCGCAGAAATTCCCAACAGTGGTATCAGAGAGTCTTACGAAACCTTGATTCGATTTTCTATTTTCGTTTACATGAGATAACATATTTTCTGTTCTTGTTTTTGACAAAAGATATGATCTTTAATATGTTATTTCTAAAAACCGTATGAAACCCTTTGCGAAAACATATTCTGTTTCTTATGTTGTATGCAAAATCATGATGTTGTTTTCAAAACTTCATGAAGATGTTCATATGTTTTGTGAAAACCATTTTGTATTAAGATGTATGTTTATGCAAAGCTTTTTGGTATGTATGTGATACGAACAGTGTTATGGAATCCTTATTCTCAATGCGCGGTGTAAGGGTTTAGAAAACCTTATTCTTGGCTTGCGGCTGTAGGGGTTATGGAATCCTTATTTCTGCACAAGAGGCATATCGCAAGGGGTTTTGGAAACCCTATTCTTGTTTTGCGGCAGTAGCATCAAGTGTTGATGTCAAGCCACCAACGAGGCGCCTAAGGTTCAAGTGTTGAACAATGGCGCAAGGGTTCCCTGCGGCACATGAAGTGTTCATGTTGTTCGGGCTTAGGGTTCCACGTGGCACATGGGTTCAAGGGAGGCGCAAGAGATTCAGCTCTTGTTTATGGTCTAATTTTTTGAGCAGGGGCGCTACCCCTGCACCCCGCAAGGGGCGGCCTCCCCTTGACCCTCGCCCGCTGATCGGGCAGCGGGACCCCCGTGCTACCTCTGCGTAGTGTGTTATTCGAAAGCGCAATATTTTCTATCCTTTTATAACTCACAAAAATAATTATGTATTATTGTTATGAGTTTATATGTTCTTTGTGATGCATAGTGCATGGTTATGGCCTTAGTCCTCTTTTTATGCCTTTTGGTTTTAATAAATATGACTTGCGTGTCGTGCCTTTCTCTCTACATTCTGATTGTACATTCTCTTCTCACCTAACTCCCCTCGAATGTAAAAGAGGTTTCTATATAATGTAATTATTATATGGAGACAAGAAGGCAGCATCAAGTGAGGATGTTGGTGGGAGATGCTTAGTGAAACTGGCTTAGTTAATGCTACTCTCTTAGGGGCCATAACCATGTCACTTTTATTATATGCTTTTTATGTATGAGATGCATGAATAATGTTTATGGTATGATAAACAGTTTAATAAATGGTGAGATCTAATAATAATAATAAAAATTCTCTCAAAGCAAATATTAAGTCATTATGTGATGCCTTCCAATGTGTGGCACCCGTCAAGACTAGTATCGATCAAGTGTGTGTCGCCAAAGCGGGATGCCTTTATCTATATTAGTAAGACGCGATGGGATAAAGGTAATATCCAACTGCCAACCATTGGGTCTGACTTAACTAGGCCATTTCAATAGGATTGAAGGCTTAGAGGCATGAAGTTGGGCTTTGGTCCATTAGATGGACTTGAATAAGTGTTATTCACCCAACTATCTAAGAGTTACATGTGATGTAATTGGAAAGTGTTTCCTACCTAAATAACTGAATTTTGGGTGATCAGCCAAAGCTGACTCAAAATTAGGTGAACTATGGATCTTGGCCCACTAGGAAATCTTACGATGGGATTTTCTGAGTCAATGCTGAGGGTCATTGACTTGAATAAAATAGTGGGAGGCATATTTAATTAAAAGACCTCATTAAATATGTTTATGGCATGATACTTATATTTTGCATATTTCTGTTAATAGATTACCATGGCAACAAACACATCGGGTACTTTATCATTGCGATCCTTCCTTGAGAAGGACAAGTTATCTGGAATGAATTTTCTAGACTAGTACAGGAATTTGAGGATTGGCCTCAAGCAAGAGAAAAAGTTGTATGTTTTGGAACAGCCTATTCCTGAGCCACCTGCTGCTAATGCCCCTAGAATTGAAAGAGATGCTTATAAGAAGCATCAAGATGATGCCTTGGACATTGGATGTCTAATGCTGGCCACCATGAACTCTGAGCTCCAAAAGCAACATGAGAACATGGATGCATATGATATGATCGTACACCTTAAGAAGCTCTATCAAGAGCAGGCCAGGCATAAGAGATTCGAGGTCTCTAAAGCACTATTTTAGTGCAAGCTGGTAGAAGGAAGCCCTGTTGGTGCTCATGTACTCAAGATGATTGGGTACATTGAAAACCTAGAGAGACTCGGTTTTCCTTTGGGCCAAGAGTTGACCACTGACTTAGTCCTGCAATCGTTGCCGAAAAGTTTTAGTCAATTTGTCATGAACTACAACATGAATGAGATTGACAAATCACTACCAGAGCTGCTAGGCGTGTTGAGAACTGCTGAGTAGAACATTAACAAAGGCAAAGGGAAGGCCATAATGATGGTCCAAAAGAATAAGGGCAAGAAATAGCAGAAAAAGCCCAAGGACAACTGGAAGGGCAAGGGTAAGGATAAGTCCAAGCCCAGCACTTCTGGCTTGAAACCAGTGGGTGGAGTGACTAAGGAAGGTACATGCTTCCATTGTGGTTAGACCGGACATTGGAAGAGGAATTGTGCCAAGTTCCTGGAGGAGCTCAAAAAGAAGAAGGGAAGTGAGACTTCCACTTCAGGTATTTTTGTTATTGAAGTCAATTTATCTACTTCTGCATCATAGGTATTAGATACTGGATGTGGATCTCACATTTGTGTAAATGTGCAGGATCTAAAGAGCAGTAGACCATTGTCGAAGGGCGAAGTCGACCTACGAGTGGGAAATGGAGCAAAGGTTACTGCATTAGCTGTAGGGACTTATTTATTATCTTTGCCCACTGGGCTTGTAATAGAGTTAGAGAATTGCTATTTTGTGCCTGCTATTAGTACGAATATCATTTCTGTTTCTTGTTTGGACAAGAAAGGTTTTTCTTTTATTATAAAGGACAAGTGTTGTTCCATTTATATGAATGATATTTTATATGGTAGTGCACAATTGAGTAATGGACTTTATGTACTTGATCTCGAAACGTCTATAACATAAATACAAAGAGGTTTAAATCAAACGATCTGAACCCAACTTTTCTCTGGCATTGTCGTTTAGGCCACATAAATGAGAAACGCATCTCCAAACTCCATAAAGATGGATTCTTGGACTCATTTGATTTCAAACCATATGAGATATGTGAATCTTGTTTATTGGGGAAGATGACAAAGGCCCCATTCACTGGACAAGGTGAAAGGGCTAGTGATCTTTTAGGCCTTATACATAGTGATGTATGTGGGCCACTAAACACAGTCGCTAGAGGCGGTTTTCAATACTTCATTACATTTACTGATGATTTTAGTAGATATGGATTTGTATATCTTATGAAGCACAAATCAGAATCCTTTGAAAAGTTCAAAGAGTTCAAGAATGAAGTACAAAACCAACTTGGCAAGAGTATTAAAATCCTTCGATCAGATTGAGGAGGAGAATATTTAAGCCAACAGTTTGATGATCATCTGAAAGAGTGTGGGATAATATCTCAACTCACTCCACCAGGAACATCACAATGGAATGGTGTCTCTGAAAAGAGGAACCAGATGTTGTTGGACATGGTCCGATCCATGATGAGTCATGCAAACCTTCCAGGCTCCTTCTGGGGACATGCTCTGTTAACAGCAGCTTTCACACTTAACCGTGTTCCATCTAAGATGGTTCAAAAGATACCATATGAGATATGGACTGGGAGACGGCCCAGTATGTCTTTCTTGAAGATTTGGGGCTGCGAAGCTTATGTGAAACGTCAAGTTTCTGATAAGCTTAGACCTAAATCAGATAAATGCTTCTTTATGGGGTATCCAAAGGAAACCAAGGGATACTTTTTCTATAATCCTACTGAGGGCAAAGTGTTTGTCACACGGACAGTTGTGTTTCTAGAAAGGGAGTTTATCTCCAAAGGAACTAGTGGGAGAAAAGTAGAACTTGAAGAAATTCAAGTTTCACAAAGCAGCAATGAACCAATGATGGAAATAGAGCAGCCTCCACAAAATGTTGTGGAATAGCAACCTGCTCTAGTAGCACAAGACCTGCGTAGGTCTAACAGGATACGTCATCAACCAGAGAGATATAGATTTTTCATGACCCAACAAGGTGATGTATTGCTCATGGATCAAGATGAGCCTGTGACTTACCAGGAAGTCATTATTGGCCCAGAATCTGAGAAATGACTTGAGGCCATGAGATCTGAAATGGATTCCATGTATGCCAACTAGGTATGGACCTTGGTTGACCCACCTGAAGGGGTAAAACCCATTGGGTGCAAGTGGGTTTTCAAGAAGAAAATTGACATGGATGGTAATGTGCATACCTTTAAGGCGCGATTGCTGGCTAAAGGTTTCAAACAAATTCATGGTGTAGACTATGATGAGACTTTTTCCCCAGTTGCGATGCTTAAATCTGTTCAGATCTTGCTTGTTGTTGCAGCATACCATGATTATGAAATCTGGTAAATGGATGTCAAAACTGCTTTCCTTAATGGATATCTTCTCGAAGATATGTATATGACACAACCTGAGGGTTTTGCCACTCCAGAGGATGCTACAAAAGTATGCAAGTTGCAACGATCTATTTATGGACTGAAGCAAGCTTCCAGAAGCTGGAATCTTCGTTTTGATGATACAATAAAATAGTTTGGTTTCATCAAAAATGAAGAAGAATCTTGTGTCTACAAGAAGGTTAGTGGGAGCACTATTGTCTTTCTAGTATTGTATGTAGATGACATACTACTTATTGGAAATGACATCCCTACCCTACAGTCCGTAAAGACTTGGTTAGGGAACTGCTTCTCTATGAAGGACTTGGGCGAAGCCACCTATGTATTAGGTATCAGGATCTATAGAGATAGATCACTGAGACTGCTTAGCCTAAGTCAGAGTACATACATAGACAAAGTGTTAAGACGATATAACATGCATGAATCCAAGAAAGGACTCTTGCCTATGTCACATGGTGTAAGCCTATCTAAGGCTCAATCCCCTTCCACCTAGGATGAGAGGGATCGCATGAGCAAGATTCCATATGTATCTGCAATTGGATCTATCATGTATGCCATGTTATGTACTCGACCAGACATCTCGTATGCTTTGAGCATGACGAGTAGGTACCAGTTTGATCCCGGTGAGAGTCACTGGACTGCTATCAAGAACATCCTTAAGTACTTGAGAAGGACTAATGATTCATTCTTGGTATATGGAGGCGAGGAAGAGCTAGTTGTAAAACGTTACACTGATGCTAACTTCCAAACCGATAAGGACGACTCCAGATCGCAATCGGGTTATGTTTTTTGCCTAAATGGTGGGGCTGTGAGCTGGAAGAGTTCAAAGCAGGAGACAGTCACCGATTCTACCACAGAGGCTGAATATATTACTGCCTCCAATGCAGCAAAGGAGGCCGTTTAGATCAGGAAGTTCATTACTGAACTTGGCACTATTCTTAGCATTGTGGACCCAGTGGACCTCTATTGTGATAATAATGGAGCCATTGCATAAGCTAAGGAGCCTAGATCTCACCAGTGATCCAAACATATACTTAGGCGCTTCCATCTCATTCGAGAGATCATCGATAGAGGAGATGTGAAGATATACAGAGTACCAATAGATGATAACATTGCTGATCCACTGATGAAGCCTTTTGCACAGTAGAAGTATGAGGGTCACACTAGGTCTTTAGGCATTAGATATATTCCTGATTGGCTCTAGTGCAAGTAGGAGATTTTTGGTGTATGCCCTAGAGGCCAATACATTTTTTGTATTCACATACATTCTATTATGCTATTTTATATATGAGGCATTTCATTTATTGTGTTCTTTTTTGATAAACATAATAAAGTCCTTAGAATAGTAAGTTTGATGCCATAGGACATCAAGTGGATGACTTGATCGTGAGATCCTTTTAGTTACAACACTATTCTTAAATGTCCCTAGTCAAGTATTATTGTTAATTAGGACAACAATAATACATTGAGACTAGTATGTGCAGAGACTGATGACCACATCTCACGGGTCATGGATATGAGATATCAAGTCTTCACATGGGTATATATTAGAGTAATAATGTATTGAACTGGCCCACCATGAGAATGCTACATGGATCATTACGTGAGTGTCATAAGCGATTCTCATAGTGACAATGGTGTTTGTGGTCCTTTGACTTGAAATCACTACGATTCCTACATGAGGAGTTGTGTGTTTTAATGCCATCAAACGTCATCTGTAACAAGGTGATTATAAAGTTAGTTATTGGACATACCGCAAATCATGCAGAGGGATGTGAGTGACCTAGATGGGATTTGTCACTCCTACATAACAGGAGCGATATCTTCGGCCCCCCTGATTGAGTGAGACTGCGAAATGCATGACCATGCTCAAATGAGTCAATATGAGATATCGATCTCATTTGTTGTTACAAAGTCTACTCGAATATCAGGAAACGAATGATTGGACTTGCCTTATGTTCAATCTAGATATCTTGACAAAGGGACTAAACGACACGGAAACATTGGTCACGAAAAGGTTATGTCAAATCATTGACATTCTTATTACTTGGGTAGGAGCGATGTGTTGCTAGATTCCGCTCACTACTTGTAATATTAAAATGGGATTTTAATATTACTGCCAACGTAATAAGAACTTGCAGGGTCACAAACATAGAGCAAACTAAAATTAGAGCAATGGATCCAAGTTGGACTCGGATTCAAATATGGGCCAGACTCATAACAGATGGGTCTAGGGTTGCACAGCTTACCTTGCTGCTGCTTACAAACACTTAAGGCAGTCACTATTATAAATAGTACTGCTAAGGGGCTGCTAAGATTGATAATATAGAACCCTAGCCGCACTTACAGAAAAGTGAGTCAGAGAGCACAGGTTTCTTCTCTTCTCTTCGCAGCTAGCACTGTGTGGGAGACGTGAGGCTCCTCTTTGTGGACATTGGACGTTCATGAGTCTGTTCGTGTGGATACTGCAGAGACATCGTTTTCTATTACGGTGTTAGTGATTCACGCTTCAAGAGGTAAATCATTTAAAAACTCAAATTATGGCTTTTTCGCATGGATCCTCGGTGGGAATCCTTGTTTTTCGCTGCGTGATGTATCCGCAAAAATTCCCAATAATTTTGTGGCAATTTGAGTTAGTTTTGGCACTCTGTTGTAACTCGAAAGGTGAAAAGTAGCTTAAAATGACCTAGATATTAGCATAAATGGCTTAGCTAATGGAAATAAATGTGGATAATTTGTTTCTAGGTCACAAATGTGTGACTATGATATAGTTAAAATTTGTGAATGATCAGAGTCAGTTTGGTATTTTAAAGCATACTGGTTGTGTGTCTTAGTGCCGGATTGACTAGTCACAGATTTAGAAAAATATGATATTGGTGAAACATGGTTTTTGATGAATCTTAAGATTTATTTTAAACTTGTTAGAACTGAGAAAGCTTGATTTGGAGAAATCTAAGCGTTCTTAGCAGATAAAAGTTATACTACAAAATATCTAATTTTCAACACTTTCACGGCTGAACCAGCCACTTTCCTTGACCTTTTTATGTGATATTTGTTTCTTATTTCTCACTTTCTCTCTTCTCTTCACAGATGAAACACAAGAGCAGCAAAGGAGGAAGTACAAAGTAGAGAAAAGGAAAACAAGGAGCAAAAGAGGAAAGGGAAGTCGAAGATCAAAGATTGAAGCTTGAATCTCCATCCTTGCTGCACTAAAAGGTAGGGGTTTTTGAGTTCAAAATAGCTTTTCCTTCTCATCTCCATCCTTACGCTTGGTTGAGGTATAATGGGTCAAAAATGAGATTTTGAGGTGTTTTGAGTGATTTTCTTGCTTGGATGTTTTTTAAGGGTTGTTTATGACTTATTCATAGTATAAGTTTGAGTTAAAAACTTAGAACTCTTCATTTGGACCTTTAATGCACAAAGTGAGAAAATAGGTGTTTTGGATGATTGATTAGTTCATGAATCCAAATTTGATGAAATGATTTGGTGATTAATGTTTCCTTTGTGTTAGTGAACTTTTTAGGGGCTTAAAATCACCTAGAAATTAATTTGGAGTGACTGAAATTTGTGGTTTGCACGAATAAAATAGTGCACCAAAGGCAAAAATGGAGAAAAGAAGCAACAAACACTAATCCCCTACCTCAAACTTTGATGATAATGACTAGAAGATCACAAGATTGCTTTTCCCCTTTGATTTCCTCTTTTTTTTCTTTCCTCCTTTGCTCCTTGTTCTCCTTCTGCTGCTGCTTTTATTTTTCAGCCATGAGAGAGTGAGTGAGAAACAAGTGAAAAGGCTTGAAATATCAAGTATAAAAGGTCAACTAAAGGGGCTGTAACCATGGATGGCTTATGACCTTATCATACTACATTGGTACTTATTGATCTGCTAAAAATACTTAGATTTAGCTAAATCAAGTTTTTTAACTTTCAACAACTTTAAAATAAATACTAAGATTCATTAAAAAGTTTTTTCACCATTATCATAAATTTTCATATCTGTGACTAGTCAATCCGACATTAAAACACATAACCAGTATGCTTAAAAATACTAAATCAACTCTGATTATTCTTAAATTTTAACCATATCATAGTCTACACATTTGTGACCTAGAAACAAATTTTTCACATTTATTTCCATTATCTAAGCCATTTATGCTAATATTTTGGTCATTTTAAGCTACTTTTTACCTTTCGGGTTGCAACAAAGTGCCTAAACTAACTCAGATTGTCACAAAATTAAACAAGCATGTTAAGCAAGTATTAAGCTACCTTTGTAACTATTTACAAGTCTAACATGTTTTAGAGGATGTTATGGTACTCTCCTCTGAAGGATGGAGGGTTTGCCTTTCTAAACTCTGAAAGGTCTTGAAAGTTCTAATTCCTCCCCACTTGTACTTCTTATGCTGATTGTATAGGTGTTGGTGTTGGTTGCTGAGGTGGATTGTGTTGGGAATTTTTGCGGATATATCACGCAGTGAAAAATAGGGATTCCCACCGAGGATCTATGCGAAAAAGCCATAATCCATTTTTTTAAAATGATTTACCTCTTGAAGCGTGAATCACCAACACCGTAATAAAAATGATGTCTCTGCGGTATCCACATGAACAGACTAACGAACGTCCAACATTCGCAAAGAGGAACCTTACGTCTCTGACACAGTGCTAGCAGCGAAGAGAAGAGAAGAAACCTGTCGCTCACTCACTCACTTTTCTGTAGGTGCGGCTAGGGTTCAGAATTGTATATATTAGCAGCCCCTTTAGCAGTATTATTTATAATAGTGACTGCCTTAAGTGAGTGTGAGTAGCAGCAAGGTAAGCTGTGCAACCCTAGGCCCATCTGTTATGAGTCTGGCCCATATTTGAATCCGAGTCCAACTTAGATCCATTGCTCAAATTTTAGTTTGCTCTATGTGTGTGACCCTGCAGGTTCTTATTATGTTGGCAGTAATATTAAAATCCCATTTTAATATTACAAGCAGTGAGCGGTATCTACCAACACATCGCTGCTACCCAAGTAATAAGAATGTCAGTGATTTGACATAACCTTTCCGTGACCAATGTTTCTGTGTCGTTTAGTCCCTTTGTCAAGATATCTAGATTGAACACATGGCATGGAATGCGTCACCCTTGTATAGTCCAATCATTCATTTCCTGATATTCGAGTAGACTTTGTAACAACAAATGAGATTAATATCTCATATTGACTCATTTGAGCATGGTCATGCATTTCGCAGTCTCACTCAATTAGAGGGCCCGAAGATATCGTTCCTATTATGTAGGAGTGACAAATCCTATCTAGGTCACTCACATCCCTCTGTATAATTCGCGTATGTCCAATAACCAACTTTATAACCACCTTGTTACAAATGACGTTTGATGGCATTAAAACACACAACTCCTCGTGTAGGAATCGTAATGAGTTCATGTCAAAGGACCACAGACACCATTGTCAATATAAGAATCACTTATGACACTCACGTAATGATCCATGTAGTGTTCTCATGGTAGGTCAGTCTAGTACATCATTATTCTAATATGTACCCATGTGAAGACTTGATATCTCATATCCATGACCCATGAGATGTGGTCATCAGTCTATACACATACTAGTCTCAATGTATTATTGTTGTCCTAATTAACAATAATACTTGAATAAGGACATTTAAGAATAGTGTTGTAACCAAAAGGATCTCACGATCAAGTCATCCACTTGATGTCCTATGGCATCAAACTTACTATTCTAAGGACTTTATTATGTTTATAAAAAAATAATAATAAATGAAATGCCTCATATATAAAATAGCATAATAGAATATATGTAAATACAAAAAATGTATTGGCCTCTAGGGCATACACCAATAGATTGGTCTCCATCCTCTCATGCATTCTTATACTTAAAGCAGATTGCTCCCTCATAGCGGTTACAGTAATATCAGACTGCTCCCTCATCGCAGCTGCCATTGCCATGCATGCTTCAGCCATATTAGTTGAACCCTCACTAGAAAAAGTTTTGTTTCCTCTAATATGCCTTGGTGACACCATAGTTTCCTGTTCACACAGAATAATACATATTGAGTTAATCAGTCTTAATATTATGTAATAGTGTGACAGTAGATAAAAACAATCATATCAAAGGCAAGTTATGCAATTCCATCATATACCTCACTTATGAGACAAGAAAAGCTCAACCTACTATAAAAATTTCTAGAATATGCTTAAGTATAGTTAGTCCATACCCTGGCTCCACAAGATGAACAGCTCTGATACCATAATGTAAAGCCCAAACTCTAGATACCATAGTATATACAAAATATACACAAACAGAGTTAGGCGAGTTACTTCTAACTGATAAACATTAAACATAAAACCATAATAACAATCATATCATTATAGTGAGCCTTTTAAAGGAATAAAGTTACATATTTATACAATAAAAGCCTCCAGAGAGCAAAAGTAATACATATCAACTTTGTACATCTCAAAGCTAATATAAACAAAATACAAGCTTTGACAAAAAGAAACTAGCTATCTAATCCACTTGTTTCTTTCTATTTTCCTTTTAAGGATCCTACCCTGGATTTACATGAAAACACAAAGGGGGTGAGAATTCATAATCCTCTATACAAGTATTCCAAAACCAATGATTTATAACATTAAATACACAATCATTACAAATATGAGGTAAAAGATATTATATAAGCTCTTACATGACTCATCTTATATATATAAAGGAGCCAAGCTACATGTACATTCATGAATCAATAAAGACTCAAGCTAATAATGTACCATGATCCAATAAAGAATCAAGCTAAGTTCATTTCCATGGGTCATTTAAGAACTAAGCTAATTTGGTTACCATGGCTCACTTAAGAATCAAGCTATATCTTACCATAGTCCATTTAAGGAACCAAGCTAATTTAATTACCATGGCTCACTTAAGAACCAAGCTATACTTCATTATTTTTCAAAAGAAACTTATAACAATAATTAGTATTTTATCTCATACTAAAAATATGCATAGAAGCCTCTATTGAATCATGGGTATTTATTTCCTAGCTTAGACAAGCCTTACATGAAGCCCAAGGATGAAAAACTTTGTTTTCATAAGTCCCTAACCCTTATCCCTCTTGAATAGTTGGATATGACAACCTAAATTCTAATTTTTGACTTACTTGTAATTGGTTATGGGGTTTGTAACGTCCTAATACTATTATGCTGATATGCTTAGTGCACAAAGAGATACTTAGCAATACAACATCACTACTTACGTAAAAACTTGATATATATATATATATATATATATATATATATATATATATATATATATATATCCATAATGTTCGTTGGAAACATTATAGAGAGCCATATGAAATGTGGAAAAGATAAAACTCATAGCAAAATGCATATATATACAACATTAGCCTTAGCAAAGGCTTGAAGTATTACATAATTCTTTACGTTACAAAAAAAGTATAAATAGATACAACACTTGTAATATAAACTATAAAACTATAGTTAGTCTAATCTTTAGCTTCGTTTTTCTTCTTGTTCTTTGAAGAACTTTCACCTGGAATTACATGGTAACACAACAGGGTGAGAATCAACAATTCTCATTATGAGTAAACCAAAACCAATTATACATAGCACAATAAACATAATCTTAATACATGCTAAATAAGATATGTTTAATGAATCTACAAGGATATACTTTAGTAATTAAAGATACCAAGATAACATCCATTCTAACATACATACTTAGTCCAACTTAAGACCTAGATGTTCAACTAGGATTACTGGCATAGTGTATTATCTTGTGATAAAAAGAGGGAAAACTCATTCTCACATTACATGTATCCTGGCACTATCGAGAAATTCAGGCTGAATCCTTGTTCAAAAGAACCTTTTGGACTCCTCACTTATCTCCCTTGGCCTAAATGATTGTGCACATTATCAAAGGATACTCACAAAGACTAATACTACTAGACAATCCTTCATACATACATCTAAAACACCACATCATCACTCATTGCTCTTATGTGATATAAATACCACAAAATGTTGCCTGAGGTGCTAGATGTCCACCTAAGGCAAACCATCACTCTTGAATGCTCAAAGGTTCAAACTTTCTCATACATGCTAGGTGATAATTTCTCTCTTGAAATATCCCTATTTGTGTTTTAACACACATTAAAAACATTCATAAATGATTCCAACTAGTAAGAAACATCAATACATCAAAAATCACATTTTTAAGATATTCTAGAGCTCACGCCTCGGCGTCACACTAGGCACACCGTGGTGTCCTACTCTCTATCTTGCATGCCTTGGCGTGTTGCATCACACGTCGCAGTGCATTGCTGTTGGGTGCACATACTCTGCAACGCACACCTCGGTGTGACCTCCCCACGTCGTAGTTCAAGTAGTAGAAACTCGACTGTTCGATTGGTCCTTTTCATGAGATTTGGCCATTCCAAAATAGTTTCTAGGTGATCCTAAGTCCCTAATCAATTCATTAACACATAGGAATCATCAATCACCAACTTAAACCAATAACTTTGGATTATGAACCAAAATCACTTATACTTTGACCTAAAACTCACTTTATGTATCAAAGGTATAAATGAGATGTTCTAAGTTTCTAACTCAAACTCATGCTATGAACAAGTCATAAACAACCATTGAAACACATTCAAGCAAGAAACGTGTTGGGAATCCAATTTTTTTTTTTTTTGGGTTAAGTTGGAGATAGTCTAAGCATGGTGAGTAAATTGAACCTTACGAATATCCATAGAACTTCTTGAGATGAAAGTTGAGAATTAAGTGTTTGAGGTTGTGGTTCTTAGTCTTAAAACCATGTTAGTTAAGTTAGAAGTTTGTTGAGGGTTGGTAGATGATTAGAAACCTGAGAAGTGGTTAGAAATCATGTAGAACCCAAGTTTGAGGATTGGTTTCATGATTGAGAACTAATAGAACAGGGAAGAGGAATATTTGCTCTATTTTTATGGTGCAACATGCACCAAATAACCAGTTAGGCTTGAAGCATAATCGGTTAGTTGCTTTCTTTTAGTTTCTATCTTAAGCAAATAATCAATTATGAGAATGCCATAACCAATTATTAGGTAATGACAGAGAGTAGTTATCATGTGATAACCGATTAGGCAAAGGCCATAACTAATTATTTTCATGACCAAAAGACTTTATAGAAGGGCCATAACCGATTGTCGGGAAGTGATAACTAGCTATGGGCTGGGCAAAAATAGTAGTGTAGGGGTTCCAACTAATTTTTCCTTGGGAATAACCGGTTGGCAACCCTTGTAAAATAGAGTTTTACACTCATGGGGCTAAGATTGACCTTAGTTAGTTAAGTTTTGGTTATTAGTGATCCAAATGAGTTGGCCTATGGAAGTTAAGAGCCCTAGATGTTCTAGATTCTTCTTTAAGTGTTAAAGTTGAACTAGTTACCCTTTTTGGGTAAAGTTGAGTTTGAGAGGTCAAGAGGACCTAGTAAATTTGATAAGGCAGTAAGTTAAGTTTGTTTGGCAGAAGTTGAGTGTCATAGACCCTAGTTGGCAAAGGTGAATGTCATAGTGCATGAAAGCTCTCATAGAGAGGAGAGGAGGTAGAGCTAGTAATGCAAAGGTAGAAGTGTAGTAAGTCTAGTTGGCATTGGTTAAGTGTCGTAGTGCATGAAAAGCTCCCACAGAGAATAGTTAGAGTTGGTAATGCAAAAATGGACTTAATATAGAGTTATATGGTGGTTATGTTAAAGTTAGACATAACACTGCATTTTCACACACGTGCATCACTTTTTTCACATATTTGTTATTCTTATAGATGAGGAAGTGAAGGCATCCACTCATTTTTTGGTGGCGATATCCACCCAGTTTATGGTAGACTACTTGGTAGGCTACGGGGTAGGTTATAGGAGGATACGTGTTGTGGCAACAGACTTCATTCCTACGGGGTAGTCTATAAGAGATTGTACATTATCATAGCAGATTCCCTCCCTACTTAGGGGAATAGTCAAGTATCACAATCTTGTACCTGCACTATCATACACTTTTCTTTCAGCATAATCATACATCATTTCATCATTGCATTATTTATTCTTGTTTGGTTTGGAATTTGTGTTATTGTTGCGTTTGTATTGCATTTGCCTTCGGTGATAGCTATATGGGAAGTTATCTTGCTTGACGATTTCAGATGATTGTATGGGCAATTATTTCATATCGTTGTTCTTTTAGCACAGTTTAAGGTTTAGATTACATTTTGAATATTGCATAAAGTTGAGACATATATTCATATGTAATGGTTTAGTTTATTCATTGCAAATGTTTAAACTGCTGGTATTGGTTACTTATACTTAGAAATGTGATTTCTCACCCCGTTTGTTCCCATGTAAATCCAGGTGGAAGCTCTTCCAAGGGAAAAAAGAAAAAATATGAAGACTAGGATAGTTTTTATGCGTTTTGTTAAAGTTTGTATTTATTTACACTGTTTTTAGTTGTACAGAAAGTTTATGTATATTTTGTGCTCTTTTGAGGCAAAGATGTATATACCTTTTAGTTTTCCGCAAGGCTCTCCATTATTATTTGTTTAAATGATATGGATTAGTATGATGTTTAAGTTAGAAGTAGCATAGCTAATACTGTTTATCTAGGTATATGCTTGATATACTAGGTTATCAATATTGAGATGTTACAATTTGTGCAGCAAAGGAACCGTGAATGAGGACTTAAAAAGAGGGTCCAAAAGACTCATAAGGCTTTTTAAGGCCATAACTGATAAATCTTGATCTATAAAAAACACTTAGATTTAGCTAAAACAAGATTTTCTACTTCCAACAACTTTAAAATAAATACTAAGATTCATTAAAAAATTCGTTTCACCATTATCTTATTTTTTCATATCTGCTGCAAGTCAATCTAGTATAAAATGCACAACCAGTATGTCTAAAAATGCCAAATTAACTTAGTTTACCTTGAAACTTTAACTACATCTTGTTTCATACATTTGTGACTTAGAAATAAATTATTCATATTTATTTCCCTCATCTAAGTAATTTATGTTATTATTTGAGTTATTTTAAGCTACTTTTCACCTTCAGTGTTGCAACAAAGTGCCTAAACTAACTCAATTTGTCACAAAAAATAAACAAGCATGTTAAGCAAGTCATATGCTACCTTTGTACATATATACAAGTCTAACATGTCATTAAGGGTATTATAGGGTTAGGGCTCTGTTATAAGCCAATAATCGGTTATGGCTCTACTGCTAACCAGTTATTGGGCAGTAGAACTCTTTGCCAACCACTAATAATCAATTTGGCCTTGTGCCTAATCGGTTATGGCTTAACGTGAAGTCATTTCTATATTGGGAATAATCGGTTAGACTTGTGCCTAACCGATTATCTGCTGCTCCTATGACTTTTTCAAAATGCAGATAATCGATTAGCCTTATGCATAGCTGGTTATCTGCTACATTTTTCAGTAGAAAAATAAAGCAACTAATGGCCTTCCTTCATCCAAAATCCCATATAAACTCAAGGAAACATTTCAAAATAGAAGTGCTACCAAAAACTAGTTTAGATAGGGTTCCATAACAACAACCAAGTCATCAAACATGGATTTACATTCTGCTTACATCAATGAAATACCCGTTTTTCTAAGTTCATAAACCATGACCTTATATAGGTCAAGCTAAAAACAATCCTATCTCAGCCATTAAAGGCACTAAGCAAGCTAGAAGACAACCTAAGTTTGTTAAACCTATTATTCATCCCTCAACATACATTATACATAAAGATGAAGATAGCAAGAGATGTTTGTAACATCCCAAAAAATCATGTTAGGCTTGTATAATGTTATATACATAGTCTGATACTTTTTTAGCATATCAGTTAAGTTTTGTGACAAATTGAGTTAGTTTAGGTACTTTGTTGCAACACAGAATGTGGTAAATAGCCTAAAATGACACAAAAAATAGCATAAATTGCAATTTGAGGGGAAACATGTGTGAATAACTTATTTCTAAGTCACAAATGAATTAAGTAAGGTGTGGTAAAAGTTTCAAGACAACCAAAGTTAATTTGGTATTTTTAGGCATACTGGTTGCACTTTTAATGCTGAATTGACACCCAGCAGATATGGAAAAATAGAAAAATGGTGCAACTTGATTTGTTAATGAATCTTAGGATTTATTTTGAGTCTGTTGGAGGTTTTGGAACCTTAATTCAGAGGAATCTAAGTTTTCATAGTAGATCAGGATTTTCAGTACCACATTCGTGGTAATCTTTTAAGAAGCAAAGTGAGATTTCTTTTCCTCACTTCCATGGCTGAGAACAAAAATAGAGGAAAGAAAGTGAGAAAAAAAGGAAACCAAGGGAAGAAAGAAGGGAAAGAGGAGAGGAAAGAGAAGGAAATAAAAGGGGAAGCTCCAAGAGCAAGAGCAAGAGTAAGGATTCAATATCTTTATCCAAGCAAGAGGCAGGGGTGTTTTCTATCTTTGTTTCTTCATCTTTTCTATGCTTGGGACTTAGGTCTTTAGATGGAGAAGTTGGGTTTTAAAGAAGGAAAACTAGTTTTTTTAGCTTGATTCTTACTTTCATTGATTTGAATTGGTTATTTCAACTTAATGAAAACAAGATAGATGGATTTATCCATAGTTTGAGCTAGTTGGTTCTTGAGTTGGAACCTAGGCTTTTAAGGAACTAAGTGGGTGCTATTTTGTGTTTGATCCAAGTTTACTGAATTAATAGGTTGTAATGGTGTTACAACATGTTTAGAAATTGTTGGTGGTGTTAGAAACCAACCAGAAACCAAGTTTAGAGAATTAGAAGCTAAGATGGTTTAATGAAACGGTGTAGAACTGTGTGTTTTCTGCAGAATTCGACAGAAAACTAAATTGTGCCGCGACATGGAAAGCTCGTGCGGAGGTGTGAGACTAGTTTTGCTTTGAGTGCTGCGACATGAAGAGGTCATGTCGCGGCGTGAGGTGCAACACCTTGGCACTTAGAATAGTAAGTTTGATGCCATAGGACATCAAGTGGATGACTTGATCGTGAGATCCTTTTGGTTACAACACTATTCTTAAATGTCCCTAGTCAAGTATTATTGTTAATTAGGGCAACAATAATACATTGAGACTAGTATGTGCATAGACTGATGACCACATCTCACGGGTCATGGATATGAGATATCAAGTCTTCACATGGGTACATATTAGAGTAATGATATACTGGACTGACCCACCATGAAAATGCTACATGGATCGTTAAGTGAGTGTGATAAGCGATTCTCATAGTGACAATGGTGTTTGTGGTCCTTTGACCTGAAATCACTATGATTCCTACATGAGGAGTTGTGTGTTTTAATGCCATCAAACGTCATCTGTAACAAGGTGATTATAAAGTTGGTTATTGGACATACCGCGAATCATGCAGAGGGATGTGAGTGACCTAGATGGGATTTGTCACTCCTACATAACAGGAGCGATATCTTCGGGCCCCCTGATTGAGTGAGACTGTGAAATGCATGGCCATGCACAAATGAGTCAATATGAGATATAGATCTCATTTGTTATTACAAAGTCTACTCGAATATCAGGAAACAAATGATTGGACTATACAAGGGTGACGCATTTCATGCCTTGTGTTCAATCTAGATATCTTGACAAAGGGAGTAAATGACACGGAAACATTGGTCACGGAAAGGTTATGTCAAATCACTGACATTCTTATTACTTGGATAGCAGCGATGTGTTGCTAGATACCGCTCACTGCTTGTAATATTAAAATGGGATTTTAATATTACTGCCAACGTAATAAGAACCTGCAGGGTCACACACATAGAACAGACTAAAATTGGAGCAATGGATCCAAGTTGGACTCGGATTCAAATATGGGCCAGACTCATAACAGATTGGTCTAGGGTTGCACAACTTACCTTGCTGCTGCTCACACTCACTTAAGGCAGTCACTATTATAAATAGTACTGCTAAGGGGGCTGCTTATATACATAATTCAGAACCCTAGCCGCACCTACAGAAAAGTGAGTGAGAAAGCGACAAGTTTATTCTCTTCTCTACGCAGCAAGCACTGTGTGAGAGATGTGAGGCTTCTCTTTGTGGACGTTGGATGTTCGTGAGTCTGTTCATATGGATACCGTAGAGACATTATTTCTATTACGGTGTTGGTGATTCACGCTTCAAGAGGTAAATCATTTAAAAACTCAGATTATGACTTTTTCGCATGGATTCTCGGTGGGAATCCCTGTTTTCTGCTGCGTGATGTATCCACAAAAATTCCTAACACCTAAGGTTGGAGCAAGGCAATATGTTTGCTGGTCAGTATGTAGCCAAGTTCAATGAGTTGTCAAAGTTCTCATCCTACATCAAATTTAACCCCAATGAAAGTTCAAAATGTGTTAAATTTGAGGAAGGATTATGAGAGGACATTTAGAAGGCCATCCAACCGTTCAAGATCTGAGACTTTGCAACTGTGGTGAACAAGTGCAAGATAATAAAAGCACATGATGGGATGCCTTCAGTGGAGCAAAAGTCACAAAGCTTTCTGAAGAAGAAGCATGGTGATGAAAAGTTCAAGAAGGGAGCCTCTAAACCCAGCTTTCCTCAGGGTAAAGGAAAGCAGGTTCAGAAGGAGTTTTTGAGGCCTAAGTGTCCCACGTGTGGAAAATAACATGAAGATAGTGTAACACCCTAATTTTTCTTTCTTTGTTTGTTATAAATGTTTTTTTCTAATTTTTGTGATTTTTGTGAATTATTTATTTTATTTTGATTATTTTAATATTATTTTGGACTGTATGTGTGTTTGAGGTGGGGCCGAAAAAATAAAAAATTTTCTGGACTAGAAAGTTTTGGACTGTTAATGCGGGGCTGGGGGAACTTACTAAACCTGAAACCGAAAACAGTTTTCAAAAATTTTCTTTATTTGAGTTTTTGTTTCATTTTATTATCCATTGGGTAATGTTATTGTGTTTCTGTTACATTGTATTATCCATTGGATAATAAAATAGCAGTAGCATTTGTCCCTTAGGTAATAGCTTTTGGAAAATATCAAAATGCTAGTCAAACTTGATGGTTATGACACCTTTATGAATAACCAATGAGAAATAAGCTTGTAAGAGAAGCTTTGGATGCCACCTTTGATGAAATCAATGGTTGTGAGGAGTTCTAATGATCAAATTGACCACTCCTTCTCTCCTTGTATCTCACGGTCATGAAGGGCTTTAGGAGACCAAAGTTGATTTTCTATCACATTTCAAAGTTATCATCTTTTCATGCAAAAGCTAACACAAAATTTTCTCTCATTTTCTCTCCCTCAAGCTCATGGCCTTGCTACCCAAAATTACCTTCTAACCTTTCATAATTCCATCTAACCTTACCATTTTATTCTAAACACAATCCTAAGCAACTTTGATGTTGTGATCAAGACTTAGTTCAACCATTTTCAAGCTTAATTTTTGAATTCAAGTCCTAGGGTTCTAAGGTGAAGTTCTTGATTTTTCAATTCTTGTTTCATTTTTGGAGTTCTAAGACCATACTTGATTTATGGTTACCTTAATCAAGCCTTAGATATTAATATGTTTGTATTTACTTTAATTTTTAAGAGCAACTTGGCGGTGAAAGTTAGACACAAGGAACCCTACAAGGAGCTAGGAGGCTACATCTAAGGTAAGAGGGAGATTAACCTTATCAACCAATTATGGTGGTGAGGGACACGAAATTTAGGTGATGAATCCATGTGAGGATTTATTCACCATATGTGTGTGATTGTGTGATTTGTATTTATTTGTTCTATGTGATTTTTATTGCTTTGATATTTGCATGAACTTGATATAGTAGGTTTATGATGCTTAAAGTTAGGTTGTATGCTATAAATTGTGATTGAGAGGAAATGAATTTTTGTTCCAAAGACCAAGAGGCTCATGGCCTTTATGCCCACAAATGGGTAAACCTATGCAAAAATGGTTTATTAAATGCTAACCTAGGTGATTAGTGATAAGAAATTTAATTAAGGAATTACAAAATAAAAATTAAAATGAACATATATTTATCATTAAATAAAATGATGAATTTCGGCCAATATAGTGGAAATAGGATTGAGAAGTAGTTTAGAGATTTAAAGTATTTTATTCAAGATGACTTTTGATAAGTTAAATGGAAAGGATTTCAATTAGAATTAGAGTACTGAAAGTTTTAGAAAGAATGTTAGAAAATATTACTTAGATGATTTGGGAGCTAAATTAGGATTAAAGGATTTATAAGTAAAAAGAAGATGAATACAATTCTATAATTTAAGAAGTAATGATTTTTGGCTATATCAATAGAGATAATTTTTTAGGATAGTTTGGAATTTAAAATATTTCAATTTAAGAAAGTTTTTATTTAGAGTAATGAACAAAGAGTGATTTTCGGCCTTAGTATGGAAATAAAGCTAGAATGATGTTTTGGAAATTAACGTATCTTATTTAATAAGAGTAATGAAGAAGGATTTTTATAGTATCTTGATTTAATGAAAATAAATCTAAGTTTTTGGGGAAAATGTTTGGAAATATTAATTAGAGGTGGATTAGTGAGAAAATGTTGGAATTAAAGTCCAATTTTTTTTATATTAAATGAGACAAGTTTTAAATTGAGTTTAGAATATTGAGAAAATGTTTTACGTGATTAAAAATACGCAGAAAAGCTCTTAGGCAATTTAAAAATGATGATTTTTAACTACGCGATTAAGAAAACATTTTAAAATCTTTACGCGATTGAGAAAATGTTGGAAAACTATTACGTGATTTGAGAACATAACAAAAGTGTTACGTGATTGTGAAAACGTGATAAAAGTATTATGCGAATGAGAAATACAATAATTTGCTATCGGGCTAAGGTATTAGACCCAGATATATTAACGTGTAGTTATAGCCAGTAATGGCTTATGATATGCATTAAGTCATTGATCATGCATTATTTTATAGACGATGTCTATAGAGGCTTTTGTTGCCTAGGAGATGAATTACACCTTCGTGCGAGTGTGAATTGCGTTAGTGAAGGTCTATGAATGACCTTGGAGGCGTCGGGGCATGGGTATCCCACAAGTGGCCAGTTAGTCACATTACTGTGCCGTGGTGATTTTTGCAAATGCACCTAACAATATCAACGAGACACTGCTCTATTCCCGATCTGGAGTAGAATGTCTTGTACAAGCCATGATGTATACACTGAGAAAAATTATAGCACTTGAATTGAGGCGGATGACGTACAGACATATCTTCTGGATCATTCTCTCCGAAATTGTGTTTAGCTCCATGGAGTAGGAAATGGGTGCATTGTGCATAAGAATGGTCAGTATACACATTGTGCATGTGCATAGTCAGTGTACATATTGTTGTGGCATAGTCAGTATACTTATTTTTGTGGCATGGTCAGTATTTATATAATGTGATATATATCGCTAAAATTATCTGCTAGTTGATAACATGATTATACCTATTGTTCTGTGATATTACTATATATGAATGACATTATTGTCATTATTGGTTCTATGTTGCCATGATGATATTGATGTAGGGGATCTCACCTCTTTGTATTATTGTTCTATCTATTTCTATTTTATGCTTATGTTTGTGAATACTGTAATGGCAGCAAGGAGGGATTTGCTAGGATTTGTTAGACTACAGTTTCTCGAAGGCGCTGATGCTTGGCGTGTCCATTGCGACACAGAGCGTATAGAGTATTGTGGAGACATTACTCTATCCATAAGTAGGACCCACCATCGGGTCACTACTTTTTCTTTTTCTACTGTATAGGTAGAGTTTGTTATACCTATTAGGGAGTTGTGGAATGATCTTCACTATACTCCTAGGGAGGACTCCGAGATATCTTCTGCTCGAATTTCTATCCATCGAAACATTCCCGGCTAGGGAATTTGTCTTCTGAGGAGGACTCTTCTTATTAGGTGTTGTGAACTTGGGCTAGTCTAGGTTGGTTATGCTAGATGTTTTATGTTTTGAGTCTATGTTTATATGTAAAATATATTATTCAGTTCTTATGTCTTGTGTTTCTAAAATTCGGTAAGTTTATGTTATTCGCGAAAAAGAAATTTTGAAACTCACATTTTATAATACCAAATATTTTATAACGGGTAAAAAATTAAAAGGAGTTGGCTTGAAATGTAATGCTCTTCGAAGGGTGTTACAGACAGACCTTGTTCGGTGTGCTTTGTATGTGGATAGTAGGGGCATTTTGCTAAGGATTGTCCTTAGAGGAAAGAAGCTGCATCTACCCCGAGACCTCAAGCTAAGGGAAGAGTTTACACTCTATGTGGCGAAGAGGTGACTCGGTCTTCAGACCTTATCCAAGGTAAAGGCATAATTCAAGATCATCTTTTAACTCTATTATATGATTCGAGAATGTAACACCCTAACCCTAGTACAGTAGTATATTCGCAATATACCAGAGCAAAGAAAGTTAAGCATGTCACTTCTAAACTAAACACATCAATTAGAAATATAATAACCTTACACGTTATTATAAAGAGCCACGAAAGAAAAAAAAAGATTACATATATACAACCTCAGCCTCCACAGGGCATATTATAAATACATAAAACTTTTAAACATTACAAAGAAAATATAACAAATACATAAGCCTTGTTTTTAAGAGCAAATAAACTACACTAGTTCTTCTGCTTCTATGTCTTCTTTCCCTTTGAAAGGTCTTGATCTGGATTTATATGGAAATGTAGCGGGGTGAGAATTCACAAATCCTCAGTAAAAGTATTCCAAAACCAGTATTTATCCATTCACAATAAATAAACAAAACCATAAACATCATATTATGTTTGCAATAAATAAATAAGACTCTTCTCATTACTATAAGAATATATACATACTCACTATGTAATACTCATAAAGCAATCATAACCTTGTAACACTTTGATACTCACAAGAGAGACAACTGCCCATACAATTGTCAAAATAATGTAAATGCAATGTTTATGTTGTATGAATATGTCTACGGTATATCCTAAAAGTATGCTTGTGCAATGCTTGTGCAAATCTTTGTTTCAGAAAACCATGATACTTACTTATTCCCAAGAATCGCATTCCCTTGTATTTTTTTGCGTAGTAGGGCTACGACCACTTAACACTACCTAGTAATTGGTGGATTCCTTCCCTTCATAAAGGTAAGAATATTGTTGTCACCTCATCACCGGTAACCCTGACCATAATAGCTCTCTAGCTATAAGAATTTAGGATCTCATATCCCATTCTCTGGTCAAATGGTTATGCACACCAAATAAGGTCACAATATATAGGAATAGCAAGTGTAGAAACATGCAAAAAAATGTTCACATAACACAAACTCTTCACAAGGTTCACCCTAACCAAGTGAAAGAGTTAAGACTAGAAAACATACAATCTTGGCTTAACTTTATCTCACAAAGGAACCAATTCATGTCTTTAGCATATTCTCATAGTTCAACATTAGTAAATAAGATAACATTCATCATTTATACACCTTAAGCTCATCCTTCACCAAAAAGGAGCAACTCTTGCACAAAATATAGGAAACCATGCCAAACACTCTTAACTTAGTTGTATCTAACACATCCCATCATCACTTCACAAGTGATATCAAACACAACCTCATGTTGCTCAAGATCTAGATAACAACCTATGGTAATCCACAACCATTGGATGCATAAAGTCTCTTACATTCTTATATATGCAAGGTGGTAATTTCCTCCATGACATACCCCTACTAATGTCTCAACATAATTTATAAGGCATATATAAGGTAGTAAGTCAGAAACACGTGCTCTATTATCCTCTTAGGCACCCACTTCCTGGCGCTCAGGTGCCCCACTGGTGCGTAGGTGCTCACTCTCTAGCACCTAGGTGCCCAGCATGCAGCAACACACAGAACAAGTTCTGGATAGTGGGCTATGGCAGATGCTATGAGGGAGCAAACTGCTATGAATGCCAAAATGTTGGAGAGGATAGGGGCAACTCCACCTCCACAGACTACACCGCCACCGCCATTAGTTCAGCTAGTACAACCAGTCCAAGAGGTACCCATGGGAAGAAATCAAAACTTCCAAGACCTGTCGGAATTCAGGATGTTTAATCTACCATCCTTCAAGGGGAAGTACGACCCTGTCAAAGCAGAGGGTTAGCTCAATGATTAGGAAAAGATTTTCACTGTCATGGCTTGCTTAGATGAGCAGAAGGTGCTCTTTGCTTCCTATATGTTGGAGAGGGAAGCAGAAGATTGGGGAATGGATGCTAAGAGATTGTTCGATGAGTCAGGGACTCTTGTTATATGGGAGATCTTAAAGGGTTCATTCCTAGAGAAGTTTTTCCCACAAAATCTGAAAAATGCAAAGGAGATGGAATTCCTGAGGTTGGAACAAGGTGATATGTCTGTTGGTCAGTATGTGGCCAAGTTCAATGAGTTGTTGAAGTTCTCATACTACATCAAATTTAACCCTAATGAGAGTTGGAAATATGTTAAATTTGAGGAAGGATTGAGAGAGGACATTTAGAAGGCCATCCAACCATTCGAGATTCGAGACTTTGTAACCTTGGTGAACAAATGTAGGATAATAGAAGGACACGATGAGAAGCCTTCAGTGGAGCAAAAGCCACAAAGCTTTTAGAAGAGCAAGCGTGGTGATGAAAGGTTCAAGAAGGGAGTCTCTAAACCCATTTTTGCTTAAGGTAAAGGTAAGCAGGTTCATAAGGAGTTTTTGGGGCCTAAGTGTCCTAAGTGTGGATAAAAGCATGAAGACTGACCTTGTTCGGTGTACTTTGGATGTGGATAGCTCGGGTATTTTTCTAAGGATTGTCTTCAGAGGAAGGAAGTTGCGTCTAACTCGAGACCTCAAGCCAAGGGAAGAGTTTACACTTCAAGTGGTGAAGAGGTGACTTAATCTTTGAACCTTATCCAAGGTCAAGGCATAATTCACGATCATCTTTTAACTATGTTATATTGTAACACCTGTAAAAACATGTTAGACTTGTATATGGTTACAAAGGTAGCATAATACTTGCTTAACATGCCTGTTTAATTTTGTGGCCTTCTGAGCACGTTTAGTTACTTTTTTGTAACGCTGTGTGAAAATAGCTATTATTAACCTCAGAATTGAGTTAAACTGCTTGGTTAGTAGAAATAAATGTGGAAAATTTGTTTCTAGGTCACAAATATATGGAAGATGTGTAGTTATAATTTGGGGTTAATCAAAATTAGTTTGGTACTTTTAAGCATATTGAGTGTGTGTTTTTAATGTCGGATTGACTAGTAGCAAATATGAAAAAATATGAAAATCATGAAGCAAGATTTTTTATGAATCTTAGGATTTATTTTAAACTTGTTGGAAGTTAGGAAACTTGATTTGGTGAAATGTAAGTGTTCTTCATAGATCGGATGTTACAGTTAAGTCACTTAACTGACCATGTCTCTCATGATTCCCTCACTCTTTTTACCCTTGACTTTTATGTCTTTAAATGAGATATTTGTCTTATTTTCTCACCACTCTCACGGTTGCCACAGAGAAGCACAAGGGGAAAGAAAAGAAAGGAGCTGAAGGAGGAGGAGCAACAACCAAAGAGGAGGAAGAAGATAGAGGTGGAGAGGAACTTCTAAGTTCATTCATTTTTGGATAATAGAGGTAGGGCGAACTTGATTTTAACACTTTCTTTTTCTTTTTCTCCATCTTGTTTCATGAGTTAGCTTGATGAAGAAATGGGTCTTGAGTGTGTTTTTTTTTTTTGTGTGTTCTTGGCTTGGTTCCTATTGTAGAACTTGAGGATGTCCTATTTTTTATTTGTTGGATGCATGGAGATGAATTTTCATCCTTTAAACACTTTTGTTTCCATTTGAGCTAAGAGTAGAGATTGATGAGCGTCGAACTCAATCAAAATTATAACCGAGTTATGCCTATGGCTTGTAGCATATGAAACAACACTGGATCGTCTCTCAAGGATTGTAAATACAATTTGATCAAATTAAGATGAAATTGGGGGAAAAGATTTGAGAATTCAGAATATGTAAATAAAAAAATTAAAGTGAGCAATTCAATTAAAAGAACAATCAATTCAGAAACCTATCCGAAATTGGGTTGATTCTATCGTAGCTCTTTCAACAAACATTTGAAGTGCATTTCAATGGTTAATTTGGATTCAACTGAAATCTCTGCATCAAATCCAAAAATCATACTAGACAATCATCTAGAAATCAATTAACAATTGACACACAAATTTGCAATTGCACAATTCATGTTAGAATCTATGTTAATTTGATCTTCGAATTCAATTAACCTAGGCACAAATCAGTAACCTAACCTCTTTAATTTCATGATTAATTTAATTCAATCAATCTTAAATTCATCACAATTCTCAATCTTAAATCAAGACCCAATTAGATCAAACATAAATAGAATCACCAATCATGCATTCAACATCAAGAAGAAGAAGAAGAAGAAGAAGAAAATGAATCCAAATGCAATTCAAACACAAAACAAAACCAAGATCTCGAGAATCCAAATCATAATTTCTTTAAGAATCTCTGAATTAATTATAGAAGTTTAGCTCTCCATAGCCATCACCATGGAGGAGCTTGAGGAAGAAGGAAGAAGAAGAGAGAAAAATATAGGTCTTGATCTAGATCTAGAGAGAGAAGGCGAGAAAATTCAAGAATGAAAAGATAAGTCTTAGATTTCATCCTCCAACCTCTATAACTATCCCCTAATTTTTCCTTACATGATTAGAAACCTATTAGTTACAAAGCTAGGTCAATTAGAAATCATTGGGCCTAAGTCCTATATCAATTAGAGGCTTACAACTCAAGTTATGCCCATTTAAGTGACATAAACTCGTCAACAACTCTTCTCTAATTTCCAGCTACAATTCCACACCCAAAATGACATATTTTGGAAAAGTGGTCTACATATTAATTGAAGATATATATCTTGGTTTTCAAATTCCATTAGTTTCAGGCCCATATCACATCTACAGCCCAAGTTATGCCATGATTGGTGCACACTACTCGGGTTCTAATAACAGAACCTATGTTCAGATTTGCAGGCCCAATTAGCTCCACTAGATATCCAATTCTGCCCTGGAGCTCTTCATGAAAGTTGTAGAGCTCTCTCTCATATTTCCTACAATATAAGATACATAATTTTTAGATATCCAAAACTCAAAATATGGCCGAAATACAGAAATAGTGTAAAATCTCAATAATGCTAGAAAAGATCAATTAAGTCCAATTTGAGCCCAAACTTACAAAACATGACCAAGCTCAATCAATTAAGTATATGGAGAGTGTAAATAACTAAAAATGAGGGTTTATTAATGTATAAAATATGTGATTATCAAATTCCTCATACTTAGATTTTTGCACTCCTGGGCAAATCACATAAGACCAAAACTTGGGAACAAAGAAAAAGAATACAAACTCAAAAGCTAAAAACTCTAAAAGACTCAAATTCCAATGACATTCAAGAATTCAAAAGTTATAAGCAAGAAGAGCAACCAAAGATTTAAGGGAACAAAGCATTCATGAAGTAACATTTCTTCACATCTCAAACAAACAAGCAAGGTATCCTCAATTTGAAAAGCATGAATCAAGAATGATAGATCCTCACAAAATACACTCTCAATCCGTTAAGTGTTGACAAGGTAAGTATTTCACTCATTTCAACCCATGAAAATTGTACTACCATAAGCTTGCTTATCTTCTACTTCTGCATTACTTAAGCACATGTACACACAAATCAAGAGGATTTTATTCAAGGTTGTAATAGGGCCAAGGTAAGGGAAAGAAACAATATGGATATGACAAGTTAAACACCTAAGAGAATGAAAGAGCATTGAGAAGGAACTCAGTTGACAAATATGAAATTTTATCCCCCTAAATCCATATAATGCATATTCTCTTTACATATTCCTTTTCCCCCAAATCCATATAATGCATATTCTCTTTATATATTCCTTTCTCTTTTTTTTTTTTTTTGATTTCTTTTCATTCATAACCTTTTTGTAATTTTTCTTTTTTTTCTTTTCATTTGGCTCTTTTTTTTCTTGTTCTTTTTCTTTTTTTTTCTCACCAAACACTTTGCCTATTGCACATCAAATTATACAACCCCCACACTCAAACTATTATTTACCCACAAGCAAAAGAGCTCCTCCAATGAAAATGAACCAATACTATCTCATTCCCTAAGGTAAGGTAAAAACATGATTTTTGACATAAGGCATATAATGAGCTATGACAAAGAATAAGCAAATAGGCTTAAGGGAGTTAATCAAAGGACAATGATGCAAGGTTGGCTATTTGGAAAAAGTATCTAATTCAAGAAAGAATGCCTCAATCATATTTATGCATGCAAGTGAAAATGTAGCCTAAAAAAAGAATCAAAGCAAGTTCTAGAGTGATCAATTGACATAAGTGAAAACCACACAAGCAAGAGGAGAATGGCATAAATGCTAAATCTATCCATCAATAGGCTCAAAATCTCATAAGGTATGTATCTATCAAACTCAATCTATCAATCAAACATCTAAAATCAAGCATGTCAAATTTAAGAAGGAAGAAAATTTATTCAATCATGCTAAGAACCTTGAATTTCAATTACTTCAAACTCATAAACTTCACAAATCTCAAAACATCATTGGAAAGCAATTAAAAACACACATTTTTTTCTTTAAAATAGAAAACAGAATTAAAAACAAAAATAGAATTAAAAATAGAAAATAGAAATAGTAGCAAAAAAATAACATAAGCAATGAAACAAAAACAACAGTAAATCAAGAATAGCAAAAAAAATTAATAGTAGAAATTAGTAACGAGAAAATAGAAAATAGAAAACAAAAAATAGAAATAAAGCGAGAAATAGTAGAAAAATAATAGAAACAAAAAATAATAGCAGAAATAGAAGAAACGTCGAGAAATAGAAATAAAATAGTAAATTAAAAAAGAAACAAATTTAAACAAAATAGAAATAGCAAAAACAATTTAATTAAAATTGCAAACAACAACTACAAAAAAAAATAGAATGCTAAAATTCCTCCCCCACACTTAAATTTTACATTGTCCTCCATGTAAAGCTCAAAAGAAAACAACATCCATCAAAATCATTAATTAATGAAGGACAAGTAAAATACAAGAGAAGGAAAAGGAAAGAAAAGAAATATCATTATCAAGTAAGGTAGATGGAGAGACTTCCACCAGGGTCCCATTGCTTAAAGTGTAATGACCAAGTTAAGCTTAAAGTATGACTTGAACCATGAGTTGAAGCATGAGTGGAAGCATGAGAACTTCCACTGGAGTCTCATCGGCCTTCCTTAGTTTCCTTGGGTTCACCACTAGAATATAATATGTGTACTTTATCAACTGCATTTTCCTTGTTTATGTTGGGTCATGACCCAAAAACAAAATCCACCATAGTAGTGACCACCATCCGGTGCTCTTCTCCCTTCTCTGAAAGTCCTTCAAGGGTAAGTGGTTGTTGTAATGAAGGTATCAATTTGGTTGAAGAAATTAATTCTGTTGATGTAACTGTAGCATCACCTGTAATCTATGTACAATCCTCCAAAACAGCATGATTATATCACATAGAAGAAGGAAATTCAGAAAATGTAGCATTATCTCCCACAACAACAAAAATTTCAGAGCATGCAGCATATATAGTAGTCTCATCACATCTAGAACATCTAAGAAAATCAACACTATAAAAAATCCCACAATTTTAAGAAATTCAGCTAGCATATCAACATACATATCATCAACAAGCAAATCAATCACATCTAACTGAAAAACAAAATGCTCTTCTAAAGGATATTTCATGGCATCAGGAATATTAAACATCACTATAAGGACTCAAAACTGACTCAAAATACAAAAACACAAAGCAATGGTAAAAATCACACAAAAACTTAATAGAAACTACACCGAGTTATGCATATGACTTGTAGCATAGGAAACAACACCGGATCGTCTCTCAAGGATTATAAATGTAATTTGATCAAATCAAGACAAAATTGGGGGAAGGGATTTGAGAATTCAGAATATATAAATAACAAAATTAAAGTGAGAAATTCAATTAAAATAGCGATCAATTCAGAAACCTATCCGAAATTAGGTTGATTCTAACATAGATCTTTCAACAAACATTTGAAGTGCATTTGAATGGTTAATTTAGATTCAACTGAAATCTCTGCATCAAATCCAAAATTCATACTAGACAATCATCTAGAATTCAATTAATAATTGACAAACAAATTTGCAATCGCATAATTCATGTTGGAATCTATATTAATTTGATCTCCGAATTCAATTAATCTAGGCACAAATCAGTAACCTAACCTCTTTAATTTCATGATTAATTTTCAAATCAATCAATCCTAAATTCATCATAATTCTCAATCTTAAATCAAGACCCAATCAGATCAAAAGTAAATAGAATCATCATTCATGCATTCAAGATCAAGAAGAAGAAGAAGAAGAAGAAGAATCCAAATGCAATTCAAACACAACAAAACCAAGATCTCAAGAATCCAAACCACAATTTCTTTAATAATCTCTAAATTAATTATAGAAGTTTAGCTCTCTATAGCCAACACCATGGAGGAGCTTGAGAAAGAAGAAAGAAGAAGAGAGAAAAATCTAGATCTAGATCTAGATCTAGAGAGAGAAGTTGAGAAAAGTCAAGAATGAAAAGATAAGTCACGGATTTCTACCTCCAACTCCTATAACTACCCTTTAATTTTGCCTTACATGATTAGAAACCTATTAGTTACAAAGTTGGGTCAATTAGGAATCATTGGGCCCAAGTCCCATGTCAATTAGAGGCCCACAAATCAAGTTATGCCCATTTAAGTGACATAAACTCGTCAGCAACTCGTCTCTATTTTCCAATTGCAATTGCACACCTAAAACGATGTATTTTGAAAAATTGGTCTGCATATTAATTGAAGATATATGTCTTAGCTTTCAAATGTCACCATTTTTAGGCTCATATCACATCTACAGCCCAAGTTATGCCCTGATTGGTGCACACTGCTCGGGTTCAAATAATAGAACTTGTGTTCTAACTTCGAGGCCCAATTAGCTCTACTAGATGTCAGATTCTGCCTTGGAGCTCTCATGAAAGTTGTAGAGCTCTCTCTCATCTTTCGTACAAGGTAATATACATAATCTTTAGACATCTAGAATTCAAAATATGGTCGAAATACAGAAATAGTGTAAAATCTCAATAATGCTAGAAAAGATCAATTAAGCCCAATTTGAGCCCAAACTTACAAAACATGACTAAACTCAATCAATTAAGTACATAGAGAGTGTAAAATGACTAAAAATAAGGATTTATTAATGTATACAATATGTGATTATCAGGGATTAGGTTTTTAAGGTTCATGAATGATTCATTAATCCATATGGAGTGAATTAAAATTTGTATAAGTGTTACAATGTGTTTATGGACCTTGTGTGGTGTTGGAAATCACTACGATTTATTATTTGAGTGATTGGAAGTCTATTGTTCCTAATGGAACAATGGCTATTTTTGCATAATTCTGTAGAAACTAGTTTTTGGCAACCAGTACCTAGGCGCTGGGAGTTGGGCACCTAAGCGCCCAATGCCAGAAAGAATGAAATTTGTTCTACATGAAGAGTGCTTGACTACCCATGGTGGAGCGCCTAAGCCTGTGATGAATGCCTGAGCGCCAAGCAAGGAGCGCCTAAGCCTGTGATGAATGCCTGAGCGCCAAGCAAGGAGCGCCTGAACGCCCATCATAGGGGAGAACAGGGGAGGCTCTCTGCCACCCCAGCGCCTGAGCGCCCTTGTGGAACACTTGAGTTCTGATCCAGCGCTTGAGCACGTAGTCCAATTTTTTAG
This sequence comes from Ormosia semicastrata, assembly GCA_029884595.1. Lineage (NCBI taxonomy): Eukaryota > Viridiplantae > Streptophyta > Magnoliopsida > Fabales > Fabaceae > Ormosia > Ormosia semicastrata. The sequence goes on from JAQQTO010000060.1 coordinate 48,868,991, forward strand.
AGGACTTTTATTTGGTGATCATGAAGTGCTTAGCTTGTGTAGATCTTTATTATATGCTTCTTAATGAGTGTTGAGACTCTAATAAGGGTATTTAATGAAGTGTTTATGTGATGAATGTAAATTAATTGGTATATTAATTATTGTAGCATTTAGCATCATTGTTGTTCATACTTGAGATAATGGACGTAAACCAATTGGTATGCTAACTATTATAGTGATTGACATCATTATATTTCACACTTGTGGTTATGAATGTAAATTAAGCAGTGTGTTATTGTGGCGATTAGTAGCATTATTGTTCATATTTGAGATTATGGTTGTAAACCAATTGGAATGCTAGTAACTATGATAGTTAGCCTCGTTGTTTTTCACAGCTATGTTGATGAGGATGAGATCCTTACTTTTGGGTGATCATACATGATTGTAAGTGAAGAGGTAACATGTCTTCCTTATCATAGTGATGAGTTGAGGATGGTTCATTCCCTCACACCTGGTGAAATATTTGGAATTAGGTTCCAGTGGTTGTTCAGGACTTGTGGAACTAGGCTCCTTTGTCTTGTTAAAGGCTCATGCATATCATGAAATTACCATGGAATTGGGTTCCCGTAAATGGTATCATGACATTAATCATTACATATTTAGGTTTTTGTATAGGCATGAACATAAGACATAATTTGGCATAACATGGCAATTGTATGAGCAGTTGCTAATCATAACATATTCATGTATGGCAATTGTATTGGCAGTTTCTTATTTATGAGAATCTATTTTGGGAAGAGAAAGTAAGTGTTTTTGGGCTTTAGTCACCTTTTTATTGTGACTTATGTTTTTAATTGATGTTTTTCTCCAAAATGGCTGGAAGGATTATGATAACATGTTTTATTGTGAATCTACTAAGAATATGTGATTCTCAACCCATGTGTCTGTTTCTATAATGATTCTTGTAATACCTTTAATAAACATGTTAGACTTTTATAACGTTATAGAGGTAGCATAATACTTGTTTAACATGCCTATTTAATTTTGTGACAAACTGAGTTAGTTTAAGCACTTTGCTGCAACACAGAAAGTGAAAAGTAGTCTAAAATGACTCAAATAATAGCATAAATTGCTTGAATGAGGAAAATAAACATGGATAATTTATTTCTATGTCAAAAATGTATGAAATGAGATGTTGTTAAAGTTTCAAGGTAAACTGAGCCAGTTTAGTTTTTTTAAGCATACTAGTTGTGTGTTTTAATACTGGATTGCCTTGTAGCAGATATGGAAACTTATGTAAATGATGAAATGAGTATTTAGACAAATCTTAGGACTTATTCTAATACCTATGGAAGTTAGGAAACTTGATTTGGTAAGATCAAACTATTCCTAGTAGATATAAAGTTTCAATATAGAAACTTAAGTGGCATAAGTTTCAATGATCTATCCTTTTGCTTCTTTTGACTTTCTTTATTTCTTTCTCTCCTCACACATGACTCCTTTGGCAGACAAAGCAACAAAAAATGAGAGAGAAGAAAGGAAAGAAGTAAAGAGAAAGAAGAAGGAATAAGAGGAGGAAAAGAGGAAGATCAAAGGCAAGGCCAAGGTTTGATTATCAGCTGCACTACAAGAGGTAGGGTGGTTGTAACGTTCCGAGAATGCTTGCAAGATCGATGAGTGTCCCCACAAACCAACATGGGTCTTTCTAGCATGCTTTGTCCTCACTCACACACATCCTAGGAAACTTCCCAGGAGGTCACCCATCCCACAAGTGCTCTAAGTCAAGCATGCTCAACTATGGAGTACTTATGTTCTTGGCTCCTGAAAAGAAGATGCATCTTGTTTATATGGGTGATGCTAATAAATTCCTTTAAGCCATCCTCAACTATGCAGTCCCATACCTACACAATCTCTAGATCCCTCTCATTTTGATGAGTATTCAGTTCATCCATGTGTCCCTCCGCCTAAAAGCCTGCTAGGAGTTGCTCCTTGTCCGTGCTTCATCTATTTGCACCGGCGACCACTCCCCGCCCTCGTCGGCCCCGGGTGTCACATGCCCACCACTTTCTGCATGGTTTGTCCCCTAACCACACTCTACTAGGAGAGGTCCTGGCTCTGATACCATTTGTAATGTCTCGAGACTGCTTGTAAGATCGATGAGTGTTTCCACAAACTAACACGGGTCTTTTCAGCGTGATTTGTCCTCACTCACACACATCCTAAGAAACTTCCCAAGAGGTCACCCATCCCACAAGTGCTCCAAGTCAAGGACGCTTAACTATGGAGTACTTATGTTCTTGGCTCTCGAAAAGAAGATGCATCTTATTGATATGGGTGGTGCTAATCAATTCCTTTAAGCCATCCTCAACTATGCAGTCCCATACCTACACAGTCTCTAGATCCCTCTCATTCCGGTGCGTATTCAGTTTATCCATGTGTCCCTCTGCCTAGAAGCCTGCCAAGAGCCGCTTCTTGTCCATGCTTCATCTTTTTTGCATCGGTGACCACTCCCCGCCCTCGTTGGGCCAGGTGTCACAGTGGTTGTGTTTATGCACATCTTTTATACCTAGTTTCATCTTTGTTCCATGGATGAAAAATGGATATTTTAGAAGTTTGTGATGTCTTCTTGCTTGGTTGATGTCTTCAATGGTAGTTATAGTCTATTTTAGCATAATTTATGCATGGTTAATGTTTCAAAACTTAGATAAATCCATTTGGATGATTAAATTCAAAGTTGTTAAATGGGTAGGAAGCTCTTTTTTTCTAGGTCATAATTCCATGCTAGGTGAGTTGAAGGTGAGCATGAAGATTTAGCATGCTTAAGGACCACTTTTAGGGTTAAAAGCCACTTAGAACCTGAATTTAGAGGTTTGAAACTAGTTTGGAGTCCAATGGAATAGTAGATGAAGTTTCAGATGCATGGCACCTAAGCGCCTAGGTTTTGGCCGATTAAGCGTCCAAGACCAAAGAGCTCGTGTGTAGGTTCTAGAAGCCAGTGATTAAGCACCCAGAAAGTGAGTGCTTAAGGCGCTAGTCTAGAGGGCTCGGGTACTGAGCGATTAAGCACTCAGAGTTTGAGTGTTTAAGTGCACAATGACAAAAGCAACAGGGTAGGGTTTTCTATCATCCAGTGCCAAAGCGCTAAGAAAGTGGGCGATTAAGCACCCAAAGGCAGAGAGTTATAGGATTTTTATCCTGAATAACTTGAGTTTCCTACTTGTTGGGATTCTTTATACATACTTTTTAGAGTGTGTTAAGATACTACTAAGGGTAATTCGGTAGGGGAATGATCCTTTGGTATATATATGAAATGTATAAAACTTAGAGCAACCTAAAGTAATGGTTTGTCCTAAGTAAGTGTCTATCACCTTAAACAACTTAGTGTTGTATGAATATCACTTAAAAGGTAATGAGTGATGATGTGGTGTTTAGATGCATATATGTTAGGATAGTCTAGTAGCATTTTTCCTATGTGAGTATCCTTTAATGATGTGTACAGCCATTTGGCCAAGGGAGATAAGTGGGAAGTCCGAAAGGTTCTTTTCAGCCTGGATTCACCCCTAGCTTCTCGATAGTGCCAGGGTACGTATATTGTGAGGATGAGCTTTCTCTCTTTTTACCACAGGATAATACAATGAACCAAAATTCCTAGTAAAATATATTGGTTCTGATTTGAGCTAAGTATGTATGAATGAATGTATGTTAACTTGGTTTCTTTAGTTACTAAAGTATAACCTTGTAAAGCTTTAAACATATCTTATTTAGCAAGTGTTACGATTATATTTATTATGATATGTATAACTGGTTTTGGTATACTTATACTGAGAATTGTTGATTCTCACCCCGAATGTTGCCATGTAAATTCAGGTGAAGGCTCTTCAAAGAAAAAGAAGAAAAAGGAAGCTAAAGGATTAGATTAGTTCTAGTTTTAGTTGCTTGTTATTACAAACCTTGTATTTGTTTATACTTCTTTTGTAATGTAAAAGTGTTATGTAATACTTCATGCCCTTTGAGAGGCTAATGTTGTATATATATGTGTACATGTTTCCACATTTCATAAAGCTCTTTGTAATGACTCCAATGTACATTATGGATATATTATCAGGTTATTACGTATATAGTGACGTTATAATGCTATTTATCTTTGTAAATGTCATATATATCGAGATATTAGTATTAGGACATTACATTATGGCATCAGGTCATTTCATCCTGTTGAGCCGGGGTATAGACTGACTATGCTTAGGCATGTTTAGGAGTTCCTTTTTATGAATTGTGCTTTTCTTGTCTCTTATGTGAAATACTTTGGTGGAATTGCATGATTTGCCTTAGGTTGGTTTGTTATTAGCTACTATTGCACGGTTACATGATATTGAGACTGATCAACTCAATATATATTGTTTATATGTGAACAAGAAACTATGGCACCACCAAGGTGAACTAGAGAAACAAGGAACTTAATGTCAGAGGGTCCCAATATGGTCGAAACGGTTACGACTATGGCCAATCCAATGAGGGATCAGATGACTATAACCACAAATGCCATGAGGGACCAGGCAGTTATGACTGCTAATGCTATGAGGGAGCCGGTGGCTGTTATGGCTAGGGTTCTTGAGAGGATGGAAGCAAATCCACCTCAATAACCCACACAACCTATATAACTAGTGCAAGAGGTACAAGTCGAAAGGAACCAGAACTTCCAAGACTTGTTACCTTTCTGTCAGACTAACCCTCCACCTTTCAGAAGAGAATACAATCTTGCTAAGGTTGAGGAGTGGCTTAGTGTGATGGAGAAAATCTTTAATGTGATGATTTGCTTAGATGAGCAAAAGGTGTCCTTCGCCTTCTATATGTTAAAGGGAGAGGTGGAGCATTAGTGGAAAAGTACTAAGAGGGTACTGGAAGCCGCTTGAACCCAGATGTCATGGGAGGTCTTCAAGACAAATTTTTTGGAGAAGTATTTTTCGTAAACTCTACATGATGACAAGGAAGTAGAGTTTATGCAGTTAGAACAAGGGAGCTTGTCAGTAGGCCAATATATGGATAAGTTTGAGGAGTTGTCGAAATTATCTTCACATTTTCGTTACAATCCGGATGAGAATTGGCGATGTCTGAAGTTTGAAACTGGTTTGAGAAATGAGATCAAAAGTATAATAAGACATATGGAGATCAGGGATTTTCCTTCTCTAGTCAACAAATATAGAATTATGAAGTCAAGTATTCATAGGCCTCAACCAGAGGAAAGGGCATAAGTATAACGCCCTTACTATTATTTTTATTCATGTTTCCAGCATTACATTATAGTAATAATAATAAGCACATTACGTAAGATATTTATTAAAAACTTCAAATTAAATTTTACATTATTATATAAAAGTATGAGCCTGGTCAAGGTGTAATAATTTACATACGCTGTAGAAGTTTATACAAGTGTACATAATAGTACAAAACATATTCTATGTCTTGTAAACATTTTCCATTCATCTAATATACAAAAACGCAAAAATCAAAAGAAAGAAAATATATATCCTCTTCAGCTCGTATCTTGATGCTACAAGTGCTGAACATCGAATTATCATGGAATACATAATAATAAAGGGGTGAGAATACTAATTCTCAGTATATTCTATTATGAAAAACAGTGTCATCATAATAATTCCAATTATTTCAGGAAAAATTTACATTCTTTTAAAACTTAGAATAAATACCTAATTATATATATAACTAGGAAGGTGGCCAAACTACTAAATTTAGTCCTTCCTCTTCCCGAAACAGAATTCAATTTAATAGTTTTCAAAAATATCCATCGTCAAATATATATGTATCACATTCACCAATAATTTCAAGAAAACATCTTTAATCATAATACTATAATGTCAAATTCATTTAAATACTCAAACTCACATTTAATTCATAATCATAACATACTAATTCAATTCAATTCACAATGCTCATTCAAATTCTTATTCATCAAATTATTGCTTATCCCACAAAACCCATATCTGAAGCATCGTAAGGATGGGAGCCACCTTATATAGCTCGAGTCTTATATTCTCATGGTAGGGAGTGATTCAGGGCCTCACACTACCACTAGTATCCTATGAAGGAGTCAATAAGTGAAGATTATGCTGATACTATGAGGAATTTATTCAAGAATACAGGATCCTCCTTCCTCACAAGAGGTCATCTCCATGATTCTAATGGAATTTCGAATAGCCTGCCCTCATATAGGATCATCTCCAATATCCACTATACTAAGTGAATCATAATTCACATAAAAAGAAGGATACTGAGTGGGAAAGCATAGACTAGTTACCTTCCCATTCAAGGATAATTGTCTAATTCTCATTCTTAATACAAATTCAAATTCTATGAGTACTGATCAATCAAATATTCAATCAAAATACCATTCTAGCTTAACCTTAGTAATTTAAGGGAGCATATTCTCAAATTCACAAATTTAATGCTAGCTCGACCTTAATGAAATAAGGTAGTGGCTCAACCTTAAGAAATTAAGGGAGTAATGCAAAATTCTTATTCTATCTTAACTTGAATAATCTAGGAGCAATGCCAATAGATTTCATCATCACATTCTATAAATTTTCAGCAAGCTCACAATCCTCAACAAGTATACAATTCCAAACTCATTTGATACACAATTTGTTATTCAGAAATTTCCATTCGAACACAATTCAATCATTTACATGTTAAAATGCTATATGGAGATTACCATATCTCCTTTAATTCTTGTTTCAGCCTATATGGCCTTTACAAGTACCAAGGTTTCTCCATAAATCCTTAGTGATTCAAGTATACCTTAACAAGCATAGCTAGTCATATACAATTTACATAACACAATAATTCAAGCTTGCATAGTGAAGAGTAAGTCACGGCCATGGTTCACCCTAGATCCATCTTTATAAATTCATTAATTACACATTATTTCCTTAATCAAATTAATTAACAAGTGCATATAAAAACATGTAAAATCACAAAGTTTAACAAAAATTCTTTCTCATGGTTGTGAGCTTCATAAAGCCAAAAAGCCAAACATTTTATATCCTTACATAGTAAATCACTTTACAAAGCTCCCAAAATCAAGGAAACACCATAGAAACTTAGACTAGGCATTCAATCCCTACTTGGCCCTATTTAGCCGTGAATAGCCTAGTCCAAAGACCTAAAATTTTTTATTTCACAACATCACAAATTCCTCACAAGAATCAATGGAAAAGAAATAACAAATTAAAGCCAATAAACTCCCATAAAATTTTTGTTGTAACTGTGAGCCACCATGGCATAAAAATAGAATTTTGATTCATAGAAACATAGAGGAAAGAAGCTAAAAAGAAGGTGAAAAGCCCCTATCTCACTCCTAGCCTTGCTCCTTTGAATTTCCTTGCTTTTCCTCTTGTTTTAGCTTTTTATTTCTCTTCTTTTTTCCTTGTTGTTTCTCACGGTTTTTCTGCTATGAGAAGTGCCCTGTTGCTTCTGTTTTTGGCCAAAAGAAGTGTGAAGAGAAAGTGAGAAAAGGATAGAGAATTCTAGATATAAAATGGTGGGCGGTGGTTGTGGTCAAAGATGACCAAATTTCAAGTTAGTAACTTTTATATCTCTTAAGCACTCTTTAATCTTTCAAAACTAAATTTTCAAGTTACCATAAGTGTTATGAAAAATTTTAGAATTCATCTTAGTCCTTGGTTTCATTTTTCTAGGTTTTTTCATATACAACTATTTATTTGTTAAACTTCATTACTCAGTCCCAAATTGAATTAAACTCAAGAATTAAGTAAATTTGCTTACTAATACTTATCTTAATTGGAATTTTATACCAAAATATTCTCCATGTGATACTTACCATCTCCAAATATTTTCATAATTTTTTGAGTTAATTAGCTATTCACTTTACTATTCACTTATCCCCTGTCAATGTCCTTAAAAATACCAAATTTGCTCTATTGTTCTCCAAAATTTTCTACAACTCTTATTAATGGTCCTTAGCTAGGAAATAAATTTTTTATATTTATTTCCATCATATCAACTGATTCAAGAGATACTTTAATTATTCTATTATATTCATTGTTATAGAATTATGCTCAAACTAGTGCAAAAAATTATCTGAATTAATAGATAATTCTTACCAGTCATACTGAGCTTCTATAACATTGATTAAAATTATTAGGTTAAGGGGAATGTTACAATAAGTTTTCCAGAAGAGAAAGTGTGATGACGACAAGAATAAGCAGGGTGCTTCTAAAACAAGCAACCCCAAAGGAAAAGCCAAGACAGGCTCTAAGGTACCAAAGTGCTCTAAATGTGGGAAAACACATGGAGGCAGACTGTGTTTGGCAGGCCAATCTGTGTGTTACACATGTGAGCAAGCTAGACACTTTTCCAAGGATTATCCTCTAAAGAAGGAAGATGTGCCTACCCTAAAGTCACTAGCTAAAGGAAAAGTTTATACTCTAGGTGGAAAAGAGGTGGCCCAGTCTTCCGATCTTATCCAAGGTAAATGCATAATTAATAATCATCTTTTAAATGTCATGTATGATTCAGGAGCATGCCACTCTTTTGTTTCTTATGATTGTGTAAGGATGTTGGATTTGCATATGTCAGAGTTACCATATGACTTGTCTGTTTCCAAACCTGCCAGTAAGCCAGTCATAACTTCAAAAGTATGTCTTGATTGTTGTATAAGAGTAGAAGATAGAGTTTCTTCATAAATCTTATTTGTTTAGTTATTGTGGACATAGATGTCATTCTTGGTATAGATTGGTTATGTAACACCCTAATTCTAGATATTGTAGTATATTATTAATATACTCAAGTAAATATAGTTAAGCATGTCACTTTTATACTTAAAACTTAAACACAACTTGTATAATAACTATCAATAAATAGATATATAGAGCCTTTAACATCAATGTAAAGAGAACAAGACATTTTACATAATTTGAAAACTTGCTCTTTACTATACAACCACATGATATATCTAAGATTACATACTTGTGCAAAACTAATCGTGTAGGCTTAAATACAGAACCATAAATCTAAGTACAAGACTAATATATATATATATATATATATATATATATATATATATATATGCAACTTTACTAGGTCTTCAAAGCTGCCTCTTGCTCCTACTTTGGCCTTCCTCTAAATTTATCATGGAAACAGAAAATTGAGGGAGAATTTACAAATTCTCAGTAGTACATTTTAAAAATGTGTCATCACCATAAATCCAACTTTTTCGGGACAAAACACTTCATTTGTTTAAAACTCATCATATATATATATATATAAGTATGTATAAGTTAGAGAGGTGGCAACTGCCAAAGTTGGTCCTCTCTCTTCCTGAAATAGAAGTTCAATTCTTATCCTTTATAAAAATCATTTGCACACTCCAATCAATCATACAGTTTCAAATTTAGTCCTTTATCACAATCAATTCAAGCATTAGTACTAAGTATACGTAATTAACTTCATGTGTATTCATCTTTCATAATAAAACATAAGATATTAATAATCTATATAAATTATCATACCTCAACATAATCACTGTATTTCATTCTTTTGGGATATTTTCAAGTCAGGCATCAACCTTGATCCTCATTAACTTAATTCTAAAAACAAGACAATTGCCTATACAATTGTCATTTTATGCATTGCATTATGATGAATGATTATGCCTAAGGAATGCCCTAAAGTACGCTTATGCAATGTTTTAAAAAGATTTTGTTTTTGGAAAACATATGTTACTTGTATATTTTCAAGGATTCTTTTCTTCCAAGATGACCTTTTGGTGTTAAATCCATGAACAAAAATGTAGTGGAAAAAGGATTCCCATCAAGGATCCATATGAAAAGGGGGCCTTGATTTGTGATTTTTGAGGTTTACCTCTTGAAGCTAGAATGATAACATTCAATGCAAATCACCAGCACAACAGCAACAATGATGCCTCTATGTAATCCACATGAACAGACTCACGAATGTCCAACATTCGCGATCTTGGAGTCCCACGTCTCTAGCACAGTGCTAGCTGTGAAGAGAAGAGAAACCTGTCACTCTCTAACTCACTGTTTCTATTAGGGTGTGGCTAGGGTTCATTGTGTGTCCCATGATAGGCCCTTAGAAGTGCTATTTATAATAGTGACTGCCTTATGCGAGTGAGAGTAGCAGTAGGGTTAGCAGTGCGACCTTGGACTCATCTATTATGAGTCTGGCCCACGATGGAATCCTAATCCAACTTGGATTCTCATTACTCCAATTCAATTTGTTCTATGTGTGTGACCATGTAGGTTCTCATGACGTTAGCAGTAATATTAAAATCCTATTTTAATATTACAAGCAGTGAGTGGTATCTAGCAACACATCGCTGCTACCCAAGTAATGAGAATGTCAGTGATTTAATATAACCTTTCCGTGACCAATGTTTCCGTATAGTTTAGTCCCTTTATCCAGATATCTAGATTGAATACAAGGCATGATATGTGTCACCTTTGTATAGTTCAATCTTCCGTTTCCTAATACTCGGTTAGACTTGGTAACAACAAATGACATCAACATATCATATTGACTCATTTGAGCATGGTTATGCATTTTGTAGTCTCACTCAATCAAGGGGCCCGAAGATATCGCTCCTGTTATGTAGGAGGGACAAATCTCATCTAAGTCATTCACATCCCTCTGCATAATTCGTAGTATGTCCAATAACTAACTTTATAATCACCTTGTTATAAATGATATTTGAGGGCATTAAAACATACAACTCTTCATGTAGGAATCGTAGTGATTTCAAGTCAAAGAACCACATATACCATTATCACTTTGAGAATCACTTATTACACTCACATAACGATCTATGCAGCATTCTTATGATGGGTCAGTCCAATACATCTTTACTCTAATATGTTTCCATGTGAAGACTTGATATCTCATATCCATGACCCGTGAGATGTGGCCATCAGTCCACACACGTACTAGTCTCAATGCATTATTATTGTCCTAATTAACAATAATACTTGACTAGGGACATTTAAGAATAGTGTTCTGAATCTATCTAATAGGATCTCATAATCAAGTCATCTACTTGATGTCCTATGGTATTAACTTTACTATTCTAAGAACTTTATTATGTTTATTATAAATAACACAATAAATGAAATGCCTCAAGAATTAAATAAATAACATAATAAAATGTATGTAAGTACGGTCAAAATAAATTGGCCTCTAGGGCATACAACAACACCTTTGTTCTAGGAAGTCCTTCCAAGAAAACCTTTATTCCAGGAAGTCCTTTTGATCCTTGTATATCATCAAGTAGGAAGGGGTAGATCAACTTTTGTTCCTTGGCTTCCTTGCACTACCTTGGTATGAGTGGTCAATCTTTCTCCACAATAGTGAGGTTACTGTTTACCTTTTCATTATATTAGGTATGAGAACCCACAGCCTTGGCAATAGGAGCACCTTTGGCTCAAGCCATAGGGACATTCACTTTTCACATAACCTTGCTTTTCTTTGCATAATAAAGAGCAATAATGTTAGTCTTCAAACTTTTCATTTATACAGTCCATTGTATATAAAATTATTCAATCCTTTCATTTTTATGCCTCTCAATACCATGCTTGTCATCATTATTCATTAACATGCATTTATCAATATTCTCCACAACATCATTCATATATACCATTTATCAACATCAATCACATATATCATTCTTTCCATACAAAAGTACATACAATGATCCATATCATAAGTAATTCAATTCATTACATTCATACATCAAATATCATGCATTTATTTCATTTCAAAACTCAATAAAGGAACATTTAGTTTAAGTTTAACTCATAAGACAACAACCATACTCTTACTACACTCCCTTGACTAAACTTTAACTGTTAAAAGAGCTACTAGTATTCATAGGGTTCAAACCATCACAAAAATACTTCAATTTTCGCCTAAAAATACTATTTTTCATTAGTGCACCAAATGCACATTCTAACTGCAAAAATTTTGAAATTTTATAAGCTAATAGCCTCATCTCTTATCTTTTAAATGAAACAACCTCACTTCATTTGGCTAAGTGTGGCAAAAGTTATACCACATTATGCAGAAGCTAAAACAGGGCACTCATTGTTTTACCCAAAACTGACCTCACTTTAAAATGAAACTGGGAACGAATGAAGAGTGTAAAAATTCTAAATTTTTTTCTCTTATTGTACCGCCCCTTTTTGGGAGGGAACATATTGCCAATTAAATTTATGGAAAATAAAAGTATAAGTTAAGACCCGATTCATTTTGTAAGTATAAATTTACTTGGTTGAAATCGTGTGATTAAATTAGCGAGTATATTTTTGTTGTTATAAATAATAAAATATAGTGACCATTCATAATTGCAATAAAGAGTAAGGTAGAAATAAAACATACATCAGATCAACATATATGAACAATGATATATCATTATATTAAACATGTTTGGTTACCGCGCCTGAATATACAAAAAGCAAAATTATACATATCTGCTCCAAGAGATCAAGAATATACAACCCACCAAAATAATGACACATCAGGCCCCCAAAATAAACACCGATAGCCATCAGTAGCTATCGACAGTATCAGTCCCTAAGAGGAGAAGGAACCGTGTCAGGATCCTCCTTGGGTTCCTCCTCAGGGTCTTCCTCATCCGAGGAAACCTCCATCGAAGCCACTGAGTTATGGGCTGGGGCTCGAGCAGTGGAGACCAAAGAATCCTCCTGTGGGGTGTAATAATGATCACCCCACATGTCTTTAATGGGCAAGTAAAACTCCAAACGTAAATTGACGTTGCAAGTGAAAATGGGCGGATCATAACGCCCCCAAGCCAGCAAAATCGACACGTCCCCCTCGTAGATACAGCGATCGGAATTTAGGTTGATGTGCCAGCAGTCTGGCCCTCCGAGGAAGGTCAAACGCACATAACCTACAAATCCGCGTGGGCGTGTCGCCATGATCCAACAACAGGTGCTAGTCGCGGTCTGGCCAGAAGCCGGGGAATTCGAGAGCTTCACCCTCCTTGCCGACGTCTTCGATGAAACATATTTATAAATGGGCAGAAATAATAGAAACATAGGCAAGAGGTAAGACATCCTACCATCATTACCAATTATGGCAATAAGAAACAAAATGGCGTGAAGCACCCATATAGCATTTCAGCAGTAATAATAATAAGCATCAAATAGTAGTGATAAATAATTAAGCAATTCTAGGCAATTATACATCAGTAATATGACAGTTCCAATTATAATAAGGATTCAATGCCAGATAATATATGGACTCACTATGCACATGCGTACAATGTCAAAATCCTACTCCATGGAGTTAGACACAAACAGTCGGAGAGAAAGATTAGGAGACATGTCTGCAACTTGGCTGCTGCGGCCAAAGTGCTATAACTCATCAGTTTATCCACGTGCACTTCAAGGCATTATACAGACATTCTACACTAGATCACGATATAGAACAGTGTCTCGGTCCGGATCGTTGGTGCGTTTGCATTGGTCTGCCCCACGGACAAAAGAGCTACCAACTATCTATTGCGAGGTACCCGCACACCGACATCCCCAAGGTCAACAATATGACCTACACTAGTCTACTCGCACCCGCACTAAGGTGTGTTCAATCTCCTAGGCAACACGGCTTTAACAACAGTCCAACGGACTTTCACAATGCATGATGACTCAATGCATATATTATGTATATTCATCAATAATATACTTTCACAACATGCCACAATTTGACTAAGATAAAGATCTTCATGTCCTTGGTCCCACATTTGGACCCATATTGAATAGTATTAAGTTCTCTAATTATGCATTACGCTTTTAGTACATTATCGAATTATTAGGCACCTTTGATTCTTTCCATTTTATGAAATCCTACATTAATTTCTAATTGCCCAAATTAATTAAGTTTCACTTTGATTTAGTGATTCTTTGAGATTCTTTCCTAGATGGCTTCTTTTCATTATTGGGTTCCGACTTTTAAACTTAGTCATGCTCACTTAAAGAATTATTTTTAAGTCTTACCAAGTCTCACACATCCTTATTTGTTCTTAAAGTTCAAAGAGTGCTATTTGGTTACCTAATTAATTTCCTTCCATCACATAATCCACTTGCTTAATCACTTGATCAATTAGAGGTCATAGTTATACGAAGTCACATGATTAGGCCATTATTAGCCATAGAGGCCGTGAGCCTCTCCAAGTTTTAGGATTCTGAATTTTCACTCCATTAATTACATATTGTACACTTGATTAGCTATGTCTTCCACTTGTTATGATTTTTCATCAAGAACCCTAATTTTGGGCCCCAAAACCATGAGCCTCCTAGAGGGAATCTAGGTCATTTCCTTCCATTTTAAGTTTTCCAATCCATCCAAGTATATCAATATACATAACCAATCAATCAAATAACTTAAACAAATTAAAAACAATATGTAATCATACAAATCATCAAAACAAAGAGAGTAACCCTACTAGGGTTTCTCACAACCAATCACAAAACAAGGTTCCTTACTACCAATAGAGGTTGAGAAGGAGTATCTTCCTCTTACCAAAGGGAAGAAAACAAGCAATGGAACTCCCTTGAAGCTCCTTGCAATTTTTGGATTCACACCTCCAAGAACCCTAAAAATTACAACTTCATTAAATCAACAAGAAGACTTGAAAAAGAATGGATCAATGGTCATAAAGAAGATCTTGAACACAAAAATGAAGGGAAAAGGGTGAGGAACTAAGAACCTTACCCAAAAGCTTGAAGCTTGAAGCTTGAAGAAGAAAATGGTGAAGATGAAACCTTTCCATGAAATCCCCAACTAGAGATGTGTTTAGATGATGAAGGAGATTAAGAAATGGTATTTGGTTGAAAATTTTGTGATGGTTGAGGGCTTGAGAGTGTGGTGGCCGTGAGGTAGGGTGTAGAGAGAAGGAGGAGAAAGTTTGAGAAAGATGAAGATAGAGAGAGAAGTGAATAGAAAAGTGAGATAGCTTTCAGGGTTTTTGAAAATTAGAATAGATTAATTAATTAGGAGAAGCACAATTTTGGCTCCCAAATTTGGGGCTGCTGCCGTGTGGGAGTGTGAGGAGAGAGAGAGAGAGATGAGTAGCTTCCTTGAGAAGCTTGGGAGCTTTTCAATAAAGGAGATGTGATTAGACATAAAGAAGATTACCTTTAGATAAGATAATGTGATTTAATAGTTAAAATAATAGGGTAATTAGGATTTTACTACAAGTTATTACCCAATGGATAATTGTTACAGTGCACAAAGCCAGTATTAATTATCCAATAAATAATAGAGCGTATCATAAAATTTTAACTGACAGTACGTACAGAGATTTTATTTATCAGATAAAACCTCAAAAAATACAAACCTCATAAACTGTGTCCAGCCTTGGGTTTAGGAAGATCCCCTATCAACACATCCATAGTTCAAGGTTTATCAGCCTCAAGGAAAACATTTTGATTTCTCGGCTCCGCTCAATGCGCACGCAAGAATATACTATAATATTCGATCATTCCAGAAAAATCTAGAAAAATTCTCAAAAATCACAAATATTGAAAAATGACTATTCATCATAAAACAAAACAATTTTTTGGTGTTTCTCTGACTCTGCTCAGTGTGTACGTAAAATGAAAAATATATTAAAATATTCGACGTTTTCAGAAAATTCCAAAAAAATTCCCAAAAATCTTAAATATTATAAAATGATTATCTATGTTGAAATAAATAATTTTTGGGGTGTTACAACTCTCTCCTTCTAAAAATAAATTTCGTCCTCAAAATTTTCATACCTTAGAATAGTTATTAGTGTTGCTCCTTCATCTTATCGTCCAGCTCCCATGTTGCATCTCTAGTCGTTTCGTTCTAGATCACCTTTACCAATGAGATCTTTTTGCCTCTTAGTTGCCTTATCCTTCTATCCTCAATTCTTACAGGAGGTGCCTCATAGGTTAAGTTCTCTTTTAATTGTACTGTGTCTGGTGCTATGACATGACTTGGGTCAAGAATGTATTTTCACAATTGTGACACATGGAAGACATTGTAAATGTTTGAGAGGAAATGGGGTAAGGCTATTTGATAGGCTACTGGACTTACTCGATGAATAATCTAGTATGGTCCAAGAAATTTTGGAGTAAGTTTTCTAGATTTCAAGGCCTGGCCCACCCTAGTCGTAGGTGTGACTTTCAAAAATGCATGCTCGCCTTCCTCAAGCTCAAGAGGCTTTCTTCTTTTATCTGCATAACTCTTTTGTTGGCTTTGAGCCATCCTTATCTTCTCCTGAATCATCTTAACTTTTTCAGTCGTCTGCTGTATAACATCTGGTTCAAGGGTGAGGCACTCGCCATCTTGGTACCAACATAAAGGTGTCCGACACCGCCATCTATACAAAGCCTCATAGGGTGCTATCCTTATGCTTGAATGATAACTGTTGCTGTAGGTGAATTCTATTAATGGTAGAACGTCATCCCAACTTCCAGTCTGTTCTATGGTGCAAGCTCTAAGCAAATCTTCCAATGATTGGAATGTCCTCTCCAATTGGCCATCGGTTTGTGGGTGATAAGCAAAACTTAGACGTAATTTTATCCCTAATGATTCTTGTAGACTCTGCCAAAACTTTGAAGTGAATCTTGGATCCCTATTCGAAACAATACTTGTAGGCACACCGTGCAGTCTAACAATTTCTCCAATATATAGCTGGGTCAGTTGCTCCAGGTTGTACCTTATGTTGATCAAGAGGAAATGCGCTGATTTCGTGAGTCGGTCCACAATTACCCAAATCGAGTCATGTCCTTTACTTGTCCTTGGCAAACCCACCACAAAATCCATTACAATGCTATCCTACTTCCATTCAGGAATAGACAATAGTTGCAGCAATCCTGTGGGTCTTTCATGTTCCACTTTAGCTTTCTGACAAACCAGGCAAGAAGACACACATCTGGTAACATCGCTCTTCATTCCATGCCACCAAAGTAACTTCTTCAAGTCTTAATACATTTTTGTTATGCCCGGATGCATATTCAACTTGCTTGTGTGAGCATGGTCGAGAATATACTCTCTAAGCTCTTGGTCACGGGGAATAAAGACTCTACCTCAGAATCTCAGAATTTCGTCTGTTCCTTCTTCGAATGTTGTTTCGATGCCTTGCTTCATTAGCTCTCTCTTTTCTTACAAGAACTTGTTGACCTTCTGCTTTTCTCGGATGTGTTCTATCAATTCACTCAAGATAGTAACCATATTCATGTGAATTTTTCCTGATTCTAATTCCACAAAAGACCATACATCCCTGATATGCTCTATCAGATCTTTTTCTTTAATCATCACGATTGATATACCAATCATCTTCTTACTCAAGGCATCTACCATGACATTTGCCTTACCGGGGTGATACAGAAGTTGGAAATCATAGTCTTTCAGGAACTCCAACCACCTTCATTGCCTCATGTTCAACTCCTTCTGATTATACAAATATTTCAAGCTTTTGTGATCACTAAAGATGTTGAACGTCGCTCCATAGAGGAAATGTCTCCATATCTTTAAAGTGAAAACCACAGTCGCTAATTCCAAGTCATGCGTCGAGTAGTTCTTCTCATGCACTCACAATTGCCCTGAAGCATAAGCCACCACTCTTCCATGTTGCATAAGCACAGATCCTAGTCCTTGGTATGAAGCGTCACAATACACCTCGAAGGGCTCATTCGGATCAAGTAGCACTAGCACCGGCGAGGTAGTTAGCCATCTCTTCAACTCTTGGAAACTCTGTTCACAGCTATCGGTCCACTCAAAAGCCTGATTCTTCCTCGTGAGTTGAGTAAGAGGTCCCACGATTTTGGAAAATCCCTCAATTAACCTCCAGTAATATGCGCCCAAATCCCATGAAGCTACGAATCTCCATCACTGACTTAGGCCTTTCCCATTGTAGCACTGCCTCCACTTTTGATGGATCCACCGCAATCTCTTCCTTCGAGATTACATGACCTAAAAACTTAACTTCTTCCAGCCAAAATTAACATTTTGACAGTTTAGCATATAGTTCTTTGTCCTTCAAAATCTAGAGAACTATACTGAGGTGTTCAGCATGATCCTCCTGATTTTGAGAGTTAATGCAGATTAAAAGTTGCAAACCCAAGTGCAGGTTATCTCAAGTAATAAATTCTCAGTGAGTCCGAGGTCAAATCACAGAGACTTGATGAAGAAAAATTAATTAAGGTAAAGTAAATATTTTATCACAACAAATAAAAAAAGATTTACTTGGGTTAGGAGATCCACTCTTAGTAAATAAAATAAGAACAAGATTAATTCTTTTTATAACTCAATTAGAATCCACACATAACGGAGGTTCCAATCAGAAAATACATCGTTCAAAGTTCATAAAAAATTATATACGTAATTATATTATGCCTTCTTTAATCATCTATTAACACCACCACTCATAAATGGGATCAAGCATTCATTGTGCCAAAATCTTGTCTACAACAAATCAAGATCTCCACTTTACAAGGAGAGTTTCTAACACCAACACTTGTAAATGGGTTCAAGCATTCATTGTGTCAATCTCTTGTCTACAACAAATCAAGAACTCGATTTTACAAGGAGGGTTTCAAAATTGATTGAAAACAAAATACAACACGTATAATGACCACTTGAAAATATATCATTCAAGCACAAGAAAGAAATGAATCTAACCTTATTTCATTACCAAGAGCTTCATCCTTTCACCCGAGTAAAATGAAACTTAGTTACTCATAGACAAGAAGAAAGAAAGAGAGAAGAAGTAGAAGGACATAACTTCAATTTAGAATAAAGGAAAACTACAACAACATAATAGCATGATCTTGGCCTCTAGGAACAAGACTCCTAAATGAGTAGCCAATGGTACCATTTATAGAAGATTAGGGATACAAAATGACAAGGGAACTAATTCATGAGTGTGTAACACCCTCCTTAGGGCATCACATTTCTGACTCCTGACTCATAATCTGAAAAGAAGTTCGCACAAAGTTTGAGTTATAAAAGATGGGTTTCAAAATTTCTTCTTTACTAACACGTAAATTTACTAAAAATATTAGGTAATATTGAAAATCATATTTCAACTATTCATTATGCAATATTAACACCAATTAATATCACAATTTAAAAAGAAATATAAAATTAACAAACTTATTTTTTTTTTACAGTAGCAAACCCCATGACGGGTCCTACTTAATAGCACGGTACAACATTAACGAGAAACTTTAACATACTTATTCCTTTTTCTGTCCATCTTGATGCATCAGAACTTTACTCCTTATCTACCCGGCACATCTTCGAACTTGAGACAACCACTTTTCAATGTTTCCATCAATCTCCGAGTATCTACCACTCGTTATGTCTAAGACAACTCATTCCTTCTACTGTATAATTTTAACAATACAGACAAAGCAAAACAATATAACAAGGAGGTGAGTCACCTACACCAATACCAACATGGCAGCACGGAGATAACACAAATAGTAATATCATACAGATAGATCATACCGCAATTATGATCATGCCATCAACATTAATCAACTATCATCATCCAATCATTTATCAATTCAATTATCATCCAAGTATTCAAAACAATTGTCATAACCAATAACCAATATTCCTCAATTAATATATCACACAGATATAAATGCTCACATTTATGCATATGCACAAAGACTCATTTTATCAAAAACAACTCCATGGAGGTTTTCACAATTTCCAGAAGAATGCTCTGGTTAATTGTCAGGCTTAGCCCAAAGACAATCTCCCAGTCGTTGAAAAGAATCGTGTTCTTGTCGGGTATCGTCAATGCGTTGCAACGGACTGCATCGCCAAGTGGCACAGGGTACTCGCCTTAAGCGTCCCTTTGGTCGACCGCCGTGCCTCGATGCCCCCAAGATCCATAATAGACCTCACTATCAATTCTCATTCCCTCTTCAACCACAAGGGCCATAATAGTTATTAGCTATATTTTATACAATGCACGAATATATCAGTGCAAGTCCAACCCTAAAGGGCCAAATCTTTTCAATTTCATTTGTTCAATGTAATCATATGCTTCAACGCATATTTTATACAATGCACGAATATATCAGTGCAAGTCCAACCCCAAAGGGCCAAATCTTTTCAATTTCATTTGTTCAATGTAATCATATGCTTTAATGCATCTTTTTTTTCAATGCACGTATAATGCACCAAATCCAATCACAGACATATCTTTCCAATGCATGTATAATGCACCAAATGCCAATCATAGGCAAAACATGTCATTTTCTCACACAGCATCCATATTCTGGTTCTACAGTATTTATAGTGTATTTTCAACAGGAAAATCATATTATCACATTTTCATAGTTATAAAACTCTTTCGTCGTGTTTTCACTAAATTGCGCAATATTTCTATTTCGTTTTCACAATTCCAAAACATTTCTGTTACGTTTTCACAATACTGTAACTCTTCTATTGCACCTTTAAATCATGTATTAAAATTTTTTTAACATTTTTCTCAATCGCATAAAAAATACGTTTCTCAAATTGCATAATGATTTTTCATCGTTTTCAAAATCGCGTAACTTAAAAATCATTCTTTTAAGTTGCGTAAATCATTTTCCATCATTCTCAAAATATTTAAAACACTTTCCAAATCACATAAGATTTTCTGTCATTTTCACAATTACGTAAAAATATTCTATCATTATTTAATCACGTAGTGATTTTTCAATAATATTTTTAATAGAGTAAAATCTTTAAACGCTTTCCAAATCACGTAGATATATTTTAACATTTTTCAAATTGCGTAGAAATATTTTACTGTATTTCAAATCATTTTTAAGATACATAAAATATTTTTCAACATTTTACAATTACGTAAAATATTCCTCAATATTCCAAACATTATTTTGGACTTAAATAAATCAATCTTAATTCAAGAAATCCTTTTCCAAAATATAATTCACAAAATCACTTTTCCATTGATATAAATTAACATTTCAAAACTTAGCATTTTCTAACGTACTTCAAAACTCAAAAATAAGTTATACGTTAGTAAATTTTCATAATACCATTATATTCTCCATTTTTCCCAAATCATTTCCAAATCAACCTTCCTCAAAATAATATAACTTTCTACTTCATTTAATATATCTTCTTATTCAAGAAAATCCTTTTTCATAGTATATTTCACAAATTCACAATTCTATTGAATTAAATCAATGTTTCTAACTTTCAAAATTACTAATGCTTTCCAAAATCCAACGGGATTTTAATAAATTCTTTTTAAAACAAATTGAGGCTCACTTCCAAACTCTATTTTCCATTTACATAAAAATTCATTTCTCAAGTGCTAAAATACTCTGATTCCCTTTTCAATTTCCTTGTATTAAATTAATTATATTTTCACTTGGAGAATCACTTTGTTTCATCAAAATCAATGCATTACAAGCCTTCGAAAACGTGGACATGACTATTGAAACCATCAAATATTTTTCCTTCTAAATTGATATGGTTTTACACAAACAAAACCATTAAAAATTTTATTTTCAAAATCGCAAGACTTATGGTTATAAAACCAAACCCATTTGTTCAAATTCATTTTTATTTTCTTTGCAAATCTTTTTTTTACTTTCTTTGCAAATCCTTAAAATCATTATTGTTATTTTCATTTAAATCTCATGTTTTGTAAAACACTTAGAAACTTTTTACACAAAATAAATCAATAAAAATTCCTCAAAAACCATGTTCTTGTACTCTTTGAAAAATAAACTCTTTGTTTATTTTCCTTGTTTTTCTAAACATCCATTTTCATCATTCATGAAAATATTCATTTATGAACACCTATCTTGAGGTGTCTTAACCGATATTCACCATGTTTCTAGGGACCAAAAACTAATTCCCTTGTTCTTGAAATTTTTTTAATATGAACCCAAATCAAGGGCATCAACACTGTAGTCCTTCCTTGGCCATTGGGACCAAAAATTAATTTTCTTTCCATCACCAAATCATGGCATACACATCATATATATATATCAAAAGCATGCCATATTATCATCATGCATAGTATAAGCATACCATCAAAATCATAAACTCATGCAAAGTATATATTAAGCATAGGCAATTAATCAAAGCTCATAAACACATATAAATTATTACATGACCGTGGATATGAATCCTCACATGGATTCACCATCCATCAAATATAAGACCATCTCTCACCACCATGCTTGGTTGGTGAGATGGATCTCCCTCTTACCTCTTGAAGATCCTCAAAAACTTCTTGATTTGCTTCTTTTTCCAAGTCCTTCACCACCAAAGGCTTCTCAAATACAAAACAAAATACATAGAAATTAGTATATTAAGTTTGATTAAGAGGAACCATGGATCAAACATGGTTTAGAACATGAAAAAGAAGAGAAGAAATGAAGTCTTCTTATACTTTACCTCAAAAACCCAATAACTTTGATCTTGAAGAAAGTCCATGAAGATGAATAATTTAGAGAAAATCTCCAACATGAAAGTTGCTTAGAATATCATGTAGATTCAAGATCTATGGTTGGATTAAATTAAACAAACTTGAAGGGTGGTCTTAGGGTGGTTGACCGAATTCCTCACAAGAAGGAAAACATAAAATTTGTTTGATTTTTAACTTGAAGGACAAGGTTGTAGATGATAGAATTTTGAGAAGTTCCTAACAATTCTAAAACAATTAGTAAAATCACAAACAAAGCTTTATAATAACAAACCATGGAACAAACATGGCTTAGAAAATCATAAACATGAATTTAAACCATAGAAATCAAAGTTTACCTCCAAGGAAGTAAGCTAAAAGTGGGATTTTGAAGCACTTAGAGTGGGATTTTAGGAAAACTTTCTAAATGAAAAGTGTTTAGAATGGTGTTTAGCTTTCGGAAATGATGAGAGTGAAAATTATAGGTGAGTGAGGGTGCTCAAGGGTGCTAGGGCAGAACCATATAGTGTGAAAATGGAAGGAAAATATGCTTTGGTGTTCTTGAAATTTAGAGAGAAAATGGCTAAGTCTTTAGGTGAGAGAAAAGCAAATATTGAGAGTAATATTGAGTGGTGCAGCCGTGAGGTGAATTGTGTAGGAAATAATAGAAGATATACTGGAAATAAAAGATCATAATTGTGTTCACACTTGAAGCACATGGCTTGGTCACCTTTTGACCACCTAATGTTCATGCAAGATTATTCAAGAACCTTGGAGAAGCTCTCCAAGCTGCATAACTGTGTGACTCTTCATGGAATTAGGGACCTAATTGTTTTCAATTAAAGGTTAATTGTATGCTAATTAAATAGCTAACTAATTAAGTTTAGTTTCCTAACCAAATCTTAATTAATTATTCAATTACATAACTAATTAATTAGACGTATAATTGTATATATTATATCCTCTAATTAAAATTAAGATATCTAATTAAGAATTAAATTATAACAATTTAATATTTAATTTAGTTTACTTAGCTTGTTAATTAGGCCATTAGATTAACCAAATTAGGATTAATTAGTGACTAATCAAATTAAAGCTACTATTGTTGACTTCATCTTTTTCTTTGGCCTAAAAAGGCTACTCAAAATTGTCTCCTCCTTCCTATGCATTCTCCAAAACCGTCCCCCCTCTTCCTAATGCATTCATGAAGTTGTCATCATTATTAGTCACCATCTAGAGCATTTCTAGCCATTGATTAATTCAATGGTTAGGATTTAGGTAGACTTTTGATTTAGAAGACTTAATTTAGGTCATTGGATCTTTCTCCTTTAAATTCTAGCCATTAGATGTGTCTCCAAAATAAAGGGTCAAGATTACTCATTCTTACTTTTAATCCAAGGGTCATAATTAGTCTTTGCTACTTTTTAAAACCAAATCTCCACCCTTGATTAATCCTTCATCCAATGGTCATGAATGGTCTTTTTCACTTTTTAAGACTAAATCTCCACCCTTGATCACTTCTAAATCCAATGGTAAATAGTCATAGCCATTATATAAAACTAAATCTCTACCCTTGATTTAATCTCCATCTAATGGTTATAAATGATCTTATTCATTTTTAAGATCAAATCTCCTCCGTTGATTAAATCAAGATCAAGTCTCCATCGTTAAGTAAATCAATGGTGGATATCCAAACCACCAATGTTGACTTAAGCAATATAATTTCTATTTTTATCTACTAAAAACCTCACGAAAGAATATATTTACTGTATTTTTATCGCCCGATAATTAAATACAGTGCCAAACACAATACAAGAAAATTTCTAAAATTGTTTCCTGATTCAGGTTTAGTAAGATCTCCTGTCTCCGTCTAAACAGTACAAATTTTTCTATGTGTAGAAAATTTTTCACTTTGCGAGAGCCACCTGGGCCCACGTAAGGTCACCTGGGCCCACCTAGGACCACCTAGGCCCACCTAGGACCACCTGGGTCCACATACAGTAAAAAATTCATAATCATCCACAAAAATCACAAATATTAAAAAATGTATGAAAATCAAGTCAGATTGTTAAAAATAATTAACAGTCAAGAGAAATAAATACAGAAAGATTTTTCCCAGCCCAAAAATTATTATTTTCCTGACATGGAGTAAATCAATCAAAACGATCAAATACACTGACAGAATAAACAAAATAATTTTACAGCATCCAAAAATTACTAAACAGTAAAATTCTGTTAACTGTTAAAATTACTGTTTAAGAGATACGAAATTTAGGGTGTTACAATACTCCCCCTCTTTATAGAAATTTCGTCCTCAAAATTTCATGACCATGATTTCACACCCTCAGAATAAATAATGACATTATTCCTCATTTATCTTATTTTTCAATTCCTATGATGCTTCCTCTCTTACATCTTACTATACTATTCTAACCAACAAAATCTCTTTGCTGATGTTCAACTTTTCCTGATCAAACAGATATCTCAGACTCCTATAATTACTGAAGATGTTGAATGTTACTCCAGAAAGAAAGAATTTTCATATCTCTGATACCAACATAACGACAATCAATCTTAATTCATGCCTAGAATAGTTTTTTTCTCAGATAACTTCCAACTAATGTAATGTATTACTTAAAATTTCCTTATCCTCGTATCACGACATATTCTAGATTTTTGCTTTTAACAGGAATGTCTCACTAACCGAGTTTTCCTTTCCACAGCACTATACTAAATACTATGACATGGAGTTATATAAGAATATCGTTTCTTGTTCGCTCAATTGCAGGAGATGAAAGAAAACATCATGGAAGATAACAAAACGAATCGAACCTGTTATCGAACATATTCAGCAAAGAATTGGATGTAACCTGATTTTCAAAAATGAATTTTCTCTGGATTACTCACACTCTGTTAAAATAATCTCATTGGATATGGTTGGAAAATAGCTAATCCATTTCCAAAGATCACGTCTGTTTATGAAACAGATCAAACTAACACAAAAATTTTGAACAACAGATCAAACTAACACAAAGTTTTGATCTATAACAACAATTTGAATAACTTGAATAACTCGATTAGCTAAGAATAGAAACAGAAGTAAACAAATTAGAGGATAACAAATAACTCTAACATATAATTGATCTACTCAATCATATGTCATAAAGAATAGGTTATTCACAGAAATATTCAGTATGGTTTATAGGATTAGCTCCAATGACGCAATCTCCATTGTTTAAATCTTCCGCTCAGAACACTCCCATTCCATTCAGAGTAACAACTTCCTTTACTATCTAAAATTTTACTAATAGAAAACTCTATTTTTAAAGAGTATAATCTCTGCGAAAATGTGTCCAACTTTTTCACAATTTGTTTCCTTGACGTACATTCCTTCATTTAAGTACTTTCTTTCACATTCTTTATTGTTTTTGGTTTCCTCAATGGTTGTAAATACATCTTCCGTCGAAATCAATTACTTTCTCAATATCCTAAAAAAAAATATCAGGTTCCAAAATTACGAAATCTTATATTCCAAGACTGATTCTCTTCCATCAGATTCTAAACTTCAACTTCCAGTGTCCACTGAACAGCAGTCCTTTGTTCGTGCAGTTGTCTTTCCACATTGCTCCCGTTGCTCCCGTAGTTGCAACTGCATTACTAGTAACATGTTTCACTTCCACACAAGTATAACTATCCTGAGCCATTCCTTTTTTTTAAGGCGTGCGGATCGAAATACAATGGACCTAATATCCATTATAAATAACATTATTTCCTTTCAAAAAAACAAACACAGAGAACACAACACAAGCAAAATAGACCTAACCACAAACCCCAAAAGACTCAAACCGTGCTCTGATACCAACTAATGTAACACCCTCCTTAGGGCATCACATTTCTGACTCCTGACTCATAATCTGAAAAGAAGTTCGCACAAAGTTTAAGTTATAAAAGATGGGTTTCAAAATTTCTTCTTTACTAACACGTAAATTTACTGAAAATATTAGGTAATATTGAAAATCATATTTCAACTATTCATTATGCAATATTAACACCAATTAATATCACAATTTAAAGAGAAATATAAAATTAACAAACTTATTTTTTTTTTGACAGTAGCAAACCCCATGACGGGTCCTACTTAATAGCACGGTACAACATTAACGAGAAACTTTAACATACTTATTCCTTTTTCTGTCCATCTTGATGCATCAGAACTTTACTCCTTATCTACTCGGCACATCTTCGAACTTGAGACAGCCACTTTTCAATGTTTCCATCAATCTTTGAGTATCTACCACTCGTTATGTCTAAGACAACTCATTCCTTCTACTGTATAATTTTAACAATACAGACAAAGCAAAACAATATAACAAGGAGGTGAGATCACCTACACCAATACCAACATGGCAGCACAGAGATAACACAAACAGTAATATCATACAGATAGATCATACCGCAATTATGATCATGCCATCAACATTAATCAACTATCATCATCCAATCATTTATCAATTCAATTATCATCCAAGTATTCAAAACAATTGTCATAACCAATAACCAATATTCCTCAATTAATATATCACACAGATATAAATGCTCACATTTATGCATATGCACAAAGACTCATTTTATCAAAAACAACTCCATGGAGGTTTTCACAATTTCCAGAAGAATGCTCTGGTTAATTGTCAGCCTTAGCCCAAAGACAATCTCCCAGTCGTTGAAAAGAATCGTGTTCTTGTCGGGTATCGTTAATGCGTTGTAACGGATTTGCATCGCCAAGTGGCACGGGGTACTCGCTTAAGCCCACCGGTCGCCGCCGCGCCTCAACGCCCCCAAGATCCATCATAGACCTCACTATCAATTCTCATTCCCTCTTCAACCACAAGGACCATAATAGCTATTAGCTATATTTTATACAATGCACGAATATATCAGTGCAAGTCCAACCCCAAAGGGCCAAATCTTTTCAATTTCATTTGTTCAATGTAATCATATGCTTCAATGCATCTTTTTTTTCAATGCACGTATAATGCACCAAATCCAATCACAGACATATCTTTCCAATGCATGTATAATGCACCAAATGCCAATCATAGGCAAAACATGTCATTTTCTCACACAAACATCCATATCTTGGTTCTACAAGGTATTTATCTTTGTATTTTCAACAGGAAAATCATATTATCACATTTTCATAGTTATAAAACTCTTTCATCGTGTTTTCACAAAATTGCGCAACATTTCCATTTCATTTTCACAATTCCAAAACGTTTCTGTTACGTTTTCACAATACTGCAACTTTTTTATTGCACCTTTAAATCATGTATTAATTTTTTTTTAACATTTTTCTCAATCACATAAAAATATACGTTTCTCAAATCGCATAATGATTTTTCATCATTTTCAAAATCGCGTAACTTAAAAATCATTCTTTTAAGTTGCGTAAATCATTTTCCATCATTCTCAAAATATTTAAAACACTTTCCAAATCACATAAGATTTTCTGTCATTTTCACAATTACGTAAAAATATTCTATCATTATTTAATCACGTAGTGATTTTTTAATAATATTTTCAATAGTGTAAAATATTTAAACGCTTTCCAAATCGCGTAGAAATATTTTAACATTTTTCAAATTGCATAGAAATATTTCATTGTATTTCAAATCATTTTTAAGATACGTAAAATATTTTTTAACATTTTACAATTACGTAAAATATTCCTCAATATTCCAAACATTATTTTGGACTTAAATAAATCAATCTTAATTCAAGAAATCCTTTTCCAAAATATAATTCACAAAATCACTTTTCTATTGATATAAATCAACGTTTCAAAACTTAGCATTTTCTAACATACTTCAAAACTCAAAAATAAGTTATACGTTAGTAAATTTTTAAAATACCATTATATTCTCCATTTTTCCCAAATCATTTCCAAATCAACCTTCCTCAAAATAATATAACTTTCTACTTCATTTAATATATCTTCTTATTCAAGAAAATCTTTTTTCATAGTATATTTCACAAATTCACAATTCTATTGAATCAAATCAATGTTTCTAACTTTAAAAATTACTAATGCTTTCCAAAATCCAACGGGATTTTAATAATTTCTTTTTAAAACAAATTTTGGCTCACTTCCAAACTCTGTTTTCCATTTACATAAAAATTCATTTCTCAAGTGCTAAAATACTCTGATTCCCTTTTCAATTTTCTTGTATTAAATTAATTATATTTCCACTTGGAGAATCACTTTGTTTCATTAAAATCAATGCATTACAAGCCTTCGAAAACGTGGACATGACTATTGAAACCATCAAATATTTTTCCTTCTAAATTGATATGATTTTACACAAACAAAACCATTAAAAATTTTGTTTTCAAAACCGCAAGACTTATGGTTATAAAACCAAACTCATTTGTTCAAATTCATTTTTATTTTTTTTGCAAATCCTTAAAATCATCATTGCTATTTTCATTTAAATCTCATGTTTTGTAAAACACTTAGAAACTTTTTACACAAAATAAATCAATAAAAATTCCTCAAAAACCATGTTCTTGTACTCTTTGAAAAATAAACTCTTTGTTTATTTTCCTTGTTTTTCTAAACATCTATTTTCATCATTCATGAAAATATTCATTTATGAACACCTATCTTGAGGTGTCTTAACCGATATTCACCATGTTTCTAGGGACCAAAAATTAATTCCCTTGTTCTTGAAATTTTTTTAATATGAATCCAAATCAAGGGCATCAACACCGTAGTCCTTCCTTGGCCATTGGGACCAAAAATTAATTTTCTTTCCATCACCAAATCATGGCATACACATCATATATATATATCAAAAGCATGCCATATTATCATCATGCATAGTATAAGCATACCATCAAAATCATAAACTCATGCAAAGTATATATTAAGCATAGGCAATTAATCAAAGCTCATAAACACATATAAATTATTACATGACCATGGATATGAATCCTCACATGGATTCACCATCCATCAATTATAAGACCATCTCTCACCACCATGCTTGGTTGGTGAGATGGATCTCCCTCTTACCTCTTGAAGATCCTCAAAAACTTAGTCCTTCACCACCAAAGGCTTCTCAAATACAAAACAAAATACATAGAAATTAGTATATTAAGTTTGATTAAGAGGAACCATGGATCAAACATGATTTAGAACATGAAAAAGAAGAGAAGAAATGAAGTCTTCTTATACTTTACCTCAAAAACCCAATAATTTTGATCTTGAAGAAAGTCCATGAAGATGAATGATTTAGAGAAAATCTCCAACATGAAAGTTGCTTAGAATATCATGTAGATTCAAGATCTATGGTTGGATTAAATTAAACAAACTTGAAGGGTGGTCTTAGGGTGGTTGACCGAATTCCTCACAAGAAGGAAAACATAAGCTTTTTGATTTTTAACTTGAAGGACAAGGTTGTAGATGATATAATTTTGAGAAGTTCCTAACAATTCTAAAACAATTAGTAAAATCACAAACAAAGCTTAATAATAACAGACCATGGAACAAACATGGCTTAGAAAATCATAAACATGAATTTAAACCATAGAAGTCAAAGTTTACCTCCAAGAAAGTAAGCTAAAAGTGGGATTTTGAAGCACTTAGAGTGGGATTTTGGGAAAACTTTCTAAATGAAAAGTGTTTAGAATGGTGTTTAGCTTTAGAAAATGATGAGAGTGAAAATTATAGGTGAGTGAGGGTGCTCAAGGGTGCTAGGGCAGAACCATATGGTGTGAAAATGGAAGGAAAATATGCTTTGGTGTTCTTGAAATTTAGAGAGAAAATGGCTAAGTCTTTAGGTGAGAGAAAAGCAAATATTGAGAGTAATATTGAGTGGTGCAGCCGTGAAGTGAATTGTGTAGGAAATAATAGGAGATATACTTGAAATAAAAGATCATAATTGTGTTCACACTTGAAGCACATGGCTTGGTCACCTTTTGACCACCTAATGTTCATGCAAGATTATTCAAGAACCTTGGAGAAGCTCTCCAAGCTGCATAACCGTGTGACTCTTCATGGAATTAGGGACTTAATTGTTTTCAATTAAAGGTTAATTGTATGCTAATTAAATAGCTAACTAATTAAGTTTAGTTTCCTAACCAAATCTTAATTAATTATTCAATTACATAACTAATTAATTAGACATATAATTGTATATATTATATCCTCTAATTAAAATTAAGATATCTAATTAAGAATTAAATTATAACAATTTAACATTTAATTTAGTTTACTTAGCTTGTTAATTAGGCCATTAGATTAACCAAATTAGGATTAATTAGTGATTAATCAAATTAAAGCTACTATTGTTAACTTCATCTTTTTCTTTGGCCTAAAAAGGCGACTCAAAATTGTCTCCTCCTTCCTATGCATTCTTCAAAACCGTCCCCCCTCTTCCTAATGCATTCATGAAGTTGTCATCATTATTAGTCACCATCTAGAGCATTTCTAGTCATGGATTAATTCAATGGTTAGGATTTAGGTAAACTTTTGATTTAGAAGACTTAATCTAGGCCATTGGATCTTTCTCCTTTAAATTCTAGCCATTAGATGTGTCTCCAAAATAAAGGGTCAAGATTACTCATTCTTACTTTTAATCCAAGGGTCATAATTAGTCTTTGCTACTTTTTAAAACCAAATCTCCACCCTTGATTAATCCTTCATCCATTAGTCATGAATGGTCTTTTTCACTTTTTAAGACTAAATCTCCACCCTTGATCACTTCTAAATCCAATGGTAAATAGTCATAGCCATTATATAAAACTAAATCTCTACCCTTGATTTAATCTCCATCTAATGGTTATAAATGATCTTATTCATTTTTAAGATCAAATCTCCTCCGTTGATTAAATCAAGATCAAGTCTCTATCGTTAAATAAATCAATGGTGGATATCCAAACCACCAATGTTGACTTAAGCAATATAATTTTTATTTTTATCTACTAAAAACCTCACGAAAGAATATATTTACTGTATTTTTATTGCCCGATAATTAAATACAGTACTAAACATAATACAAGAAAATTTCTAAAACTATTTCCGGATTCAGGTTTAGTAAGATCCCCTGTCTCCGTCTAAACAGTACAAATTTTTCTATGCGTAGAAAATTTTTCACTTTGCGAGACCCACTTGGGCCAACGTAAGGTCACCTGGCCCCACTTAGGACCACTTGGGCCCACATACAGTAAAAAATTCATAATCATCCACAAAAATCACAAATATTAAAAAACGTATGAAAATCAAGTCAGATTGTTAAAAATAATTAACAGTCAAGAGAAATAAATACAGAAAGATTTTTCCCGGCCCAAAAATTATTATTTTCCTGACACGGAGTAAATCACTCAAAACGATCAAATACGCTGATAGAAAAATAAAATAATTTTACAGCATCCAGAAATTACTAAACAGTAAAATTCTGTTAACTGTCAAAATTATTGTTTAAGAGATATGAAATTTGGGGTGTTACAGAGTGGGTGGATGAGTGGAAAATAAGTGAAAAATGCCAAATGACTTTTGATGGGTGAAAAATTATGGAGATTCTTTGTCTCCCAAAATCATTAAGCTCTAAAGTCATTGAATTCGTCATTTTTGAGAAATTTGGTCTTCATGAAAGTTGTAGGCCTAGATCTTAGCTTTCAAATTCCATTGTTTGGGTCAAAAACCATTTCTACAACACAAGATATGCTCTGATTACTGCATACTGCGCAGGCCCAATGATAGCTCCTCTATTCTGACTACCAAGCCCAATATGACCCATTATACCTCAGATTCTGGAAAAGTGTTCAACATGAAAGTTGTAGATTTGGGTCTTAACTATCAACCATGAAAATATCAGCCCATTTGACATCCTATATCCCGAGCTATGTCATGAATAGTATACATAGGTCAAGCTGTCAGGATCAGCACCCTAGTTCTTACTTCATTTCTAATTTGAGTTATCCAAACGTGTGATTTGGCCTTTGAGGTCTCATAAGAGTTATAGAGAATTGTCTTAGATTTCCTACAAGACCATAATCACATCAACCAGATATTTGACACTCAAGTTATAGTCAGTTTACTGAACACTGCCAAAAAGATAAATTAAGGCTAATTCATGCAATAATTCTTTCAATGATCCAATAAAGTCCAATATCATAAAATGTGTCAAAACTAACTAAAGTAAGCTTAATTGAGCCTTAAGAAACCTAGTGAGAGGTTTATAAAATGTATGAAATACAGTGTTATCAAATTTTCCTACACTTAACTTTTCCACTCTTGGGCAAACCACAAGAAACAAAAACTAGGGAACAAAGAAAAACGACACAGACTCAATAACTAAAAACTCTAAAGGATTAAATGAATCAAGAAAAGCAACTAGACAATCAAGGGATCAAAACAGTCATGAGGTAACATTTCTCAGCATCTCAAACCAACAAGCAAAGAAAATTCAGTTGAAAAGAATGAATCAAGAATGATAGATCCTCACAGAATTCACTCTCAATCTCTCAAGTGTTTAAAAGGTAAGTATTTTACTCTATTCAACTCATGAATAATAGCATTACCATTGTTAGTGTATGCCATAGAGGCTAATATATTTGTCTGTATTTATATACATTCTATTATGCTTATTTTAATATATGAGGCAATTCATTTATTGTGTTCTTTTATAATAAACATAATAAAGTCCTTAGAATAGTAAGTTTGATGCCATAGGACATCAAGTGGATGACTTGATCGTGAGATCCTTTTGGTTATAACACTATTCTTAAATGTCCCTAGTCAAGTATTATTGTTAATTAGGACAACAATAATGCATTGAGACTAGTATGTGCATAGACTGATGACCACATCTCACGGGTCATGGACATGAGATATCAAGTCTTCATATTGGTATATATTAGAGTAATGATGTACTGGACTGACCCGCCATGAGAACGCTACATGGATCATTACGTGAGTGTCATAAGCGATTCTCATAGCGACAATGGTGTCTGTGGTCCTTTGACCTAAAATCACTATGATTCTTATATGAGGAGTTGTGTGTTTTATTGCCATCAAACGCCATCTATAACAAGGTGATTATAAAATTGGTTATTGGACATACTGCGAATCATGCAGAGAGATGTGAGTGACCTAGATGGGATTTGTCACTCCTACACAACAGGAGCGATATCCTCGGGCCCCCTGATTGAGTGAGACTACGAAATGCATGGCTATGCTCAAATGAGTCAATATGAGATAATGATTTCATTTGTTGTTACAAAGTCTACTCGAGTATCAGGAAACGAATGATTGGACTATACAAGGGTGATGCATTCCATGCCTTGTGTTTAATCTAGATATCTTGACGAAGGGACTAAACAACACGGAAACATTGGTCACGGAAAGGTTATGTCAAATCACTGACATTCTTATTACTTGGGTAACAGCGATGTGTTGCTAGATACCACTCACTGCTTGTAATATTAAAATGAGATTTTAATATTACTGCTAACATAATGAAAACCTGCAGGGTCACACACATAGAGCAGACTAAACCATTTCTACAACTCAAGATATGGTCTGATTACTGCATACTGCTCAGGCCCAATGATAGCTCCTCTGTTCTAACTTCCAAGCCCAATATGACCCATTATACCTCAGATTCTAGAAAAGTGTTCAACATGAAAGTTGTAGATTTGGATCTTACTATCAACCATAAAAATTTCAGCCCATTTGACATCCTATATCCCGAGCTATGTCATGAACAATATGCATAGGTCAAGCTGTCAGGATAAGCACCCTAGTTCTTGCTTCAACTCCAATTTGAGTTATCCAAAGGTGTGATTTGGCCTTTGAGGTCTTCATGAGAGTTGTAGAGAATTGTCTTAGCTTTCCTACAAGACTATAATCACATCAACCAAATATTTGAAACTCAAGTTATAGTTAGTTTACTAAACACTGCCAAAAAGATAAATTAAGGCTAATTCATACAATAATTCTTTCAATGATCCAATAAGGTCAAATATCATAAAATAAAATGTGTCAAAACTAACTAAAGTAAGCTTAATTGAACTTTAAGAATCCTAGTGAAAGGTTTATAAAATGTATAAAATACAATGTTATCAAGAGTATATCAGGACGCCATTAATGAAGACTATAACGAATCTGTCTAAGTAAGGACGAAAGATTCGGTTCATGTAGTCCATAAAGATGGCAGGTGCATTCATTACGCCAAACGGCATCACGAGGTACTCGTAATGGCCGTATCAGATACGAAAAGTAGTTTTGGGTATATCCTCCATCTTCACTTATATCTGATGACACCCAGATCGCAGGTTAATTTTTTAAAACACCGCTACTTCCTTCAGCTGGTCCATTAAGTCATCAATTATTAGGAGCAGATATTTATGCTTGATTGTCACTTTGTTTAGTTGTCTGTAGTCCATGCACAACCTTGATGAACCGTTCTTCTTTCAAACTAGCAGTACTAGTGCTCCCCAAGGTGACACACTTGGTCTAACGAATTGCTTTTCCAAAAGCTCCTCTAGCTGCTCCTTAAGTTCAGTTAATTTCGCTGATGACATCTTGTAAGGTGCTATAGACACAGGACCAGCTCCCGGTACAAGGTCAATAGCAAATTCTATTTCTCGCGCCGGTGGTAAACTAGGTACATTCTCAAGAAAGACTTCGAGAAATTTATTCACCACTGGAATTGTGCTCACATCAACCTCACTCTCGATTTTCAAAGAAGATCGTAGCATGAATCCATGAGCTCTTTCTTTCAAGAAAGCTTGAACTTGGTTGGCCGTCAAGTATCTAAAATCCTCATCCATAGGGAAAACTATGGTTTTTCTTGAACAATCTAATAGAACATGGTTAGAGGACAACCAGTCCATCCCTAAAATTATATATAGCTGAGAAAGGGGTAAACAGATCAAATCGATAAAAAAGATTCAACCTTTAACAATCAAGGGATAATTTAAATAGACTTTGGTAGTAACTACTAGTTTATCAGTGGGGGTAGAAACAGTCAGATCAAAAGGTAATGTAGACACTGGTAAACCAAGTCGTAGCACACAATCATAAGATATGAAAGAAAGGGTTGCCCCAGAGTCATACAGTACAGTCAAAAGGTTACCTTCTATGTTGCCTTCTCCTTGAATCAAGTCTTCTGACTAGGAGGCTTCGGCTCTGCTCATGGTATAGGCCCTTCTTCCTGCTTGCAGTTTGTTGGCCCTTGTAGCATTGACTGAAGGTTCAGCCTTCGCTTGGTTGTAGTCTCGAGATACGTGGTCAGCTTTCTTCAGTGTGATAACAGCTTTCTTCACTTCATATCTCAGTCCTTCTGTAAACTTTTGACACTTCCAGGTTTCGTTCGGTTGGTGTTGAAAGTACGTTGAAAACTTTGACAAGTTTTCATATCTCACTGCATATTTACTAATAGTCATGTTCCCTTGCCTTAGGTTGAGAAACTCCACCTTCTTTGCGTGCCTCGCGCTCGCTAGAAAGTACTTATCCAAGAATTTATCCTTGAATAAATCCCAAGTGATCTCATGATTTTTAGCCTCCAGCATTCTTTGTGCCCCGCACCACCAGTCCTCAGTATTGCCAACTAACATAAAGGTAGCATAAGTCATCTTCTTATTCTCGGCGCAGTTCATGCCTTGAAAGACTTTCTCTAACTCTTTATCCATAGACTGACTTTATCCGGATCGAACTCTCCTTTGAATTGGGGAGGATTGTGGCGACAAAAGTCTGCCAAGTTTTGAGCGTCAACAATAGCTTGAAGCTGTTGAGCAACCCTCCCTTGTTGCTGGGCAACTCTCTCTTGTTGTTGAGTAGCTTGTTCAGTCTGTTGTGCTATAACTTCAGCCATCCTTTGCAATGCCTCTATAGCAGCTGCCATGTCTCCACCTCTTGCAATCTTGTTTTCTCAAATCAAGTTAGCTGAAAAACACACGAAAGGTTAGATGTATTCACTCGAAATACCAACACAGAGATTCACACAGCACAAACAAGATAGACTCAATCACAAGACTCAAAGAAACATAAACCGGGGCTCTGATACCAACTTAATGAAACACCTCTTTTTAGGAGGGAACGTCACATTGTTAATTAAAATTTGTGGAAAATAAAAGTATAAGTTAAGACCCGGTTCGTTTTATAAATATAAATTTACTTGGTTGAAATCGTTTGATTAAATTAGCGAGTATATTTTTTTTGTTATAAATAATAAAATATAGTGACCAGTCATAATTGTAATAAAGAGTAAGATAGAAATAAAGCACACATCATATCAACATACATGAACAATGATATATCATTATATTAAACATGTCTGGTTACAGCGCCTGAATATACAAAAAATAAAATTATACATATCTGCCCCAAGAGATCATGAATATATAGCCCGCCAAAATAATGACACATCAGGCCCCCATAATAAACACCGATAGCCATCAGTAGCTATCGACAATATCAGTCCTTAACTACAGAAGGAACCGTGTCAGGATCCTCCTCGGGTTCCTTCTGAGGGTCTTCCTCATCCGAGGAAATCTCCATCGAAGCCACCGAGTTACGGGTTGGGGCTCGAGCAGTGGAGACAAAAGAATCCTCCTATGGGGTGTAATAACGATCACCCCACATCTCCCTGATGGGCAAGTAAAACTCCAAACATAAACTGACACTGCAAGTAAAAATGGGCGGATCATGAGGCCCCTAAGCTAGTGAAATCGACACGTTCCCCACATAGATACAGCGATCAGAATTTAGGTTGATGTGCCAGCAGTTTGGCCCTCCGAGGAAGGTCAAACGCACATAACCTAAAAATTCGCCTGGGCGTGCTGCCTTGATCCAACAGCAGGTGCTAGTCGCGGTCGGGCCAGAAGCTGGGGAATTTAGAAGCTTCACCCTCCTTGCCGACGTCTTCGATGAAACACATTTATAAACGGGCATAAATAATAAAAGCACAGGAAAAAGGTAAGACATCCCACCATCATTACCAATTATAGCAATAAGAAACAAAATGGCGCGAAGCGCCCACATAACATTTCAACAGTAATAATAATAAGCATCAAATAGCAGTGATAAATAATTAAGCAGTTCTAGGCAATTATACATCAGTAATACGACAGTTCCAATTATAATAAGGATTAAATGCCAGATAATATATGGACGCACTATGCACATGCGTACAAAGTCAAAATCCAACTCCATGGAGCTAGACACAAACAGTTAGAGAGAAAGATCAGGAGAAATGTCTGCAACTCAGCTGTCGCGATCAAAGTGCTATAACTCATCAGTTTATCCACGTGCACATCAAGGCATTATATAGACATTCTACACTAGATCATGATATAGGCCAGTGTCTCAGTCCGGATCGTCAGTGCGTTTGCATTGGTCTGCCGCACAGACAGAAGAGCTACCAACTGTCCATTGTGAGGTACCCGCACCCCGACGTCCCCAATGTCAACAATATGACCTACACTAGTCTACTCGCACCCGCACTAAGGTGTAGTCAATCTCCTAGGCAACACAGCCTTAACAATAGTCCAACGGACTTTCACAATGCATGATGACTCAATGCATATATTATGTATATTCATCAATAATATACTTTCACAACATACCACAATTTGACTAAGATAAACATCTTCATGTTCTTGGTCCCACATTTGGACCCGTATTGAATAGTATTAAGTTCTCCAATTATGCATTATGCTTTTAGTACATTATGGAATTATTAGGCACCCTTGATTCTTTCCATTTTATGAAATCCTACATTAATTTCTAATTGCCCAAATTAATTAAGTTTCACTTTGATTTAGTGATTCTTTGAGATTCTTTCCTAGATGGGTTCATTTCATTATTGAGTTCCTTACTTTTAAACTTAGTCATGCTCACTTAAAGAATTATTTTTAAGTCTTACCAAGTCTCACACATCCTTATTTGTTCTTAAAGTTCAAAGAGTTCTATTTGGTTACCTAATCAATTTCCTTCCATCACATAATCCACTTGCTTAATCACTTGATTAATTAGAGGTCATAGTTGTACGAAGTCACATGATTAGGCCATTTTTAGCCATAGAGGCCGTGAGCCTCTCCAAGTTTTAGGATTCCAAATTTCTACTCCATTAATTACATATTGTACACTTGATTAGCTATGTCTTCCACTTGTTATGATTTTTCATCAAGAACCCTAATTTTGGGCCCCAAAACCGTGAGCCTCCTAGAGGGAATCTAGGTCATTTCCTTCCATTTTAAGTTTTCCAATCCATCCAAGTATATCAATATACATAACCAATCAATCAAATAAATTAAACAAATTGAAAACAATATGTAATCATACAAATCATCCAAACAAATAGAGTAATCCTACTAGGGTTTCTCACAACCAATCACTAAACAAGGTTCCTTACTACCAATAGAGGTTGAGGAGGAGTATCTTTCTCTTACCAAAGAGAAGAAAACAAGCAATGGAACTCCCTTGAAGCTCCTTGCAACTTTCAGATTTACACCTCCAAGAACCCTAAAAATTATAACTTCATTAAATCAACAAGAAGACTTGAAAAAGAATGGATCAATGGTCATAAAGAAGACCTTGAACATGAAAATGAAGGGGAAAGGGTGAGGAACTAAGAACCTTTCCCAAAAGCTTGAAGCTTGAAGCTTAAAGAAGAAGATGGTGAAGATGAAACCTTTTCAAGAAATCACCAATTAGAGATGTGTTTAGATGATGAAAGAGATTAAGAAAATGTATTTGTTTGAAAATTTTGTGATGGTTGAGGGCTTGAGAGTCTGGTGGCCGTGAGGTAGGGTGTAGAGAGAAGGAGGAGAAATTTTGAGAAAGATGAAGGTAGAGAGAGAAGTGAATAGAAAAGTGAGATAGCTTTTAGGGTTTTTAAAAATTAGAATAGATTAATTAATTAGAAGAAGCACAATTTTGGCTCCCAAATTTGGGGCTGCTGCCGTATGGGAGTGTGAGGAGAGCGAGAGAGATGAGTAGCTTCCTTGAGAAGCTTGGGAGCTTTTTCAATAAAAGAGATGTGATTAGACATAAAGGAGATTGCCTTTAGATAAGATAATACGATTTAATAGTTAAAATAATAGGGTAATTAGGATTTTACTACAAGTTATTACCTAATGGATAATTGTTACAGTGCACAAAGCCAGTATTATTTACCCAATGAATAATAGAGCATATCGCAAAATTTTAACTGACCGTACATACAGAGATTTTATTTATCAGATAAAATCTCGTAAAATGCAAACCTCGTAAATTGTGTCTGACCTTAGGTTTAGTAAGATCCCCTATCGACACATCCATAGTTCAAGGTTTATCAACCTTAGGGAAAACATTTCGCTTTCC
This sequence comes from Ormosia semicastrata, assembly GCA_029884595.1. NCBI lineage: Eukaryota > Viridiplantae > Streptophyta > Magnoliopsida > Fabales > Fabaceae > Ormosia > Ormosia semicastrata. The sequence goes on from JAQQTO010000060.1 coordinate 48,908,827, forward strand.
CGCCTCCGCTCAGCGCACACGCAAAACGAAGAAAATACTATAATATTCGACATTTCCAGAAAAATCTAAAAAAATTCTCAAAAATCACAAATATTAGAAAATGACTATTCATCACAAAACAAATAATTTTCAGGGTGTTTCTCTGACTCTGCTCAGTGTGCATGCAAAATGAAGAATATATTAAAATATTTGATGCTTCTGAAAAATTTAAGAAAAATTTCCAAAAATCTTAAATATTATAAAATGATTTTCTATGATGAAATAAATAATTTTGGGGGTGTTACAACTCTCCCCTTCTAAAACAGAATTTCGTCCTCAAAATTTTCATACCTTAGAATAGTTATGGGTGTTGCTCCTTCAGCTTGCCTTCCAACTCCCATGTTGCATCTCCAGTCGTTTCGTTCCAGATCACCTTTACTAATGAGATCTCCTTGCCTCTCAGTTGCTTTATCCTTCTATCCTCAATTCTTACAGGAGGTGCCTCATAGGTTAAGTTCTCTTTTAATTGTACTGTGTCTGGTGTTATGACATGACTTGGGTTAGGAATGCATTTTCGCAATGGTGACACATGGAAGACATTGTGAATGTTTGAGAAGAAAGGGGGCAAGGCTATTTGATAGGCTACCGGACCTACTCAGTGAATAATCTAGTATGGTCCAATAAATTTTAGAGTAAGTTTTCTAGATTTCAAGGCCTGGCCCACCCTAGTCGTAGGTGTGACTTTCAAAAATACATGCTCGCCTTCCTCAAACTCAAGAGGCTTTCTTTTATTATTTGTATAACTCTTTTGTCGGCTCTGAGCTGTCCTCATCTTCTCCTGAATCATCTTAACTTTTTCAGTCGTCTGTTGTATAACATCTGGTTCAATGGTGAGGCGCTCACCATCTTGGTACCAGCATAAAGGTGTCTGACACCGCCATCCATACAAAGCCTCATAGGGTGCCATCCCTATGCTTGAATGATAACTGTTGTTGTAGGTGAATTCTATCAACGGTAGAACGTCATCCCAACTTCCAGTCTGTTCTATGGTGCAAGCTCTAATCAAATCTTCCAATGATTGGATTGTCCTCTCCGATTGGCCATCGGTTTGTGGGTGATAAGCAAAACTTAGATGTAATTTTGTCCCTAATGATTCTTGTAGACTCTACTAGAGCTTTGAAGTGAATCTTGGATCCCTATCCGAAACAATACTTGTAGGCACACCATGCAGTCTAACAATTTCTCCAATATACAGCTGGGTCAGTTTCTCCAGGTTGTACCTTATGTTGATCGGGAGGAAATGCGCTGATTTCATGAGTCGATCCACAATTACCTAAATCGAGTCATGTCTTTTTCTTGTCCTTGGCAAACCCACCACAAAATCCATTACAATGTTGTCCCACTTCCATTCAAGAATAGACAATGGTTGCAGCAATCCTGCGGGTCTTTGATGTTCCACTTTAGCTTTCTGACAAACCAGACAAGAAGACACACATCTGGTAAGATCGCTCTTCATTCCATGCCACCAAAACAACTTCTTCAAGTCTTGATACATTTTTGTTATGCCCGGATGCATATTCAGCTTGCTTGTGTGAGCGTGGTCGACAATATACTCTCTAAGCTCTTGGTCACGGGGAATACAGACTCTACCTCGGAATCTCATAATTCTGTCTATTCCTTCTTCGAATGTTGTTTCGTTGCCTTGCTTCATTAGCTCTCTCTCTTCTTGCAAGAACTTGTCGACCTTCTGCTTTTCCCGGATGTCTTCCATCAATTCACTTGAGATAGTAACCATATTCATGTGAATTTTTCCCAGTTCTAATTCTACAAAAGACCAAACATCCCTGAATTGCTCTATCAGATCTTTTTCTTTAATCATCACGACTGATATACTGATCATCTTCCTACTCAAGGCGTCCGCAATGACGTTTGCCTTGCCAGGTTGATACAAAAGTTAGAAATCATAGTCTTTCAGGAACTCTAGCCACCTTCGCTGCCTTATGTTCAACTCCTTCTGATCATACAAATATTTCAAGCTTTTGTGATCACTAAAGATGTTGAACGTCACTCCATAGAGGAAATGCCTCCATATCTTCAAAGCGAAAACCACAGCCGCTAATTCCAAGTCGTGCGTCAGGTAGTTCTTCTCATGTACTCACAATTGCCTTGAAGCATAAGCCACCACTCTTCCATGTTGCATAAGCACAGATCCTAGACCTTGGTATGAAGCGTCACAATATATCTCGAAGGGCTCATTCGGATCAGGTAGCACTAGCACCGGTGAGGTAGTTAGCCATCTCTTCAACTCTTGGAAACTCTATTCACAGCTGTCGGTCCACTCAAAAGCCTGATTCTTCCTCGTGAGTTGAGTAAGAGGTCCCGCAATTTTGGAAAATCCCTCAATGAACCTTCGGTAATATCCGGTCAATCCCACAAAGCTACGAATCTCCGTCACTGACTTAGGCCTTTCCCATTGTAGCACTGCCTCCACTTTTGATGGATCCACCACAATCCCTTCCTTCAAGATTACATGACCCAAAAACTTACCTTCTTCTAGCCAAAATTCATATTTTGACAATTTGGCATATAGTTCTTTCTCCTTCAAAATCTGGAGAACTATACTGAGGTGTTCAGCACGATCCTCCTGATTTTGAGAGTTGATACGGATTAAAAGTTGTAAACCCAAGTGCAGGTTATCTCAAGTAATAAATTCTCGATGAGTCCGAGGTCGAACCACAGAGACTTGATGAAGAAAAATTAATTAAGGTAAAGTAAATATTTTGTCATAACAAATAAAAAAAGATTTACTTGGGTTAGGAGATCCACTCTTAGTAAATAAAATAAGAACAAGATTAATTCTTTTTATAACTCAATTAGAATCCACACATAACAGAGGTTCCAATCAGAAAATACATCATTCAAAGTTCATTAAAAATTATATACATAATTATATTATGCCTCCTTTAATCATCTATTAACACCACCACTCATAAATGGGATCAAGCATTCATTGTGCCAAAATCTTGTCTACAACAAATCAAGATCTTCACTTTACAAGGAGAGTTTATAACACTAACACTTGTAAATGGGTTCAAGCATTCATTATGCCAATCTCTTGTCTACAACAAATCAAGAACTCGATTTTACAAGGAGGGTTTCTAAATTGATTGAAAACAAAATACAGCAAGTATAATGACCACTTGAAAATATATCATTTAAGCACAAGAAAGAAATGAATCTAACCTTATTTCATTACCAAGAGCTTCACCCTTTCACCCAAGCAAAATGAAACTTAGTTACTCATAGATAAGAAAAAAGAAAGAGAGAAGAAGAAGAAGAAGGACATAACTTCAATTTAGAACGAAAGAAAACTACAACAACATAATAGCATGATCTTGGCCTCTAGGACCAAGACTCCTAAATGAGCAGCCAATGGTGCACTTTATAGAGGATTAGGGATACAAAATGACAAGGGTACTGATTCATGAGTGGGTGGATGAGCGGAAAATTATAGAGATTCTTTGTCTCCCGAAATCATTAAGCTCTGAAGTCATTACATTCGTCATGTTTGAGAAATATGGTCTTCATGAAAATTGTAGGCTTGGAAGTTAGCTTTCAAATTCTGTTAGTTTGGGTCAAAAACCATTTCTACAACTCAAGATATGATCTGATTACTGCATATTGCTCAGGCCCAGTGACAGCTCCTCTGTTCTGACCTCCAAGCTTAATATGACTTATTATACCTTAGATTCTGGAAAAGTGTTCAACATAAAAGTTGTAGATTTGGGTTTAACTATCAACCATCAAAATTTCAGCCCATTAGCCATCCTATATCCCAAGCTCTGTCATGAACAATACACATAGGTTAAGCTGTCAGGATCAGCACCCTAGTTCTTGCTTCAACTCCAATTTGAGTTATTCGAACGTGTGATTTGGCCTTTGCGGTCTCCATGAGAGTTGTAGAGAATTGTCTTTGTAACACCCTTGTGGGGATGTCACATTTATGAATGCAATAAAATAAAATAAAATAAAACTCTTACCCAAGTTGTAAAACATTTGATACTTACATAATATTTTATGGTAAATTTTTTTTCCTTTTATGGTTATAACTGTAAATAAAATAACACAGAACACAAAATTAAACAAAGTATAATCACTCCATAATATACATATGATTCTTCTTCAAATACACACATAATTTACAACTACAAGTATTTAACAAAGCAGTAAAGAGTTGACACAAAACTAAGACATAGTATTGCACAAGTGCATCTCGTTAGATATCTAACCCTCCGATGGATCATCCTCTAGAACCTCCAGAAAGACCATCGAAAAGTTCACATCTTGGAGATCTCACAGCACTACGAACACGAGTTTGGGCTGTTGACTCACTACTGAGCTCACTAGGTGCATGAAATACTCCCTGCCAGTAACGCCTAAGAGTCGGTGGCAACTCTAAGTGTAAATATAACATAGTAGTGAATATGACATCTCCATCATACTCTCTACATAGGGACACAGTCAAACATCCCACATAAACAACTGTTCCTCTATCTACACGCATACGCCAGGCCTCAGAACCTCCGTGAAACTCCAGTCTCACAAACCCGAAAAATCCTGGCAATGCCATGATCTCAAGATCAGTCTTGATGATCAGTGTGATCTACCGGCTCGTCCTCCTCGTATTGCTCGCCTGGCTGTCGTTCGTTCGGATACTCTATCTCGAGAGGCTGATCCTCTACTTCCTCAAACTCTTTACAAAAATAATATAATAATATCGAGAAAACATATAGAGAGGTGAGACAATCTACATCACTACCTGCATGGCAATAAAGAAAATGATAGTACAAAACAATTATCACTACAGTACACATCAATATATCATGCATAATATATTAAAGCAATAAATCATACATTTTATCACAGATTATGGTAAGCAGTAAAATGCAGATAATGCATGAACACACACTGACTCGTTCCTACTCCATGGAGCTAAACACGGATATCTGAGAGAATGATCCGAATAGAAACTAGTAATACTTTATGGCTGCCCAACCAAACTATTGCACCGTCAAACATCGTGTATATAGTCCACAGTCCAAACATCGTGTAGTAGTACACAGTTAATACACCGTGCACTACAGGCATAGTACGTAATAGTCTCCTCAAGATCCCGATTAAGAATAGTGCTTGTTAAGATCATTAGTGTGTTGCCCATTACCAAGGCCTAGAGGAGCAACCCACTGTCCGCATGTCGAATTCTCTGCACACTAACGCCTCCAAGTTCATAAATGAACAACACTACGCTTATCACACCAGAACATAGTGTAATTCGCCTCGTCAATCAATCGCCATTTATCAACTAAATTGACACAACACTCTAAACATGATCTAAAATTACAAAAATACCCTTATTACCCAAATTTTATCATAATTATAAAAAATTACTAAAATGCCCTTAGTCACAAAATACCAAAGTATAGTACATCCCACCTGACAGTACTACACTACCACATGTCCGGGTCCACCACTTTGGCCTGACAGTAAAACTCACTGTATCTTTCAATCGCGTAGGAATTTTATCGCATTTTCACAATCTCGTCATTTTCACAAACGTTTTTAATTCGCACAAATTTTTTTTGACATTTTTAAACATCGTAAAATGTTTTTAAATCATTTTCTCAATCGCGTAAGATTTTTAATTCATTTTCTTAACCGAATAGCTTAAAATTACCCTTTTAAATATGAGTTGACTATATCTAGTATATTTAAAATACGTAGAGTATTTTCCTTGTGTTCTAAATATAGTATGGAATCTTTTCATTTTATGCGTCTGATTTTAATAAATTTTGGCAACATTTTGCCTATAAAATCAGTATAAGGTATTTTTTATGTTTTCCACTAAATATAGTTCATTGTATTTTTACCCAACAATTACGCTTTGAACCTTGCTAACGCGCTTCAAAATTCATAAAATGAGCTCTATGTTAGAATTTTTCAAGCGTCTGATTTATTTCTTACTTAAACTAAATTCTGCTAAGTTAAAATTCTAGAACTGAATTTATTCCTTTTATCTTCTCAATAAATCATTGGAATCAATTATGTTGTAAATCAATTACCTGACCTATCTTAGCAAATGAAATGGCATGTTGGCCAAATCAAAAATAAAATGGCATTTGATTATACACTAAATGGCATGTTGGCCATATTTAATCAAAATCATTTTTAACTTATTATTTTACCTAAATTCATTAACTCATTGATTTAGAAAATTACTGAGAACATTTTGGTTCTCTGTTTGATGCAAGGCCGTGAGCCTCATTCTGTGTTCTTTGGAACACTCATGCAAATCGTTACATGTTATTCACATCCTACTTTAATAATTTCTACAATTATAAACACATGCAATATATGATCACATATAATATACATACAATATATTTAAAGCCATAAACATGAATAGCAAAAATAATAAAAACTATAATCATGCATAGCAAAATAAATCACAAATAGGAAAGCATTTAAACAATCACAAAAATAATAAAAATCATAAACAATCACACAAATCGAATCCTTATGGATTCTTCATACACAATCAAATCCATTTTCCCATCACCACTTAGGGTTGATGAGATTAAATCTCCCTCTTACCTCTTGAAGACAATTAATCGGTTAGTTTTTCTCCTTTCCTTCAAATTCGTGCAATCTCCCAAACAAATCTCTAAAATTCTTAAACAATTAGTAAAAACACATACAAGGTTTAATATTGAAAAACCATGGAGCAATCATGGTTAGAAAAATTAGAAATCCAATTTTGAACCATAGAATCAAGACTTACCCTTAGAAAAGTAAGCAAAAGGTGTGATTTTGGACAAGATAGAGTAGTTTTTTAGGAAAAATTTGTGAATGAAAAGTGTTTAGAATTGGATTTGAGTTTAGGAAATATGAAGAGATAAAATTATAGAGGTTTGGTTGTGTGGGTAGGGTGTATGGCCGAATAGAGAGGGAAAGAAAATAGAAGAAAAGTAGCTTGGGTTCTTGGTAGTTTTTGGAGAGAAAATGGATAAATTAACTAGGATAAGTGTGAAATAAAAGTGAAGAGTGAATATAATAGAGCTGCTGCCATGTGAGTGTTTTGGGTGAGGTTGAGTGATTAAATTTGCATGGTAAATATCCTAGAGTGTTCACATTAGTTAAGCACATGACTTATGTCATTGGATGGTTCATGAACCTTGTAGAATCAAGCCAACTAGCCTCCTTGTTTGCTGCCCAAAATCGTGCAACCCTTTAAGAATTTTAGGAGCTTAATTGTTTCCAATTTACACCTAATTGCATGCTAATTAATTAGGGAATTAGTTAGGTTAAATATCCTAACCAATCTTAATTAACATCCTAATCATATAACTAATTAGTTTAATATATATTAGCATCTATTATAACCTTTAATCAATATTAAGATATCTAATTAGTATTTAGATTATAATTAATTAATTACTAAGCTAGTTCACTTAGTTTGCTAATTAGGTAATTAGATTAGTCAAATTAAGCTTAATTAGCTACTAACCAAATTCAAGCCTACTATTTTTGACTTAATTCTAACCATTGATTTCATCTTTAATTCCTAGCCATAGATTACATCTAAGGTAGATATCAATTAGTCATAAAACTAGCATTCTAATCTCACCATTGATTAGATCAACGGCTAAGGTTAAAGGCTTCCTAACTAAGTCTTCATCCAATGGTCCAAATGAAAGTCTATGCTCCCTTCGTTGACCCATTCTTATTGGTTTAGAAAGTCAAGCCACTTTCGTTGACTTGCTCTCATTGGCTAGAATTTGTCTAGTTAGCATAGTTGACTGCTTTTCCTAAACGCGGGTCGTACAGTACTTTTAAAGATCTGTGATCAAATCGAAGCAGATTTTTACTGTTTTTGAGACAGTAGGTACTGTAATATAAAATAATATTATAATAATATAAAAATATTTTATTGCACAGTTAAATCCAAAAAATTACGAGATTAATATATATATCAATCAGAATTGGGTTTAGTAAGATCCCCCAGCTCCAATTAATTAAAATAAGATTTTTTTGGCCAAAAAATTATTATTTTCCTAGGTCGGAGCAAATCACATACAACAGTCAAGTACACTCACGGAACAGTCAAATTTAATTTACTGCTCATAGAATTCACAAAACAGTACATTTCGGGACTATATTGTAATTATCCCAAAAGTTGGGGTGTTACGACTCTCCCTTACTAATAAGAATTTCGTCCCCGAAATTCATCATACATCAAACAATTGAGGGTATTGCTCCCTCATCCTATCTTCTAATTCCCATGTAGCATCTCCCGTTACATCGTTCCACACTACCTTCACCAGCTCAATCATCTTCCCTCGAAGTTGTTTCACTCTCCTGTCCTCGATTCTAACAGGAAGTGTTTCATACGTTAAATTATCCTTCAACTGTACTTCATCAGGTTGTATCACATGGGTTGGATCGGGAATATATTTCCTCAACTGAGACACATGAAATACATTATGGAGATTGGATAGAAAAGGTGGTAAAGCTATTTGGTAAGCTACAGGACCAATCCGACGAATAATTTGATAAGGCCCTATAAACTTAGGTGTAAGCTTCCTAGATTTGAGAACTCTTCCGACACCAGTCGTAGGCATAACTCGTAAGAACACATGATCGCCTTCTTCAAATTCCAGAGGTCGTCTTCGTTTATCAGCATAACTTTTCTGTCGGCTTTGAGTCGTTCACATCTTCTCCTATATTATCTTCACCTTTTCCGTAGTCTGCTGCACAAGATCAGGACCAATAGTCATACTCTCTCCATCCTGATACCAACACAAAGGTGTTCGGCATCGTCGTCCATAAAGTGCTTCATAGGGTGCCATCCCTATGCTCGAATGAAAACTATTGTTGTAGGTGAATTCTATCAAAGACAGAAATTCATCCCAACTCCCTTGTTGTTCTAACACATAAGCATGCAACAAATCTTCCAATGATTGAATCGTTCTCTCTGTCTGACCATCAGTCTGCGGATGATATGCAGAACTCAATCGCAATTTAGTCCCCACAGCTTCTTGCAAACTTTGCCAGAGTCTTGACGTAAACCTCGAATCTCTATCAGAAACTATACTTGCAGGCACACCATGTAGTCTAACAACTTCGTCGATGTATATCTGGGTTAAGCGTTCCAAAGAATACTTAATATTGATCGGCAAGAAATGCGCTGATTTCATAAGCCTATCAACTATAACCCATATCGAATCATGACCCTTCCTTGTCCTCGGAAATCGGGTAACAAAATCCATTGAGATACTATCCCACTTCCACTCTGGAATAGTCAAAGGTTGTAATATACCAGCAGGCCTTTGATGTTCCACTTTTGCCTTCTGATAGACAAGACAAGACGTCACACGTTTAGCTACATCTCTCTTCATTCTTGGCCACCAAAACAGTCGTTTCAAGTCTTGATAGATCTTCGTCATCCCCGGATGCATACTCAAATTACTTGTATGAGCTTCATCCAAAATTGCTTTCTTAAGTTCAGGATCATCAGGTATACAAACTCTTCCTTTAAACCTCAAGATTCCATCAGATCCTTCCTCCACCGTCGCTTTATGACCTTGCTTCAATAATTCCTTTTCGTTTTGTAAAAACGCATCTTCATCTTGTTTCTCTCGGATTACTTCTAGCAAGTCATTCAAAACCACAACTCTACTTAGACGAATCTTTCCGGGTACCAACTCTATTGATAACCATAGATCTCTACATTGATTCATCAGCTCTTCCTCCTTTATCATCATAGTAGAAACACTAACCACTTTTCTGCTCAAGGCATCTGCCACCACATTCATTTTTCCTGGATGGTATTGAAGCTGAAAATCATAATCCTTCAAAAATTCCAACCATCGCCTCTGTCTCATATTCAATTCTTTTTGATCAAACAAGTATTTTAAACTCTTGTGATCACTAAAGACATTGAACATAGCCCCATACAGAAAATGCCTCCACACTTTCAACGCAAAAACTACTGCAGCTAGCTCCAAATCGTGCGTTGGGTAGTTCCTCTCATGAACCTTCAACTGTCTTGAAGCATAAGCTACTACATTTCGATCCTGCATCAACACACATCCTAACCCTTGATAAGATGCATCACAATACACCTCAAAAGATTTGTTAGGATCCGACAAAATAAACACTAGTGCAGTCGTTAATCTCTTCTTCAGCTCTTGAAAACTCGCTTCACGTTCCTCCATCCAATCAAAAGCTTGGCTCTTCCTCGTGAGTTATGTAAGTGGTCCAACTATCTTGGAAAAACCTTCAATAAACCTTCGGTAATATCCGGCTAATCCAACAAAACTTCAAACCTCAGTCACAGTCTTAGGCCTTTCCCACTGTAAAACAGTCTCCACCTTTGCTGGGTCTACCGCAATACCTTCCTTGGAAATTACGTGACCTAGAAATTGAACTTCTTCCAACCAAAACTCGCACTTTGCCAACTTCGCATACAGCTTCTTCTCCTTCAAAATTTGGAGAACTATACTGAGATGTTCAGCATGCTCTTCTTGACTTTGAGAATAGATCAGAATGTCATCGATAAAGACAACGACAAATCTGTCTAGGTACAGATGAAAAATCCTATTCATATAGTCCATGAATATTGCAGGAGCATTCGTCACTCCGAACGACATCACTTGATACTCATAATGTCCATAACGAGTTTGGAAAGCTGTTTTAGGTATATGATCGACCTTGTCACGAATCTGATGATAAACTGATCGCAGATCTATCTTGGAGAATACAGCGACTCCCTTTAATTGATCCATCAAGTCATCAATCCTCGGTAGCGGATACTTATTCTTTATAGTAACCTTGTTCAACTGACGATAATCGACACAAAGACGCGAAGTTCCATCCTTCTTCTTGACTAGCAGCACTGGTGCTCCCCATGGCGAAACACTAGGTTGCACAAACTGCTTCTCTAACAATTCCTCCAATTGCTTCTTCAACTCTGCCAATTCTGCAGGCGACATTCGGCACGGTGCAATCGAAATAGGACCTGCTCTTGGCACTAAGTTGATAGAGAATTCGATCTCCCTTTCTGGTGGTAAACCGGGTACATCATCAGAAAAAATCTCTGGAAATTCATTGACGACGGGAATAGTGCTCACATCCTTCTCACACTTGACTTCTAAAGAAGACAGCAACATAAACCCTTGAGCTCCATCCCTCAATAATGATTTGACCTTAACAGTAGTCAAGAATCCAGAACTTTCTTCCTTCGGAAAAACTATGGTTTTGTTTGCACAATCTATAAGGATATGGTTAGAAAATAACCAATCCATTCCTAGTATTATGTCTATCTCAACAAGAGGCAAACAAATCAAGTTGACCGAAAACTTACGATCCTTTATAACAATAGGACAGTTCATACATATCTTGGATGTAACAACAGGCTTGGCAGTCGGTGTAGAAACAATCAATTGAAAACTCAGAGAAGACACAGGCAGTTTCAAACGTTCCACACAATCATATGCAATAAATGAGTGTGTTGCACCCGAATCATATAGCAAAGTCAGGTGATTACCTTCAATGACACCTTCTCCCTGAATAAGATCTTCAGATTGAGAAGCTTCGGTTTCGGTCATTGTATACACTCGCCCTCCAGATCTTGGCTGAGTAGCACGAACATTTCTCACAGCAGGCTTCCTCTCCGGCTGAGTACAATCCCTAGAAACATGTCCAGGCTTTCGACAGTTGAAACAAATCGTTCCTTTGATCGAGCAATCTGTAGAGATATGGCCACTCTTGCCACATTTAAAACATGTCGGCGTAAACGGCACATTCTGACTAGCTCAGTTTTCGCTAGAACTTCCCCCAACAGATGGACGTTGAGGCTGACTCCCTGACGGTCTCGCATAAGGCTTTCTCTGAAATCGGGTATTACTGCTACTACCTCCCCTTTGGAACCTAGTTGGTCCAAAGTTATGATTCCTCTGATCTTGGGACGGCTCCAACGCTTCAAGTCATCGACAAGTGTCCATCAACACAAGAAACTCCCTCATTCTCATTGGTAGCACTGCAAGCCTCAGCTCTATCCTTAATCCATCTTCAAACTTCTAGCACTTCCATACCTCATCTAGTCGGTTTTGGAAATACCTTGAGAATTGCGACAAACTCTCAAATTTTGCAGCATATTCTCCAACAGTCATATTCCCTTAACGTAGACCAAGAAATTCCATTTCCTTGGCATGTCGAGCAGTACTGGGAAAGTACTTCTCCAGAAATACTTCGCAAAACACCTCCCAAGTGATCTCAGTTCCTTCAGCTTGCAATAATTGGCGGGTATTCCTCCACCAATTCTCAGCATCTCCTCTCAACATATATACAGCATATGTTACCTTCTTATTTTCCGCGCACCCCATTCCTTCGAATACTCTCTCCAAGTCTTGAATCCAAAGACTTGCCTTCTCATGGTCAAACTCACCTCTAAACTGTGGCAGGTTGTTGCGCCTAAACTCAGAAAAATTCAAAGCATCAGCAGTCGCATCGTGCTGTTGAGCTGCTCTTTGATTTTGCTGGGTAATTACTTCTGCCATTCGCTGCATAGCCTCAGCAACAGCAATCATTGGGTCTACATCATGTGCCGCATTTGCACGCGTTCCTCTTCCTCCAGACATCTTCGTTCTTCAACAAGACAAAACAATGTCAGATGTAACCTTTCGGAAACAAATCACAGAGATTCACACAACACAAGCAAAAACAGACCTAACCACAACCCCAAAAGACTCTAACTTGGGCTCTGATACCAACTAATGTAACACCCTTGTGGGGATGTCACATTTATGAATGCAATAAAATAAAATAAAATAAAACTCTTACCCAAGTTGTAAAACATTTGATACTTACATAATATTTTGTGGTAAATTTTTTTTCCTTTTATGGTTATAACTGTAAATAAAATAACACAGAACACAAAATTAAACAAAGTATAATCACTCCATAATATACATATGATTCTTCTTTAAATACACACATAATTTACAACTACAAGTATTTAACAAAGCAGTAAAGAGTTGACACAAAACTAAGACATAGTATTGCCCAAGTGCATCTCGTTAGATATCTAACCCTCCGATGGATCATCCTCCAGAACCTCCAGAAGGCCATCGAAAAGTTCACATCTTGGAGATCTCACAGCACTACAAACACGAGTCTGGGCTGTTGACTCGCTACTGAGCTCACTAGGCGCATGGAATACTCTCTGCTAGTAACGCCTAAGAGTCAGTGGCAACTCTAAGTGTAAATATAACATAGTAGTGAATATGACATCTCCATCATACTCTCTACATAGGGACACAGTCAAACGTCCCACATAAACAACTGTTCCTCTATCTACACGCATACGCCAGGCCTCAGAACCTCCGTGAAACTCCAGTCTCACAAACCCGAAAAATCCTGACAATGCCATGATCTCAAGATCAGTCTTGATGATCAGTGTGATCTATCGGCTCGTCCTCCTCGTATCGCTCGCCCGGCTGTCGTTCGTCCGGATACTCTATCTCGAGAGGCTGATCCTCTACTTCTTCAAACTCTTTACGAAAATAATATAATAATATCGAGAAAACATATAGAGAGGTGAGACAATCTACATCACTACTCGCATGGCAATAAAGAAAATGACAGTACAAAACAATTATCACTACAGTACACATCAATATATCATGCATAATATATTAAAGTAATAAATCATACATTTTATCACAGATTATGGTAAGCAGTAAAATGCAGATAATGCATGAACACACACTGACTCATTCCTACTCCATGGAGCTAAACACGGATATCTGAGAGAATGATCCGAATAGAAACTAGTAATACTTTATGGCTACCCAACCAAACTATTGCACCGTCAAGCATCGTGTATATAGTCCACAGTCCAAACATCGTGTAGTAGTACACAGTCAATACACCGTGCACTACAGGCATAGTACGTAATAGTCTCCTCAAGATCCCGATTAAGAATAGTGCTTGTCAAGATCATTAGTGTGTTACCCGTTACCACGGCCCAGAGGAGCAACCCACTATCCGCATGTGGAATTCTCCGCACACTAACGCCTCCAAGTTCATAAATGAACCACACTACACTTATCACACTAGAACATGGTGTAATTCGCCTCATCAATCAATCGCCAATTATCAACTAAATTGACACAACACTCTAAACATGATCTAAAATTACAAAAATACCCTTATTATCTAAATTTTATCATAATTACAAAAAATTACTAGAATGCCCTTAGTCACAAAATACCAAAGTATAGTATGTCCCACCTGACAGTACTACACCACAACATGTCCGGGTCCACCACTTTGGCCCGACAGCAAAACTCACTGTATCTTTCAATCGTGTAGGAATTTTATCGCATTTTCACAATCTCATCGTTTTCACAAACGTTTTTAAATCGCATAAAAATATTTTGACATTTTTAAACATCGCAAAATGATTTTAAATCATTTTCTTAATTGCGTAAGATTTTTAATTCATTTTCTTAACCGAATAGCTTAAAATTACCCTTTTAAATATGAGTAGACTATATCTAGTATATTTAAAATACGTAGAGTATTTTCTTTGTGTTCTAAATATAGTATGGAATCTTTTCATTTTATGCTTCTGATTTTAATAAATTTCGGCAGCATTTTACCTATAAAATTAGTATAAGGTATTTTTGACGTTTTCCACTAAATATAGTTCATTTTATTTTTACCCAATAATTACGCTTTGAAACTTGCTAACGCACTTCAAAATTCATAAAATGAGCTTTACGTTAGTATTTTTCAAGCATCTGATTTAATTCTTACTTAAACTAAATTCTGCTAAGTTAAAATTCTAGAGCTGAATTTATTCCTTTTATCTTCTCAATGAATCATTGGAATCAATTTATGTTGTATATCAATTACCTAACCTATCTTAGCAAATGAAATGGCATGTTGGCCAAATAAAAAATAAAATGACATTTGATTATACACTAAATGGCATGTTGGCCATATTTAATTAAAATCATTTTTAACTTATTATTTTACCTAAATTCATTAACTCATTGATTTAGAAAATTGCTGAGAACATTTTGGTTCTCTGTTTGATGTAAGGCCGTGAGCCTTATTTTGTGTTCTTTGGAACACTCATGCAAATCGTTACATGTTATTCACATCCTACTTTAATAATTTATACAATTATAAACACATGCAATATATGATCACATATAATATACATACAATATATTTAAAGCCATAAATATGCATAGCAAAAATAATAAAAACTATAATCATGCATATCAAAATAAATCACAAATAGGAAAGCATTGAAACAATCACAAAAATAATAAAAACCATAAACAATCACACAAATCGAATCCTTATGGATTCTTCATACACAATCAAATCCATTTTCCCATCACCACTTAGGGTTGATGAGATTAAATCTCCCTCTTACCTCTTGAAGACAATTAATCAGTTAGTTTTTCTCCTTTCCTTCAAATTCGTGCAATCTCCCAAACAAATCCCTAAAATTCTTAAACAATTAGTAAAAACACATACAAGGTTTAATATTGAAAAACCATGGAACAATCATGGTTAGAAAAATTAGAAATCCAATTTTGAACCATAGGATCAAGACTTACCCTTAGAAAAGTAAGCAAAAGGTGTGATTTTGGACAAGATAGAGTAGTTTTTTGGGAAGACTTTGTGAATGAAAAGTGTTTAGAATAAGATTTGGGTTTAGGAAAAATGAAGAGATAAAATTATAGAGGTTTGGTTGTGTGGGTAGGGTGTATGGCCGAATAGAAAGGGAAAGAAAATATAAGAAAAGTAGCTTTGGTTCTTAGTAGTTTTTGGAGATAAAATGGATAGATTAACTAGGATAAGTGTGAAATAAAAGTGAAGAGTGAATATAATAGGGCTGCTGCTATGTGAGTGTTTTGGGTGAGGTTGAGTGATTGAATTTGCATGGTAAATATCCTAGAGTGTTCACATTAGTTAAGCACATGGCTTATGTCATTGGATGGTTCATGAACCTTGTAGAATCAAGCCAACTAGCCTCCTTGTTCGCTGCCCAAAACCGTGTAGCCCTTTAGGAATTTAGGAGCTTAATTGTTTCCAATTTACACCAAATTACATGCTAATTAATTAGGGAATTAGTTAGGTTAAATATCCTAACCAATCTTAATTAACATCCTAATCATATAACTAATTAGTTTAATATATATTAGCATCTATTATAACCTTTAATCAATATTAAGATATCTAAATAGTATTTAGATTATAATTAATTAATAACTAAGTTAGTTCACTTAGTTTGCTAATTAGGTAATTAGATTAGTCAAATTAAGTTTAATTAGCTACTAACCAAATTCAAGCCTACTATTTTTGACTTAATTCTAACCATTGATTTCATCTTTAATTCCTAGCCATAGATTACATCTAAGGTAGATATCAATTAGTCATAAAACTAGCATTCTAATCTCACCATTCATTAGATCAACGGCTAAGGTTAAAGGCTTCCTAACTAAGTCTTCATCCAACGGTCCAAATGAAAGTCTATGCTCCCTTCGTTGACCTATTCTTATTGGTTTAGAAAGTCAAGCCACTTTCATTAAGTTGCTCTCATTGGCTAGAATTTGTCCAGTTAGCATAGTTGACTGCTTTTCCTAAACGCGGGTCCCACAATACTTTTAAAGATCTGTGGTTAAATCGAAGCATATTTTTACTGTTTTTGAGACAGTAGGTACTGTAATATAAAATAATATTGTAATAATATAAAAATATTTTATTACACCGTTAAATCTGAAAAATTACGAGATTAATATATATATAAATCAGAAATGGGTTTAGTAAGATCCCCCAACTCCAATTAATTAAAATAAGATTTTTTCGGCCAAAAAATTATTATTTCCCTAGGTCGGAGTAAATCACATACAACAGTCAAGTACATTCACGGAACAGTCAAATTTAATTTACTGCTCACAGAATTCACAAAACAGTATATTTTGGGACTATATTATAATTATCCCCAAAAGTTGGGGTGTTACAGTCTTAGCTTTCCTACAAGACCATAATGACATCAACCAGTTATTTGAAACTCAAGTTATAGCCAATTTACTGAACACTACCAAAAAGATAAATTACGGCTAATTCATGCAATAATTCTTTCAATGATCCAATAAGGTCTAATATCATAAAATGTGTCAAAACTAACTAAAGTAAGCTTAATTGATCCTTAAGAAACCTAGTGAGAGGTTTATAAAATGTATAAAATAAAATGTTATCAAATTCCCCCACACTTAGCTTTTGCACTCCTAGGCAAAACATAAGAAACAAAAACTAGGGAACAAAGAAAAATGACACAGACTCAACAACTAAAAACTCTAAAGGATTAAATGAATCAAGAAAAGCAACTAGATAATCAAGGGATCAAAACAGTCATGATGCAACATTTCTTTGCATCTCAAACCTACAAGCAAAGAAAATTCAGTTGAAAAGAATGAATCAAGAATGATAGATCGTCACAGACTTCACTCTCAATCTCTCAAGTGTTTAAAAGGTAAGTATTTCACTCTATTCAACTCATGAATAATTGCACTACTATTGTTAGTGTATGCCATAGAGGCTGATACATTTGTCTATATTTACATACATTCTATTATCCTTATCTTAATATATGAGACATTTCATTTATTGTGTTCTTTTTTAATAAACATAATAAAGTCCTTAGAATAGTAAGTTTGATGCCATAGGACATCAAGTGGATGACTTGATCGTGAGATCCTTTTGGTTATAAAACTATTCTTAAATGTCCCTAGTCAAGTATTATTGTTAATTAGGACAACAATAATGCATTGAGACTAGTATGTGCATAGACTGATGACCATATATCACGGGTCATGGATATGAGATATCAAGTCTTCACATGGGTACATATTAGAGTAATGATGTACTGGATTAACCCGCTATGAGAATGTTACATGGATCGTTACGTGAGTGTCATAAGCGATTCTCATAGTGACAATGGTGTTTGTGGTCCTTTGACCTAAAATCACTACTATTCCTACATGAGGAGTTGTGTGTTTTGATGCCATCAAATGTCATCTGTAATAAGGTGATTATAAAGTTAGTTATTGGATATACTGCTAATCATGCAAAGGGATGTGAGTGACCTAGATGGGATTTGTCACTCCTACACAGTAGGAGCGATATCCTCGGGCCCCCTGATTGAGTGAGACTGTGAATTGCATGGCCATACTCAAATGAGTCAATATGAGATATTGATTTCATTTGTTGTTACAAAGTCTACTCGAGTATCAGGAAGTGAATGATTGGACTATACAAGGGTGACGCATTCCATGCCTTGTGTTTAATCTAGATATCTTGACAAAGGGACTAAACGACACAGAAATATTGGTCACAGAAAGGTTATGTCAAATCACTAACATTCTTATTACTTGGGTAGCAGCGATGTGTTGCTAGATACCGCTCACTGCTTGTAATATTAAAATGAGATTTTAATATTACTGCCAACGTAATGAGAACCTGCAGGGTCACACACATAGAGCAGACTAAAATTGGAGCAATGGATCCAAGTTGGACTCGGATTCAAATATGGGCCAGACTCATAACAGATGAGTCTAGGGTTGCACAACTTACCTTGCTGCTGCTCACACTCACTTAAGGCAGTCACTATTATAAATAGTACTGCTAAGGGGCTGCTAAGATACATAATTTCAGAACCCTAGCCGCACCTACAAAAAAGTGAGGGAGAGAGTGACAAGTTTCTTCTCTTCTCTTCGCAGCTAGCACTGTGTGAGAGACGTGAGGCTCCTCTTTACGGACGTTAGACGTTTATGAGTCTATTCGTATGGATACCACAGAGACATCATTTCTGTTACGGTGTTGGTGATTCACGTCCTTCCTTGTTATCATGCTTCAAGAGGTAAATAATTTAAAAACTCGAATTATGGCTTTTCGCATGGATCCTCGGTGGGAATCCTATTTTTTTTGCTACGTGATGTAACTGCAATTCCCAACAACCATAAGCTTGCTTATCTTCTACTTCTCCGCTACTCAAAAACAACATGCACACAAAAAATAAGAGGGTTTTATTCAAGATTGTAATGGGGTTATAGTAAAGGAGAGGGGTAATATGGATATGACAAGTTAAATACCAAAGAGAATAGAAGAGCATTATGATACAGTTAGAGTGGAAAAGATGTTTGAGAACATTCAATTTAAATTTTCCAAGGGTTTCTTTGTTCCTTCTCTGTTTGCTTTCTTCTCATAAAGGACAATGACCAATATTTGACTAATGTTTTGTTAAAGATCAATGCCAATATAGTAGATTGAATTCATTGGTAGGCTTGAACATTCTTCTTCTATTCCTGTTATTTCCAAGCATCCACTCTTATTCTAGGTATGAATATGTCACAAGGTGTATTCTTTAGTTACAACAGTAATCAGCTCTTTTTTCTTTTCTTCTCTTTTTTTTTTTGGATCTTGCACACATACCCCTACACTTATTCAAGAAACTCATCTGATAACAAAGCCAATGCTCTCTTATTCCCTAAGGTCAGGTAAGAACATAGTTTTTCATTTAAGGCACATAATGAGTTCGAAACAAAGAATGGTCAAATAAGCTCAAATGAGTTAAGCAAAGGAAAATATACAAGGTTGGCTATTTGGTCAAAGTAGTTAATTCAAGAAAATTACCTCAATCATGTTTATGTATCCATGTGAAAAAGTAGTCTCAAAAAGAATCAAAACAAGTTCTAGAGTAATAATTCCATAAGTGAAAAAAAGTCACACAAGAAAGAAGACAATGGTATAGATGTTCAATCCATTCATCGATAGGCTCAAAATCTCACAAGGCATATATCCATCATTCTCAGTCCAAAAAAATTCAACATCCATAACCAAGCTTGTAAAATTTAAGAAAGAAGACAATTTATTCAACCATGCCATGATCCCTGAATCCATTTGCTACTTTTACACAAAATAGTTGACTACCCCAATCTAGATGCGTCTCAAGAGTAAAATTACCTCCACAGTAAAATTTACTCCTTACTCTGTCATCCTTAATTAGTTTAGCTGTTAGTAAACACGATAAACATATTAATAAACACACTTCCTAAATTTTTTAAGCATTTTTTTACACAATTATTCACACAACTATATACAATTATCCACACAATTATTCACACAACTATTGACACAACTATCCTTCCCCCCAACCAGATCATAACATTGTCCTCAACGTTAAAACATAGAAAAGTAAAAGATAGAAGATAGTACCTATTATTGTAATTACTGAAAAGAGAAAGCTCACACAAATTTAAACAAAGCCAAAATATATACATGTAGTTATGATTGTGGCTCACATCTTCCTCTGGTTTTACGTCCAGTAACGGTTTAACCGCCTTCTATGAGTTGAGGATAAGCTTCCCATCCAATTTTCTTATAAATTGGCAAACAAGGTCTTTTTGAGTCAGATTCGTAAGACTGAAGAACAATTTAATGATGTAAACACATGAAATTAAAACACTAGGGATTTGATTTCACTTGATTCAATAATCTATCATAGACAATAGAATAGCTTTGGGACCTTCCTTCTAATTAATTTCTAATCATTCAATTGATGGGGAGAATCCAGTAATTAATTAAAATTTAATTCCTTAGTCTAAACCTTAAATTTTAAAGGCATGACTTTTACTCTTGGGATTCTCATTCTCCCACACAACCTATAACCTCCATTCTAGACAATTATAAATTATGGCACTTATTATTGATGGTCTAGGTCATATGCAAACCTTCTGATTCTACATACACTCCACTAAATCAATTTATGAGTGGCTGATTCATAAAAGTATTAAGAATCATAATAAGCACTCAAATTGAATAAAAAGAAACTCATTAAAATTTCAATCTTAATACATGTCGATTGAATCAAGTTACGTCTTCACCTTAGAAACATACAAATTTAACTATACATGACAAAAGAGAAAAAGAAATAAGAAAAATAAAATAAAAATATATATCGTGGTCATCCTAAAAAAATATTAAAAGTAGGCGGTATAAACTTGCCATGGTAACTACTAATAATAATATTAACAAGTAGACGGTATAAACCTGTCATTAAATATTAACAAAGATGTGGTATAAACCAACCACCAAATATATATTTACAAAGGTGTGGTAATAAACCAACCACCAATAAAATAAAATAAAATAAAATAAAATAAAGAAAATAAAGTGTAAAAAGTAAATTACAAAAAAAAAAAAATAAATAAAAGGGAGAGTTTCCCCACTAAGTTAGTATGTACAGAAAATAAAAGGGAGAGTTACCCTCCCTAAGTTAATATGTACAAAGAAAATAAAAGGGAGAGGTTCCCCTACTAAGTTAGTATATACAGAAAATAAAAGGGAGAGGTTCCCCCACTGTTAATATGTACAAAAAAATAAAAGGGAGTGATTCCCCCACTAAGTTAGGATGTTAGTATATATACAAAATATTTACACCAAAAAATTATTCTTCAAATCAAGTCCCCAGCAATGGCGCCAAAAACTTGATGCGGATTAAAAGTTGCAAACCCAAGTGCAGGTTATCTCAAGTAATAAATTCTCGGTGAGTCCGAGGTCGAACCACAGAGACTTAATGAAGAAAATTTAATTAAGATAAAGTAAATATTTTGTCACAACAAATAAAAAAAGATTTATTTGGGTTAGGAGATCCACTCTTAGTAAATAAAATAAGAACAAGATTAATTCTTTTAATAACTCAATTAGAATCCACACATAATGGAGGTTCCAATCAAAAAATACATCATTCAAAGTTCATTAAAAATTATATACATAGTTATATTATGCCTCCTTTAATCATCTATTAATACCACCACTCATAAATGAGATCAAGCATTCATTGTGCCAAAATCTTGCCTACAACAAATCAAGATCTCCACTTTACAAGGAGAGTTTCTAACACTAACACTTGTAAATGGGTTCAAGCATTCATTGTGCCAATTTCTTGTCTGCAACAAATCAAGAACTCGATTTTACAAGGAGGGTTTCTAAATTGATTGAAAACAAAATACAACACGTATAATGACCACTTGAAAATATATCATTTAAGCACAAGAAAGAAATGAATCTAACCTTATTTCATTACCAAGAGCTTCACCCTTTCACCCAAGCAAAATGAAACTTAGTTACTCATAGATAAGAAGAAAGAAAGAGAGAAGAAGAAGAAGAAGAAGGACATAACTTCAATTTAGAACAAAGGAAAACTACAACAACATAATAGTATGATCTTGGCCTCTAGGACCAAGACTCCTAAATGAGCAGCCAATGGTGCCTTTTATAGAGGATTAGGGATACAAAATGACAAGGGGGCTGATTCATGAGTGGGTGGATGAGTGAAAAATGCCAAATGACTTTTGATGAGTGGAAAGTTATGGAGATTCTTTGTCTCCCGAAATCATTAAACTCTAAAGTCATTGCATTCGTCATTTTTTAGAAATATGGTCTTCATGAAAGTTATAGGCCTGGATTTTAGCTTTCAAATTCTGTTGTTTAGGTCAAAAACCATTTCTACAACTCAAGATATGGTCTGATTACTGCATAGTGCTCAAGCCCAGCGATAGCTCCTCTGTTATGACTTCCAAGCCCAATATGACCTATTATACCTCAGATTCTAGAAAAATGTTCAACATGAAAGTTATAGATTTGGATCTTACTATCAACCATTAAAATTTTAGCCCATTTGACATCCTATATCCCGAGCTATGTCATAAACAATATGCATAGGTCAAGCTGTCAGGATCAGCACCCTAGATCTTGCTTCAACTCTAATTTGAGTTATCCAAAGGTGTGATTTGGCCTTTGCGGTCTTCATGAGAGTTGTAGAGAATTGTCTTAGCTTTCCTACAAGACCATAACCACATTAATCAGATATTTGAAACTCAAGTTATAGCCACTTTACTAAAGACTGCCAAAAAGATAAATTAAGGCTAATTCATGCAATAATTCTTTCAATGATCCAATAAGGTCCAATATCATAAAATGTGTCAAAACTAACTAAAGTAAGCTTAATTGAACCTTAAGAATCCTAGTGAAAGGTTTATAAAATGTATAAAATACAGTATTATCAAGAGTATATCAGGCTGTCATCAATGAAGACTATAACGAATCTGTCTAAGTAAGGACGAAAGATTCGGTTCATGTAGTCCATAAAGATGGCAGGTGCATTCATTATGCCAAACGGCATCACGAGGTACTCGTAATGGTCGTATCGGGTACGAAAAGTAGTTTTGGGTATATCCTCCATCTTCACTCGTATCTGATGACACCCAAATCGCAGGTTGATTTTTGTAAACACCACTGTTCCCTTCAGCTGGTCCATTAAATCATCAATTATTGGGAGTGGATATTTATTCTTGATTGTCACCTTGTTTAGCTGTCTGTAGTCCACGCACAACCTTAATGAACCATCCTTCTTTCAAACTAGCAGTACTGGTGCTCCCCAAGGTGACACACTTGGTCTAACGAATTGCTTTTCTAAAAGCTCCTCTAACAGCTCCTTAAGTTCAGTTAATTTTGCTGGCGACTTCTTATAAGGTGCTATAGAAACGGGACCAGCTCCCAATACAAGGTCAATAGCAAATTCTATTTCTCGCACCATTGTTAAACCAAGTACACCCTCAGGAAAAACTTCAGAAAATTTATTCACCACTGGAATTGTGCTCACATCAACCTCACTCTCGATTTTTAAAGAAGATAGTAGCATGTATTCGTGAGTTTCTTCTTTCAAGAAAGCTTGAACTTGGTTGGCTGTCAAGTATCTAGAATCCTCATCCATAGGGAAAACTAAGGTTTTTCTTGAACAATCTAATAGAACATGGTTGGAGGACAACCAATCCATCCCTAAAATTATATATAGCTGAGAAAGGGGTAAACAGATCAAATCGACAGAAAAGATTCGACCTTCAACAATCAAGGGACAATTTAAACAGACTTTGGTAGTAACTACCAATTTATCAGTGGGGGTAGAAACAGTCAGATCAAAAGGTAAGGTAGACACTGGTAAACCAAGTCATAGCACACAGTCATAAGATATGAAAGAATGGGTTACCCCAGAGTCATATAGTACAGTCAAAAGGTTACCTTCTATGGTGCCTTCTCCTTGAATCAAGTCTTCTGACTTAGAGGCCTCTGCTCCGCTCATGGTATAGACCCGTTTTCCTGCTTGCGATTTGTTAGCCCTTGCAGCATTGACTGAAGGTTTAGCCTTCACTTGGTTGCAGTCTCGGGATACGTGGCCAGGCTTGCCACATCAGAAACAAATAATCCCCTTTATAGTGCAATCCCTCGTGGGATGATCTTTCCCAAACTTCAAGCATTTTGAGGGATAAGCCACATTTTGGCTGGTCCTGTTCCCAGTAGAACCTCTACAAGAACTTCCACCCGCTGTCTGTTACTGGTTTCCCGTTGGCCGGGAATAGAGCTTCTTTTGGAAGCGATTAGAACTGTTGCCACCGCTCCTTTGGAACCTTGTAGGTCCTAAGTTCCTGCTCCTTGTATCTTTAGCTTGCTCCAGAGCTTCCACTTCGTAGCATGTATCTAGCAGCTCCAAGAACTCATTGATTTTCAGCGTGATAATAGCTTTCTTCACTTCATATCTCAGTCATTCTGTAAACTTTTGACACTTCCAGGTTTCGTTCGGTTGGTGCTAAAAGTACATTGAAAACTTTGACAAGTTTTCAAATCTCGCTACATATTCACTAATAGTCATGTTCCCCTACCTTAGGTTGAGAAACTCCATCTTCTTCGCGTGCTTCGCCCTCGCGGGAAAGTACTTATCCAAGAATTTATCCTTGAATAAATCCTAAGTGATCTCACGATTTTTAGCCTCCAGCATTCTTTGCGCCCCGCACCACCAGTCCTCAACATTGCCAACCAACATAAAGGTAGCATAAGTCACCTTCTTATTCTTGGCACAGTTCATGCCTTGGAAGACTTTCTCTAGCTCTTTGATCAATAGACTGGCTCCGGATCGAACTGTCCTTTGAATTGGGGAGGATTGTGGCGACGAAACTCCGCCAAGTTTTGAGTGTCAACAGTAGCTTCGAGCTATTGAGCAGCCCTCTCTTGTTATTGGGCAACTCTCTCTTGTTGTTGAGTAGCTCGTTCAGTCTGTTGTGCTATGACTTCAGCCATCCTTTGTATTGCCTCTATAGCAGTTGCCATGTCTCCACCTCATGCCATCTTGTTTTCTCAAATCAGGTTAGCAAAAAAACACACAGAAGGTTAGATGTATTCACTCGAAATACCAACACAGAGATTCACACAACACAAACAAGACAGACTCAATCACAAGACCCAAAGAAACATAAACCGAGGCTCTAATATCAACTTAATGTAACGCCCTTTTTTGGGAGGGAACGTCACATTGTCAATTAAAATTTGCGTAAAATAAAAGTATAAGTTAAGACCCGGTTCGTTTTATAAATATAAATTTACTTGGTTGAAATCGTGTGATTAAATTAGCTAGTATATTTTGTTTTTGTTATAAATCATAAAATATAGTGACCAGTCATAATTGTAATAAAGAGTAAGGTAGAAATAAAGCATACATTAGATCAATATACATGAACAATGATATATCATTATATTAAACATGTTTGGTTATAGCGCCTGAATAAACAAAAAGCAAAATTATACATATCTGCCCCAAGAGATCATGAATATACAGCCCACCAAAATAATGACACATTAAGCCCCCAAAATAAACACCGATAGCCATCAATAGCTATTGACAATATCAGTCCCTAAGAGGAGAAGGAATCGTGTCAGGATCCTCCTCAGGGTCTTCATCATCCGAGGAAACCTCCATCAGAGCCACTGAGTTACGGGCTGGGGCTCGAGCAGTGGAGACAAAAGAATCCTCCTGTGGGGTGTAATAACGATCACCCCACATCTCCCTGATGGGCAAGTAAAACTCCAAATATAAACTGACGCTGCAAGTAAAAATAGGCGGATCATGATGCCCCTAAGCCAGCAAAATCAACATGTCCCCCTCGAAGATATAGCGATCGAAATTTAGGTTGATGTGCCAGTAGTCTGGCCCTCCGAGGAAGGTCTAATGTACATAACCTAAAAATTTGTGTGGGCGTGCTGCCATGATCCAACAGCAGGTGCTAGTCGCGGTCGGGCCAGAAGCTGGGGAATTTGGAAGCTTCACCCTCCTTGCTGACGTCTTTGATGAAACATATTAATAAACAGGCAGAAATAATAGAAATAAAGGAAAAAGGTAAGATATCCCACTATCATTACCAATTATGGCAATAAGAAACAAAATGGCGCGAAGCGCCCACATAGCATTTCAGCAGTAATAATAATAAGCATCAAATAGCAGTGATAAATAATTAAGCAGTTCTAGGCAATTATACATCAGTAATCTCGACAGTTCCAATTTAATAAGGATTAAATGCCAGATACTATATAGACGCGCTATGCACATGCGTACAATGTCAAAATCCTACTCTATGGAGCTAGACACAAACACTCAGAGAGAAAGATCAGGAGACATGTCTCCAACTCGGCTGCTGCGGCCAAAGTGCTATAACTCATCAGTTTATCCACGTGCACATCAAGGCATTGTACAGACATTCTACACTAGATCATGATATAGGCCAGTGTCTCAGTCCGGATCGTCGGTGCGTTTATATCGGTCTGCCCCACGGACAGAAGAGCTACTAACTGTCCATTGTGAGGTACCCGCACCCCGACGTCCCCAATGTCAATAATATGACCTACACTAGCCTACTCGCACTCACACTAAGGTGTGTTTAGTCTCCTAGGCAACACGGTCTTAACAACAGTCTAATGGACTTTCACAATGCATGATGACTCAATGCATATATTATGTATATTCATCAATAATATACTTTCACAACATGCCACAATTTGACTAAGATAAACATCTTCATGTTCTTGGTCCCACATTTGGACCCGTATTGAATAGTATTAAGTTTTCCAATTATGCATTATGCTTTTAGTACATTATGGAATTATTAGGCACCCTTGATTCTTTCCATTTTATGAAATCCTACATTAATTTCTAATTGCCCAAATTAATTAAGTTTCACTTTGATTTAGTGATTCTTTGAGATTCTTTCCTAGATGGGTTCATTTCACTATTGGGTTCCTTACTTTTAAACTTAGTCATGCTCACTTAAAGAATTATTTTTAAGTCTTACTAAGTCTCACACATCCTTATTTGTTCTTAAAGTTCAAAGAGTTCTATTTGGTTACCTAATTAATTTCCTTCCATCACATAATCCACTTGCTTAATCACTTAATTAATTAGAGGTCATAGTTGTACGAAGTCACATGATTAGGCCATTATTAGCCATAGAGGCCGTGAACCTCTCCAAGTTTTAGGATTCCAAATTTCTACTCCATTAATTACATATTGTACACTTGATTAGCTATGTCTTCCACTTGTTATGATTTTTCATCAAGAACCCTAATTTTGGGCCCCAAAACCGTGAGCCTCCTAGAGGGAATCTAGGTCATTTCCTTCCATTTTAAGTTTTCCAATCCATCCAAGTATATCAATATACATAACCAATCAATCAAATAACTTAAACAAATTAAAAACAATATGTAATCATACAAATCATCCAAACAAAGAGAGTAACCATACTAGGGTTTCTCACAACCAATCATAAAACAAGGTTCTTTACTACCAATAGAGGTTGAGGAGGAGTATCTTCCTCTTACCAAAGAGAAGAAAACAAGCAATGGAACTCCCTTGAAGCTCCTTGCAATTTTCAGATTTACACCTCCAAGAACCCTAAAAATTCTAACTTTATTAAATCAACAAGAAGACTTGAAAGAGAATAGATCAATGGTCATAAAGAAGACCATGAACACGAAAATGAAGGGAAAAGGGTGAGGAACCAAGAACCTTTCCCAAAAGCTTGAAGCTTGAAGCTTAAAGAAGAAGATTGTGAAGATGAAACCTTTTCAAGAAATCACCAACTAGAGATGTGTTTAGATGATAAAAGAGATTAAGAAAATGTATTTGTTTGAAAATTTTGTGATGGTTGAGGGCTTGAGAGTGTGGTGGCCGTGAGGTAGGGTGTAGAGAGAAGGAGGAGAAAGTTTGAGAAAGATGAAGGTAGAGAGAGAAGTGAATAAAAAAGTGAGATAACTTTTAGGGTTTTTAAAAATTAGAATAGATTAATTAATTAGGAGAAGCACAATTTTGGCTCCCAAATTTGGGGCTGCTGCCGTATGGGAGTGTGAGGAGAGAGAGAGAGATGAGTAGCTTCCTTGAGAAGCTTGGGAGCTTTTTCAATAAAGGAGATGTGATTAGACATAAAGGAGATTGCCTTTAGATAAGATAATACGATTTAATAGTTAAAATAATAGGGTAATTAGGATTTTACTACAAGTTATTATCCAATGGATAATTGTTACAGTGCACAAAGTTAGTATTAATTATCCAATGAATAATAGAGCGTATCGCAAAATTTTAGCTGACGGTACGTATAGAGATTTTATTTATCAGATAAAAACTCAAAAAATGCAAACCTCGTAAAT
The DNA here is from genome assembly GCA_029884595.1 of Ormosia semicastrata. NCBI lineage: Eukaryota > Viridiplantae > Streptophyta > Magnoliopsida > Fabales > Fabaceae > Ormosia > Ormosia semicastrata. Next base: position 48,937,474 of record JAQQTO010000060.1, read on the forward strand.
TATTCTCGGCCTCAGGTTTAATAAGATCCTCCATCAACACATCCGTAGTTCAAGGTTTATCAGTCTCAGGAAAAATATTTCGATTTCCCGGCTACGCTCAATGCGCACGCAAAACGAAGAATATACTATAATATTTGATGTTTCTAGAAAAATTCTCAAAAATCACAAAAATTGGAAAATGACTATTTATCACAAAACAAACAATTTCTGGGGTGTTTCACTGACTCTGCTCAGTGTACACGTAAAATGAGGAATATATTAAAATATTCGACATTTCTGAAAAATTCCATAAAAATTCCCAAAAATCTTAAATATTATAACATGATTATCTATGATGAAATAAATAATTTTTGGGGTGTTACACTTATAGCCTTGGATGTTAGCTTTCAAATGCCACTAGTCTCATGTAATTAAGAGCTCAAAGTAAGAAATTATACAATCTAGTTTACTAAACGCCAGATTGTTTGTTTCTGCAAAATTTGTCTCGGATTCAAACATAAATTGGTACTACTTGGCTGGCCTAGAAATCTGATATTTTTACTACCTAAATTCTTATATCTTAGCTTTCAAATGCAATAAGAAACAAGTCATTTCAATGGTTGTATCTCAAGTTATGCAGCAAACACCAAAGACTATCAAGATTTGGGCATAGCTACGCCTAGGCGTGATCACTGGTACGTAGGCACCATGCTCTCTGTCTAATTCTGCACTGAAACTTATCAGTCTATGACTAGGCATGGAAAATGCGCCTAGGCGCCATATTGCACTAGAAATTCTATAGAAATAAGTTTTTCTGCAGAATTGATTCTCTATCACTTCTAAATCAATTCTTAGATGTTTTCTACCATCAACTATGTTCTCAAATCTTGTGGTAACTCTCAACCACTTTATTCAAGCACAAACATAATGAGAATGAATCAAAACTCCTAATTCAAACCCATTTTCCAAACTCATCTTCAAAGGTTCCTATGGGCTTTTCTAGGTTCATAACTCACAAAATTACATAGAATAAGTCATAAACCACCATTTCAACTAAGAAAACATCATTTACCTCTTAAACCCATTTTCTTACTACCTTCACATAACCTTCATCAACTACGATGTGTAGGAAGAAATGGAGATATAGGAACAAAACCTCTACCTCTTATGGTGTGGATGATGATCTTCAAGCTTTCCTCTTGATCTTCTAGTTTCCCTTGCTTTCTACTCTTCTTTTCCCTCTTCTTTCTCCCTTGCATTTTCTCTCTTCTCCTCTTTCTTTTCTTTCTTTTGTTTTCTGAAGCTCCAGCATGAGAGAATGAGGGAAAAGAGAGAGAAAAGTCAATAAATAAGATAAGAATGGATATTAAGCTAAGACTTTATATCTCCTAGGAATACTTGATCTTACTAAATCAGGTTTCCTAACTTCCAAAAATATTAAAATAAATCCTAAGATACATTTTAATACTTGTTTCACCATTTCCTTAACTTTCCATTTCTGCGATTCACCAATCTGGTATTTATATAGTCACTTGGTGTCCTTAAAAATACTAAACTGGCTCCGTTTATCCTCAAAATTTAACTACAGCCACTTCTACACATCTGTGACCTAATTTTTTTTTTCATATTTATTTCCCTTAACTAAGCAATTTATGCTATTTTCCTAAGTTAAAATAGTCATTTTGCACCTTCTGTATTGCGCCAAAGTGCCTAAATTGAGTCAAAACGTCACAAAATTTAGCAGATATGTTAAACAAGTATTAAGCTACCTTTGTAACCTTATACAAGTCAAACATGCTAAAAAGAGGATATTACAGGTTGTCATCCAATCATGTAGTCTGGAACTATTTAGATAAGACTTTAGCTTTTCTGTTTGATGTTCCTACCAGAGTTGTTTCCTCTGAGTCTGCTTATCTCAATGTTAATCAGGTTAATCACTATTTGGTAAAAGGAGCTCTAGGATATGTTCTTCTTTTCTCGTTAGATGCAGAGGTTGAGCAAAACCTAGACAGTATTCCTGTAGTGAAGGAATACCCAGAGGTATTTCCGAGTGACATAGCTAAGTTGCCTCTAGAGAGAGAAATAGAGTTTTCTATAGATTTAGTGTCGGGTACAGGACCTATATCTATAGCACCCTATAGGATGGCACCTCTAAAGTTAGCAGAGCTTAAGAAATAGATAAAGGGTTGGAAAAATGATTCATTAGGCCTAGTGTTTCTCCATGGGGAGCACCAGTATTACTAGTGAGGAAAAATGGTACCATGAGGTTATATGTCGACTATAGACAGTTGAACAAGGTAACCATCAAGAACAAGTATTCGTTACCTAGGATAGATGATCTGATGGATCAATTACGGGGAAGGAAGAAATGTAATACCCTTAATGACATGTTAGACTTGTATAGAGTTATAGAGGTAGTGTAATACTTGTTTAACATGTTTGTTTAATTTTGTGACAAACTGAGGTAGTTTAGGTACTTTGTTGCAACATAGAAGGTGAAAAATAGCTTAAAATGACTCAAATAATTAGATAAATTACATAGTTATAGGAAATAAATATGAAGAATTTGTTTCTAAGTCACAAATATATGAAACATGTAGTTAAAGTTTGAAGATAATTTGAGTTAGTTTGATATTTTTAAGTACATTGGTTGTATGTTTTAATACCGGATTTACTAGTAGCAGATATGGAAACTTATGTAAATGATGAAATGAGTATTTAGATGAATCTTAGGATTTATTCTAATACCTATGGAAGTTAGGAAACTTGATTTGGTAAGATCAAAGTATTCCTAATAGATATAAAGTTCCAGCTTATGGTTTAAGTGGCCTTTGTCTGATCTTTATCCTTGACTTTCTATCTCTTTTCTCCACTCGAGCATGGCTCTTTGAGCAGAAACAGAAGCAGAAAATGAAAGAAAGAAGATAGAAGAAAAGAAGAGGAAGAAGAAGGAAGAAGAGGAAAGGAAAAGGAAGGAGAAAGGCAAGGCCAAGGCTTGATCATCTTCTACACAAAGTGAGGTAGAGGTGGTTATGTTTATGAACTTCTTTTCTCCATAACTTCATATTTTCTTCATGTTTTGTTCATGGATGAAAATGGGTTTTTAAGGAGATTATGATGTTTTCTTGGTTGGTTATTGCCTTCAATGGCAGAGCATGGTCTGTTTTACCTCAATCTATGCATGGTTGTGGGTTAGAACCTTGGAAAGACTCATTTGAATACTTAGGTTACAAGTTGAGATATGGGTATGTAGTTCTTTGTTTGTTTTGAGCTTAACTCTATGCTAGATGAGTTGATTGAGAGCATGAAGATTTTAGCATGCTTAGGGACCATATTTAGGGTTTAAAACCACTTAAAACTTGAATTTAGAGTTTTAGAGGTGGTTAGAAAACTAATAGAACAGTAACAGAAGTTTTAGGTATCTGGCGCGTAAGCGCCTAATTTTTGGCCGCTTGAGTGCCTAAGGCAAGAGCGCTCGCTTTAGGTTCTGCAAGCTAGCAATTAAACGCTCTGAAAGTAGGCACCTAAGCGCACTAGTCTGGAGGACTCTAAAGTTGAGCGATTAAGTGCTCAGAGTTTGGGCGATTAAGCGCCCAACAAAAAAAAAAAATAAACCAAGGTTTTTTGTCATGCAGCACCTAAGCACTGAGAAAGTGGGCACTTAGTAGTGAGTACTAGGATTTTTATCCTAAAGAACTTGAGTTTCCAACTTATTGGGATTCTTCATACATGCTTTTTGGAGTGTGTTAAAGTGCTACTAGAGGTATTTCAGTAAGGGAAAGACCCTTTGGTATGTATATGAAATGTATGAAACTTAGAGCAACCTAAAGTAATGGTTTGTCCTAAGTAAGTGTCTAGCACCTTAAGCAACTTAGTGTTGTATGAATATCACTTAAGATGTAATGACTGATGATGTGGTTTTTAGATGCATATGGTCTGGTAGTATTTTTCCTATGTGAGTATCCTTTAATGATGGGTATAATCATTTAGCCAAGGGAAATAAATAGGAAGTTTGAAAGGTTCTTTTAAGCTTGGATTCAGCCTTAGCTTCTTGATAGTGCCAGGGTTACGTGTATTGTGAGGATGAGCTTTCCCCCTCTCTACCACAGGAAAATACAATACACCAGCATTCCTAGTAAAACATCTTGGCTCTGAAATTAGCTAAGTATGTATGTATAAATGTATGTTAACTTGGTTTCTTTAGTTACTAAATTATAACCTTGTAAAGCTTTAAACATATCTTATTTAGCACGTGTTAAGATTATGTTTATTATTATATGTATAACTGGTTTTAGTATACTTATACTAAGACTTATTGATTCTCATCCCATGTATTGCCATGTAAATCCAGGTGAAGGCTCTTCAAAGAAAAAGAAGAAAAAGTAGCCGAAAGACTAGTATAGCTTTTGATTTACTATTTTTAGTTCAAAACATGTATTAATTATACTTGTTTCGTAATGTAAAAATGGTTATGTAATACTTCAAGCCCTTGTGGAGACTATATATATATATATATATATATGTATATATATATATATGTTATAAACTAATTTAGATTACTTATGAAGATGAATTTGATACCGGGTGTAGGGTAATATGGATTCTTATGTTGTGTGTGAAGTGAATGTATGATATAAAATAAAGAAATGGGTAATATGAGTTAGATTAAATGAAACATCAGAATTAATTTTGTTGCATGCTATTCGAATAGCATGAGGGCATTCGAATAAGATTTCTTAATAGAAAACAAAATTGGAAGGCCTTATTCGAATAGCATATTAGCTATTTGAATAATCTTGTGCAGAAAAACAAAAACATAAATGAAGATTGGTGAGGAAATGATGGTTATTTGAATAACTATATGTTATTCGAATAACTTATACAAAATATAAAAACATGAATTCATATTTAGAAGGAGATAAAAGCTATTCTAATAGATCTATTATTCAGATTGGTAATGAAAGAATACACACACACACACACACACACACACACATATATATATATAAGGTTACAAAGGTAGCCTAATACTTACTTAATATGTTTGTGTAGTTTTGTGACTTTCTGAGCAGATTTAGGTACTTTGTTGTAACATTATATGAGAAATATAGCTGTTATTTGCTCCGGAAGTGGCTTAAACTGTTTAGTTAGTGGAAATAAATGTGGAGAGTTTATCTCCAGGTCACAAATGTGTGAACTAGGCTACAGTTGAAGTTTGAAGTTAATCGGAGTTAGTTTGACATTTTTAAGCATACTGGCTGTATGTTTTAGTGCCACATTGACTCCCAGCTGATATGGAAAAATAGAGAAAAGGTAAAAGAATATTTTTAATGAATCACAATATTTATTTTGAATTTGTTGGAAGCTAGGAAATCGGATTTGGTGAAATCTGTGTGTTCTTAGTAGATCGGGGTTTTAGCACTTATATGTGAGAAGCCAAAATTGGCTCCCCTTTACAAGTGTCCTATAGTTTGGAAAAGAAGGAAAACAAAAATAGAGAAGAGAAAAAAGGAAATGTGAAGAAAGGAGAAAGAAGAGAAGAAAGAGGAGAAATCAAGAGGCAAGCAAGTATTGGAGAGCTTGGATCCATCCTTGGCTATCTTCAAGACCTTGAGGTAGGAGGAAAAACCTTATTTTGACTCATCTTCCTATTTTCTTTATCTTATTCATAAGTGTTGGCATGATAGGAAAGTTAGGTTTTTGAGTGTGATTTTGGTGTTTTTGGCTTGAACCTTGTTGGAGAACTTGATGATGACTTGTTTATGAGTTGTTGGGTGTATGGAAATGGATTTCCAGCCCTTGTCTGCCTTAAATTCCACTTGAGTTGAGTTTAGGGGTTTTAGGTTTTGTATTGGATGATTTTCCAAGATCTTTGATTTTGAGTGAAATTGAAGTGGTTTAAGAGTTGCTATATGTAGTTTGTTGGTGTATGCCCTAGAGGCTGATACATTTGTCTGTATTTACATACATTCTATTATGCTATTTTTTAATATATGAGGTATTTCATTTATTATGTTATTTTGAATAAACATAATAAAGTCCTTAGAATAGTAAGTTTGATGCCATAGGACATCAAATGGTTGACTTGATCGTGAGATCCTATTGGATAAAATGAGAACACTATTCTTAAATGTCCCTAGTCAAGTATTATTGTTAATTAGGACAACAATAATGCGTTGAGACTAGTATGTGTGTAGACTGATGACCATATCTCACGAGTCATGGATATGAGATATCAAGTCTTTCACATGGGTACATATTAGAATAATAATGTACTGGACTGACTCGCCATGAGAACGCTACATGGATCTTTACGTGAGTGTCATAAGTAATTCTCATAGTGACAATGGTGTCTGTGGTCCTTTGACCTGAAATCACTATGATTCCTACATGAGGAGTTGTGTGTTTTAATGCCATCAAACGTCATCTGTAACAAGGTGATTATAAAGTTAGTTATTGGACATATCGCGAATCATGCAGAGGGATGTGAGTGACCTAGATGGGATTTGTCACTCCTACATGACAGGAGCGATATATTCGGGCCCCCTGATTGAGTGAGACTGCGAAATGCATAGCCATGCTCAAATAAGTCAATATGAGATATTGATTTCATTTATTGTTACAAAGTCTACTCGAGTATCAGGAAATGAATGATTGGACTGTACAAGGGTGACGCATTCCATGCCTTATGTTCAATCCAGATATCTTGACAAAGGGACTAAATGACGCGAAAATATTGGTCACAGAAAGGTTATGTCAAATCACTGACATTTTCATTACTTGGGTAGCAGCGATGTATTGCTAGATACCGCTCACTGCTTGTACTATTAAAATAGAATTTTAATATTACTACCAATGTAATGAGAACCTACAGGGTCACACACATAGAGTAGACTAAAATTGGAGCAATAAATCCAAGTTAGACTCGGATTCAAATATGGGCCAGACTCATAACAGATGAGTTTAGGGTTGCACAACTTACGTTGCTGCTGCTCACACTCACTTAAGGTAGTCACTATTATAAATAGTAATGCTAAGGGGCTGCTAAGACATATATATTACAGAACCCTAGCCACACCTACAGAAAAGTGAGTGTGAAAGCGATAGATTTCTTCTCTTCTCTTCGCAACTAGCACTGTGTGAGAGACGTGAGGTTCCTCTTTACAAACGTTGGCTGTTCGTGAGTCTGTTCATGTGGATACCATAGAGACATCATTGCTATTACAGTGTTGGTGATTCATGTCACTTTCTTTTGATCACGTTTCAAGAGGTAAATATTTTTAGAACTCGGATTATGGCTTTTTGCATGGATCCTTGGTGGGAATCCTATTTTTTCGCTGCGTGATGTATCCGTAATTCCCAACAATGGTATCAGAGCATCTTGCGAAATCATGATTCATTTTTCTGTTTTCATTTTGTATGAGATAACGTGTTTGTTGTTGCTGTTTTGATAAAAGATATGATCTTTAATATGTTATTTCAGAAAATGAATGAAACCCTTTTGCAAAAACATATTCTGTTTTATGTGTTGTATGCAAAACTGTGATGTTGTTTTCAAAAACCCATAAAGATGTTCATAAGTTCTGTGAAAACCGTTTTGTATTAAGATGTATATTTTTGCAAAGCTTTCTGGTATGTATATGATACGTACAACATTATGGAGTCCTTATTCTCAATGCGTGGCGCAAGGGTTTGGGAAACATTGTTCTTAGTTTGCGACAGTAAGGATTATGGAATCCTTGTTTCTGCACAAGCGGCGCGGTTCAAGTATTGAACAACAGCACAAGGGTTCCCTGCGGTGCGTGAAGTGTTCATGTGCTTTCAAGCTTAGGGTTCAAGTGTTGATTTAGGCAGCGGGACCCCCATGGTCGGGCCGCTGCCCTAAACCCCGTTGCGTAACGTGTGTTATTCGAAAGTACCTTTTTCTATTCATTTTTATGACTCACGAAAAATAATAATGTATTTTTGTTTTGAGTTTGTATGTTCTTAGTGATGCATGGTGCATGGTTATGGCCTTAGTCCTCCTTTTATGCTATTTTGGTTTTTATAAATATGACCTGTGTGTCGTGCCTTTCTCTCTACATTCTGATTGTACATTCTCTTCTCACCTAACTCCCCTCAAATGTAAAAGAGGTTTCTATATAATGTAATCTTGATGTGGAGGCAAGAAGATGGCATCAAGTGAGGACGTTGGTGGGAGACGCTTGGTGAAGCTAGCTTAGTTAATGCTACTCTCTTAGGGGGCCATAACCATGTCACTTTTATTATATGCTTTATATGTATAAGATGCATGGATAATGTTTATGGTATGATAAATAGTTTAATAAATGGTGAGATCTAATAATAATAAAAATTTCCCTCAAAGCAAATATTAAGTCATTATGTAATGCCTTCCAATGTGTGGCACTCGTTAAGACTAGTATCGAACAAGTGCATGTCTGCCAAAGCAGGATGCCTTTATCTATATTAGTAAGACGCGATGGGATAAGAGTAATATCCAACTGCCAACCATTAGATCTGACTTAACCAGGCCACTTCAATAGGATTGAAGGCTTAGAGGCATGGAGTTGAGCTTTGGTCCATTAGATGGATTAGAATAAGTGTTATTCACCCAACTATCCAAGAGTTACATGTGATGTAATTGGAAAGTGTTTCCTACCTAAATAACTGAATTTTGGGTGATCAACCAAAGCTGACTCAAAACTAGGTGAAATATGGATCTTGACCCACTAGGAAATCTTATGATGGGATTCTTCGAGTCAATGCTAAGGGTCATTGACTTGAATAAAATAGTGGGAGGCATATTTAATTAAAAGACCTCATTAAATATGTTTATGCCATGATACTTATATTTTGCATATTTCTGTTGATAGATTACCATGGCAACAAACACATCAAGTAACTTATCACTGCGATTCATCCTTGAGAAGGACAAATTGTCTGGAACGAATTTTCTAGACTGGTATAGGAATTTGAGGATTATCCTCAAGTAAGAGAAAAAGCTGTATATACTAGAACAGCCTATTCTTGAGCCACCTGCTACTTTTGCCTCTAGAAATGAAAAGGATGCTATAAGAAGCATGAAGATGATGCCTTGGATATTGGATGTCTAATGCTAGCCACCATGAACTTTGAGCTCCAAAAGCAACACGAGAACATGGATGCCTACGATATGATCATACACCTTAATAAGCTCTATCAAGAGCAGGCCAGGCATGAGAGATACGAGGTCTCTAAAGTACTGTTTCAGTGCAAGCTAGTAGAAGAAAGCCCTGTTGGTGCTCATGTACTCAAGATGATTGGGTACATTGAAAACCTAGAGAGACTTGGTTTTCCCCTGGGCCAAGAGTTGGCCACTAACTTAGTCCTGCAATCGTTGCCAGAAAGTTTTAGTCAATTTGTCATGAACTACAAAATGAATGAGATTGACAAATCACTACCAAAGCTACTAGGCATGTTGAGAACTACTGAGCAGAACATTAACAAAGGCAAAGGAAAGGCCATAATGATGGTCCAAAAGAATAAGGACAAGAAATAGCAGAAAAAGCCCAAGGACAACTGGAAGGGCAAGGATAAGTCCAAGCCCAGCATGTCTGGCTTGAAACTAGTAGGTGGAGTGGCTAAGAAAGGTACATGCTTCCATTGTGGTCAGACTAGACATTGGAAGAGGAATTGTGCCAAGTTCTTGGAGGAGCTCAAGAAGAAAAAGGGAAGTGAGACTTCCACTTCAAGTATTTTTGTTATTGAAGTCAATTTATCTACTTCTGAATCATGGGTATTAGATACTGGATGTGGATCTCACATTTATGTAAATGTGCAGGATTTAAAGAGAAGTAGACCATTGACGAAGGGCGAAGTTGACCTGCGAGTGGGAAATGGAGCAAAGGTTGCTGCATTAGCTGTAGGGACTTACTTATTATCTTTGCCCACTGGGCTTGTAATAGAGTTAGAGAACTGCGATTTTGTGCCTGCTATTAGCAGGAATATCATTTCTATTTCTTGTTTGGACAAGAAAGGTTTTTCTTTTATTATAAAGGACAAATGTTGTTCCATTTATATGAATGATATTTTTTATGGTAATGCACAATTGAGTAATGGACTTTATGTCCTTGATCTCGAAACGCCCGTCTATAACATAAATACAAAGAGATTTAAATCAAATGATCTGAACCCAACTTTTCTCTGGTATTATTGTTTTGGCCACACAAATGAGAAACGCATCTCCAAACTCCATAAAGATAGATTCTTGGACTCGTTTGATTTCGAATAATATGAGATATGTGAATCTTGTTTATTGGGGAAGATGACAAAGGCCCCATTCACTGGACAAGGTGAAAGGGCTAGTGATCTTTTAGGCCTCATACATAGTGATGTATGTGGGCCACTAAACATGCAACACCCCTCAATTTAATAACCATGGCACAATCGTCATTATATCATGGTCACTAAATTTTGGCGTGCTAACATTGTCAAATAACAAACTTTACAAATATATTAATTATTTCGCATATGAGGAAAATAGGAGCCATGAATGAATATTACATATACAACTAATTAAAATATGAATTATAGAATGTACTCAATTTACAACCTTTAAGTCTGGATAATCACCTTAAAACATACACATACCCAAAATACATTTTTATATAGGTAATGCAAAATAAAATATCAACTACCCACACCCTATCTACAACTAAGGAGTTGGGCACTCCATCGAATCCCGAATGTGTGAGGCAACTCCGGGCTCACCGGTGTAGTGAGAAATACAGGATAAGGTCTTCAATCGCAGTCCTCTTCATGGTCAAAGTCAGATCCTCAGCATGTTAAATACGTTTTGTCGGTCCAATCGACTCGCCGCGCGTTGACACCACAAGTGAACACAATTCGAATGAACCCAATAGAACTTCCTTTGCGACGACATCACCGGATACAGTGGGTCAAACCAAGAAAATCCAAAAGAATCCAACCTCGTTCCCACTTACAGTCTTTAACCAAAAATCGACATAGAGCAAGAAAAGTACAAGAAAGAGGTAAGACATCCTACCATCATTACCAATTATAGCATTGAGAAATCAAACGGCGCAAAGCGCCCACATAGCATTTATGATAGCAATAATGGTAATAAACATTCCATAGCAATTATGATCAACTAAACAGTTCCAGGCAGTCATATACATATAGATATATCAGAAGTACAATAGTTCCAATTATAATAATAATGTATGCCAGATAATTCATGGACTCGCTATGCACATGTGCCCTCAATAGTCAAAATCCTACTCCATGGAGCTAGACACAAAACAGTCGGAGGGAACGATCAGGAGGTATGTCTGTATTCTTGGCTGCCTAGGCCCTCAAGTGCTAAAAATTCTCAATTTATCATTTTGTACAACATGGCATTTTACAAGACATTCTACACAGATCTCGACATAGGACAGCGTCTTAGTCCGGATCGTTAATGTGTTTGCATCGGTCTGCCCCACGGACAGAGAGCTACCAGCTGCCCATTGTGAGGTACCCGCACCCTGACCCCCCCAAGGTCAACAAGTAACCTACACTTGTCTATTCGCACCCGCACAAAGGTGTAAGTTCAACTCCTAGGCTACCGGCCTTAACCAAGTCCAATGGACAATCTCTTTCTTTTTGTTCAATGCATGACACAATCATACTCCTCATGACCAACTAGGCCCATCATGCTTCACATTCATGTCATATCATTTATCACAAGATCTGATCCCATTCACGGGTATACAACAATCCAATAGTACATTTTAAGGACATTCACAATTTCCATTTCATAGTCATGATAAAAGTCAACCATTAAATTCATTATGTGCCTCAAAAGCTCACCCATACTCAAGTTCTTCCCTGTTTATGAATCCCTACTTAATCTCTAATCATCCAATCATTTATGATTTATGTACTTTTATTAATCCAAGGGTTTTGAATCCAGGAAGATACATGTTTAATCACCAACAACATCACAGATTTAATTGCTAGGTATAGGGTGATAAACCATGGTTGTGAATTTGACGGATACTATGCATTTAGTGGAAAATTGAGGCTGCCATTCGACGAAGACTAACATGGCATAAGGATGAAAAACGGGAGAACATTTTATAACAAGATTGGACAAAAACCAATTTCTGTCGGATGGGGGTTCTGTCAAACAGAGGTCAGAATCGTCGAATTCTTTCCAGAAGGTCAGCCAAGTCCAATTCGACGGATGTGGGTGTCGACGTTGGAGAAATCTCCTAAGTGTCGAACTGACGAAAACACTGTGGTCAGAACTCTAATTCGACGGGTCTTGACGTTCTACTCGACGAATATTAACTTTGGGTAGCTTCTGATAAATGGACAGAAGATCCACTCGACAGGTATGTCTCTCAATGGGTATTGGCATTCTAACTCGACGAACATTAACTTTGGGAAGCTTCTGATAAATGGACAGAAGATCCACTCGACAGGTATGTCTCAATGGTTATTGGCATTCTAACTCAACGAACATTAACTTTGGGAAGCTTCTGATAAATGGACAGAAGATCCACTTGACAGGTATGTCTCAATGGTTATTGGCATTCTAACTCGATTGAATATTTCACTCGACGGGTGTGGTCATTCAAATTCGACAGATTTTGCATTGGAGGAGTTTCTCTCCTAAGTGGTCAGGAGTTCATACTCGACGGATATTCGACGGGCATGGCCAGGGGTTCATACTCGATAGGTTTTGACTTTACTGAGTGATCATGACATCACATTCGACGGGTTTGGCCAGAAGTTCATACTCGACAGATTTTGATAATGCACTAAATGATCAGAAATCAAATTCGACGGGCATCACATTCGACGGGTTTGGCCAGGGGTTCCTACACGACAAGTTTTGACATTGCACTAAATGACTAGGAATCAAATTCGACGGGCATCACATTCGACGGGTTTGGCCAGGGGTTCCTACACGACAGGTTTTAACATTGCACTAAATGACCAGGAATCAAATTCGACGGGTTTGGCCAGGGGTTCCTACACGACAGGTTTTGACATTTCGCTTAATGATCAGAAATCAAGTCATTACCACTTCTCACCAATAATCCCAAAATTCTAGTCTCAAGGCGTGGCCATCCGAGAGCCTGCCCGACAGCATTCCTTTTAGATTATGCATTCCAGACATATATATCAAATCACACAACAATCAAATAGCATATACAAATACATCACCAGCAGTATTCAACCAGAGATGGATCACAGTGCCAATCACAAACAACGTCCCTAAATGCTAAAAGAGGTTGAGGAGGAGTGTCTTCCTCTTACCTGGAGAAGCACAAAGAAAGGTTGCTCCTTTTGGTCAGAAGTTACGTTTTCAGCTTCCAGGAGATCCTTGAACATTCAAACTTACCAAAATCAGAATCAAGTATTGAAATGGATACCCATGGTCATCAAAATGACTGTGGGTTACGGAAATGAGAGGAGACGAGGAAAAAGCTAAAAGCTTTACCTTAATGTTCCAACCTTTAAGCTTCAACAGTGGAGAAAAATGAAGATGAAGAAAATGTAGAACTTTGAAGATGATTTCCTCAATGATGGTGGTTCTCCAAACACGAAATGGTGCTAGGAGTGTGACGTTTTGGAAGATAAAAATACAAATGTGGGTGGATGGTGTGCTGCTGTGGAGTGAAATGAAAAGAGAGAAAGATGAGTGAATAGTGAGTGCTGCGTACAAGAGGAGGAAAATGTGAGAATGAAAAATGAATTCGACCCCCTTAATTTCAAACGTGCAGCACAAATTTGGGAGGAGAGAGAAATGATAAAATAATGGTTGGAGGAAGCTTCCTTGAGAAGCTTCGCGTGCTCCTCGATAAAGTACATAGTAAGCTTGTCTCCAAATTAAATACATCTGACAGATGATTAATTACACTGTGGAATTATTTTCTCAGTGAATAAAATTTACAATTGATGAAAATAATATTTTATTATTCATCAGATGATTTTATGATACCAAAATTTTATTTAACAGATAAAACCTCAAAAAATATAAACCTCGTAAACTGTGCCCGGCCTCGGGTTTAGTAAGATCCCCCGTTGACACGTTGACAGTTCAAAGTTTACCAGCCTCAGGGAAAATATTTTAGTTTCCCCGGCTCCGCTCAGTGTACACGTAAAATGAAGAATATATTAAAATATTCATCATTTTCAGAAAAATCCACAAAAATTCCTAAAGATCATAAATATTATAAAATGATCGTTTATAATGAAATAAAGAATTTTTGAGATGTTACAAAACACACTAGCTAGAGGCATTTTTCAATACTTCAATACATTTACTGATGATTTCAGTAGATATGGATTTGTATATCTTATGAAGCACAAATCAGAATCCTTTGAAAAGTTCAAAGAATTCAAGAATGAAGTACAAAACTAACTTGGAAAGAGTATTAAAATCCTTTGATCAGATCGAGGAGGTGAATACTTAAGCTAATAGTTTGATGATCATCTAAAAGAGTGTGGGATAATATCTCAACTCACTCCACCAGGAACACCACAATGGAATGGTGTCTCTGAAAGGAGGAACCAGACCTTGTTGGACATGGTCCGATCCATGATGAGTCATGCAGACCTTCCAGGCTCCTTCTGGGACATGCTCTGTTAACAGCATCTTTCACACTTAACCGTGTTCTATCTAAAATGGTTCAAAAGACCACATATGAGATACGGATTAGGAGACGGCCTAGTATGTTTTTCATGAAGATTTAGGGCTGCAAAGCTTATGTGAAACGTTAAGTTTCCGATAAGCTTGGACCCAAATCAGATTAATGCTTCTTTGTGAGTTATCCCAAGGAAAAAAGGGATACTATTTCTATAATTCTACCGAGGGCAAAATGTTTGTCGCATGGACTGCTGTGTTTCTAGAAAAGGAGTTTATCTCCAAAGGAACCAGTGCGAGGAAAGTAGAACTTGAAGAAGTTCAAGGTTCACAGAGTAGCAACGAACCGATGATGGAAATAAAGCAGCCTCCACAAAATGTTGTGGATTAGCAACCTACTCTAGTAGCACAACCTGCGTAGGTCTAACAGGATACGTCATCAACTAGAGAGATATTGATTTCTCATGACCCAATAAGGTGATGTATGTAACACCCCAATTTTTTTTTTCTTGAAATAAATGAGTTTTATAAGATTTATGAGTTTTTGTGAGTTTTTGGGAATTTTTAATTATTTTGAATATTTTCTTGAATGTCATTGGAATTTGAGTCTTAGAGTTTTTTGCTTTTGAGTTTTTGCTTTTCTTTGTTCCCTAGTTTTGGTCTTATGTATTTTGCCCAAGAGTGCAAAAAGTTAAGTGTGAGAGAATTTGATAATCATATATTTTATACATTAATAAGCCCTCATTTTTAGTGATTTACACTCTTCATGTACTTAATTATTTGACCTTGGACATGTTTTATAAGTTTGGGCTCAAATTGGGCTTAAATGGATTTTTCCAGCATTATTGAGTTTTGACACTATTTCTGTATTCTGGCCATAACTTGAGTTCTAGATATCTGATAATTACGCATTTTACCTTGTAGAAAAGATATGAGGAAGCTCTAGAACTTTGATGAAGAGCTCAAAGTCTTAATCAGATGTCTAGTGGACCTAATTGGGTCTGGAAATTCAGACTCGGGTTTGGGGAGTATATGGCATTAAAGAAAACTGAGAGGAAGGTCTACAACTTTGATGAAGAGCTCAAAGTCTCAATTGAATGTCTAGTGGACCTAATTGGGCCTAGAAGTTCAGACTCGGGTTTGGGGAGCATATGGCATTAAAATGAGCATATCTTGGTCAATTCAAGTCCAATTCAGATGAAACTTGGGCCATTGCATTCCTACAAGGCCCAGTTGTGTTTGGGAAGTGTAATGAGGCACTAGACGCCAATTTAGGGGGCAATTTATAGTTTGAGAAGGAGAGATCCAAGAATCAGTTTTTATTCCACATTTTTCTCACCTCTCTCTAGAACTCTCTCCTCTCTTTTCCCTTCTCTCTTATTTTTTATTTTCTGAGTTTTCCTCTTCTCATGGTGGGCTAAACACATTGTGATCAATTCGGGATTCTTGAAGAAATTTCAGTTTGGAGTTTTAAGATCTTATTCTGATTTTGCTTTTCTTTGATTTGTATTTGGATTCTTCTTCTTCCCCTTCTTTTTCTTAATCTTGATCTGATTGGATTTTGATTTAGGATTGAGATCTGTGATTGAATTTAGGTTGATTAATCTGGTTTAGTCACGAAATTAGAAGTTAAGTGCTGATTTATGCTTAGATTAATTGATTTTGGATCTAAAATTAAGATAGATCTAACATGAATTATGTGATTGTGAATTTGTGTATCAATTGTTAATTGAATTCTAGATGATTGTCTAGTATGAATTCTGGAAGTAATACTGAGATTTCAGTTAATTCCAAGTTAACCATTCAAATGCAATTCAAATGTTTGTTTAGTGATCTATGATAGAATCTACCAAATTTCGGATAGATTTCTGAATTGATTGCGCTTTTAATTGATTGTTCTTTCCTTAATTCTGCTATTTTGTATTCTGTTTCTTAACTCTTTTCCCCCAATCTTGGCTTGATCTGATTAATTTGCAACTAAGATCCTTGGGAGATGATCCAGTGTTAACTCCTATGCTACAAGCCATAGGTACAACTTGGTTTTAATTTTGATTGAGTTCGAAGCTCGTCAGTGTGTAGTTGATGAGACTTCACTACCCGGAGAGGGTGATCATATATGATTGTAAGTGAAGAGGTAACATACCTTCCAAATCATAGTGATGAGTTGAGGATGGTCTTTCCCTCACACCCCGTGGAATAGCTAGAACTGGGTTTCCAGTGCTTGTTCAAAGCTTATGGAACTGGGTTCCTTTGTTTTGTTCAAGGCTCATGCATCTCATGACATTACCATGGAACTGAGTTCTTGTAAATGGTATCATACATTATGTATTACATATTTAGGTTATTGCATAGGCATAAACACTAGACATAATTTGGCATAGCATGACGATTGTATGGGCGGTTGCAATCATAACATATTCATGCATTGCAATTGTATGGGCAGTTGCGTATCACTGAGATGGAGATGTTGTGTTTATATCTCTGACATGGAGATGTTAGGTTTACATCTCTAAGATGGAGATGTTGGGTTTATATCTCTGAGATGGAGGTATTGTTGTTGTGTCTCTGTGACGGAGACGATGCTTTGGTGCCTCTGAGATACATATGATGTTTTTTTGTGAGCGTGACTATTTCTAGAATATTATTTGTAGTAAATGAGTTTTTATGCAAACTTATTAAGTGGGAATCTATTTCGGGAAGAGAAAGGACTTGGTTTTGGCTTTTGCCACCTTTCTAGCTTACTATGTATGGGATTTAAGTTTATAAATGTGTTTTTCCCTAAAATGGATGGAATGATTGTGATGGCATGGTTTATGGATTTTATCTACTGAGAATGCGTAATTCTCACCCCTTGTGTGTGTTTCCATGATGATTCCAGGGAGGAAGTCTTATGGAAAGTGAAGACAAGCAGGAGCTTGGAGTGCTTGGCATAGTGTAGCTGACCAGTTTCTTTTGAAATGATGTATGTTTTTGTATTTATGAGAAATATTGTTATTGTGTAATAGATACATATTCATTTGTGGCTCATATTTTCCATATATATACATGACTTTGTTATATTTGAAAATGTTTAGTAGTAAGTAGCAGTTCTGAATCTAATCACTATAGTATACAATAGCTATATTATGGTTATTAAATTCGGGATATTACATTATGGTATCAGAGCAGTTCATCCTGTTGAGCTGGGGTATGGACTGACTATGCTTAGGCATATAGAAGTTTCTTTATGCGTTGTGCATTTCTTTGTCTTTTGTTTGAGATGTTGGAAAAATGATTGCATGACTTGCTTTAAGTTGGATGTTGGTAGCTACTATTACACAGTTACATGATATTGAGGATTGACTTACTCAATATGTAATGTTTTGTGTGGACAGAAACTATGACTCCACCTAGGCAAACTAGGGGAACATGAGTTCTTCTAGTGAGGGTCCAGTTGGTATGACTGAACTCGCGTAGGGTTTGTTTACATCTACACCCTTTGTTGTGGTACCTCTAGTGCGTGTAGAGCCCATGTGTTGGATAAAGGGTTAATAGATAAGTTTTGCAAGGATTACGGATTGAGGAATCCAAGAGTTTTGTGGAAAACAGATTTCTTAGGTGAAGAATATCTGGCATAGGTTTGGCTTGGGAGCTAGAGACCTGCATGAGACTAGATTATCTTGGGTTGATGATGATGAGTTAGTTATTGCTATGAAAGGTGAGAGTCCTTTGAGTGTGATGTCTATTAGAGATCTTGGAACCTTAGTTGTGAGAGACTAAGTGTTGATGGCGAGTGAATTTTGGGGACAAAATTCTAAAAAGAAGGGGAGAAATGTAACACCCTAGAAAACATTTTAGGCTTGTATATGGTTATAGAGGTAGCCTAATACTTACTTAACATGTTTGTGTAATTTTGTAACTTTCTAAGCAGATTTAGGTACTTTACTGTAACAGTATGTGTGAAATATAGCTGTTATTTTCTCCAGAAGTGGCTTAAACTACTTAGTTAGTGGAAATAAATGTTGAGAGTTTGTCTCCAGGTCACAAATGTGTGAACTGTGCTACAGTTAAAGTTTGAGGTTAATCGAAGTTGGTTTGGTTTTTTTAAGCATACTAGTTATGTGTTTTAGTACTAGATTGACCCCCAACTGATATGGAAAAATAAAGAAAAGGTGAAATAGGATTTTTAATGAATCTTAATATTTATTTTGAATCTGCTGGAAGCTAGGAAACCAGATTTGGTAAAATTTGTGTGTTCTTAGCAGATCGGGGTTTTAGCACTTATATGTGAGAAGCAAAAATTGGCTCCTCTTTATAAGTGGCCTACAGTTTGGAAACGAAGGAAAACAAAAACAGATAAGAGAAAAGAGGAAACGTGAAGAAAAAAGAAAGAAAAAAAAGAAAGAGGAGAAATCAAGAGGCAAGCAAGGATTGGAGAGCTTGGATCCATCCTTGGCCATCTTCAAGAGCTTGAGGTAGGGGAGAAATCCTTGTTTTGACTAATCTTCCTATTTTCTTTATCTTGTTCATAAGTGTCGGCATGATAGGAAAGTTAGGTTTTTTAGTGTGATTTTGGTGTTTTTGGCTTAAATCTTGTTGGAGAACTTGATGATGACTTCTTTATGAGTTGTTCAGTGTATGGAAATAGATTTTCAGCCCTTGTATGCCTTAAATCCCACTTGAGTTGAGTTTGGGGATTTAGGTTTTGTATTGGATGATTTTTCATGATCTTTGATTTTGAGTAAAATTGAAGTGGTTTAAGAGTTGCTATGTGCAGTTGGACCTTATTAGAGGTTGAAAATAACTTGAAATCGAGTTTTGAGTGATTGGAAGAGAGTTTAGTTCTAATAGAACAATACCTATATTTACAGAAATCTATAGATTCTGAGTTCTGCAGTGGGCACCATGGCGCAAGGCGTCGAACGCCGCAACGTGTGAGTGGTGAACGTCCAGAATTTAGGGACTCGAGAGATGGGCGCAGCGACATGGCACTTTGAGTACCGCAATGTGTTGAAGAACAGGGATGCGCACCGCGACGTGGCACAAGGATTCTGTGATGTGGGCAGCATTTCTTGCCAGTACTTGAATCTGAGGCTTGAGCACTGATGATCACATATTTGATACATTAATAAGCCTTCATTTTTAGTCATTTACACTCTCCATGTACTTAATTGATTGATTTTGATTATGTTTTGTAAGTTTGGACTCAAATTGGATTTAATTAAATTTTTTAGCATAATTTACGTCTTACATTATTTCTGTATTTGGGCTATATCTTGGGATGTAGGTGGTCTTTGGAGGTGATTCTAGTGGCATTTGAAAGATAAGGGAGAGTTCTATAACTTTCATGAAGACCTTAAAGGCCCAATCACACAAGTAGATAACTCAAATTGGGGTTGAAGCAAGAACCAGAGTGCTTTTCCTGACAGCTTAACTTACGTGTACTGTTCATCATATTTTTCAGGATAGATGTTGTCAAATGGGCTGAAATTTGGATGCTGAATAGTTAAGACCCATATCTACAACTTTCATGTTGAACACTTTTCCAGAATAAGACTCCATAAAGGTAATATTGGGCTTGGAAGTCAGAACAGAGGAGTTGTGATTGGGCCTGGGTAATGTGCAGTAATTTGAACGTATCTGGAGTTATAGAAATGATATTGTACTCAAACCAAAGCCATTTGAAAGCTAAGATCCAGGCTACAACTTTCATGAACACTACTTGGTTCAAAAATGACGAATGCAATGACTTTAGAGCTGCATGATTTCGAAGACAAGGAATCTCCATAATTTCCCACTCACCTAAAGTCATTTGGCATTTTCCACTCATTTTCCACTCATCCACCCACTAATGACTCAGCCCCCTTGTCATTTTGTATCTCTAATCCTCTATAAAAGGGGGCCTTGGTAGATCATTGAGGGTGTTAAGTGTTAATTACCAAAATGATGTCATTTTGTTACTAGGCTTTCTTGTAGTAATTTTCCTTTGTTCTAAATTAAAGTCATGTTCTTCTTCTTCTTCTTTTTCTCTCTTTCTTTCTTCTTATCTATGAGTAACTAAGTTTCATTTTACTTGGGTGAAAGGGTGAAGCTCTTGGTAATAAAATAAGGTTAGATTTATTCTTCTCTTGTGCTTAAATGATTTATATTTTCTAGTAGCCATTATACGTATTATAATTTGTTTCTTATAATTTAGAAACCATCTTTGTAAAGAGGAGTTCTTGATTTGTTGTAGACAAAATATTGGCACAATGAATGCTTTAACCCATTTATAAGTGGTGGTAATATTTTTAGGAAACATAATATAATTACGTATATTATTTTAAATGGACTTTTAATGTTGTATTGTCCGATTGGAACCTCCATGTTGCAAGGATTCTAATTGAGTTAGAAAAGAAATTAATATTACCTTTACTTTATTTACCAAGAGTGGATCTTTTAACCCAAGTAAATAATTTTTACCATAGTAACAAAATATTTACTTCACCTTAATTAATCTTCAACAATTCCCTGTGGATCGACCTTGGACTCCCGAGAAATTTATTACTTGAGACAACCTGCACTTGGGTTTGCAAAGCAATAATTAATCCCGCATCAAGTTTGTAGACTTGTTTGAAACTAAAAATTGTGCATCAAGTTTTTGGCGCCGTTGTCGGGGACTTGATTTGAAGACTGAATTTCTGGTGTAAAAATTTTGTATGTATACTAACATACTAACTAGTGGGGGAGCCTCTCCCTTTTTAATTTATGTGCATACTAACTTGTGGGAGAACCTCTCCTTAATTTATCTATAATCTTTAATCATTAATGAAATAATCTTTCTTCTTCTCTCCTCTCTCGCTGGAGCAAAAAATCGGCTTGCCGATTCTCCAGTTTTCATATTTTAAATTTACTTTCTACACTTTATTTTCTATATTTTATTTTCTGTACAATGGGGGTAATTCTCCCTTTTATTTTCTTGTACATATTAACTTAGTGGGGATAACTCTCCCTTTTATTTTTTTTTGTACTTTATTTTTTGTATTTATTTTTTTGTCATTTTTTTTGTTATTTATTTTTCTGTCATTTTTTTTTTGTTTACTAACTTACTAACTCTCTTACTAACTATCTAACATTTTACTTTATCAGCTATCTAACTTTTTACTTTTTCTACTTCTAACATTTTAATTTATCTGTATACTAACTTTTTAATTTTTATGCTTTTTAACTTATTTGGTGGTTAGTTTATACCACACCTTTGTTAATATTTAATGGATGATTTATACTGCTAGCTTGTACATTTTACTGTAAGTTACTTGTTTATACTTAATTGGTATCATGATTTAAATTCTGGTCGTTTGGTTAGAGTTAATCCAGGTACTTTACATATTGATTTGTTTGAATCACAATCACACACATTAAGTACAATGACTGAAAACGAAAGTGTGCATGATGAACATGAAAATCAACCATTGCGAACCATGCGTGAGTATTTGCAACCATCTCAAAATTCTAGTCCATCATGTTTTATCTTTCCACTCAATGCCAACAATTTTAGATTCAAGCCAGGTATGATTTCTTTGCTTCCTAATTTCCATGGTTTAGAATCTGAAAGCCCATATTTACATTTAAAAGAATTTGAGGAAGTATGTACTGCTTTTCATGATCAAACTTGCACTGAAGAGGTTGTTAAGCTTAAATTATTTCCTTTTTCTTTGAAAGACAAAGCAAAAACTTGGCTTAACACTTTAAAACCAAGATCAATTGGAACATGGCAAGAAATGCAATGTGAGTTTTTGAAGAAATTTTTTCCAACACATAAAACCAATGCGTTGAAAAGACAAATCTAAAATTCTTCCTAAAATTCCAATGAAGCATATTTTCAAAGTTGGGAACGTTTTAAAGATTTGTTGAATTCTTGCCCACATCATGGTTTTGAAAAATGGCGCACTATAAGCTTCTTTTATGAAGGGTTAACACCCGAAACCAAACAATTTGTGGAAACAATGTGCAATGGTGAATTTCTTGATAAAGAACCTGAAGAAGCTTTAGACTATTTAGACCATTTGGCTAAAAATTCTCAATCTTGGCATGGTACTAATCCTTCTGAAAATTCAATTAGATTTAACCATGCAAATGCTAGTAAAGAAAAATATCATCTTAGTCAAGAAGAAGATCTAAATGCAAGGTTTGCTAGTTTGGCTAGAAAGATTGAAGCTATAGAATCAGGGAAAGTAAAAGAAATCAAATATGTGCAAAATGAAAAAATTTGTGGCATTTGTGACGAATTAGGACACTCAACAAATGAATGTCTAAAACTTTCTATTTTTAAAGAAGTTGTGCATGAGCAAGTAAATACAATGAACAATTTTAAAAAGCCATTCACTTCTTCTTTTTCAGATACATACAATCCGGGATGGAGAAATCACCCGAATTTCAGTTGGAGGAATAGCAACCAGCCACAATTCATGCAACCACCACCTCCTCAGGCATAACAAGATTCTCAAAATCCTCAAGGATATGCACCCTATGTCCCACCATATAGGAAAAATCATGAAGGAACATTGCATGCATTCATGGAAAAACAAGAGGCCATCAATAACCACAACAATCAAACTATGATTGACATAAAAGACACTCTTGCTAAACTTTATTCTACACTTGCCATTCATGAGAAAGGAAAGTTTCTCTCTCAACCTCAACCAAATCCCAAGGGTCAGTTTAGCCTAAATGAGGATAGTTCAGAAAGTCAAAAAATAGATCAAGTCAACTCAGTGATAACTCTTAGGAGTGGAAAGGCTGTTGAAAAACAAATTCCTGAACTTTTTGAGAAAGATGATGAGTCAGTTCCTAAAGATGAGGAAGGAGTTGATAAGCCACTTAGCCAAAAGGAGATCAAACCCTTGTCTTCACCCCCATTTCCTCAAGCATTAAGCAATTCAAGTAAAGTGAATCATAACAGTGACATTTTTGAAATCTTTAAACAAGTGAAGGTCAATATTCCTCTGTTAGATGCTATCAAGCAGATTCCTTGTTATGCCAAATTTTTGAAAGACTTGTGCACTGTTAAAAGGAAACATAATGTGAAAAAGAATGCATTTTTGATGAATGTAAGCTCCATTTTTCAAAACAATAATGAGTTGAAATATAAAGACCCTGGTTGTCCTACGTTTCATGCATTATTGGTGAACATAAAATTGAATGAGCTTTACTTGATCTTGGTGCTAGTGTTAATTTGCTTCCATATTCGGTTTATCAAAGAACTCAACCTTGGTGAGTTAAAACCAACTTCTGTAACTCTTCTACTTGCTGATAGATCAATTAAAATTCCAAAAGGAATAGTAGAAGATGTGTTGGTACAAGTTGATAAATTCATATATCTTGTGGATTTTATTATCTTGGAAACTGAACCTATGGTTGATAGTTCTAAGTCAGTTCCTGGTATTTTGGGTCGCCTATTTTTAACAACATCTAATGCTTTGATAAATTGCAGAAATGAAGTAGTGAAGCTAACTTTTGGAAATATGACACTGGAGCTTAATGTTTTCAACATGTGCAAGCAACCACATGAAGTTTATGATGAAAAGAAAGAGATTGAAGGGATTGAGACCATTATAGATGATCATCTTCAAATCAAGAGTTCTTCTGACCCATTAGAAATCTGTTTAATTAATTCATTTGATTCAGCTACATAATTAGATGATGATATTTTTGAAATATGCTCTTTGCTTGACTGTACACAGGAAATGGAATACAAAGGAAGGAAGCCAAGATTCGAAGAGATAAAATCTATGAATGATGATACCCATGAAGAAGTACCCACACTGGAACTGAAGCCATTACCTGATGGGTTGAAGTACACATTTTTGGGAGAAGAACAAAGCTCTCCAGTGGTAATTTCCTTATCCCTGACCAAAGAACAAGAAGGTAAGTTGATAGAAGTACTTAAAAGTCATAAAAGTGCAATTGGATGGACATTAAAGGATATAAAAGGCATTAATCCATTAATCTATACACATAGAATACATTTAGAGGATAATGCTAAAACATCTCAACAACCTCAAAGAAGATTAAATCCACACATGAAAGAGGTAGTTAGAGCTGAAGTTCTTAAATTACTTGATGTTGGAATTATCTATCCTATCTCTGATAGCCATTGGGTAAGCCCTACACAAGTTGTGCCTAAGAAATCTGGAATAGCAGTGGTTGAAAATGAAAAAGGAGAATTAATACCTACTCGAGTCTCATCTAGTTGGCGTATGTTCATTGATTTCAGAAAATTGAATGCAGCCACTAGGAAAGACCATTTTCCATTGCCATTTCTTGATCAAATTCTGGAAAGAGTAGCAGGACATCCCAATTATTATTTTCTTGATGGTTATTCAGGGTATAATCAAATACTAATTGCATTAGAGGATCAAGAAAAGACCACTTTTACTTGTCTCTTTGGCACTTTTGCATATAGAAGAATGCCTTTTGGTCTTTGTAATGCTCCGGCAACTTTTCAAAGATGCATGCTAAGTATTTTCAGTGACATGATTTAGCATTATTTAGAGGTTTTCATGGATGATCTGACAGTTTTTGGAAATTTTTTTGAAAATTGTCTTGATAATTTGGAAAAAGTTCTTAAAAGATGCGAAGAAAAAGGATTTGTGTTAAATTGGGAAAAATGTCATTACATGGTTACCTCAGGAATAGTGTTAGGTCATGTGATATCTTCTAAGGGAATTGAAGTTGATAAAGCTAAAATTGAATTAATTGCTCATTTGCCTTCCCCAAAAATAGTCATAGAAGTTCGTTCCTTTTTAGGACATGCAGGATTTTACAGAAGATTTATAAAGGACTTTAGTGTCATATCTAGACCTTTATGTAATCTTCTAACAAAAGATACACCATTTGATTGGACTCAAGATTGTCAGAAATCTTTTGAAAAATTAATCGGTCTTTTGACTTCTGCTCCTATCATGCAATCTCCTGACTGGTCTTTGCTTTTTGAGTTGATGTGTGATGCTAGTGATTTTGTTGTTGGCACTGTTTTAGGCCAAAGAAAGGGAGGTAAGCCTCATGTAATTTATTACGCAAGTCGAACTTTGAATAGTGCATAAATGAATTACACCACTACTGAAAAAGAACTACTTGCTGTAATTTTTGCATTGGACAAATTTTGAGCTTATTTAATTAGTTCATCCACTGTTGTTTTCACTGATCATGCTGTTGTTAGATATTTAATGTCTAAACAGGATGCCAAACCTAGGTTGATACGGTAGATCTTGTTGCTTCAAGAATTTAACATCACAATAAAAGACAAGAAAGGAGCCAAAAATGTTGTTGCAGATCATTTGTCAAGACTGACAACAGGCTCATCTTTTGATAGCACACCTATCAATGATTCTTTTCTTGATGAATTTTTATTTTCTGTCAATTCCATGCCTTGGTTTGCTACCATTGTCAATTTTCTTGTAACAGGTAAGATGCCGCCTCAGTGGACACACCAAGACAGAAAAAAGTTTTTGATTGAGTTGAAAATTTTCTTTTGGGATGACCCATATTTATTCAAATATTGTCCTGATCAAATCTTTAGGAGATGTGTACCCGACAATGAGGTAAGTAGTGTCATTAAATTTTGTCATTCAGAAGCATGTGGGGGTCATTTTTCTTTAAAGAAAACAGTTGCGAAAATCTTGCAGTGTGAATTTTATTGGCCTACTTTATTCAAGGACAGTTATACTTTTTGCAAAAGTTGTGAAAGTTGTCAAAAATTGGAGTTCATTTCTAAAAGAAATATGATGCCTTTGAACCCTATCCTTATCATTAAAATTTTTGATTGTTGGGGAATTAATTTTATAGGTCCATTTCCATCATCTTTTGGATTTGTGTACATTTTATTTGCAGTTGATTATGTCTCAAAATGGATTGAGGCAATTCCATGTCGGCACAATGATCATAAAACTATTCTAAAATTTTTAAAAGAAAATGTTTTGAGTCGATTTAGAATTCCTTGAGCTATCATCAGTGATGGGGGAACACATTTTTGTAATAAACCATTTGAATCCTTAATGAAGAAATATTGCATTATCTACAAAATTGCAACCCTTTACCATCCTCAGACAAGTGGACAAGTTGAATTAGCAAATAGGGAGATTAAACAAATTTTGGAAAAAATGGTTAACCCAAATCGTAAAGATTGGTCTTTAAGACTAAACGATGCACTTTGGGCTTACCGTACTGCTTTTAAAACATCTTTAGGCATGTCTCACTATCGGTTAGTTTATGAAAAACCTTGTCATTTGCCTGTAGAATTGGAGCATAAAGCATTTTGGGCCGTTAAAGCTTTCAACTTAAGTCTTGATGATGCTTCCAAGTTACGCAAATTGCAATTGAATGAACTTGAGGAATTAAGAAATGATGCATATGAAAACTCAAAGATTTATAAAGCTAGAACATAAGCTTTTCATGACAAATTAATTTTGAGAAAAACTTTTGAAATTGGTCAAAAAGTTCTGCTTTATAATTCTCGTCTTTACCTATTCCCTGGAAAATTGAGATCTAGGTGGATTAGTCCTTATATTGTCAAACATGTGTATTCTTATAGGGCCATAGACATTGAGAATCCTAGGAATGGTATTGTATTTAAGGTCAATAGACAAAGACTCAAACCATTTCTGGAACATCAAGTTGTTGAGGTAGAATCCATTTCTCTTTCTAATCCTTGTTATGAGTAGAATTTATTTTAATGTTGTTTCTTTCTTTTTGCAGTTCTTTGTGTTCCCGGTTAAATGGCGGATAATGGTACTCTGTGACTCTCAAGTCGGTTTATTTTTCAGTTTCCTATAATAACTGATTTCTTCTCCTTTTAAAATGGATGTCATTCTCTCAAATCTAAGAAAACATTTTCCTTTTCTCCCTCTAAATGCTCTAACAAAAGTCTATGAAGCTAGCTGTGAAAGACTGAGACTGTTAATGTATAAGGGCATCCCAGAAGATATACGCTGGATAATCGAAGCAAAGGTTCGTTTAGTTGGTGAATCTTCAGATTCATTTGTCCCATACATGCCTAGTCTCGGTAAAAGTTCATTTTTGAAAAGGAGAAGAGCAAAAAGAATGAAAGTTTGTTACAAGTGTGCACGATGGAATTGCAACACGCGATGTCACTCTTTGGGGATGGTTTCCGTAAACAGAGAAGATAAAATATTCTTCATCAAGAATGGACTGAGTAAGGAGTCATTAGATAATATCTTATTGACTCTTGAGACGCATTCTTTTGGAATTGTGCAGCGTGAACTTCTTAGTTTGTAGAATCTCTTCAGGGACGAGCAAGAGCGTTACAGTCTTGGGAATCTGACTCAAAAAGACCCTGTTTGCCAATTTATAAAAAAATTGGATGGGAAGCTTATCCTCGACTCATAGAAGGCGTTTAAGCCATTTCTGGACGTGAAACCAGAGGAAGATATGAGCCACAATCACAACAACATGTATATATTATCTTGTACATCTTCAAAAGAAAAAAGAAAAAAATAAAAAATAAAGAAAAGAAAAAAAAGCAAAAAAGAAGAAAAAATGAAAAAAATAAAAAAAGAAATAAATTAAATAAAAAAAGGCGAAACTTCGGTTGTACTTGGTCTTTAATTAGATTAGAAGCCCCTACTAGTGGAGTGGCAGACCCGTCATTGACTCGTGTGGACCTTCGCACGCCGGTCGGTAAATAAGGTTCGTATGCCATGCTCTGTAGAGAGCCGCGCAAGCATTCCCAGGTTTTAACCAAAGGCTCTGCTTGCTGATGGACAGAAAGAAGCATCTCGTGTTTGCATTCTCGCGTGACAATGCCTCTGAGCTGGATCCTTTGATTTAATGCCATGGGCTCTCCAGCGACCTCTCACTGGCTGTGGTCACTGGTCGTCGTATTCAGATTTTCACTCTTTAACTAGAGGGACGATGCATAGGCTGGGATATCCCACAAGCGGGAGGGAGAAGAATGCCCAGATTGGCTGAGCTGTCTTGGTATTACTGCACTCATGGCGCGCAGTATAAAGATCTACCATGAAACCTGTACATAAAGGTATGTAATCATTTGTTATTATTATTTTATCTTTGTATGATTTTGTTGAATTTTGGTTTTGGACAGACGATCCTTTGGATGGGATCCTTCGGGGGTTTCTAGACTTCTTTACCCTGATGGTTTTCTTGAAGTAAAAAAAAAAAAAAAAAAAAAACAAAACAAAACAAAAAAAAAAAAAAAAAATTATTATTATTATTATTTTTAAATTTTTAAACTTTTCTGATACCAACCAACCTACCTATATAGGAGCTATTATTACTTTTTCTATTCTCTTCCCTATTTAAACACTCCATTTTCTTCACTTTCCTGCAACTCATAATCATTCAAAGAGAGTGTGAGTGTAGAAATGGAGGGAGCTTCTTCTTCTGTTCGTAGATTTGTCAGTATCTGTGTATTTTGTGGGATAAGTTATGGGAATAGTTTAGAGTTTGTAAACGCAACAAGCATTGTTAGTAGAACACTTGCTGCGAGGAACATTCGTGTAGTATATGGGGGAGGTTGCCTTGGGTTAATGGGGGTTGTATCACTTTCTGCATTTATAAGAGGTGGTTAAGTTTTAGGTGTCATTCCTGAACCTTTAACTCGAAGGAACATCGTTGGAAAGACAATTGGACTGGAAATTCAAGTATCATCTATGCATGGACGAATGAAGGCAATGCTTGAAAACTCTGATGCATTCATTACCTTACCTAGTGGTTTTGGTACTTTGGAAGAAATTTTTCAAATTGTCTCTTGGGCCCAACTGAACATCCACCATAAACCCGTAGGTTTGTTGAATGTTAATAATTTCTTTGATAATTTGTTATCTTTTGTTGACCATGCTGTGGAACAGAAATTTGTTACACCTTCTACAAGACGACTCCTTATCTCTGCTTCCACTGTTGATAAGTTGATTGATAAATTAGAAGCTTTTGTTTATGAACTTGATCCAGTAATAGCTCTGATAGATTGGTCCGACGGAAGCGGTGAAGGAAGTGGTGAGGGAAGCAAAATGAAAAGAAAGCCAGCCAAGACACTCCAACTATTTAAATAATTACCAACTTTGGTTTTATTTATTGTACTTTGTTTTTGTTTAAATTTGTGTGAGATTTTTCTTTTCAGTAATTGCAGCAACAAGTAATATATTCTATCCTTTACCTATCTATGTTTTGACATTGAGGACAATGTTGTGATCTAGTTGGGGGAAGGATGGTTGTAAAAAAAAAACCAAAAAAAATTAGGAAGTGTGTTTGTTAATATGTTTGTTGTGTTTGTCATCAATTTATTAACAACAAAAGTAATTAGGGATGGCAGAGTAAAGAGTAAATTATTTACTTTTGAGACGCATCAAAAATTGGTGGCAGAGTAAGGAGTAATTGGGGTTGTAACTAGTTTGTGTGGAAGTAGCAATTCAAATTCAGGGAAATTTGCATGATTGAGTAAATTGTCTTCTTTCTTAAAATTCATATGCTTGGTTATGGATGTTGAATTGGTGGACTGAGAATTATAAAATTATGCCTTGTGAGATTTTGAGCCTATTGATGAATGGTTTGAACATTTGTACCATTCTTTTCTTTCTTGTGTGAATTTCACTCATGGAATTGTTACTCTAGAACTTGCTTTGATTCTTTTTGAGACTACATTTTCATATGCATACATAAATATGATTGAGGCATTTTTCTTGAAATAGCTACTTTAATCAAATAGCCAGCCTTGTTTAGCAGCATGTTGTCTCAATATGATATCAAGCACTCTTATGACTTCTTGGAAATTCTCTGATTCCTGCCAACATAAAGCATTAGAAATGACCTATTTCCCCTTGCTTAACCCCTTTGAGCTTATTTGACTATTCTTTGTTTCGAACTCATTATGTGCCTTGAATGAAAAACCATGTTCTTACTTGACCTTAGGGAATAAGAGAACATTAGTTTTGTCATTCGATGAGTTCTTGACAAGTGTGGGGATGTGTGTGCAGAATGGTTAAAAAAAATGTATATATGATGTTCTTTTTGTAAAATAAAAAAATTAAAAAATAATTAAAAAAATCAATAAAAAAATATAAAAAGAAGAGGGTCAACAAGGTAATAAAGGAAAAGAAAAGAATATGTAAAGGGAATTTGTATTAGGTGGAGTTGGGATGAACTTTCATGCTTGTTAATTGAACTCAGCTCTCATGTTCTTTTATTCTCTGGTGTTTAACTTGTCATATCCATATTACCTCCTCCTTTACCTTGACCCCATTACAACCTTGAATAAAGTCCTCATGATTTGTGTGTGCATGTGTTCTGAGTAGTGGAGAAGTAGAAGATAAGCAAGCTTATGGTAGTGCAATTTTCATGGGTTGAATTGAGTGAAATACCTACCTTTTAAACACTTGAGGGATTGAGAGTGAATCTTGTGAAAATCTATCATTCTTGACTCATGCTTTTCAATTGAAATATCCTTACTTGTTGATTTGAGATGTGAAGATATATTACCTTATGAATGTTTTGATTACTTGAATGATTGATTGCTTTACATTTTTAAATATTATTAGAAATTGAGTCTTTTAGAGTGTTTAGCTTTTGAGTCTGTTTCATTTTTTTTGTGAGTGGTCTTATGTGTTTTGCTCAAGAGTGCAAAAAGATAAGTGTGGGAGAATTTGATGATCACATATTTGATACATTAATAAGCCTTCATTTTTAGTCATTTACACTCTCCATGTACTTAATTGATTGATTTTGATTATCTTTTGTAAGTTTGGACTCAAATTGGATTTAATTAAATTTTTCAGCATAATTTACGTCTTACGTTATTTTTGTATTTGGGCTATATCTTGGGATGTAGGTGGTCTTTGGAGGTGATTCTAGTGGCATTTGAAAGATAAGGGAGAGTTCTATAACTTTCATGAAGACCTCAATGGCCCAATCATACGAGTAGATAACTCAAATTAGGGTTGAAGCAAGAACTAGAGTGCTTTTCCTGATAGCTTAACCTATGTATACTATTCATCATAGTTTTCGGGCTAGAGATTGTAAAATGAGCTGAAATTTGGATGATGAATATTTAAGAACCATATCTACAACTTTCATGTTGAACACTTTTCCAGAATCGGACTCCTTGAAGGTAATATTGGGCTTGGAAGTCAGAATAAAGGAGCTGTGAGTGGGCCTGAGTAGTGTGCAGTAATTTGAATGTATCTGGAGTTATAGAAATGATATAGACTCGAACCAAAACCATTTTAAAGCTAAGATGCAGGCCTACAACTGTCATGAAGACCACTTGGTTCAAAAATGACGAATGCAATGACTTCAGAGCTGCATGATTTCGGAGACAAGGAATCTCCATAATTTCCCACTCACCTAAAGTCATTTGGCATTTTCCACTCATTTTCCACTCATCCACCCACTAATGACTTAGCCCCCTTATCATTTTGTATCTCTAATCCTCTATAAAAGGGGGCCTTGGTAGATCATTGAGGGTGTTAGGTGTTAGTTACCAAAATGATGCCATTTTATTACTAGGCTTTCTTGTAGTAATTTTCCTTTGTTCTAAATTAAAGTCATGTTCTTCTTCTTCTTCTTCTCTCTTTCTTTCTTCTTATCTATGAGTAATTAAGTTTCATTTTACTTGGGTGAAAGGGTGAAGCTCTTGGTAATAAAGTAAGGTTAGATTTATTCTTCTTTTGTGCTTAAATGATTTATATTTTCTAGTAACTATTATACGTATTATAATTTGTTTCTTATAATTTAGAAACCATCTTTGTAAAGAGGAGTTCTTGATTTGTTGTAGACAAAATATTGGCACAATGAATGCTTTAACCCATAAGTGGTGGTAATATTTTTAGGAAACATAATATAATTACGTATATTATTTTAAATGGACTTTTAATGTTGTATTTTTCGATTGGAACCTCCATGTTGCAAGGATTCTAATTGAGTTATAAAAGAAATTAATCTTACCTTTACTTTATTTACCAAGAGTGGATCTTTTAACCTAAGTAAATAATTTTTACCATAGTAACAAAATATTTACTTCACCTTAATTAATCTTCAACAATTCCCTATGGATCGACCTCGGACTCCCGAGAAATTTATTACTTGAGACAACATGCACTTGGGTTCGCAAAGCAACATTTAATCCCACATCAAGTTTGTAGACTTGTTTGAAACTAAAAATTGTGCATCAGGCACCGCAGCGTGGCATAGGGCATGTCGCAGCGTGAATGCCAGAAAACAACTAGATGTTGTGTTAGATTGCCTTGGAGTCTTCCAATGGTGTAGTTTTTTCATTTGCGCTTTTTTTTTAAGTTTGGAGACTCTAATAAGGGTATTTAATGAAGTGGTTGGGTGGTGAATTTAAATCAATCGGTATGTTAATTATTATGGTATTTAACATTATTGTATTTCATGTTGGTAGTTAGGAATGTAAATCAATTGACATGCTAGTTATTGCATTAATTGGCATTATTGTTGTTCCATAGCTATGTTGATGAGGTTGAGTTCTCATTGTTGATGATCATAATGTGATTTTGAATGAGAAAGTAATCAATCCTTCCTATCACAGTGATTATTGTGGATGATCTAATGTGATTTTGAATGAGAAGGTAATCAATCCTTCCTATCACAGAGATCATTGTTGTGATCAAATATGATTTTGAATGAGTAGGTAACTAATCGTTCCTATCACAGTGATCGTTGTTGAAGACCATGTAGTTGATGAGACTTCACTACCCGGAGAGAGTGATCATACATGATTGTAAGTGAAAAGGTAACATACCTTCCAAATCATAGTGATGAGTTGAGGATGGTCTTTCCCTCACACCCCGTGGAATAGCTGGAACTGGGTTTCCAGTGCTTGTTCAAAGCTTATGGAACCGAGTTCCTTTGTTTTGTTCAAGGCTCATGCATCTCATGACATTACCATGGAACTCGGTTCTTGTAAATGGTATCATACATTATGCATTACATATTTAGGTTATTACATAGGCATAAACACTAGACATAATTTGGCATAGCATGGCGATTGTATGGGCAGTTGCAATCATAACATATTCATGCATTTGAATTGTATGGGCAGTTGCATATCTCTGAGATGGAGATGTTGTGTTTGTATCTCTGAGATGGAGATGTTGAGTTTATATCTCTGAGATGGAGGTATTGTTGTTGTGTCTCTGCGACGGAGACGATGCTTTGGTGTCTCTGAGATGGAGATGATGTTTTTTTATGAGTGTGACTTTTTCTAGAAGACTATTTGTAGTAAATGAGTTTTTTTACAAACTTATAAAGTTGGAATCTATTTCAGGAAGAGAAAGGATTTGGTTTTGGCTTTTGCCACCTTTCTAGCTTGCTATGTATGAGATTTAAGTTTACAAATGTGTTTTTCTCTGAAATGGCAAGAATGATTGTGATGACATGGTTTATGATTTTAACTACTAAGAATATGTGATTCTCACTCCTTGTGTGCATTTCCATGATGATTCCAGTGAGGAAGTCTTATGAAAAGTAAAGACAGGCAGGAGCTTGGAGTGCTTAGCATAGTGTAGCTAACCAGTTTCTTTTGAAATGATGTACATTTTTGTATTTAAGAGAAATACTATTGTTGTGTAATAGATACATATTCATTCATGGCTCATATTTTCTATATATATACATGGCTTTGTTATATTTGTAAATGTTTAGTAGTAAGTAGTAGTTCTGAATCTAATCACTATAGTATATGTTGGCTATATTATGGTTATTAAATTCAGGATGTTATAGATACTCCCTCTCTACCATTGTTTCATGTGATACAATAGGTTGAGGTCAAGATACTTCCTCCCTATTGATGATGATTATATAATACTATTTATGATGATGTATGGTAAAAAGGGATTGAAACACTCCCTTTCTATTTGAGTTATAAATTGTACCTTGATATCTTATATGATCATAAAAAGAGTGTCTATGTGGAAGTGAATTGCAATTGAGTTTGTATATTGAGTTGAGTATGTTATGTGATCTTATGATAATAAGAGTTTTTCTTAAATTTAAAGTTAAAACGGGAATTTTGTTTCGAGAAGAGAAAGGACTAGATTTGACACTTTGTCACCTTTCTAGAATAAAATATAATTTAAATTTTAAAATGAAACTTTCATCGAAACAGCTGGAAGTATTGCGAAGGCACAATTTTTATTAAAACTACAAAGAATTCTTGGAATTCTCACCCCTGTTGTATTATTTTTCCATAATATTTCTAGGAAAAGCAAATGAGCTACATGTTGGTAGGGGAGGCAGAAGATTGGTGGGTAGATGCCAAAAGATTGTTTGAGGCATTGGGTACTCATATTACTTGGGAGGTGTTTAGAACTTCTTTCACAGAAAAATACTTCCCTAGGAGTTTACAGAGTGCCAAGGAAATGGAGTTCCTGAAATTGGAATAAGGTGAGATGTCTGTTCGCCAGTATGCGGTCAAGTTTGATGAATTGTCAAAATTCTCCTCCTACTTTAGATTTAACCCAAATTAACAATGGAAATGTATTAAATTTTAAGAGGAGTTGAGATGATAACATTAAGAAGACTATTCAACCTTTTGAGATTCAGGACTTTCCGACTCTAGTGAACAAATGTAGGATTGTTGAAGGCCATGATAGCAAGCCTCAGTTGGAACAAACGTCACAACCAAAGAGGAAGAAAGTGGAGGAGAAATTTAATAAGGGTAAGCAAGTTCAAGGAGGTCATACGAGGCTTAAATGTCCCAAGTGTGGAAGACACCATGGAGATGAACCTTGCTTGGCGAGACAGTCTATATGTTATGCATGCGATCTGTAACATCCATCCTAACCAAATAATCCTAGTTAGTCTTATAAAAGCTCAATAATATTGCTATACATTTCCTGTTAAAATTTGGTAATCTATAGGATAAATTTGCGTACAATTCTATAACATTGAAAGTGAATAATAGTTCATATTTTGAGATAAATAGCAAAAATGATGGAAATAAATATGAAAAATTTACTTCTAAGATGAAGATAATTGGAATGAGTTGTGGTAAATTTTGAAAATCAAATGAATTTGTTTGGTATTTTTAATAACACTAAGAAATTGTTTAAAGGTCAAATTAAATAGCTAGCTAGCTCAAAAAATTATGAAACTACTTGGAGATGGTAAATAGAGTATGGAGAAAATTTTAGTATGGAAAACAAGTTAAACCAAGTATATTTACATACTTTGCAAGTTCGATTTAACTTAAGAAATGTAGTGCAACTTACCTGATGAATAATAGTGTATGGAAAATTATGAAATTGTGGATTAAAGGATCAAGTGAAGTCCTAAAATTTTCCATAACACTTGAGGAAGTTGGAAAATATAGTCTTAGAAGATTAAAGTGTTCCAAAGGAGAACTTTCAAAACCAAATTCCATTCCTTGATTTTATTTTATTCCACCACCTTTACTCTCAGATATTTTGCTTCATTTTGACTTCTCATACTTCCTATTTTCACGTTTGACTCTATCCCAATTCTCTCATTCTATGGTGGCCAGCATAAAGCATCAAGAAGAGAGGAAGAAAAAGAGAAGGGAGAAATAGAGATAAAGAAAAAAATGAACAATAGGTAGAAAGCAAGAAAAAAGGGGAAGGAAGAAAAGGAAAGTGAAAAATCAAGTCAAGAGTAAGCCAAGGAATAGGAGAGCACAACCATACAAGAATAAAGGTAAGGGGAAAACTTGTTTTCTTGAAACTTATTCATGTGATTTTTGTATGGAATTTTTAAGCACAAAAATTCCATGGATGCTTAGTTGGGAAGCTTTTATGAACATGGATATAGTTATTGAATTGATGTCAAGATTATATATATATATATATATATATATCTATCTGTGTGTGTGTATGTATGTATGTATGTATATATACAAATATATATATATATATATATATATATATATATATATATATATATATATATGTTATAAACTAATTTAGATTACTTATGAAGATGAATTTGATACCAGGTGAAGGGTAATATGGATTCTTATGTTGTGTGTGAAGTGAATGTATGATATGAAATAAAGAAATGGGTAATATGAGTTTGATTAAACAAAATAGCAGAATTAATTCTGGTGCATGCTATTCGAATAGCATGAGGGTATTCGAATAAGATTGCTTAACAGAAAATAAAATTGGAAGGCCTTATTCAAATAGCATATTAGCTATTCGAATAACCTTATGCTGAAAAATGAAAACATAAATGAAGATTGGTGAGGAAATGATGGTTATTCGAATAACTATATGTTATTCGAACAACTTATACAATATCTGAAAACGTGAATTCACATTTAGAACGAGATAAAAGCTATTCTAATAGATCTATTATTCAGATTGGTAATGAAAGAATTTATATATATGTATAAATATATATATATATAAAGTAATTGAATAACATGTTAGTGATAATTAGAGAGTAGATCTATTATTTGAACATCAAATTTAGCTGAAATATATGATGATATGGTGAGTTGAGGTTGAGATTCTCCCTCCGCGCTTATGATGTTACTATGGTGGGTTGAGGTTGAGATTCTCCCTCTCCATTTTTCATTATCCTATGGTAGATTGAGGTGGAGATACTATAACACCCTCTCCGAAGGGTATCACATTTACACCAACTAATTATAATTAATTAATTTCCCAAGTTATAAAATATTTAATATTACCTAAATACGGGTTTCAAAATTTCTTTTTTGCGAAAAATATCAATTGAACAAATTAAAGTAACTCAAAATATAATAACTAAATAAAATACTTTTCATTTAAACAAAGTTTACTACCACTATACATTCATTATCTTTACATATCCAAAAAAACATAAGTATAAAAATGAAACAGACAGAATAAAACAGCAAAGAGGTGAGATCCCCTACATTGCATACCAACATGACAGCAAAGAAACGATACGAACAACAATGTCATTCCATACATACAATCCATAAAAATCAGCAGATATATTCAGGATAATAAATAGATAAACAATATAATAAACTTGTAATGCAATATCAGGTATAATGATAATACCACAATCAAATTATATTACAACAGCGTAAATGCTGACTATGCATATGCTCAATGAAATTATTTCCTACTCCATTGAGTTTACTCAAATTCAGAGATGAACGCCCAGAATATCTGTCCCCCCTAAAAAGACAGTCTATGCTGGATAATGAAAAGCAATAGTGTTTATCGGGATGTCAGTGCATTGCAATCAGTGTTCACGGCCAGGGGTATATATATATATATATATATATATCTGACTCAATGTCAATAAGTGAATCACCGCACGCTGACGTCCCCAAGATCCCTCCCACTATCCTGTAAGTTCTCGTCCACTCCTTAAGCATAAAACGCCTCGACAAATCAAGCGAATACGCTTTTCTATGCATGATAAATGATTCAATCATATACTGTCATTAATCACATGATATTTCTTATTCATATGCCGTCATATGGCAGTATCATTGTATAATGTTCAAAAGTACTTTTATTCAAAACAAAGTACTGTTGTACTACTCCCAATGATATTAACGCAACTATACATGCACATATAGTTGTCCAATACCATTAGTATCTATGATATTATATAACTGTCCATACAATCGATAATATCAAAGATCCACTCGGGTCCAATACTCCAGTTTCCATAATTTACAAATCACTTGATTAAACATGTTGGCCCTACGGCACAACTCGTTGTTCCTTTCAATCGCATAAAAATATTTTTGCATTTTCACAATCGCGTAACATTTATGTTACATTTTCAAATCGCGTAAAGATTTTAAAACATTTTCTCAATCGCATAGCTAAAACTTTCTATTTTTAAATCGCGTAAGAGTTTTTCTACATATTTTTAATCACATAAAGTATTTCTAAAATATTTGAAGTCCAAAATAAGATTTTTCTCATTTAATATCAAAACTTAACCTTATTTTCATTATTTGCATCATAGTCCTTCTATAAAATAATATGTACATAATAGTTCCTCTTCAAATAATATTTCCAAAATAATCCATTTTTAAAGAATATTTTCAGTATAGTCCCTATTTAAAGAATATTTTCAATATAGTTCCTCTTTAAAGAATATTTTCAATATAGTCCTTCTAAAAATTAGTATTTCTACTGTTTCTCAGAAAATTGTGTTTCTTTAATTTACTTAGAATATTACAGCTCAAAATTTCCTAACACGCTTCAAAACCCATAGGGTGAGCTATACGTCAGTAAATTTCAAGTATTGGCTTTTATTTTAATACATAGCCCTAATTAAGTCGATTTTAATTCTAAATTATCATTTTTAAATTCATAAACTTACCAAATTGAATTCTTACTATTAAAACACCGAAGTTTACACTTAATAAAATAGTTTTGGATCTTGAACATCAAAATTGGCATGTTGGCCGAATTCACATACTGCTTCAAAATTCATATATAATTCATTTTATAACACTTTAAATCCTTATAAAATTTCTTAATTAAACTTCTTATCATAAAATCATTTAATTCTCAATTTGGAAAACAATTTAAAATCCTTAGTCCTCTTTGTAGTGATGAGGCCGTGTGCCTCTAGGCCCTTTGGAGTCTTCATACAAATTTTCTCATCATGTGAATCACATCTTAAATTACACAAGTATCATCATACTTCCAAATTCACAAAGGCAAATATACTATCAAAGCTATAAGCATATCAAACACATATACAAATCATGCATACTTATCAAAGTAATAAAATAATCACACAATATAATCCAACCAGCACAAACCAATGATTACAGAATCGAATGAGTAAATCCTCACATGGATTTTCCACTCACAAACACAAATAATTCCATTCCTTCACCACCACATATGGCCGATGAGGTTAATCTCCTTCTTACCTAGTTAATGCTTCCCAGCTCTTTGTAAAACTCTCTTTGTATCAATCTTTCACCACCAAATAGATCTTAGAATCACAACAAACACATACAAATTAGTATCTAAAGCTTGATTAAGATGACCATAGATCAATCATGGTCTTAGGATTCTAAAAATCAAATAAAAAGTCAAGTTTCAAGTTTTTTACCTTAAAACCCTAGAACTTAAATCAAAGATTCAAGCATGAAGATGATGGATTTAGACCAAAGTCTCAACATCAAAGAGTCTTAGAATGATGTGAGGATTCAAGAAGTATAGTTGGTTGAAATTAAACAAACTTGGAAGGTGATTTATGGAGTGACGCCTTGAGCTTCATAAATGAACAACGTAGGAACTTTTTGATCTTCAACTTGAAGAACAAGGTTGAAGATGATAGAACTAGGCTTAGATCTCAACTACAAAGTATCTTAGAATTATGTCTAGGTTCTAGATTTAAGGTTGTATAAAA
This sequence comes from Ormosia semicastrata, assembly GCA_029884595.1. Lineage (NCBI taxonomy): Eukaryota > Viridiplantae > Streptophyta > Magnoliopsida > Fabales > Fabaceae > Ormosia > Ormosia semicastrata. The sequence goes on from JAQQTO010000060.1 coordinate 48,977,444, forward strand.
TTATTAAAGCTTGGAAGGTGCTTCAATGGTCTTGGTCGAATTCCTCAAGAAGAAAAGATAAAAGCTTTTGTGCTCTTGGCTTGATATGATGACGAAGATGAATGAATTTTGAGAAGTTCTTAACATGAAAGTGTTTTGGATTGATAAGAAAATTCAAGATATGTAACTAGATAAAATTATGGAAGATTGGAGATAGGTTTAGGGGATGGTGGCCGAAACCTTCAAAGAAGAGAGAAGATGGTGTTCTTTGTGTTCTTGGATGATTGGAAGAGAGAGAATGGAGAGAATGGTTTTTGTGTTACAAAGTGTTTAGCAAAATGAAATGCAAAGTCCAATTTGCATGTCTTGGCCGTGGAGTAGCCTTGGAGAAAAGGTTCAAGCTTGTTCAGTAAGCTAAAAACAAATGCACATGGGCTCACATGGGTGCACATTGCCAAGATCATCAAGTTGTCATCTAATGGTCATAAAATATAATTCAAGAACCTCCTAGATTACACTAGGCAGCCGTGGAGCTCAATAGGAAAAATAATCAAGCCTTAATTCAATTAGCTTTCTAGTTACACTTAGTTAATTTAATTAGTTACCTAACTAACCATCTAGTGACATTTGAATTAATTTAGTTAAGTCACTTAGTTACATTCTAACTAATTAATTACTTTATTATGTCATTACATATGTCATGGTTATGTCATGTTTCTAGATAATTTAAATATTTATTTAGTAACTAACTTCTAATTATTTAGCAACTAAATTCATTCATTTAGTTACTAATTTAGCTATTAAGGTAACTAAGTTAGATTATCTAGTTACTCAACTAACAAATCTAACCATTAAAAATTAAATTCATCTCCTAACCATTGATTAAATCTAAGGTGGATATCATAAGCTTCTTTATCAAGATTGCTCCCACACCATTGATTAGATCAATGGTGATGATCTAAGGCTTTTCCATCAAATTTTCCATCCAACGGTTCATATTAAAGTCCAGCTACTATGTTTGACCAATTCTTATTAGTTAGCCAAAAAGCTTAGTAATGATGGCTCATCATTACTCTTAGATATTTTCTGTTTTCATAATTACACTTAAGATATTTAGCTTAGATATTTTCTGATTAGATATTTTCACCTAGATATTTATCTTTAGATATTTATAGCTAGATATTTACTAGGTGAGTGATTGCTTCTAGAAAAAGAATGACAAAACAAGTTTAAAATATCTTAAATAAGTAAATAGTCAAATTGGATTTGTCTTCTAGTCTAAGAAATCAATTTGGATTTGTCCTCTTCAACTTGAGTGTCCAGTTTGCCTTCTTCCTGCTTGCCATTGGTCCATCACTTTGACTCATCGCCATCAATATATTTTCTAACAGATATTACCCAATGGACAATAGCTACTGTTATTATTACACAATGGATAATAAAAAACTCAGATAAAGAATATTTCTGTTAACTGTTCTAACTTTCGGGTTTAGTAAGATCCCCCGATCTCGCCTTGACAGCCCAGAACTTTCTGGTCCAGGAAAAGTTTTTATTTTTTCGGGCCCGCCTCAAGCACACAAACAGCTTAGAATAATATTAAAATAATCACACATTCGAAAAATTTATAAAAATTCTCAAAAATCATAAAAATTATAAAACTCATATATTTTCAGAAAAAAAACTAAATTTGAACATATATTTCAAAAATAATATTACAATAATCAAAATAATATTAAAATATTCAAAATAATTAAAATTTCCCAAAAATTCATAAAAACTCATAAATATTATAAAACTTATTTATTTCCAGAAAAATGAAAAATTGGGGTGTTACAACTCTCTCCCTCTAAAAAGAATTTCGTCCTCGAAATTTCTCTTACATATAAAAACAAAAACGACATTGCTCCTTAACCATCGTAGCAGATACAGTAGGTACATTTTCTACTTAAGATATTCGCCATGACATTCGCCCTTCCAGAATGATACTGAAATTGAAAATCTGTTGTTGTCGAAAATTCTAACTTTCGCCTCTTCCTCATATCAAACTTGTAACGCCCACCGTAGGGTATCACATTTATGTTACTTAATTACCAAATTACCCCTTTATTATAAAATATGCTTTGTAATGTAAATACGAGTTGTAAAATTTCTTAATATCAATAAGATAAACTTAGCGAAAAATAAAAATATTACAATCATCATCACAAATAATTTACATGATATATACACAAGTCTTAGTACTGTCATACTTAAATATTTACAAATCAGGTTCTCAAAGTATTTGAACATTATTTAAAACTAGCATACTACCCAAGTACTACTAAACAGCAAAACCCTCAGACGGGTCCTCCTCAGATTCCTCAGCAGGTAGGAATCCGACTTGACGCGAAGTCCTACGGATAGTTGTCTGCGCAAACGACACGATACTAATCTCACTAGGAGTACGGTGTAAGTTCCCCAGTACTGCCTAATGGACAACGGAAACTCTAAGTGTACATTAATATTCACACTGAAATAAGGATTCCCTCGATAAAGCCTACTTAGGGTAATCTTTAAGTCTCCTATGTAGTAAATACACGCTATATCTAGGTCAACATGCCACACTTCCGGTCCTCCACAAAATTTTAACATCATATATCCTAGGAAACTGGGCATCGCCATCTTCTCAGAATTCAGCTTCCTCCACAGGAATATGCTCCTCTTCACCTTCTTGTTCAATTCCTTAGTCAACGTCTTTACAAATATAAATACAACACAAAATAGGCATACAAAGAGGTGATATCACCTACGCTAATACCAACATGGTAGCATAGAGATAACACATACAATATACCATACAGATACATTATACCATAATTACGATTATGCCATCAATATTATTTATCATCATAATAGATGTAATAAACAATAATTACGATCATGCCCTCAATAATATCTAAATATTCAACAATTCAATTATCATAAATAATAATTACGATAATGCCCTCAGTATTTTCCAAATATTCAGCAGTTCAAATATCACACCGATATCCATACTCAATAATTATGCATGTGCACATAAACTCAATTTCCTACTCTATGGAGCTAAAACTCAGGTCGGAGAGAGTGATTGAAAAGATCTGTCTGTACCAACATGCCATAGACCACGTGCTACAATTCTCATATGTATTTGCACATCTAGCATATACAATACAGTCTTTATCAGATCTTGATTAAGAATAGTGTCTCGATCAGGATCATCGGTGTGTTGCATCAGTCAAACCCACGGTACAGAAGAGCTACCAACTGCCCATTGTAGGTAACCCGCACCAAAATGCCCCCAAAGTCAACAAGTGACTTACACTACGCATATTTCACCCACTCAAGAGGTGTATTCACTCCTAGGCAATTAGCCTTATCCAGTCCATCGAACTTTTCCAATGCATGTACAATGCACCATTCTCAGTTCAAATTCATCATCTCATATTCAGGGCTCAAATTCATCATCTCATATTCAGGGTTCACACATTTGCCCAATAGTATCTTTACTATATTTTCATCGTGTAATCATATTTTTGCGTTTTCTTAATCGTGTAACATTTCTGTCACATTTTCAAATCACATATTGATTTTTCAACCTTCCAAAAATTCTATTTCAACCTTATTTTCATTATTTACATATTAGTCCTCCTATAAAATAATATTTACATAATAACCCCTCTTCATAAAAAATATTTACATAATAACTCCTCTTCAAATAATATTTCCAAAATAGTCCTTCATTAAAAAATATTTGCAATAAAGTCTATTTTTAAAGAATATTTTCAATATAGTCCCTCAAAATCAGTATTTTCAATATAGTCCCTCTAAAAATTAGTATTTCTACTGTTTCCCAGAAAATTGTATTTCTTACAGTTACTTGAGATATTACAGCTCAAAATTTCCTAACCCGGTTCAAAACCCAGAAAGTGAGCTATATGTCAGTAAATTTCAAGTTACCAATGTATTCTTCTTAACTCTCAAAACAATTCTAAAAATCCGTCCTCTTTAAAATAAATGGAGGTTCAAACACTTTCAACCTCTCTTTCCCATTCATATACGAAAATTCCATTTTTCAAGTGACAAAACACTTTGTTTCCATTTCTTTAATCCTTGTACTTAATCAATTATATTTCCATTTTGAAATCACTTTGTCTCACAAAACCAAGGCAATGCAAGCCTTCAAAACCCATGGTACATGGCCATTGAAACCATCATATATTTTTCCTTCTAAATCAGCTAAGTACCATTCATGGTTTTACACAAACAAAACCATTAAAATTCCTCCACAAAACCGTGAAGAATATGTCTTTGAAACCAATCCATCTTTTTGTTTTCCTTTCCTTTCTACTCATTCAATTTTACCATTCATGAAAATTTTAGTTTGGAAACACCTATTTTGAGGTGTTGAGGCCGAAATCCTCATGGTCTTTAGAACCAAAAATTTGTTTTCCTTTAATCATCAAATCATGGCATACATGTATATATTCATCATATCATAAAATCAAGCATACTTTAAAACAATAAAAATCACATAAAGCATACAAACACAAATAAATAATTTAAAGCACATAAACACTCACACATAATTACACAACCAAGGATATGAATCCTCACATGGACTCACCATCCATCAAATACAAGATTCATCTCCCACCAGCATACTTGGTTGGTGAGATGAATCTCCCTCTTACCTCTTGAAGAACCTCCCAAGCTCCTTGGTTTGCTCCTTGAACAAGTGATTCACCACCAAAAGCTTCTCAAACACAAAGTAAAACACAAGTTTATTAGCATATCAAGTTTGAACAAGGAGAACCATGGATCAAACATGGCTTAGAACATGAAAATAAGACAAGTAGTGAAGTTTCCTTACACTTCACCTCAAAAACCTAGAACTTTATCTTGAAGAGAGTCCTTGAAGATGAAAGATTTAGAGCTTGGGCTTAACTACAAAGGTTCTTGGATTGATGTAAGGATGCAACATATGTGGTTGGTTAAAATTATAGAGTGATTGAAGGTAAATTGGGTGCCTTGGCCGAAACATGCATTGAGAGAGAGGAGAGAAATTTTTTTGTAAAAGCTTTATGTTTTGGAGAAGATGAAGTGGTCTTGAAAATTCCCTATGGCCTTAAGCCTCCACAAAACCGTCCCCCCCTCTTGTACACTCTTGAGGGTCAATTTTCACTGGCCACCATTTTGAGCATTGTTAGCCTTTGATTAGATCAATGGTTTATATTAACATAGCTTCTAAGTATAGCTTCTATATTGATAAGACCAAATCTAGGCCATTGGATCTTTCTCCTTGAAATCATAGCCATTAGATGCATCTCCAAAATGAAGGGTCAAGATCTCCTCTTCATACTTTACATCCAAGGGTCACAAATGGTCATAGCCACTTTGTAAGACTAAATCTCCATCCTTGATTAAATCAAAGGTAGATATCCAAAGGCTTTAACATTAAGCTTGCTTCCTATTAATCCGTCATAAAGTCGTCATAACCACTAATGTTGACCAAGCAGTATAATCCTTATTTTTATCTGCTATTACCATACGGACACAGTTAATTGTAGATTTTATGACCCGATAATTAAATACAGTACAAAACACAATAAAAGAAAATTTTTAAAACTGGTTCCAGTTTCAGGTTTAATAAGATCCCCCGTCCCTGTCTTAACAGTACAGAATTTTCTGGCTCCGGAAAAATTTTCAGTTTTTCAGCCCTTCTTGGGCCCACATACAACCCAGAATAATCAGAAAAATATAAAAGTCTCATAATAATCCACAAAATCATAAAAATTATAAAACTTATGAAAATTAAATCAGATTAGCAAAAAGAATTAAGAATCAACAGTAATAAATAAATTACTGTAGATTTTTCTTGGCCTGAAAATTATTATTTTCCTGACACAGAGTAAATCACACAAAATGATCACATACATTCACGGAATACTCAAAATAATTTTACAGTACACAAAAATCACTAAACAGTAGAATTCTGTTATTATTGTTAAATAGTTAAAAAATTTGGGGTGTTACAACTCTCCTCCTCTAAAAAGAAGTTTCGTCCTCGAAACTTGATTTCACACCCTCAGAATAAATATGGATATTGCTCTTTTATCTTATCTTCCGACTCCTATGTAGCTTCACCACTTACATCGTTCCAAACTACTTTAACTAATGAAATTTCCTTACCTCGAAGTTGTTTTGTCCTTCGATCGTCAATCTTGACTGGAAACGTCTCATAGGTTAAATTTTCCTTCAGTTGTACGGGTTCTGGTTTGATAACATGAGTAGGATCAAAAATATATTTCCGTAGTTGTGATACGTGAAATACATTGTGAAGATTTGATAGTAAAGGTGGTAATGCAATCTGATAAGCTACCAGACTTACCCGACGGAGTATCTGATACGGCCCGATAAACTTTGGAATGAGTTTCCTTGACTTAATCACTCGTCCAACTCCAGTCATAGGTGTTACACGTAGAAACACATGGTCACCTTCTTTAAACTCAAGCAGTCTTCGTCTTTTATCAGCATAACTCTTTTGTCGAGTCTGAGTTGTTCTCATCTTGTCTTGAATCATCTTCACTTTCTCAGTTGTCTGTTGTACAAATTCTGGCCCTACAACAGCAGTTTAACCATCATGATACCAACATAACGGCGTTCTGCATCGTCTCTTATACAATGCCTCATAGGGTGCCATCCCTATGCTTGAATGAAAACCGTTGTTGTATGTAAACTCTATCAATGGCAAAAATTCATCCCAATAACCAGTTTGTTCTAGAACACAAGCTCTCAACAAGTCCTCTAATGACTGAATCGTTCTTTCTGACTGACCATCTATTTGTGGATGGTAAGCAGAACTTAGACGTAGCTTTGTTCCCATCGCTTCTTGCAAACAATTTCATTGATGTACACTTGGGCTAACTTTTCCATTGAGTACTTAATATTAATCAGCAAAAAGTGCACCAACTTTGTAAGCTGATCAACAATTACCCAGATAGAATCGTGACCTTTCCAAGTTTTTGGTAGTCCTATTATAAAATCCATTGCTATGTCATCCCATTTCTATTCAGGAATAGGCAAAGATTGTAACATTCCTGATGGTCTTTGATGTTCCACCTTAGCCTTCTGACAAACTAAACAGGATGATACATATTCAGCGACATCCTTCTTCATTCCTTGCCATCAATATAGCTGTTTCAAGTCTTGATACATCTTTGTGGCTCCTGGATGCATACTTAACTTACTCTTATGGACTTCATCCAAAATCAATTTCCTAAGTTATGGATCGTTTGGCACACAAACTCTTCCTTTAAACTTCAGAATTCCATCAGTACCTTCACTAAATTCCAATACTGCTCATTGGCTCTTTGCTTCCTTTGCTTCTTGCACATACTGGTCACTCTTTTGTCTTACTCGTATTCTATCCATTAAATCATTTGAAATGGTGATCATCTTTAAACACATCTTCCCCGGTGTCAATTTCATAGATAAACGCATATCCCAAAATTCTTCTATCAGTTCCTTCTCCTTAATCATCATAACAGAAGCATTAACCATTTCCTACTTAAAGCATCCGCTACAACATTCGCCTTTCCGGGATGATACTATAACTAAAAGTCATAGTCCTTCAGAAACTCTAGCCAATGTCTTTGTCTCATGTTCAACTCTTTTTGGTCAAACAGATACTTTAAACTTTTATGATCACTAAAGACAGTGAACGTTGCCTCATAAAGAAAATGTCTCCACACTTTCAACGCAAACACTACAGCTGCTAACTCCAAATCATGAATCAGATAATTCCTTTCATGTACTTTCAACTGCCTCGATGCATATGCTACAACCTTACGGTTCTGCATAAGTACACAACCTAATCCTTGGTAAGAAGCATCATAATATACCTCAAAAGGTTCGTTCGGATTAGGTAGAATCAAAACCGGTGAAGTAGTCAGTCGTCTTTTCAACTCCTGAAAACTTTCTTCACATGCATCAATCCATACAAACGGTTGATTCTTTCGTGTAAGTTGGGTAAGAGGTCCTGCTATCTTCGAAAACCCCTCAATAAATCGTCGATAGTAACCGGCTAATCCAAAAAAACTATGGATTTTTTATACAGTCTTCGGCCTTTCCCATTCAATAATTGTTTCCACTTTAGAAGCATTAACTTCAATTCCCTCCTCCGATATAACGTGTCCCAAAAATTGAACTTCGCTTAACCAAAATTCACATTTGGACAACTTGGCATACAACCTATTCTCCTTCAGAATCTGGAAAACCACTCTGAGATGTTCAGTATGTTCCTCCTGACTTCGAGAATAGATCAAAATGTCATCTATAAAGATAACAACAAACTTATCCAAGTACGAACGAAAAATCTTGTTCATAAAGTCCATGAATATGGCAAGTGCATTAGTCACAACAAACGGCATCGCTTGATATTCGTAATGCCCATAACGTGTCTAAAACGCAATTTTGGGAATATCCTCCGCTTTCACACGTATCTGGTGATAACCAGAACGTAAGTCAATCTTGGAAAATATTGCGGTTCCTTGCAATTGATCCATCAGATTATCGATTCTTGGAAGTGGATATTTATTCTTAATCGTAATCTTGTTCAACTGTCGGTAGTCTACAAATAGACGAGAAGTCCCATACTTCTTCTTTACCAACAATACTAGAGCTCCCCATAGTGATACACTTGGTCTCATAAATTACTTTTCCAATAAATCCTCCAGCTGTTTCTTAAGCTCTGCCAACTCTACTGGCGACATCCTATAAGGTGCTATAGATATAGGTCCAGCTCTAGGTACTAAATCAATAGAAAACTCAGTTTCTCCTTCCGACGGTAGTCCAGGTATATCTTCAAGAAATACCTCAAGAAATTCATTAACTACGTAAATATCCTTCAAGACATCTTCACACTGAACCTCCAAAGAAGATATCAACAAGTACCCCTAATCTCCTTCCTTCAAACAAGCTTCTACTTGAGTAGCCGTTAGGAATCTAGAATCCTTAACCTCAGGAAAAACAAACGTCTTACTGGAACAGTCTATCAGGATATGGTTAGAAGACAACCAATTTATTCCTAAGATTACATTAATCTTGGAAAGAGGCAAACAAATCAAGTCCACATAAAAGATTCTATCCCTAAAACATACAGGGCAATTCAAACATACTTTTACAGTTATCACAGGCTTATCAGTAGGAGTAACAACACTCAAATCATAAGGCAATGTAGTCATAGTCAATCCTAAACGCTCCACACAATCACATGCAATGAAAGAATGTGTTGCTCCCGAATCATATAACATTGTTAAAGGATTACCTTCAATAGCACACTCCTCCATAATCAAGTCCTTAGATTTTGCGGCTTCTTCCCCGCTTATGGTATACACACGACCACCCGCCTGTGGCCTTGTAGTACGAACACTCCTCACCGATGGTTCTGCCTTTAATTGATCACATTCTCTAGAAAAATGTCCAGGCTTTCCACATCTATAACAGATAACTCCTTTATGTTGACAATCTTTGGTAAGATGATCTTTCCCACACTTGAAACATTTAAGTGTAAAGGTTCCAACTTGACTCGCCTTACTGCCACTAGAATTTCCTCCAAAAGATTGGTGTCGATTCTGACCTTCTGCTCGTTTGGTATATGGTTTCTGCTAATAACGGTTGCCACCACTACCCTTTCCTCTATGGAACCGTGTAGGTCCAAAGTTCTTATTCCTTGCCTCACGTTGACGATCAATTTCTTCAACCTTTCGACACTTATCCAATAATGCAGGAAACTGGTCAATATCCAAGGTTGTTACAGTTCGCTTAATGTCAAATCTCAACCCCTCTTTAAACTTTTTGCACTTCCATTCCTCATCCGGGTGCATCTGAAAATACCTCAAAAATTTAGACAAGCTTTCAAGTTTTGCAGCATATTCACTTATGGACATCACCTTTTGCCTCAAACTAAGGAATTCCATCTCCTTAGCATGACGAACACTAGTAGGAAAATACTTCCCTAGAAATTTCTGCTTAAAGAGCTGCCACGTCACAACTCTTCCTTCAGCTTGAATCAATCTTCGGGCTCCTACCCACTAAGCTTCTCCATCTCCTACCAACACAAAAGTTGCAAAAGTAAGCTTCCGCTCATTGGTACAACCCATACCTTCAAATATCTTTTCTAGTTCTTTGATCCACAGATCAGCTTTCTCTGGGTCAAATTCTCCATTAAACTTCGGTGGATTGTTTCTACGAAATTATGACAAACTTTGAGCATCCTCAGTTGCTCTTTGGTTTTGCTGCACAACGACATCAGTCATCCGTTGCATTGCTACTACAGCTACAGCCATGTTTTGGCCCACATTTTCAAATCCTGCTCTAGTATTCACGCGTCCTCTTCCTCGTCCAGCCATTACGTTTACTCAAATTAAACTAAACAACACAAAGAAGAGTAAAAGTCAATCTTCAAACAATATTGTTTTCTTTTGGAAAACAAACACAGAGAATCACACAACTTAAACAAGATAGACCAAACCATAAACCCAAAAAGACTCTAACTTGGGCTCTAATACCAACTAATGTAACACCCACCGTAGGGTATCACATTTATGTTACTTAATAACCAAATTACCCCTTCATTATAAAATATGCTTTGTAATGTAAATACGAGTTGTAAAATTTCTTAATATCAATAAGATAAACTTAGTGAAAAATAAAAATATTACAATCATCATCACAAATAATTTACATCGTATATACACAAGTCTTAGTACTGTTATACTTAAATATTTACAAACCAGGTTCTCAAAGTATTTGAACATTATTTAAAACTAGCATACTGCCCAAGTACTACTAAATAGCAGAACCCTCAGATGGGTCCTCCTCAGATTCCTCAGCAGGTAGGAATCCGACTTGACGCGAAGTCCTACGAACAGGTGTCTGCGCAGACGACACGATACTAATCTCACTAGGAGTACAGTAGTAAGTTCCCCAGTACTGCTTAATGGACAACAAAAACTCTACGTGTACATTAATATTCACACTGAAATAAGGATTCCCTCTATAAAGCCTACCTAGGATAATCTTTAAGTCTCCTATGTAGTAAATACACGCTCTATCTAGGTCAACATGCCACGCTTCTGGTCCTCCATGAAATTTCAACTTCGTATATCCTAGGAAACTGGGCATCGCTATCTTCTCAGAATTCAGTTTCCTCCACAGGAATCTGCTCCTCTTCACCTTCTTGTTCAATTCCTTGCTCAACGTCTTTACAAATATAAATACAACACAAAATAGGCATACAAAGAGGTGAGATCACCTACGCTAATACCAACATGATAGAATAGAGATAATACATACAATATACCATACAGATACATCATACCATAATTATGATTATGCCATCAGCATATTTATCATCACAATAGATGTAATAAACAATAATTACGATCATGCCCTCAACAATATCCAAATATTCAACAATTCAATTATCATAAATAATAATTACGATAATGCCCTCAGTATTTTCCAAATATTTAGCAATTCAAATATCACACCGATATCAATACTCAATAATTATGCATGTGCACATAGACTCAATTTCCTACTCCATGGAACTAAAACTCAGGTCAGAGAGAGTGATTGAAAAGATCCGTCTGTATCAATATGCCTCAAACTACGTGCAACAATTCTCATATGTATTTGCACATCTAGCATATACACTACAGTCTTTATCAGATCTTGATTAAGAATAGTGTCTCGGTCAGGATCATCGGTGTGTTGCATCGGTCAAACCCACAATACAGAAGAGCTACCAACTGCTCATTGTAGGCAACCCGCACCCCAATGCCCCCAAAGTCAACAAGTGACTTACACCACGCATATCGCACCCACTCAAGAGGTGTATTCTCTCCTAGGCAATTAGCCTTATCCAGTCCATCGAACTTTTCCAATGCATGTATAATGCACCATTCTCAGTTCAAATTCATCATCTCATATTCAGGGTTCACACATTTGTCCAACAATATCTTTACTGTATTTTCATCGCATAATCATATTTTTACATTTTCTTAATCGTGTAACATTTCTGTCACATTTTCAAATCACATTAATTTTTCAGCCTTCTAAAAATTTCATTTCAACCTTATTTTCATTATTTGCATATTAGTCCTCCTATAAAATAATATTTACATAATAACCCCTCTTCATAAAAAATATTTACATAATAGCCCCTCTTCAAATAATATTTCCAAAATAGTCCTTCATTAAATAATATTTGCAATAACGTCCATTTTTAAAGAATATTTTTAATATAGTCCCTCTAAAAATCAGTATTTCTACTGTTTCTCAAAAAACTGTATTTCTTACAGTTACTTGAGATATTACAGCTCAAAATTTCCTAACGCGCTTCAAAACCCAGAAGGCGAGCTATACATCAGTAAATTTCAAGTTACCAATGTATTCTTCTTAATTCTCAAAACAATTCTAAAAATCCGTCATCTTTAAAATAAATTGAGGTTCAAACACTTTCAACCTCTCTTTCCCATTCATATACAAAAATTCCATTTTTCAAGTGACAAAACACTTTGTTTCCATTTCTTTAATCCTTGTACTTAATCAATTATATTTCCATTTTGAAATCACTTTGTCTCACAAAACCAAGGCAATGCAAGCCTTCAAAACCCATGGTACATGGCCATTGAAACCATCATATATTTTTCCTTCTAAATCAGCTAAGTTCCATTCATGGTTTTACACAAACAAAACCATTAAAATTCCTCCACAAAATTGTGAACAATATGTCTTTGAAACCAATCCATCTTTTCTTTTTCCTTTCCTTTCTACTCATTCAATTTTACCATTTATGAAAATTTTAGTTTGGAAACACCTATTTTGAGGTATTGAGGCTGAAATCCTCATTGTCTTTGGAACCAAAAATTTATTTTCCTTTAATCATCAAATCATGACATACACGTATATATTCATCATATCAAAAAATCAAGCATACCTTAAAGCAATAAAAATCACATAAAGCATGCAAACACAAATAAATAATTTAAAGCACATAAACACTCACACATAATTACACAACCAAGGATATGAATCCTCACATGGACTCACCATCCATCAAATACAAGATTCATCTCCCACCAGCAAACTTGGTTGGTGAGATGGATCTCCCTCTTACCTCTTGAAGAACCTCCCATGCTCCTTGGTTTGCTCCTTGAACAAGTGAATCACCACTAAAGCTTCTCAAGCACAAAATAAAACACAAGTTTATTAGCATATCAAGCTTGAACAAGGAGAACCATGGATCAAACATGGCTTAGAACATGAAAATAAGACAACTAGTGAAGTTTCCTTACACTTCACCTCAACAACCTAGAACTTGATCTTGAAGAAAGTCCTTGAAGATGAAAGATTTAGAGCTTGGGCTTAACTACAAAGGTTCTTGGATTGATGTAAGGATGCAAGATATGTTCTTGGTTAAAATTATAGAGTGATGGAAGGCAAATTGGGTGCTTTGGCCGAAACATGCATGGAGAGAGAGGAGAGAAATTTTTTTGTAAAAGCTTTATGTTTTGGAGAAGATGAAGTGGTCTTAAAAATTTCTTATGGCCTTAAGCCTCCACAAAACCGTCCCCCCCTCTTGTACACTCTTGAGGGTCAATTTTCACTGGCCACCATTTTGAGCAATGTTAGCCTTTGATTAGATCAATGGTTTATATTAACATAGCTTCTAAGTATAGCTTCTATATTGATAAGATCAAATCTAGGCCATTGGATCTTTCTCCTTGAAATCATAGCCATTAGATGCATCTCCAAAATGAAGGGTCAAGATCTCCTCTTCATACTTTACATCCAAGGGTCACAAATGGTCATAGCCACTTTGTAAGACCAAATCTCCATCCTTGATTAAATCAATGGTGGATATCCAAAGGCTTTAACATTAAGCTTGCTTCCTATTGGTTTGTCATAAAGTTGTCATAACCACTAATGTTGACTAAGCAGTATAATCTTTATTTTTATCTACTATTACCATATGGACACAGTTAATTGTAGTTTTTATCACTTGATAATTAAATACAGTACAAAACACAGTAAAAGAAAATTTTCAAAACTGTTTTCAATTTCATATTTAGTAAGATCCCCTTCTCTATCTTAACAGTACAGAATTTTCTAACTCCAAAATTTTTTTCACTTTTTCGGCCCCGCCTAGGCCCACATACAGCCCTTTGAGCCCACAAACAGCCCAGAATAATCAAAAAAATGTAAAAATTTTATAATAATCCACAAAATCATAAAAATTATAAAACTTATGAAAATCAAATCAGATTAGCAAAAAGAATTAAGAATCAGTAGTAATAAATAAATTACTATAGATTTTCCCCTACCCAAAAATTATTATTTTCTTGACACAGAGTAAATCACACAAAACGATCAAATACATTCATGGAATACTCAAAATAATTTTACAGTACACAGAAATCACTAAACAGTAGAATTTTGTTATTACTATTAAATAGTTAGAAAATTTAGGGTGTTACAAAACTCCTTCTTGATTGAACAGTTACTCCAAGCTCATGTGATCACTGTAGACATTGTAGGTTGATTCATAAAGAGTACGTCTTTAGATCTTCAACATAAAATAGCCATCGCAAAATCTAAAACGTGAATTGAATAATTCTTCTCATACACTTTCCTTGCCTTGAAACGTACATCACTATCGTTCCTTAATTCAAAATTCGCACTTGACCAGCTTCACGTATAACTTCTTCAGAACTTGAAACTGCATCCGGATGTTTAGCATGCTCCTTTGGACTTCGAGAATAGATCAGAATGTCATCAATAAGGATAACGACAAATCTGCCTTAAAACATTTTCTTCTTTCACACAAATCTAATGATAATCAAAACGTAATTCGGTCTTGAAGAAACAACAACGCCCTTCATTTGATCTTCTTGTTCCCGTGTTGTATCTTCCATCACATCGTTCTGGATTTTCTTCATCAAGGTAAATAATTTCACTTGCCTATCTTTAATCTTAATAGAAAATGTCTCATAGATCAAGTTCTCTTCTAATTGTACTGTATTTGATACTATGATATGGGTTGAATCAAGAATATAGTTTCTCAATTAGGATTCATGGAAGACACTTTGAAGATTAGAAAGAAAATGATAAGGCTATTCGGTAGATTACCAGATTTATCCAACAAAGAATTTGAGATGGTCTAATAAATTTTGAAATGAACAATGAACTTTCTAGATTCAATTTTTGGATTCAAATCCAAAAATCTCAGTTCAAGGAAACACTAAAGTTTCATTGAAACAATCTAGTAGGATATGGTTGGAAAATAACCAATCCATTTATGAAGTCAAGCTCTCAAATAGATGTAATTTTAGATAAGCAAATCAAATCAACAGAAAAGATTTGATCTTTAACAGAAACAAGGTAGATTTAGAAAACTTGAGTATAAACAACAAGTTTAACAAGAAGAATAGAAATACTCAGATCAAATGATAACAAAGACACAGATAACTCAAATTGATTTACTTAGTCTATTTGTGAAAGAAGTAGACAAACTAGATCAATAGAAAAGTTTCAAACTTTAATAATAATAGGATATGTTTTAAACAGGCTTGAGTAGCAATAGCAAGTTTAGAAGTTGAAGTAGCACTATAAAAGGAAACAAAAACACAGATAACCCCAAAAGTCACAGACCATAAGAAAATGAGTTATCTTGCGGATTATACAACACAGTTTTAAGATTACTCTCTATGGTACAGCTTCCTTGTTTCTTACTTCTTTATATTTGAACGCTTCCATCGGCTCTTTCTTCTTCTTAAAATTTTGAAACACATGTATTACTAACGGAAGGTTCCATCTTCAGTTGCGTACAATCTCTAGAAACGTGTCTGAGCTTGCCGCACTTGAAACAAATTTTGTCCTTGCTTGTACATTCTTTTGTCAAATGAGCCATTCCACACTTGAAGCATTTTGGTGACAATGTCATAGTCTGACCAAATTCGTTGCCACTAGTACTTCTTCTATTTATTCGTTGTTGCTTCCCCTGTGGTCGTATATACGGCTCTTGTTGAAATCGATTGATCTTACACTTTCTTTTTTTTCTGGATTCTGGTTAGTACAAAGTTACAACTTCTCGTATCTTGAGACTGCTCCAACCCTAACAACCTTTGAAGTTCAGTTATCAGTTCCTGCTGCTGAGCAATCATCTATCTCTGTTGTACTACTAAGTTAGTCATCCTCTGCATCACACTTCTTGCTGTGACTATACGATCATCGTCACGTCTCGTGTCCACATGTCCACATTTACTACGATCCATTGTCTTTCTTCAAAGACAAACAAAACTCAAATCACAACGAAACTAAACGTAACTATTTCAATCAACTTCGTCTCCTTTCGGAAACCAAACAATATATCTCTATATTCAGTGTCAGAGAAAAACACAGCACAAACAAAACAAACCTACCCACAAACCCAAAAGACTCTAACTTGGGCTCTGATACCAACTAATGTAACACCCTCTCCGAAGGGTATCACATTTATACCAACTAATGATAATTAATTAATTTTTGAAGTTATAAAATATTTAATATTACCTAAATACGGGTTTCAAAATTTCTTTTTCGCAGAAAACATCAATTGATTAAATTATAGTAACTCAAAATATAATAACTGAATAAAATACTTTTCATTTAAACAAAGTTTACTACCACTATACATTCATTATCTTTATATACCCAAAAAAGACATAACACCTAAGATATGAACCCTTGTCAAAAGACAAATTCCCTAGCCAGGAATGTCTCCACAGTACTCTATATACTTTGAGTCCCAATGGACACGCCAAACCTCAGCGTCTTCAAGAAATTGTAGTCTAAAGAAACCTAGCTGACTCCTCCTTGCAATCATCGTCGTCTTCACAGACATAGATATAAAATAGAAACAGACAGAATAAAATAGCAAAGAGGTGAGATCCCCTACATCGTATACCAACATGGCAGCAAAGAAACGATACGAACAACAATGTCGTTCCATACATACAATCCACAAAAATCAATAGATATAT
Source organism: Ormosia semicastrata (assembly GCA_029884595.1). Lineage (NCBI taxonomy): Eukaryota > Viridiplantae > Streptophyta > Magnoliopsida > Fabales > Fabaceae > Ormosia > Ormosia semicastrata. The sequence continues at coordinate 48,994,531 of JAQQTO010000060.1, forward strand.
TCAGGATAATAAATAGATAAACAATATAATAAACTTGCAACGCAATATCAGGTATAATGATAATACCACAATCAAATTATATTACAACAGCGTAAATGCTGATTATGCATATGCTCAATGAAATCAGTTCCTACTCCATGGAGTTTACTCAAATTCAGAGATGAACGCCCAAAAGATCTGTCCCCCCTAAAAAGACAGTCTATGCTGGATAATGAAAAGCAATAATGTTTGTCAGGATGTCAGTGCGTTGCAATCAGTATTCACGGCCAGGGGCATATATACATATCTGACTCAATGTCAATAAGTGAATCACCGCGCCCTGCGTCCCCAGGATCCCTCCCACTATCCTGTAAGTTCTCGTCCACTTCTTAGGCATAAAACGCCACGACAAATCAAGCGAATACGCTTTTCTATGCATGATAAATGATTCAATCATATATTATCATTGATCACACGGTATTTCTTATTCACATGCCGTCATATGTCAGTATCACCGTATAATGTTCAAAAATACTTTTATTCAAAACAAAGTACCATTATACTATTCCCAATGATATTAACCAACTACACATGCACATATAGTTGTCCAATACCATTAGTATCTATGATATTATATAACTGCCTATACAATCGATAATATCAAAGATCCACTCGGGTCCAATACTCCAGTTTCCATAATTTACAAATCACTTGATTAAACATGTTGGCCCTACGGCACAACTCGTTGTTCCTTTCAATCGGGTAATAATATTTTTGCATTTTCACAATCGCGTAACATTTATGTTACATTTTCAAATCGCGTAAAGATTTTAAAATATTTTCTCAATCGCGTAGCTAAAACTTTCTATTTTTAAATCGCGTAAGAGTTTTTTTGCGTATTTTTAATCACATAAAGTATTTCTAAAATATTTTAAGTCCAAAATAATATTTTTCTCATTTAATATCAAAACTTAACCTTATTTTCATTATTTGCATAATAGTCCTTTTATAAAATAATATTTACATAATAGTTTCTCTTTAAATAATATTTTCAAAATAATCCATTTTTAAAGAATATTTTCAGTATAGTCCCTATTTAAAGAATATTTTCAATATAGTCTCTCTTTAAAGAATAATTTCAATATAGTCCTTTTAAAAATTAGTATTTCTACTATTTCTCAAAAAATTGTGTTTCTTTAATTTACTTGAAATATTACAGCTCAAAATTTCTTAACGCGCTTCAAAACCCATAGGGTGAGCTACACGTCAGTAAATTTCAAGTATTGGCTTTTATTTTACTACATAGCTTTAATTAAGTCAATTTTAATTCTAAATTTTCATTTTTAAATTCATAAACTTACCAAATTGAATTCTTACTATTAAAACACCTAAGTTTACACTTAGTAAAATAGTTTTGGATCTTGAACATCAAAATTGGCTTGTTGGCCGAATTAACATATTGCTTCAAAATTCATATATAATTCATTTCATAACACTTTAAATCCTTATAAAATTTCTTAATTAAATTTCTTATCATAAAATCATTTAATTCTCAATTTGGAAAACAATTTAAAATCCTTAGTCCTCTTTGTAGTGATGAGGCCGTGTGCCTCTAGGCTCTTTGGAGTCTTCATACAAATTTTCTCATCATGTAAATCACATCTTAAACTACACAAGTATCATCTTGCTTCCAAATTCACATAGGCAAGTATACTATCAAAGCTATAAGCATATCAAACACATATACAAATCATGCATACTTATCAAAGTAATAAAACAATCACACAATATAATCCAACTAGCACAAACCAATGATTACACAATCGAGTGAATAAATCATAACATGGATTTTTGACTCACAAACACAAATAATTCCATTCCTTCACTGCCACATATGGCCGATGAGGTTAATCTCCTTCTTACCTGATTGATGCTTCCTTGCTCTTTGTAAAACTCTCTTTGTATCAATCTTTCACCACCAAATAGATCTTAGAATCACAACAAACACATACAAATTAGTATCTAAAGCTTGATTAAGATGACCATAGAACAATCATGGTCTTAGGACTCTAAAAATCAAATAAAAAGTCAAGTTTCAAGATTTTTACCTTGAAACCCTAGAACTTAAATCCAAGATTCAAGCATGAAGATAATGGATTTAGACCAAAGTCTTAACATCAAAGAGTCTTAGAATGATGTAAGGATTCAAGAAGTATAGTTAGTTGAAATTAAACAAACTTGGAAGGTGATTTATGGAGTGAGGCCGTGAGCTTCATAAATGAACAAGATAGGAACTTTTTGATCTTCAACTCAAAGAACAAGGTTGAAGATGATAGAACTAGGCTTAGATCTCAACTGCAAAGTATCTTAGAATTGTGTCTAGAATCTAAATTTAAGGTTGTATAAAATTATTGAAGCTTGGAAGGTGCTTCAATGGTCTTGGCCGAATTCCTCAAGAAGAAGATAAAAGCTTTTGTGTTCTTGGCTTGATATGATGATGAAGATGAATGAATTTTGAGAAGTTCTTAACATGAAAGTGTTTTGGATTGATGAGAAGATTCAAGATATGTAGCTAGATAAAATTATGGAAGATTGGAGATAGGTTTAGGGGATGGTGGCCGAATCCTTCAAAGAAGAGAGAAGATGGTGTTCTTTGTGTTCTTGGATGATTGGAAGAGAGAGAATGGAGAGAATGGTTTTTGTATTACAAAGTGTTTAGAAAAATGAAATGCAAAGTCCAATTTGCATGTCTTGGCCATGGGGTAGCCTTGGAGAAAAGGTTCAAGCTTGTTCAATAAGCTAAAAACAAATGCACATGGGCTCACATGGGTGCACATGGCCAAGATCATCAAGTTGTCATCTAATGGTCATAAAATATAATTCAAGAACCTCCTATGTTACACTAGGCAGCCATGGAGCTCAATAGGAAAAATAATCAAGCCTTAATTCAATTAGCTTTCTAGTTACACTTAGTTAATTTAATTAGTTACCTAACTAACCATCTAGTTACATTTGAATTAATTTAGTTAAGTCACTTGGTTACATTCTAACTAATTAATTACTTTATTATATCATTACATATGTCATGGCTATGTCATGTTTCTAGATAATTTAAATATTTATTTAGTAACTAGCTTCTAATTATTTAGCAACTAAATTAGTTCATTTAGTTACTAATTTAGCTATTAGGGTAACTAAGTTAGATTATCTAGTTACTCAACTAACAAATCTAACCATTAAAAATTAAATTCATCTCCTAACCATTGATTAAATCTAAGGTGGATATCATAAGTTTCTTTATCAAGATTGCTCCCACACCATTGATTTGATCAATGGTGATGATGTAAGGCTTTTCCATCAACTTTTCCATCCAACGGTTCATATTAAAGTCCAGCCACTATGTTTGACCAATTCTTATCGGTTAGCCAAAAAGCTTAGTAATGATGGCTCATCATTACTCTTAGATATTTTCTGTTTTCATAATTACACTTAAGATATTTAGCTTAGATATTTTTTGATTAAATATTTTCACCTAGATATTTATCCTTAGATATTTATAACTAGATATTTATTTCTTTAATATTTACTAGGTGAGTCATTACTACTAGAAAAAGAATGACAAAACAAGTTTAAAATATCTTATATAAGTAAGTAGTCAAATTGGATTTGTCTTCTAGTCTAAGAAATCAATTTGGATTTGTCCTCTTCAACTTGAGTGCCCAATTTGCCTTCTTCCTGCTTGCCATTGGTCTATCACTTTAACTCATCGTCATCAATATATTTTCTAGCTGATATTACCCAATGGACAATAGCTACTGCTATTATTACACAATGGATAATAGAAAACTCAAATAAAGAAAATTCCTGTCAACTGTTCCCAGTTTCGGGTTTAGTAAGATCCTTTGATCCCGCCTTGACAGTTCAGAACTTTCTGATTCAGGAAAAATTTTATTTTTTCGGGCCTACCTCAAACACACATACAACTTAGAATAATATTATAATAATCACAGACTCGGAAAAATCTACAAAAATTCTCAAAAATCATAAAAATTATAAAACTCATATATTTTAAAAAAAAACTAAATTCGGACATATATTTCAAAAATAATATTAAAATAATTAAAATAATATTAAAATATTCAAAATAATTAAAAATTCCTAAAAATTCATAAAAACTCATAAATATTATAAAACTCATTTATTTCAAGAAAAATAAAAAATCGGGATGTTACAGATACTCCCTCTCTACCATTATTTCATGTGATACAATAGGTTGAGCTCAAGATACTCACTACAAGAAATTGATGAATTAGCGACAGAATTTTGTGAGGAAAAATTTCCCTAGCAATTTCCTCGCTAATTAGGGATTAGTGAGGGAAATCTAAGCCCTCGTTCAATTTCAAAAATAAATTGGAGGAGAAAAATAGCGTGTTAATAGCGAGGGAATTGTGAGTAAATAATTTCCCTTGCTAATTTTAGGGAGGGAATGGCGAGGGATAAGTTCCCTCGCTAAAATTTGTGAGGGAATTGCGAGTAAATAATTTCCCTTGCTAAAATTAGCAAGGGAATGGCGTGGGATAACTTCCCTTGCTAAAATTAGCGAGGGAATTGCGAGTGAATAATTTCCCTCGCTAAAAAAAAGCTCGCGCCTGAGCCAAAACTTAAACTTTAGGTTAGAATCAAAAGTTATCTCATCCCCTCCACAGCTCCTTCCCACCCACAGTAGTCAACCACTACAGCCCTCCCCTTCAGCACCCACGCCCTTCCCCTCCTTCTAAGCATGGTAGCCACGCGACGACGCCTGTAGCAACTTACCCACTTTGTTCCCCTCCTTCTGAGCATGACAGCGGTGCGACCCAAGTGAGCTACAGCCCTGCAGGTAAGTTATCTCATCCCTCTCTCTTGCACACTCACGAATGGCATTATTGATTTTAATGGGTTTTGTAAATGTAGGTGAGAAGGTCATTTATCAGAGCACAAAGAAGAGAGCCAGCGGACCCAAGTGCCCCGTTACTGGCAAGATGATTCAGGGGGTATGCATATTTCATTCCTCTTTCAATTTTTTGCCCAAAAGATTATTATTTTTAGGATGTGATTTGTCATGTTTTGTTATTGATGGTCTCTTTTAAAATTGTGTGATTTTTCTTTTCTTTTTTCAGCTTATAGCTGCTGAGATTTTTTTTTATGTATTAGAGGGAGTTTTCTTGGTAGATTTGCACAGGGACTGGAGAGCACTCTTTTTTATTTTGTTAGTGGTTTTACTTTGTTTCTGTTGCTTGATGGTTTTCTTAGTTATTTTCTCTAAAGATGATATCTTATCTTCTTTATTTGTATCCCTTTTCATCTTATAATTAAATTCTCCTCTTTTATAAGAAAAAGAAAAAGTTAAAACACCTTGAGTATAGTTATCCCTTCATTGCTGCCATTTTTTATTTTTCTTTCCTAGTTCTATAGACCAGTAGAGGCAATTTCCTTGAGTTATTGTGCTGTTATAGCAATGATGGCCAGCTTGGTAAGTTGGAGTAAATTCTTCACTAAGAAAGTGAAATGTCATTCTTTTCTCTAGTACCATCCTAACTTTGGATATGGGGCCTCTACGGGCAAGGTAGGCTATTCTTTGACGAATAAAAATTAGTTAGTCCTATTATATTGACGGACTACACACATGAAAGAAACATAATTCTATTTTGTTGAAAGAGTAATTCTTGAACAGAGTAGGATACCCGATATCACTTTCTATTCTCTGCTATGCAAATTGCAATGCATGCACCAAAAGGATTATGATTTCATTTTATGTTGTTTTCAATTAATTGTTAGGTTTCTTGATTTTGTCTAGTAGTCATTATTCTAGTTGGAGGGTATTTGATGTTGTGTTTGAAGTATACGACAATTGGATGCATAATCGTGGTGTTCTCTGCCCCCAGGGATAAATAATTCCATACACACTCTACCTTGAAGGTACAACAAGATTCCAAGGACATTGGGTATTTATAGTTAGCCATTTGAGAAACTTAGTTAGTACTACTATTTAACTTTCTAGTGATGATCATAATAATAAATTAGTGATAATGGCATCTGTATTCATATATAAGCACTAGTAAGATGGAAATTTGAGAAAGATTTTATGGTACACTGAAATATATAATATCCTTGGAAGATCAGTGTGTGTATCCACTTGGATGCATACAATAGGATGTTGATGATGCTCATGATGTCATTATTGCAATTTCTTTATTTTTGTGTGCTAAACAAACATGGAAATGGCAGAGCCAAACACCCTTGTTGACTTTATTATTACAAGTTGTGTAATGACGTGTGTCTAATTAGAAATAAATGGTAATTTTTCTTTATCAAAAACCCTATGAATGCCATGTTATTGATATGTAATACTAGTACTTTCAAATTATGTAGCCTAGTGAATCCAGCACATATGCTGACATAGAGGCAATATATGAATCCAGCACATATGCACATATAGTATTGCACGATTAATTTTAGAAAATGCAAATGTAAAATTATATTTTTTGTTATAAATAAAAAAAATTCTATTTGTCTTGTATTTTGAGTAATGGTAAACAAATTGAATAACAAGAGTGAGTTTCAGTTTAAGATACCAAACTTTTAATTAAATACTTTAAGTTAGAAGATGTTAATGTTTAAAGTAAATATTATATTTTGTTTCATATACTCAAAAGAAAGTATTATATTTTGTTTCCTGCATCGTTTCTTATGATCTAAATGTAATTTTTTCTAAATCATGCAGAACATTAACAAAATAAAGAAGGTCAAGTGCCTTGTACTAGTAATACATGTAAGTATATGATGCTTTCTAATCATAATGTTTTGCTTGCCTCTTTGCATTTATTTCTATTGAAATTTAAAGTAATACTAGACAAAGTAGTTACTGTGCATAATGCTTCTCTAGTTTTGGAGCTGCTCATTATATAAAGGTAAAGCACTCTACCCGTTATCCTGCTAGAACTTCATAGTCATAAATAACTGGAGTGACTAGGCTTACAGTTCTATCCCTAGTTGGGTAGCTAATCTAGTGTATCCTTGGAAAAGAGAAGATAGAAATTGAGACTAGGGAAGCCCTTCACTAATGATATTCTAATTAAGATAATAGGTGGTGCTACCATATCACATAGCCTTCCACCAGTTACTAAGGATGATCATTTACTATTATTAAATTGTGACTTTCCAATTGCTATCTTTGATTTGACATTCTTAATTTGACATTTACTAATAAATACTAGTTGGTAGATGTGTTGAAGTCAAATGTTTTGTATTTCTAATTTGTATGTGTTGGTGCAGCTTCTGATAGTGACAGTTCCTCAGCATCTGGATCTGAGGCAGGGTCGCAAGGGACCTGATTATACTCTGTCAGGTAGAGTTACAGCCTCCGATGTTTTATCTTGCTTTATGCTCTATGACTGCTTATGGACAAATGTATCTAGAAATGCTGCATTACAATTATATATACTGGTCCAACTTTAGAAAATTTATATAGCATAAATTTATATAGCATAAATTAAGGTACAAATTATATAGCTAATTTGATTTATGTCATAATAGTGGCTAGGTCTTTGTCCCTTTAAGCACCTTTTCTGTGAAAGCTTAATTGCCTTCAAACAATTAGGGGTCTTCAAGTATTGTCTCCTCTTTCTTATGTTGAGTTTAATTAATTTCAATAGCTTAATTTCACAATATTCTTTTGAGTTAAATTGGACTTGGACTGATTCGCCCACAAATTAGGTTAAATAGACTTTCTTTGTGTGTGCCAATGAGATAGGAAGAAGATGAGAGGAAAAGGTTAAGAGAAATTGAGGGGAGTACTCATATAAGACAATACCAAGATGGCCTATCAATTGTTCCTCGTGGCATTGCTTCATGATAACAGCAATCCCTAAAATAAGGTCTGCTGCTTATTGTCTCACCTTTGCACTCTTGTTGTTTAATCGCCACTTGATGGACCATAAATCTGAGGAAGATATGATTTCACCCTCTGCCCAAGAGAGTTCACAACTACACCAAATCTGTTAAGCATCACATTAGTATCATTGCTGGTCTGCTCTTGGAAGGCATAAAGGATACATCAATCAGAAGATCTTCCAATTGGGCATCTATATCAGATGCTCCCAAGTTAGTGACCACCTTCTCAATAGTTTTCATAACCATTCGTCTGTAAAGTTCACTCTCATCTTTAAGATCCTCAATAATTCTCCCGATAATATCAGTAACGCCAACTTTGTTTGCTATCTCTATAGTAGTCTTCACAAGTTGCTTATAGTTTCTTCGATCCAAAGCCATCCTCTTAACCCAAACATTCTTGAAAAAGTCAGGGAGAATATCATTTCTAATATAATCAGCTTCCACACCCTCAAGTAATTACACACTACTTCACCACTTTCAGAACAATTTTCTTCATTTCTTCCTCAGGCGACTAAAATTCACAAATTAGAATAATCATGACTTCCTTAGCATAGTAACTGACATATAGGACTTCCATCAACGAAATTATAAAACCAATTGCCTTTAAGAATTGTTTTTCTCTTATATCCCAGTACATTTAGGACTATCTAAATATGATATCAAACCTTGGATGCTGAAAATAAAAGTTATGAATTTCTAACTAATTATGTGTTAAGAATCTTGGTTTAATTTAACTTTTGATTGTGCTTTAACATATGCTTAAAGTTTTATTTTCTTATTTGAGTAAAAATTTAAGCAAAATCGTAGTTTCCCATTTGAGATTCAATATTAATGAGCACGTATACCTTTTCAAGGTACTGCTCATTGTATTGAATCTTGAATTATCCAAGTGGGACAGCTTGGTAAGAGATTTTTTCTTCACTTGGTTAATAGTTATTCTTTAAATCTCATATCTTATACTTGTTGAAATTTCGATCTGCTATATTTCCTTTTGTTCTTTGGGTGTATACTTAAATGCAGTAGATCTCACTGCATTCAAGTCATGCACTTGGAGACCAATGGGAAATGCTGCCAAAATTTTGTCCAGTATAAAATATAAGATTTAAGGAATAACTATTAACTAAGTTGTGAAAAAGTTTCTTATCGAATGGGATAGGGCCATACCATGTTAAGAAGGAGATGGAGATATAAGGATTGTATTAATGTGCTAAACTAAATTCAGCAATCATGAGACCCAATCGAAGATGGATGTTACGAAGAAATGATCCTACTGGCTATGTAAGTGAAGAATTCAAGGATGGAGTTGATGATTTCATTAGGGTTGCTTAAGGAGACCCGACAGTTACTGATGCATTACATCGCATCCTTTGTCCATGTGCTAAATGTAAAAATTGTGCTTGGAGGGATGTATTTGGGGTAGAACAATATCTGTATAAGTACGAATTTGTGGATGGTTATGTAAATTGGATTATTCAGGGTGAGCACAGATAGGGGGATAGCGGCTCAACATCCATTGGCCATGATGATGAAGTGGAGCCTAGAAATCCATATATGGATATGGTTATGGATGCCGCAGGTGATAGATTAAATCTAGAAGTTCAAGATTTAGAAGAGGATCCAAATTCGTCAGCTTCAAAGTTTTATGACTTGCGAAAAGACGCTGACGAACCTTTATAGGATGGTTGCCATAAGTACATGAAATTGTAAGCTGTAACTCAACTATTGAACTTGAAGTCAGAGTTTAACATGAGTGAGAGTTGTTATGATAGAATAATTATCATAATTAAAAGCATGCTTCCAGAGCTTGAAAGGTTACCTGAAAACTTTTACAAATCGAAGAGAATGGTTCGTGAGTTGGGATTAGGATATAAGAAGATAGATGCGTGTCTTAATCAGTGCATGTTGTATTACAAAGAATATAGTGACAAGAGACTCTACTCAGATTACTTAGTATGTAGACACCCACGATTCAAGCCAAAGGCGGGACCTTCATTGAATGAGAAGGATGTGCCACACTCAGTGTTGTGATATTTTCCCATTATGCCAAGACTGTAACGTCTGTCTATATCCAAAAACACTGCACAATATATGAGTTGGCATGTGGATGGAGTGCGTCAAGATGAATCATTGATTAGGCATCTAGTTGATGTTGAGGCTTGGAAAAGATTTGACGCTACCTATTCAACATTTGCGCTAGACGCTCGAAATGTTAGGCTTGGCCTTTGTACAAACGATTTTAATCCATTTAATGGTTCAGCCACACCATATTCTTGTTGGCCTATTTTTGTCACACTGTACAATCAACCCCCAAGTATGTGTATGAGAAGGGAATACATATTCCTCACTCTTATGATTCCTGGACCAAAGTCACTAGGTAAAAGTTTAGATGTCTATCTTAGACCCCTAATTGACGATCTAAAGATATTGTGGGACGATGGGGTGCAAACTTATGATGCTTGGAAGAAGCAAATTTTTTATATGAAAATGGCTTTGTTGTGGACAATAAGTGACTTTCCAACCTATGGAATACTGTCTGGGTGGAGCACTCATGGAAAACTTTCTTGTCCGCTTTGTATGAATCACAGTAAGTCATTTGTATTGAAGAACAGTAAGAAATGTTACTGGTTTGATTGTCATCATCAAATTCTGCCTTTTGATCATCCATTTCACCGTGATCGAAACTCTTTTAAGAAATCAACAGTGGAAAAATCTAATCTACCACAACGGCTGAGTGGGATAGATGTCTTGAATAGAGTGACTCAACTTAAGGAAGTCTCTTTCGGCTTGAATTCAAGTAAACAAAAATAAGATGGCTTTGGTATACACCACAACTGGGTGAAGAAGAGCATAATTTGGGAATTGCCTTATTGGTCCACTAATCTAATACGACATAATTTAGATGTTATGCATGTTGAGAAGAACATGTTTGACAATATCTTCAACACTGTCAGAGATATAAAGGGCAAGACAAAAGATAATGCAAATATAAGAGAAGATTTGAAGATAATATGCAAACGTCCCACCTTCGAGCTAATAGTTGAGAATGGCAAGTGTAAAAATCCAAAGGCAGCATATGTCTTGGATGCCAATCAAAGGAGGATGGTGTGCGAGTGGATAAAACTGATGAAATTTCCTGATAAGTATGCGCTGAATATCGAACGTTGCATCAAAGGAGATGACAAAAAGATTTATGGAATGAAAAGTCACGATTGTCATGTTTTTATGCAAAGGTTAATTCCTTTGACATTTCATGATATCTTGCCAAGACCTATATAGGAACCATTAATAGAACTCAGCTTGTTCTTTAAAGAAGTTTATGCAACGGAAATTCGTGCTTCCACCATGGAGAATGCAGAGCTTTCCATTATTGAAACAATTTTCAAGTTAGAGAAGATTTTCCTCCAGCATTCTTTGACGTAATGGAACATCTAGCCGTGCATCTCCCGTATGAAGCTAAGGTTGGAGAACCAGTGCATTACAGGTGGATGTTCCCCTTGAGGTGTATGCTATACTTGAAAATGAAGGTCTAAAATAAGGCAAAAATTGAAGGATCTATTTGTGAAACGTATATTTTAGAAGAAATTTCCAATTTTGCTTCCATGTATTTTGATCTCCACCTACAGACCAGAAGCACTCAAGTTCCTTGGAATGACGATGGTGGGGAAGATACAATTAATGAATGGTTGTCTATTTTTAAACATCCATGTTGTTCTATCGGGAGAGGTCGAAATAGATTCTTGACGGATGTGGAACTTCAGATTACTGAGACAAGTGCTTGTAAATTATGGAGAAGTAGAACCTTATCTCCAGTAAGTCTACTCCCTATCTAATGAATTTGTTCATTTTTTGCTAAATATTAATTAGTGTATTGATTAGACAATTTGAGGATTCGTTAAGGGAAATATACCCCAATATCACTGATGATCAAATATTGGAAGTTCGAGATAAGGACTTCAGTAGGTGGCTAAAACATCTAGTGAGTCATTTTATCCATAATCACAACTATCATATTAAATTCAATGTTCATTATGCTAAATGTTATAACTATCTACTGTCTATGTAATGATACAGGTTAATATAGGTCAAGTTGAGGACAAATGATACGAGAGATAAGTTATAGTTCATCCAAGTCTGTGACTTCTTACTGTGGCTTAATAGTTAATGGGTATAGATTTCATACTAAGGAGTACGGACAAAATAAAGCTACCATGAATAGTGGCATATGTGTTAGAGGTAGTATATATGGTGAGAATGACTTCGACTATGATGGCATCATTAAAGATATATTGGAATTGTCATATGTAGGAAATCAGAATAAAGTATTTCTTTTACAATGTCATTGGTTTGACCCGTTTAATGGAGTCAATGTTAATGAGAGATATAGGTTAGTTAACATCAAGCATAAATTAAGACTTCACTCAAATGAGCCATTCGTCTTAGCCAAATAAGCATAACAAGTGTACTATATAAGATACCCACAAAGTGAGAATAAATCTAATGGTGAATGGTGGGCAGCTTCCAAGGTCAGAGCAAAACTCTTCGTGGCTGAGACATTGAATGACGAAGGTGATGAATTGAATGACCTAACTGCCACTAATTATTACTAAGATGATGGATCCCTTGGAACACACAATATTGTCATAGATGATGAAGCACTTTCCTTGTTTGATACACATGCTGAAATGGAAGAAGTGAACATACATGATATACATTATCCAATGGACGTTCTGGATGATGATAAGTTCATTGATGACAATGAAGATAATGAAATTAATGAATTCTCAGATAAAGATGAGGAATCTTTTACTATAGACTCAAGTAGTTAAAATTGAATCTTGTTCAATAAATTTCGTTAATGGTATTTACACTGAAATATCATTATTATATTTTGAGATTTTTATTGACATATAGTTTCTTAACTTGTCATGTTTCATTATGTTTCTTTATACAGATATTCATCATGACCATTCGAGGTAGAGGTGCTGGACGTGGTCGTGGGAAAGGCCGTAATGTTTCATCCTAGCCTTCTCCATTTGGCCATAATTGTCCACCACTACAACCTTCTCAGCCCTCCCTAAGTATACTTGTAGGATAATCTTTTTAATTATTGTTAACTCGTGGTTTATATACATGTAATATATATGTATTTTTTTGTTTATCTATAATTATGTTAGGTGCAACTTCAGCTTGTAACGCCCTTTTCTAGAAGGGAACGTCACATTGTCAATTACAATACGGGAGATAAAATTTATAAGTTAAGACCCGGTTCTTTTTAATATAATTAAATTTATCTAGTTAAGCCGTATAAAAAAAATGGTGACTATTTTTATTTTGTTACCATAATAATAATAATTAGTAGACCATAGCGATGGAACGTAAATGGCATAAAGAGCAAGAGTAAGTAAAGCATACATTTGATCAACATTGCATATTCATATATATATATATATATATATATATATATATATATATATATATATATATATTTATATCAAAACTGTTTGATTACAAAACCCGATATACCAAAAAGCAAAACTATACCTGCCCAAAGGATCATACATATACATCCCCAAGATATTAAAAATATATAGCCCACTACAATAAGACATCAGGCCCCCAAAATAAAACACTGCTAGCCCTCAATAGCTACTAGCATTATCAGTTCCTCAGATGAGGAGGAATCGTATCAGGATCCTCTACGAGATCCTCCTCAGGAACCTCCTCGGGGTCTTCCTTATCCGAAGAAACCCATATAGGAGCCACTGAATGACGGGACGGGGCCCGAGCAGTGGAAACAAAAGAATCCTCCTGTGGGGTGTAGTAGCGGTCACCCCACATTTCTCATATGGGCAAGTAGAACCCCAAACACACGCTGATGCTGCCCGTGAAGATGGGCGGATCATGACGCCTCCAAGCTAGTGAGATCGACACCTCTCCCTCATAGGTAAAACGCTCAAAATTTAGGTTGATGTACCAGCAGTCTGGCCCTCTAATGAAGGTTAGACGTACATAACCCAGAAATCCACACGGGCACACCGCCATGATCCGTCAGTAGATGCTAATCATGACTTGGCTAGAAGTTGGGGAAATCGGGAGCTTCAACCTCCTTGCTGTCGTCTTCGATGGGACACAATATACAGACAGAAAATAACAGGAAGTACAAGAAAGAGGTAAGACATCCTACCATCATTACCAGTTATAGTAGCAAGAAACAAAACGGCGTCAGGCGCCCACATGGCATTTCAACAGTAATAGTAATAATAAGCATTTAATGACAGTAATAACAACCAAACAGTTCCAGGAAGTATATATATATCAGCAATACAACAATTCCATTTATAAAAATAAACAGATGCCAGATAATACATGGACTCACTATGCATATGCATACAAAGTCAAAATCCTACTCCATGAAGCTAGACACAAATAGTCGGAGAGAAAGATCAGGAGACTCGTCTGCAACTTGGCTGCCGCGGCCAAAGTGTTATAACTCATCAGTTTATCCACGTGCACATCAAGACATTGTACAGACAGTCTACACTAGATCAAGACATAAGACAGTGCCTGGTCAGGATCGTCGGTGCGTTTGCATCAGTTTGCCCCACAGACAGAAGAGCTACCAACTGTCCATTGCAAGGTACCCACACCCCGACGCCCCCATGGTCAACAATATGACCTACACTAGTCTACTCGCACCCAAACTAAGGTGTGTTCAATCACCTAGGCAACATGGCCTTAACAACATTCCAAAGGACTTTCACAATGCATTAAGACTCTATGCATAATCATGTATGATCATCATTACATACTATTCCACAATATGCCACAATTGGCCAAACTAAGTATCAACACATCATTGGTCACTCACATGGACCCATATTATCATAATATTGGAATTAAATGAATTAGTACATTTTTAAGGTTTATTATGAATTCTTACTTAAATTTAGCCTTTCTTACAAAGTTTGTCTCTAGAGGAATTCTCTTAATCAATTAAATTCTCTATTGTAATTTATTCTCATACACTTAGAAAGCTATCCTAAGAGTCTCAAAGTCTCACACTCTCTTGTTCTTGCCCTAATTAAAATTACCCTAAGTCTTATGAAAATTTTCATTCTTAGTTCTTTAAAATTTATGAATCTCAAGGTATATCCAAATCTTCCAATTTGCTAAATTTTCTATCCCATTACCAATAATTTAATCACTTGATTTATTTATGTTCCAAGGTTACCAAAGTTGCATAATCAAGTCCCAAAAGGCCCTAGAGGCCGTGGCCTCCCTAGGGGATTAGGTTCCCAAATTTTTCATTCCATTAATTACATAATGTACACTTGATTAATTATGATTCCCACTTGTTACAATTGTTCACAAAGAACCCCAATTTTGGGCCCCCAAAATCGTGGCCATCCAAGAGAAAATCCCACATCATTTTCTTCCATTTCATGCCTTCCAATCCATTCCAATACATCAATATACATAAACAATCAATCCAATAGCATCAACAAATTGCAAACAACAAGTAAACATACTAATCATGAAAACAAAGAATAACCCTCAATAGGGTTTTCTCACAATCAATCACAACCAAGGTTTCTTATTGCTAATAGAGGTTGAGGAGGAGTGTCTTCCTCTTACCAAAGTGAAGAAAGCAAGAGAAGCCTCCTAGAATTTCCTTGCAATTTTCGGATTGGACACCACCAAGAACCCTAAAATTTCAATCTCATTAAAATAGCACCAATGCTCAAAAAATAAAGCATGGATGGTCACCAAGAAGACCATAGAAACGAAAATGAGAAAAAAAGAAGTGAAGAATCAAGAAGCTTACCCAAAAACCCTAAGCTTGAAGCTTGAAGAAAATGGTGAAAATGGAAGCTTTTCAAGGAACTACCAACTAGAGAAGTGTTTAGGAGGTGGAAAAGATTGAGAAAATGGGGTTGGATGAAATTTTTGTGATGGATGGGGTGTGGAAGGGCTGTTGGTCGTGAGCCTCTAGAGAGAAGGAAGAGAGAAAAATTTCAAAGGAAGAAGAAAGATGAAGCTTAGAGAAAGAAGTGAATAGAAAAATTAAAGGTGATAGCTTTTGAATTTTGAACTTAGTGTAGTATAATTAATTGTAGGAAATCACAAATTCCCCCCTATAAGTGCAGCAGCCGTGAGTTGTGGAGAGAGGAGAGAGAGTGCATGGCTTCCTTGGGAAGCTTGGAGGAAATTTCCTAGAAGCTTCCTTTAGAAGCTTTGCACATTTCTCAATAAAGTGCAAAGTAAGCTTGTCTCCTAAATTAAATACTCTTGAACAGATGATTAGTTACACTGTTAAAATTATTTTCCCAGTAAATAAAAGTTACAGTTGATGAAAATAATATTTTATTATTGATTAGATAATTTTATGATACAGTGATTTTATTTGTTAGATAAAACCTCGAAAAACATAAACCTCACAAACTGTGCCCGACCTCGGGTTTAGTAAGATCCCCCATCGACACGTTGACAGTTCAAGGTTTACTAGCCTCAGGGAAAACATTTCGTTATCCTGGCTCCGCTCAGTGTGC
Organism: Ormosia semicastrata; assembly: GCA_029884595.1. Taxonomy (NCBI): domain Eukaryota; kingdom Viridiplantae; phylum Streptophyta; class Magnoliopsida; order Fabales; family Fabaceae; genus Ormosia; species Ormosia semicastrata. The sequence continues at coordinate 49,010,991 of JAQQTO010000060.1, forward strand.
ACGTAAAATGAGGAATATACTAAAATATTCGATGTTCTCAGAAAAATTCACAAAAATTCCTAAAAATCACAAATATTAGAAAAAGGATATTTGTCATGAAATAAACAATTTTTCGGGGCGTTTGACTGACTCTGCTCAGTGCATATGCAAAACGAGGAATATATTAAAATATTCAACATTTCTGAAAAAATTCACAAAAATTCCCAAAAAATTTAAATATTATAAAATGATGATTAATGATAAAATGAACAATTTTTGGGGTGTTACACAGTTACTGGCCTATTAACCAGTGTAGGCCTACTAGCATCTATCCTATTGACCGTTGGAGGCGCACCAGCTTCTGTCTCACCCCCTGCTGACCCACCCTGTAACACCCACCGTAGGGTATCACATTTAAGACTAATCCTAATATAACTTACCCAAGTTGTAAAAGAATTAATCTTGTAAGAGCGTCAATTTTAAAATTTCTTTTGTGGAATAAAAGAAAGTAATAAAATAAACTAAGTGAAACTTGTAATTAAAAACAAACACACCAATATATATATATATATATATATATATATATACATCATATTACAAACCTTGTTCAAATAATTTACATAAATACAAACACTTTTCAAAGTAAGTACCACCATAAGTACTAGACAGAACTCTAGAAATGAACTACGGATTTGGTTCCTCAAAAGGATCCTCCTCCTCCTCTACAACATCATCAAAAAACCCAGGCGGATACAGTCGCCTCACAGGGGTCCTTGTGGAAGACACCATAGAATCCTCACACGGAGTATAAGTTGCGCCACCCCAGAGATCACGAATGGGCATCGTAAACTCTAGGCGCACCGACGCATGCTGCATCAAAATAAGGGTACCATTAAGGGTCCCACTCAAGTTTAGAGTCAGATCTCCCATATAAACAAAATGTTCATTATCATAATCAAACCTCCAGGCATCAGTTCCCCCATGGAACTGCACCCGGACAAAACCTAACACCTGTCGTCTCGCTGCCATCTCAACCAACAAACAAATGGCTAGTGATGGTAAATAGAGTTACCAACTTCTTCGTCTCCCCGGTCTTTATCAAACATACATAGCAAAACAGATACAATATAATAAAGAGGTGAGATCCCCTATATCAATACTAGTGTGGCAGTAGAGAAAATGTTAACAAGCATACAGATGCAGTTTTAACATATTTAAATCATATTATCACATCACAGATAATGAATCAGATAAGTATAATTAACACATCAATATGCGGACCAACTATGCATATGCACACAGACTCATTCCTACTCTATGGAGCTAAACACAGTTTCAGAGTGAATGATCTAGAAGACATATCTATAACTCGGCTGCCGTGGCCAAAAGTGCTATAAATTTATCGGTTTATCAGCGTGCACATCAAGGCATTGTACAAGACATTCTACACCAGATCTCGATATAGGACAGTGTCTTGGTCCGGATCATCGGTGCGTTTGCATCGGTCTACCTCACGGACAAAAGAGCTACCAATTGACCATTGCGAGGTACCCATACCCTGACGCCCCTAAGGTCAACAAGTGACTTACACTTGTCTACTCACACTAGCACTGAGGTGTAATTCATCTCCTAAGCATACAGCCTTAACCAAGTAAGCTGACATGCTTTTCTATGCATGATGTATAATCCAAACACATACACAATCATTATTATTAGAGTATATCACATATCCTCACTTTTTCTTGGCAATATCATTATTCAACATAACTGGGCCCACCACAATAGCCCGATAGCAATTTGCTATTACGTTCAATTACGTAGCGATATTATCACATTTTTACAATCGTGAAACATCTTTCTTACGCTTTCAAATTACGTAAATATTTTATTGCATTTTCTCAATCGTAGCCAAAAATTACTATTTTTAAGTTAGGTAAAAAAATTTCTATGTATTTTCAATCGCGTAAATTATTTCAATCATATTCTAAGCTCAAAATAAGATTTTTCTTATTTAATATCAAAATGTGACTTTGTTTCCATTATTTCCATAATAATCCCTCTTTAAATAATATTTATAATATATTCTTGCTAAAATTAGCATTTTTTACTGTTTCTCAGAAAACTGCATTTCTTTAATTTACTTGAGACATTACAGCTCAAAATTTCCTAACGCGCTTCAAAACCCATAGGGTGAGCTATACGTTAGTAAATTTCAAGTATCAACATTTATTTTACTTCATAACTTTAATTAGGCCAATTTTAATTCTAAAAAGTATATTACTTCCATTTTAGGTTCAAAAACCTATCGAATTGATTTCTTATTATTAAAACACCTAAGTCTACACTTAGTAAAATAATTCTAGATCTTGAATATCAAATTGACATGTTGGCCGAATTCTTCATTGGACTTTATAAATCATATTAAATTATTTTCTAACACTTTAAAACACTTAATTGATTTTCTTATCATAAAATCATTTAATCCTTGATTAAGAAAACAATTTAGAACACTTGGTTCCCTTTTTGGCATTAAGGTCGTGTGCCTCATTGGTTCATTGGAACCATCATATAATTTTTCCTTCATGTGAATCACATCCTAAATTACACAAGAATTATCATGCTTTCTAGAACACATAAACAAGCATACTATCAAAACAATAAGCATGCTAAACACATATGCAAGTATATTTTCAAGGCTATAAACACATCAATCACAAATAAGTAAAGCTTAAACAATCAAGTGAATAAATCCTTATGGATTTTTCACCACAAACAATCCATTTCCTCACCACCAATATATAGTTGATGAGGTTATTCTCCCTCTTACCTCAAGGAAGACAACAAACTTCAAGTTCCTCCTTCTCTTAATTTCATGTAGCCCAAAGAAAACCCTAATCAATCTTAAACAAATCCTAAAGTCATAAACAAAGCTTGAAAACAATAAACCATGGATCAATCATGGTCTAGAAAATCAAAAATCCAACTTAGGATCAAAGAATCAAGAAATTACCTTAGGTGTAGGAAACCAAAGCTTGATTTTTGAAGCACTTAGAGAGAGATTTAGGCAAAACTCACTAAAAGAAAAGTGTTTAAAATTGTGTTTGGGTTTGGAAAGTAAGATTAGATAAAAATTTTGAAGTGTGGAGGTAGGGTTTGGGCATGGAGGCCGTGGGCTCCAAGGTGGAAGGAGATGAAGTGTTCTTGGTGTTCTTGAAGGTGAGAGAAAGGTGATAGATGTTTAGCTTCACAAAGTGAGAGAAAATGGAATAAAATATCCAATTTAGAGTGAATAGCCATGGGAATGGCTTGATAGGAAGATCAAGACTTAATTATGATGATAGAAAATATCACAAGTGTTCACATGCATTTCACATAGCATAGGTCACTTAATGATCATCAAATGGTCATAATAGAACATTCAAGAACATGGTAGAAGGCCTTATGGCCGTGTGACTCAAAGGGATGTGTAACTAAGTTTGTTTTAGTTATAACTCCTAGTTACACCTTAATTATATAGTTAGTTCATTTAGCTAACTAAGTTAGGTTACCTTGTTACATACTAAGTAGCTAGTTACATGATTAGGTCATTGTATAGGTCATGCATTGTCATTGCTTCTAGATGGTTCTAGATCAATTTTCTAACTAGAGCTTCTAAGTACATAGTAACTAAGTTAGCTCATTTAGTTACTAATTAAGCTATTAGGGTAACTTAGTTAGTTTATCTAGTTACTTAGTAACTAGTCCAACCATTTATATTGATTATTTCCTATTGGTTAGAAAAAGTCCAACCACTAATGTTGACCAATTCCTATTGGCTCATTTTAAAATTAGTTACATAAATTATTCTCAATCTATTTTCTAACAGATAAAACATATCGGGTCTATTACTTGATACCAGAAGTTGCTGTTAATAAAACAATGGATATTTTCCCTCAAAATATTTTTATTTCACAGATAAATTCTAAAAATTAAAAGATTTGTTTTCGTGTCTCTCAGATTCAGGTTTAGTAAGATCCCCCAGTCCGAAAATTATTATTTTTCTGACTCAGAGCAAATCTTACACAACGATAAAAAATAATATCAGAATAGTCAAAATAATTTTATATCACATAGAAAACCTAAAATAGTACAATTTAACAATTACTGTAAAATAGTAAAATTTGGGGTGTTACACACCCACTACTAACTCGAATGTGGTGCCTTCAAGTGAATAATCCAATATAGAAATTGATAGCAAGGAACTTATATATATGGCGCCTGTCCCTGAACTGTAAATAATAGTGATTGTCATCTTTTATTACATTTATTTACTTTTAGATTAGCAACATTATCTTCTTGTACTTACAGGAGGAGGTTTCTCCCACCGAGAGTGACACATGACATTATGTAAAATGTCATGACAAGGATACCAGTTCCGGCTAGTACGTAGAGAGGTTATCCTGTTGACATGAAAGAAATACTATTTAAGGACTTTATGGTAAGTAATTGTGTTTATAGAATTATATATTATATATTCATCAAAAACAAAATATACTTACATAACATTTATGTTAGATAAACATCGATTCACATCAAATTCTGATCGTAGCATGGCGAGAATTGTCTAGAAATGAACTTGCATGGACCGTTATCCAGACCATTTGAACAAAGCACGAGATAAGGCCTTTGATAAGGCAAATTCAAATAACTTGGCTGATGTTAAGGGCCATAGGCCCAGAGGAATGAGGACAGAAGTGTGAGATGGCCTAGTCGACATTTGGCTGACAGATAAATGAATGACGAGGTCTGCAACTGCTTAAAGGAATAGGGCAGCCATGCCTGATGCCTTGAAGCATAAAGGAGGGTCGATAAGCTTTGGTTAACACAAGAACAAGATGGTAGTATAACTTCCTCATTTAAAGTTTTGATGGTAATCTGTTTATTAATTTGGAATTTTTTGAGTTTTAATTTATTTTATTAATTTGTTTATTAACATGTTGTAATTATTTGAGTTATTTGCCTATCTTGAGTATGACATAAAGGCATTGGTATTTTAGAGGGATTGCCTTACTTTTGATATGTGTTTATTATATATTCTTCCATATGTGATTACAGGAGGCAGAGTTAAAGCATCAGGTTTCTTACAGAGATCTCTATGCCAAAGTTCATTAAAAGAAAGACAGAAGCTATGTTTTCGAGTGCTCGAGGAATTTTATTATTGGTGTCTTTAAAATTCAAAAGTCATTTTATATTTGTTGTTATTGATTTTTGTTAATATTTTTTTTTTGTTATTTTAGAAGTTATATGACACTGCGATGATAGAAAAATATGGAGAAAACTCTTCCTCTCATCCTATGGTTGACCCGGAGGTCTGGCTGGATGCGGTGGGTCCCAACAAGAAGGGACAAGTGCATGACATAGGTAACAACTTGCACATTGGCATTAATAACACCATCCAAGCTTCATCCTCCTCAGCTGCGGGTCTTTCCCGCTCTACACCATTGACATAACTAAAGTTGTAAATGCAATAGTGGCAACAATGATGACTTCTTTTGTCCAAACTCAACTTGTCCCTATGTTGATGCCCATCCTATCTACGGTCGGATCAGCAAATGTTGCTCCACAAGCACCATTGCATGGTGCAACAGTTGGCAAGGGTTGAGACAAAGACGAAGACGAAGACAAAGATGAAGCCAACTTATAGACTGATTGTTTGTTCTTTTTATTCTTGTTTTGTACGACATTCTTTTTAATCTTGTTTTGTACATTTTATGAACATGACATTCTTTTTATCTTGTTTTGTACATTTTATGAAATATTTACATAAATAGTAGATTTGTTTTGGATTATTTGTACAATTTTGTTGCTGCTGCTACTATTGGATTTCTATTTGATATAAAAGTTCTGGTAAGTCAATAATATAGGTAATTTAAAAAAAAGACTAGCGAGGGATTAGCGAGAGAATAGCGAGTTTATTAGTGAGGGATTAGCAAGGAAATTATATACATCATAGCGAGGGATTAACGACGGAATAACAAGTAAATCATATTAGCGAGGGATTAGCAACGGAATAGCGAGGATATATTAGTGTCAGATTAGTGAAAAAATAGCGAGGGGGATAGGTTGAAATGGATCCAAAATTAGTATGGATTTTTATTATACAGCGATAGAATAGTGACGTAAATTCCCTCGCTTATTTGCGAGGGAATAAAGGGTTATATTTGTGACGTATTAGTGAGGGATTAAAGACGGATTAGCAAAGGAAATAAATGCACTAGCAGTGGATCAGTAAGGGAATACGTTCCCTCGCTAATTAACGATGAAAAAAAAGTGACTGATTTATCCCTCACTGGTCCATTGCTAGTCCCTTACAAATTTTGTTTGCGACAGACTAGAGATGGAAAAGCAAGGGAAATTTCCCTTGCTAATTTGCTTATTTCTTGTAGTGACTCCCTATTGATGATGATTATATAATACTATTTATGATGATGTATGGTAAAAAGGGATTGAAACACTCCCTCTCTATTTGAGTAATAAATTGTACCTTGATATCTTATATGATCATAAAAAGAGTTTATATGTGGAATTGAATTACAATTGAGTTTGTATATTAAGATGAGTATGTTATGTGATTTTATGATAATAAGAGTTTTTCTTAAATTTAAGGTTAAAATAGGAATTTTTTTCTGGAAGAGAAAGGACTAGATTTGACACTTTGCCACCTTTCTAGAATAAAATATAATTTAAATTTTAAAATGAAACTTTCCTCGAAACAGCTAGAAGTATTGTGAAGACACAGTTTTTATTAAAACTACTAAGAATTCTTGAAATTCTCACCCCTATTGTATTATTTTTTCCATAATATTTCTAGGAAAAGCAACAAGAGCTAGAAGATGACGCACAGAGACAAAGTTTAGTGAAAGATGTTCAATTTAGAAATATTTGTTTTCTAGAATGTATATTTTAGTATGATGTATAAGGAATGTACTTGGATCTACACTGCTGTATAAAGACTTGTATCATAATTGTATAATATTTTACCCAGAACATGCTCATATTTTGTATATCTCTCATATGTATTTTTAAATTTATTATACTTTATATAAATAACATGCTTAATTTCTGTTACTGATGCATAATTCTAGATACATTATTAGTAATAGAGTTAGGGATGTTACATTATGGTATCAGAGCAGTTTATCCTATTGAGCTGGGGTATGAACTGGCTATGCTTTGTTATGCATTTGTCTTGTCATGATGATGAGATGCATAGGTAGAATTAAATAACTGCCTCAAATTTGTATGCTTATAGTTAACTATCGCATTGTTGCATAATATTGAGCCCAATCAACTCAATATATATAATGTGCTATGTGTGCAGGAGACTATGGCATCGACCAGGCGTACCTGTGGCTGACTTGCAAATGATAATAGAGATCCTGCTAATGACAATATGATAATTATGTTGGAGATGCTTAGAGAAATGGCAACAACTATGAGGGAGTAAAGGGAAATGAATGCAAAGTTGCGAGAGCAAATTGCAGTTACAAATAGGATATTAGAAAGAATGGGAAACCACCCACATCCACAGCAGGAGACTAAAGCAACATTGGTTAGAAATATGGATTTTCATGATCTTTTTGAATTTAGGAAGTGTAATCCTCCCTCATTTCAAGGAGAGTATGATCCAACTAAAGCGGAGGAATGGTTAACAGAATTGGAGAAGATTTTTGCATTAATGAGATGTAGAGATGATCAAAAGGTGTCATTTGTAACTTATATGTTAAAAAAGGGAAGCTGAATATTGGTGGGACGATGTTAGAAAAGTAAAGGAAGCAATTGGTATTCAGGTGACTTGGGAAGTGTTCAGGACGGTCTTTTTGGATAAGTATTTTCCAAGAAATTTACAAGAAGCAAAAGAATTAGAACTTCTAAAATTGGAACATGGGGATATGTCAGTGGGGCAATATATTGCAAATTTTGAAGAGTTATCAAAGTTTTCTTCTTACTTTTGGTATAATCCGAATGAGAATTGGAAATGCATCAAAATTGAGGATGGATTAAAAGATGAAATTAAGAGAATGGTAAAACCATTGGCGATCAGAGATTTTATTACTTTAGTAGATAGATGCTGAATCGTGGAGTCAGTTAGTCCGAAGCCGCAACAAGAGTATAGACATCAAGGATTTCAGAAGAGAAAGAGGGTAGATGAGGAATTTGAAAGGAATACTCCACAACCAAAAATTCAACAAGACAAAGGGAAGCAGGTGCAAGAGGAATCTTTTAGACCGAGATGTCCCAAATGTGGAAAGGATCATGGAAGCAGGCCTTATTTAGCATATCAAATCGTATGTTATTCGTGTGGTAAGACAAGCCGCTATGCCAGAGAGTGCCCTCAAAAGCAAGGGGCAACACCTACTACCTGACCTAAGACCACGAGGAAAGTGTACATTTTGAAAGGCAAAGAAGTAAACCAATCCTTTGATTCAGAGCAAAGTGAGCATACAACTAAAATTTTTTCTTTTATATGGAAAAGTTAAAGTTAATTAGAAGATAGATTGTATGACATGGGAATATTTGGAATCTCTCATATTAGGTAAGCAAATTTTGAGGACAAAATTTTTAAAAAAGGGGGGGGGGAGAATTTTAACATCCTTCCTAACCTAATAATCCTAGTTAGTGTTATAGAAGCTCAATAATATTGGTATAAATTACCTGTTAAATTTTGGTAATCCTTTGGATAAGTTTGAGTACAATTCTATAACACTGAAAGTGAATAATAGTTCATATTTTGAGATAAATAGCTAAAATGAAGGAAATAAATATGAAAAATTTATTTCTAAGATGAAGATAATTTGAATGAGTTGTGGTAAATTTTGAAGGATCAAATGAATTAGTTTGGTATTTTTCATAATACTGAGAAAGTGTTTAAAGGTCAAATTAAATAGCTGGGTAGCTCCAAAAATTATGAAACTACTTGGAGATGGTAAGCAGAGTATAGATAAAATTTTAGTATAGAAAACAAGTTAAGGCAAGTATATTTACTTACTTTACAGGTTCGATTTAACTTAAAAAATGTAGTGCAGCATATCTAATGAATAATAATGTATGGAAATTATGAAATTGTGCATTAAAGGATGAAGTGAAGTCCTAAAAATTTCCATAACACTTGAGGACATTGGAAAATGTAGTCTTGGACGATTAAAATGTTCCTAAGGGATATTGACATTTCAATACCAAATTCCATTCATTAATTTTATTTTATTCCACTGCTTTTCCTCTGAAATATTTTGCTTCATTTTGACTTCTCATATTTCTCATTTTCTTGTCTCACTCTCTCCCAGTTCTGTCATTCTATCGTGGCCAGCAAAAAGCATAAGGAAGAGAGGAAGAAAAAGAGAAGAGAGAAATAGAGATAAAGAAAAAAGGAACTATACGTAGAAAGTAAGACAAAGGGGAAAGAAGAAAAGGAAAGTGAAGAATCAAGTCAAAAGCAAGCCAAGGAATAGGAGAGCACAACCATACAAGAATAGAGGTAGGGGAAAACATGTTTTCTTGAAACTTATTCATGTGATTTTTGTATAGAATTTTTATGCACAAAATTTCACGGATGCTTAGTTGGGAAGCTTTTATGAACATGGATATAGTTATTGAATTAATGTCAAGATCATATATATATATATATATATGTATGTATATATGTTGTAAACTAATTTAGATTATTTATGAAGATGAATTTGATACCAGGTGTAGGGTAATATGGTTCTTATCTTGTGTGTGAAGTGAATGTATGATATGAACTAAATAAATGGTAATATGAATTTGATTAAACGAAACAGCACAATTAATTCTGCTACATACTATCCGAATAGCATGAGGGTATTCGAATAAGATTGCTTAATAGAGAACAAAATTGGAAGACTTTATTCGAATAGCATATTAGCTACTCGAATATCCTTGTGTTGAAAAATGTGTGTTTGGATGCATACTTTTGAAGACTTGTTTTGATGATATCAAACGGGAAGAATAAATGAAGATGATAAATAGACTAAGTCCAAATTTATATTTGATTAGCATTAGGACTAAGGATCTATTGTACGGAGCCCACATTAATATCTCTTTGTTATTTTTAAAGAAAAGAGAAAACTTGGTTTTAAACTTAGTGTCTTTGAAAACATCTTTTTAAAACCCTTTTTGAACTGAGTTATTTGAATAGAGCTTTGCCTATTCGAATAAACATCCTCACGTGGTTTGATTTCTAAAAGGTGTTATTCGAATAACTACCCTGTTATTCGAGTAACTAAGGTTTTTCAGAACACTGTTTTATAAGTGGCTATTCGAATAATCCTTCCCTTATTCGAATAAATGAAGTTTTTCAGAACTATGCTTTTAAGTGAGTTATTCGAATAACTCATACGTTATTCGAATAAAACCACTCTATCTGAACTTTTTTTTAAATACGTTATTCAAATAGATAAGCTGTTATTTGAATAACCGTTCGTTTTCACAACTCTGGTTTTAACAGAGTTATTCGAATAACAGGTTGGTTATTCGAATAACCCATTTCAGATGAGTTTTCAGAAACAGTGTTATTCGAATAAGCCTGTGCTCTATTCGAATAAACACGAAGCTTTTGTTTACGTAAATGGAAACAGACAAGATTTTCAATCTGTGTTAATTGCTATTAATTATACCCAACGGCTAATTCATCTGGTTTTCCCTATAAATAGCAAGCCTGGGTCACGTTTTTTAGTGCCAATAATTCTGAACTATTTTCTGATTACTCTGATTTGTGAAAACTATTTTCTATGCTCTTCTTGTTTAAAAACTTTGAGATATTTCTGTGAGAGCTCCATTAGCACTTCAATTTGTATTACTTACTCTGAGTGAGAGTTTCTCTTCATCTCTATTTTCTGATATTCTGTATCGAGGGTGAGATATCCCTCAAGGTTTGTATAAGGGTGAGGTATCCCTGCAGGCTGAGACTTTAGCACAAAGGTAGAGTGTCCCTGTGTGTGAAAAGTGCTCTATTTTGTAACGGTAGCAAGCACCTATTGAAGCTAGTGTACTTAGTGAAAAATCTCAGCTTTCGAGACTGGACGTAGATAGTGGTCGAACCAGGATAAATACTATGCCTGATTCTCTTTTCCCTAATCTCCCTTTTTTTTATGTAATTTAATTTACTGCACATTTATTTTTTCGCTGTTCTTTATTATTTCTTTTCTTCTTCTCATCCCCTCTGTGCATTTATTTATTAAGCCTTTGATATTCGTATTAATTGAAAAGAGGTTGATTAAAAAAAGTTTTATACTCAATTCACCCCCCCTCTTGAGTACTGGGAAGCCACTTGGTAACAAAATGAAAACATGAATGCAAATTAATGAGGAAATAATAGTTATTCGAATAACTTATACAAAATCTAAAAACGTGAATTCACATTTAGAAGGAGATAAAAGTTATTCAAATAGATCTATTATTCAGATTGGTAATGAAAGAATATATATATATATATATAGGATCTTACTCAGGTGAGAGGAGTGTTTATTATGAGAGATAAGAGGAGTGAATCTTGACCATTGGATCTTTCATGAATGGTCAAGATTAGAACATAAATGCATGTGACTTTTTTAAGTGGTCACCTGACCTTCAAGTAACTTTTAATCTTGCCCATCCATGTATGTTGTATGGTCAAGATTTACTCCTCTCACCCTCTCATAATAAAAACTATTCTCACTAGATATGTCCCCTATATATATATATACATATATATACATATATATACACATATATATATATAAATTAATCGAATAGCATGTTATTTGATAATTAGAGAATAGATCTATTATTTAAATAGAAAATTTAGTTGAAATATATGATGATATGTTGAGCTGAGGTTGAGATTCTTCCTCCTCACCTGTGACATTGCTATGGTAGGCTGAGGTTGAAATACTCCCTCTCTACCATTGTTTCATGTGATACAATAGGTTGAGGTTGAAATACTCCCTCCCTATTGATGATTATTATATAAAACTACTTATGATGATGTATGGTAAAAAGGGATTGAAACACTCCCTCTGTATTTGAGTTATAAATTGTACCTTGATATCTTATATGATCATAAAAAGAGTTTATATGTGGAATTGAACTGCAAATTGAGTTTGTATATTGAGATGAGTATGTTCTGTGATCTTATGATAGTAAGAGTTTTTCTTAAATTTAAAGTTAAAATGGGAATTCTGTTTTGGGAAGAAAAAGGACCAGATTTGGCACTTTGCCACCTTTCTAGAATAAAATATAATTTAAATTTTAAAATGAAAATTTCCCCGAAATAGATGGAAGTATTGTGAAGACACGGATTTTATTAAAACTACTGAGAATTCTTGGAATTCTCGCCCTTGTTGTATTATTTTTCCATAATATTTCTAGGAAAAGTGACAAGAGCTAGAAGATGACGCGCAGAGACAAAGCTTTGTGAAAGATGTCCAATTTAGAAATATTTGTATTTTAGAATGTATATTTTAGTATGATGTATAAGGAATGTACTTGGATTTGCACTACTGTATAAAGACTTGTATCATAATTGTATAATATTTTACCCGAAACAGACTCATATTTTGTATATCTCTCATATGTATTTTAAAATTTATTATACTTCATATAAGTAACATGCTTAATTTCTGTTATTAATGCATAATTCCGAATACCTTATTTGTAATAGAGTTAAGGATGTTACACAGTCAGTTGTGCCATTTTTCTGAGGAGTGTCCTCAGAAACAAGGAGCTACGCCTAATACGAGACCTCAAGCCAAGGGAAGAGTTTATACTCTAAGTGGAAAGGAGGTGGCTCATTCTCCTAACGTTTTTTGTAACATCCCAGATTTTAGTTATTTTATATTAATGACTAAATTGCCCTATTTTGTGTTTTCTGTGTTATATAAAATTAATTTGATTATTCTGAGACTATTTTTGATCTTTGTGGAAGATTTGCTCCAAGTCAGGAAAATAATAATTTTCGGGCCAGGGAAAATCTTATTGATTTATTCAGAGATGGGGGATCTTACAAAACCTGAATCTGAGAGACACAGAAAAGAATCTTTTAATTTTTAGAATTTAACTGTGAAATAAAAATATTTCACAAAAAATTATATGTTGTATTATTTATAGCAGCTACTGCTATCAATTATTAGACCCGATAAAGTTTATTTGACAGAAAATATGCTTAGAATATTTTCTGTAACCTAATTTAAAATGAACCAATAGGATTTGGTCAATAAAAGTGGTTACACTTCTCTAGACTAATAGGAATTGGTCAAATATAGTGACATAGACTTTATTGTGGACCGTTGGATGAAAACCTTGATTAAGAAGCCTTTGATCATCACCATTGATCTAATTAATGGTATGAGAACCATCTTGATAAAGTAACTTATGATATCCACCTTAGATTAAATCAATGATTAGGAAGTTAAGTTAATTAATGGTTAGGATTTTAGTCAATAAAAATGGCTTAACTAGTTACAAAGTAACTAAATAAACCTAACTTAGTTACCTAAGTTGTCTAATTAAGAAACTAAGTGAACTAACCTAGTTTTTTAATTAGTTAGGATCTAGTTACTAGTTAAATATTCTAATTACATCTAGAAGCCATTATTAGGCATGACATAGGCAATGATATATTTGATTAGTTAGCTAAGTAATTAGATAGTTAATTAAGTAACTAGAAAACCTAATCTAGTTAGTTGTTAATTTCTTGAAGTGTAACTAGGACTAAGTTAGAAACAAACTTAGTTAGCCTTTCCCATTTAGGCCGCCAAGGAGGTTCCCAAACCTTCTTAAATGGTCTTTTATGACCATTAGGTGACCATGTGATGACATAGGCCATGTGATCTTCCATGTGAACACAAATGTGATATTTTAATATCACAATTTGTCTCCTAATTCCCTACACTATCTCACGGCTGCACACACTCACAATTCACTATCCACTTTCATTTGCTTTCACCTAAAATCTAAGCCATCATCTTTTCTCTCCAAACTCTCAAGAACGTAAAAACTTTCCTCTCCTTTTTCCTTCTTGGAGTTTTTGGCTAGCACCATAAATCCTACTCCCAAGCTTCTATAATTTTACTTCTTTTCATTTCCTAAGCCTAAATCATATCCTGAACACTTTCCTTTTAGAAAGTTTAGTGAAAATCCTTCTCTAAGTATCTCAAAATCCAAGCTTTTACTTACTACCTTCAAGGTAAACTTTTGATTTTTTGGTTTAAAGTTAAGTTTTTGATTTTCTAAACCATGTTTGATCCATGGTTCCTTGTCCTTAAGCTTTGTTTGTGACTTTTAGAATTTTTTAATATTTATAGGGCTTTGTTCGTGTGTCACACAAAATCAAAGAAGGAGGGAACTTGAAGGACTTTGTCTTCCTTAAGGTAAGAGGGAGATTAACCTCATCAACTAAGTGTTGGTGGTGAGGAAATGGTTTTGTGTGTGGTAAAAAATCCATAAGGGTTTATTCACTTATTATTTTATGCTTCTTAGTTTGTGTTTGTGGTGTTTATGATTTTGAATTTATGATTGCATGTGTGATTATGTGTTTATAGCTTTGATATTATGCTTGAATGTATAAATTTGGAAGCATGCAATTGTATGTGTAACTTAGGATGTGAACAACATGTTAAGAAGGTCACATGAGAGCTCCAAAGAGCTTAGAGGCACACGGCCTCACCACTTTTGTAAGGACCAGGAGTCCCAAATTATGGTTTTAAAATGAGGATTAAGGGTTTTTGTGATCAGAAAATGAATTAGAAGATTTTACAAGGTTTTCCAATAAGAAATCATTTTGGTAAGTTTGGAAAATTAAAAATGAAAGCAACTAGGTTTTTAGAAATAAAATTAACATACTAGCTATGTAGTAAAATAAATGCGAGTACTTGAAACTTACTGATGTATAGCTCACCCTATGGGTTTTGAAGCGCGTCAGGAAGTCTTAAGCTGTAAGGTTCTAAGTGAAAAAAAGAAATTACAACTATTTGGGAAATTATAGATATACTGATTTTTAGAGGAACTATATGCAAATATTTTCTAAAAGAGGGACTATCTTGTAAATAACATTTTAGAAGGGACTAATATGGAACTATTATTTAAACAAAGGACTATTATGTAAATATTAATTAAATGAGGGACTATTATGCAAATAAAAGAAATAAAGCTAGATTTTTGAGAAAAACATTATTTTTGGTTTAAAACATGTTAGATATATTTTAAGTAGTTGAAAATACATTGAAAAATATTTACAAAACTCAAAAATAGTAGTTTTAGGCTACGCGATTGAGAAAATGTGATAAAATGTTTACGCGATTGAGAAAATGTGATAAAATGTTTATGCGATTTGAAAACGTAAGAAAAATGTTCTGCATTTCCAAAAATGCGATAATATCGCTATGCGATTGAGCGTAAACAGTAATTTGCTGTCGGGCAGTTGTGGTGGGGCCGGTTGTAGTAAATCATACATCATGCATATTTGTGTGTTTGGTTAAGGCTATATGCCTAGGAGATGAAATACACTTAAGTGCGAGTGCGAGTAGACAAGTGTAGGTCACTTGTTAACCTTGGGGGCATTGGGGTGCGGGTACCTCACAATGGATGGTTGGTAGCTTTTCTGTCTGTGGGGCAGACCGATGCAAACACACCGATGATCCGGACCGAGACACTGTCCTATATCGTGATCTTGTGTAGAATGTCTGGTCCAATGCCTAATGTACGCTTTTAACAAAATTGATATATTATAGCACTTATGGCCATGGCAGCCAAGTGACAGATATGTCTCCTGGATCTTCTCTCCGAATTTGTGTCTAGCTCCATGGAGTAGGATTTGGTCATTGTGCATATGCATAGTTGGTCAGCATATTGATTGATTATTTATGCTTACTGATTTTACTATCTGCTTTATAATAACATGATTTACAATTATATTATTTACTGCTTGTCTGCTATCATTTTCTCTACTGCCATACTAGTATTGATGTAGGGGATCTCACATCTTTGTTATACTATGTCTATTTTATTGTATGTGTTTATAGAAGATCAAGGAAACGAGGAGGCAAACGATTCTGTGTACCATCAGTAGCTGTTATCTATGTGTGAGTAGTTATGTCGGCTAGGCGACAAATATTAGGTTTTGTGAGGGTACAATTCCATGGGGGAACTGATGCATGAAGATTTGATTTTAATAATGAACGTTTTGTATACACGGGAGATCTAACTATGACTCTGAGTGGGAACCAAGACGGTGTCCCTTTGTTGACACAACATGCAACAGTGCGTCTAGAGTTCATCATTCCTATACGTGAGCTTTGGGGTGGTAATGTGTCTTTTTACATGCCCTAAGAGGATACAATAGTGTCTTCTGCTAGAGCCCCCACGAGGCAATTGTCTCCGCCTGGGGCTTATGTTGACTGTGTTGGGGATGGTGAGGATGATGAGGAGGAGGATCCTTTCTAGGAACCAAATCCTTAGGTCTGCTAGGGTTTAGTTAGGGTGCTGTTTAGTTTTATGTCTTTACTTTGCTTTTGAACAAATATGTATTTTACTTTTTGAGTTGGTTAGTATCTATATAAATTATTTCAGAACAAGGTTGCAGTATATATATATATATATATGGTTTGGTATGGTTATTATAAGTTCTACTAACATTTTAATTCATTTTACTTATTTTATTTTATTCAGCAAACGAAATTTTAAAATTGACATTTTTACAAGATTAATTCTTTTAAAACTTGGATAAGTTTTATTGGGATTAGTCTTAAATGTGATACCTAAGGTGGGTGTTACATTTTTCAAGGGAAAAGCATTATCGACAATCATTTCTTAACTGTAATGTACGATTCAGGAGCATCCCACTTCTTTGTTTCTTATGATTGTGTGAGGATGTTAGATTTACCTATGACTAAATTTCCCTACGATTTGTCTGTATCCACATCGATAAGAAAGCTTGTAACAACTTCTAATGTTTGTCTAGATTGTTGTGTCAAAGTGGAAAAAAGGATTTTCTTTATAAATCTTATCTATTTACCTTTGGTTGATATGGATGTTATTGTTGGTATGGACTAGTTGTCTTCTAATTATGTTGTGTTGAACTGTTCGAATAAGACCTTAATGTTCATGTCTGATGTACCTTCCAGTGTTGTTCCTTCTGATTCAATATACTTAAATGCTAATCAGGTCAACAACTATTTGGTAGAAAGGGCTCAAGGATATGTTCTCCTTTTCTCTTTGAATGCTGAGGTTGAGCAGAACCTTGAGAGTGTACCTATGGTCAGAGAGTACCCTGATATTTTTTTGAAAAATATAACTGAGTTGCCATCCATAAGAGAAATAAAGTTTACTATAAATTTATTACCAGGAACTAGACCTATATCTATAGCACCCTATAGGATGGCGCCTCTAGAGTTAGAAGAACTCAAAAAGCAGATGGAAGAATTGTTAGACAAACAATTCATCAGACCTAGCATCTCTCTGTGGGGAACACCCGTTCTTTTAGTAAAGAAAAAGGATGAGAGCATGAGACTTTGTGTGGACTATAGGTAGTTGAATAAGGTGACCATCAAGAACAAGTATCCATTGCCTAGAATAGATGATCTGATGGGTCAAAAGAGAGAAGCTTTGGTTTACTCAAAAATTGATCTAAGATCTGGGTATCTTCAAATCCGGGTTAGGGAAGAGGATATCCTTAAGACCGCCTTTAAAACTAGGTATGAACATTATGAATACCTTGTAATGTCTTTTGGGTTGACCAATGCACTGTTGTATTCATGGATTAAATGAACAGAATTTTTAGACCCTACCTAGACAAGTTTGTGATAGTTTTTATAGATGATATTCTTATTTATTCCAAGACAATAGAAGAACATGAGAAACATGTTAGAACTATTTTATAAATTCTCAAAGAGAAGAAGTTGTTTGCTAAAAAGACCAAGTGCGAGTTTTGGCTAAAGAAAGTGCATTTTTTCGGCCATGTGATTTCCCAAAGGGGAATATCAGTGGACCCTAGCAAGGTTGAGGTAGTGGTACAATGGAATAGGCCAACCATAGTGACTGAGATTAGAAGCGTTATAGGCCTTGCTAGGTACTATAGGAGGTTCATTGAGGGATTTTCTCTGTTAACGGTGCCTTTGACTACACTAACTAGGAAAACCAATTCTTTTAAGTGGATTCAAGAGTGTGAGAATAGTTTCCGAAAGCTAAAGCAGAGGTTAACTACTATGCCTATCTTGGTAATTTTGGATCTTCTGGAGAATTTTGAAGTGTTTTGTGATGCTTCAAAGAAGAGTTTAGGGTGTGTTCTGATGCGAAATAAGAGAGTAGTCACCTATGTATCCAGGCAATTGAGACCTCATGAGGAGAACTACCCTACTCATGATCTGGAATTAGTAGTTGAGGTGTTTGCCTTAGAGATTTGGAGACATTATCTTTATGGAGTCCAATTTGAGGTGTTCAGTGACCATAAAAGTTTAAAATATCTATTTGATCAAAAGGAACTGAACATAAGGCAAAGGATATGGATGGATTTTTTTAAAAGACTATGATTTTGAGTTAAAGTATCACCCGGGTAAAGTCAATGTAGTGGCTGATGCACTAAGTAGGAATTTCCTACATGTATCTCAGCTGATGGTCCAGGAGAGTGAGCTTTTAGAGAGTTTTAGGGACTTGAGTCTTGCAATGACTATGTCACCACATAGTCTATGAATAGTAGAGTAGATATAGTTAATGATTTGAGGACCCAAATCTTAGAAGCTCAAGGGAAAAATGAGACTTTAACAAAAATAAGTCAACAAATTCTCTTAGGAAACTAATCAAAGTTTAGTAAGTTAGATGATGGGATAATAAGGTTTAGAGATAAACCTTGTATTCCTAGGGAATCTAAAATTAGAGAAAAGATTCTATAGGAAGCTCATATGAGTAAGTATACCATACCCAGAGCCACAAAGATGTACCAAGATCTTAGGAAGATGTTTTGGTGGCCTAAGATGAAAGTAGACATAGCGGAATATGTGTCTAAGTGCTTAACTTGCCAAAAAGTTGATAGAACACTAGAAACCCTTTGGACCGCTGCAATCTTTAGAAATCCCTGAGTGGAAGTGGGATAAAATCAATATGGACTTTGTAATGGGATTACCTAGAACTCAGTTAAGGTTTGATGCTATCTGGTTCATAGTGGATAGATTAACTAAATCTACCCACTTTTTACCAATCAAAACTATCTATTCTTTGGATAGACTACCTCATTTGTACTTGCAAGAGATAGTTAGATTGTATGAAATCTGTAATATCCTCCATGTAACACCCTAGATAATCATGAAAGACTTGTAAATGGTTACGGAGGTAGCCTAAAACTAGTTTGTCATGCCTGTAAATTTTATTGACCGTCTGAGCACATTTAGTCACTTTGCTGTAACACTATATCTGGAATATAGCTATTTTTAGCCCTGGTTTTAACTTAAATTGCTTATTTCATGGAAGTAAGTGTGGAGAACTTGTTTCTAGGTCAAAAATGTGTGGACGTAGATGTAGTTAAAGTTTGAAGTTAATCGAAGTTAGTTTGGCATTTTTAAGCATATTAGTTGTGTGTTTTAGTGTCAGATTAACCCCCGACAAATATGAAAAATTGTGGAAATGGTGAAACAAGATTTTTGATGAATCTTAGGATTTATTTTAAGCTTGTTAGAAGTGAGGAAACTTAGTTTGGTGAAGTTCAAGTGTTCTTAACAGATCAGAGTAAAGCAGTGTAGTCACTTAAGTGACCAAGTGATCACACAGCTGTTAGAGGTTGCCTTAGCCTTTATAAATGACCAAAATGAGTCTTTTCTCTCATTTCTCACTTCTCTCTCACGGCTGCAACAGGGAGACACCAAAGAAGATCCAACAAAGGAGCTTTGGGAGATCCATCTTCAAGCAAAGAGGAAGAAGAGTTTAGTGGTGGAGAGGAGCTGCTTACAGACTTCATTTCTGGCCATTGAGGTAGGGGAAACTTAGTTTGAATAGCTTGTATTCATTTCTTTCATTTTTGGTTCTTGAGGGACTTAATCAAGAAATGGAGGTTTGAGAGTGATTTTACGATTCTTGAGTTAAATCTTGATGTGCATAGATTGACTGAGTTAGAAATTGATTTGTGGATGTTTTAGGATGAATTTTTCATCACTTAGAAGCCTTAATTCCCATTTAGGTCAATTTTGGGGATTTAGGTTAATATTATATTTTGATTCACAAAGTGGTCGAATTGAATGAAATTGAAGTGGTATAAGAGTTGCTATGTGTAGATGAATCTTGTTTGAGGTTAGAATTCACTTGGAAGTGAGTTTGAGTGATTAGAGGATCACTTGTTCCCAATGGAACAATGATCATTTTTACAAAATTTTGTAGAAACTGATTCTGTGTGTCAACACCTAGGAGTTGAATGGCTGAGCGTTTAAGTGCCCAGTGCCCAGGCAGAGTTTGTGTTACGCGTTGCGCGCTTGAGCGCACAAGCGTGGAACGCCTGAGCGTCCTTCACTAGACAAAATGGAGCAGAGCCCTTATTTGAGGGAAATGAAGGGGCATACTTGTGTGATGCTTCCTTTTATGCTTCTTAATAAGTAGTGTGACCCTTTTAGGAGTATTTGATGAAGTGTGTGCGAAATGAGTTTGAGATGCATATAAATCAATTGTGATGCTAATTATTGTTGATAATTAGTGATTGTTTCGTATGAGTTGTTTGTGAAACATACTGAGGTGTGTAATATCCTTTTTATGTTGTTTGAATTATATTAAGGTGAGTAATATCCTCTTTATGTTGTGTGTAATAAGGTGAGTAATATCCTTATTATGTGGTTGAGTAAGGAGGTGAGTAATATCCTCTTTGCTTTGATTGAACAGCGAGGTAAGTAATTCCTCATCATGTTTGTTAGTTTGTGGAAGTGAGTAACATCCTCTGTTTGTTTTGATGGGTAGTGTTAGTGAGTCATATCCTCACTATGCCTAATAAATCATGACATATCATAATATATCTTAGAGTAGTTGAGGTGGGTAATATCCTCAACACGTCTGAGGGCTCATGGCATCTTGAAACTGTATTCATTCTTAGGACTTGCATAAACATACACATTAGGCATAAATAAGTATAGCATGACAATTGTATGGGCAGTTACCACCTTGAGATAATAACATGAGATTGCAATGGTATGGGCGATTGCGTATCTCTGAGATGGAGATGTTGTTTAGTATGATATTGTGTACTTCTATGATTGAAGTGTTAACCTTATGATTGTATAAAGTGCTGGTTTTGGAATACTTCTACTGAGATATGTGATTTCTCACTCCGATTGTATTGTCATGTAAATCTAGGTGCAAGTTCCTCGAAAGGGAAGAAGATGTATGAGGAGTAGTATAACATAGATGTTGTTTCGGACTAAGCTCGTATATGGTTTATATTTGCTTAGTTTATTTTGAGTTATGTATAACAATATGTCTTTTTGTAACTGTGATGTATATATATATAACAGTTGTCAACGTGGCTCTCCATATTTATTTATTTGTGTAAATATTATAGGTTTGATTGTTGTATGTTAGAAGTAGCATGGTCAATATTGATTATTCTATAATATGATGATATATCTAGATAGTAAATATTGGGATGTTACATTATGGTATCAGAGTAGTTTATCCTGTTGAGCCGGGGTATGGACTGACTATGCTTATGTATGTGTAGTGATGGTTATGTGTTTCTTGTCTCTTATACGTGATTATTTGAGTGGAATTGCATGTTTTACCTTTGGTATGTCTGTTTTAGCTACTATTGCATGGTCACATGATATTGAGCCTAGCTAACTCAATATATAATGTTCTGTGTTTATAGGAAACTATGACAGCACGAGGGCAACCAGTAGTACAAGGTCGACCGCATGGGTGCCGGAATAGGGACTCTGGTAATGAAGGCATACAGATGGTAGCAACTATGATGGCAATGGCCAATGCCATGAGGCAGCAAATAGAGCAAGCAACGGTGACTGCTAGAGTGTTAGAGAGGTTGGTACCTCAGCAACCAGAACCATCTCCAGTACCACCACCAGCACAAGAGGTACTAGTCAGGAGAAATCAGAATTTTCTCAACATTTTAGAATTCAGAAAGATGAATCCTCCGATGTTTAGAGGCTTCTATGATTCGGTAAGTGGAAGAGTGGTTGACTGAGTTAAAGAAGATCTATGAGATCATGGTTTGCTCACATGAGTAAAGAGTTTGATTTGCTTGCTTTATGTTAGGAGGGAAGCAGGGCAATGGTGGCGAAGTACCAGGAGACCGCTAGAGACAGCAGGGACTTTGATCACATGGGGAGTGTTCAAGGATATCTTTTTAGAGAAATACTTTCCAAAAAGCTTGCAAGATGATAAAGAAATGGAATTTCTTAGTATGCATCAAGGTGATATGACAATTGGGCAGTATGAGGCAAAATTTTATGAGTTGTCAAAGTTTTCTTCTCAGTTTAGGCATAATCCAAATGAGAACTAGAAGTGTGTCAGGTTTAAGTCTAGGCTAAGAGAGAATGTAAGAAGGGTTGTGAGAGCATTAGAAATCAGGGATTTTCCATCCTTGGTGAACAAGTGCAGAATTGTGGAGTTTGATAATCTCCAACTTCAAGCAGAGCAAAATTTACAAAACCTTTAGAAGAAGAAGAAGATGGATGGTGGATATGGGAAAGGTAGTCCTAAATCTAGTCACCCATAAGAGAAAGGCTAGTATGTTCTGAGGGATGATCGACAAGAGACATGTACCAAATGTGGTAGGTACCACGGGGACAAAGTCTACACAGTTGACTAGATCAAATGTTTTCAATGTGGTAAGTTGGGACACTATGCCAAGAATTATCCTTAAAAGCAAGAAGCCAGGACGAATGCTAGACCTATCGCTCAGGGAAGAGTCTACATTCTGCAAGGTGAGGAGACAACACAGTCTCTATGTTCAGGAAAATGTGAGTACATGGTTGTACATGTTTAGTAACTTTGTTTTCTTAAAATTTGGTTGTATCTATGGTTGTAGGTCGGTTGTTAGGACTTTTTACATAAGGTAAACCAAATTTTGGGGATAAAATTCTAAAAAGGAGGGGTGAATGTAACACCCTAGATAATCATGATAGACTTGTAAAGGTTACGGAGGTTGCCTAACACTAGTTTGTCATGCCTGTAAATTTTTGTGACAGTCCGAGCACATTTAGTCACTTTGTTGTAGCACTTTGGGTGGAATATAGCTGTTTTTAGACCTGATTTTGACTTAAAAAACTTAATTTATGGAAGTAAGTGTGGAGAACTTGTTTCTAGTTCAAAAATGTGTGGAAGTATATGTGGTTAAAGTTTGAGGTTAATCGGAGTTAGTTTGGCATTTTTAAGCATACTGGTTGTGTGTTTTAGAGTCGGATAGACCCCCAGCAGATATGAAAAATTATGAAAATGGTGAAACAAGATTTTTGATGAATCTTAAGATTTATTTTAAGCTTGTTGGAATTTAGGAAACTTGGTTTAGTGAAGTCCAAGTGTTCTTAACAGATCGGAGTAAAGCAGTGTAGTCACTTACGTGACCAAGTGATCACACAACTATTAGAGACTGCCTTAGCCTTTATAAATGACCAAAATGAGACGTTTCTCTTATTTCTCACTTCTCTCTCATGGTTGCAACAGGAAGACACCAAAGGAGATCCAACAAAGGAGCTTTGGGAGATCCATCTTCAAGCAAAAAGGAAGAAGAGTTTAGTGGTGGAGAGGAGCTGCTTACAGACTTCATTTTTGGCCATTGAGGTAGGGGAAACTTAGTTTGAATAGCTTGTATTCATTTGATTAATTTTTGGTTCTTGATGGACTTGGTGAAAAAATGGAGGTTTGACAGTGATTTTGTGATCCTTGAGTTAAATCTTGATGTGGACATATTGGCTGAGTTAGAAACTGATTCGCGAATATGTTAGAATGAATTTTTCATTACTTCGAAGCCTTAATTCCCATTTAGGTCAATTTTGGGGGTTTAGGTTAATATTAAATTTTGATTCACAAAGTAGTTGAATTGAATGAAATTGAAGTGGTATAAGAGTTGCTATATGTAGATGAACCGTGTTTGAGGTTAGCAATCACTTGGAAGTGAGTTTGAGTGATTGGAGGATCACTTGTTCCCAATGAAATAGTGATCATTTTTGCAAAATTCTACAGAAACTGATTTTGTGTGTCAGAGCCTAAGCGTTGAATGGCTAGGCGTTTAAGCGCCTAGTGCCCAGGCAGAGTTTGTGTTGCGCGTTGCGCACTTGAACGCACAGACGTGGAGCGCCTGAGCGCCCTTCGCTGGAAAGAACAGAGCAGAGCCCTTATTTGAGGAAAATGAAGGGGCTCATTTGTGTGGTGCTTCCTTTTATGCTTCTTAATGAGTAGTGAGACTCTTTTTGGAGTATTTGATGAAGTGTGTGTGAAATGAGTTTGAGATGCATATAAATCAATTGTGATGCTAATTATTGTTGATAATTAGTGATTGTTTTGCATGAGTTGTTTGTGAAACATACTGAGGTCTGTAATATCCTTTTTATGTTGTTTGAATCATATTGAGGGTAGTAATATCCTCTCTATGTTATGTGTAATAAGGTGAGTAATATCCTTATTGTATGATTGAGTAAGGAGGTGAGTAATATCATTTTTGCTTTGATTGAAAAGCGAAGTAAGTAATTCCTCATCATGTTTGTTGGTTAGTAGAGATGAGTAATATCCTCTATTTATTTTGATAGGTAGTGTTGGTGAGTCATATCCTCACTATGCCTAATAAATCGTGACATATCATAACATATCCTAGAGTAGTTGAGTTGGGTAATATCCTCAATACGTCTGAGGGCTCATGGCATCTTGAAACTGCATTCATTCTTAGGATTTGCATAGACATACACATTAGACATAAATAAGCATAGCATGGCAATTGTATGGGTGGTTGCCACCGTGACATAATAACATGAGATTGTAATTGTATGGGCGATTGCATATCTCTTAGATGGAGATGTTGTTTAGAATGATTTTGTGTACTTCTGTGATTGAAGTGTTAACCTTATGATTGTATAAAGTGTTGGTTTCGGAATACTTCAACTGAGATATTTAATTTCTCACCCCGACTGTGTTGCCATGTAAATCAAGGTGCAAGTTCCTCGAAAGGGAAGAAGAAGATGTATGAGGATTAGTATAGCATAGATGTTTTTTAGGACTAAGCTTGTATATGGTTTATATTTGCTTAGTTTGTTTTGAGTTATGTATAATAGTATGTCCTTTTGTGGCTGTGATGTGTGTGTTAGTGTGTGTGTGTGTGTGTGTGTGTATAATAGTTGGTAACGTGGCTCTCCATATTTATTTATTTGTGCAAATATTATAGGTTTGGTTGTTATATGTTAGAAGTAACAAGGTCAATATTGATTATTGTATGATATGATGATATATCCGGATAGTAAATATTGGGATGTTACACTCCACAACCTAATAGTACTAATCACGATTATAGTAGCTCAATAAAAATTGGTGGAAGTTGTAACACCCCAAATTTTTCATCTCTTAAACAGTAATTTTGACAGTTAATAGAATTTTACTGTTTAGTAATTTCTGGATACTGTAAAATTATTTTGATTATTCCGCCAGCGTATTTGATCATTTTGAGTGATTTACTCCGTGTCAGGAAAATAATAATTTTCGGGCCGAGAAAAATCTTTTTGTATTTATTTCTCTTGACTGTTAATTATTTTTAACAATCTGACTTGATTTTCATACATTTTCTAAGTTTTGTGATTTTATGTGTGATTTTGAATTTTTTTTCTGTTTGTGAGCCCCACGAGGTGTTTGTGGGCCCAGATGACCTTACGTGGGCCCAGGTGGGTCCCGCAAAGTGAAAAAATTTTCTACGCATAGAAAAATTTGTACTGTTTAGACGGAGACAGTGGATCTTACTAAACCTGAATCCGGAAACAGTTTTAGAAAATATGTTTTGTACTGTATTTATTTATCGGAAGATAAAAATACAGTAAATATATTTTTTCGTGGGATTTTCAGTAGATAAAAATAGAAATTATATTGCTTAAGTCAACATTGGTGGTTTGGATATCTACTATTGATTAAATTAACGGTTAAGAAATAAATTTAATAAAGAAACATAAGATAATCATCATTGATTTAATCAATGGTGTGAGAATAAACTTAGTTAGGCAAGCTTCAATATCAACCGTAGATTTAATCAACGGTGTAAATTTGATTATATAAAGTGACCATTTACAACCATTGGATTTAGAATTGATCAAGGGTGGAGATTTGGTCTTGTAAAGTAACTAGGACCATTTATGACCATTGGATGAAGAATTGATCAAAGGTGGAGATTTGGTCTTCTAAAAAGGTTATGACTAATTATAACCCTTGGATTTAAAGTTTGAAGGAGTAATCTTGACCCTTTATTTTGGAGACACATCTAATGGCTAGAATTTAAAGGAGAAGGATCCAATGGCTTAGATTTAGTCTTCTAAAAATCAAAAGTCTACCTAAATCCTATTTATTGAATTAATCAATGGCTAAAAATGCTTCAAATAATGGCCTAATTAACAAGCCAAGTAAACTAAATTAAATGTTAAATTGTTATAATCTAATTCTTAATTAGATATCCTAATTTTAATTAGAGATTATAATATATGAAATAATATGTCTAATTAATTAGTTATGTAATTAGAAAATTAGTTAAGATTGATTAGGAAACTTAATCTAATGAATTAACTAATCAATTAGCAAGTATTTATGACAACTTTGGAGTGCATGATGAAGGGGGGACGGTTGGAGAAGCAAGAAAGAAGAAGAGACATGTTGAGACATGTTGGAGTAGCCTTTTTAGGCCAAAGAAAAAGATGACAAAGTGGAAGACTTTGTGCATCATGTGATAGCCTTCAATTATGCCAAATGAATTCATATCTCTCCATTCTTTCACTCCCATGGCAGCAGCACCTTTGGTTACACTCTCCATATTCATTTTTCTACTTCACCAAAAAGCCTTCATCAAATTCTCTCAAATTCTCTCAAAGTTCCAAGAACACAAAACAACCATTTTCCTTCCTTTTCTCACCTTATGATTCGGCCAAGTAACCCACAAACACCATTACTCACCTATAATTTTCACTCACATCATTTCCTAAAGCTAAACACCATTCTAAGAACATCTCTAGTTATGAGTTTTTCCAAAATCATTCATCTTGAGCTTCAAATCCAAGCTTCAAGTTTCTATCAAAAATCAAAAATTCCATCTTTGATTTTCGTCAAAAATTACCCTTGAAACTCACCGCCATGCAGCAGCTTGGAGGAGGTTCTACATGATTCTTGAACAATCCAAAAGCCTTGAAAGTCAAGTGGATGACGTAAGCCATGTGGAATAGCAGGTGCACTCAGAGAATGACGTAAGCATCATTAGTGGTGGAACATTCAAGAGCTTGTGACAAGGCTTGGATTAGCCAATGGAAGACAAGCTTGGTGATCAAGTTTTAATCTTGACCCTTGGTGAATTCTAAGGCTTGGATGAAGTCTTGGAGAGTCAAACAAAGTGGCTTCTTTCCATTTAGCTTCTACAGCAATTCACCCTTGGTGAAATCCTACAATTAGCTATTTCATTTTATATTCATTTTTCCTCTCAAATGCATTTACGGCCATGCATTTGAATAAAAGCCAATTTACCTATTTAAATATATTAGGCCACGATTTTCAGCAGCTTGGAGAGCTTTCTCCAAGGTTCTTGAACCCTCTATGTGGACCCCTACATGACCAAGCCATGTGCACTTGAATTATTAGACTTTTGTTCAAGTAAATCCATTCATTTGGCCTTGGACTTCTACTACAGAAAAACAAGAAAAAGCTCCTCTCCATTTCATCCTCACAAATTCACCTTCTCTCACCCAAAGACTTCACTCCATTTTCTCTCAAAATGGTTTACGACCATGCATAGTCAAATTCTTCATCTTTCTCCAAAATTCTCCAAATTGCAAAAGCTCTCAAATTCTTTCTCTTTTTCTTCTCCAACCTCACGGCCTCTTCATCCGTTTCTACCATTCATTCTTCTATAATTCTAAACTATCTTATTCCTTGTTTCTTTACTTCATTTCAAGACACTTTGAAGTTAAAACCTAAGCCTAAATCATCCTTTTTCTATCTTGTTCTTCAAAGCTTAAGTTTGAAGCCTTGAAGGTGGAATTCTTTAATCTTTATGTTTCTCTTCATTTCAAAGTTCTAATCATGATTTTAATCCATGATTATTTTACTTTAGAGCCTTAGGTATTAATATTGTATGTTTTCTTTGTTTTTCAAGAAGCTCTTGGTGGAGAAAATTTGCTTGAAAGAGACATACAAGGAACTTTGGAGGTTCTTCAAGAGGTAAGAGGGAGATTACCCTCATCAACCATGTGTTGGTGGTGAGGAATGTTTGTGTTGTGGTGAAGAAATCCATAAGGATTCATTCACTTGATTGTTTATTATTTTTCCAAATTGAGATTGATTATATGTGCAAGCATGTCTAATATTGTTTATTATTTTTCCTAATTGAGATTGATTATATGTGTAAGCATGTCTAATAGCTTTAATGGTTTGTATGTGTTTTATGATTGCTTTAAAATATGGTATATGTTCATAGATGCATGATAAATATTGTAGCATGTAAATAACATACAAGAATTTGCATGAGTGTTCCAAAGAACACAAATCCAAGCTCACGGCCTCAAGGCAAAGAAGAGAACCAAAGAAGAGAACCAAAATGTTCTCATTATTTTTCTAAAGTGAAATTTAATTAACTTAGGAAAATTAATAAGATATACATTTGTTTAGATCAAGGAAAAATGAAATTAGAGATCAAATGGCATAAATATAGATTTCGGCCAACATGCCGAAGCCAAGCAATGAAGATTTTTAAAATTATTTCCAAACCATTATCTAAAACAATGATGTAATGAATTTAGATAATACAATAAATTTGACATTTATTTAGGAGATAAAAATAAATAAATTTATGCGATTTATTAACGATTTATAAAAATGACGGAATTGTGAAAATGCGATAAAATTTCTACGCGATTGACCCATACTGTATATCTTTGCTGTCGGGAAAATGTTTACCCGTACAGTTTTTGAAACAGTATTTGTCCGGTGGGACTTACTGTATATTTTTGCCATGAGGGCAAGCCATGAGGGCAAATTTTTATATGCTATGGGGGCATTTGTGTAAATACGCATATTTTATACCATTGAGGGTATTTTTGTAAATATTTAAAGTTTGAGGGTATTTTTGTAAATATTTGAATTTTGAGGGCATTTTTATAAATATTTGAAGTTTGAGGGTATTTTCGTAAATAATTAAAGTTTGAGAGGTCTATTTTACTGCCTGTAGTTACACGATGTTTTGACTGTGTACTACGCCATGGTGTTTTCGTGGGCTATAGACACAAAGTATTGACAAGCAGTGCAATAGCAATCACAACGATCAGTTATAGACACAAAGTCTTTGACAAGTGCAATAGCTGGTCGGGATAGCCAAGCTATAGACACAAAGTGCTGACAGTGCAATAGCTGGTCGGGGTAGTCAAGCTATAGACACAAAGGGTGGACAGTGCAATAGTTGGCTGGGCAGTATTATTAGAACTTTCAGATCATTCTCTGATATTGATGTGTGTGTTGTAGCTCCATGGAGTAGGATCGTGTCATATTGCATATGTCTATATGTGGTACATTATTATTGTTTATTGGTGATCTTTTATTTGTGATCTTTTATTTGTGATATTATATGTTGTTATTGTATTTAATCTTTATTTTATATTATTATGATTTATCTTGTTATGGCATTTTATATGGTATGAATTGTTATATCTATCCTGATAATGTTATTGCTGTTTATTTAATTACAATATATGCTTATTAGAATTAATTGTAAATTGATAACATGACTAAATTTGTGATTTCTATGTGTATGGAATGACCTTGTCATTCGAATCATTCTTTGCTACCGTACTGGTGTTGGTGAAAGGGGATCTCACCTCTTTACTGTATTACTTGTTGTGTTTGTATTCGTTAAATTTGTATAGTAGGCGGAGCACATTCTTAAACCTATGGGAGACAATATTCTGAAGACGGTGACGACGTCAAGGAGTGGTCTTCCAGACTTCAATAGGATGCAGTTGGTGAAGAAGCAGGACATGTAGGTTGGGTTTTTTTCTTGTTAGTGTTGTTACCGTGCTATTAGTAGTAACCTTCATTGGGTTTGCTACTATTTCTCTGAGTCTGTAAATGTTATGTTTTAAATTGTTGTTGAATATTTTGTGGCATATATGACATGTGTATAAATCAATTCAATATAATTTCTGTTTTACTTATAATTTTTGGTAAGTTTATATTTTCGCAAAAAGAAATGTTAAAATTTAACTTTTAGAATTCAAAGCTTTTATAAAATGATTTAATTTGGTTTTATGTTTTATTTAAAAATGTGACGCCCTATGGAGGGTGTTACATTAGTTGGTATCAGAGCACGGTTAGAGTCTTTTAGGGTATATGGTTAGGTCTATCTTGTTTTTGTTGTGTGACCCTCTGTGCTTGGACTCCGAAAGGAGACCACATTGTTTGAAATGGTTACATCCGGTTTCCATGGTATTATGATTCATCCGTCTTTAAAGAAAGGCGATGACTCGTAGTAAACGTGCATGTGAGACAGGCAGGACGTGGTCGCGGCAATATGACTGCAACTATGGAGGTGATGCAAAGAACAGCGAAAGGAACGGTACAACATGATCAGAGGATTACTTAGCAATAGGAAATGGTGGCCGAGAATAAGGATCGGGCCAAATAAATCTTAGAATACGAGATTTTGTAATGTTGAAGCATATTGGTTTCGAAGGAGGAGAAATCGTAAAAGCCAAGCGATTCCAGTGGAAAACGTATTTGTGATCATCGGGAAATCAACAACAACAGTTGTAGTTTCATAGAGGAAAAGCTAGTAGTAGCAGACTTGGTTAAACCGCGACATCTGTACCAAAATGTTGAAAGTGTGGGGAAGATTATCTAACAAGGGACTATGTGATCAAAGGAATAATCTGTTTTCAAGTGTAGGATGCCCGGACATTTGCTGAAAAGTGTATCTCGCCAAAAGACGAAGTCATCTGTTAGTAACGTACGTGCTTTGACATCTTAAGTGGAATGGAGCAATGATTCTTCAAGTGGAGTAAAAGCATCTTAAACTGAGAACCCGAACGAAGAAAGTTGTGTCACAAAAGGTGATCATTTAACTATACTGTATAATTCCGAGAGTAACCCATTTCTCTATGGCATATAATTGTGTGAGTCAATTAGCGTTATTTGTGTTTTCATTATCTTTTGACCTGGTTGTTTCTATTTCTATTGCTAAAACATCTGGTTGAGGACTTGAGTTGCTTAAACCATCCTAAGTCTGTTAAATAATTGCATCTTTTCTGTTGATTCAATTTGTATGCTTCTTTCTCAAAACAGACACAATCTAAAAATATGGATTGGGTATTTTTCCAACCATCCATACTCTATTAGACCAGTTGGTCAAATTGTTCAAGTTAAAAAGTTTACTTCTAAATTTATCGGACCATATCAATTTCTCTATTGGATAGGTTCGGTGGTATGGGTGATTCTATTATCTCTTATTTCTATGTTTTCATGATATCATTCATATGCCGCAATTGCAGAAATATACTTTGGTTTAACTCATTCTTTTATGACTAATTGACTATGAGGGTTGATTAGAGCTATCAGTAATCTTTGTTACCTTTTAACTTATCTATTTCTACTTTTGTTACCAAATCCATTATTATTATCCAGTTCCTTGAACAATCTTTTCTATTAATCTAAATTGTCTACCTCTTTCACGAGATAGATGTGATCTTATATATAGATTGGTTATTGTAATCATATCCTGTAAATTGTTTCAAGTAGAATTTTGGTGTCCCGTAAAACTCATCCTTAAAATCGGGCAATGTCAAATTCTTTGTTAGACATGTCTGATAATAATTCAAATAGTTACTCTACCTTTTCTTTCTAAATTATTATAATGTCCTTTTATATATTGCAATTGCAAAAGAAAGGATATTCTTAGTCAAAAATCATGTCATGGTATCAGATACAGTATTGTTGAAAAAGAGAACTTGTTTTGTGAGACACTTCCTGTTAAAAGCAAAGGCAGGAGAGTGAAGCGGTACAAAGGCATGGAAATTTCACGTGATACTAATCAGAATGGCGCAGCGGAAGCGTGGTGGATAGTATCTTTCATCCTTCTTTTGAGAAACATGCTAAATATTTTAGTGTGGTTCTCCATGTTTTACACGATGCAAGGAGAATTTGAAGACATTTTCTTCCCTATAAAGTCTACAATAATTTCGAGGGCTTGAAGTACCTGTACAATTAAGAGGGGCTTAGATATGAGGTATTATATGGAAGAAGATTTAGAACGTCATTGTGTTAGCATCATGATTCTGAAAGTACTGACCAGAATTTGTGTAGTAGATTACTGAGAAAGTGAAGACGATTCAAGGCAAGATAAGGACAACTCAGACACGACAAAAGAGTTATGAAGATAAAAGACGAATACCGCTTGAATTTGAAGAAGGTGACCATGTGTCTCTACGTGTGACACCTATGACAAGAGATGGACAAGTGATTAAGTCGAGGAAAAACCCACTCCGAAGTTTATTAGACAGTAACGGATACTCTGTTGGACATCGTACAAATGAAGAAAAGTTCAACCTACGAGACGTTTCTAGTCAAGATTGAAGATCAAAGGACAAAGTAACTTCGAGATAATGAAATCGCATTGGTTACAGTGGTTTGGAACAATATACGTGGTGAAGCAACATAGGAATTAGAAGATAAGATAAGAGAGTAGTATCCATTTTTATTTTAAGTGTGTCAAGTTTCAAGGACGAAACTTATTTTAGAGGGGGAGAGTTGTAACACCCTAAATTTTTAGACTATGTTGCAAGAGCTGACAGAATTACACTACCTTGTGTTTTCTGTGCATTATAAAAATAATTTGATTATTTCGATACTATTTGTGATTGTTTTGTGTGATTTGCTCCTGGTCAAGAAAATAATAATTTTTGGGCTGGGGAAATTCTTGTCTGTAGAGACGGGGGATCTTACTTAACCCGAATCTGAGTAACACAGAAAAGAATCTCTTAATTTTTAGAATTTATCTGTAAAATAATTCTATTTTACTAATAAATATATGTTGCTTGATGCATAGCTGTTATTGCTATGAATTATTTTGACCCGGTATAGTTTAATTTGCCATTATACTCAACCGACCAAAATTCTGGAATTCTAATTCGACCAAAATTCTGGAAATCCCAATCCGACAGAAGTTCCTCAACATTTTCCCAAATAGTTTTCATTTCAAAACCTGTTTCGACAAACCGAATTCTACAATTTCTTTTGAGAATAGATTCTTGTCGATACTGACTTCATTTCAAGCCTATTCCGACAAACAAAGCTCGACAGTTTTATGAATATACTCCTGTCGATAGACTCGGTCTTTCTCAAGCCTTACAGGGATCCAAAAGATCAATCTCACGTAACTCATTCGACAATCCAAGATTTTTGAAGGTCTTGACATCGACAGAATTTGGACAAGATCCAAACACTTGAAGAAAATTTCCTAACATTTTGATCCCGTCAGATTTAATTACTGAATGCAAGCATAAGTTAAATAGTGAGTTGAATTCGACACTTCTAGAGCATTTTCCCGACAACATCAATCGGTAGTTCGACAAAACCCAAAATACCTTAAGACTGGATGAAACTGATTCTCAATTCTTGAATCAGAAATCAAAGATTTTGGCTGTTATGGCTGCCTCTTCCGACAAAGACCATCTATTCCGACCAAGACCATCTTTCCGACAGAAGACCATCTATTCAAAACATGGGAGAAGTCCTCAGGTTCGACAAAGCGATGGACATTCTGTTAGCAAAGAATTAGTCAAGAACAATATGGTTCTCCTTTTCCCTAAATCTTGTTGGACGATTTCACAAGTCAAAATGAAGATGTTTATATTCGTCGAAATATACCTTCTAAAACAATGCCAAAATCCGTCGAAATAGGATCTTTTAAGACAATGTCATATCCATCGAATTTGGACTTCTATCCAAATACGTCGAATTTAATCTTCTTACTAGTTGGTACTATGTTAAAATCCGTCGAATTGGATCTTTTGATTATTAAGTACCAAGTTAAAATTTGTCAAGTGAGGATGCTCATGTCTGTTGAGTTAGAATGTCAATTTCCGTCGAGTGGGGATACCAATGTCCGTCGAATTTGAATGATAATGTTCGTCGAGTTATGGTGCTAACGACCGTCGAGTAAGAATTCCTGATTTCAGTAGAAAAATTTCTCTAATGTCAAAATTCGTCGAATTTGATCATCTGACTATATAGTATTTCGTCGATTCGACAATTGGAAGATTTCTCCAACATCAACATCTGTCCGACGAATTAGGATTCTGTTGACCTTTTAAGTTCATTCGACAATTTTGATCTTCGTTCGACAAAATTCCAATCCGACAGAACTTGATATTTATCCATTCTTGGAAAATAACGTTCTCCCATTTTACATCATTCTGTCAGGTTAATTTTCGTCAAAAATTACCCTTGAAACTCACCGCCATGCAGCAGCTTGGAGGAGGTTCTACATGATTCTTGAACAATCCAAAAGCCTTGAAAGTCAAGTGGATGACGTAAGCCATGTGGAATAGCAGGTGCACTCAGAGAATGACGTAAGCATCATTAGTGGTGGAACATTCAAGAGCTTGTGATAAGGCTTGGATTAGCCAATGGAAGACAAGCTTGGTGATCAAGTTTTAATCTTGACCCTTGGTGAATTCTAAGGCTTGGATGAAGTCTTGGAGAGTCAAACAAAGTGGCTTCTTTCCATTTAGCTTCTACAAAGAATTCACCCTTGGTGAAATCCTACAATTAGCTGTTTCATTTTATATTCATTTTTCCTCTCAAATGCATTTACGGCCATGCATTTGAATAAAAGCCAATTTACTTATTTAAATATATTTGGCCACGGTTTTCAGCAGCTTGGAGAGCTTTCTCCAAGGTTCTTGAACCCTCTATGTGGACCCCTACATGACCAAGCCATGTGCACTTGAATTATTAGACTTTTGTTCAAGTAAATCCATTCATTTGGCCTTGGACTTCTACGGCAGAAAACAGCAGCAGCTCCTCTCCATTTCATCCTCACAAATTCACCTTCTCTCACCCAAAGACTTCACTCCATTTTCTCTCAAAATGGTTTACGACCATGCATAGTCAAATTCTTCATCTTTCTCCAAAATTCTCCAAATAGCAAAAGCTCTCAAATTCTTTCTCTTTTTCTTCTCCAACCTCACGGCCTCTTCATCCGTTTCTACCATTCATTCTTCTATAATTCTAAACTATCTTATTCCTTGTTTCTTTACTTCATTTCAAGACACTTTGAAGTTAAAACCTAAGCCTAAATCATCCTTTTTCTATCTTGTTCTTCAAAGCTTAAGTTTGAAGCCTTGAAGGTGGAATTCTTTAATCTTTATGTTTCTCTTCATTTCAAAGTTCTAATCATGATTTTAATCCATGATTATTTTACTTTAGAGCCTTAGGTATTAATATTGTATGTTTTCTTTGTTTTTCAAGAAGCTCTTGGTGGAGAAAATTTGCTTGAAAGAGACATACAAGGAACTTTGGAGGTTCTTCGAGAGGTAAGAGGGAGATTACCCTCTTCAACCATGTGTTGGTGGTGAGGAATGTTTGTGTTGTGGTGAAGAAATCCATAAGGATTCATTCACTTGATTGTTTATTGTTTTTCCTAATTGAGATTGATTATATGTGCAAGCATGTCTAATATTGTTTATTATTTTTCCTAATTGAGATTGATTATATGTGTAAGCATGTCTAATAGCTTTATGGTTTGTATGTGTTTTATGATTGCTTTAAAATATGGTATGTGTGCATAGATGCATGATAAATATTGTAGCATGTAAATAACATACAAGAATTTGCATGAGTGTTCCAAAGAACACAAATCCAAGCTCACGGCCTCAAGGCAAAGAAGAGAACCAAAGAAGAGAACCAAAATGTTCTCATTATTTTTCTAAAGTGAAATTTAATTAACTTAGGAAAATTAATAAGATATACATTTGTTTAGATCAAGGAAAAATGAAATTAGAGATCAAATGGCATAAATATAGATTTCGGCCAACATGCCGAAGCCAAGCAATGAAGATTTTTAAAATTATTTCCAAACCATTATCTAAAACAATGATGTAATGAATTTATATAATACAATAAATTTGACATTTATTTAGAAGATAAAAAATATAAATTTATGCGATTTATAAATGATTTATAAAAATGATGGAATTGTGAAAATGCGATAAAATTTCTACGCGATTGACCCATACTGTATATCTTTGCTGTCGGGAAAATGTGAACCCATACAGGTTTTGAAATAGTATTTGTTCGGTGGGACTTACTGTATATTTTTGCCATGAGGGCAAATTTTTATATGCTATGAGGGCATTTGCGTAAATACGCATATTTTATACCATTGAGGGTATTTTTGTAAATATTTGAATTTTGAGGGCATTTTTGTAAATATTTGAAGTTTGAGGGTATTTTCGTAAATAATTAAAGTTTGAGAGGTCTATTTTACTGCCTGTAGTTACACGATGTTTTGACTGTGTACTACGCCATGGTGTTTTCGTGGGCTATAGACACAAAGTATTGACAGTGCAATAGCAATCACAACGATCAGTTATAGACACAAAGTGCTGACAGTGCAATAGCTGGTCGGGATAGCCAAGCTATAGACACAAAGTGCTGTGAAGGCAATAGTTGGTCGGGGTAGTCAAGCTATAGACACAAAGGGTGGACAAGGCAATAGTTGGTCAAGGCAAGATTATTAGAACTTTCGGATCATTCTCTCTGATATTGATGTGTGTGTTGTAGCTCCATGGAGTAGGATCGTGTCATATTGCATATGTCTATATGTGGTACATTATTATTGTTTATTGGTGATCTTTTATCGTGATCTTTTATTTGTGATATTATATGTTGTTATTGTATTTAATCTTTATTTTATATTATTATGATTTACTGTTATGGCATTTTATATGGTATGAATTGTTATATCTATCCTGATAATGTTATTGCTGTTTATTTAATTACAATATATGCTTATTAGAATTAATTGTAAATTGATAACATGACTAAATTTGTGATTTCTATGTGTATGGAATGACCTTGTCATTCGAATCATTCTTTGCTACCGTACTGGTGTTGGTGAAAGGGGATCTCACCTCTTTACTGTATTACTTGTTGTGTTTGTATTCGTTAAATTTGTATAGTAGGCGGAGCACATTCTTAAACCTATGGGGGACAATATTCTAAAGATGGTGACGGCGTCAAGGTGTGGTCTTCCAGACTTCAATAGGATGCAGTTGGTGAAGAAGCAGGACATGTAGGTTGGGTTTTTTTCTCGTTAGTGTTGTTACCGTGCTATTAGTAGTAACCTTCATTGGGTTTGCTCCTGTTTCTCTGAATCTGTAAATGTTATGTTTTAAATTGTTGTTGAATATTTTGTGGCATATATGACATGTGTATAAATCAATTCAATATAATTTCTGTTTTACTTATAATTTTTGGTAAGTTTATATTTCCGCAAAAAGAAATGTTAAAATTTAACTTTTAGAATTCAAAGCTTTTATAAAATGATTTAATTTGGTTTTATGTTTTATTTAAAAATGTGACGCCCTATGGAGGGTGTTACAAACAAGATCAAGGAGATGAGGTAAGGGGTTTTTTCTCACTTTTCCTTTTTCATTTTTGAAATTCTAAATTTGAAAACTTGATGTTGTTGATTGAGATTTTCACTTGATGATGAGAGATTTATGTATTTGTGCTTTGATTGTGAGCAAAACTTCAAGCTTTGCCTTTGATTTTTTATAAACTTGAGATATGAAAAATGGTTTGAAAACCACATTTGATATGCTGTTTAAATAGATTTTGTTAAAGCTTGAGTATGAAAAACTTGAAGATATGATGAGATATTGAGTTGTATTCTGGAAAAATCATATGAACACAGAAAATGGAGGGAGAGCTGTGGCACAATGTATGAAAAGCCGCAACCCCCAAGTCTATAGAATGAAGGAAATCCAGGCAGAGAGCAGGGAGCCACGACACAAATGACCATGAGCTACTACACCACCTAGAAAATATGTGAAGTCGTGGCACACTTTGGAAGTGAAGTAGCGGCACAATTGTGAATTTTTCCAGAATTGTTTCTTCGAGTGATTTTTGTTATGAAATGCATGATGTTTTGACATAAAACTAATGTTTGATTGATAATTGAAATTCATGGATATACCAATGTGGAACTCGGCTGAATTGGATTTTGGAAATACCTTAGACTTAGGGTAAGTCTTGGACAATTGTAAGAAAGAAATTGAAAATCTATCTTTACCAGCGTAATTGAGGTTGAGGAAGACCTCCCTCTTTACCTGAGCTTCTCTAGTCATCAAGTAGAAGAGGATTTATATGCTTCTTTTTTACTACTTGGGGTGATCCTAAACCCAGGATAGTGTGAGGGTTTCTGTGTGTTTTCCCTATTCCCGATGACTAATAGTATGAGGATTTCTATGCTTCCTCTCTATCATGGTAGTTTGAAATCTACCCTTGGTTCTAGACTAAGAATTTCTGTTCATCATCTTTTCTGGATGGAGATAGACATGGCCTAGTTACCCGGAGTTATCTTATGTGACAAATTGATTGTCATAAATGGGTTGATGTACACTAACCTGAAAGTAGGCTACTACCAAGTGAATGAATAATATTATGAGCTTATATCTTTGATTTTCATATGAGATTTGAGTATTGATGATTTGATATTGGATAAAAAAATTTATGATTTGATGAGCTTTCAAAATAGAGTTTATTGATATGACTTTAATATTGATGATATATTTATTATATGAAAATATAAGATTTAATAACATGATTTATGATTGGACAATAAAAAACTTTAGAATATGATTTATAAGGTGATTTTTGAAAATATGAATTATTTTCGAGAAGATAAAATGAAATGTCTATTTAGGGAAGAGGAAGGACCTGTTTTGGCATTGTGCCACCTTCCTAGATTGATATTGAGTATTTTTTTTAAAAAATGGATTTTTCCCTAAAATAGCTGGAATTATTGTGATGACACGTTTTTAAATAAACTACTGAGAACTTCATGATTCTCACCCCTACTTCTATGATTCTCACAATGATTCTAGGTATGCTCTACAATTGTTAAGCGCGATGATGAAAGATGGAGCTTGCGATGAAAAGATAGTTTAGTTTGTTTGGCTAGGATTTTTATACAATAAGATGTATATTATATAATGTATAGCGATGTATAATTTGTATATTATTCATTTTATATCATAAGTATTTTATGCTTCCGTGAAAGACTCATATTTTGATATTTACTTAAATTATTTTTTAGTAAAATTATGGATATTCATAAGTAATGTACCAAATTCTAATTATTGATGCGTAAACCAGATATGTTATTAGTACTAGCATTTGGGACGTTACATTATGGTATCAGAGCAGTTCATCCTATTGAGTTAGAGTATGGATTAGCTATGCTAATGTTATGCATTTTCTTATCTTGATACTGAGATGTATTGATAAGGATTGCATGACGGCCCTGTGTATGTATGTTATGGTTACTGATATACAATTACATTAATATTGAGCGTGATCAACTCAATATGGAATGTTTTGTGTGTATGGGAGACCATGGCATCATCTGGGCATACGCAAAGAGATAGTGTCTGCAAGTAAGAGTACGATAGATATGATGGAGATGTTCAGAGAATTGACCACTATCACAAGACAGTATAGGAAGATGGTCGCAACTATGAGAGGACAGACGACCGTCATAAACAAGAGTTTTGCAAAGGATGGGTAGCCACCTATATTCCCAAACCAGAGATTGAAGCAGTGGTCATGAGAAACTAGAGTTTTCATGAGCATTCTTAGTTTAGGGACACCAACCTTCCATCATTCTAAGGAAAGTATAATCCAGTCAAGACATAGAAATGGTTAAGAGAGTTAGAGAAGATTTTTACTGAGATAAGATGCACGAATGATCAGAAAGTGTCCTTTGTTTCCTTCATGTTGAAGGGGAAAGCTGAATATTAATGGAATGATGCGAGAAGAATAAAAAAGGCAACTGAAATAGATATAACTTGGAAGACATTTAAGATAGCTTTCTTGGATAAGTATTTCCAAGGAATCTGTAAGTAGAGCATGATTTGGAATTTTTGAAGCTAGAATAAGGAAATATGATAGTGGGGCTAAATGTGGCAGGATTCGAGGAACTGTCGAAGTTCTTTTTGTACTTCTGATATAATTCGGATGAAATTAGAAGTGCATGAAGTTTGAGTCCGGATTGAAGGATGAAGTGAGAAAGATGGCGAGGCCCTTGAGGTCAGAGACTCTCACATTTTTGTGAACAAATGTAGAATAATGAAATTGGATAGTTCGAAACCTCCACATCTACAATAAGAGCAAAAGCCTTAGAGTTTTCGAAAGAGAAAGAAGATAAATGATGACTCTAAGAAGAAATTTTCAAGTTCAAGAACCAACAAGGGAAATAGTTAAAGATGGATGACTAAGTACCACAATATCTGAAGTGCGAGAGAAAACCTAGAAGTATTCTTAAATGGAATGAGTGAACTGCCACTTAAGAGAAAGATTGGGTTGCTGTAGGCATAGTGCTAGAAACAAGGCCTATCTCCGTAACACCCTATAGGATGTTCCCTACAAATTTCTTTGAAATTAATAAATAGATAGAAGAGTGGTTGGATAAAAAGTTTATTCGACCTAGAGTTTCACCTTGGGAAGCCCTTGTGCTCCTAGTGAAGAGAAAGATGGTAGTATAAAAATCATGTGTAGATTATAGACATTTGAATAAGATCACAAGTGATGATGAAAACCCACTACCTAAGATGGATGATTTGATGGACCAGTTAAGAAGAGCTACAGTGTTTTCGAAGTTTGACTTGAGATCTGGATGCCATCAAATCATGGATAGAAGAGAAGATATTCCTGAAATTGCCTTTAGGACCAAGAATAAGCAGTATGAATATCTTGTAATGTTTATGGTCTAACAAATGCACCTGTCATTCTTATAGATTGCATGACAAGATTTTTAGACTATAACTTGATAAAATTGTTGTTGTCGTTATAGATAATATTCTCATTCATCCGAAGACAACTGAGGAATATAAGAAGTATCTTAGGGTAGTTCTAGAAATCCTGAAAGAGGAGAGGTTGTTTGCCAAGTTATCAAATGTGAGTTTTGGATAAAGGAGGTGTCATTTTGGGACATGTGATATCTAGGGATGAAACATCCATGGATCCCAATAAGATAAAAGCAGTGTTGTTGTGAGAGAGACCTACCATTGTAACTGAATTTAAGAGTTTCTTGGGTTTAGATGGATATTACATGGGAATCCATTGAGAGATTTTCTAGATAGTTTTGCCTTAACTAGGTTAACTAGAAAGGGCAACACTTTTGAGTAGACACAAAAATAGATGAGTAGCTTCCAAAAGTTGAAAGGGATACTGACTACCACATTTGTGCTAGTGACACGACTTTGAATTAAAGTATCATCTAGGTAAGGCGATAGTTGTTAATGATACACCTAGCAGGAAACTCCTACATGTGTTTCAAATAATCATACAAAAGATGGAACTCCTTGAGAGTTTCGAAAATTTAAAACTAATAATGACTATGTTATCACACGGTCTATGTTTGAAAAGATTAGGGATTCAGAAGAATTGAGGGCTCAAATTAGAGAAGTTTAAAAGGAAGATAAAGCTCTTAAGCTAATAGATGAACAAATCCAATTAGGAAAGGAAAAGAATTTTTCAAGAGAACTCAAGCTGGAACACTTGTGTTTAGAAAAAGACTATGTGTTCCATACAAAATGAAATCAAAGAGAAGATGTTAGAAGAATGTTAGGAATCCACATGAATCTTTATAATCCCTAAAAGTTCCTGAATGAAAATGGGAAAGTATGATAATGACAATTGTGTGTTTCAAAGATGTTTCTGTGAATCCTTTGCCCGATAAGAATGAAGATTGTAATCATTTTCTTGTTCCGAAAAGATGATATTGTTCATGTTTGTTGCATCTGTGGGGCTATTGATAAAGTAATTGAAACCTCTACGCAACTAAGACATATGAAGTAGATAAAACCTCATTAAGACAAAGGATTCAATTTTCTTGTTAGAAACCTTGGGGGTGAGCATTCTGGGGACTGCATCTTGGCCTATGCTCTGGGATCTGGGAAGATATTCCTGACTATTAGTTTCATACAAAGATTTCTTGGTCAATACCTTAATGCTAGACTTTTAATGGTGCTCCTTAAGGGGATACTGTCAGCTTGGAAAAAAGTTTTAGATTTGGCATGTTGAGAACAAACTGCTCTATGACTTATACACTGTGAAGGTAGATAGTAAATCTTAACAATCGAAAGTATTGAAAGTGGAAAAGTATCCTTTTCTTGAGATACAAACAGTTCTTTTCAATTATTTGTGAGGATGGAACTAGTAATTCATTATTATTTTTCCAAAGATATTGCCTAAGATCTCTTCAATTCTTATAATAAATGAGGGATACACTCCAACGAATGAAAATATTGATATGGTCCAACTTCTTGCCAACGTACAAATTCTTAGAAAAGTTGTACTATCAGGAAACTCTATATTAGGATCATGTCAGGAAGGTGTTCGATAATGTAAAACTTGTTCGGCCAAAGTTTTTAAAGTGTTGTTTAGCGCATTTAAGCACAATCATAGTAGAATATATAAGAATCTCCTTTGATTCAGTTGAAAACACTTTGTAGAAGTACACAAACCTTAAAAGGAAAGTGGCAGTCATACAAGAACTGCGTGAAATGAAGAGCAAGGTACTTCGCTATTATAAGGAAGATTTTCTAGATGAGCTTCTTGGTCTAGTTGATTTCACTATGGTACTCAATCTTACCCTTAGATCATGTAGGACTTTTTGAAAAAGGTGAATCAAAATTTGAGAACAAAATTCTTAAAAGGAAAGGAGAATTGTAATATCCTCCATAACCTAATAGTACTAATCAAAGTTATAGTAGCACAATAAAAATTGGTGGAAGATGCCTAATAATTATGGCAATGATTTGGATTGATCTAAGTATAAATCTATAAATGATTTGGATGATAAGATTAGAGCAATTGAAATAGGAAAGTTAGTGGAAAATGAAGTATTAAAAGAAATCCTAGAATTTTGAAATAATACAAAGGTGTATTATGAGATAGGTGGAAATATAAAGTTGGGAAATGAAGGAAATCCTAGAATTTTCAATAATACCTGTGAAGATTAGAAAACCTGATAAGGAAACACTAAAGTGTTCTTAATAGATATAATGTTTCAAGCTAGATTTTCCTTTTTCCTCTTTT
The DNA here is from genome assembly GCA_029884595.1 of Ormosia semicastrata. Classification (NCBI taxonomy): domain Eukaryota; kingdom Viridiplantae; phylum Streptophyta; class Magnoliopsida; order Fabales; family Fabaceae; genus Ormosia; species Ormosia semicastrata. The sequence continues at coordinate 49,054,527 of JAQQTO010000060.1, forward strand.
ATTTCCTATTCCCGCTGCCTTTTATCTCTCGCATTTACTATTTCTTTTCTCACTTTTCTCTCTCTTTTCACGTTTTTATTCACTCTCTTCTCTCCCTCACATTCGTCTAACTATCATAAAAGAAAAGAGAAAAAAGAAATAGAGGAGGGAGATAAAGGAAAACAAGAGAGAAAATAGAGAAAATGGAGAAGGAAGAAGTAAGAATTAAGAAAGAAAAATAAGGAAACAACCAATAACAACAAGATCAAGGAGATGAGGTAGGGGTTTTTTCTCACTTTTCCTTTTTCATTTTTGAAATTCTAAATCTGAAAACTTGATATTGTTGATTGAGATTTTCACTTGATGATGAGAGATTTATGTATTTATGCTTTGATTGTGAGCAAAACTTCAAGCTTTGCCTTTGATTTTTAATAAACTTGAGATCTGAAAAATGGTTTGAAAACCACATTTGATATGCTGTTTAAATAGATTTTGTTGAAGCTTGTGTATGAAAAACTTGAAGATATGATGAGATATTGAGTTGTATTCTAGAAAAATCAAATGAACCCCGAAACTGGAGGGAGAGCCACAACACAATGTATGAAGAGCCACAGCCCCTAATTCTCTAGAACGTAGGAAATCCAGGCAAAGAGCAGGGAGCCACGGCACAAATGACTATGGCCCGCGACACCACTTGGAAAATATGTGAAGCCGTGACATACTTTGGAAGTGAAGCCGTGTAACACCCTCCTCAGGGTATCACATGTCTGACTCTCGACTCATAATCTGAAAAGAAGTTCACACAAAGTTTGAGTTATAAAAGATGGGTTTTAAAATTCTTTCTTTACTGAAACATAAACTTACGGCAATTTATAAGTGATACGAAAAAATATATTGAAACAGATTCATATACACTATTGACCCAATTGTACCATTTAATAATTTAAAGAGAAATATAACATTTACCGACTTTTTTTTTAACAGTAGTAAATCCCATGATGGGTCCTACTTAATAGCACGGTACAATACTAACGAGAAACTTTAACATACTTATTCCTTCTCTTGTATCAACTTGATGCATCAGAACTTTACTCCTTGTCTACCCGGCACATCTTCGAACTTAAGATAGTCACTTTTCAATGTTTCCATCAATCTCTGAGTATCTACCACCCGTTATGTCTAAGACAACTCATTCCTTCTACTGTATAATTTTAACAATACAGACAAAGCAAAACAATATAACAAAGAGCTGAGATCACCTACACCAATACCAACATGGCAGCACAGAGATAACACAAACAGTAATATCATACGGATAAATCATACCACAATTATGATCATGCCATCAACATTAATCAACTATCATCATCCAATCATTTATCAATTCAATTATCATAAGCAATAATTATGATAATGCCCTCAGCATTATCATCATCATCATCTTCCAAGTATTCAAAACAATTGTCATAACTAATATTCCTCAATTAATATATCACACAGATATAAATGTTCAGATTATGCATGTACACAAGACTCGATTTCTTACTCCATGGAGCTAAAACTCAGGTCGGAGAAATGATTGAAAAGATCTGTCGGTACCACATGCCTCAGACCACGTGCTATAATCCTCATTTTGATTTTTGCACATCTAGTATATACGCGACAGTCTTTATCAGATCTTGATTAAGAATAGTGTCTCGGTCAGGATCATCGGTGTGTCGCGTTGGTCTAACCCACGGTTACAGTAGAGCGACTCACTGCCCACTGTAGGCAACCCGCACCCCGATGCCCCTAAGGTCAACGAGTGACCTACACTACGCATATCGCACCCACTCAAGAGGTGTACGTTTCTCCTAGGCAATTAGCCTTATCCAGTCCATTGGACCATTCCAATGCATGTATAATGCACCAAAAACCAAATCATAGATAGAATATCAATCACAGGTTTAACTAATAATTTTTCAAAATATATTTTATACAATGCACTAATATCTTAGTGCAAGTCCAACCACAAGGGCCATACTTTTCAATTTCATTTGTTCAGTTTATATCATATCCTTTAACGCATATTTTTCCAATACGTAAAGTGCCCCAAATACCAAATACAAGCATCTTTTTCCAATGCATACAAAATACATCAAAAGCCAATCGTAGGCAAACTCGTCATTTTCTCACACAGTGTTCATACACTATTTTGGTAGTAATCATCATGTTATCATATTTTTATAGTCATAAAACACTTCTGCTGTATTTTCACAATCGCATAACAATTCTGTTACATTTTTATAATTCAAAAACATTTCTGTTATATTTTCACAATTACGTAAAAATATTCTCTCATTATTTAATCACGTAGTGATTTTTTAATAATATTTTCAATAGTGTAAAATATTTAAACACTTTCCAAATCGCGTAGAAATATTTTAACATTTTTCAAATCGCATAAAAATATGTTAACATTTTTCAAATCTCGTAGAAATATTTTACTGTATTTCAAATTATTTTTAAGATACGTAAAATATTTTTCATCACAATTTCATTATAGAAAATATTTCCTAACCTTTGAAAATTCCTTTTTAACTTTTCTCAAAATAATATAACTTTGTATTTTATTTTTCATATTTTCCTTATTCAAGAAAATCTTTTTCCATATTTCTTAATTCAAGAAATCCTTTTCCAAAATATAATTCACGAAATCACTTTTCCATTGATATAAATCAACGTTTCAAAACTTAACATTTTCTAACGTACTTCAAAACTAAAAAATAAGTTATATGTTAGTAGATTTTCATAATACCACTATATTCTTCATTTTTTCCAAATCATTTCCAAACACAACCTTCTTCAAAATAAATTGAAGTTTGAAAACATTTTTGTTTACAAAAAATTAATTTCTCAAGTGATTAAAATGCTTTGATTCCCTTTCCAAATTCCTTGTATTAAATCAATTATATTTCTACTTGGAAAATTACTTTGTTTCATCAAAATCTAGGCATTATAAGCCTTCAAAAACGTGGACATGACTATTGAAAATTATCAAAACATTTTTCCTTCTAAATTGATATGGTTTCATACAAACAAAACCATTAAAATTTTATTTTCAAAACCGAAGTACCGATGGTTATAAAAACCAAACCCATTTATTCAAATTTATTTTTACTTTCTTTGCAAATCCTTTTTCACTTTCTTTGCAAATCCTTAAAATCAACGTTTGCCCATTTTGTAACACCCCAAATTCTAACAAATTCTAACTATGTGAATAGTAGTAGCAGAATTACAGTGTTTTACATTTTCTGTGTGTTATAAAAATAGTTTGACTGTTCTGAGATCATTTTTGATCATTTTGTGTGATTTGCTCCGAGTTAAGAAAATAATAATTTTCTGACCGGGAAAAATCTTATTTAATTAATTAGAGCTGGGGGATCTTACTAAACCCAATTCTGATTGATATATATATTAATATCATAATTTTTAGAATTTAACTGTGTAATAAAATAATTTTATATTTTTATAATATTATTTTATTCAACAGTACCTACTGTCTCAAAAATAGTAAAAAAATTATTTGTGGACCCAAAAAAGTTCATGGGGCCCACGTTTAGTGTAGCAGTCAACTGTGCTTGTAACAGCCCAATATTTGCTACCCAAATATATCGTCATATAAATGAATAACTCAATACTGGCTTGCTACTACTAACATTTACCAACATCTAACCCATATCGTTCATACATAATGAATAAATATGGAAAGCCACGATAGCAAAAGTTATATATATACATTACAGTCTCAAGGCATACTGTTATACATAACTTAAACAACTAAGCAAATATAAAACATATATAAGCTCAGCTCAAAACAGCATCTATACTATGCTAGTCTTCATACATCTTCTTCTTCCCTTTTGAAGAGCTCGCACCTGGATTTACATGGCAATACAATCGGGGTGAGAAAACATATCTCGATAGAAGTATTCCAATACCAAAGATATATACATATATGTACAATCGAGATAATATCACAATTATCAAGTTGACACTTCAATCATGGAAGCAACAACTCCTCATTTCAACAACACGCAATCGCCCATACAATTGCAATGCATGAAAATGTCATGATAGCAACCGCCCATACAATTGCCATGTTATGCTTAATTATGACTAATGATTATGTCTATGCAATTTCCTAAGTATGAAGGTGAATAATGCATGATACCACATCCAGGACTCCAATCCTATGGCAATGTCATGAATGCATGAAACTTGAACAAAGTAATGGAAGTCCATAGTTTCATCCACAACCTTGAACAAGTACTGGAAGTCTCATCCAAAGATACATCATTATTCCAGAGGACATCTCATCCCCCCGAGTAGTGAAGTCTCATCAACTACAAGGTTATCGATAATGAACAAGGAAGTCCATCCTTAAGAATTTCACTATATTAGGAAGGTTACCATGTGCCTTACCTGATATAGAACACCCACTTTCACGGGGCTTACACCTTTCAAAAAGGCAAAATCATACCGTTAAGTATATCATCATATCTAATTCACTTCTCATAATTAGCATTACAAACTCTCAATAGTTATTTCCACTAACTAAGCAGTTTAAGCCACTTTCAGAGCAAATAACAGCTATATTTCTCACTTAGCGTTACAGCAAAGTGCCTAAACGTGCTCAAAAAGTCACAAAACTTCACAGACATGTTAAGTAAGTATTACGCTACCTCTGTAACCATATACAAGCGTAACATGATTTTCTAGGGTATTACATTCTCCCCACCTTTTTAGAATTTTGTCCCCAAAATTCACTCACCATCAACACTTAGTCTCTCACAACTAAGGTTTTCAAGATCTCCAACAGACATCACACTAGTCCCTCACTAGAAAAATTCCTATTCTTCTAGTTTGCCTAGGTGGAATCATAGTTTCCTATCCACACAGAACATTACATATTGAGCTGCAGTCTCAACATCATGTAACCGTGTAACAGTAGCTACCAATATCCAACCTAAAGCAAGTCATGCAATCTTTTTTTTTTTCCAACATCTCAAACAAGAGAAAAAGAAATGCACAACATCCATAAAAACTTCTACATGCTTAAGCATAGTCAGTCCATACCCCGGCTCAACAGGATGAACTGCTCTGATACCAAAATGTAACAGCCCAATATTTGCTACCCAAATATATCGTCATATAAATGAATAACTCAATACTGGCCTGCTACTACTAACATTTACCAACATCTAACCCATATCGTTCATACATAATGAATAAATATGGAAAGCCACGATAGCAAAAGTTATATATATACATTATGGCCTCAAGGCATACTTGTTAAACATAACTTAAACAACTAAGCAAATATAAAACATATATAAGCTCACTCAAAACAGCATCTATACTATGCTAGTCTTCATACATCTTCTTCTTCCCTTTCGAAGAGCTCGCACTGGATTTACATGGCAATACAATCGGGGTGAGAAAACATATCTCAATAGAAGTATTCCAATACCAAAGATATATACATATATGTACAATCGATAATATCACAATTATCAAGTTGACACTTCAATCATGGAAGCAACAACTCCTCATTTCAACAACACGCAATCGCCCATACAATTGCAATGCATGAAAATGTCATGATAGCAATCGCCCATACAATTGCCATGTTATGCTTAATTATGACTAATGATTATGTCTATGCAATTTCCTAAGTATGAAGGTGAATAATGCATGATACCACATCCAGGACTCCAATCCCATGACAATGTCATGAATGCATGAAACTTGAACAAAGTAATGGAAGTCCATAGTTTCATCCACAACCTTGAACAAATCTTGGAAGTCTCATCCAAAGATACATCATTATTCCAGAGGACATCTCATCCCCCCGAGTAGTGAAGTCTCATCAACTACAAGGTTATCGATAATGAACAAGGAAGTCCATCCTTAAGAATTTCACTATATTAGGAAGGTTACCATGTGCCTTACCCGATATAGAACACCCACTTTCACTTTCACGGGGCTTACACCTTTCAAAAAGGCAAAATCATATCGTTAAGTATATCATCATATCTAATTCACTTCTCATAATTAGCATTACAAACCTCAATAGGTTTCACTTATCATCATGTCTAATTAACTTCTCATAATTAGCATTACAAACCTCAATAGGTTTCACAACATCTCATGCATTTATAGCCATGTATAATTACCTCTCATAATTAGCATTTCATGTCAACTTGACCTAATACATCCTCACTTCTTAAATTACTCCTATTAGAGTTTCAACATACTCTACTAGGCATAAACAAAGTATCCTAGCAATTAGGAACTTCAAAACATCAAAATAGAAATTCTGATGAAATCTTCTCTAGGCACCCTAAAAAGGATGTTTTTCAAGATTTTGCACCAAACATGCATCATAACCTCTAAAATTCTGAAATTTTATGAGTACATAGCTCTTTCTCATATCTTTCCAATGCCATAAACCTTACTTCATTTGGTTAAGTGTAGCCAAAGTTACGCAACATTTTGCAGAGGCCAAAACAGAGCATTCTCTGTTGTACCCATTTCTGACCTAACTTTAAATTGAAACTGGGAACAAACTACATATGGGAAAATTCTGAAATTTTTACCACATGAAGCCTCATGTCTTAGCTTTCAAATGGCACCAGTTTCATGTCCATACGACATCGGACCAAGAAATTATGCAATCTGGTTTACTGACTGCCAGAATGCCTTTTTCTTCAGAATCTGCCGTGGATTCAAACAGAAACTGGTATTGATTGGCTTGCTCCAAAATTCTGAAATTTTTAATACATGAATCCTTATGTCTTAGCTTTCAAATGGCTCTATAATCAGGTCATTCCGATATCGGTAGCTCGAGTTATGCAGCAAACATCGCTGACTGCTCACTGGATTCTGCAGAATTCTGCAGAATCCGAAAATGGTTCCTTTGAAACAATTCTCAATTTCAATCATTCAAGATCAATTTCTATGTGATTTTAAGTTCCTAACTAGTTCATTAACACTTAGGAACCATTAATCACTAACTTAAACCTCTTGATTTGAATCAAACCCAAAAATCACTCTCTTAGTTGTTCATGACCTAGGTTCAAACTCAAGAACCAACTAGCTCCAATCTATGGATAAATCCATCTATTTTATTCTCAATAAACTAAAAACATACTAACTTAGTCTTTGAAATCAAGAACCAATCCAAAAACATGGATTTGACTACTCAAACCCCTATTTCCATTCACAAAACCTATGTTCATTCAAGATGAATCAAAGGAATAGATGAATAGAAATCCCCTACCTCTTGAAGACTCTTGATCTTGAAGCCTTGAGCTTGATTTTGGATCTTCTTGCTTGGGTCCTTCTTCTTCCCCCTTCGTTTTTCCCCTTTCTCTCTTCTCCTTTCTTTTTCTTTTCTTTCCTTCTCTATTTTTCTTCATTCTGCCGAGAGAGAACTTATAAATAGGGGGTGGGACATGGAGGGAATTAAGGGAAAAGATTAACTTAAGTTTCTACACTGAAACTTATATCTGCTAAGGACACTCGAATTATGCTAATTCAAGTTTTTCAGCTTCCAACAACTTTAGAATAAATATTAGGATTCATCTAAATTGTTGTTTTACTTTTATTCTATTTTTCCATATCTGCTGGGGATCAATCCGGCATTAAAAGCACTACCAGTATGCCTAAAAATACCAAACTGACTCCTATTGTTCTCAAATTTTAACTGTAGTACAGTTTCCACATTTATGACTTGGAAACAAACTCTCAATAGTTATTTCCACTAACTAAGCAGTTTAAGCCACTTTCAGAGCAAATAACAGCTATATTTCTCACTTAGCGTTACAGCAAAGTGCCTAAACGTACTCAGAAAGTCACAAAACTTCACAGACATGTTAAGTAAGTATTACGCTACCTCTGTAACCATATACAAGCCTAACATGATTTTCTAGGGTATTACAGTGCTGACTGTACAGAAATCTAAACCAATAGGAAATGGTCAAAATAGATGGCTTGACTTTCTAAGCCAATTAGAAATAGTCAACAAAAGAAGCATTGACTTCTTTGTGAGCCATTGGATTTTAAAGCTTACTTTAGAAGCTTTAATTTTAGCCGTTGATCTAATCAATGGTGAGATTAGAATGATAACTTTATGACCAATTGATATCTACCCTAGATGTGATCTATGGCTAGGAATTAAAGATGAATCAAGGGTTAGGATTTAGTCAAAGATTGTAGGCTTGAAAATGGTTAGTAACCTAATTAAGCTTAATTCAACTAATCTAATTACTTAATTAGTAAACTAAGTGAACTAGCTTAGTTATTAATTAATTATAATCTAAATACTAATTAGATATCCTAATATTAATTAAAGGTTATAATATATGCTAGTATATATTAAATTAATTAGATATATGATTAGTATATTAATTATAATTGGTTAGGATATTTAACCTAACTAATTCCTTCATTAGTTAGCATATAATTAGGACTAATTTAGAAGCAATTAAGCCATTAAAATGGAGGGGGCTGCATGGTTTTTGGGGCTGCAACAAGGAGGCAAGTGGCTTGGTTCTACAATATTCAAGAACCATCCAACATGACATAAGCCATGTGCACCAAGTGTGAACACTTTAGATATTTTAGCATGCAAATTCATTCACTCAACCTCACCTAAAGCCACTCACGGCAGCTGCACTTCTATTTCCATTTCACTTTCATTTCTTTCACTTATCACAAATCAAAGCATCTACTTTCTCTCCAAAAAGCTATCAAGAACCAAGCAAACTTTCCTTTCTCTTTTTCTCTCTATATTCGGCCATGCACCTTACATATATTACCAAACCTCTATAATTTTTTCCTATCATACTTCCTAAAGCCAAATCCCATTCTAAACACTTTTCATTCACATAGTTTTTCCAAAAAACTACTCTAGCTTGTCCAAAATCCAATCTTTTGCTACTTACTTAAGGGTAAGTCTTGAGTTTATGGTTCAAAATTGGATTTCTAATTTTTCTAACCATGATTGTTCCATGGTTTTTCAATATTGTACCTTGTATGTGTTTTTACTAATTGTTTAAGAATTTTAGGGATTTGTTTGGTGGATTGCTCGGATTTGAAGGATAGGAGGAGAACTAATCGATTAAAATTGTCTACAAGAGGTAAGAGGGAGATTTAACCTCACCAACCGAGTTTTGGTGGTGTGAGGATGGTTTTGTACAGTGAAAAATCCATAAGGGTTCTTCACCGATTATTTGATTATGTTTGTGATGTGTTTGATTGAGTTTTTATGCTTGTATGTGTGATTAAATGCTTAAAGCTTTGATATTCTGTGTGTATGTGTAATTATGAAAGCATGAGATTGTATGTGTAAATTAGGATGTGAATAACATGATTAATCGATTGTATGTGTACTCCAAAGAGTATTGAGGCTTACGGCCATACAATGGAAACAGGACCAAAGTCCTTACACTGATGAATTAAAATGAGAACTGAGAGATTTAAATGAATTTGAGAAAAATTTGAGTAATGGTAAAATAAAATAATTTTATGAGTAGTAAAGAAAAGAAATGATGATTTTTGAAAACAATACCATTTACTGATTTTTAGAGGATTTATTCCGCAAATTTTTATAAAAGAAGGACTAAATTACAAATTTTATCAAAATGAGAGGCCATAGTATAAATATTAATTTTTGAGGGGTCATAATATAAATATTATTTTTAGAGGGGTCAAACTGTAAATATTTTATAAAAGAGGGATGATTTCATAAATATAAATTTGATGAGGGACTTTTTTATAAATAATAATTTATGAGGGACTTTTCTGTAAATATTAAATTTTGAGGGACTATTTTATAAATATGGATTTTATGAGGGGTTGTTTCATAAATATGAGTTTTTGAGGGACTAAAGTGCAAATATGGAAAATGAAGCTAATTTTGGTATTAAAATGAGAAAAATAGTATTTCCGATTTAAAACGTAAGAAAAATATTTACGCAATTGGAAAACATTGAAAAGTCGCTACGCAATTTTGAAAAGGCGACAGAATTGAGTCGCAATTGTGAAAATGCGAAAATATGACTACGCGATTAAAGTACAGTAATAGTACTGTTATATTACTGTGTGGACCCCGATTATGAGATATAAATTTGAAATGTGAATAATGCATAGTACATGCATTGGGAAGGTCCGATGGACTGTATGAGGCTAGTTGCCTAGGAGAGACTACACCTCCTGAGTGGGTGCGATATGCGTAGTGTAAGTCACTCGTTGACCTTGGGGGCGTTGGGGTGCGGGTTGCCTACAATGGGCAGATGGTAGCTCTTCTGTATCGTGGGTTAGACCGACGCAACACACCAATGATCCGGACCGAGACACTATCCTTAAATCAAGATCTGATAAAGATTGTCGTGTATATGCTGGATGTGCAAAACTGAGCACGTGGTCCAAGGCATGTTGGTACCGACACTTCTTTTCGATCACTCTCTCTGACTTGAGTTGTAGCTCCATGGAGTAGGAAATTGAGTTTGTGTGCATACATATAATGATAGAGGGTATTATCGTAATTTCTATTTATGATAATTGATTTATTGATTTATTGATTATTGGTAATGACATGACTGTAATTATTGTGTATTACATTTTTTGTGATGATATTGATGTTAGTGGCATAATTGTAATTATGGTATGATAACTGTATGAGATATTGTATGTGTTTATCTTCATTACTGCAATACTGGTATTGGCGTAGGTGATCTCACCTCTTTGTATGTATGTTTGGTATTATATTTATATTTGATAAGACGTCGAGCAAGAAAAAGAGCGAGAAACTGAGGAGGAGCAGATTCCTACTGAGGACGTCGAGTTCTGAAGAGATGCAGATGCCTAGTTTCCTTGGCTACCTGAAGCTGACATTGATTGGAGGAGATGAGGCATGGACTGTAGATTTAGAGAGAGAGAGTATCTATTATAGAGTTTCCAATATCTATTAGGTAGTATTGGGGAGCTTACTATTGTTCTCCTAGTACAGTTAGTATTGTGTCGTCTGCTCGGACACCTGTCCGTAGGACTGCACATCATGATGGATTCCTACGTGCTGAGGAATCTGAGGAGGACCCATCTGAGGGTTCTGCTGTCTAGTAAGATTTGGGCTATATGTTAGTTTTAAATTTAAAGTTTAAATATTTTGGAAGTCTAGTTTGTAAAATATTTAAGTACGACAGTACTAAAGGCTTGTATGTATATATATGATGTAAATTATATGTGACCATGTTGTTATGTCCTTATTTTCTGCTAAGTTTAACTTATTATCATCAAGAAATTTTATAACTCGTATTTATAATACAAGCGCGTTATTTAATTGAAGGGTAATTTGGTAATTAAATAACATAAAGTGTGGCACCCTGAGGAGGGTGTTACATGTTTCATTCAAAACTCATGTTTAGAAAAATACTCAGGATCTTTGTACACAAAATAAATAAATGAAAATTCTTCAAAAACCGTGTTCTTGTTCTCTTGAAAAACAAACCCTTTGTTCATTTTCCATACTCTTCAAATCATCCATTTTCATCCTTCATGAAATTATTAATTTATGAACACCTATTTAGAGGTGTCTTGGCCGAAATTCACTAAGTTCTAGGGACCAAAAATTAATTCCCTTATTCTTGAAAAATTTCAACATGAACTCTAATTTTTTTGGGAGCTCAAAACCGTAGCCTCCCCCTTGGCCTTTGGAGCCAAAAATCAATTTCCTTTCCACCATCAAATCATGGCATACATATACATATTTAAATATGTATCACAAACATGCCATAATCAAAGCAATAAATCATGCAAATTATACCAAACATAGGCAAATAATCAAAGCACATAAACACCCATAAATAATTACATGACCATGAATACGAATCCTCACATGGATTCACCATCCATCAAATATAAAACCATCTCTCACCACCATGCTTGGTTGGTGAGATGGATCTCCCTCTTACCTCTTGAAGATCCTCAAAAGTTTCTTGATTTGCTTCTTTTTCCAAGTCCTTCACCACTAAAGGCTTCTCAAATACAAAACAAAATACATAGAAATTAGTATACTAAACTTGATTAAGAGGAACCATGGATCAAACATGGTTTAGAACATGAAAAAGAGAGAAGAAATGAAGTTTCCTTACACTTCACCATAAATACCCTATAACTTGGCTCTTGAAGAAAGTCCATGAAGATGAATGATTTAGAGAAAGTCTCCAACATGAAAGTTGCTTAGAATATCATGTAGATTCAAGATCTATGGTTAGATGAAATTAAAAAGTGATGGAAGGTGTTCTTGATGATCATGGCTGAAACATAGAGGAGAAGAGAAAGGAGAGAAAATTTTCTAAGTTTAGCTTCTTGAAATTGACAAAGGAAGACCAAGAATGAGTAATAATGATGGTCTTCCACTTTGCCATCCTCTTAAGGCACCAAAAACCGTGCCCCCCTCCAAACACTCTCCTAAGGATGCAAACAAATCAATAATAATGCATGTTGACCAAGACAAAGTAATAGAAAATGATAGGAATTGATTTGTAATAATTTGCCTCACAAATGGATGCAATGCCGTGGAGAGTGAGTGAGAAATGAGTGAATTATTTGAACAAATAATTGGTACTAAGTCATTGAGAGAAAAGGTGATAAAGTGAGATAGCAAATGAATGAAATGATTTTTTTTTCTTTAGCTCCAAAATACTACAAAAATCGTCCCCCCTTGCATTATGCATGCAATAATATTGTCATCTTTTTCAAGCCATTACTTGAAGCATTCCTAACCATTGATTAATTCAATGGTTAGGATTTAAGTAGACTTTTGATATTTAGAAGACAAAATCTAGGCCACTGGATTTTTCTCCTTTAAATTCTAGCCATTAGATGTGTCTCCAAAGTAAAGGGTCAAGATTACTCCTTCTTACTTTTAATCCAAGGGTTATAATTAGTCATATCCTTTTTAGAAGACCAAATCTCTTCGATTGATTAAATCCAAATCCAATGGTCATAAATGGTCCATGTTACTTTATGTAACACTCCAAAATTTCCTATCCTATAAACAGAAATTTTGACAGCTAACAAAATTTTACTGTTTAGTAATTTCTGGATACTGTAAAATTATTTTGTTTATTCCGTCAGCGTATTTGATCGTTTTGAGTGATTTACTCCGTGTCAGGAAAATAATAATTTTTGGGCCTGAAAAAATCTTTCTGTATTTATTTCTCTTGACTGTTAATTATTTTTAACAATCTGACTTGATTTTTATACATTTTCTAATTTTTGTGATTTTATGTGTGATTTTAAATTTTTTTCTATTTGTGGGCCCCACGAGGTGTTTGTGGGCTCAGGTAGGTCCCGCAAAGTGAAAAAAAATTTCTACGCATAGAAAAATTTGTACTGTTTAGATGGAGATAGGGGATCTTACTAAACCTGAATCTTGAAACAGTTTTAGAAAATTTGTTTTGTACTGTATTTATTTATCAAAAGATAAAAATACAGTAAATATATTCTTTTGTGAGATTTTTAGTAGATAAAAATAAAAATTATATTGCTTAAGTCAACATTGGTGGTTTGGATATCCACTATTGATTCAATTAACGGTTAAGAAATAAATTTAATAAAGAAACATAAGATAATCGTCATTGATTTAATCAATGGTGTGAAAATAAACTTAGTTAGGCAAGCTTCAATATCAACCGTAGATTTAATCAACAGTGTAAAATTAATTATATAAAGTGACCATTTACAACCATTGGATTTAGAGTTGATCAAGGGTGGAGATTTGGTCTTAAAAAGTGACAAAGACCATTTATGACCATTGGATGAAGAATTAATCAAGGGTGGAGATTTGGCCTTAAAAAGTAGCAAAGACTAATTATGACCCTTGGATTAAAAGTAAGAAGAAGTAATCTTGACCCTTTATTTTGGAGACACATCTAATGGCTAGAATTTAAAGGAGATGGATCCAATGGCTTAGATTAAGTCTTCTAAATTAAAAGTCTACCTAAATCCTAACCATTGAATTAATCAATGGCTAGAAATGCTTCAAATAATGGCCTAATTAACAAGCCAAGTAAACTAAATTAAATATTAAATTGTTATAATCTAATTCTTAATTAGATATCCAAATTTTAATTAGAGATTATAATATATGAAATAATATGTCTAATTAATTAGTTATGTAATTAGAAAATTAGTTAAGATTGATTGGGAAACTTAATCTAATGAATTAACTAATCAATTAGCAAGTAATTATGACAACTTTGGAGTGCATGATGAAGGGGGGACGGTTTTGGAGTGTTAGGAAGGAGGAGACATATTTAGACATGCTTGTATAGCCTTTTTAGGCCAAAGAAAAAGATGACAAAGTGGAAGACTTTGTGCATCATGTGATAGCCTTTAATTATGCCAAATGGATTCATATCTCTCCATTCTTTCACTCCCACGGCAGCAGCACCTTTGGTTACACTCTCCATATTCATTTTTCTATTTCACCAAAAAGCCTTCATCAAATTCTCTCAAATTCTCTCAAAGTTCCAAGAACACAAAACAATCATTTTCCTTCCTTTTCTCACCTTCTGATTCGGCTAAGCAACTCACAAGTACCATTACTCACCTATAATTTTCACTCACATCATTTCCTAAACCTAAACACCATTCTAAGAACATCTCTAGTTATGAGTTTTTCCAAAATCATTCATCTTGAGCTTCAAATCCAAGCTTCAAGTTTCTATCAAAAATAAAAAATTCCATCTTTGTGCTTCAAGAGAAACCATTCGGTCAAGACACTCAAAACCACCATCCAATCTCTTTTAATTTCATCCAACCATAGATCTTGAATCTACATGATATTCTAAGCAACTTTTCATGTTGGAGACTTTCTCTAAATCATTCATCTTCATGGATTTTCTTCAAGATCAAAGTTATTGGGTTTTTGAGGTGAAGTATAAGAAGACTTCATTTCTTCTCTTCTTTTTCATGTTCTAAACCATGTTTGATCCATGGTTCCTCTTAATCAAACTTAATATACTAATTTCTATGTATTTTGTTTTGTATTTGAGAAGCCTTTGGTGGTGAAGGACTTTTAAAAAGAAGCAAAATAAGGAGTTTTTGAGGATCTTCAAGAGGTAAGAGGGAGATCCATCTCACCAACCAAGTATGGTGGTGAGAGATGGTTTTATATTTGATGGATGGTGAATCCATGTGAGGATTCCAATCCATGGTCATGTAATAATTAATTGTATGTTTATGAGCTTTGATTTATTTTCTTATGCTTTGATTACTTTTGTCTATGCTTAATATGCTTTGCATGATTTTATGGCTTTGATAGTATACTTATAATATGCATGATGAGTATATGGCATGTTTGTGATATTTATGATGAAATATATATATGTATACCATGATGTGTAGATGGAAAGAAAACTAATCTTGGTCCCAATGGCCAAGGAAGAGCTACGATTTTGATGCCCTTGATTTGGGTCAATGTAAAAATTTTTCAAGAACAAGGAAATTAAATTTTTATTCATAGAATAATGAGAATTTCGATCAAGACACCTCAAAATAGGTGTTCACAAATTTATATTTTCATGAATGATAAAATTGAATGATTTGAGAAGCAAAGAAAATAAACAAAAAGTTTGTGTTGCAAAAAGAATGCATACGGTTTTGGAATTTATTTAAGTTAGAAAGAAAAAAATAACAATAATAATTCATGGTTTCAATGGCCATTTATAAGATTTTGATAAATTTAGAACAAATATTTTACGTATCTTTAAATTAATATTTTCATGAAGAATGATAATAGATGATTTGAAGAGTATGAAAAATAAACAAAGGATTTGTTTTTTTTAAGAAAACAAAAATATGATTTTAGAGGAAATTTTATTGATTTATTTTGTGTAAAAAAGATCCTAAGTATTTTTCTAAGTATGAGTTTTGAATGAAATGGGCAAACATTGATTTTAAGGATTTGCAAAGAAAGTGAAAAAGGAATTGTAAAGAAAGTAAAAATGAATTTGAACAAATGGGTTTGGTTTTTATAACCATCGGTACTTCAGTTTTGAAAATAAAATTTTAACGATTTTATTTGTGTAAAACCATATCAATTTAAAAGAAAAAATATTTGATGATTTCAATAGTCATGTCCACATTTTTGAAGGCTTGTAATGCTTTGATTTTTATGAACAAAGTGATTTTCAAAGTGGAAACGTAATTTGAGTTAATACAAGAATTTAGAAATGGAATTAGAGCATTTATCACTTGAGAATTAAATTTTTGTAAACAAGAATATTTTCAAACTTCAATTTATTTTGAAGAAGGTTGTGTTTGGAAATGCTTTGAGAAAAATGGAGAATATATTGGTGATTTAAGAATTTACTAAAGTAGAACTTATTTTCAAGTTTTGAAATATGTGTGGAAATTTTAAGATTTGAAACATTGATTTATATCAATGAAAAAGTAATTTTGTGGATTATATTTAAAAAAGAATTTCTTGAGTAAAGAAACGTGAAAAAAGATTTTCTTGAGTAAGAAAATGTGAAAAAGAAATACAAAGTCATAATATTTTGAGAAAAGATGAAATGAAATTTTTGAAGGTTGAGAAATATTTTTTTGTAATAGAATTATGGTGAAAAATTATTTACGTATCTTAAAAATGTGTTGAAAATGATATTGACTTATTTGAAAGTCCAAAATAATGTTTGGAATATTGAGGAATATTTTACATGATTGTAAAATGGTGAAAAATGATTTAAGTATCTTAAAAATGATTTAAAATATAGTAAAATATTTCTACGCAATTTGAAATATGTTAAAATATTTCTACGCGATTTGAATTACGTTTAAATATTTTACACTATTGAAAATATTATTAAAAAATATGCGCAATTTTGAAACAGTGGAAAAATAATATGTGATTTGAGAAACGTATATTTTTACGCAATTGAGAAAGACATTGAAAAATTAATACGTGATTTAAAAGTACAACAGAAGAGCTGCGGCATTTTGAAAATGTAACAAAAGTGTTACAGTATTGTGAAAATATAACAGAAACATTTCAGAATTTTGAAAATATAACAGAAACATTTTAGAATTGTGAAAACATAATGGAAATGTTACGCAATTTTGTGAAAACACGGCGAAAGTGTTTTATAACTATGAAAACATGATAACACGATTTCGTGTTGAAAATATAGTATAATTACTGTTGAACCAGTGTATGGACACTGTATGAGAAAATGACGTGTTTTGCCTATGACTGGTATTTGGTGCATTTTGTATGCATTGGAAAGAGATGCCTGTGAATGGATTTGGTGCATTATACATGCATTGGAAAAGTATGCGTTGAAGCATATGATATAAATTGAACAAATGAAATTGAAAAGATTTGGCCCTTTGGGGTTGGACTTGCACTGATATATTCGTGCATTGTATAAAATATAGCTAATAGCTATTATGGCCCTTGTGGTTGAAGAGGGAATGAGAATTGATAGTGAGGTCTATGATGGATCTTGGGGCCGTCGAGGCGCGGCGGTCGACCAGTGGACAGTTGGCGAGTACCTTATGCCACTTGGCGATGCAGTCTGTTGCAACGTATTGACGATACCCGACAAGAACACGATTCTTTTCAACGACTGGGAGATTGTCTTTGGGCTAAGGCTGACAATTAACCAGAGCATTCTTCTCGAAATTGTGAAAACCTCCATGGAGTCATTTTTGATAAAATAAGTCTTTGTACATATGCATAAATCTGAGCATTTATATCTGTGTGATATATTAATTAGGGAATATTGGTTATTGGTTATGACAATTGTTTTGAGTACTTGGATGATGATTGAAATGATAAATGATTAGATAATGATAGTTGATTAATGCTGATAGCATGATTATGGTATGATCTATCTGTATGATATAGCTATTTATGTTATCTCTGTGCTGCCATGTTGGTATTGGTGTAGGTGATCTCACCTCTTTGTTATATTGTTTTGTTGTGTCTGCACTGTTAAAATCAAATAATAGAAGGATCGAGTTGTCTTAGACATAACGGGCGATGGATACTCTGAGATTGGTGATAACAATAAGGAGTGGACATTCAGGACTCGAAGGTGTGCAGTGTTGACAAAGGAACAGATGTCTGATGCATCAAGATGGACAGAAAAAGGAATTAGTATGTTAAAGTTTCTCGTTAGTGTTGTACCATGCTATTAAGTAGGACCCGTCATGGGGTTTGCTACTGTCAAAAAAAAAAATAAGTCTGTTAATTTTATATTTCTCTTTAAATTGTGATATTAATTGGTGTCAATATTGCATAATGAATAGTTGAAATATGATTTTCAATATTACCTAATATTTTCAGTAAATTTACGTTTCAGTAAAGAAGAAATTTTGAAATCCATCTTTTATAACTCAAACTTTGTGTGAACTTATTTTCAGATTATGAGTCGGGAGTCAGAAATGTGATGCCCTAGCTAGGGTGTTACATTAGTTGGTATCAGAGCTAAGGTGTTACATTAGTTGGTATCAGAGCTAGGGTGTTACATTAGTTGGTATCAGAGCACGGTTTGAGTCTTTTGGGGTTTTTGGTTAGGTCTATTTTGCTTGTGTTGTGTTCTCTGTGTTTGTTTTCCAAAAGGAAATAATGCTATTTATAATGGGTATTAGATCCATTGTATTTCGATCCGCACGCCTCAAAAAAAAAAGGAATGGCTTGGGATAGTTATACTTGTATGGAAGTGGAACATGTTACTAGTAATGCAATTGCAGCTACGGGAGCAACGGGAGCAATGTGAAAAGACGACTGCACGAACAAAGGACCGCTGTTTAGTGGAAACTGGAAGTTGAAGTTTAGGATCTGACGAAAGAGAATCAGTCTTGGAATATAAGATTTCGTAATTTTGGAACCTGATATTTTTTTAGGATATTGAGAAAGTAATTGATTTCGACGGAAGATGTATTTACAACCATTGAGGAAACCAAAAATAGTAAAGGATGTGAAAGAAGGTACTTAATGAAGGAATGTACGTCAAGAAAATAATTTACGGAAAAGTTGGACACATTTTCAAAGAGTATAATCTCTGATGTGTTATTTGAAAATAGAGTTTTCTATTAGTAAAAATTTTAGATAGTAAGGGAAGTTGTTACTCTGAATGGAATGGGAGTGTTCTGAGCGGAAGATTTAATCAATGGAGATTGTGTTATTAGAGCTAATCCTATAAACCATACTGAATATTTCTGTGAATAACCTATTCCTTATGACATATGATTGAGTAGATCAATTATATGTTAGAGTTATTTGTTATCCTCTGATTTGTTTACTTCTGTTTCTATTCTTAGCTAATCGAGCTATTCAAGTTGTTGTTATAGATCAAATCTTTGTATTAGTTTGATCTGTTGTTCAAAATTTTGTGTTAGTTTGATTTGTTTCATAAACAGACGTGGTCTTTGAAAATGGATTGGTTATTTTCCAACCATATCCAATGAGATTATTTCAATAGACTATGAGTAATGCAGAGAAAATTCATTTTTGAAAATCGGGTTACATCCAATTCTTTGCTGGATATGTTCGATAACAGGTTCGATTCGTTTTGTTATCTTCCATGATGTTTGCTTTCATCTCCTGCAATTGAAGGAATATCTTGCAAGAAAGGATATTTTTATATTTGTATCTGTGTTAACGTACCTGAGTAACGCAGCAGAAGCGTGGTGAATTCTTCCAAAGATTGGAACAATTCTTCTATGGGAAAATTTAAGACGATAATGGAAAACCATAGAAAAAAATTTTTTTTTTACGAAAGTATCCGGTATAGTGCTGTGGAAAGGAGAACTCGGTTAGTGAGACATTTCTTGTTAAAAGCAAAAATCTAGAATATGTAGTGATATGAAGATAAGGAAATTTTAAGTAATACATTACATTAGCTGAACATTACATTACATTAGTTAGAAGTTATCTGAGAAAAACTATTCTAGGCAAGAATGAAGATCGGTTGTTGTTATGTTGGTATTAGAGATATGGAGATTCTTTCTTTCTAGAGTAACATTCAACATCTTCAGTAATTATAGGAGTCTGAGATATCTATTTGATCAAAAGAAGTTGAACATCAGCAAAGAGATTTTGTTGGTTAGAATAGTATAGCAAAATGTAAGAGAGGAAGCTTCATGAGAATTGGAAAATAAGATGAAAGCACCATATCCGTATTTATTCTGAGGGTGTGAAATCATGTTTCTCAAATTTCGAGGACGAAATTTCTTTTTAGAGGGGGAGAATTGTAACACCCCAAAATTTCCTATCCTATAAACAGTAATTTTGACAGCTAATAGAATTTTACTGTTTAGTAATTTTTGGATAATGTAAAATTATTTTGTTTATTCCATCAGCGTATTGATCGTTTTGAGTGATTTACTCCGTGTCAGGAAAATAATAATTTTCGAGCCGGGAAAAATCTTTCTGTATTTATTTCTCTTGACTGTTAATTATTTTTAACAATCTGACTTGATTTTCATACATTTTCTAATTTTTGTGATTTTATGTGTGATTTTGAATTTTTTTCTGTTTGTGGGTCCCACGAGGTGTTTGTGGGCCCAGGTAACCATACGTGGGCCCAGGTGGGTCCCACAAAGTGAAAAAAAAATTTTACGCATATAAAATTTGTACTGTTTAGACGGAGACAGGGGATCTTACTAAACCTAAATCCGAAAACAGTTTTAGAAAATTTGTTTTGTACTGTATTTATTTATCGGAAGATAAAAATACAGTAAATATATTCTTTCGTGGGATTTTTAGTAGATAAAAATAGAAATTATATTGCTTAAGTCAACATTGGTAGTTTGGATATCCACTATTGATTCAATTAACGGTTAAGAAATAAATTTAATAAAGAAACATAAGATAATCATCATTGATTTAATCAATGGTGTGAAAATAAACTTAGTTAGGCAAGCTTCAATATCAACCGTAGATTTAATCAACGGTGTAAAATTAATTATATAAAGTGACTATTTACAACCATTGGATTTAGAGTTGATCAAGGGTGGAGATTTGGTCTTAAAAAGTGACAAAGACCATTTATGACCATTGGATGAAGAATTAATCAAGGGTGGAGATTTGGTCTTAAAAAGTAGCAAAGACTAATTATGACCCTTAGATTAAAAGTAAGAAGAAGTATTCTTGACCCTTTATTTTGGAGACACATCTAATGGCTAGAATTTAAAGGAGAAGGATCCAATGGCTTAGATTAAGTCTTCTAAATTAAAAGCCTACCTAAATCCTAACCATTGAATTAATCAATGGCTAGAAATGCTTCAAATAATGGCCTAATTAACAAGCCAAGTAAACTAAATTAAATGTTAAATTGTTATAATCTAATTCTTAATTAGATATCTAAATTTTAATTAGAGATTATAATATATGAAATAATATGTATAATTAATTAGTTATGTAATTAGAAAATTAGTTAAGATTGATTAGGAAACTTAATCTAATGAATTAACTAATCAATTAGCGAGTAATTATGACAACTTTGGAGTGCATGATGAAGGGGGGACAGTTTTGGAGTGTTAGGAAGGAGGAGACATGTTTAGACATGCTTGTATAGCCTTTTTAGGCCAAAGAAAAAGTTGACAAAGTGGAAGACTTTGTGTATCATGTGATAGCCTTTAATTATGCCAAATGAATTCATATCTCTCCATTCATTCACTCCCACGGCAGCAGCACCTTTGGTTACACTCTCCATATTCATTTTTCTATTTCACCAAAAAGCCTTCATCAAATTCTCTCAAAGTTCCAAGAACACAAAACAACCATTTTCCTTCCTTTTCTCACCTTATGATTCGGCCAAGCAACCCACAAGCACCATTACTCACCTATAATTTTCACTCACATCATTTCCTAAACCTAAACACCATTCTAAGAACATCTCTAGTTATGAGTTTTTCCAAAATCATTCATCTTGAGCTTCAAATCCAAGCTTCAAGTTTCTATCAAAAATAAAAAATTCCATCTTTGTGCTTCAAGAGAAACCATTCGGTCAAGACACTCAAAACCACCATCCAATCTCTTTTAATTTCATCCAACCATAGATCTTGAATCTACATGATATTCTAAGCAACTTTCATGTTGGAGACTTTCTCTAAATCATTCATCTTCATGGACTTTCTTCAAGATCAAAGTTATTGGGTTTTTGAGGTGAAGTATAAGAAGACTTCATTTCTTCTCTTCTTTTTCATGTTCTAAACCATGTTTGATCCATGGTTCCTCTTAATCAAACTTAATATACTAATTTCTATGTATTTTGTTTTGTATTTGAGAAGCCTTTGGTGGTGAAGGACTTGGAAAAAGAAGCAAAATAAAGAGTTTTTGAGGATCTTCAAGAGGTAAGAGGGAGATCCATCTCACCAACCAAGTATGGTGGTGAGAGATGGTTTTATATTTGATGGATGGTGAATCCATGTGAGGATTCCAATCCATGGTCATGTAATAATTAATTGTATGTTTATGAGCTTTGATTTATTTTCTTATGCTTTGATTACTTTTGTCTATGCTTAATATGCTTTGCATGATTTTATGGCTTTGATAGTATACTTATAATATGCATGATGAGTATATCGCATGTTTGTGATATTTATGATGAAATATATATATGTATGCCATGATGTGTAGATGGAAAGAAAACTAATCTTGGTCCCAATGGCCAAGGAAGAGCTATGGTTTTGATGCTCTTGATTTGGGTCAATGTGAAAATTTTTCAAGAACAAGGAAATTAAATTTTTATTCCTAGAATAATGAGAATTTTGATCAAGACACCTCAAAATAGGTGTTCACAAATTTATATTTTCATGAATGATAAAATTGAATGATTTGAGAAGCAAAGAAAATAAACAAAAGGTTTGTGTTGCAAAGAGAATGCATACGGTTTTGGAATTTATTTAAGTTAGAAAGAAAAAAATAATAATAATAATTCATGGTTTCAATGGCCATTTATAAGATTTTGATAAATTTAGAACAAATGTTTTACGTATATTTAAATTAATATTTTCATGAAGAATGATAATGGATGATTTGAAGAGTATGGAAAATAAACAAAGGGTTTGTTTTTTTTAAGAGAACAAAAATACGATTGTAGAGGAATTTTTATTGATTTATTTTGTGTAAAAAAGATCCTAAGTATTTTTCTAAATATGAGTTTTGAATGAAATGGGCAAGCATTGATTTTAAGGATTTGCAAAGAAAGTGAAAAAGGTATTGTAAAGAAAGTAAAAATGAATTTGAACAAATGGGTTTGGTTTTTATAACCATCGGTACTTTAGTTTTGAAAATAAAATTTTATCGATTTTGTTTGTGTAAAACCATATCAATTTAAAAGAAAAAATATTTGATGATTTCAATAGTCATGTCCACATTTTTGAAGGCTTGTAATGCTTTGATTTTTATGAACAAAGTGATTTTCAAAGTGGAAACGTAATTTGAGTTAATACAAGAATTTAGAAATGGAATTAGAGCATTTATCACTTGAGAATTAAATTTTTGTAAACAAGAATGTTTTCAAACTTCAATTTATTTTGAAGAAGGTTGTGTTTGGAAATGCTTGGAGAAAAATGGAGAATATAATGGTGATTTAAGAATTTACTAAAGTATAACTTATTTTCAAGTTTTGAAATATGTGTGAAAATTTTAAGATTTGAAACATTGATTTATATCAATGAAAAAGTAATTTTGTGGATTATATTTAAAAAAGATTTTCTTGAGTAAAGAAACGTGGAAAAAGATTTTCTTGAGTAAGAAAATGTGAAAAATGAAATACGAAGTCATAATATTTTGAGAAAAGATGAAATGAAATTTTTGAAGGTTGAGAAATATTTTTTCATAATAGAATTATGGTGAAAAATTATTTACGTATCTTAAAAACGTGTTGAAAATGATATTGACTTATTTGAAAGTCCAAAATAATGTTTGGAATATTGAGGAATATTTTACATGATTGTAAAATGGTGAAAAATGATTTAAGTATCTTAAAAATGATTTAAAATATAGTAAAATATTTCTACGCAATTTGAAATATGTTAAAATATTTCTACGTGATTTGAATTACGTTTAAATATTTTACACTATTGAAAATATTATTAAAAAATACACACAATTTTGAAACAGTGGAAAAATAATATGCGATTTGAGAAACGTATATTTTTACGCGATTGAGAAAGATATTGAAAAATTAATACGTGATTTAAAAGTGCAACAGAAGAGCTGCGGCATTTTGAAAACATAACAAAAGTGTTACAGTATTGTGAAAATATAACAGAAACGTTTCAGAATTTTGAAAATGTAACAGAAACATTTTGGAATTGTGAAAACATAATGGAAATGTTACGCAGATTTGTGAAAACACGGCGAAAGTGTTTTATAACTATGAAAACATGATAACATGATTTCGTGTTGAAAATATAGTATAATTACTGTTGAACCAGTGTATGGACACTGTATGAGAAAATGACGTGTTTTGCCTATGACTGGTATTTGGTGCATTTTGTATGCATTTGAAAGAGATGCCTGTGAATGGATTTGGTGCATTATACATGCATTGGAAAAGTATGCGTTGAAGCATATGATATAAATTGAACAAATGAAATTGAAAAGATTTGGCCCTTTGGGGTTGGACTTGCACTGATATATTCGTGCATTGTATAAAATATAGCTAATAGCTATTATGGCCCTTGTGGTTGAAGAGGGAATAAGAATTGATCGTGAGGTCTATGATGGATCTTGGGGGTGTCGAGGCGCGCCGGTCGACCAGTGGACAATTAGCGAGTACACTGTGCCACTTGGCGATGCAGTCCGTTGCAACGCATTGATGATACCCGACAAGAACACGATTCTTTTCAACGACTGGGAGATTGTCTTTGGGCTAAGGCTGACAATTAACCAGAGCATTCTTCTCGAAATTGTGAAAACCTCCATGGAGTCGTTTTTGATAAAATGAGTCTTTGTACATATGCATAAATCTGAGCATTTATATCTGTGTGATATATTAATTGGGAAATATTGGTTATTAGTTATGACAATTATTTTGAGTACTTGGATGATGATTGAACTGATAAATGATTAGATGATGATAGTTGATTAATGCTGATAGCATGATTATGGTATGATCTATCTGTATGATATAGCTATTTGTGTTATCTCTGTGCTGCCATGTTGGTATTGGTGTAGGTGATCTCACCTATTTGTTATATTGTTTTGTTGTGTCTGTACTGTTAAAATCAAATAATAGAAGGATCGAGTTGTCTTAGACATAACGGGTGATGGATACTCTGAGATTGGTGATAACAATAAGGAGTGGACATTCAGACTCGAAGGTGTGCAAGTGTTGACAAAGGAACAGATGTCCGATGCATCAAGATGGACAGAAAAAGGAATAAGTATGTTAAAGTTTCTCGTTAGTGTTGTACCGTGCTATTAAGTAGGACCCGTCATGGGGTTTGCTACTGTAAAAAAAAAATAAGTCTATTAATTTTATATTTCTCTTTAAATTGTGATATTAATTGGTGTCAATATTGCATAATGAACAGTTGAAATATGATTTTCAATATTACCTAATATTTTCAGTAAATTTACGTTTCAGTAAAGAAGAAATTTTGAAACCCATCTTTTATAACTCAAACTTTGTGCAAACTTATTTTCAGATTATGAGTCGGGAGTCAGAAATGTGATGCCCTAGCTAGGGTGTTACATTAGTTGGTATCAGAGTTAGGGTGTTACACTTTATAAGACTAAATCTCCACCATAGATTAAATCTAAATCCAATGGTTATAAATGGTTTGATTAAATCGACGGTTGATATCAAAGCCTTCCTAACCAAGTTTATTCTCACACCATTGATTAAATCAATGGTGATTATCCAATGCTTCTTTATTAAGTTTGTTTCTTAACCGTTGATTAAATCAATGGTTAATCTTCAAACTAAGTATTCTCATCCAAGGATACAAATCAAGTCAAGCCCTCTTTGTTGACTAAGCAGTATAATTTTTTTTTTATTTTTATCTGCTATAACCCTACAAATAATATTTTTACTATATTTTTATCACCTGATAAATAAATACAGTACAAAACACAGTAAAAGAATATTATAAAAACTGTTTCTAAATTCAGGTTTAGTAAGATCTCCTGTCTCCGTCTAAATAGTACAAATTTTTCTATCCGTAGAAAAATTTTTACTTTGCGGGACTCACCTGGGCCCACGTATGGCCACCTGGGCCCACATACAGTAAAAAAATTCATAATCATCCAAAAAAATCACAAATATTAGAAAACACACAAATATCAAATCAGATCACATCAAATAATTAAAATCTAATGGTAAAAATTAAATTACGTAAAGTTTTCCCTGGCCAAAAAATTTTTATTTTCCTGACACGGAGTAAATTACTCAAAACGATCAAATACGTTGACGGGATAATCAAAATAATTTTACAACATCCAAAAATTACTAAATAGTAAAATTCTGTTAACTGTCAAAATTACTGTTTACAAGATAGGAAATTTTGGGGTGTTACATTACTCCCCCTCTAAAAAGAAATTTCATCCTTAAAATTTAATAACCATGATTTCACACCCTTAGAATAAATATGAACATTACTCTTTATCTTATTTTCCAATTCTCATGAAGCTTCCTCTCTTACATCTTACTATACTATTCTAACCAACAAAATCTCTTTGCTGATGTTCAACTTCTCCTGATCAAACAGATATCTCAGACTCCTATAATTACTGAAGATGTTGAATGTGACTCCAGAAAGAAAGAATTTTCATATCTCTGATACCAACATAACGACAACCAATCTTTATTCATGCCTAGAATAGTTTTTCTCAGATAACTTCCAACTAATGTAATGTATTACTTAAAATTTCCTTATCCTTGTATCATTACATTTTCTAGATTTTTGCTTTTAACAGGAAATGTCTCACTAACCGAGTTCTCCTTTCCACAGCACTATACCAAATACTATGACATAGAGTTAAATAGGAATATCATTTCTTGTTCGTTCAATTATAGGAGATGAAAGAAAATATCATGGAAGATAACAAAACGAATCGAACCTGTTATCGAACATATCCAGCAAAGAATTGGATGTAACCCGATTTTCAAGAATAAATTTTCTTTGGATTACTCACACTCTGTTGAAATAATCTCATTGGATATAGTTGGAAAATAACTAATCCATTTCCAAAGATCACGTCTGTTTATGAAACAGATCAAACTAACACAAAGTTTTGATCTAGAACAACAATTTGAATAACTTGAATAACTCAATTAGCTAAGAATAGAAACAGAAGTAAACAAATCAGAGGATAACGAATAACTCTAACATATAATTGATCTACTCAATCATATGTTATAAAGAATAGGTCACTCACGAAAATATTCAGTATGGTTTATAGGATTAGCTCCAATGACACAATCTCCATTGTTTAAATCTTCCGCTCAGAACACTCCTGTTCCATTCAGAGTAACAACTTCCCTTACTATCTAAAATTTTACTAATAGAAAACTTTGTTTTCAAAGAGCATAATCTCTGGGAAAATGTGTCCATTTTTTCACAAATTATTTTCTTGACATACATTCCTTCATTAAGTACCTTCTTTCACATCACTTACTGCTTTTGGTTTCCTCAATGGTTGTAAATACTCTTCCGTCGAAATCAATTACTTTCTCAATATCCTAAAAAAATACAAGGTTCCAAAATTATGAAATCTTATATTCCAAGACTGATTCTCTTCCATCAGATCCTAAACTTCAACTTCCAGTTTCCACTGAACAGCGGTCCTTTGTTCGTGCAGTTGTCTTTACACATTGCTCCCGTTGCTCCCGTAGCTGCAACTGTATTACTAGTAACATGTTTCACTTCCACACAAGTATAACTGAGGCGTGCAGATCGAAATACAATGGTTCTAATATCTATTATAAACAACATTATTTCCTTTCAGAAAATAAGCACAGAGAACACAACACAAGCAAAATAGACCTAACCACAAACCCCAAAAGACTCAAACCGTACTCTGATACCAACTAATGTAACACCCTCCTCAGGGTATCACATGTCTGACTCCCGACTCATAATCTGAAAAGAAGTTCGCACAAAGTTTGAGTTATAAAAGATGGGTTTTAAAGTTCCTTCTTTACTGAAACATAAACTTACGACAATTTATAAGTAATACGGAAAAATATATTGAAACAGATTCATATACACTATTGACCCAATCGTACCATTTAACAATTTAAAGAGAAATATAACATTTACCAACTTTTTTTTAACAGTAGTAAACCCCATGACGAGTCCTACTTAATAGCACAGTACAATACTAACGAGAAACTTTAACATACTTATTCCTTCTCTTGTATCAACTCGATGCATCAGAACTTTACTCCTTGTCTACCCGGCACATCTTCAAACTTGAGATAGTCACTTTTCAATGTTTCCATCAATCTCTGAGTATCTACCACCCGTTATGTCTAAGACAACTCATTCTTTCTACTGTATAATTTTAACAATACAGACAAAGCAAAACAATATAACAAAGAGGTGAGATCACCTACACCAATACCAACCTGGCAGCACAGAGATAACACAAACAACAATATCATACAGATAAATCATACCACAATTATGATCATGCCATCGACATTAATCAACAATCATCATCCAATCATTTATCAATTCAATTATCATAAACAATAATTATGATAATGCCCTCAGCATTATCATCATCATCATCTTGCAAGTATTCAAAATAATTGTCATAACCAATATTCCTCAATTAATATATCACACAGATATAAATGTTCAGATTATGCATGTACACAAGACTCGATTTCCTACTCCATGGAGCTGAAACTCAGGTCGGAGAAATGATCAAAAAGATCTGTCGGTACCACATGCCTCAGACCACGTGCTATAATCCTTATTTTGATTTTTGCACATCTAGCATATACGCGATAGTCTTTATCAGATCTTGATTAAGAATAGTGTCTCAGTCAGGATCATCGGTGTGTCGCATCAGTCTAACCCATAGTTACAGTAGAGCGACTCACCGCCCACTGTAGGCAACCCGCACCCCGATGCCCCCAAGGTCAACGAGTGACCTACACTACGTATATCGCACCCACTCAAGAGGTGTACGTTTCTCCTAGGCAATTAGCCTCATCCAGTCCATCGGACCATTCCAATGCATGTATAATGCACCAAAAACCAAATCATAGATAGAATATCAATCACAGGTTTAACTCATAATTTTTCAAAATATATTTTATACAATGCACTAATATCTTAGTGCAAGTCCAACCACAAGGGCCACAGTTTTCAATTTCATTTGTTCAGTTTATATCATATGCTTCAACGCATATTTTTCCAATACGTAAAGTGCCCTAAATACCAAATACAGGCATCTCTTTCCAATGCATACAAAATACATCAAAAGCCAATCGTAGGCAAACTCGTCATTTTCTCACACAATGTTCATACACTGTTTTGGCAGTAATCATCATGTTATCATATTTTTATAGTCATAAAACACTTCTGTCGTATTTTCACAATCGCATAACAATTCTGTTACATTTTTACAATTCAAAAACATTTCTGTTATACTTTTACAATTACGTAAAAATATTCTATCATTATTTAATCACTTAGTGATTTTTTAATAATATTTTCAATAGTGTAAAATATTTAAACGCTTTCCAAATCGTGTAGAAGTATTTTACCATTTTTCAAATCGCGTAAAAATATGTTAACATTTTTCAAATCTCATAGAAATATTTTACTATATTTCAAATCATTTTTAAGATACGTAAAACATTTTTCATCACAATTTCATTACAGAAAATATTTCTCAACCTTCGAAAATTCCTTTTTAACTTTTCTCAAAATAATATAACTTTGTATTTTATTTTTCATATTTTCCTTATTCAAGAAAATCTTTTTCCACATTTCTTAATTCAAGAAATCCTTTTCCAAAATATAATTCACAAAATCACTTTTCCATTGATATAAATCAACGTTTCAAAACTTAACATTTTCTAACGTACTTCAAAACTCAAAAATAAGTTATATGTTAGTAGATTTTCATAATACCACTATATTCTTCATTTTTCCCAAATCATTTCCAAACAGAACCTTCTTCAATATAAATTGAAGTTCGAAAATATTTTCGTTTACAAAAACTTAAATTCTCAAGTGATTAAAATGCTCTGATTCCCTTTCCAAATTCCTTGTATTAAATTAATTATATTTTCACTTGAAAAATTACTTTGTAACATCAAAATCTAGGCATTATAAGCCTTCAAAAACGTGGACATGACTATTGAAAATTATCAAAACATTTTTCCTTCTAAATTCATATGGTTTCACACAAACAAAACCATTAAAATTTTATTTTCAAAACCGAAGTACCGATGGTTATAAAATCCAAACCCATTTATTCAAATTCATTTTTACTTTCTTTGTAAATCTTTTTTCACTTTCTTTGCAAATCCTTTTTCACTTTCTTTGCAAATCCTTAAAATCAACGTTTGCTCATTTCATTCAAAACTCATGTTCAGAAAAATACTCAGGATTTTTGTACACAAAATAAATAAATGAAAATTCTTCAAAAACCGTGTTCTTGTTCTCTTGAAAAACAAACCTTTTGTTTATTTTCCATACTCCTCAAATCATCCATTTTCATCCTTCATTAAATTATTAATTTATGAACACCTATTTAGAGGTGTCTTGGTCGAAATTCACTAAGTTCTAGGGACCAAAAATTAATTCCCTTATTCTTGAAAATTTTCAACATGAACTCTAATTTTTTTGGGAGCTCAAAACCGTAGCCTCCCCTTTTGCCTTTGGAGCCAAAAATCAATTTCCTTTCCACCCTCAAATCATGGCATACATATACATATTTAAATATATATCACAAACATGCCATAATCAAAGCAATAAATCATGCAAATCATACCAAACATAGGAAAATAATCAAAGCACATAAACATCCACAAACAATTACATGACCATGGATATGAATCCTCACATGGATTCACCATCCATCAAATATAAAACCATCTCTCACAACCATGCTTGGTTGGTGAGATGGATCTCCCTTTTACCTCTTGAAGATCCTCAAAAGCTTATTGATTTGCTTCTTTTTCCAAGTCCTTCACCACCAAAGGCTTCTCAAATACAAAACAAAATACATGAAAATTAGTATACTAAGCTTGATTAAGAGGAACCACGGATCAAACTTGTTTTAGAACATGAAAAAGAGAGAAGAAATGAAGTTTCCTTACACTTCACCATAAATACCCTATAACTTGGCTCTTGAAGAAAGTCCATGAAGATGAATGATTTAGAGAAAGTCTCCAACATGAAAGTTGCTTATAATATCATGTAGATTCAAGATCTATGGTTGGATGAAATTAAAAAGTGATGGAAGGTGTTCTTGATGGTCATGGCCGAAACATAGAGGAGAAGAGAAAAGAGAGAAAATTTTCTAAGTTTAGCTTCTTGAAATTGACAAAGGAAGACCAAGAATGAGTAATAATGATGGTCTTCAGCTTTGCCATCCTCTTAAGGCACCAAAAACCGTGTCCCTCTGCAAACACTCTCCTAAGGATGCAAATAAATCAATAATAATGCATGTTGACCAAGACAAAGTGATAGAAAATGATAGGAATTTATTTGTAATAATTTGCCTCACAAATGGATGCATTGCCGTGGAGAGTGAGTGAGAAATGAGTGAATTATTTGAACAAATAATTGGTACTAAGTCATTGAGAGAAAAGGTGATAAAGTGAGATAGTAAATGAATGAAATGATTTTTTTTTCTTTAGCTCCAAAATACTACAAAAATCGTCCCCTCCTTGCATTATGCATGCAATAATATTGTCATCTTTTTCAAGCCATTACTTGAAGCATTCCTAACCATTGATTAATTCAATGGTTAGGATTTAGGTAGACTTTTGATTTTTAGAAGACTAAATTTAGGCCATTGGATCTTTCTCCTTTAAATCCTAGCCATTAGATATGTCTCCAAAGTAAAGGGTCAAGATTACTCCTTCTTACTTTTAATCCAAGAGTTATAATTAGTCATAGCCTTTTTAGAAGACCAAATCTCCACTATTGATTAAATCCAAATCCAATGGTCATAAATGGTCCTTGTTACTTTATAAGACTAAATCTCCACCATAGATTAAATCTAAATCCAATGGTTATAAATGGTCTCTATCACTTTTCAAGACCAATTCTACACCATTGATTAAATCAACGGTTGATATCAAAGCCTTCCTAACCAAGTTTATTCTCACACCATTGATTAAATCAATGGTGATTATCCAATGCTTCTTTATTAAGTTTGTTTCTTAATCGTTGATTAAATCAATGGTTAATCTTCAAACTAAGTATTCTCATCCAAGGGTACAAATTAAGTCAAGCCCTCTTTGTTGACTACACAGTATAATTTTTTATTATTTTTATCTGCTATAACCCTACAAATAATATTTTTACTGTATTTTTATCACCTGATAAATAAATATAGTACAAAACATAGTAAAAGAAAATTATAAAAACTGTTTCCAAATTTAGGTTTAGTAAGATCCCTTGTCTCCGTCTAAACAGTACAAATTTTTCTATCCATAAATTTTTTTTTACTTTGCGGGACCCACTTGGGCCCACGTATGGCTACCTGGGCCCACATAAGACCATCTGGGCCCACATACAGTAAAAAAATTCATAATCATCCACAAAAATCACAAATATTAGAAAGCACACAAATATCAAATCAGATCACGTAAAATAATTAAAACCTAATAGTAAAAATTAAATTACGTAAAGTTTTCCCTGGCCCAAAAATTTTTATTTTCCTGATACGGAGTAAATCACTCAAAACGATCAAATACGCTGATGGGATAATCAAAATAATTTTACAGCATCCAAAAATTACTAAACAGTAAAATTTTGTTAACTGTCAAAATTACTGTTTACAAGATAGGAAATTTTGGGATGTTACAAGCCGCGGCACAATTGTGAATTTTTCCAGAATTGTATCATTGAGCGATTTTTGTTATGAAATGCATGATGTTTTGACATAAAACTAATATTTGATTGATGATTGAAATTCATGGGTATCCCAATGTAGAACTAGGCTGAATTGGATTTTGGATATACCTTAGACTTAGGGTAAGTCATGGATGGTAATAGGGAAATTGAGAATCTCTGTTTACTAGAGTAATTGAGGTTGAGGAAGACCTCCCTCTTTACTTGAGCTTCTCTAGTCATCAAGTAGAATAGGATTTATATGCTTCCTTTTTACTACTTAGGGTGATCCTAAATCCAGGATATTGTGAGGATTTTTGTGTTTCTTCCCTATCCCAGATGACTGATAATATGAGGATTTCTATGCGTCCTCTCTATCATGGTAGTTTGAAGTCTACCCCTGGTTCTAAATTGAGGATTTTTGTGTGTCCTCTTTACTAGACAGAGATAGATATGGCCTAGTTACTTGGAGTAGTCCTGTGTGACAAATTGATCGTCATAAATGGGTTGTTGTGCACTAACCTAAAAGCAGGCTACTACTAAGTGAATGAATAATATTATGAGCTCATATCTTTGATTTTAAGATGAGACTTGAGTATTGATGATTTGATATTGGATAAAATGATTTATGATTTGATGGGTCTTCAAAAACAAGTTTCTTGATATGACGTTAGTATTGATGATATCTTGATTATATGAAAATACGAGATTTAATAACATGATTTACGATTGGACAATAAGAAATTTTGGAATATGATTTATGAGGTGATTTTTGATAATATGAATGATTTCCATGAAGATAAAATGAACTGTCTATTTCAGGAAGAGGAAGGACCTGCTTTGGCTTTGTGCCACTTTCCTAGATTGATATTGAGTATTTTTTTAAAAAATATATTTTTTTCTTGAAATAGCTGAAATTATTGTGATGACACGTTTTTAAATAAACTACTGAGAACTTCATAATTCTCACCCCCTACTTCTATGATTCCCACAATGATTCTAGTTATGATCTACAGCAATTTAGCGAGATGATGAAAGATGGAGCTTGCGTTGAAGAGATAGTTTAGTTTGTTTAGTTAGGATTTTTATTCAATAAGATGTATATTATATAATGTATAGTGATGTATAATTTGTATATTATTCATTTCATATCTTAAGTATTTTATGCTTTGGCAAAATGCTCATATTTTGATATTAACTTAAATTATTTTCGGGTAAAATTGTGGATATTCATAAGTAATATACCAAATTTAATTACTAATGCATAAATCGGATACGTCATTAGTACTTGTATTTGGGACATTACAGAATCCCCATAAGCATAGTATCATATAGAGATCCTAGATTTACATCTAGATTTTGGATAGTCTTGCAAAAAGCTTTTGGGACTAAGCTTAGTTTTAGCACAATTTACCACCCCCAGAAAGATGGATAAACAGCAAAAGAATTATTCAAACTCTAGAAGATATGCTTAGGGCATATGTTGTAATATCCCAAAAATTATCTCATTCATCATAAATAGTCATTTTATAATATTTGGGATTTTTAGGAATTTTTTAGGATTTTTCTTGAAACGTCGAATATTCTAATATATTCCTCGTTTTGCGTACGCACTAAACAGAACCGGTATAACACTCCGAAAAATTATTTGTTTCATCACAAATAGTCATTTTATAATATTTGTGATTTTTGGGAAATTTTCTATATTTTTCTGGAAACGTCGAATATTTTACATCACAAATACTCCGGGCACAGTTTACAAAGTTTATGTTTTTCAAGATTTTATCTGATAAATAAAATCTCTGTACGCACTGTTAAATAAAATTTTACAGTACGCTCTATTATGCAATGGATAATTAATATTGGCTTGTGTATTACAACAATTATCCATTGGGTAAAAGCTTGTAGTAAAATCTTAACCACCTTATTATTTAATTACTAAATCACATTATCTTATCCAAAAGTAATATCCTTTATATCTAATCAAATCCTCTTTATTGGAAAAAGCTACAAGCTTCTCAAAGAAGCTTCATCTTCTCTCTCCTCCTCCCTCTCCCCAATATGGCAGCTGCAAATTTTGGAGCCCAAGATTTGTGCTTCATTCAATTAAGCTATTCTATTCTAATTTCAAAGTCAAAAAAAGTCATCACCTTTTTCTCCTATCAACTTCTCTCTCTAGATTTTCCTTCTCTCTTTTCTCTCAACCATTTTCTTCTCTCCTCCCTCACACTCCCCACACGGCAGCAGCCCCTCTTTGGGTTCCAAATTTGTGCTTCATTCATTTAATTAAATAAAGCCATTCTAATTTCAAAATTACAAAAAGTTCATTCACCTATACTATTACTTTCTCTCTCTACCTTCATCTTCCTCCTCTCAAAAGAATTTTCTCCTCCTTCTCTCTAGAACACCTCATGGCCAGCCCCTCTCTCCACCCTTTACCATAACAAAAATTTCATCTAAACACATTTTCTTAATCTCCCCTACATTCTAAACACATATCTAGTTGGTGATTTCTTGAAAAGGTTTCATCTTCACCATCTTCTTCTTCAAGCTTCAAGCTTTTAGGTAAGGTTCTTAGTTCCTCACCCTTTTCTTTTCATTTTTGTGATCCATGGTCACTATGGTGATCATCGATGCCTTTTTCAAGCTTTGATTGTGATTCTTGTAAAAGTTTGATGCCCTAGGGTTTCGGTGTTGGTAGAATCCGAATTTCACTTGGAGCCTTCAAGAGAGATCCATTGTTTGTTGTCTCCTCTAGGTAAGAGGGAGATAATCCTCTCCAACCTCTCTTGGTAGTAGAAAACTTGATTTTGTGATTGGTTATGAAAAACCCTTGCTAGGGTTACTCTCTTTGTTTATATGATATGTATGATTACATATTGTTTTTAATTTGTTTGAGTTATTTGGTTTATTTTATATGTACATTGGTGTTCTTGGTTTAATTGGTATGGATTGGAAATTTAAATGGAAGCAAAATAACCCTTGTTCCCTCCTAAGAGGCTCGCGGCCTCAAGTCCTAAATGGGGTGTTCTTGGTGAAGAGTTGTAATTAGTTGAAGACATGATTCATTAAGAGTATAATATGTAACAAAGTAAGTGAAAATTTAGGGTTATTAACTTGGGAGAGGTCACGGCCTCAAGAGCTATTTGGGGCTCATTCATGTGACTTTTCACAACTTTGAGATTTAATTAATCAAGTGATTAAGTGGTTGACATTGAGATGAGAAGAAATCAATTTGATAACCTAAAGGGAAATTTTGGACTTAAGAAAGTGAATAAGAATGTGTGAGACCTAGAATAATTTTCTAAATGAATATAAATAAAATTAAAATATGGGACTAAATAATCAAAAGTATTCTCCTAGAGAAGAATTTCGTAAGGAACACTAAATCAAAGAGGAACTTAATTAATTGGATACTTTAGAATTAATTAGGGGTTCATAAAATGAAAATGACCTGAAATGGAATTACGTCATAAATACTTAGAATAATTTTATTCAAAGGAAGACCATGAATATAAGTAAGAACTTTGAACATTTCAATTTAAATTACTCCAATGGTATTAGGTCCAAAAAAAATTAGTGGTGAACTTAATCAGTTAACGCAATAAGGATTGAAATGAATAATGTGGAGGAGCTCTCCTAGAAGTGAAACTTATCAAAGAGAATGTAGAAACTTAGGTATGACTTCATAATGCACCTGTATAATTTAAGGACTTAATAATATTGATTATGGGTCCATGAATGGGACCAAGAATGTATCAATGCTTATTTTAGCCAAATTGCGGCTTGCTGTTGAAGGTATATTATTGATGAATATACATGATATATGCATTGAGTCATCATGCATTGTGAAAGTCCAATGGACAAATGGCTATGTTGCCTAGGAGTTGAATCACACCTTAGTGCGGGTGCGAATAGACTAGTGTAGGTGCTGTAGTTGACCTTGGGGGTGTCGAGGCACGGGCATCTCACAGCGGCTAAATGGTAGCCCCGCTGGACCGTGGGACAAACTGATGCAAACGCACCAACGATCCTGACCGGGCACTATCCTATATTGCGTTCTTGTCAGAATGCCGCTGTATAGAGCCTTATTGTGCAAAATTGTTGATAATGAATTCTGGAAGCATTTGGTCCTAGGCGGATGAGATACTAGCATGTCTCCCTGATCATTCTCTTCAAAGTTTGTGTCTAGCTCCATGGAGTAGGATTTTGATATCATGTACATATGCATAGTGAGTCAATACATTACTTGGCATTTAATTTATATGATAATTGGATCTGCTATCTTATTGATGATATACTGCCTGAAACTGTTAAACTGCTTAATATTTACTTCTTGATACTATTTATTATTTTTGTTATGCTATGTGGGCATCCTAGGCCATTTATGTTTCTTACTACCATAATTGGTAATGAAGTAGGATATCTCACCTT
Source organism: Ormosia semicastrata (assembly GCA_029884595.1). NCBI lineage: Eukaryota > Viridiplantae > Streptophyta > Magnoliopsida > Fabales > Fabaceae > Ormosia > Ormosia semicastrata. The sequence continues at coordinate 49,092,045 of JAQQTO010000060.1, forward strand.
TTTCTTGTACTGTTCTTGTTCTATGTGCTATTTTGGATAAAAATGGTAGAGGGGACGAGATTATTTTTCCTAGACTTTATTGGGTATTGATCTCTTTCTTTCGAGAATGTCATCAAGAAAGGGTTCTATCGGTTTCATTAGGATCGTGTTTACTAGTGGAGCCAAAGCGTGGCGAGTCGACTGGGTTGGACAGCGTATATGATATGTTGGAGACCTAATCTTGATCGTAAGGAGGACCCGCGATGGAGATCCTGTCCTGACACTTACTACTTCGGTACATCTAGAGTTCGCCTTGCCTATCCAGGAGTTATGGGGTGATCCAATTCACACCTCTAAAGAGGACGAGGATTCCATGGCATCAGTTGCTAGGGTACCTCCCCGTGGGACCGCACTTGGTCTTGTCCTTATATCTTCAGACGAGCGAGGAGAGGATCCCAAGGTGGATTCGATGGAGTGCCCAACTCCTTAGACGTGCATGTCTTATGGGTAGTTTATATTTTCTTTTGCATTAATTATGTTATGATGTATTTTTAATATATTTGCATTTTGAAGTAAATCTTGATGTATTTCAATGTGAGTGGTATAAGAAATGCGCCACGCTCTGTATGCTTTAACTTAATTAATTTAGTCCTACGTACTGTATTTTGCATATATTCTATTGAATTATATCTGTTAACGATGACTTATGCATTATTTCATTCGTGGCTCATATTTCCTATATATATATATTTTTTTTTTTTCAAATTTGGAAAAGTATTATGAAGAATCTGTTGCATGGCAAAAATTTAGTGACCGCGGTATAATGACGATTGTGCCATGGTTATTAAATCGAGGGGTGTTACATTAGGTGGTGTCAGAGCTCAGTTCATCCTGTTAAGCCGGGGTATGGACTGACTATGCTTAGATATGTTAGAAGTTTCTTAGTGTGTTGTGCACTTCCTTGTCTCTTGATAGAGATGCATGGGAAAGGAAGACATGACTTGCCATAGGTTGAATGTTAGTAGCTACTGTTGCATAGACATATGATATTGAGTATTGGCCCACTCAATGTGTAATGTTCTGTGTGGACAGGAAACTATGACTTCACCTAGGTGTATTAAGCGAATAGAAGTTCTTTTAGTAAGAAGCTCAGCTGGTATGACTGAACTTGTCTAGGGTTTACTTACATTTATACCCTTGTTGTGTTACCTCTAGAATTGTTTGAGCTAATGAGTTAGAAATGGGTAGTTAAATCAGACTTGTAAGGTTTGTGGATTGAAGCGTCCAAGACATTTTGGGAGGACTGAATTCCCTTGGGAAAAGAATATCTGGCGTAAGTATGGTTTGAGGAGCTGCTTGGAAGTTAAAGACTTGCGGAAGATCGCGCCATAGAAGGCAGAATGAAGGAGCTCAAGTTAGAATCTTTTGGGTTTGATGATCTGGTTTGTCTTACTGTGTTGTGTGTCTTTTGTGTTTGGTTTCCGAAAGGAGACAATACTGTTTGAAATGGTTACTTCTTGTTTCCATTGTGCTTGACTATTTGTTTTCGAAGGAAAGGTAATGGCTCGCAGTAGACGTATGCGTAGGAAAGTGGAACGCAACAACAAAGGGGTGGATGTGACTATTGAAGCAATGCAAGGAATGGCTGAAGCAATAGTACAATGGAATCTGAGAACCACACAGCAACAGGAGTTGGAAGTCGAGATTCAGAATTTGTTGGGAGAAAGTCTGTTTTGGAGTAACTCTGAACTACCTAAGTTGCGAAAGAGGAATAATAGAATGATCAATCAGATCAAGTGGAAATTGTACTCGCGACCACTAGGGAATCAACTACGACGGCAACTAACTGGGGGTAATGCTAGTGATGGCATACCTAGTCATCCCGTGACACTTTTACAGACGTGTAAAAAGTATGCAAAAGATCACTCAACCAGGGAATGTAAGATCAACAGGGTAATCTACTTCAAGTGTGGAAAGGACCACTTAACAAAGGACTGTACGATCGAAGGAATAATTTGTTTCAAGTGCGGAAAGCTAGGACATGTGGCAAGAAATTGTAGCTTGCATAGGACAATGCCTTACATCGAAGATATGTGCACCTCAAAATCTCACGGACAAGGGAGAGTTAATTCCTCCACCCAGACTGAAGACCGAAATGAGGAAGGGATTGTGCTACAGTAGATAACCCTGTGATTCCATTGTATAATTCTGGGGATAACCCATTCCATTGTGACATATGATTGTATGAGTCTATTTGGATCGTTTGTATCTTTGTCATCTTTTGACTAAGATATTTCTACTTTAGCTACTAAGAACTTGTTGATGGTAGCCAAGTCGTGTAGATTATCCTATAACCTGTTAAAGACTAAATCTTTCCAGTTAGTTGGATTTGTTTACCTTCTTCGTAAATTTATTGTGATCTTGAAAAGGGATTGGTTATTTTCCAACCATATTATGTTGAAATATTCTAATGAAAATTTAAGAGTTTACTTTTAAGATTGGGTTATCTGTGTATTTACTTCCTTTCGACCTGAATATTACTGCTATGGTTTACAAGCCTGTTCTCATTACACAAGCTTGTTTCAACTATCCTATTGTTGTTAGAAATTGAAACCCTTTTGCCAATTCAGTTATTTGCTTTCTTCGTGAATAGGCTTGATCTTAGAAAGGAGATTGGTTGTTTTCTAACCATGTCTCGTCATTCTATTTCAACAGAAATTTAGTGTCTCTTGGGATAAAAATTTCCTAGATTTGAATCCACGAAAACTCATTCTTAAGTTTTATTGAACCATATCATATTCTTCGTTGGATGGGTCCAGTGGTAAACCAAGTGACTTCCATACTTTTCTTTCTGACCATTGTAATGTTTCTAGTATACTTCGATTGAGTAAATGTGTTCCCAAATTTGAACCATAACAATATGCCAAGTGCATCACAATTAAGTGAGAACTTACCCTATGAGACATATTGTTCAGATCAAAGAAAGATGGTTTGACAAATCATTTTAAGGAGTCCACTATTTTCTCCAAGACCAGCTTATGTTCTGGACTATCATCAAGTTCACTTGAAGGTAGTAAATATTTCTAAAACAGATTTTTTCGACGCATTATGGGCACTACAGGTATTTCGTAATGTCGTTCTGTGTAACGAACGCTTCGATAATATTCATCGATTACGTGAATAGAATCTCTCTTTTCCTTGTTGATGACATTTCGATATGTTCTTGAAGTTCAGAGGAACCACGCTGAACATACTAAGCATACCTTGTTGTTCTTCAAGTTCTGAGGAAGAAGAAAAAGTTATGCGTGAAGTTATCAAAGTATGAATACTAGTTAGAGGCAATTTAACTTTCTGGTCACATGATCTCAAAGGAAGGAGTTGTTGTGGAGCTTTCGAAAGTCGAAGCATTTCTTCGATGAGAAAGATCGACGACCGTAATAGAGATTCATAGCCATATGGGATTAGTTGGTCAATACGGGAGACTCGTCTCAGAATTTTCTAATGTGGCAAGACTTCACATCTAACTCATACAAGAGAGTCAAATTTTGTGTGGACCGATGCATATAGGGGAAATTTTCAAGGGTTGAAGAAACACTCAACTACTTTACCAGTGATGATTCTGCCTAATCTCAATGAACATTTTGAGATACCCATTGATGCCTTGCGTTAGATTTTGGAACGTGAGCCTGTGCAGATAGAAGGAGTAGTAGCGCATACTTCAAGACAACTGACAGCACAAGAGAAGAGTTACTCTACACAAAAAAAAAAAAACTCAAAGGTAGCCGTGGGGATTGTGCTGAAGATTTGGAAACATTCTACAAGGAACCATATCCACATGTATTTTTAAGATAGATCAAATTTTGAGGACGAAATTTCTTTTTGAAGGAGAGAGTTGTAACATCCCGAAAATTATCTCATTCATCATAAATAGTCATTTTATAATATTTGGGATTTTTAGGAATTTTTCAGGATTTTTCCAGAAATGTTGAATATTTTAATATATTTTTTATTTTACGTGCACACTGAGCAGAACCGGTATAACGCTTTGAAAAATTATTTGTTTCATCACAAATAGTCATTTTATAATATTTGTGATTTTTGGGAAATTTTTTGTATTTTTTTGAAAATGTCAAATATTTTAATATATTACTCGTTTTACGTACACACTGCGCAGAGTCGGTGTAACACTTCAGAAATTATTTCTTTCATGACGAATAGTCATTTTCTAATATTTGTGATTTTTGAAAATTTTTGTAGATTTTTCTAAAAATGTCAAATATTTTAGTATATTCTTCGTTTTACGTGCGCGCTGAGTGTAGCCGGGAAACAAAAATGTTTTCCTTGCAGCTGGTAAACCTTGAACTGTGGAAGCGTCGATGGGGGATCTTACTAAACCTGAGACTGGGTACAGTTTTTAAAGTTTACATTTTTCAAGATTTTATCTGATAAATAAAATCTCTGTACGCACTGTTAAATAAAATTTTGCAGTACGCTCTATTATCCAATGGATAATTAATACTGGCTTGTGTACTACAACAATTATCCATTGGGTAATAGCTTGCAGTAAAATCCTAACCACCTTATTATTTAATTACTAAATCACATTATCTTATCCAAAGGTAATCTCCTTTATGTCTAATCAAATCCTCTGTATTGGAAAAAGCTACAAGCTTCTCAAAGAAGCTTCATCTTCTCTCTCCTCCTCCCTCTCCCCAATACGCCAGCTGCATATTTTGGAGCCCAAGATTTGTGCTTCATTCAATTAAGCTATTCTATTCTAATTTCAAAGTCAAAAAAAGTCATCACCTTTTTCTCCTATCAACTTCTCTCTCTAGATTTTCCTTCTCTCTTTTCTCTCAATCATTTTCTTCTCTCCTCCCTCACACTCCCCACACGGCAGCAGCCCCTCTTTCGGTGCCAAATTTGTGCTTCATTCATTTAATTAAACAAAGCCATTCTCATTTAATTACTTTGTCTCTCTACCTTCATCTTCCTCCTCTCAAAAGAATTTTCCCCTCCTTCTCTCTAGACCACCTCACGGCCAGCCCCTCTCTCCACCCTTTACCATCACAAAAATTTCATCTAAACACATTTTCTTAATCTCCCCTACATTCTAAACACATCTCTAGTTGGTGATTTCTTGAAAAGGTTTCATCTTCACCATCTTCTTCTTCAAGCTTCAAGCTTCAAGCTTTTGGGTAAGGTTCTTAGTTCCTCACCCTTTTCTCTTCATTTTTGTGATCCATGGTCACTATGTTGAGCATGGATGCCTTTTTCAAGCTTTAATTGTGGTTCTTGTGAAAATTTGATGCCCTACGATTTTGGTGTTGGTGGAATCCGAATTTCACTTGGAGCCTTCAAGGGAGATCCATTGTTTGTTGTCTCCTCTAGGTAAGAGGGAGATAATCCTCTCTAACCTCTCTTGGTAGTAGAAAACTTGATTTTGTGATTGGTTGTGAGAAACCCTTGCTAGGGTTACTCTCTTTGTTTGTATGATTACATATTGTTTTTAATTTGTTTGAGTTATTTGGTTGATTTTATATGTACATTGGTGTTCTTGGTTTGATTGGTATGGATTGGAAACTTAAATGGAAGCAAAATAACCCTTGTTCCCTCCTAAGTGGCTCGCGGCCTCAAGCCCTAAATGGGGTGTTCTTGGTGAAGAGTTGTAATTAGTTGAAGACATGATTCATTAAGAGTATAATATGTAACAAAGTGAGTGAAAATTTAGGGTTCTTAACTTGGGAGAGGCCACGGCCTCAAGAGCCATTTGGGGCTCAATCATGTGACTTTTCACAACTTTGAGATTTAATTAATCAAGTGATTAAGTGGTTGACATTGAGATGAGAGGAAATCAATTTGATAACCTAAAGGGAAATTTTGGACTTAAGAAAGTGAATAAGAATGTGTGAGACCTAGAATAATTTTCTAAATGAATATAAATAAAATTAAAATATAGGACTAAATAATCAAAAGAATTCTCCTAGAAAAGAATTTCATAAGGAACACTAAATCAAAGAGGAACTTAATTAATTGGATACTTTAGAATTAATTAGGGGTTCATAAAATGAAAATGACCCGAAATGGAATTACGTCATAAATACTTAGAATAATTTTATTTAAAGGAAGACCATGAATATAAGTAAGAACTTTGAACATTTCAATTTAAATTACTCCAATGGTATAAGGTCCAAAAAAATTAGTGGTGAACTTAATCAGTTAACGTAATAAGGATTGAAATGAATAATGTGGGGGAGCTTTCCTGGAAGTGAAACTTATCAAAGAGAATGTAGAAACTTAGGTATGACTTCAAATGCACCTGTATAATTTAAGGACTTAATAATATTGATTATGGGTCCATGAATGGGACCAAGAATGTATCGATGCTTATTTTAGCCAAATTGTGGCTTGCTGTTGAAGGTATATTATTGATGAATATACATGATATATGCATTAAGTCATCATGCATTGTGAAAGTCCAATGGACCAATGGCCATGTTGCCTAGGAGTTGAATCACACCTTAGTGCGGGTGTGAATAGACTAGTGTAGGTCCTGTAGTTGACCTTGGGGGCGTCGGGGCGCGGGCGTCTCACAGTGGGCAGTTGGTAGCCCTGCTGGACCGTGGGACAAACCGATGCAAACGCACCGGCGATCCTGACCGGGCATTGTCCAATATCGCGATCTTGTGAGAATTTCGCTGTATAGAGCCTTATTGCATAAAATTGTTGATTATGAATTCTGGAAGCACTTGGTCCTAGGCAGACGAGATACTGGCATGTCTCCCTAATCATTCTCTTCGATGTTTGTGTCTAGCTCCATGAAGTAGGATTTTGATATCATGTACATGTGCATAGTGAGTTAATACATTACTTAGCATTTAATTTATATGATAATTGGATCTGCTATCTTATTGATGATATACTACCTGAAATTATTAAACTGCTTAATATCTGCTTCTTGATACTATTTATTATTTTTGTTATGCTATGTGGGCGTCCTACGCCGTTTATGTTTCTTATTGCCATAATTGGTAATGAAGTAGGATGTATCACCTCTTTCTTGTACTATTCTTGTTCTATGTGCTTTTTCGGATAAAGATGGTAGAGGGGACGAGATTGTTTTTCCTAGACTTTACTGGGTATTGATCTCTTTCTTTCGACGATGTCATGAAGAAGAGGTTCTATCGGTTTCGTTAGGATCGTGTTTATTGGTGGCGCCAATGCATGGTGAGTCGACTGGGTTGGACAGCATATACGATATGTTGGAGACCTGATCTTGACCATAAGGAGGACCCACGATGGAGATCCTGTCCTGACACTTACTACTTCGGTACATCTGGAGTTCGCCTTGCCTGTCCAGGAGTTATGGGGTGATCCGATTGACAACCCTAGAGAGGACGAGGATTCCTTGGCATCAGCTGCTAGGGCACCTGTCCGTGGGACCGCACTCGGTCCTGTCCTTATATCTTCAGACGAGCCAGGAGAGGATCCTGAGGTGGATCCGATGGAGTGCCTAACTCCTTAGACATAGATGTCTTATGGGTAGTTTATGTTTTCTTCTGCATTAATTATGTTATAATGTATTTTTAATATATTTGCATGTTGAAGTAAATCTTGATGTATTTCATTGTGAGTGGTATAAGAAATATGCCACGCTCTGTATGCTTTAACTTAATTAATTTAGTCCTACGTACTGTATTTTGCATATATTTTGTTGAATCATATCTGTTAACGACGACTTATGTATTATTTCATTCGTGGCTCATATTTCTTATATATATATATATATATATATATATATATATATATATTTTCAAATTTGGAATAGTATTATGAAGAAGTTGTAGCACGCCAAACATTTAGTGACTGCGGTATAATGACGATTGTGTTGTGGTTATTAAATCGAGGGGTCTTACATATGTACTTGAGTAACAGGGAAGTTGGGGTAAGTTCTTAACTTTAGTGGAGTTTGTTTACAACAATAGTTATCACACCAGCATAGGTATGAGACCATATGCGGCTTTGTATGGTAAAAAATGTAGGTCACCTCTATATTGGTATGAGGTAGGAGAGAGAACCATCCTAGCTCCTGAGTTGGTTCAACAAACCACAGAGTAAATAAGAATGATTAAGGATAGGTTGGTTACTGCTCAAAGTAGGACGGAAAGCTATGCTGATAAGGGGATAAGACCTCTTGAGTTTGAAGAAGGAGAACATGATTTCCTTAGAGTCACTCCTACAGCAGGAGTTAGTTGAGCATTGAAAACTAGAAAGTTAAATCCTCGTTTTCTTTGTCCTTTCTAAATTCTAAAAAGAATAGGACCCGTAGCCTATCAAATAGCCCTTCCCTCTAGTCTGTCTAACCTTCACGATGTCTTTCATGTGTCACAACTCAGAAAGTACAATCCAAATCCTTCACACATCATAGAAAGTGAATCAATGCATTTAAGAGATGATTTGTCTTATGTAATGCAACCTATAAGGATCATGGACAAAGAAGTCAAAAAGCTTAGAGGTAAGCAGATTCCTTTGGTGAAGGTTTTATAGAATGGGATTGACACTGAGGAGGCTACTTGCGAATTGGAGTCCCATATGAAGCAAGACTATCCAGAGTTGTTTATATGAGATAAGCAAATTTTGAGGACAAAATTTTAAAAAAGAGGGGAGAAATGTAACATCCTCTTTAATCTGTTAGTCTTGAATTTGGTTATAGAGGTACTATAACTCTTGCTTGAATTACTTGTTAATTCTAGTGGCCATCCGAGATAATTTAAGCACCGTAATATAACACTAGATGTGAAAATTAGTTGTTATTAGCTCAAAGAATAGCATAAACTGCTCAAAAAGATGGAGATAATTATGAAAGATTTATTTTTAGGTTATTGAAGATTAGAACTAATTGTAGTTAAGTTTAGAAAATTAACTGAATTAGTTTGCTATCTTTAACAAATCTAAGTGAGGGTTTAAGAACAAGACTGAATAGACAAATATCTTGTAAAATTATGAATTTTTATAAAGATATCATGTAAAGAGTGAAGAATTTTTTGGAGATAAATACAAGTTAAGGCAGATACCTGTAAGCCTATTAACGTATTTCCTTAGGTTTAGTTTAACTTGACGAAGAGTAATAGGACTTAAGTGAAAGTTTTAGGTGTATGGAAAATAAAGTAAAGATGAGAATATGATTGAGATGAATCCTAAGATTTTCTATAACACCTATGGAAGTTAGGAAACTTAGATTTGTAATATCAAAGTATTCTTAAGAGATATAATATTTCCAACAAAATATCTAAAGTAATCATTATCTCTTCATAAGCTTCCACTGTTCTTCTCAATATGTTTTCTTTGACATTTCATTTCATTTTCTCTCTTTTCACGTTACCAGGGAAAGGAAAGAAGGGAAGAAAACAGAAAGGAAAGAAAAGGAAGCAAAGTGAAGAGTAAGAAGCAAGAGAGGTGTAACATCCTAATACTGAAATCTCAATATATGTAACATTTATATCGATAAACAACATTACAACGTTATTATATACGTAATAGCATGATAATATATCCATAATGTACACTGGAGTCATTACAGGGAACCTTATGAAATGCGAAAAACATAAAACCCATAACATAATGCATATATACAACATTAGCCTCTAAGGGGGCATGAAGTAATACATAACTTTTTACATTGCAAAAGAAGTATAAAAAGATACTAAAATGTAAAATAAGTAACAAAACTAAAGCTGGTCTAATTCTTTAGCTTCCTTTTTCTTCTTTTTCTTTGAAGAACCTTCACCTGGAATTACATGGCAACACAGCGGGGTGAGAATCAACAATTCTTAGTATGAGTAACCAAAACTAGTCATACATAGCATAATAAACATAATCTTAACACAAGCTAAATAAGATATGTTTAAACTTTACAAGGTCATACTTTAGTAACTAAAGGTACTGAGTTAACATACATTCTTTCATACATACTTAGTCCAACTTAGAATCAAGATGTTTAACTAGGAATACTAGTTTAATGTATTATCTCGTGGTAAATAGAGGGAAAGCTCATCCTCACATTATACATACCCTGGCACTATCGAGAAGTTAGGGCATTAATCCAGGCTCAAATGAACTTGTACGGACTTCCTACTTATCTCCCTTGACCTAAATGATTGTGCACATCATCAAAAGATATTCATAAAGACTAATACTACCAGATTATCCTTCATACATGCATCTAAACACCTCACCATCACTTATTATATCTTAAATGATACAAATACCATAATAAGTGGCCTAAGGTGCTAGAGACTTACCTTAGGCAAACCATTACTCTTGGATACTCAAAGGCCTAAGTTTTCTCATACTTGCTAGGTGATAAATGCCCTCTTGAAATATCCCTATTTGTGTCTTTGTACACATTAGAAAATATACATAAATGATCCCAACTAGTAGGAAACATCAATATATCAAGAATAACATTTTTGAGAAATTTTAGAGCTCACACCTCGGCACAGCCTTGTTACATCGTAGCGTCTAGCTCTCTTCCTCTCATGCCTTAGCGTGGTTCTTAGTCACGCCGTGGCATGTAGCTCTCGGGTGCATTTACCCTTAAACTTATGCCTCGGTGTAGCTCGATCACGCTGCGACGCGAGAGGGCTTTCTGCAGAATTCTATAGAAAACTGCACTGTGCACTGTCCTATTGGTGCATCTCACGGGATTAGCCATTCCAAAATAGTTTCTAGATGATTTTAGGTCCCTAAACTGTTCACTAACACATAGGAATCATTAATCACTAACTCAAACCACTAACTTTTGATTCATGAACAAAAGCACTCATCCTAAACCTATTTTCTCACTTTGTGCATCAAAAATCCAAATGAAGAGTTCCAAGTTTCTAACTCAAACTCATGCCATGAACAAGCCATAAACAACCATCGAAATACATTCAAGCAAGAAAAACACTCCAAACACCTCTAAAACCCAATTTGACCTATTATGCATTAATGGTGAAAATGGAGAAAAGAAGTGAAAAAAAGGACTATAATCCCCTACCTTTAGGTCCTTTAAGATGGTAAATGATCAAGCTTTTCCCTTTTCCTTTCCTTCTCTTTTCCTCTTCCTCCTTAGCTTTCTCCTCTTTGGTTTCCTTGTTTTTTGTTGTTGTGCTTGCTGTTTTGGTAAGAGAGAAAAGAGTGAATGAAATAGCATGTTATATAAGTCAACACAAGATGTTGCCAGAACCGTGAGTGAGTTAAAACACTATGATATTTCACTGATTGTTCTTGATCTACAAAAAAACACTTAGATTTAGCTAAATCAAGTTTTTTAGCTTCCAACAACTTTAAAATAAATAGTAAGATTCATATAAAAAGTTGTTTAAACAATATCTTACCATTTTCATATCTGTTACTAGTCAATCCAGCATTAAATGCACAACTAGTATGCCTAAAAATACCAAACTAAATTCGTTTACCTTGAAACTTTAACTATATCTTGTTTCATACATTTGTGAATTAGAAATAAATTATTCATATTTATTTCCCTCATCTAAGCAATTTATACTATTATCTGAGTCATTTTAAGCTAATTTTCACTTTCTATGATGCAACAAAGTGCCTAAACTAACTCAGTTTGTCACAAAATTAAACAGGCATGTTATGCAAGTTATATGCTACATTTGTACACATATACAAGTCTAACATGTCATTAAGGGTATTACATTTATCCCCTCCTTTTTAAAATTTTGACCCCAAAATTGTTTACTTGATAAGTACAACTCTAGGTAGTCTTATTGTATAAGGGACTCTAGCTCCCAAGCCTTAATGTCATTGCCACCCCATATAACCTTCACCAGAGGAATCTGCTTACCTCTAAGCTCTTTAACCCCTCTGTCCAAGATCCTTAGTTGTACATTATAAGACAAATTATCTCTTAACTGTACAGATTCATATTCTATGATATGCAAAGGATCTGGATTATACTTTTTCAACTGAGATACATGGAAAACATAATGAAGGTTAGACAAACTGGGAGGAAGGGCTTTTTGGTAAGCTACGTGTCTAATTTCCTTCAGAATTTGGTAGGGACCAAGAAAACGGGGATTTAACTTTCAAGTTTTCAATGCTCTACTAATCCCTGTAATAGGGGTAACTCTTAAGAAGACTTGCTCTCCCTCATCAAACTCAACAGGTCTCCTTCTCCTGTCAGCATAACTCATTTGTTAACTTTGAGTAGTAACTAACTTATCCTTAATCATTTTAATTTGTTCTATAGCTTGCTAGACCAACTCTGGACCAAAGATGGTTCTCTCACCTACCTCATACCAACATAGAGGCGATCTACATTTCCTTCCATACAAAGCCTCATAGGGTGCCATACCTATGCTGGAATGCTAGCTATTGCTATAGGCAAACTCCACTAATGGTAAGAACTTATCCCAACTACCTTGCTATTCTAAGACACAAGCTCTAAGCATATCCTCAAGGGTTTGGATAGTCTTCTCCATTTGCCCATCTATCTGGGGGTGATAAGTCGTACTATAACATCCCAATTCTGAAATCTCGTTAGACTTGAACTATGCAAGAATATTCAGTACTGACAATGTTACCACTAACAACCAAACCCATAATATTCACATAAAATAATAATTATGGAGAGCCACTTTACCAACAGTTATATATATACATCATAGCCACAAAAGGGCATATTGTCATACACAACTCAAAACAAACTAAGCAAATATAAACTACAAACAAGCTCAGTCCAAAATAACATCTATGCTATGCTAGTCTTCATACCTCTTCTTCTTCCCTTTTGAAGAACTTTCACTTGGATTTATATGGCAACACAAACAGGGTGAGAAATCGTAATTCTCAGTAAAAGTATTCTAATACCAACATTTTATACAATCATATAGATTACACAACCATTAAGTTAACACTTCAATCACAGAAAGTATGCAATTGCCCATACAATTGCAATGTCATGAGTTCATGTCATGGCAAGAATCGCCCATACAATTGCTATGCTATGTCTAATTATGTCTAATGTTTATGTCTATGCAAGTCCTAAGAGTGAATGCAATTTAAGCATGTCATGAGTCCTTAGACATATTAAGAATATTACCTACCTCAACTACTCTAGGATATGTTATGGTATATTATGGATTATCAGGCGTAGTGAGGATATGACTTACCCCCACTACTCAGTAACACATAAAAAGGATATTATTCACCTCACTATTCAATAATTCATAGAGAGGATATTACTCACCTCCACTAATCAACAATCATGATGAGGAATTACTTGCCTCACTACTCAATCAACGTAAAGAGGATATTACTCACCTCATTACTCAATAACATAAAGAGGATATTACTTACCTCACTACTCAGCAAACATAGGGAGGATATTACTTACCTCAATATGTTTCACAATCTCATCATGCAAAATAAATCACTAATTACCTACAATAATTATCACCACAATTGATTTACATGTATCTCAAAATTTACTTCATCAAATACTCCTGAAAGAGTCTCATTACTTATTAAGAAGCATAAAAGAACGCATCACATAAGTGAGTCCCTTTATTTCCCTCAAATGAAGGCTCTGTTCTACTCTTCCCAGCGAAGGGCGCTCAAGCGCTCCATGCTTGTGCGCTCAAGTGCGCGTCGCGTAGCACAAAGTGGTCTATATTTGCCTTACTAGCGCCTAAGCACTTAGCGCTTGAGCGTTGACTGGGCAAAACAAAATTTACAGAATTTTACAGATGGAGTTACTGTTCCATTGAGGAATAAAGGTGCTCCACACCCGCAAATCTCAATTCCACTTGGTTTCTCACCTCGAGTAAGATCCATTAACACACTATAACTCTTAAATCACTTTAATTTCACTCAATTATACAACTTCGTCAATCAAAATTTAACCTTAACCTAAACTGCCAAATTTGACTTAAATGGGAATTAAGGCATCCAAGTGATGAAAAATTCATCCTAACACATCCATAAAATCAGTTCTTTACTCAATCAAACTATCCTCATCAAGATTCAACTCAAGAATCACAAAATCACTCTTCAAACTTCCATTTCCTCATCAAGCCCCTCAAGAACCAAAATGAAGGAAATGAAAACAAGCAGTTCAAACAAATTTTCCCCTACCTCAAAGGCCAGAAATGAAGTCTAAGAGCAGCTCCTCTCCACCACCAAGCTCTTCCTCCTCTTTGGTTGATGATGGACTTCTTTTGGCTCATTTATTGGTTTTCCTTTGGTGCTCCCCTACTACAGCCGTGAGAGAGAGGTAAGAAATGAGAAAATATCTTACTTTGAAGACTTATAAAAGCCAAGGTAGAAACAAGCCTAACTGTGTGATCACTTAGTCACTTAAGTGACTACACTGATATATCCCGATCTGTTAAAAATACTTGGATTTCACCAAATTCAGTTTTCTAAATTCCAACAAGTTTCAAATAAATCGTAAGATTCATCAAAAATCTTGTTTCACCATTTTCATAATTTTTCATATCTACTGGTAGTTAATCTGACATTAAAACACACAACCGGTATACTTAAAAAATGTCAAACTAACTCCGATTTACCTCAAACTTTAACCACATCTACTTCCACACATTTGTGACTTATAAACAAATTCTCCCCACCTATTTCCATTAACAAAGCAATCTAAGCTAATTCTGAGGCTAAAAACAACAATATTCCACACATAGTGCTACAAAAAAGTGACTAAACGTACTTAGATGGTCACAAAATTTTACGAGCATGACAAACTAGTATTAGGCTACCTCTATAACCATTTACAAGTCTAACATGATTATCTAGGGTGTTACAAGTACTAAGGCTCAAGTTAGTCCTGAATGCCTTTGGCAAGGCTCCCTAGAATCTAGATGTGAATCTAGGATCTCTATCTGAAACTATGCTTACCAGGACTCTGCGCAACCTAACTATCTCCTTCAGATACAACTAAGCTAATATATCTAGAGAATATCTAGCTCTCATTGGCAAGCTGATTTGGTTAATCTATCCACAATGACCCAAACTGCATGTCATATCCTGGCTGAGCCCTGGGTAGACCCATTACAAAGTCCATAAAGATCTTATCTCATTTCCACTTAGGGACTCCCAAATACTGTAAAGGTCCTACATGTTTCTAGTGTTTAATCTTCACTTTCTGAAAAATAAACACCTTGAAATATATTCTGCTATGTCTCTTTTCATTCCAGAGCACCAAAATATTTTGCTTAAATCTTAATACATCTTAGTGGCTCCGGGATGGATGGTATGCTTACTTCTGTGAGCATTTTTTAGAATCGTCTCTTTGATCTTTGACTTTCTTGGAACACAAAGTCTATCTCTAAACTTTATCTCCATAGAGATAATGCCTCCAAATATTTAAGGCAAACACTACAACTGCTAATTCCAAATCATATGTAGGGTAGTTCTCCACATGTGGCCTTAACTGCCTTAATGCATAGGCAACTACTCTCCTATTTTGCATCAGAACAAACCCTAGTCCCATCTTTGAAGCATCACAGTATACTTCAAAGTCCTTATGGGGATCTAGAATTACCAACATTGGTGTAGTGGTCAACCTCTTCTTTAACTCATGGAAACTATTCTCACATTCTTGAGTCGACTCAAAAGTACTAACTTTCCTAGTCAACCTAGTCAAATGTAGCGCTAATTGAGAAAAACCCTTAATGAACCTTCTATAATACCTAGCCAGGCCTATAAAGCTCCTAATTTTGATCACAGTGGTGGGTCTCTCCCACTGTAACACTGCTTCAACTTTGCTAGGGTCCATTGAAATTCCTCCTTGAGAAATAACATAGCCCAAAAATTGAACTTCTGTTAGCCAAAACTCCCACTTGGACAATTTAGCAAACAACTTCTTTTCTTTAAGGAAACCTAAAACTATCCTAACTTGCTACTCATGTTCTTCCATTGTCTTGGAATAGATAAGGATGTCATCAATAAACACTATCACAAACTTATCTAGGTAGGGCCTAAAAACTCTATTCATGTATTCCATAAACACTGCTAGTGTGTTTGTTAACTCAAAGGACATCACAAGATACTCATAATGTCCATGCCTACTTCTAAAGGCAGTCTTAGGGATATCCTCTCCCCTAACCCTGATTTGATAATATCCAGATCTCATATCAATCTTGAAAAACACTGAAGCTCCTCTTAATCGATCTAATAGATCATCTATTCTAGGCAAAGGATACTTGTTCTTGATGGTTACCTTGTTCAACTGTCTATAGTCAACACATAACCTCATGGTACCATCTTTCTTCTTCACTAGTAATATTGGTGCTCCCATGGAGAAACACTAGGCCTAATGAATTGCTTGTCTAACAACTCCTCAATTTGTTTCTTGAGTTCTGCTAACTCTAGAGGTGCCATCCTATAGGGTGCTATAGATATAGGTCCTGTACCCGACACTAAATATATAGTAAACTTTATTTCTCTCTCCCAGGGTAACTCAGATACGTCACTCAGAAATACCTTTGGGTATTCCCTCACCACAAGTATACTGTCTAGGTTTTGCTCAACCTCTACATCTAATGAGAAAAGTAGAACATACCCTAGAGCTCCTTCTACCAAACAGTGAGTGACCTGATTAGGATTGAGATAAACAGACTTGGAAGAAACAACTCTGGTAGGAATATCAGACAGAAAAACTAGAGTCTTATATGAACAATTTAAGACCACATGATTGAACGACAATCAATCCATACCAAAAATGACATCTATGTCCACATGGGGTAAACAGAAAAGATTTACGAAGAAGACTCTATCCTCATTTCTTATACAATAGTTAAGAAATACTTTCAAAGTTATGACTGGCTTACCGGTAGGTGTGGAAACAGACAAGTCATATGGTAATTCTGACATAGGCAAATCTAACATCTTGACACAATCATAAGAAAAAAAGGAGTGAGATGCTCCTGAATTATACATGACATTTAAAAGATGATTACGAATTATGCCTTTATCTTGGATAAGAATTGAAGACTGGGCCACCTCTTTTCTACCTACAGTATAAACTCATCCCTTGGCTAGAGGCTTTAGGGTAGGCGTATCTTCCTTCCTCAAAGGATAATCCCTAGAAAAGTTCCTTGGCTGCTCACACGTATAACACACAGACTGGCCTGCCAAACACGGTCTGCGTCCATGTGTCTTCCCACATTTAGCGCATTGTGGCACCTTTATTCCTTCTTGCCTTTTCCTTTAGGGTTGCTTGTTTTAGGAGCATCCTGCTTATTCTAATCATTGTCATGTTTTCTCTTCTAGAAGTCTTGTACCCTTTCCTTTGATTGAGGCCTATGAACACTTCATTCTATAATTCTACATTTCTTGACTAGAGAATGAAAATCCTTGATCTCCATAAGTCTTACCATACTTTTGATCTCATTCCTCAAACCAATTTCGAACTTCAAACATCGTCAATTCTCGTCTGGATAGTAATGAAAATGTGAAGAGAATTTTGACAATTCCTCAAACTTGGCCACATACTAGCCTACTGACATGTTCCCTTGTTCTAATTGCATAAACTCCACTTCCTTATCATCATGTAGAGTTTACGGAAAATAATTTTCCAAAAAGGTAGTCTTGAAAACCTTCTAAGACATCTGAGTTCCTGCGATAAGGATCATGGACAAAGGGGTCAAAGAGCTTATAGGTAAGCAGATTCCTCTGGTGAAGGTTTTATGGGGTGGCAATGACACCGAGGAGGCTACTTGGGAGCTAGAGTCCCATCTACAGTAGGACTTTCCAAAGTTGTTCTTAGTACGTAAGTAATTTTTAGGTCAAAATTTTAAAAAGGAAGAGAGAAATGCAATACCCTTACTGACATGTTGGACTTGTATATGTGTACAAAGGTAGCATATGATTTGCTTAACTTGCCTATTTAATTTTGTGACAAATTGAGTTAGTTTAGGCACTTTGTTGCAACTCCGAAAGTGAAAAGTAGCTTAAAATGACTCAGATAATAGCATAAATTGCTTAGATGACATAAATAAATATGGATAATTTTTTTCTAGGTCACAAATGTATGAGACAAGATGTGATTAAGTTTCAAGGTAAACTGAGTTATTTTGGCATTTTAAGGCATACTGGTTGTGCATTTTATGTCAGATTGACTAGCAACAGATATGAAAAAATAAGATAATGGTGAAACAATAATTTTAATGAATCTTAGTATTTATTTTAAAGTTGTTGGAAGTTGAAAATCTTGATTTAGCTAAATCTAAGTATTTTTAGTAGATCGAGATTTATCAGTTATAGCCTTATGGGCCTTAAGAGTCTTTTGGAAACCTATTTTTAAGCCTCATTCATGGTTCCTTTTTGCTAAAAAATCAGAAACAGAAAGCTTGAGAGAGGAAAGGAAAGAAGAGGAAAGAAATGAGAAGGGAGAGGAGGAGAAAAAGAGGAAAGCCAAAGGAAAATTCAAGGTGTGATCATCCAAGCTTAAATCTCCATTTTAGCTGCCAAGGTAGAGGATTTAAAGTTGTTTTCACTTCTATTCTTCACTTTCTCCATTGATGCACTTTTGGTGCATGATATGCCAAAATAAGTTTTAGAGGTGTTTGGTGTGTTTTAATTGCTTAAATGTGTTTCAATGGTTGTTTATGACTTGTTTATAGCATGAGTTTGAGTTAGAAACTTAGAACATCTCATTTAGACTTTTGATTCACAAAGTAAGGTTTTAGGTCAAGTGTTGTGAAATCGGAAAGTGCACCAAATCGCAAAAGTAATAAAAAGTGAGTAAGAGTATCATTCCCACGATGATTATGTTATCAATTACTAAATTTGCCAAATTAACACTATTCAAGCAATCAAAAAGAGAGTTAGTAAAAATAATAAAAAATAAAAAAAAACCAAAAATAACAATAGCTAGCTTTAATTAATTGGGTTGAATTGAAAAACAATGATATGAAAATGTTAATAGTCAAATTTCACTTGAACTCTTTAAATTTAAAATCAAATATTGGTTTAATCAATTCTTATTCCAATGCTTTATGGTCAATTCCCAAAATTAATTAATATTTAATCCCTTGATATATTAATCCTCTTACACTATTTAGAATTAACTAATTCCTTAGTCTAATCCCAAATAGAAAGGCATTATCAAGAACGAGGGAATTAAAAGAAAGACCACATAACCCACAACGTCTATTCCTAGCGATTATAGAAATTATGGTGTTTATCACAAGTTCTAGTTTCATACAAATTTTCCCAAATCATACATAAACCCAAAAATCATTCCCAAATTGGCCAGATTTAGAAAAGCATTGAGAAAAGAGATAAACACGTAAGTCATTAAATAGAAACATTGATCAAACCTATAAAAGAATTTACACCATTCAAGAACAAGATCCATCATCACTCTAATGAAAAAGAGTTTAGTTACACATGGATGAAGAATGAAAAAGAGATAAGGATTTGATAAACTCCATTGTAGAAAGGTAGAAAAGTTGAAGAAAATTCTTAATCTTCAAGCGTAATTGCACCCACACCATATTAGGGTATATGCCTCCTGATGACTATTGCATTCTGTACAAATGTGTAAGAGTGTGGCAAAACTTCTCTTTAAATAGAGAAAACACGCTGTTGTTACACGTTCAATGCTCAAGTGCTCATTTTCCAGCGCTCAAGCACTGGATTTATGAAATCACGGTGTGGTATTCGCTACCAGCACTGAAGCGCTGACTGTCCAGTGCTAAGGTACTGGCTCACTTAAACAGAAATTCTCTAGCGCGCGTCGCATGCTCAAGTGGAAGATACCCAGCACCTAGGCGCTGATAGCTTTTCTTCTATTTTTCTTGCGTGCTTAAGTCTCCAATCTTTTCCATGTGCAAATACCTATAAAAACAAATAAAATCACACAATAAGAACACAATTAAAATAATAAATACATAACAAGACTTAAGAACAAAACTTAATCAAAAATATTCAAAAAGGATAAAAACCCAAGATTTTGAACCATAAAATATGAATTTTTGCAGGTTCATCACTCCCCCAAACTTAAGCTTTTGATTGTCCTCAAGCAAAAAGAAAGACAAAAACAAAATAAAACAAAAAGACTAAACAAATAAAAACTAAAAACATACAGACTCAAACATGACAATACTGGGTATTAAAAATCATTCATATCCTCAGAAACTGCTTCACAATCTAATTTCAAAGTATCACACATGAACAATCCAATTGCCATATTGTCTCTCATATGCAACTCTCATGCATAAATGACTTCCCAAAAACATGAATGAAAGACCCAATCTCCTCATAAAGTACAATCCCAGATAGGTTTATAAAACTATAAATGCACATCAAACCCACATCCGTAGGTTTGTTTTAATTTCATCTCTCTCTCCACTAATGTAAGCAACACGTAACTAAGGATCAAAAAGGGACTTTACAAAGTTTGTAACGTAAGGCCAAGGGTAAAGGTTAAGAAAGAAGGGGTAGGAAAATAAAAACAAAATTTGAGATAAAAAATCATGCATATTTCAAAATTCAAGCCACAAATTATAGAACAAGTGCAAAACGGAGCATAAGAAACAACACATCATTTTTTTTTCTTTTTTAATAACCTCCACCCCTAAACTTATTTCTTTACAATACTTTGGGTGGACTTTCTCTTTTTTTTCTGATTTTCTTTTTTTGTTTGAAATTTTTCAGCTCCACAAAACTTCATGCACAAAAATAACGAAGACTTAAATAATAAAATAATACAAGATATGTACTTAACAAAGGTTATGTAAGATAGGAATTTTTTTTTTCATGTGGGTATGGGAAAGGGAAATATGGTTAAAGAAAAGAAATAGAGGCCAAACAATAACAAGGCTGCAAAAGGGACCTAATGATATACTGTGTATACAAGTTAGCTTAAAATGCTCAAACAGTCCAAAGAAGGCCCTTATCAATTCCTTAATCATGCACTGCCTAGGATTTCACCTTAAGAGAGAATCAAACAACTTCTAGATGCAAATCATCCACACACATGCATTCCCATAAACTTTCTCTAAGCTTGATATGCAATTAAATTCCAAGGTCTATTAATCATAAAGATGGGAAGAACATTCATACACAATCGAAATAATAGAGATAAACATAACTCATGAATTCTCATGTGATACCCTAAGAATTCAAATCAATCCACAATTCAAACAATCATTGAATATTCAATTCAACAAACTGGCATGCATAGTTTCAACACAATGACTCAAAATACAAAATGGGTGATGATGACAAAATAAAAATCAATAAAAGTAAATAACTAAATGAAATAAATGCAAGAAAGGAAAAGAAAAAAACTCTTTTTGGCAACCGACAACTATATACATCCCCCTACAAAGGCTCCAAACTCAGGGAGGCACTTAAGCTAACTCAACACTAGCTACAAAACAAAAACAAGAAAAATATTAGTTAACAAAATAAAGAATAACAAAAACTAATAACTAACTGAAGAAAAACAAATAACAATATAAAGATTAAAGAAAAAGTAAGAAAATTTGGGTTGCCTCCCAAAAAGCGCTTGCTTAACATCATTAGTTCGACGTTTCCTTTTCTCAATAAATCACGATGACTTGAAGCAAGAAAAACACAATGACACCTTTCTTTTGTCAGATCTTTGTCTCCATACTTGGCCACTGCCTTTGGAATCATCTCCAAAAATATTCTGAACTCTAGTTGGAACTGGTTCTCTCAAGTGTGCCTTGGCATCAGAAACTCGATTTATAATTTTCAATTTATCATCAGACAAGATACTAGATTTCAACTTGTCATAAGATTGCAAATCAGCTTGCAATAAATTCTAAGAACTGGGGGACCTTTTTCTTTTTCAGCAATCTTGGAGACAAGAGGACCTTTCTCTTTCTCATTAACAATCTTGGAAGTACAAGAATCAACAATAATGGATGAAGAAGAGTTGTTACCATCCAACCCCTTTTGAAATTTACCTTGAATACAATTAACAAGGGCATGAAGATCTGAGGTTAGGGCAGACTTATTAAAAACATTTATACTCACTTGATCTCTATCCACCCTTAAAATAAGCTCTCCTTTAGGCACATTAATTAATGCTCCTGATGTTGCTAGGAATGGTCTCCCCAGAATCAACAAAATATCAGCATCCTCATCTAAATCTAAGACCACAAAGTCAATAGGGAAAATAAATTTGTCAACTTTTACTAGCAAATCTTCCACAATACTATACGGATGTCTGATTGATTGATTTGCAAATTGAAGAGAAATCGTTGTAAGCTTAACTTTCTTAATTCCCAGGTTCCGCAAGATCGACAATGGCATCAAATTATTGCTAGCACCCAAGTCACATAAAGCCTTATCAACATTCAACTTTCCAATGGTACAAGGGATATTTAAACTTCCAAGATCCCTTAACTTGGGTGGTAACTTCCTCTGGATAATGGCACTGCACTCCTCTGTAAGTGCTACAATATGATCTTCTTCCAACTTTCTCTTCTTAGATAGCAAGTCCTTCAAGAATTTGACATAGGAGGGCATTTGTTCAAGTGCCTCAGCAAAATGAATGTTTATCTGTAACTTCTTAAAGACATCCAGGAACTTGGAGAATTGTCTTTCCTATTTCTCCTGCGTATCTTTCTTCAGACACTGAGGGAATGGAAGCCTAGCATATAATGAAGGGTCCAATGGTTTACTCAAAATTGAATCCTTCTTCTTTCTTCTTTCTCCCTTCCACTTGGAAATCAGTAGAGACCTTTTTAGCCTTTTCCTTCTCGATCTCATATCCATCATTGTCGACTTGCATTAAGAAATCTTGAAGTGAGGCATCTTCAATGGAGATATCATATTTTCCTTTTTCAGCTCTTGAAGAACTAGGTGCTACTTTCATGTTTTCTTCCAACTGCTTACCACTTCTCAAAGTGATTGCATGACATTGCTCCTTTGGATTTACCACAATATCACTTGGGAAACTGCCTTGAGGTTTCACTGTGAGATATCTAGCTATCTGTCCTACCTGAATTTTTAGACTTTTGATGGATGCCTCTTAATTTTTAAAATTAGCCATCGTCTCCTCCATAAAAGTGCTAGTAGTAAGAGCAAGTTTCTCCATAATACTTTCAAGATTAGATAACTAATCTTATGGAGGTTGAGAAGATGTAGATGACTAAGGTTTATATAGTGGAGGTGGTGGTGGTCTCAGCATATTTTGATCACTCCTTGAAAAATTTAGATGATTCCTCCTCCCCGGATTATATGTATTTGAATAAAGGTTACCTTGAGACCTTGCAAGATTACCCATGTAATTTACCTGCTCTTGAGGAATGACACCCATGTTGCTTGCATCACACTCACCATTTACATGTATGTTACCAAGTTGCTTGGTGAGGTTGGCTAACTACTGGGAAAGACTTTTATCTTGAGTAAGTAAAGCATCGAGAGTGCCAAGCTCCATAACTGCTTCTTTAATTACTGCTCTTCAACTAGGCAACTAATATTCATTGGTGGCCATAGTCTCAAACAATTCCTGAGCCTTTTCAGGAGTCTTAGTATTCAAAGATCCGCCTGTAGATGCATCCACCATAGCACTAATAGGATGATTCAAACCATTATAGAAGATCTGCACTTGCTTCCAAACTTCGAAAGCATGATGAGGACATTTTCTAAGCAGCTCCTTAAATCTTTCCCATGCTTCATAGAGAGATTCTCCATGATTTTGAGTAAAGCAAGCAATCCCACTCCTTATCTTCACAAACATTGAAGGAGGAAAATACCGAGTAAGGAACTTACTAACCAGATCATCCCAAGTAGAGATACTTCCTTGAGGTTAGGCTCATAGCTAGTTCTTGGCTTTATCTCTCAAAGAGAATGAAAAATGTCTTAATCTAATGGCATCATCACTAGCTTCATTATATTTGATAGTATTACAAAGTTGCAAGAAGTTAGCAATGTGTAAATTTAGATCTTCTACTTGACCTCCCCTAAACTGATTCTGTTGCGCCAGCTGTAACACCCCAAAAATTATTTGTTTCATCGTAAATAATTATTTTATAATATTTATGATTTTTGGAAATTTTTGTGAATTTTTTCAGAAAGGTTAAATATTTTAATATATTTCTCGTTTTGCATGCACACTGAGCAGAGTCAGTGCAACACCCTAAAAATTGTTTGTTTCATGATAAACAGTCATTTTCTAATATTTGTGATTTTTAAGAATTTTTCTAGATTTTTTCAGAAATGTTGATTATTTTAATATATTTCTCAATTTATGTGCACGCTGAGTGGAGCCGGGAATATGAAATATTTTCCCCGAGACTGATAAACTTTGAACTGTGGAAACGTCGACGGGGAATCTTACTGAACCCAAGATCGGATACAGTTTACGAAGTTTACATTTTTTGAGAATTTATCTGATAAATAAAATCGTTGTACTGTGAAATTATCTGATGAATAATAAATACTATTTTTATTAACTGTAACTTTTGTTCACTAGATAATAGCTCTAGTAGAGTATTAATCATCTTTTCTAGAGTGTTCACTTTAAGTGACATCATCTTGATGACATCATCATTAACTTTTCAAAAAGGTAAATTTTGGCTTCTAGAAGAAGCTTTGGAGGAAGCTTCCTAGAAATTTCTGATTGGCTTGTTTGAGAAACCAAATTCTCTCACTCCCTCTCTCCTACCACACACCACACGGCCATGAAGGCCTCTTTCGAGCCAAAAGTTTGTTTTACACTTTATTACTTTCAATTCTAAAGTTTTGAAATCATTTATTTACTATCAACTTCTCTCTCTACATTTTCATCTCTCATCTTTTCTCTCACGTTCTGTTCCTTCTCTCTTCTTCCCTATGCACGACCACACACCCTTCCATACCCCCTTGGATTGCAAAAATTCAAAGTAACCATATTTTCTTAATCTCCATCACATTCTAAACACCTTTCTAATTTGAATCTACTTGAAAAGCTTCCATCTTCATCATCTTCTTCAAGCTTCAAAGTTTGAAGCTCTAGGGTAAGATTCTTGATTTCTCATTTTCCCTTCTTCATTTTCGTTTTAATGGTCTTCATCATGACCATTTATCCTCTTTTCTCAAGCTTTGGTGTTGATTTGATAAAGTTATAATTTCTAGGGTTTTTTGTGAGCTTGGCCAAAATTCATCAAGGAGCTTCAAGGGAGTTCTTTTCTTGTTTTCCTCTTAGGTAAGAGGGAGATGGTCCACTTCAACCTCTATTGGTAGTGAGGGACTTGATTTTGTATTGGTTGTGAGGAACCCTCGTTAGGGTTGCTCTCTTTCATGTATAATTTTGATGACTATGTGTTTATTTTACCTTGTATGATTTGTTTGATTGAATATATATATATATATATATATATATATATATATATATATATATATATATATATATATATATATATATATATATGATTGATGACCTGGAATTGATTTTGGTGGATTGGAAACATGAAATGGAAGCAAGGGTTCCTTGCCCTCCTCATTATGGCTCATGACCATGACCCTTAAATTAGGGTAATGATGATTGAAATTGGTAACAAGTGAGTGACATAACCAACCAAGTGAATAAAATGTGAAGGAGTAAAGGAAAATTTAGGGTTTCTACCCTTGGGAGGCCCACGGCCTCTAGGGCCATTGTAGGGCTCAATCATGTAATTTTATGTAACCTTGGATTTTAATTAATCAAGTGTTAAGTAAATAACAATGTGATGGAGAGAAATTTAATTAATAACCTAAAAGTGAATCTTTGTGTTACCAAGTGGCTTCTAGTACTCAAGAGGGGGGTGATTTGAGTATAAAACTTTTTCGCAAAACCTCTTTTTAAATAAGACAAATATTAAAAGCTTAATAAATAAATGCACGGAAGGAACGAGAAGAAGAGAAGAGACAATAAAGAGCAACGAAAAATAAATGTGCAGTAAATTAAATTGCATAAAATAAAGAGATTAGGGAACAGAGAAGTAGGCACAATATTTATCCTGGTTTGACCACTAACCCACTTGTGGTCTACGTCCAGTCCTCGAAAGTCAAGATTTTTCACTGAGTATACAAGCTTCAATAGGTGCTTGCTACCGTTACAAAATAGAGCACTTTTCACACACAGGGACACTCTACCCTTGTGCTAAAGTCTCAGCCTGCAGGGATACCTCACCCTTATACAAACCTTGAGGGATACCTCACCCTTGATACAGAATATCAGAATATAGATGAAGAGAAACTCTCACTCAGAGTAAGTAATACAAATTGAAGTGCTAATGGAGCTCTCACAGAAATATCTGAAAGTTTTTAAGCAAAAAGAGCGTAGAAAATAGTGTTCACAGATTAGAGCTTTCAGAAAATAATTCAGAGTAATGGGGCAAAGAAATTCGTGACCCAAGCTTGCTATTTACAGGGAAAAACACAGAGACAGCCATTTAGGTATAATTAATAGCATTTAAAACAAATTAACCAAATTCAAAGCATAGGAAAGTTTCCATATCAGACTGCGTATTCAAACGTGTTTATTCGAATAACTAAACAGGTTATTTGAATAACATTGTTCCTGAAACCAATTTAAAAACTCATTTGAAATGGGTTATTCGAATAACCAATATGTTATTCGAATAACTCTGTTAAAACCAGAGTTCTAAAAACAAGGGGTTATTCGAATAATAGCTTATCTATTCAAATAACATAGTTTAAAAGTAGTTCAGACAGAAAGATTTATTCAAATAACGTATGAGTTATTCGAATAACTCACTTAAAACACGGTTCTGAAAAACCTTAATTATTCGAATAAAGGATAGTTTATTCGAATAGCTACTTAAAAATAGTGTTCTGGAAAACCTTAGTTATTCGAATAACACCTTTTAGAAAACAAACCACGAAGGGATGTTTATTCGAATAGGCTAAGCTCTATTTGAATAACTCAGTTCAAAAAAGGTTTGAAAAAGATGTTTTCAAAGACACTAAGTTCAAAACCAAGTTTAATCTTCTCTTTCAAAAACAAAGAGATATCAATGTGAGCTCTGTACAATAGATCCTAAGTCCTAATGCTAATCAAATATAAACTTGGACTTGGTCTTTTTATCATCTTCATTTATACTTCGTGTTTGTTATCATCAAAACAAGTCTTCAAAGGTATGCATCCAAACACATTCTCCCCCTTTTTGATGATGACAAACAATCAATGAGACTAGCAATGAGAAAAGCGTTAGTGCATATAATTGAAATTCACAAAAGGTATAAAAGCTTACTCCCCCTCTTTAATTAAAAGAGGTAATATATATCAGATATGTGACTCCCCTTTCAATTTGAATCCAATCTTATTTTAAATTTACCTGTCTTTTCTCAATTATAGTCAAAAGATCAAATATTTCTCCCCCTTTTGTCATGAGCAAAAAAGGAGGGGTAAGTCCTACAAACATATATAAGAATGCATAAAAGGAAATGTACTCATAGCAATAGATCAACAGGAAATTTTATTTATGCATTAATAACAAAAGAGAGTCAATTACACAAGCCAGAAAATAAATAACATGAAGCCAAAAACAGACAGCCTAAGAACTAAAGTTCCTAGAAGTAAGCATCCGGAAGTGGTGGTGAAGAAGCTAGTGTAGGAGCAGGAGAAGCAGATCGAAGGGCCGCAACCTCACGTTCAACGCCTTCTATTCTATCAAATAGAATAGAGAAGGTATGTTCCATGTAAGCTCGGTTATCTTGCAAGGTGGCCATGATCTGTTCCAAAGTGACAGGAGCAGGAGCAGGAGCAGCAGCAGCAGCAGGTGCATCAGCAGGGGCATCAGTAGGGTCGAGCTCGTCCTCAGCAACCTCATCTGGGTACACCCAGCCTTCATCGGTTTGGATCATCTTCATCTTCCGTAAGGTGTGAGCTCCAAAGACGTTGTGGTAAGTCAGAGCAATGGCCCGCTCAGTCTCCAAGACCTGAGGATACTTGCTCAGCAAGGTAGTGACAAGAATGCCATAAGGCAAGTCAAATTTCTCCTTGCCTTTGGCCCTCATCATGTGCCTCATGAAGAACACGGGCCAGTTGATCTGATGGCCATTCTTCAAGAACCACAGCATGAAGACATCTTTCTCGCTGAGATAGGCGTAGTTTCCACCACGAGGAGCCAGGATGTGAGCATAGGCGTAATGCAGAAGCCTGTCTTGGCTCTTCAGCATTCCACCATTGAGACCCTTGTCAGGCAGGGCTAGACCGGGCTTCAGCAGGTCTTCAACCGCCTGAAGCTTGTTGAACTCTTCGAGAAATGGAGTGTTGTCATCTTCAACAAGGGTGCCAGAGAACTGCAGCCCGAACAAAGTCAACCAGTCCAGCGGTGTGATCACAATGTTCTGATCACATACCTCGGAGAGGAGATTCTAGCCATCGAAAGCCAGATTGCAGAAGAACATCTTCACCAGAGCTGGATAGATGGTGGCCCGGTGAGAGCAAAGCTGAAGGACTCCCTGGTTTTAAAGCAGCGTCAGGAAGTCGAAGCCGCGATGTTGCTAGAAGAAGGAAAGGTCCAGGTACTTGGGTTGAACCAAGTTGCGCTCCCAGAAGTGCGAGATGAAGCGTACACGATGCTCTTCATTAGAGGAGAGCCTTCTCAGATCAAGAGGGTTGGTGCCTGGAGCATTCTTCGTGCGAGGACGCTTGCTAGAGGAGGAGGCCATGGAGGATAGGTGAGAGAGAGTGAAAACACAAGATTAAGCAAGATGGCAGGAGCTAAGGAGACGTGAAGAGTAGAGAAGATGGAGGGTGAAAAAAGTCTAAGAGGCAGAAGTAAGGAAGCTTGAAGAACAGAGAAGAGGGAAGAGGGTGGAGACCTTTGGGTGCGCAGGGTTTATTTAAAGGACACCCGTGTTTATTCGAATAAATGTGGGTTTATTCGAATAAACCATGTTGGAAAGCTGAACAAACAAGCGTGCAGGGACCTGAACAGGTGAAACGGCTAGGGTTTATTCGAATAGAAGGGGATCTATTCGAATAGAACGTCTGGGAAAGCCAAGCGTTTTGGCCAGCTGACAGGGTTTATTCGAATAACTATGTAAGTTATTCGAATAGACTGAGGCCAATCAGTCAACACTGATAGAAACAGGTTCAGGTTATTCGAATAACCTGGGGTCTATTCGAATAGACAGAGACCAAGACTAGAACCTGATAAAAGAGGGATTCTGGTTATTCGAATAAAGAATAACTTATTCGAATAAGCAGAAGGCAGAAAGAAACACTGATAAACGAAGGCTTCTGGTTATTCGAATAGGGAGGGTGTTATTCGAATAAACAGAGATGAGAAACACAGGTTTTATCAGAGGAATCAGTTTATTCAAATAAACTGAATTCTATTCGAATAAGGCTGATGTTCAACACACATTTTAACAAGCAGTAAAAGAGTTTATTCGAATAAAGGCATACTTATTCGAATAAAACTAACACAGAAGCATAGAAAATACATACGTTTATGAGATTGAAAGCATATAATCATGATAATATTCAGCAATAAACACACAATTTAAATATTGGATTGATCAATTATGCCTAATTCTCCTTGAATATAAAAGAATGCTTTTTTTGCTAAGGGTTTAGTAAAGATATCTGCAAGTTGCTTAGATGTTTCAACAAACTCAAGAATGCAATCCCCTTTTTGTACATGATCTCTGATAAAGTGATGTCTTATCTCTATATGCTTTGTTCTAGAATGCAGTATGGGATTCTTAGAGATGTTTATTGCACTAGTGTTATCACATCTTATCAGGATGTGATCAAGCTAAAGACCGTAGTCTAAGAGTTGTTGCTTCATCCAAAGGATCTGAGCGCAGCAACTCCCGGCTGCAACATATTCAACCTCAGCAGTAGACAAAGCCACACTATTTTGTTTCTTACTATGCCAAGAAACTAAAGAACTACCAAACAAGTGGCATGTCCCACTAGTACTTTTTCTGTCCAGTTTGCACCCAGCAAAATCAGAGTTAGAATAGTCTATTAGGCTACAAGAGGCACCCTTAGGGTACCACAAGCCTATTTGTGAAGTGCCTACTAGGTATTTCATTATTCATTTAACAGCACTTAAGTGAGATTCCTTAGGGTTTGCCTGATATCTAGCACACATGTATACACTAAACATAATATCTGGCCTACTAGCAGTAAGATAAAGGAGAGATCCAATCATACCTCTATATTTCGTTTTTTCTACTGATTTACCTCCTTTATCTTTGTCCAAGTAGCAAGACGTGCCCATCGGAGTGGCCATGTGTTTAGCGTTTTCCATTTCGAATCTCTTGAGCAATTCCTTGCAGTATTTTGTTTGACTTATGAAAGTCCCTTCATTCGTTTGTTTGATTTGAAGTCCGAGGAAGAAATTTAATTCTCCCATCATTGACATTTCAAATTCATTCTGCATTGACTTAGCAAATTCTTTGCAAAGGGATTCATTAGTAGTACCGAAGATAATATCATCCACATATACTTGCACAAGAAGAATGTCATGCTTTTTATTTTTAATAAAAAGAGTAGTATCGACTTTTCCTCTTGAAAAACCATTTTCCCAAAAAAACTTACTCAACCTTTCATACCAGGCTCTAGGAGCTTGCTTTAAACCATATAAAGCCTTTTTAAGTTTAAAAACATGGTTGGGCAGTTCATGATTTTCAAAACCCGGAGGGTGTTCAATGTATACCTCCTCTTGAATAAAACTATTTAGAAAAGCACTTTTGACATCCATTTGATATAATTTGAAATCCATGATGCAAGCATAAGCAAGTAACATTCTAATAGCTTCTAATCTAGCTCCAGGTGCATAGGTTTCTTCATAATCTATTCCTTCTTCTTGATTATACCCTTTAGCAACCAATCTAGCTTTGTTTCTAGTTATTAACCCATTTTCATCAAGTTTGTTTCTAAAAACCCATTTAATTCCAATTATGGGGTGATTATTAGGTCTAACAACTAATTCCCAAACTTGATTCCTTTCAAACTGATTTAATTCCTCATGCATAGCTAAAATCTAATGTTCATCATCAAAAGCTTCAATTAAATCCTTAGGTTCAATTTGAGAAACAAAAGCTAAGTGATTATAAGTATTTCTAAGGGAGTTACGAGTACTTACACCTTTAGATACATCACCGATGATCTGATCAAGAGAGTGATATTTTGAAGTTCGCCATTCTTTGGGAAGTTCCAAAGCT
The DNA here is from genome assembly GCA_029884595.1 of Ormosia semicastrata. NCBI lineage: Eukaryota > Viridiplantae > Streptophyta > Magnoliopsida > Fabales > Fabaceae > Ormosia > Ormosia semicastrata. The sequence goes on from JAQQTO010000060.1 coordinate 49,123,206, forward strand.
TGCGAATCTTCTTGTCTTTGTTCATCCTCTTTCTCCTTGATTTCCTTTTCTTTACTATCCAAATGTGTTTCCGCCAAGATTTCTGCAACATCATCAACAACAAGATCCTTTCTCGATCCATTTGGGTCAGTTTCATCAAATGCAACATGTATAGATTCTTTGATAGTCATAGTTCTCTTATTATATATACGAAAAGCTTTACTATGATTTGAATATCCAAGAAATATACCTTCATCAGACTTATCATCAAACTTGCCTAAATTATCTTTTTCATTGTTTAAAACAAAACATTTGCAACCAAAAACATGAAAGTGTGAGACATTTGGCTTTCTTCCCTTATACAACTCATATGGCGTTTTCTTTAAAATAGGTCTTATAAGGGTCCAATTCATTACATAACAAGCTGTACTTACAGCATCCGCCTAAAAGTATTTAGGAAGATTAGCCTCATTAAGCATCGTTCTCGCCATTTCTTCTAAAGAACGGTTTTTTCTTTCTACAACTCCGTTTTGTTGCGGAGTTCTAGGGGTAGAGAAATTATGATTAATGCCATGTTCATCATAGTAATTCTCAAAAATATTGTTTTCAAATTCACCACCGTGATCACTTCTTATAGAAGAGATTTGAAAACCTTTTTCATTTTGAATAACTTTGGCAAGTCTTTTAAAAGCTAGAAATGCATCATTTTTATTTGCAAGAAATAAAGTCCATGTAAACCTAGAAAAATCATCCACAATCACTAAAACATAGTAATTCCCACCAAAGCTCATAGTTCTAGAAGGTCCAAACAGATCCATGTGCAAAAGTTGTAAAGGTCTAGTAGTTGAAACTATATTTTTTGCTTTAAAAGAGACCTTTATTTGTTTACCCTTTTGACATGCATCACATAATTTATCTTTTATAAAATTAAGCTTGGGTAGTCCAATTACTAGCTCTTTAGAGACCAACTTCTTTAAGTGGTCCATGTGAATGTGTGCAATTCTCCTATGTCATAGCCATGAATCATCATTCTTACTTAAAAGGCATTTCGCATCATTTGAAGATATATCATCAAGACTAATCATATAGATGTTGTTTACTCTATGACCAATAAATTTAACATGCTTGTCATTTTTATCTTCAATTATGCAACAGTTTGAATCAAATATAACTTTATTTCCTTTATCATATAATTGGCTAATACTAAGCAAGTTATGTTTCAAACCTTCAACAAGCAGCACATTTTCAATAGAGGAGTTAGGGTTCTTACCGACTTTTTCGATTCCAAGGATTTTACCATTGTTGTTATCACCATACGTGATGTGTCCATGATTCTTGGGAATAAGCATGGTGAATTTTGAATCGTCCCCGGTCATGTGCTTGGAGCAGCCGCTATCAAGATACCAATTTGAACTCCTAGCTTTCAAGCACACCTACAACACAAGTTTAGTTTTTAACTTTTGGTACCCAAACTTTCTTGGGTCCTTGTGTGTCAGTTTTGGGTATAGTACCCTTGGGAACCCAAACCATTTTTGTTCCAACTTTTGTATTTATGTTTTTCCTTGCATTACATGTTGAAGCACTATGTCCTTTTCTTCCACAATAAAAACATTTAATAAAAGGACTACTTGAAACACTAGAATGCACAAAGAAATTTTTATAGAGTTTTTGTTGATTTTTCGGGTTATAACCTATCCGGCTTTTTGAAAAACCACTCTTTGTCTTCCTAATAAAATATTTAAGTTATCCCTTCCAAAGGTGAATTTAGAAAGAGTGTTCTTTAAGTTTTCAATTTCTTTTTCAAGTGTATGGTATGAAGAACAAGATGAAGAAGTGGAAGCATGTGGAGGATGATTTGTGCATGCATCAATGATTCCCAGAGTTTCATTTTCAATTTTCAATTCTTCTATTTCCTTATTTAAAATAAGAATTTGATTTTCTAAAGAAGAAATTGTTTTCTTAGAAGAAGAAATAATTTTTGTCAATTTTAACGATTCTTCATGTAATTCTTCAAAAGCGTTTTGTAACTCATCGTAAGAAGGTAATAAAGTAGTATTAGAACTTACCTCGTTTTCGCTTTCTTCTTCATCTCCTTTTGCCATGAGACATAGTTGAGCTTCTTCGCTATCTGAGCTGTCAGTTGAGTCCATGTCATTTTCATCCCATGCTATGTAGGCTTTTCTTCCTTTTCTTTCCTTGAAGGGCTTCTTTTCAAATTTATCCTTCTTCTTTTGATAAACTGGGCAGTCCATTTTCATGTGACTAGGTTTGCCACATTCATAGCAGGTTGGAGTCGATGAAGCTCCTTCACCTTTGAAGTGTGTCTTTTTCTTGAGAAATTTACCAAACCTTTTAACTAGCAAACTTAGATTTTCTTCACTTACCTCGATGTTCTCTGAACTTTCTTCATTTTCTTCATCATCATTGTCGAATGTTGATGAAGTGGCTTTGAGCGCTATTCCCTTTTTCTTTTTATCATTCTCTTCGCTTTGGCTTAATCTGCTTAGTTCCAATTCGTGCTCATGAAGTTTTCCAAAGAGGGTAGCTAAAGTCATTGTGGACAAATCCCTTGATTCTGATATTGCCGTCACTTTGGGTTGCCAAATCCTGCTAAGACATCTCAAAACTTTGCTAATCAAATCTTCGTTAGAAAAACTTTTGCCTATAGATGCACGATGATTAACTATGTGGGTGAACCTCTTTTGCATTTCCTGAATGCTTTCTCCTTGGTTCATTCTGAATAGTTCATATTCACGAGTTAGAGAATTGATTCTCGACCTCTTAACTTCACTAGTACCCTCATGGGTAACTTGCAAAGTGTCCCACATTTCTTTAGCAGTTTTACAATTTGAAATTCTAAAAAACTCATCATATCCCAAAGCAGTAGTGATAATATTTTTGGCTTTTAAATTAAATTGAACTTTTCTTTTGTCTTCATCAGACCATTTATTTCGTGGTGTTTCGGTCCTTACGCCATCGACCTCATGTGTGGGTATAAAAGCGCCGTTTTCGACAGCATCCCAAACATCTAGATCAATAGCTTCGATGAAGATTTTCATTCTTTCCTTCCAATATGCGTAACCATCCCCATTGAAAAAGGGTGGTCGGTTTATGGAGGATCCTTCTGAAAAACCATTTGAAGAAGCCATGTTCTCTTGAAGCTGCTAAGCTCTTTATACAAGAGTCTAGCTCTGATACCACTTGTTACCAAGTGGCTTCCAGTACTCAAGAGGGAGGGTGAATTGAGTATAAAACTTTTTCGCAAAACCTCTTTTTAAATAAGACAAATATTAAAAGCTTAATAAATAAATGCACAGAAGGAACGAGAAGAAGAGAAGAGACAATAAAAAGCAACAAAAAATAAATGTGCAGTAAATTAAATTGCATAAAATAAAGAGATTAGGGAACAGAGAAGCAGGCACAATATTTATCCTGGTTCGATCACTAACCCACTTGTGGTCTATGTCCAGTCCTCGAAAGTCGAGATTTTTCACTAAGTATACAAGCTTCAATAGGTGCTTGCTACCGTTACAAAATAAAGCACTTTTCACACACAGGGACACTCTACCCTTATGTTAAAGTCTCAGCCTACAGGGATACCTCACCCTTATACAAACCTTGAGGGATACCTCACCCTCGATACAGAATATCAGAATATAGATGAAGAGAAACTCTCACTCAGAGTAAGTAATACAAATTGAAGTGCTAATGGAGCTCTCACAGAAATATCTCAAAGTTTTTAAGCAAAAAGAACGTAGAAAATAGTTTTCACAGATTAGAGCTTTCAGAAAATAATTCAGAGTAATGGGGCAAATAAATTTGTGACCCAAGCTTGCTATTTATAGGGAAAAACACGGAGACAACCATTTAGGTATAATTAATTGCATTTGAAACAAATTAACCAAATTCAAAGCGTATGAAAGTTTCCATATCAGACTGCGTATTCAAACGTGTTTATTCGAATAACTAAACAGGTTATTCAAATAACACTGTTCCTGAAACCAATTTAAAAACTCATTTGAAATGAGTTATTCGAATAACCAATATGTTATTCGAATAACTCTGTTAAAACCAGAGTTCTAAAAACAAGGGGTTATTCGAATAATAGCTTATCTATTTGAATAACATAGTTTAAAAGTAGTTCAGACAGAAAGATTTATTCGAATAACGTATAAGTTATTCGAATAACTCACTTAAAACACGGTTCTGAAAAACCTCAATTATTCGAATAAAGGATAGTTTATTCGAATAGCTACTTAAAAACAGTGTTCTGGAAAACCTTAGTTATTCGAATAACAGGGTAGTTATTCGAATAACACCTTTTAGAAAACAAACCACGAGGGGATGTTTATTCGAATAGGCTAAGCTCTATTTAAATAACTCAGTTCAAAAAGGGTTTGAAAAAGATGTTTTCAAAGACACTAAGTTCAAAACCAAGTTTTATCTTCTCTTTCAAAAACAAAGAGATATCAATGTGAGCTCCGTACAATAGATCCTAAGTCCTAATGCTAATCAAATATAAACTTGGACTTGGTCTATTTATCATCTTCATTTATACTTTGCGTTTATTATCATCAAAATAAGTCTTCAAAGGTATGCATCCAAACACACTTTGGACCTAATGAAAGAACAAGAGTGTGTAAGACTTGGAGAAACTTAGAATAATTTTCTAAGTGAGTATGAATAAACTTAAAATAAGGAACTTAACAATCAAGAGAATTCGTCTAGAAAAGGATTTCATAAGAAATGCTAAATTAAAGTGAAACTTAGTTAATTAGATAATTAGAATCAATTAGGGATTTATAAAATAGAAAGAATCCAAAAAAAAAAAAAATGAAATTGTGTCCTAAAACTTAGAATAATTTTTGATTAAAGGAAGACCATGAGTGTAAGTAAGAATGTTGAATAACTCAATTTAATTTATCCTAAGGGAATTAAGTCTAAAATTTATTGATGAACTTGTTTAATTAAAATAATAAAGATTAAATGAATAATGTGAGAGAATTTCTCTAAAGAGAAACTTATTAAGAAGAATGTAGAAATTAAGGCATAATTCCATAATGTACCCTAAAAGTGTAAGGTCTTATTTGAGGACTTAATTAGATTCATTGTGGGTCCATGTGTGGGACCAAGAATGTGTTGATGCTTATCTTAGTCAAATTGTGGCATGTTATGGAAAAGCATATTATTGTTGAATATACATGAATGTGCATTGAGTCATCATGCATTGTAAAAGTTCGATGGACTGTTGTTAAGGCCATATGACCTAGGAGATTGAAACACACCTTAGTGCGGGAGCGAGTAGACTAGTGTAGGTCATGATATTGACCTTGGGGGCGTCGGGGTGCGGGTGTCTTACAAATGGACAGTGGGTAGCTCCTCTAGGCCGTGGGATAGACCGATGCAAATGCATCAACGATCCAGACCAAGACACTATCCTATATCGCGATCTAGTGATGACTGTCTTGTACAATGCCTTGATGTGCACGTTGATAAATTGAGAATTTATAGCACTTTGGCCGCGGCAGCCGAGTTACAGACATGTCTCCTGATCTTTTCTCTCCAATGTTTGTGTCTAGCTCTATGGAGTAGGATTTTGATATCATACGCATGTGCATAGTGAGTCAATATATTATTTGGCATTTAATTCATATGATGAATGAAATTGTTATATTATTGATGTTATAACTGCCTGAATTTATTGAGCTATTTAATATTTATTTCTTATTACTGTTTTTAATCTTGTAATGCTTTGTGGGCGTCCTATGCCATTCTGTTTCTTTACTGCCATAATTGGTACTGAAGGTAGGATGTCTCACCTCTTTTCTGTACTTCTACTGTTCTGTCTATCTGTATCTTTCTCTGAAGATGTCGGTGAAGAGGGGGAAGTACACGAGTTCCATGGTTTTTGGCCTGACTTCGACTAGCACCTATTTTGATCATGACGTCTCATCTGTAAGGCTTTTTGGGATATGTGCGACTAACTTTCCTCGAAGGTCCAGACTATTGGCATATCAACCTAGCTTCAGATCGCAGTGTTTATCTGGGAGACGTGACGGTGTCTCTAGCTTGGGGGCGTTATGATCCGCCCATCTTTACGTATAGTATTCGTTTATACTTAGAGTTTTATCTGCCTATTCGTGACATGTGATGTGAGCGTTACTACTCCCCACAGGAGGATTCATTCTTCTCTACTGCCCGAGCCCCCGCTCATAACTCTGTGGCTCCGATGAGGGTTTCTTCTGATGAGGAAGACCCTGAGAGGGACCCGCTATCGTTCCTTCTCTTTCTTCATAGGGGCTGAAACTGTTGATGGCTACTGATGGCCATCTGTTTTCTTTTTGGGGCTTGATGTCTTATCTTTTGGTGGGCTGTACATGTATAATCTTTTGGGGTATGCATAGTTTTACTTTTTGTGCATCAGGTGTTGTAACTAAACAAGTTTGATATGATTACATATATATGTATGTTATTCGAATGTATGGTTTACTTTTATATTGACTCTTTGCTGTAACTACGTCTCGTCACTATATTTTATTATTTGATAAGAAAAAAAAAAGAAATTCGCCAAGTTTATTTATACGATCACAACTAAGCAAATTTATCTAATATATAATGAACCGAGTCTTAATTTATATTTTTGTTTTCCGCATTATAATTGATGGTGTGACGTTTCTCTCTCAAAAAAAAGCATTACATTAGTTGGTATCAGAGCCCTGGTTTATGTTTTCTTTGGGTCTTTGTGGTTAGGTCTGACTTGTTTATGCTGTATGATTCTCTATGTTTAGTATTCCGAAAGGATACACCTAATTCTTCCTTGTGTTTTTTAGTTAGTTTAACTTGAAAGAGCGAAATGGCACGAGGAGGAGATATGGCCACAGCAAATGAAGCGATGCAAAGAATGGCAGAAGTTATTGCTCAACAAACCGAGAGAGATGCCCAACAACAGGAAAGAGTTGCTCAACAGCTAGAAGCTTCAACAGATGCTCAAAATCTAGCTGAGTTTCATCATAAAAACCTTCCTCAATTTAAAGAGGAATTTGATCCGGAGAAAGCTAGTCTATGGATCAAGGAGCTGGAGAAAATTTTCAGAGGCATGAATTATGCCAATAATAAGAAGGTAACTTATGTTGTTTTTATACTGATTGGAGATGCTGAAGAATGGTGGAACGGGGCACAAAGATTGTTAGAAACTGAAGGTCGCGTAATCACTTGGGAAGTATTTAAGAATAAATTCTTGGAGAAATATTTCCCTGCAAGCGCAAGGCATGCAAAAGAGATGGAGTTCCTTAGCTTGAGGCAAGGGAACGTAACTGTCAATGAGTATTCCGTAAGGTTTGAAAGCTTGTCAAAATTTTCAACATATTTCCAGCATTAGCCGGACGAGGTGTGGAAGTGTCAAAAATTTGAGGAAGGGTTGAGGCACGAAGTGAAAAGAGCAGTCATCACTTTAAGGATCAACCAGTTTGCAGAGCTGTTAGATATGTGTCACTAGGTGGAAGACCTGGATCAAGCTCAAGACATGAGAAATCGTAACTTTGGGCCTACAAGGTTCCAAAGAGGAGGAGGCAACAATGCAAACCGATTTTAGAAGAAATCTTATTCCCGACCACCAGGAAATCAGCAGCAAATGTCTGGTGGAGGTTCCAATGGAGGTTTTGGTGGAAACCGAATTGGATAGAATGTTGCACCTTTTTTGAAATGCTTGAAGTGCGGGAAGGATCACCCAACGAGAGACTGCACCGTCAAAGGAATTATCTATTTCTGATGTGGGAAACCTAGACATGTCTCGAGGGATTGCAACTAACCTAAGGTAGAGCCTTCAGTTAACACTCCACGGGCTACAAAGCCGCAAGTAGGAGACAGAGTTTATACTATGAACGGAGCCGAAGCCTCCGAATCTGAAGATCTAATACAAGGGGAAGGTACCATAGGAGGTAATTTTTTGACTGTGTTGTATGACTCTGGGGCAACCCACTCTTTCATTTCTTATGACTATGTGCGATGACTTAGTTTACTTGTGTCTTCCTTACCTTTTGACTTGACTGTTTCTACTCCCACTGATAAACCTGTTGTCACCACTAAAGTTTGTTTAAATTGTCCTTTAATTGTTGAGGGTCGAATTTTTTCTATTGATTTAATCTGCTTACCTTTTTCCCAGTTAGACATGATTTTAGGAATGGATTGGTTGTCTTCTAACCATATCATGTTAGATTGTTCTAGTAAAACCATAGTTTTCCCTATGGATGAGGTTTCTAGATTTTTGACGGCTAACCAAGTTTGAGCTTTCTTGAAAGAAGAAGCTCAGGGATACATGCTATTGTCTTCCTTAAAGGTCGAGAGTGAGGATGATGTGAATGCAATTCCAGTAGTTAACGAGTTCCCTAAAATCTTTCCTGATGATTTACCTGGTCTACCGCTAGAGCGGGGGATAGAGTTCGCTATTGATCTTGTACCTGGATCTGGTCCTGTATCTATAGCACGTTATAGAATGTCACCATATGAGTTAGCAGAGCTTAAGAAGCAGTTAAAAGAACTCTTAGAAAAGCAGTTCATTAGACCCAGTGTGTCACCATGGGGAGTGCCAGTGTTGCTAGTCCGAAAGAAGAATGGTACTTCGTTATTGTGTGTGGATTATCGCCAACTGAATAAAGTCACAATCAAGAATAAGTATCCACTTCTGAGGATAGATGACTTAATGGATCAACTGAAAGGAGCAGTAGTGTTCTCTAAGATCGATCTGCGATTAGGCTACTATCATATTCTAGTAAAGGCGGAGGATATTCCCAAGACGGCTTTTCGTACCCATTATGGTCATTACTAATACCTTGTGATGTCGTTTGGCATAACGAATGCACCTGCCATCTTCATGGACCATATGAACAAAATCTTTCATCCCTACTTGGACAGATTCGTTGTTGTCTTTATTGACAACATTCTGATTTACTCTCAAAATCAGGAGGATCATGCTGAATACCTCAGTATAGTTCTCCAGATTTTGAAGGAGAAGAGGCTGTATGCTAAATTGTCCGAGTGTGAATTTTGGTTGGACGAAGTCATGTTTTTGGGCTATATGATCTCGAAGGAAGGGATTACAATGGATCCAACAAAAGTGGAAGCAGTTCTACAATGGGAAAGACCAAAGACAGTGACAGAAATCTGAAACTTTGTGGGATTGGCTGGATACTATCAGAGGTTCATTAAAGGATTCTCTAAAATAGCAGGCCCTCTTACTCAGCTCACAAAAAAGAATCAAGCCTTTGAGTGGACTAATGCTTACGAAGAAAGCTTCCAAGAATTAAAGAGATGACTAACTACTTCACCAGTGTTAGTTCTACCTGATCCGAATGAACCCTTCGAAGTGTATTGTGACGCTTTGTATCAAGGATTAGGATGTGTGCTTATGCAGAATGGAAAAGTGGTGGCTTACGCTTCGAGGCAGTTGCTAGTGCATGAGAAAAACTATCCAACGCATGATTTGGAGTTAGCAGCTGTGGTATTCGCTTTGAAGATATGGAGACATTTCCTTTATGGAGCGATGTTCAACATCTTTAGCGACCACAAGAGCTTGAAGTATTTGTATGATTAAAAGGAATTGAATATGAGATAGCGAAGGTGGTTGGAATTTCTTAAAGACTATGATTTCTGACTTCTGTATCACCCTGGAAAGGCAAATGTCATGGCAGACGCTTTGAGTAGGAAGATGTTCAGTATCTCAGCTATAATGATCAAGGAGAAAGATTTGATAGAGCAATTCAGGGATGTATAGTCCTTTATAGAATTGGCACCGGGAAAGTTTTGCATGAACATGATCACCATCTCAAGTGAGTTAATGGAGGACATCTGAGAAAAATAGAAAGTTGGCAAGTTTCTACAAGAAGAAAGGGAGCTAATGAAACAAGGCAATGTGACAACATTTGAGGAAGGAACGAATGGAATTATAAGGTTTTGAGGTAGAGTTTGTATACCCAGGGATCAAGAGCTTAGAAAGTATATCCTCGAACACGCTCACACAAGCAAGTTGAGTATGCATCCGGGAATAACGAAGATGTATCAAGACCTGAAACGATTATTTTGGTGGCACAGAATGAAGAGTGATATCGCCAGATGTGTATCATCTTGTCTGGTTTTCCAGAAAGCTAAGGTGGTACATCAAAGACTATCAAGATTGTTGCAACCCCTAGCTATTCCAGAATGGAAGTGGGATAGCATTGCAATGGACTTTGTGGTTGGATTGCCGAAGACCAGAAAGGGTTATGATTCAATATGGGTAATTTTCGATCGACTCACAAAGTCAACACATTTCCTACCAATCAACATAAGGTACAACATGGAAAAGCTGACCCAACTATATATTAGTGAGATCATTAGGCTGCATGGTGTGCCTACCAGTATTGTTTCTGATAAGGATCCAAGTTTCACTTCCAAGTTTTGGTAAAGTTTGCAAGAAGCATTGGGAACAAAGCTAAGATTGAGTTCTGCTTACCATCCACAAACCGATGGGCAATCGTAAAGGACGATTTAATCATTGGAGGATTTGCTCAGAGCTTGCGCTTTGGAACAAACTGGAAGTTGGGATGAAGTTTTACCATTGGTAGAGTTCACCTACAACAACAAATTTCATTCAAGCATAGGGATGGCACCCTATGAAGCTCTATATGGACGACAGTGCCAAACACCCTTGTGTTGGTACCAAGATGGAGAACGCCTTACTGTTGGACTTGATATTATACAACAGACGACTTAAAAAGTCAAGATGATTCAGGAAAAGATGAGGATGACTCAAAGTTGACAAAAGAGCTATGCAGACAAAAGGAGAAAGCCTCCTGAGTTTGAGGAAGGCGAGCATGTATTTTTGAAAGTCACGCCAACGACTGGGGTAGGCCAAGTTCTGAAATCTAGAAAACTCACTCCCAAATTCCTTAGAGCTTATCAAATTCTTCGCCGGATATGTCCAGTAGCTTACCAGATAGCCTTACCACCTTTTCTTTCAAACCTTCACAATGTCTTTCATATGTCGCAATTGCGGAAATATATTCCTGACCCGAACCATGTCATAGCACCGAACACAGTACAATTGAAAGATAACTTAACCTATGAGGCACTTCCTGTAAGGATTGAAGATAGGAGAGTAAAGCAACTCAGAGGAAGGAAATCTCATTGGTGAAAGTGATCTGGAACGAAACGATCGGAGATGCAACATGGGAATTTGAAGACAAGATGAAGGAGCAGCACCCACAGCTGTTCTAAGGTATGAAAATTTTGAGGATGAAATTTTTTTTTAGAAAATGAGAGTTGTAACACCTCGAAAATTATTTGTTTCATTATAAATAATCATTTTATAATATTTATGATTTTTAGGAATTTTTGTGGATTTTTCTGAAAATGTTGAATATTTTAATATATTTTTCATTTTACGTGCACACTGATCAAAGTCAGTGTAACACCCTGAAAATTTTTTATTTCATGATAAACAGTTATTTTCTAATATTTGTGATTTTTGAGAAATTTTGTGGATTTTTCAAGAAACGTTAATTATTTTAATATATTTCTCAATTTGCATGCACGTTGAATAGAGCCAGGAAAATAAAATATTTTTCCTGAGTCTAGTAAACTTTGAACTGTGAAAACGTCAATGGGGGATTTTACTAAACTCGAGGCTGGGCATAGTTTACGAAGTTTACGTTTTTTAAGATTTTATCTTATAAATAAAACCGTCGTACTGTGAAATTATCCGATGAATAATAAATAATATTTTTATTAACTGTAACTTTTGTTCACTAGATAATAACTTTAGTAGAGTGTTAATCATCTTTTTTAAAGTATTCACTTTAAGTGACATCATCTTGATGACATCGTCGTTGACTTTTCAAAAAGTTAAAATTTTGGCTTCTTGAAGAAGCTTTGGAGGAAGCTTCTTAGAAATTTCCTATTGGCTTTTTTGAGAAGCCAAATTCTCTCACTCACTCTCTCCTCCCACACACCACATGGCCATGAAGGCCTCTTTGGAGCCAAAAGTTTGTTTTACACTTTATTACTTTCAATTCTAAATTTTTAAAATCATTTATTTACTATTAACTTCTCTCTCTACATTTTCTTCTCTCATCTTTTCTCTCACATTCTCCTCCTGCTCTCTTCTTCCCCAGCATGGCCACACATTCTTCCATACCCCCTTGGACTACAAAAATTCAAAGTAACCATATTTTCTTAATCTCCATAACATTCTAAACACATTTCTAGTTTGAATCTACTTGAAAAGCTTCCATCTTTATCATCTTCTTCAAGCTTCAAAGTTTGAAGCTCTAGGGTAAGATTCTTGATTTCTCATTTTCTCTTCTTCATTTTTGTTTTAATGGTCTTCATCATGACCATTTATCCTCTTTTCTCAAGCCTTGGTGTTGATTTGATAAAGTTGTAATTTCTAGGGTTTTTAGTGAGCTTGGTCGAAATTCATCAAGGAGCTTCAAGGAAGTTCTTTTTTTGTTTTCCTCTTAGGTAAGAGGGAGATGGTCTACTTCAACCTCTATTGGTAGTGAGGGACTTGATTTTGTGTTGGTTGTAAGGAACCCTTGTTAAGGTTGCTCTCTTTGATGTAAGATTTTGATGACTATGTGTTGATTTTACCTTGTATGATTTGTTTGATTGAATATATATATGTATTGATGACCTTGAATTGATTTTGGTGGATTGGAAACATGAAATGGAAGCAAGGGTTCATTGCCCTCCTCATTGTGGCTCACGACCATGACCTTTAAATTAGGGTATGCATGATTGAAATTGGTAACAAGTGGGTGACATGACCAACCAAGTGAATAAAATGGGAAGGAGTAAAGGAAAATTTAGGGTTTCTAACCTTGGGAGGCCCATGGCCTCTAGGGCCATTGTAGGGCTCAATCATGTAATTTTATGTAACCTTGGATTTTAATTAATCAAGTGTTAAGTAGATAACAATGTGATGGAGAGAAATTTAATTAATAACCTAAAAGTGAATCTTTGGACCTAATGAAAGAACAAGAATGTGTAAGACTTGGAAAAACTTAGAATAATTTTCTAAGTGAGTATGAATAAACTTAAAATAAGGAACTTAACAATCAAGAGAATTCATCTAGAAAAGGATTTCATAAGAAATGCTAAATTAAAGTAAAATTTAGTTAATTGGATAATTAGAATCAATTAGGGATTCATAAAATAGAAAGAATCCAAAAAAAATGAAATTGTGTCCTAAAACTTAGAATAATTTTTTATGAAAGTAAGACCGTGAGTGTAAGTAAGAATGTTGAATAACTCAATTTAAATTATCCTAAGGGAATTAAGTCTAAAATTTATTTATGAACTTGTTTAATTAAAATAATAAAGATTAAATGAATAATGTGAGAGAATTTCTCTAAAGAGAAACTTATTAAGAAGAATGTAGAAATTAAGGCATAATTCCATAATGTACCCTAAAAGTGTAAGGTCTTATTTGAGGACTTAATAATATTCATTGTAGGTCCATGAGTGGTACCAAGAATGCGTTGATGCTTATCTTACTCAAATTGTGGCATTCTATGGAAAATCATATTATTGTTGAATATACATGAATATGCATTGAGTCATCATGTATTGTGAAAGTCCGATGGACTGTTGTTAAGGCCATGTGGCCTAAAAGATTGAAACACACCTTAGTGCGAGTGCGAGTAGACTAGTGTAGGTCATGATGTTGACCTTGGGGCGTCGGGGTGCAGGTGTCTCACAAATGGACAGTGGGTAGCTCCTCTGGGTAGTGGGATAGACCGTTGCAAATGCACCGACGATCTGGACCGAGACATTGTCCTATATCGTGTTCTAGTGATGAATGTCTTGTACAATGCCTTGATGTGCACGTTGATAAATTGAGAATTTATAGCAGTTTGGCCGCGGCAGCCAAGTTATAGACATGTCTCCTGATCTTTTCTCTCTGATGTTTGTGCCTAGCTCCATGGTGTAGGGTTTTGATATCATACGCATGTGCATAGTGAGTCAATATATTATTTGGCATTTAATTCATATGATGAATGAAATTGTTATATTATTGATGATATAATTGCCTGAATTTATTGAACTGTTTAATATTTATTTCTTGTTACTGTTTATTAATCTTGTAATGCTTTGTGGGCATCCTACGCCATTCTGTTTCTTTACTGCCATAATTGGTACTGAAGGTAGGATGTCTCACCTCTTTTCTATACTTCTACTGTTCTGTCTATCTGTATGTACTTCTACTGTTCTGTCCATCTTTACTGAAGGTAGGATGTCTCACCTCTTTTAACCTACTATTTAATATTAATAACAATAATCCCTGGCAATGACGCTAAAAAGTTATTGTGAAATAGGCAAGTGCATTGAATCACAAAAGTAATAAAAAGTGAGTAAGAGCATCGTTCTCATGAGGTTTATGTTATCAATTACTAAATTCACCAAATTAACACTATTTAAGCTATCAAAAAGACTGTTGGTAAAAATAATAAAAAATAAAAATAATCAAAAATAACAATAGCCAAATTTAATTAATTAGGTTGAATTGGAAAACAATGATATGAAAATGTTAGAGGTCAGATTTCACTTGAACTCTTTAAATGCAAAATCAAATATTAGTTTAATCAAGTCCTATTCCAATGATTTATGGTCAATTCTCAAAATTAATCAATATCCAATCCCTTGGTATATTAATCATCTTACACTGTTTAGAATTAACTAATTCCTTAGTCTAATCCTAAATAGAAAGACATTATCAAGAACGAGAGAATTAAAAGAAAGATCATGTAACCCACAACGTCTATGCCTAACGATTGTAGAAATTATGGTGTTTATCACAAGTTTTAGGTTCATACATTTTTTCCTAAATCATACATAAACCCAAAAATCATTCCCAAATTGGCCAGATTTAGAAAAGCATTAGGAAAAGAGATAGACAGATTAGTCATGAAATAGAAACATTGATTAAACCCATAAAAGAATTTACATCATTCTGTTGGGAATTTTGCGGATACAACACACAGTGAAAAATAGGGATTCCCACCGAGGATCCATGCGAAAAAGCCATAATCCGAGTTTTTAAATGATTTACCTCTTGAAGCGTGAAACACTAACACCGTAATAGAAACGATGTCTCTGCAGTATCCACACGAACAGGCTCACGAACGTCCAACGTCCGTAGAGAGGAGCCTCACGTCTCTCACACAGTGCTAGCTGCGAAGAGAAGAGAAGAAACCTATCGCTCTCTCACTCACTTTTCTGTAGGTGCGGCTAGGGTTCAAAATTATATCCACTTAGCAGCACCCTTAGCATTACTATTTATAATAGTGACTGCCTTAAGTGAGTGTGAGCAGCAGTAAGGTAAGCTGTGCAACCCTAGACCCATCTATTATGAGTCTGGCCCATATTTGAATCCGAGTCCAACTTGGATCCATTGCTCCAATTTTAGTCTGCTCTATGTGTGTGACCCTGCATGTTCTTATTACATTGACAGTAATATTAAACTCCCATTTTAATATTACAAGCAGTGAGTGGTATCTAGCAACATATCACTGCTACCCAAGTAATAAGAATGTTAGTGATTTGACATAACCTTTTCGTGACCAATGTTTTCGTGTCGTTTAGTCCCTTTGTCAAGATATCTAGATTGAACACAAGGCATGGAATGCGTCACCCTTGTATAGTCCAATCATTCGTTTCCTGATACTCGAGCAGACTTTGTAACAACAAATGAGATCAATATCTCATATTGACTCATTTGAGCATGGCCATGCATTTCGCAGTCTTACTCAATCAGGGGGCCCAAAGATATCGCTCCTGTTATATAGGAGTGACAAATCCCATCTAGGTCACTCACATCCCTCTGCATGATTTGCGGTATGTCCAATAACTAACTTTATAATCACCTTGTTACAGATGACGTTTGATGGCATTAAAACACACAACTCCTCATGTAGGAATCGTAGTGATTTCAGGTCAAAGGACGACAAACACCATTGTCACTATGAGAATCGCTTATGACACTCACGTAACGATCCATGTAGCGTTCTCATGGTGGGTCAGTCCAGTACATCATTACTCTAATATGTACCCATGTGAAGACTTGATATCTCATATCCATGACCTGTGAGATATGGTCATCAGTCTCTGCACATACTAGTCTCAATGTATTATTGTTGTCCTAATTAACAATAATACTTGACTAGGGACATTTAAGAATAGTGTTGTAACCAAAAGGATCTCACGATCAAGTCATCCACTTGATGTCCTATGGCATCAAACTTACTATTCTAAGGACTTTATTATGTTTATCAAAAAAGAACACAATAAATGAAATGCCTCATATATAAAATAGCATAATAGAATATATGTAAATACAGAAAAAGTATTAGCCTCTAGGGCATACACCAACACATTCAAGAGCAAGATCCATCATCACCCTTACAAAAAAGGGTTTAGTTACACATGGATAAAAAATGAAAAAGAGATAAGGATTTGACAAACTCCATTATAAAAAAGTGAAAAGGTTGAAGAAAATTCCTAATCTTCAAGCCTAATTGCGCCCACAGCATATTAGGGTTTGTGCCTCTTGACGGCTACTGTGTTCAGTCCAAGTGTGTAAGAATGTGACAAAACTTCTCTTTAAATAGAGAAAACAGGCTGCTATTAAGCATTCAGTACTCAAGCGCTCACTTTCTAATGCTCAGGTGCTGGATTTCTAAAATCACGGTGTGGTATTCGCAACCAGCACTCAAGCGCTGACTATCCAGTGCTCAGGTACTGGCTCACTTAAACAAAAATTCTCCAGCACGCGTTGCACCCTCAAGCAGCGGATACCTAGCACCTAGGCGCTGATAGCTTTTCTTCTATTTTTCTTGCGCGCTTAAGTCTCCAATCTTTTCCATGCAGAAATACCTATATAAACACATAAAATCACATAATAAGAACACAATTAAAATAATAAAAACATAATAAGTCTTGAGAACAAAACTTAATCAAAAAGATTAAAAGAGTATAAAAATCCAAGATTTTGAACAGTAAAAATATGAATTTTTGCAGGTTCATCGTTCCCCCGAACTTAAGCTTTTTCTTGTCCTCAAGCAAAAAGAAAGACAAAAACAAAATAAAACAAAAAGACTAAACAAATAAAAACTAAAAACACACAGACTCAAACATGACAATACTGGATATTAAAAATCATCCATATCCTTAAAAATTGCTTCACAATATAATTTCAAAGTGTTACACATGAACAATCCAATTGCCACATCATATCTCACATGCAACTCTTATGCATAAATGACTTCCCAAAAACATGAATGAAAGACCCAATCTCCTCATAAAGTAAAATCCCATATAGGATTATAAAACTGCAAATGCACATTAAACCCACATCCATAGGTTTGTTTTTCATCTCTCTATCCTCTAATGTAAACAACACATAACCAATGATCAAAAGTGACTTTACCTGACTTGTAATGTAAGGCCAAGGGTAAAAGGTTAAGAAAGAAGGAGTAGGATAATGAAAACAAAAGTTGAGATACAAAATCATGCATATTTCAAAATTCAAGCCACCGATTGTAGAACAAGTGCAAAACAGAGCATAAGAAACAACACATCGATTTTTCCCTTTTTTAACAACCTCCACCCTTAAACTTATTTTTTTGTAATACTTTGGGTGGACTTTCTCTTTTTTTTTATTTTTTATTTTTTTGAATTTTTCAGCTCTACAAAACTTTGTGCACAAAAATAAAGAAGACTTGAATAATAAAATAATACAAGAGATGCACTCAACAGAGGTAATGTAAGATAGGAATTTTTTTTAATGTGGGTATGAGAAAGGAAAATGTGGGTAAAGAAAAGAAATATAGGCTAAATAATAACAAGGCTGCAAAAGGGACCTAAGGATATGCTGTGTATACAGGTTAGCTTGAAAGGCTCAAACGGTCCGAAGAATACCCTTATCATTTTCTTAATCATGAACTGCTTAGGATTTTGCCTCAAGAGAGAATCAAATAACTTCTACATGTAAATCATCCACGCACATGCATTCCCATAAACTTTCTCTAAGCGTGATATATAATTAAATTCCAAGGTCTATCGATCATAAAGATGGGAAGAATACCCATACACAATTGAAACAATAGACATAAACATAACTCATGAATTCTTATGTGATATCGCAAGAATTCAAATCAATCCACAATTCAACCAATTATTTATTGGATATTCAATTCAACAAACCGGCATGCACAGTTTCAACACAATGACTCAAAACACAAAATGGGTGATGATGGCAAAATAAAAATCAATAAAAATTAATAAGTAAATGAAATAAATGCAAGGAAGGAAAAGAAAAAAACTCTTTTTGGCGGCCGACAACTATATACATCCTTCTACAAAGGCTCCAAACTCTAGGAGGTACTTAAGCTGACTCAACACTAGCTACAAAACAAAAACAAGAAAAATGCTTGTTAACAAAATAAAGAATAATAAAAACTAATAACCAACTGAAGAAAAACTAATAACAAAATAAATATTAAAGAAAAAGAAAAAAAATTTGGGTTATCTCCCAAAAAGCCTTGTTTAACGACATTTCCTCGACGTTGCCTTTTCTCAACAAATCATGGTGGCTTGAAGCAAGAGAAACATAATGACACCTTTCTTTTGTCAAATCTTTGTCTCCATACTCGGTCACTGCCTTTGGAATCCTCTCCAAAAATATTCTGAACTCTAGTTGGAACAAGTTGTCCCAAGTGTGCCTTGGCATTAGAAAATCCACTAGGAATTTTCAAT
Organism: Ormosia semicastrata; assembly: GCA_029884595.1. Classification (NCBI taxonomy): domain Eukaryota; kingdom Viridiplantae; phylum Streptophyta; class Magnoliopsida; order Fabales; family Fabaceae; genus Ormosia; species Ormosia semicastrata. Next base: position 49,141,974 of record JAQQTO010000060.1, read on the forward strand.
TTATCATCAGACAAGATACTAGATTTCAACTTGTCATACGATTGCAAATCAGGTTGCAATAAATTTTGAGAACTGGGGGACCTTTTTCTTTTTTAGAAATCTTGGAGACAAGAGGACCTTTCTCTTTCTCATCAATAGTCTTGGAAGTACAAGAATCAACAATAATGGACGAAGAAGAGTTCTTACCATCCAACCCCTTTTGAAATTTACCTTGAATACAATTAACAGGGGCATGAAGATCTGATGTTGGGACAAACTTATTAAAAACATTTATAGTCACTTGATCTCCATCCACCCTCAAAATAAGCTCTCCTCTAGGCACATCAAATAATGCTCCTGATGTTGCTAGGAATGGTCTCCCCAGAATCAACGAAATATCAGGATCCTCATATAAATCTAAGACCACAAAGTTAACTGGGAAAATAAATTTGTCAACCTTTACTAGAAAATCTTCCACAATACCATACAAATGTTTGATTGATTGATCTGCTAATTGAAAAGAAACCATTGTAGCCTTAACTTTCTCAATTCCCAACTTGCGCAACATGGACAATGGATTCAAATTAATGCTGGCGCCCAAGTCACATAAAGCCTTATCAACATTCAATTTTCCAATGGTACAAGGGATATTAAAACTTCCAGGATCCCTTAACTTGGGTAGTAATTTCCTCTAGATAATGGCACTACACTCCTCAGTAAGTGCTATAGTCTCATCTTCTTCCAACTTTCTCTTCATAGATAGCAAGTCCTTCATGAATTTGGCATAGGAGGGCATCTGTTCAAGTGCTTCAAGAAAATGAATATTTATCTGTAACTTCTTAAAGACAACTAGGAACTTGGAGAATTGTCTTTCCTATTTCTCCTAAGTATCTTTCTTCAAACACTGAGGAAATGGAAGCCTAGCATACAATGAAGGGTCCAATGGTTTACTCAAAATCGAATCCTTCTTCTTTCTTTTTTCTCCCTTCTCTTTGAATTTAGTAGAGACCTCTTTAGCTTTTTCCTTCTCGATCTCATATCCATAATTGTCAACTTGCATTGAGAAATCTTGAAGTGAGGCATCTGCAATGGAGATATCATATTTTCCTTTTCCAGCTCTTGAAGAACTAGGTACTACTTTCACGTTTTCTTCCAACTGCTTACCACTTCTCAAAGTGATTGCATGACATTGCTCCATTGGATTTACCACAGTATCACTTGGAAGACTGCCTTGAGGTTTCTCTGTGAGATATCTAGCTATCTGTCACACCTAAAATTTTAGACTTCTGATGGCTGCCTCTTGATTTTCAAAATTAGCCCTCGTCTCCTCCATAAAAGTGCTAGTGCTATGAGCAAGTTTCTCCAAAATACTCTCAAGATTAGATAACTTATCTTGTGGAGGTTGAGAATATGAAGATGACTGAGGTTTATGTAGTGGAGGTGGTGGTGGTCTCAGCATATTCTAATCGTTCCATGAAAAATTTAGATCATTCCTCCACCCTGAATTGTATGTATTTGAATAGGGGTTACCTTAAGACCTTGTAGGATTACCTATGTAATTTACCTGCTCTTGAGGAATGGCACCCATGTTGCTTGCATCACACTCACCATTAGCATGGTTGCCTCCACATAAAAAACAAGTGAAGGCTTGGTGGTTCACTGAATTTACCTGCATGTTACCAAGTTGCTTGGTGAGGTTAGCTAACTACTGAGAAAGACTTTTATTCACACCGCAGCATCCTGCTCTTAGGTGCACATGCTCTGCAATGCACGCTGAGGTGTGAAAACCAGAGAGCTACGCACCACGGCGTGACCAGGGCTGCACCGAGGCTTGAGATGCAGAATTTCTAAAAGATGAGATTTTGATGCATTGACGTTTCCTATTAGTAGGAATCATTTATGTATGTTTTCTAATATGTGTAAAGACTCAAATAGGGATATTTCAAGAGGAAAATTATCATTTAGCATGTATTAGAAAACTTAAGCCTTTGAGCACCCAAGAGTGATGGTTTGCCATAGGTAAGTATCTAGCACCTTAGGCTACTTTTTGTGGTGTTTGTATAACTTAAGATGTAATAAGTGATGATGTGGTGCATTAGGTGCTAATGAACTAGGATGTACTGGTAGTTTTTTCCTACGAATGTGACCTTACATGATAGTATGTCATTTGGCTAGAAGGAAAGGAATAAGAAGTTCCTAAGGGGACAAGTTATTCTTGACCAAGAGCTAGGGTTACATCTAGTAAGAGGTTGCAACTCTTCCTCTCTACAATGGGTAAACATAAGAAGCCAAAGTTCCTAGTAAAATATGCTTAGGTCTTAAATGAACTAAGTATATAAGTATGAATGAATGTATAATTAACTTTGTTTATCAAATTATTTAAGTTAAACCTAGTTGAGATTTTAAACAAATCTTATTTAGCATGTGTTGAGATTATGTTTATTATGTTACGTATGACTAGTTTTGGTTTACTCGTACTGAGAATTATTGATTGTCACTCCGCTGTATTACCATGTAATTCCAAGTGAAAGTTCCTCAAAGAATACGAAGAAAAAGGAAGCTAAAGATTAGATTAGTTCTAGTTTTATGGTTTATATTACAACTGTTGTATCTTATTGAACTTCTTTTGTAATGTAGAGAATTATGTAATACTTCAAGCCTTTGTTAAGGCAAATGTTGTATATATATGCATTTTGATATAAGTCTTATGTTTTCTGCATTTCATATGGCTCTCTATAATGTTTCCAATGAACATTATAGACATATGATTTGGTTATTATGTACGTAGTGACATTATAATGCTGTTTATCTCCTTAAATGTTATTTATATCGAGATATAAATATTAGGACATTACAGGTTTAATGTATATCTTATGGTAAATAGAGGGAATGTGCATCCTCACATTACACATACCCTGGCACTATCGAGAAGTTAGGGCATGAATCCAGGCTCAAAGGAACCTTTACGAACTTCCTACTTATCCCCCTTGACCTAAATGATTGTGCACATCATCAAAGGATACTCACAAAGACTAATACTACCAGACCATCCTACATACATGCATCTAAACACCACATCATTATTTATTACATCTTAAGTGATACAAATACCACAATAAGTGGCCTAAGGTGCTAGATACTTACCTAAGGTAAACCATTACTCTTGGATGCTCAAAGGCCTTAGTTTTCTCATACTTTCTAGGTGATAGTTTCCCTCTTGAAATATCCTTACTTGTGTTTTTATACACATTAGAAAACATATATAAATGATCCTAACTAGTAGGAAACATCAATACATCAAGAATAACATTTTTGAGAAATTCTAGAGCTCATGCCTCGACTCAACCTTGTCAAGCCACGACGTCTAGCTCTCTGCCTCTTACGCCTCGGTGTGGTTCTCAATTATGCTGCAACATGTAGCTCTCGAGTTCACTCACCTTAAAACTTATGCCTCGGCATAGCTCGATCACGCCACGGTGCGAGAGGGTTTTCTGTAAAATTCTGTAAAAAACTACATTGTGCACTATTTTTTCTATTGGTGCATCTCACGAGATTAGCCATTCCAAAATAATTTCTAAGTGATTTTAGGTCCCTAAATAGTTTACTAACATATAGGAATCATTAATCACTAGCTCAAACCACTAACTTTGGATTCATGAACAAAATCACTCATCCTAAACCTATTTTCTCACTTTGTGCATCAAAAGTCCAAATGAAGAGTTCCAAGTTTCTAACTCAAACTCATACCATAAACAAGTCATAAACAACCATTGAAATACATTCAGGTAAGAAAAACACTCTAAACACCTCTGAAACCCAATTTGACCTATTATGCATCATATATGCTTCAATGGTGAAAATGGAGAAAAGAAGTGAAAAAGGACTCTAATCCCCTACCTTTAGGTTCTTTAAGATCGTAGATGATTAAGCTTGAGCTTTCCCTTTTTCCTTTCCTTCTTTTTTTCTCTTCCTCCTTAGCTTTCTCCTTTTGGGTTTCCTTGTTTTCTGTTGTCGTGCTTGCTATTTTGGTAAGAGAGAAAAGAGTGAATGAAATACCATGTTATATAAGTCAACACAAGATGCTGCCATAACCGTGAGTGACTTAAAATACTATGATATTTCACTGATTATTCTTGATCTACTAAAAACACTTAGATCAAACCTAAACACCATCATCTTTGGGAGTTAAGGTAGGGGAGCTTGTTATTTAACTTTACCTTTTTCTATTCTTTCTTGATGCTAGATGCATGCAAGTTGAGTAAAAATAGGTTTTTGAGTGATTTCTCAATGTTTTGAGTTGTATGAACTTGAGTTATGTTGTTTTGAGTTGATTCATATGTAGCTGAGATTGTGAAACTTGTAAACATCCATATAACCTCATATTTATGAGTTTAGTAAAAATGGGTTATTATGTGATTTGCTTTTGATCATATTTCCATGAGTTGTTGTCTTGAAATGGAGTTTGAAAGTTTCACTAGGTTAGAAACCATCTAGGACCAAAGTTTGAGAGTCCAAGTTTGGGTAGAAACTCAATGGAACAGGAAGAGAGCACCAGCATGCAGGGCACCTAAACGCCCAAGAAGTGAGCGCCTAACCTCCTAAGAAATGAGTGCCTAAGTGCTTAATGACAGATAAAACAGGGGAGGTTTTTTGTCATGGAGTGCCTAAGCACTGGAAAAGTGGGCACCTAAGTGTCCAAAGGCAGTAACTCCCAATCTTTTTATTTTGAGGAAACAAAGTTCCTTACTTGTTGGGATTTGTTATATATGCTTTGTAGAGTGAGTTAAGACACTTATAGGGATATTTCAAAAGGGAAATAACCACCTAACATATATCTAGTATGACAAGCCCTGTCATGAACATAAGTTAAGGATTAATATAGATATGTCTCTTCATTTTGTTGAGTAGAGAAATTACACTTTATATTGCGAAGTAGTGAGAAAAACACTTTATAATAAGGTGGACTACGAACCAAGGTAGTGAGAAAAACACCTTGTCATAATTAAGGAGTCAGAAAAACCCTCTAATTAAGGCAAAGGAGTGAGAAAAAAACTCTGTCAAGTAACATGATATTACAACTATATGGGCGATTGTTTATCATTGATTAATGTTAAATATGAATAATTGATTTATCATGATGTCATATAGGTAATTATACTATTGAGAATTATTAATTCTTACCCTGTTTGTTATTTCCATCATAAATTTAGGTCATGATCCTTCCAAGGGAAAGCAATAAAAAGGGAAGCGACGCACTAGTTTAGTTTTTATTCTGCATTGTAATGAGTACTTTGAAATGTATAAGTTTTCCTGTGTTGTACTTACGCCCTTTGAGGCTTAGTTTATATATACAATGTAAAGACGTCTATGTTTTATGAGTTCTTTTTCTCCCTCATGGCTCTTTATAATAACAAACAAGGTTATTATGAATCTAGTATTATATGTATAAGTTAGAAGTAATGCTCTTAACTCTGTTTACTCGTGTAATTGGCTATTATAATACAGTAAATGGAGTTGGGATGTTACAAGAATAATCAAGAAATATAGCCTCATTAGATTTTGTATCAAACTTGCCCAAGTTATCTTTCCCATTGTATAAAACAAAGCATTTGCATCCAAAGATATGAAGATGAGAAATGCTTAGTTTCCTTCCTTTGTATAATTCATGGGGGTTTTCTTTTTAAGATTGGCCTTATTAGGGCCGTATTCATTACATAACAAGCGGTACTTACTGCATCTGCCTAAAAATACTTAGGAATGTTTATTTCATTAAGCATAGTTCTAACCAATTCTTCCAAAGGGCTGAGAAATTATGCTCAATGTCATTTTTATTATAACATATTTCAAACTCTTGATTTTCAAATTCCCTATTGTGATCACTTCTAATGGACGCAATGCTACATTTTTTCCTCATTTTGAATAACTTTGGAAAGTTTTCTAAGTGCATTAAAAGCATCATTCTTATGAGCAAGAAATAGTGTCTAAGTGTATCTAGAGTAATCATCTACTATCACAAGGGCATAGTAATTCCCACCAAAACTCATAGTTCTTGAAGGTCCAAAAAGATCCATATGCAAAAGTTGTAAAGGTCTAGAGGTAAAAACAACATTTTGAGCTTTGAAAGAGACCTTTACTTGTTTTCTCTTTTGACAAGCATCATAAAGTTTATCTTTTTCAAAATTGAGCTTAGGCAGTCCAATTGTTAATTCTTTTGAAACCAATTTGTTTAGATGATCTATGTGAATGTGGGTAATTCTTCTATGCCAAAGCCATGAACCACTTTCCTTACTCATAAGACATTTAGCATCTTCAGAGGTTATATCATCTGGTTAATCATGTAGATATTATCAACCCATTGACTAACAAACTTAACTTACTTGTCATCCTTACCTTCAATTATACAGCAATTAGAGTCAAAGATAACTCTATTTCCCTTGTCATATAATTGACTTATGCAACAAATTATGTTTGACTCCTTCTACATACAAAACATTATCAATTAAGGTAGAAGGGTTTTTACTAACTTTTCAAACTCCAAGGATTCTTCCTCTATTATTGTTCTCATATGTGACATGTCCATGTTTCTTGAGAGTAAGAGAGGAAAACTTGGATCCATCACTAGTCATGTGCTTGGAGCAACCACTATCAAGATACTAATTTGAGCTATTAGCATTCAAGCACACCTACAAAGTATGTTCAAGTTTTGGTTTTAGGTACCCAAACCTTTTTAGATCCTTATGTGTTAGCTATAGGCAAAAACCCCTTTCGAACTCATATCTTCTTTTGACCAATATATGTATTCTTCCTAATGCTATATGTGGATGCACTATGAACTTTTCTTCCACAATGAAAACATATAACAAAAGGACAACATAACACACATGAGGAAATAAAGAAGTTCTTATAAAACTTTTGTTGTTTCTTAGGATTGTTGAACGCCCTAATACTGAAATCTTGATATATACAACATACACAAAGATAAACAGTACTACCGCATCACTACTTATATAAAAACATAGTAATATATCCATAATCACCATAGGGAATCATTATAGAGAGCCTTATGAAATGTAAAAAAACATGAATACATAACAATATATATATACAACATTAGCCTCTACTAGGGCTTGAAGTATTACATAACCAATTTTACATTATGAAATAAGTATAATTAATACAAGCTTTGAACTAAAAATAGTAAATCTAAAGCTACACTAGTCTTTTTGATGCTTTTTCTTCTTTTGCTTTGAAGTGCCTTCACCTGGATTTGCATGCCAACACACGAGGTGAGAATCAACAATTCTTAGTATAAGTATACTAAAACCAGTTATACATATCATAATAAACATAATCTTAACACATGCTAAATAAAATATATTTAAAGCTTTATAAGGTTATACTTTAGTAACTAAAGAAACCAAGTTAACATACATTCATACATATATACTTAGCTCACTTCTGAACTAAGACATTTTACTAGGAATACTAGTTCATTGTATTATCCTATGGTAGAGAGAAAGAAAGCTCATCCTCATAAAATACGTAACCATGGTATTATCGAGAAGCTGGGGCTGAATCTAGGCTCAAAAGAACCTTTTAGACTTCCCATTTATCTCCTTTGGCCAAATGATTGTGCACATCATTAAAGGATACTCACATAAGAAAAATACTACCAGTCCATCCTATCATACACGCATCTAAACACCACATCTTAAGTGATATTCATATAGCACTAAGTTGCTTAAGGTGTTAGACACTTACTTAGGATAAATCAATACTTTAGGTTGCACTAAGCCTCATACATTTCATATACATACCAAAGGGTCATTCCCTTACCAAAATAGCTCTTGTAGTATCTTAACACACTAAAAAAAAACATGTATAAAGAATCCCAACAAGTAGGAAACTCAAGTTCTTTAGGATAAAAATCCTAGTACTCATTGCTTAAGTGCCCACTTTCTTAGCACTAAATCACTGGATGACAGAAGACACTGCCCTGTTGTATTTGTCTTTGGGCGCTTAATCACCCAAACTCAGAGCACTTAATCACTCAGCTCTAGAGCCCTCTGGACTAGTGCACATAGGCACTCACTTTCTGAGTGCTTAATCACTTACTTTTTGAGCGCTTAATCGTTCACTTTTTGAGTGCTTAATAGCTCACTTCCAGAACTAATATACGAGCTCTCTGGCCTTGGGCACTCAAGCAGCCAAAAGCTAAGCGCTTAGGTGCTAGGAACCTGAAACCCTTGTTACTATTACATTAGTTTTCAGACCAGCTTTAAACCTCTAAACCTGGGTTCTAAATGATTTTCAACCCTAAGTATGGTCCCTAAGCATGCTAAATCCTCATGCTCACCTCTAACTCACCTAGCATGGAATCATGACCTAGAAAACAAAGAACTTTCTACCCATTTCTCAACTTTGAACTCAAGCCTTCAAATGGAATTCTTTAAGTTTCCAATCATTAACCATGCATAGATTAAGCTAAAAACATACCAAATGGACCATTGAAAACATTAACCAAGCAAGAGATAACATAATCTCCTCAAAAACTTATTTTTCATCCCTGAACAAAACATGAAGAAAAGATGAAGTTATGGAGAAAAGAAGTTCATAAACATAACCATCCCTACCTCTCTTTGTGTAGAATATGATCAAGCCTTGGCCTTGCCTTTTGTAACATCCTAACACCAATAAATCAACATATACATATACAAGGAGATACTTAGCATTTCAATGTCACTACATACATACTAGTCTAATTAATATATATCCATAATGTTCATTGGAAACATTATAAAGAGCCATATGAAATGCAGAAAAATACAACATCTATAACATAATGCATCAATATACATATACAACATTAGCCTTAGCAAAGGCTTGAAGTATTACATAAGTCTATACATTTCAAGAGAAATACTAAAAGTTACAACATTTGAAATATAAAACATAAAGCTAATCTATTCTTTAGCTTCCTTCTTCTTCTTATGCTTGGAAGAAGATTCACCTAGAATTACATGATACACAGTGTGGTGAGAAACTACATTCTCAGTATGAGGAATCAAAACCAAACATTCATACATAACATTATAACATAGTCTTAACAATTAAGAAAAAGACAAGTGGCACTCTTACAATATTTAACTTTAATAACTAGCTAAACCAAGTTAAAGATTCATACTTTCATTCTTACACACTTAGCTCATTTAATACCTAGGCATGTTTCACTGGGAAATTCTGACTTCTCATGTTTACCCCCTTGTAGATAAGAAAAACTAAAAATTTCCACACTACATACAACCCAAGCACTTGGTTAGAAATACTTGTCCCCTTAGGAACTTCTTGACTCCCTTCTTTCTTGGTTAAATGACCTCACGCTATATAAGTTACATTAAAAGGCAGACAATGCCAACTTAACCTAGTTTACTTATATCAAACACCCCTTATCATCACATCTATAGTGAAGCTAAGTAACATTAAGTTACCATGGGTGCTAGACTCTTATCTATAGCAAACCCCTTTCTTTTGGTTGCCTTAAAGATCATACATAACTTATACATACCAAAGGATCCTTTTCTCATTGATTTACCTAAAATAGTATCTTAATCATATCCTAAGACCATCCATTGTACTTAGATGACCAAAGTTTTAGACTTTCTCATCCATACTAGGTGATAATTTATCTCTTGAAAAATATCACTATTTGTGCCTTAACACACTTTAGGAAACATATACTAATGATCCCATCAACTTTAGAACTTCAAAACATCAAAAATGACATTTTTGGAGTTTTTGGTGCTCACACCACGGCACTACTTGGGCACGCCGCGGTGCCCTAACCTCGGGTTTTCAGTGCTGAGTGTAGCATCATTGTCACGCCACAACACGACGTCTTCACGCTGCGACGTTCATAGCACATTCAACCTCGCACTGCGGCACGACGTACTCACGCTGCGCCATTCATAGTAGAAACTAGATTCTTTAGGAAACATATACTAATGATCCCATCTAGTTTAGAACTTCAAAACATCAAAAATGACATTTTTGGAGTTTTTGGTGCTCACACCACAACACTACTTGGGCATGCCGCGGTGCCCTAACCTCGAGTTTTCAGTACTGAGCGTAGCATCTATAACACCCCGAAAATTTATTATTTCATGATATTTATTCATTTTATAATATTTGTGACTTTTTTGAATTTTTTTGAAATTATTTGAATTGTTTAATTATTTTATTATATTTCTCAAATTACGTGTGTGCTAAGCGAGGCCGGAGAAATAAAATATTCCTTTGAGGCCAGAAAACTTTGGATTGTTAAACCGGGACCGAGGGATCTTATTAAACCCGAAGCCGAACACAGTTTATGAAGTTTCCTTTTTTTGAGATTTTATCTGACAGATAAAATTTGTGTACACTCTATTAACCATTGGATAATAGATACCAAATTTATTGATAGTGATTTTATCCATTAGATAATAGTTTGTAGTAGAAATCTAGTAGATTACTTTTATCTAGTCATTTTTATGACACCATCTAAGTGATATCATCATATCACATCGTTGATTGACCTTTTTGGGAAGCGTGAGAAGCCTTTCCAGCAAGCTTTGGAGAAGCTTCTAAGAGAAGCTTCATTTCCCCTTTTCCAAGGAGGCACATGACCACATGTGGGGAAAAGGAACTTTTGAACAATATCTATCATCTTTTCAAATCAAACCTTCCTATCACTTTCTCTCTCCTCACCAAAACGTTTTCTCTCACTTTTTCACTTCATCTTCTTCCACTTTCTCTCCTACACTACACGGCCATTACCCTTGCACCACCACTTCACATTCTAAAATGTCTAACAAGTATATTTCTTGAATCTATACTTCCTCCTAAGATCATCTAGTGTGAAGATCTTGGTTGTTCATCATTTTTCTAAGAATCCTTCAAGTTAGGATTTGTGATTTTCTAAGGTAAAAGTTCTCTCCTTTTTTATCATTATTCTCTTTTTCCTTTCGGAGCTTTGATGTATATTCTTGGATACTCTTTTCCAAGTCTAAAAATGATGACTTTTGCTATGTCATTTTCGGTTTCAAGGGGGTTCTTGAAGGAGGAAGTATGCTTCAAAAAGTTCTACACAAGTGGTTGGATACCTCCAAAGGTAAGAGGGAGATTTCTCTTATCTACCTCCTATGGTAGTGAGGGACGTTTAGATGTGTTAAGAGTGAAGGATCCATGTGAGGGTTCTTCACTTGATTTCTGTTTAATTTCTTAGTGATTTTGTTGTTATTTTGCTTTATGTGATTTGTGGCTTGATGATGATGTTTATGATTATGGTGGTAAATAAAATTATTGATTGTTGATATAAGTTATTTGCTTGAGATTCCTTATGGAAGTTGAAAAAAATTTGAGGCGCTAGTGACCTAGAAGCTTATGGCCAAGAGGCTTAAAATGAGGTATCCAAGATAAAAATGTTATGCTAAATTAAAACTAAAGTGCTAAAATGAGGAAAAAAGTAAATTGAGGATTTGAAGTAATAGTTGAGTGGAAAAATAAAAATTTAGTCCCTTAGATGGAGAGAGGTTTCAGCCTTTAGAGGAAAAATAGGTGAGGAATAGAATTCATAATAAATTGGAGCACCTTTAGGACTTATGGGAAAAAGAGAAGTGAGATTGTGAAGTTAATACCATGTAATTCCTTTTTAGGTCCTTTGTGAAGAATGTGAGGAGACATCACTTAGTGGAACTTAACTAGAAGGGTTTTAAATTGAAAGTGCTATTTTATATTAATTCTTGAAAATTTTGATAAGTATGGTTTGTAAAGAATACTTCATGAAATTTTAAAGAGGATGATTTTCTGAGAATTGTGTATTTGGGATGCCTTGTGATCGAACATAATGTTATTGTGTTGTTGAGCTAATGAACTGGACCCTAAGTGGTCAATGGTTAGTTTGAATCCTGTTATGGTTCCTCTTGATGAGATTATTGTTGCTAAAGAATATTATGCATCATTGTATTGTGATTATACATTGTGAAAGTCAGAATGACTTGTTGTTAAGGCGGAATGCCTAAGTTCATTATCATGTGATCATACATTGTGAAAGTCAGAATGACTTGTTGTCAAGGCGGAATGCCTAGGAGATGAATTACACCTTTGTGCAGGTGCGAATTACATAGTGTGCTTCACTTGTTGAACTTGGAGGCATCGGGGCGCAGGTATCCCATAAGTGGACAGTTGGTAGCTCCACTGGGCCGTGGTGACTGTACAACGCACCAACGATCTCGACCAGGCACTATCCTATTCCTGATTCGATTGAGAGTGTCTTGTATAGCCATGTTGTGCATATTGATTATATTGAAAAGCACATGATTTGAGGCTAATGATATACAGATAGTGGTTCTCACAATCATTCTCTTCGATATTGATTTTTAGCTCTATGGAGTAGGTGTCGATCTGTTATGCATTCACACATCATTGAACTTTTTACTATGAAAATAATTATTATATTATGGATTTTCCTGTTGATATACATTATTGAGATATCTGTTAGACAACCTTATAATTGTAAATTTTTATATTTGTACTCTGTGATTGTATTATTGTTTGCTGTTTCTTGCTGCCATATTAGTAATGATATAGAGAGTCTCACTTCTTTGTATTGTTGTACTGCCTGTTTCCATTTTATGTGTTCCTGTGGATAAAGACTGAGAGGAAGAGTTGTAGTTGCTATTATCTTATTTTGGGATGGCTGCTAGAAGAGATCTTTTTGGTTACATTCGAGTTCAATTTCATGATGGTGCGAGCGCTTGGCGCATTGATTGGGATAATGAACATATTAGATATGTAGGAGATGTAACTTTAACCATTCATAGGACTCGTAATGATGCTTCTTTCTTTTCTCTTACTATTGCTGTATATTTAGAGTTCTTCACGCCGATTAGGGAGTTATGGGGTGATTTACATTACACCCCTAGGGAGGATACAGAGCCTGTAGTGTCTTCTGCTAGGACACCAGTTCGTGAGCTGCTACATCAGTTGAGGAACTTTGTTGACTTATGGTTTGAGGAAGAAGAAGACCCCGAGTAGGATCCTATGGAGGATCTAGTAGAGGACCCTGCTCCCTAAAGGTCTAGACTTGGGCCAATGTATATTTTGGAATCAGTGGGCACTATATGTCTTTTGGCTATAAACTTGTATATTTAACTTGTATATTTTGGGTGGGTTATAATCCATGCCACTGACATTTATATAATCTTTTTGGTGTGTAATATTAAGTAGCTATATCTTGTACTGTTACCTTACTTCAAAGTTTACGCTTCTACAAAAAGGAATTTGGAACCCGTCTTTTAATATGTCATATATGTTATCCGCGAAAAGGTACCTTCATTTTGGGACTTATACTTTATAACATCAAATATTTTAAAAACTTGGGTAAAGGGATTTAAAGGAATTGGTCGAAAATAAGACACCCAAAGGAGGGTGTTGCATTAGTTAGTATCAAAGCTCAAGTTTGAGTCTTTTGGGTTTGTGGGTAGGTTTGTTTTATTTGTGCTGTGTGTTTTCTCTGAGACTGAATATAGAGATGTATTGTTTGGTTTTCGAAAGGAGGCAAAATTATGTGAAAAGATCTCATCTAACTTTTATTGTATGTTGTTTAGTGTGACTTCGAAGGAACAAAATGGCACGAGGCGGAGCTGCACGTGTGAACCCTGATAGAGATAGCGAGAGTATGGCTGCAGCGGCAGAGGCAATGCAGAGAATGGCAGAAGTTATAATGCAACAAAATCAAAGAGCTACCCAACAGCACGAAGCTGTTATTGAGACTCAGAATTTATCAAAGTTTCATCGCAATAATCCATCCTAATTCAGATAAGAGTTTGACCCGGAGAAGGCGAGTCTTTGGATTCAAGAATTAGAGAAGATATTCGAAGGAATGGGATGCACTAATGCTCAAAAGGTAACCTATGCTACCTTTGTTGAGAATTTTTGCTGATACATCACGCAGCGGAAAATAGGGATTCCCACCGAGGATCCATGCGAAAAAGCCATAATTTGATTTTTTTAAATGATTTACCTCTTGAAGCGTGAATCACTAACACCGTAATAGAAACGATGTCTCTGCGGTATCCACACGAACAAACTCACGAATGTCCAACGTCCGCAAAGAGGAGCCTCACGTCTCTCGCACAGTGCTAGCTGCGAAGAGAAGAGAAGAAACCTGTCACTCACTCACTCACTTTTCTTTACGTGCAGCTAGGGTTCAGAATTGTGTCTCTTAGCAGCCCCCTAAGTAGTACTATTTATAGTAGTGACTGCCTTAAGTGAGTGTGAGCAGCAGCAAGGTAAGTTGTGCAACCCTAGACCCATCTGTTATGAGTCTGGCCCATATTTGAATCCGAGTCCAACTTGGATCCATTACTCCAATTTTAGTCTGCTCTATGTGTGTGACCCTGCAGGTTCTTATTATGTTGGCAGTAATATTAAATCCTATTTTAATATTATAAGCAGTGAGTGATATCTAGCAATACATCGCTGCTACCCAAGTAATAAGAATGTCAGTGATTTGACATAACCTTTCTGTGACCAATGTTTCCGTGTCGTTTAGTCCTTTTGTCAAGATATCTAGATTGAACACAAGGTATGAAATGCGTCACCCTTGTGTAGTCCAATCATTCGTTTCCTGATACTCGAGTAGACTTTGTAACAACAAATGAGATCAATATCTCATATTGACTCATTTGAGCATGGCCATGCATTTCGCAGTCTCACTCAATTAGGGGGCCCGAAGATATCGCTCCTGCTATGTAGGAGTGACAAATCCCATCTAGGTCACTCACATCCCTCTGCATGATTCGCGGTATGTCCAATAACTAACTTTATAATCACCTTGTTACAAATGACGTTTGATGGCATTAAAACACACAACTCCTCATGTAGGAATTGTAGTGAGTTCAGGTCAAAGGATCACAGACACCATTGTCACTATGAGAATCACTTATGACACTCACGTAACGATCCATATAGTATTCTTATGATGGGTCAGTCTAGTACATCATTACTCTAATATGTACCCATGTGAAGACTTGATATCTCATATCCATGACCCGTGAAATGTGATCATCAGTCTATGCACATACTAGTCTCAATGTATTATTGTTGTTCTAATTAACAATAATACTTGACTAGGGACATTTAAGAATAGTGTTGTAACCAAAAGGATCTCACGATCAAGTCATCCACTTGATGTCCTATGGCATCAAACTTACTATTCTAAGGACTTTATTATGTTTATCAAAAAAGAACACAATAAATGAAATGCCTCATATATAAAATAGTATAATAGAATGTATGTAAATACAGAAAATGTATTGGCCTCTAGGGCATACACCAATAACCTTTATGCTCATAGGAGATGCCAAAGACTGGTGGAAGGGGGCTCGACAACTCATAGTAGCTGAAAGAATCATATTCACTTGTCAAAGTTCTCCCGGTACCTTCAAATCCAGCTTGATGAAGTGTGGAAATACCATAAATTTGAAGAAGCCCTTAGAGTTGAATTGAAAAAAGGAGTGCTACCATGGAGGATGAATCAATTCTCAGCCTTGATGGATATGTGCTGCCAACTCAAAGAGTTAGAGCTTTCTCGAGAGGCAAGAAATTGTAACTTTGGACCCTCTCAGTTCCAAAGGGGGAGGAGTAACAGTGGTAGTTATTTTTCGCAAAAGCCATATTCAAGACTATCGGGAAGTTATGCTCAGCAACAACCCCGTGGAGAAGGTTCTAGTGGCCGCAAGTTTGGTATAGCCGGGGCGTCTACACCAAAATGTCTAAAGTGTGGAAGGGACCACTAGATGAGGGACTGCACAATTAAAGGGATCATTTGCTTCAAATATGGGAAGCCCGGACATATTTCCAAAGATTACAATCAACCCAAGGTGAAGCCCTCTGTTAGTAATTTACGAGCTGCAAGGTCCCAGGTGGAAGGTAGAGTTTACACTATGAGTGGAGTGGAGGCCTCTCAATCCGAAGATCTGATACAAGGAGATTGTGAAATAGGAGGTAATCTTTTAACTGTGCTGTTTGACTCAGGGGCAACTCATTCTTTTATTGCCTATGATTGTGTACACCAACTAGGTTTGCCTGTGTCTTCCTTACCTTTTGATTTGGGTATTTCTACTCCTACTACTAAACCCATTATTACTACCCAAGTTTGTTTGAATTGTCCTATTTCTGTACAAGGTCGAGTCTTTTTAGTCAATTTGATCTATTTACCCCTTTCTTAAATAGATATTATCCTAGGAATGGATTAGTTATCTTCTAACCATGTCCTGTTGGACTGTTCTAGTAAAACCTTAATATTTCCTGATTTTGAGATTTCTGGATTTGTAACTGCCAACCAAGTCGAGACTCTCTTGAGAGAAGGAGCTCAAGGATACAAGCTCCTGTCTTCCTTAGAAATCAAGGGTGAGACCAGTGTGGATGTTATTCCTGTGGTGAATGAATTTCCCGAAGTCTTTTCTAATAACATACCTGGATTACTTCCAAAGAGGGAGATAGAATTCTATATCGATCTTGTGCCAGGATCGGGTCCTATATCCATGGCACCGTATCAGATATCACCATTAGAATTAGCCAACCTCAAGAAATAGTTGGAGGTTTTGTTAGAGAAGAAGTTTGTCAGACTTAGTGTTTCACCGTGGGGAGCTCCAGTGTTGTTAGTCAAGAAGAAGGACGAGACTTCTCGATTATATGTAGACTATCGCCAGTTAAACAAGGTCACAATCAAGAATAAGTATCTGCTTCTGTGAATAGATGAATTGATGGATCAACTTAAGGGAGCTGCTGTTTTCTCCAAAATTGACTTACATTCTGGCTACCATCAGATCCGTGTGAAAGTAGAATATGTTCTTAAGATGGCCTTTCAGACATGCTATGGACATTACGAGTACCTTCTGATGTTGTTTGGAGTAACCAATGCTCCTACTATATTCATGGACTTCATGAACATAATTTTTCGCCCTTACTTGGATAGATTTGTTGTTATCTATATTGATGACATTTTGGTCTACTCTCAAAGTCAAGAGGAACATGTTGAACATCTCAGAGTGGTTCTTCAAATTTTGAGGGAAAATAAACTATATGCAAAGCTGTCCAAGTGTGAGTTCTAGTTGAGTGCAGTTCAGTTTTTGGGACACGTGACTTCAGAAGAAGGAATTGAAATAGATGCGTAAAAAATTGAAGCAGTTCTTCAGTGGGAAAGACTAAAGATGGTAACAGAGATCCGTAGTTTTCTCAGATTGGCCAGTTACTATCGAAGGTTTATTAAAGGGTTCTCTAAGATAGCAAGACCTCTCACTCATCTTACAAGGAAGAATCAACCTTTTGCATGGACAGATGCATATGAGGAAAGCTTCCAAGAATTGAAGAGACGATTAACTGATTCACCAGTGCTAATTCTACCAGATCCCAATGAACCTTTTGAGGTATACTGTGATGCTTCATATCAAGGTTTAGGATGCGTTCTCATGCAGAATAGAAGAGCGGTGGCATATGCTTCAAGGCAACTGAGGGTACACGAGAAGAACTGTAACGTCCCGGGACTGTCTACAAGATTGACGAGTGTCTCCACAAACCAACACGGGTATTTTTAGCATGCTATTGTCCTCACTCACATACATCCTAGGAAACTTCCCAGGAGGTCACCCATCCCATAATTGCTCTAGGTCAAGCACGCTTAACCATGGAGTTCTTATGTTCTAGGCTCCCGAAAAGAAGTTACAACTTGTTCATATGGCTACGCCAAATCAATTCCTTTAAGTCATCCTCAACTATGCAGTCCCATACCTACACAGTCTCTGAATCCCTCTCATTCTGGTGCGTATTGAGTTCATTCATGCGACCCTTTGCCTAGAAGCCTGCCAGAAGCCGCTCCTTGTCCGTGCTTCATTGCACCGGCGATCACTTCCCGTCCTCGTCAGCCCTGCGACACACATGCCCACCAACTTCCACTTGGTTCGTCCCTGAACCACACTGTACTGGGAGAGGTGCCATCTCTAATACCATTTGTAACGTCCCAGGGCCGACGAGGGCAGGAAGTGATCGCCGGTGCAATGAAGCATGGATAAGGAGCGGCTTCTGGCAAGATTCTAGGCGAAGGGTCGCATGAATGAACTGAATACGCACCGGAATGAGAGGGATTCAGAGACTGTGCAGGTATGGGACTACATAGTTGAGGATGGCTTAAAGGAATTGATTTAGCGTAGCCATATCAATAAGTTACAACTTCTTTTCAAGAGCCTAGAACATAATAACTTCATGGTTAAGCGTGCTTGACTTGGAGCAATTATGGGATGGATGACCTCCTGGGAAGTTTCCTAGGATGCGTGTGAGCGAGGACAAAGCATACTGAAAAGACCCGTGTTGGTTTGTGGAGACACTCGTCAATCCTGCAGGCAGTCCCGGAACGTTACAAATGGTATCAGAGACGGGACCTTTCCCAGTATGGTGTGGTTCGGGGATGAACCAAGCAGAAGTTAGTAGGCATGTGTGTCCCGGGGCTGATGAGGGCGGGAAGTGATCACCGTTGCAATGAATTACAGACAAGAAGCGGCTTCTGGAAGGCTTCTAGGCGAAAGGTCACATGAATGAACTGAATACGCACTGAAATAAGAGGGATTCAGAGACTGTGCAGGTATGAGACTGCATAGTCGAGGATGGCTTAAAGGAATTGATTTGGCGTAGCCATATCAACAAGTTGCAACTTCTTTTCTGGGAGCCTAGAACATAAGAACTCCATGGTTGAGTGTGCTTAACCTAGAGCAATTGTGGGATGGGTGACCTCCTGGGAAGTTTCCTAGGATGTGTGTGAGTGACGACAAAGCACGCTGAAAAAACCCGTGTTGGTTTGTAGAGACACTCATCAATCTTGCAGGCAGTCCCGGAACATTACAAAAACTATCCTACACATGACTTGGAGTTAGTCGCCGTTGTGTTTGCATTGAAAATCTGGAGACATTTTCTATATGGCGCAACATTCAACGTCTATAGTGATCATAAAAGCCTAAAATAATTATTTGATTAGAAAGAGCTGAATATGAGACAAAGATGGTCATTGGAGTTCCTAAAAGACTACGATTTTCAACTCCAGTATCATCCCAGGAAGGTGAACATCGTAGCAGATGCTTTGAGTAGAAAGACGCTTAGTGTTTCGGCTATGATTCTCAACGAAAGAGAGTTGATAGAATAATTTAGAGATATGCCATTGTCCATGGAACTGACTCAGGGAAGGATATGTTTGAGTATGATCACCATTTCTAGTGGATTATTGGAAGAGATTAGAGAGAAACAAGGAAGTGACCTATATTTACAGTAACAGAATGAGCTAGTAAAGCGGGGCGCTATATCTGAATTCTCAGAAAGACCAGATGGAGTCGTAAGATTTAGAAGCAGAGTTTGTGTACCGAATGATGTAACGCCCCCTTTCACAGAAGGAGGAGAGGACGTCACACCAAACAGACGAAATTCAAAAAGAAAATTATTTAGACCCAGTTATTATATTATGTATAGGTATTATCCTGTTCATCAATGAAATATCCTAACATAACTGATCTCTTTCATATACATATACTTTTTTTTGTAAGCGAAAAACATAAAGATCAACTTATACATTCATGTAAAAGATACATATTATATATATATATATATATATATATATATATGTTTAGATACAGACTATAAGTCATTAATTACATTAACAATTCACAAAAAGAAGCAGAAGCTTTACATGCCCAAAAATGATGTACAATCGGCCATCAAGGCTATAAAAAATATCAAGCCCCAACAACTACTGAGAAGGAACCTCGGCTGGATCCTCCTCAGGCTCATCCATGGGATCCTCCTCAAAAGAGGAAATCCTCACAGAAGCAGCCGACTCATGAGCAGGAGCTCATGCACAAGACAGGAAAGAGTCCTCGTGTGGAGTATACTCCCGATCACCCCACACCTCTCGGATCGGCATGTAAAACTCCAGTGATACAACCACCACCATAGAGAAAACAGGAGAATCATAATGACCCCATGCCAAAGATACTGTCACGTCTCCTACGTAGACACAACACTTAGTGTTCACATCAACGTGCCAGCCATCCACGCCTCCAGGGAACCTCAGCCTGGCATACCCTAGGGAGCCTCGTCGGGATGCCATGGTCAGGTAGATAACTAGTTCATTCCAAAATCAGGAAACTCAGGCCCTTCCTCGCCTCGATCTTTTAAGAAACATAGATAAAATACAGAACAGTAAAATACAGAAAAGAGGCAAGATTACCAATTATGGCAGTAAGAAACAAAAATGACACAGGACGCCTTACAGCATAGCATACATAATAAACAGCATCAAAGTATAGATAATAAATAATTTAATAGAACAGATGGTGATAATTATCATTGAAATAAACATTCTCATAATCACATTTACTTATGCCAAATGAATATGTTGACATACTATGCAAGTGCACAATGTTGGGAATTGCGGTTACATCACGCAGCGGAAAAAATAGGATTCCCACCAAGGATCCATGCGAAAAGCCATAATCTGAGTTTTTAAATTATTTACCTCTTGAAGCGTGATCAAAAGAAAGGATGTGAATCACCAACATTGTAATAGAAATGATGTCTCTACGGTATCCATACGAACAGACTCACGAACGTCCAACGTTCACAAAGAAGAGCCTCACGTCTCTCACACAGTGCTAGCTGCGAAGAGAAGAGAAGAAACCTGTCGCTCTCTCACTCACTTTTCTGTAGGTGCGGCTAGGGTTCTGTAATTGTATATCTTAGCAGCCCCATAGCAGTACTATTTATAATAGTGACTGCTATAAGTGAATGTGAGTAGCAACAAGGTAAGCTGTGCAGCCCTAGACCCATCTGTTATGAGTCTGACCCATATTTGAATCCGAGTCCAACGTGGATCCATTGCTCCAATTTTAGTTTGCTCTATGTGTGCGACCCTGCAGGTTCTTATTATGTTGGCAGTAATATTAAAATCCCATTTTAATATTACAAGCAGTGAGCAGTATCTAGCAACACATCGCTGCTACCCAAGTAATAAGAATGTCAGTGATTTGACATAACCTTTCCGTGACCAATGTTTTCGTGTTGTTTAGTCCCTTTGTCAAGATATCTAGGTTGAACACAAGGCATGGAATACGTCACCCTTGTATAGTCCAATCTTTCATTTCCTGATAATCGAGTAGACTTTGTAACAACAAATGAGATCAATATCTCATATTGACTCATTTGAGCATGGCCATGCATTTCGCAGTCTCACTCAATCAGGGGGCCTGAAGATATCGCTCCTATTATGTAGGAGTGACAAATCCCATCTAGGTCACTCACATCCCTCTGCATGATTCGCGGTATGTCCAATAACCAACTTTATAATCACCTTGTTACAGATGATGTTTGATGGCATTAAAACACACAACTCCTCATGTAGGAATCGTAGTGATTTCAGGTCAAAGGACCACAAACACCATTGTCACTATGAGAGTCGCTTATGACACTCACGTAACGATCCATGTAGCGTTCTCATGGTGGGTCAGTCCAATACATCATTACTCTAATATGTACCCATGTGAAGACTTGATATCTCATATCCATGACCCGTGAGATGTGGTCATCAGTCTATGCACATACTAGTCTCAATGTATTCTTGTTGTCCTAATTAACAATAATACTTGACTAGGGACATTTAAGAATAGTGTTGTAACCAAAAAGGATCTCACGATCAAGTCATCCACTTGATGTCCTATGGCATCAAACTTACTATTCTAAGGTCTTTATTATGTTTATAAAAAAAAAGAACACAATAAATGAAATGCCTCAATATTAAAATAAGCATAATAGAATGTATATAAATACAAAAAAAGTATCGGCCTCTAAGGCATACACCAACACATAAGATACCCCATTGTGAGGCACCCATACCCCAACGCCCTTAAGGTCAACAAGTGACCTACACTTGTCTATCTCCCGCTCCAGTGGTAAACCAACTACATCATCAGGAAAGATTTTGGGAAACTCATTGACTACCGAAATTGTCTTCACATCCATCTCGCTCTTGACTTTTAAAGAAGACAATAGCATGTATCCCTTTTTCAAGAAGGCTTGAACTTGGTTGGCCATCAAAAATCTAGAAACCTCAACCGTAGGGAAAATTATTGGTTTTACTGGAACAATCTAACAGGATATGGTTAGAAGATAGCCAATCCATTCCTAAAATTATATTTATTTGAGAAATATGTAAACATATTAAATCAATAAAAAAGATTCGACCTTCGATGGATAAAGGACAATTCAAACAAACTTTGGTGGTAACAATAAGTTTAGCAGTAGTGTAACATCCCGAAAATTAGCCCATTCATCATAAATAGTCGTTTTATAATATTTGAGATTTTTAGGAATTTTTCAGGATTTTTCCTGAAAACGTTGAATATTTTAGTATATTCCTCGTTTTGCATACACACTGCACAGAGTCAGTGTAACGCTCCGAAAATTATTTGTTTCATCACAAATAGTCATTTTTCAATATTTGTGATTTTTGATAATTTGTGAATTTTTCTGAAAATGTTGAATATTTTAGTATATTTCTCGTTTTGCTACACATTGCACAGAGTCAGTGTAACACTCCGAAAAATTGTTTGTTTCATGACGAATAGTCATTTTTCAATAATTTTGATTTTTGAGAATTTTCATGGATTTTTCTAGAAACGTTGAATATTTTAGTATATTCGTCGTTTTGTGTACACGCTGAGCGAAGCCGGGAAAACAAAATGTTTTCCCTGAGGCTGGTAAACCTTGAACTATGGAAGCGTCGACGGAGGATCTTACTAAACCCGAGGCCAGGCACAATTTATAAAGTTTGCGTTTTTCAAAGTTTTATTTGATAAATAAAATCTTTGTACGTACCATTAATTTAAATTTTGCAGTATGCTCTATTATCCGATGGATAATTAATACTAGCTTGTGTACTGCAACAATTATCCATTGGGTAATAGCTTGTAGTAAAATCCTAATCACCTCATTATTTAATTACTAAATCACATTATCTTATCCAAATGTAATCTCCTTTATGTCTAATCAAATTCTCTTTATTGGAAAAAGCTACAAGCTTCTCAAAGAAGCTTCATCTTCTCTCTCCTCCCTCACACTCCCCACACGGCAGCAGCAACCCAAAATTGGAGCCAAAATTGTGCTCCACTTAGTTAATTCATTTATTCCAATTTCAACCCCTAAAGCACCTTTCGCTTTCTACTATCAACTTCTCTCTCTACCTTCATCTTCCTCTCAAAAGCTCTTCCTTCTCTCTACACACCCACATGGCCAGCCCCTCTCTCCACCGTCTACCATCACAAAAATTTCATCTAAACACATTTTCTTAATCTCCTCTACATTCTAAACACATCTCTAATTGGTGATTTCTTGAAAAGGTTTCATCTTCACCATCTTCTTTTTCAAGCTTCAAGCTTCAAGCTTTTGGGTAAGATTCTTAGTTCCTCACCCTTTTCTCTTCATTTTCGTGATCCATGGTGACTATGGTGATCATGGATGCCTTTTTCAAGTTTTGATTGTGATTCTTGTGAAAGTTTGATGTCCTAGGGTTTTGGTGTTGGCGGAATCCGAATTTCACTTGGAGCATTCAAGGGAAATCCATTGTTTGTTGTCTCCTCTAGGTAAGAGGGAGATAATCCTCTTCAACCTCTCTTGGTAGTAGGAAACTTGATTTTGTGATTGGTTGTGAAAACCCTTGCTAGGGTTACTCTCTTTGTTGCGTGACTTTTATGAGTATATGTTGTTTTTAATTTATTTGGGTTGATTGGTTGATTTTATATGTACATTGGTGCTCTTGGTTTGATTGGTATGGATTGGAAACTTAAATGAAAGCAAAATAATCCTTGCTCTCTTCTAAGAGGCTCATGGCCTTAAGCCCCAAATGGGGTGTTCTTGGTGAAGAGTTGTAACTAGTTGAAGACATGAATCATTAAGAGTATAATATGTAATAAAGTGAATAAAAATTTAGGGTTCCTAACTTGGGAGAGGCCACGGCCTCAAGAGCCAATTAGGGCCCAACCATGTGATTTTTCACAACTTTAAGATTTAATTAATCAAGTGATTAAGTGGTTGACAATGAGATGGGAGGAAATCAATTTAATAACCTAAAGGAAATTTTTTGACTTAAGAAAGTGAATAAGGATGTGTGAGACCTAGAATAATTTTCTAAATGAATATAAATAAAATTAAAATATGAGACTAAATAATCAAGAGAATCCCACTAGAGAAGAATTTCATAAGAAATATTAAATTGAAGTAAAACGTAATTAATTGAGTAATTATGAATTAATTAGGATCTCATAAAATGGAAAGAACCAAGAATGAAGTTTTATCCAAAGACTTAGAATAAATTTTAATTAAAGTAAGACCATGAGTGCAAGTAAGAATGACAAATGATCCAATTTAAATCATTCTAAGGGAATTAGGTTTAAAAATTTAATGATGGACTTATGTAATTAAAATAATAATGATTAAATGAATAATGTGATAACATTTCTCGAAAAGAGAAACTTATTAAGAAGAATGTAGAAATTTAGGCGTAATTCTATAATGTATCCTAAAGGTGTAATACATTAGTTAAGGACTTAATAATATTTATTATGGGTCCATGTGAGGGACTAATGATGTGTTGATGCTTACTTTGGCCAATTGAGGCATATGGTGAAAAAGTATGTAATGATAAACATACATGATATATGCATAGAGTCATCATGCATTGTGAAAGTCCAATGGACGATTTGTCAAGGCCATATTGCCTAGGAGTTGAATCACACCTTAGTGCGGGTGCGAATAGACTAGTGTAGGTCCTGTAGTTGACCTTGGGGGCGTCGGGGCGCAGGCGTCTCACAGCGGGCAGTTTGTAGCCTTGTTGGACCGTGGGACAAACTAATGCAAACGCACCAATGATCCTGACCGGGCACTGTCCTATATTGCAATCTTGTGAGAATGCCGCTGTATAGAGCCTTATTATGCAAAATTGTTGATTATGATTTCTGAAAGCACTTAGTCCTAGGCGGACGAGATACTGACATGTCTCCCTGATCATTCTCTCTGATGTTTGTGTCTAGCTCCATGGAGTAGGATTTTGATATCATGAATATGTGCATAGTGAGTCAATACATTGCTTGGTATTTAATTTATATGATAATTGGATCTGCTATCTTATTGATGATATACTACCTGAAAATGTTAAACTGCTTAATATCTACTTCTTGATATTGTTTATTATTTTTGTTATGCTATGTGGGAGTCCTACGCCATTTATGTTTCTTACTACCATAATTGGTAATGAAGTTGGATATCTCACCTCTTTCTTGTACTGTTATTGTTCTATGTGATATTTAGTTAAAGATAGTAGAGGGGACGAGATTGTTTCTCTTAGACTGTATTGGGTATTGATCTCTTGCTATAGAGGATGTCATCAAGAAGGGGTTCTATTAGTTTCGTTAGGATCGTGTTTACCGGTGGCGCCAATGCGTGGCGATTCGACTGGGTTGGACAGCGTATACGATATGTTGGAGACCTGATCTTGACCGTAAGGAGGACCCGTGATGGAGATCCTGTCCTGACACTTACTACTTTGGTACATCTAGAGTTTGCCTTGCCTATTCAGGAGTTATGGGGTGATCCGATTTATACCCCTAGAGAGGACGAGGATTCCATAGCATCAGTTGCTAGGGCACCTACCCGTGGGACCGCACTTGGTCCTGTCCTTATATCTTCAGACGACCTGGGGGAGGATCCCGAGATGGATCCGATGGAGTACCCAACTCCGTAGAAGTGGATGCCTTATGGGTAGTTTATGTTTTCTTCTGCATTAATTATGTTATGGTGTATTTTTAGTATATTTGCTTTTTGAAGTAAACCTCGATGTACTTCATTGTGAGCGGTATGAGAAATGCGTCACGCTCTATATGCTTTAACTTAATTAATTTAGTCCTACGTATTATATTTTGCATATATTATGTTGAATTATATCTGTCAATGATGGCCTATATGTTATTTCATTCGTGGCTCATATTTTATGTATATACACAAAAGTTTAATTTGGATAAATATTATTTGAAAAATTGTAACACACCAAAATTTAGTGACTGGGGTATAATGACGATTGTGCGGTGGTTATTAAATCGAGGGGTGTTACATTAGGTGGTTTCAGAGCTTAGTTCATCCTGTTGAGTCGGGGTATGGACTGACTATGCTTAGATATGTTAGAAGTTCTTAGTGTGTTGTGTACTTCCTTGTCTCTTGATAGAGATGTTTGGGAAAGGAAAGCATGACTTGCCATAGGTTAAATGTTGGTATCTACTGCCACATAGTTATATGATATTGAGTATTGGCCCACTCAATATGTAATGTTCTGTGTGGATGGAAAACTATGACTTCACTTAGGTGTATTAAGCGAATAAAAGTTCTTTTAGTAAGAAGCTCAGCTGGTATGATTGAACTTGTTTAGGATTTGTTTGCATTTTCACCCTTGTTGTGTTGTGTGACTCCTTGTGTTTGGTTTTCAAAAGGAGACAATATTGTCTAAAATGGTTACTTCTTGATTCCATTGTGCCTGACTGTCTGTTTTCGAAGGAAGACAATGGCTCGCGGAAGACGTACGCGTAGGATTGTGGAACGCAATAACAAACGGGTGGATGCGACTGTGGAAGTAATGCAAAGAATGGTTGATGTAACAACACACCCGGATCAGAGGGCCGCACGGCAGCAAGAATTGGAAGTTGAGGTTCAGAATTTGTTGGAAGAAAGTCAATTTTGGGGAAACTCAAGATTGCCTAAGTTCCAAAGAAGAAATAATAGAAAGATCAATCAGCGGGAAACTCAAGATTGCCTAAGTTCCAAAGAAGAAATAATAGAAAGATCAATCAGCATAAGTGGAAACCGTATTCGCAGCGACCGAGAGAGCAATAGCGACAGCAAACGCATGAAGGAGGTGCGAGTGGTAGTAAATCCAATCCAATCATGGTATCATTATCGAGGTGTAAGAAGTGCAGAAAGGACCACCTAACAAGGGACTGTACGATCGAAGGAATAATTTGTTTCAATTGTGGAAAGCAAGGACATGTGTCAAGGGATTGTGCTTTACATGGACCAAGCCTTCCGTTAGAAATATATGTGCTTCAAAATCTCATGAAGAAGGAATATTTAATTCCTCAAGTGGAGCAAAAGTCTCTCAGACTGAAGATCTAAATGAGGGAGATTGTACTACAATACATGACCCTGTGATTTTACTGTAAAATTCTAAGGTGGTAACCCATTTATTTATGACACATGACTGTATGATTCCATTAGGGTCATTTGTATTTTCGTCATCTTTTGACTAAGTTATTTCTACTTCGGCTACTAAGAACCTATTGATGATAGCCAAGTCATTTAAATTATCCTATGACTTGTTAGAGACTAAATCTTTTCTGTTCATTGGATTTGTTTACCTTCTTCATAAATTTGATGTAATCTTGAAAAAGGATTGGTTATTTTCTAACCATGTCCTGTTAAATTGTTCCAATCAAACTTTAGTGTTTCTTAACACAGAAATTTCTAGATTTGGATCCATGAAGCTTAGTCCTAAATTTTATTAAACCCTGTCAAATTCTTCATTAGATGGGTCCAGTAGTATGCCAAGTGACTTCATTATCTTTTCCTTCTAACCTTTATAATGTTTCTTGTGTGTTTCGATTGAGGAAATGTTTTCCTGAATTCAAACCATAAAATAACGCCAAATACAGTTTAATTTGGTAAGAATTTGCCCCATGAGATAATTCCTGTTATGATCAAGGATAGATGGTTTGATAGATCAACCGAAGGAAGTCGCTGCTTTCTCCAAGATTAGCTTCTGTTCTAGACTATCATCAAGTTCGTTTGAAGGTAGAAGAATGTTTTCAAGATAGCTTTTCGGATATGTTATGGGCACTACAAGTGTTTGGTAGCGTCGTTCCGTGCAACGAACACTTTGGTAATATTCATCGATTTCGTGAATAGGATCTTCTTCCTTGTTGAAAATAGATTTGTCGTTGTCTTTGTTAGCGACATTCTAATCTATTCTTAACGTTCGGAGGAACGTACCGAGCTTTTCATTGTGATCCTTCAAATTCTGAAGAAGAAGAAGAAGACATGCATGAAGTTGTCCCAGTGTGAATTCTGGTTAGAAGCAATTCAACTTTCGGGTCACATGATCTCAAAGGAAGGAGTTGCTATGGATTCGTCGAAAATCGAAGCAGTTCTTCAAGGAGAAAGACCGACGACCGTAACGGAGATTCATAGCCATGTGGGATTAGTTGGTTAATACGGGAGACTCATCACAGAATTTTCCAATGTGGCAAGACTTCTCATCTAACTCATACGAGAGGGTTAAGCTTTGTATGGACCGATGCATATGGTGAAAATTTTTAAGGGTTGAAGAAACACTTAACTACTTCACCAGTGATGATTCTACCTAATCTCAACAAACCTTTTGAAATACCTATTGATGCTTTGCGTTAGAATTTGGAACGTGAGCTTGTGCGGATAGAAGGAGTAGTAGCGTATACTTTAAGACAACTTAAAGCACATAAGAAGAGTTACTCTACACAAAAACTCAAAGTTAGCTGTTGGGATTGCGTTAAAGATCTGGATACATTCTACAAGGAACAATATCAGCATCTATTCTAAGGTATGAAAATTTTGAGGATGAAATTTCTTTTTAGAATGGGAGAGTTGTAACAACTCAAAAATTATTTGTTTCATCATAAATAATTATTTTATAATATTTATGATTTTTGAGAATTTTTCTAGATTTTTCCAAAAATGTTGAATATTTTAATATTTCTTATTTTAGTGCACACTGAGCAGAATCAGTGTAACACCCCAAAAATTATTTGTTTCATGATAAATAATTATTTTATAATATTTGTGATTTTTGAGAATTTTTTTAGATTTTTCTGGAAATGACGAATATTTTAATATATTCTTCATTGTGCGTGCGCACTGAGCGGAGCCGGAAAAATAAAATATTTTCCCCAAGACTGGTAAACTTTGAACTGTGAAAACATCGACGGGGGATCTTACTAAACCTGAGGCCGGACATAGTTTACGAGGTTTATATTTTTTAAGATTTTATCTGATAAATAAAATCTCTGTACGTACTGTTAAATAAAATTCTGCGATACGCTCTATTATTTGTTAGATAATTAACACTGGCTTTATGCACTGTAACAATTGTCCATTGGGTAATAGCTTGTAGTGAAAATCTTAATCACCTTATTATCCTATTATTTTATTACCTTATCACTTAATTACCTTATCCAAATGTAATCTACTTTATGTCTAATCAAATCTACTTTTTGAAAAATCTAACAACTTAACCCTAATTCTTGGTGACACTTTTCCCTCCTCTTTCTCCCCCTTCTACACGGCCATGGGGGCCAATTAGGAGCCAAAATTTTGGCTTTTAACTTAATTAGTTTCCATTCTATTTTCAAACCCTAAAAGTTCATTTCACTTCCTACTATTACTTTCTCTCTCTATACTCATCTTTCTCTCATTTTATCCTCATTCTCTCTACCACTCATACGGCCTCACTCCCTCTCTTTGCTTACATGTTTGCAAAAAATTCAAAGTAAACACATTTCCTTAATCTCCATCATATTCTAAACACCTTTCTAGTTTGAATCTACTTGAAAAGCTTCCATCTTCATCATCTTCTTCAAGCTTCAAAGTTTGAAGCTTTAGGGTAAGATTCTTGATTCCTCATCTTCTCTTCTTCATTTTTGTTTTAATGGTTTTCATCATGACCATTTGCCCTCTTTTTCTCAAGCCTTGGTGTTGATTTGATGAAGTTGTAATTTCTAGGGTTTTGAATGTGCTTGGCCGAATTTCACAAGGAGCAAACAAGGAGATTTCTTTTCTTGTTTCCTCTTAGGTAAAAGGGAGATGGTCCACTTCAACCTCTATTGATAGTGAGGGACTTGATTTTGTGTTGGTTGTGAGAAACCCTTGTTAGGGTTACTCTCTTTGGTGTATGATTTTAATGGCTATGTATTGATTTTACCTTATATGATTTATTTGATTAAATGTATATATATATTGATGACCTTGGATGGATTTTGTTGGTTGGATATATGAAATGGAAGCAAGGGTTCCTTGCTCCCTTTTTATGTGGCTCACGGCCATGACCCTTAATTAGGGTATTCATGATTGAAATTGGTAACAAGTGGTGACATAACCAATAAGTGAATAAAATGTAATGGAGTAAAGAAAAATTTAGGGTTTCTACCCTTGGGAGGCCCACGGCCTCTAGGGCCATTTTGGGGTCCAATCATGTAACTTCATGCAACCTTGGAATTTAATTAATCAAGTGATTAAGTAGTTAACAATGTGATGGAAAGAAATCTAATTGGTAACTTAAAGTGATCCTTTAGACTAAGAGTGTGTGAGACTTGGAAAACCTTAGATTAATTTTCTGAGTATAAATAAACTTAAAATGATGAACTTAATAATCAAGAGAATTCCTCTAGAGAAGGATTTCATAAGAAATGCTAAATTAAAGTGAAACTTAGTTAATTGGATAATTAGAAATTAATTAGGAATTCCTAAGAATGGAAAAGAATCAAGAATGAGATCTTATCCTAAAACTAAGAGTAATTCTTAATTAAATGAAGACCATGAGTATAAGTAAGAATGTTGAATAACTCAATTTAAATTATCTTTAAGGGAATTAAGTCTAAAATTAATTGATGAACTTGTTTAATTAAGATAATAAAGATTAAATGAATAATGTGAGAGAATTTCTCTAAATAGAAACTTATTAAGAAGAATATAGAAATTAAGGAATGATTCCATAATGTACCCTAAAAGTGTAATGTCTTATTTGAGGACTTGATAATATTTATTGTGGGTCCATGAGTGGGACCAAGAATGTGTTGATACTTATCTTAGTCAAATTGTGGCATGTTATGGAAAAGTATATTATTGTTGATTATACATGTATGCATTGAATCCACATGCATTGAGGCATGATTGAGAAAGTCTAACATGATAAGCATACATCAACATTGTGCTTTTGGAACCGAAATACCGGACCCAGAAACATCAGATGGATGATTTAGTCAGATGTGATTTGCTTTTATAACCAGAAACATCAGATAAATGAGCGAGTCAGATGAGACTAGTTATCAGAGGAAACCTAGATAACAGTCGTATGGACGGTTATATAATATCACTCATGAAAATGGTATTGAACAATTGTATGGACGGTTGCTTTAATACCATTGGGAATGGTACAACGGAGGGTTGATCCCGTTGAATATGAATTTGTGCATTACATAATTATGACATTTTATGCCTAGGAGTGAATGAGAACTTACAGGATAGTGGGGCCTTGAATAGACCTATGGGGACGTCAGGGTGCGGTAATTCACTTGTGATTATGCTATCACATTGTATACCCTTGGCTGTGAACATTGTTGCAATGCACTGGCAGCCTGACAATCCACTATTGTTTCTCATGGCCCAGCGTAGACTGTCTATTTAGGAGGAATAGATCTTCTGGGACGTTCATCTCTGAAAACTTTGAGTCTAACTCCATGGAGTAGGAAATGAGTACATTGTACATGAGGATGGTCAGCATACGCATTATGCATATGCATGGTCAGTTCACATATTATCATGGCATGGTCAACATACATATTGTGGAGACATGAATATTATTTATACATCTATGGTGGATATCTGTTATTATAGTGCTATTAATATTTATAATATTGTGGAATATGCTTTCTGATGATATATATATGTGAAATTAATAACTTGAATATATTTGTAATATTTGTATGTGTAATATGACTACGTCATTCGTGTTATGTTCCTTTGCTGTCATGTTGGTAATGATGTAGGATATCTCACCTCTTCGTTGTATTGTCCCATTTTATTTTTGTGTTCCATAAAGGCTGTGGAGGGAACACGGTTGAATTGGCCGGTTGAGGTTGAGTTGACTTTCTAATTCATGTGATGGCGTTGAGACGAGATTTCCTTGGCCACGTGCGGGTGCAGCTTCATGGGGGCATTGATGCCTGGAAGGTCGACCGAGACACTAAATGTTTCATTGTATATAGGGGTAGCGGCTCTATCCACTGGTAGTACCTATCCCGAGGTTACTACTTACCCTTTAGTGCTTTGGTATATGTCTTTTGTTATTTGGGTATGTAAGTGCTACGTTTCTATGTTAATGGTACTTTGTGTTCATTATATATATATACATTTAAGGTTTTTCACTCAGTGATTGTATTTTGGGTCTATGTAATAAACATTTTTCATTCGTGGCTCATATTTGTTGGGAATTGCGGATACATCACGCAATGGAAAAACAAGATTCCCACCAAGGATCCATGCGAAAAGCCATAATCCGAGTTTTAAAATATTTACCTCTTGAACCGTGATCAAAAGGAAGTGACGTGAATCACCAACACCATAATAGAAATGATGTCTCTGCGGTATCCACACGAACAAACTCATGAACATCTAATGTTCACAAAGAGAAGCCTCATGTCTCTCACACAGTGCTAGCTGCGAAGAGTAGAGAAGAAACCTATCGCTCACTCATTCACTTTTCTATAGGTGCGGCTAGGGTTTTGTAATATGTGTGTCTTAGCAGCCCCTTAGCAGTACTATTTATAATAGCGACTGCCTTAAGTGAGTGTGAGCTGCAGCAAGGTAAGCTGTGCAACCCTAGACTCATCTGTTATGATTCTGGCCCATATTTGAATCAGAGTCCATCTTGGATTTATTGCTCCAATTTTAGTTTGCTCTATGTGTGTGACCCTGCAAGTTCTCATTATGTTGGCATTAATATTAAAATCCCATTTTTAATATTACAAGCAGCGAGCGGTATCTAGCAACACATCGCTGCTACCCAAGTAATAAGAATGTTAGTGATTTGACATAACCTTTTTTGTGACCAATGTTTCCGTGTCGTTTAGTCCCTTTGTCAAGATATCTAGATTGAACACAAGGCATGAAATGCGTCACCCTTGCATAGTCCAATCTTTCGTTTCCTGATACTCGAGTAGACTTTGTAACAACAAATGAAATCAATATCTCATATTGACTTATTTGAGCATGGCCATGCATTTCGCAGTCTCACTCAATTAGGGGGCCCAAAGACATCGCTCCTGTTATGTAGGAGTGACAAATCCCATCTAGGTCACTCACATCCCTCTGCATGATTCGCAGTATGTCCAATAACTAACTTTATAATTACCTTGTTACAGATGACGTTTGATGGCATTAAAACACATAACTCCTCATGTAGGAATCATAGTGATTTCAGGTCCAAGGACCACAAACACCATTGTCACTATGAGAATCGCTTATGACACTCACGTAACGATCTATGTAGCGTTCTCATGGCAGGTCAGTCCAGTACATCATTACTCTAATATGTACCTATGTGAAGACTTGATATCTCATATCCATGACCCGTGAGATATGGTCATCAGTCTATGCACATACTATTCTCAATGCATTATTGTTATCCTAATTAACAATAATACTTGACTAGGGACATTTAAGAATAGTGTTATAACCAAAAGGATCTCACGATCAAGTCATCCACTTGATGTCCTATGGCATCAAACTTACTATTCTAAGGACTTTATTATGTTTATTAAAAAAGAACACAATAAATGAAATGTCTCATATATTAAATTAGCATTATAGAATATATGTAAATATAGAGAATATATCGGCCTCTAGGGCATACACCAACAATATTTTCTTTAAATGCACAATGATCAAGTTTGAAAAATTGTTATTTGAGTTGTAGCACGCCAAAACTTTAGTGACCGTGGTATAATGACGATTGTGCCATGGTTACTAGATCTAGGGGTGTTACACGTTCATAGCAGAAACCAAATTCTATAAAATTCTATAGAACCATGGTACTGTTCCATTGGTTCTTTTCTCAGATTTTGGCCATTCGAAACCAGTTTCTAAGTGATTCGAAGTCCTTAAATTGTTCTTAAACATATAGGAATCATCAATCACAAACTTAAACCTCTTAATTTGGATTATGGATCAAAATCACCTATAGGTTAACCTAAACCCCTCTTTTTGGGAATCAAAGGTCCAAATGAGACATTCAAAGCTTCTAACTTTAACTAATGCTATGAACAAGTCATAAATAACCAAAGAAACTCAATCAGGCAAGCAAAACACATCAAACACCTCTAGAACTCAATTTGACTTATTAAGCACCATAAGTGCATACATGGTAAAATGAGTGAAAAGAAGTGAAATTGATCATAAAACCCCTACCTGTGGCAGTTGTGAAGAGATTCAAGCTTGGTTGGATCTCAAGCGTTGCTTTTTCCTTTGGATTTCCTCTTTCTCTCTTCCTTGGTCTTTCTTTCCTCTTCTTTCTCTTCTCCTCTCATGGTTTATGCTTCTATTTGTGAAGCTAGAAATAGCAGTGAATAAGGCATATAAAGAGGGTCTAAAAGACTCATATGGCCTTTAGGCTAAAACTAATAAAACCTTGATCTACTAAAAACACACAAATTTAATTAATTCAAGGTTTCTAACTTCCAACAACTTTAAAATAAATACTAGGATTCATATAAAAAATTGTTTCACCATTATCTGATATTTTCATATCTGCTGCTAGTCAAACTGACTATAATTAGACAACCAGTATGCCTAAAAATGCCAAACTAGCTCAGTTTACCTTGAAACTTTAACTGTTACTTGTTTCATATATTTGTGACCTAGAAATAAATTATCCATATTTGTTTCCCTCTTCTAATCAATTAATGCTATTATCTAAGTCTTTTTAAACTACTTTTCACAGTTTGGGTTACAACTAAGTACCTAAACTAACTAAGATTGTCACAAAATTAAACATGCATACTAAGCAAGTCATATGCTACCTCTTGAACATATAAACAAGTCTAACATGTCATTTAGGGTATTACACCTTTCTCCTTCCTCTTCTTTTCCTCTTCTTCCTTCTTTTTCCTCTTCTCTTCTTCTCTCACCTTTTCTTCATTTTCTGCTTCTGATTCTGCTCAAAGAGCCATGCATAAGGAGTGAAAGAAGTAGAGAAAGTCAAAAGAAATAAATGGATAGGATTGTTTGAAACTTATGCCACTGAAGTTTCTATACTGAAACTTTATATCTACAAAGAATACTTTGGTCTTACCAAATCAAGTTTCCTAACTTCCAAAGGTATTAGAATAAATCCTAAGATTCATGTAAATACTCATTTCATCATTTACATAAGTTTCCATATCAATACTAGTCAATCCGGTATTAAATCACACAACCAACATGCTTAAAAATACCAAACTAACTCAGTTTATCTTGAAACTTTAACTACATCTCATTTCATACATTTGTGACCTAAAAATAAATTCTCCATATTTGTTTCCATTAACTAAGCAACTTATGCCATTAATTGAGTTATTTTAAGCTACTTTTCACCTTCTGTGTTATAGCCAAGTGTCTAACCTAACTCAGTTTGTCATAAAATTAAACAAGCATATTGAGCAAGTATTACGCTACCTCTATAACAATATACAAGTCTAACATGTTATTAAAGGTATTACATTTCTCCCCTCCTTTTTAAAATTTTAACCCTAAAATTACTTACTTAATAAGAATAATTCCAGGTAGTCCTACTGCATATGGGACTCTAGATCCCAAGTAGCCTCCTCGGTGTCAAAGCCACCCTATATAACCTTCACCAGAGGAATCCGCTTACCTCTAAGCTCTTTAACCCCTCTGTCCACGATCCTTACCGGCTATATATCATAAGACAAATCATCTCTTAACTGTATAGATTCATGTTCTATGATATGCGAAGGATCTGGATTATACTTCCTTAACTGAGACACATGGAAAACATCATGAAGGTTAGACAAACTGGGAGGAAGGGCTATCTGGTAGGCTACGGGTCCAACTTTCTTCAGAATTTAGTAGGGACCAAGAAAACGTGGATTTAACTTTCGGGATTTAACTTTCGGGTTTTCAACGCTCTACTAATCCTTGTTGTAGAAGTAACTCTTAAGAAGACATGATCTCCTTCATCAAACTCAAGAGGTCTCATTCTCTTGTCAGTGTAACTCTTTTGCCAACTTTAAGAAGTAACCAACCTATCCTTAATCATCTTGATTTGCTCTGTGGTCTGCTGGACTAACTCAGGATCTAGGATGGTTCTCTCACCTACCTTATACCAACATAGAGGTGATCTACACTTCCTTCCATATAAAGCCTCATAAGGTGTCATACCTATGCTGGAGTGGTAGCTACTGTTATAGGCAAACTCCACTAATGGCAAGAACTTATCCTAACTGCCCTGTTGTTCTAAAACACATGCTCTAAGCATATCCTCAAGGGTTTGGATAGTTCTCTCTATTTGCCCATCTGTTTGCAGGTGATAAGTTGTACTAAGGCTCAACTTACTCCCAAATGCCATTTGTAAGGCTCCCTAGAATCTTGATGTCGATTTAGAATCTCTATCTAAAATTATGTTTATGGGAACTTCGTGCAACCTAAATAACTCCTTCAAATATATCTGAGCTAATTTATCTAGAGAATAGCTAGCTCTCATTGGCATAAAGTGAGCAGATTTGGTTAATCTATCCACTATGACCCAAACTGCGTCATATCCTAGCAGAGCCTGGGTAGACCCATTACAAAGTCCCTAAAGATCTTATCCCATTTCCACTCAGGAATTCCTAAAGACTGTAAAGGTCCTGTAGGTTTCTGGTATTCAATCTTTACTTTTTGGTAAGTTACACACCTAGACACATATTCTGTTATGTCTTTTTTCATTCCAAGCCACCAAAACGTCATCCTTAAATCTTGATACATCTTAGTGGCTTTGAGGTGCATGGTATACTTACTTTTTTGAGCTTCTTCTAGAATCCTCTCTTTGATTACTGACTCTCTTGGAATACAAAGTCTGTCTCTAAACTTTATCATTCCATCATCAGTCATATCAAAATCCTTTTGATTTCCTAAAAAGATCTGCTCACTAACGTCCCTTAGAGCTTTATCCTTCTTTTGAGCTTCTATAATTTGAATCCTTAAGTCATTTACTATGTCCACTCTACTCACAAAGAGACTATGTGGCATCACAGTCACCGTGAGACTCAAATTCCTAAAACTCTCAAGAAGTTCACTCTCTTGGACCATCATTCGGGATAGATGTAGGGATTTACTACTTAGTGCATCAGCCACTACATTGGCTTTACCTAGATGATACTTTAACTCAAAGTCATAATCTTTTAAGAATTCTATCCATATTTTTTGCCCTATATTCAGCTCCTTCTGATCAAACAAGTACTTTAAACGTTTATGATCGCTGAACACCTCAAACTAGACTTTATAGAGATAATGTCACCAAATCTTTAAGGCAAACATTACAGCTGCCAACTCCAAATCATGTGTAGGGTAGTTCTCTTCATGTGGCCTTAACTGCCTTGATGCATAGGCAGTTACTGTACTATTTTTAACCCTTGATAAACCCTCTATAATACCAAGCCAGGCCGATAAAGCTCTTAATCTTGGTCACTGTGGTGGATTTCTTCCACTATAACACTGCCTCTACTTCAGTTGGGTCCACTGAAATCCCTCCTTGAGGTATTACATGGCCCAAGAACTAGAATTTCGTTAGCCAAAACTTACACTTGGAGAATTTAACAAATAACTTCTTCTCTTTAAGGATTTCTAAAACTATCTTGACATGCTGCTCATGCTTTTTCATTGTCTTGGAATAGATAAGGATGTCATTAATAAACATTACCACAAACTTATCTAGGTAGGGTCTAAAAACTTTGTTCATGTAATCCTTGAACACTGCTGGTGTGTTTGTTAACCCAAAAGATATCACAAGATATTCATAATGCACATACCTAGTCCTAAAAGTGGTCTTAGGAATATCCTCTTCCCTAACCCTGACTTGATGATATCCAGATCTTAGATTAATTTTGGAGAACACTGAAGCTCCTCTTAATTGATCCATCATATCATCTATCCTAAGCAACAGATACTTATTCTTGATGATCACCTTGTTCAACTATCTATAGTCAACACATAACGTCATGGTACCATCTTTATTCTTAAATAATACTGGTGCTTCCTATGGAGAAATACTAGGCCTAATGAATCGCTTGTCCAACAACTCCTCTATTTGTTTCTTGAGCTTTGCTAACTCCAAATGTGCCATCCTATTGGGTGCTATAGATATAGGTCCTGTACCTAACACTAAATCTATAGAAAACTTTATTTCTCTCACTAAAGGCAACTCAGCTACGTCACTCGGAAATACCTCTAGGTATTCCCTCACTATAGGTATATTGTGTTGGTTCTACTCAACCTTTGCATCTAATGAGAAAAGAAGAACATATCCTAGAGCTCCTTCTACCAAATAGTGATTGACCTGATTAGCATTGAGATAGACAGACTCGAGGAAACAACTTTGGTGGAAACATCAGACAAAAAAACTAAAGTTTTATTTGAACAGTTTAAGACTACATGATTGGACGACAACCAATCCATACCAAGAATGACTTCTATGTCCACAAGGGATGAACAGATAAGATTTATGAAGAAAACTCTATCTTATACTCTTATTCAGCAATCATGACATACTTTTGAAATTATGACTAGTTTACAAATAGCTGTGGAAAAAGACAAGTCATATGGTAATTCTGACATAGACAAATCCAATATCCTTACACAATCATAAGAAACAAATGAGGGGGATGCTCTTAGATCATACGTGACATTTAAAAGATGATTATGAATTATGTCTTTACCTTGGATAAGGTCGGAAGAATAGGCCACCTCTTTTTTGCCTAGAGTATAAACTCTTCCTTTAGCTAGCGGCTTTGGGGTAGGCACATCTTCCTTCTTCAGAGGACAATCCTTGGAAAAGTGTCCAGGTTGCTCACATGTATAACACACGGACTATCCTATCAAACACGGTCTACCTCCATTTGTCTTCCCATATTTAGAGTGTAACGTCCCGGGACTGCCTGCAAGATTGACAAGTGTCTCCACAAACAAACACGGGTCTTTTCAGCATGCTTTTGTCCTCACTCACACGCATCCTAGGAAACTTCCCAGGAGGTCACCCATCCCACAGTTGCTCTAGGTCAAGCACGCTTAACCATGGAGTTCTTATGTTCTAGGCTCCCAAAAAGAAATTGCAACTTGTTGATATGGCTACGCCAAATCAATTCCTTTAAGCCATCCTCAACTATGCAGTCCTATACCTGCACAGTCTTTGAATCCCTCTCTTTTCGGTGCGTATTCAGTTCATTCATGCAACCCTTCGCCTAGAAGCCTGCTAGAAGCCGCTCCTTGTCCGTGCTTCATTGCACCGGCGATCACCGTATAATGCTCAAAAGCACCTTTAATCGAAACAAAGTACTGTTGTACCGTTCCCAATGATATTAACCCAACTGCACATACAGTTGTCCAATACCATTAGTATCTATGATATTGTATAATTGCCCATACAATCGATAATACCAAAGATCCACTCGGGCCTAGTACTTCAGTTTCACAAATGTCGGTCCTACAGCACATCTCGCTGTTCCTCTCAATCGCGTAGCAATATTATCGCATTTTCACAATTATGTAACACTTTTGTTACGTTTTCAAATCGCGTAAAGAATTTTTTCAACATTTTCTCAATCGCGTAAAGATTTTAAAACATTTTCTCAATCGCGTAGCTAAAAATTACTATTTTTAAATCACGTAAAATATTTTTAACATATTTTAAGCTCAAAATAAGATTTTTCTCATTTATTATCAAAATTTGACTTTATTTTTATCATTTGCATAATAGTCCTTCTATAAAATAATATTTACATAATAATCTTTCTTTGAATAATATTTACAATATAGTCCCCTTAAAATTAGTATTTTCCACTATTTTTCAAAAGACTATATTTCTTAATTTTACTTAGGATATTACAGCTCAAAATTTCCTAACGCGCTTCAAAACCCAAAGGGTGAGCTATACGTTAACAAATTTCAAGTTTCAACTACGATTTTAGTACATAACCTATTTAGGCCAATTTTAATTCAAAAAAGTTAATTACTTTCATTTAAATTCAAAAACTTGCCAAATTGACTCCTTACCATTAAAGCACCTAAGTCTACACTTAGTAAATAATTTTAGATCTTGAACATCAAAAATGGCATATTGGCCAAATTTCATACTATGCTTTATAAATCACATATAATTCTTTTCTAGCATTTTATTCCTTATAAAAATTACTTAATTAAATTTCTTGTCATAGAATCATTTAATCCTTAAATTAGGAAAATAATTTACAACTCTTGGTTCCCTTAATGGTGTTGAGATCGTGAGCCTCTAGGTTCTTTAGAACCATCATATAATTTCCATTATGTGAATCACATCCTAAGTTACACAGAAATTAGCATGCTTTCCAAATCACATATTAGTATACTATCAAAGCTATAAGCATACCAAATATATATATAAATCATGCATACTTATCAAAGCAATAAAACAATCACACAATATAATCCAACAAGCACAAACCAATGATTACACAATCGAGTGAATAAATCCTCACATGGATTTTCCACTCACAAGCACAAACAATTCCATTCCTTCACCGCCACATATGGCTGATGAGGTTAATCTCCCTCTTACCTGGTCGATGTCCTCCCAGCTCCTCGTAGGACTCTTTTTGTATCAATCTTTCATCACCAAGTAAATCTTAGAATCAAAACAAACACATACAAATTAGTATCTAAGGCTTGATCAAGATGACCATAGATCAATCATGGTCTTAGGATTCCAAAAATCAAATAAGAAATCAAGTTTCAAGATTTTTACCTTGAAACCTTAGAACTTAAATCCAAGATTCAAGCTTGAAGATGATGGAATTTGATCTTGACCACAACATGAAAGTTGCTTAAAATGAAGTTTAGGATCAAATGATGTGTTTAAATGGAATTATGAGTAATTGGAACGTAATCTATGGAGTGAGGCCGTGAGTTTCTTGAATGAATAAGGTAAGAACTTTTTGTTCTTCAACTTGAATAACAAGGTTGAAGATGATAGAACTAGGCTAAGATCTTAACTACAAAGTATCTTAGAATTGTATATAGGTTTAGAAAATAGGATTGGATGGAATTATTGAAGATTGGTGATAGGTTTTGGGAATGGTGGTCGAATCCTTCAAGAAAGGAAGAAGATGAAGTTCTTGGTGTTTGTTCTTGGTGTTCTTGAATGATTGGAAGAGAGAGAATAGAGAGGATTGGTTTATGTCACAATGTGTGAGAAAATGAAATGGAATAGCCTATTATTGCAATGCATGGCCGTGGGATGCCATAGGAAAGGAAGACTATGGCTTGTTTTGCAAGACAAAACATAAGCACATGGGCTCACATGGGTGCACGTGGTTTATGTCACACAATGGTCATCATTTGATCATAAAATGATTCTAGAACTTGGTAGAATGGCCTTATGGCCATGTGGTTCAATGGAGAAATGAAACTAGTTTGGTTTCATTCTAATTTCCTAGTTACACTTAAACTAATTAGTTAGGATATCTAGTTACATTCTAACTATTTAGTTACTTGATTAAGTCATTGCATATGTCATGCTTTGTCACACCTTCTAGATGAATCTAGATATTTTGTGTAGTTAGGGTTTTCTAAACAATTAGTAACTTAGTTAGTTCCATCTAGTTACTAATTAAGCTATTAGGGTAACTTAGTTAGTTTATCTAGTTACTTAGTAACTAGTCTAGCCATTTTTGTTGACTACATCCTAACCATTGATTTAATCTAGGGTTGATATCCTAAGCTTCCTTAACAAGTTTGATCTCACACCCTTGATTAGATCAATGGTTGACATGCAAAGCTTCTCCTCCAAGTCTCACCATCCAATGGTCCACACCAAAGTCCAAGCCACTAAGTTTGACCAATTTCTATTAGTTAGTCATAAAGCTATGTAATGACGATTCATCATTACTCTTAAGATATTTAACCTAGATATTTTCTGCTTAGATATTTTCACCTAGATATTTGTATTCAGATATTTGTCTAAGATATTTTACTGAGATATTTTCTTGTTAGATATTATCATTAGATATTTACTAGGTGAGTCATCATAGAACTTTCTAGAACAGCCAAATCAGCATGGTGAGTCGTACTGCTGAGCCACCAACTGAGTCATCAAGAGAAGCTTCTGGAATGTGTGACTCATCGTGACAAGTCATTAGGTGAGTCAGCATTCCACATCCTTCTAGAATATGGTGAGTCATCTTTTCTAGAAAAGAATGACAAGACAAGCTAAAAATATCATGAAAGAGTAAGTAGTCAAATTGGATTTGTCTTCTAGCTTAAGTAGTCAATTTGAATTTCTCCTCCTCAAGTTGAGTATCCAATTTGCCTTCTTCCTGCTTACCATTGGTCATACAGCTCAATATAATATTAAAATAATCACAAACTCAGAAAATTTCACAAAAATTCTCAAATATCATAAAAATTATAAAACTCATATATTTTCAGAAAAAATGGAGTTTGCGATTATATTTCAAAAATAATATTAAAATATTTAAAATAATATTAAAATATTCAAAATAATTAAAAATTCTCAAAAATTCATAAAAACTCATAAATATTATAAAACTTATTTATTTTTAAGGAAAACAAAAAATCGAGGTGTTACACCCTTTGTAGGGTATCACATTTAAGACTAATCCTAATATAACTTACTCAAGTTGTAAAAGAATTAATCTTGTAAAAAAAACATTAATTTTAAAATTTCGTTTGCAAAAAACTGAAAGTAAATAAAATAATTAAAAACTATAAGTACAACTTGTATCGGAACAAAACTCACATTAATATTACAAACCTTGTTCTTCAATAATTTACATAAATATTACACTCCAAAAGATAAATATGTACAACATGTACATCAAAACATAAATTGTCTTACTAAAAACTTTTAAAAACTAGGGATTTGGGCCCTCGGAAGGATCCTCCTCCTCAGTATAATCAAAAAACCCTGGCGGGTACATCACTCGCCTGACAGGGGTTCTCGTTGAAGACACCACCGAGTCCTCCCGTGGTGTATAAACAGTGCCACCCCAGAGCTCACGAATAGGCATCGTGAACTCCAGACGCACCGACACATGCTGAGTCAAAACAGGAATCCCATCACGGGTTCTGCTCATATTCAAAGTCAAGTCCCTGGTATACACAAACCGTTCATTATCAAAGTTAAACCTCCAAGCATTAGTCCCACCATGGAACTGTTCTCAGACAAATCCTAGTACTTGGCGCCTTGCTGCCATCTCAACAAACAAGAAAACACTCACTGATGGTAAACAGAATTTCAGGCTTCCTCTTCTCCTCAGTCTTCATCAAACATACACAGTAAAACAGATATAATACAGCAAAGAGGTGAGATCCCCTACATTAATACCAGTATAGCAGTATAGAAAATGACAGCAGATATACAGATATAGTATTAACATAATGAACCATATTGTCATATCACAGATAGCATATCATTTAAATATAATCATTATGCCAATATGTTGACCAACTATGCATATGCACACAAACCCATTCCTACTCCATGGAGCTAATCACAATTTCAAAGAGAAAGATAGGGAGTACATGTCTGTATATTGTCAGCCTCAAATCATGTGCCAATATATTATATCAATGTGCGCAACATGGCTTATACAAGACACTCTCAACCAATCACAAAAAGAGTAGTAACTTCGTCAAGATCATCAGTGTGTTTGCATAGGATACCACGACCCAGAGGTGCTACCAACTGGCCACATATGACATTCCACACCCCGACGTCTTCAAGATCACTAAAGATCGTAACTACGCAATTCTCACCCGTACGAAAGTGTAAATTCAATCTCCTAGGCAACAATAGCCTTAACCAATTAAGCTGACACGCTTTTCAATGCATAATGTATGGTTCAAATACACATGCAATCATCATTCTTATAGTATTTCACCTAAACACGCCATCTCTTAGCGGTATCACTTTCTAACATAATCGGGCCCACCACAGCAACCCGATAGCAAACTATTGTTGCTCTCAATCGCGTAGCATTTTTATCGTGTTTTCATAACCGCAAAACATTTTTCTTACATTTTCAAATTATGTAAGTATTTTTTAATGTTTTCTCAATCGCGTAAAGATTTTATCGCATTTTCTTAATCGCATAGCTAAAAATTACTATTTTTAA
Organism: Ormosia semicastrata; assembly: GCA_029884595.1. Lineage (NCBI taxonomy): Eukaryota > Viridiplantae > Streptophyta > Magnoliopsida > Fabales > Fabaceae > Ormosia > Ormosia semicastrata. The sequence continues at coordinate 49,186,295 of JAQQTO010000060.1, forward strand.
ATCGCGCAATAGTTTTTCTGCGTATTTCAATTGTGTAAAATATTTATTTAATATTCTGAGCTCAAAATAAAACTTTTCTTATTAAATATCAAAATTGGATTTTAATTCCAATATTTCCTTATTAAACCACTTTTAAATAATATTTTCTCACTAAAAATTCTTTAAGTAGCATCTTCTACTATTTTCCACAAAATTACATTTCTTTGATTTAATTGGGACATTACAGCTCAAAATTTTCTAACGTGCTTCAAAACCCAAAGGGCGAGCTATACGTCAGTAAATTTCAAGTTTTAAACTTTATCTTACTTCCTAACCTAATTATACTAATTTAATTTTAAAAATTAGTTTACTTTCTTTTTAGGTCTAAAACCTATCAAATAAATTTTTCACTAATCAAATACCTAAGTCTACACTTAGTAAAATAATTTTGGATCTAGGAGATCAAAAATAGGCATGTTGGCTGAATTACCCTATATGTTTCATAAATCATAATTAATTATTCTCCATCACTTTATTCTTTACAAAAACCTTGAATCCAATTTCTTGTCTTTAAATCATTTAATCCATGATTAGGAAAATAAATCAAAACATTTTGCTCCCTTTATGTTGTTATGGCCGTGAGCCTTCATAGGTTCTTTGGAACCTTCATACACTTCCTCATCATGTGAATCACATCCTACTTAATACAATAACCAATCATGCTTCCACAATCACATATTCAAGCATATAATCAAAGCTATCAAGCATACCAACCAAAAATCACCACAAACAAAGCAAGCTTAAACCATACAAGTGAATAAATCCTTATGGATTTTTCACCACAAACAAGCCATTTCCTCACCACCAACACATGGTTGATGAGGTTAATCTCCCTCTTACCTCGAGGAAGACAAAAACCCTTCTTATATGGCCTCCTAGGGATTTCGTGAGCCTCCAAAGAAAACCCTAACAAGCTTAAACCAAACTAAAGTCACAAACAAAGCTTGACAAAGAGAAACCATGGATCAATCATGGCTTAGAAACTCAAGAATCAAACTTAGGAATAAGAAACAAGAACTTTACCTTATAGAGTAGAAAACTCTAGCTTGATTTAGAAGCACCAAAAGGATGAACTAAGTGAAACTTATAAGATGAAAAGTGTTTAGAATAGCATATAGGTAAGGAAAATGAGATTAGATGAAATTTTGGAAGCTTGGATGTTGGCTTTGAAGGTGGTGGCCGAATGCTTCAAGAAAGGGAGAGAATGGAGTTTTGTGTTTGTTCTTGGATGAAAGAGAATGAAGAGAAATGTTTTAAGTCACAAAGTGATAGAAATGAAGTAGGATAGCCTATTTCTCTAGTGCATGGCTGTGTAGATGCATGCATAGATAGTTCAAGGCTTGTTCAATCAAGATTGAAATCAATCACATGGCCTCACATGGCTTAGGTCATTAGATGGTCATCCTTTGGTCATAATAGATGAATAAATTGTTCAAGAACTCCCTAGAACCACTTAGTGGCCATGGAGCACATGGAGGCAAATAACTAAGTTTTGATTTCAATTAGTTCTTAGTTACACTTAGTTTAGTTAGTTAGTTCACTTAAATTACATGGTTAACTACTTAATTAGCTTACTTAGTTTCTTGATTAATTAGTCTAACCATTATTGTTGACCACTTTCTATTGGTTAAGAAAATTCAAGTCATTATCATTGACCAATTCCTATTGGTTCATCAAATTGTGAGTCACAAAGATTTTTCCCAATCTATTGCCCTACGAAAAAAAGATACAGGATCTACTGCCTGCAATTTAGTAGATACTATCCAATAAAATAACATAAAATATTTTTATTTCACAGATAAAGTCTAAAAATTAAAAGATCGGGTAACGTATCTCTCAGATTCGGGTTTAGTAAGATCCCCCGACTCCGAATAAATCGTCAAAGATTTTCCCTGGCCTAAAAATTATTATTTTCCTGACTCGGAGTAAATCACACACAATGATCAAAAATAGTCACAGAACAATCAAAATAATTTTACAACACATAGAAATCACAAAACAGTACAATTCAGACATTACCGAGAAAAAGTAAATTTTGGGGTGTTACAATTGTTGGATTTATAGGAGTCCAGTAATCACCCTAGGGCTCGCATGTACGTATGGGCGTACATCAAGGGAGCTTGACAGCCCAGCCTGCCGGTGTGCCATGTGTGCGCTGCAAAGCCCCTTATGCCCACCCGCAGCACGTTATAAATGTGGGGCTATGCGCTGCCACTATAAGGAAATAAAGTTGTGCCCTGACTAATAGCTATAGCTTTTGGCCTAATGGTAAGCGCTTGATCCTAACATGACTTTCATGAGAAATGCAAGAAAGCCTTCAACTATTTGAAGCAAGCTCTTGCTACTACTCCCATTATCTAGCCGCCTGATTGGACACTCCCCTTCGAGCTGATGTGTGTAACAACTGTAACACCATAATTCTATATACTGTAGTATATTGTCAATATACTCAAGTAAATAGAATTAAGCTTGTCACTTCTATACTTAAAACTTAAACACAATTTGTATAACAACTATCAACGATTAGATAATAGAGCCTTTAACATCAGAGTAATGAGAACAAGACATTTTACACAATCTGGAAACTTGTCCTTTACTACGAATTTACAACATATATGTCTGAGATATACTTAATACACAACAGGGCCATATTGGCACTTATACAAACTGTAACACCCTAATATAATTATCGTAAAATAACCAAAATATTTCAAGATAAACCGTATCAAGTATGTCACTTCCTAATTATGCATAAAACATAATTCCATAACAAGTTGTGTAGTCATTATAGAAAGCCACGAGCAATGAAAAAGGTTATATATATATATATATATAGGGAGCGTATCTAGTGATAAGAGTGTTTATTATAAGAGGTGAGAGGAGTGAATCTTGACGATTGGATCTTGCATGAATGGTCAAGATTAAAACATAAATGCTTGTGACTTTTTAAAGTGGTCACATGACCTTTAAGTAACTCTTAATCTTGACCATCCATGTATGGTTGTACGGTCAAGATTTACTCCTCTCACCCTCTCACAATAAAATCTCCTCTCACTAGATATGCCCCATATATATATATATATACATCATTGACTAAAATGCCACACTGTAAATACATAAACTTTTACAAGCTAAAAGGAAAGTAAATAAATACAAGCTGATACATAAAGAAACAAAATAACTAAAACTAAGTCTTTTGCTTCTTCTTGCCCTTTCTCTTCGAAGGGTCTTGACCTGGATTTACATGGAACACAGTGGGGTGAGAATTCACAAAATCCTCAATATGAGTAAACCAAAACTAGCAGTTATTCATTCACAATGAATAAACAACCAAACACAATAGATTGCATTTGTAATAGCAAAAAGATCCTCAATTCACAACTATAAGAATATTTACAAACACATTATGTAAAACTCATAAAGCAAACAATACTGTTAACACAAATTTTTATACCAACAGGAATGAAACAACTACCCATATAGCTGTCAAACAATGCAATGCATAGTATGCCAGATGGTTATGCTTAGAAAATATCCTAAAGGTATAATTGTGCAATGCTTATGCAAGTTTTATTTTTGGAAAACACATGATACTTACTAAATTCTTGGAACCAAGTTCCATTGTATATACTGAGTAGGATAGGCACAATAGCCCTTACACTACTTAGTAATAAGTGGATTCCTTCCCCTCACGATAGTAAGAGTACTACTACCATCCCCATACCGGTAATCCTAGCCATAATAGCATAAATGCTAGGAGAATTTAGATCCAACACCTTATTCTCAGGTCATATGATTGTGCACACCATCTAAGGTTACGATACATAGGAATAGCAAGCTGTAAAAACATGTAAGAATTCACATTACACAAAACCTCCACAAGGTTCATCCTAACCAAGTGAAAGAGTTAAAACTAAAAAACATGTACTCTTGGTTTAACTTTACATGTTTTTAGTATATCCTCAAGTTCAGCCTTAAAGAACAAGAGAGTAAAACATGGTACACTTACCAAATAAGCTCAACTTTACAACAAAGGAGCCAAGCATAGTCACTTCACAAATGAAACAAGTATACAACCCTTAACAAATGCATAAAAAGTTGTTCTCACTAACAATTAGTGCAGAAAGGGCCAATTCCTAGGTTAAGTCACTCTCCCTAGTGAGAATCCGTAGAAAACCATCATTTGAACCTCTATAGAACTCTCAAATTCTATTTTCTGGGAGGGTTTATTCAAATAACCTATGGGGTTATTCGAAAAGTGCCCCTAAAAGTCACCAGTTTTGCATTTTCTGTTTCGTGTTATTCAAATAACGTAAGGGTTATTTGAATAACACCCACGAGTCTGCATAATTCTACAGCATTTTGGAATGCTTTTTTAGAATAACACCCTGTGTTATTCGAATAACACAAACCAGAAGTGCACTTTTTGATGCATTAGAAAACCAGTTACTATTCCATTGGTTGTTTAACCGAAAACAAACCCAAAACTCAGTTGTCAAATGTTCTCCAACACCATTAATGGCCACTAATCTCAAAGAAACAATCATACATCCTTTCAACACATCACTCCTAGAATTTGATCAAAATCAACATTCATAATACACATTTTTCTTAAAACAAGTGCAAGAGGTTTCAAGGATGAAATTAAGTTCCAAAGCAATCATCATGCATGTTTTAACTCAGTTCGAAGCAGTGAATAGGTTCACTACCAGTTTCACCATCCCAAACCATGGAAAAACCATGAAAGACATGTTTTTCTAACCTAATATGCATCATCCAAGCATGAGAAGAAGAAAGGCAAGGTTTAGAGTTAAAAAAACAAACACCCCTACCTCTTATTGCAAAGATGGTGATCAAGCTTTAAATTTTCCTTTAGCTTTCCTCTTTCTTTCCTCTTCTTCCTTCTCTTTTTCCTCCTTCCTTTCCCTTTTCTCTGTTTTCTCTTTGTTGTTCTCTATTGCACCATGGAGAGAATGAGAGAATGGGTGAGAACAAAAAGGAAATACCCAGAGAAAGTCAACAAATAGGGCAGTTGCAGTCGTAGAAAAATTTAAGGAAACTTAGATATTTTGTAGTATACATTATATTTGTTAAGAAAACTTAGATTTCTCCAAATCCAATTTCCTAACTTCCAACAAATTTAAAATAAATCCTAAGATTCATAAAAAATATTGTTTCACCAATACCATATTTTTCCATACCAGTGACTATTGGTGCATGCCCTAGAGGACAATGTCATTACTTGGGTAGTAGCGATGTGTTGCTAGAATCCTCTCACTGCTTGTAATATTAAAATAGGATTTTAATATTACTGCCAATGTCATGAGAACTTTCAGGGTCACACACATAGAATAGATTGAATTGGATGAATGAGAATCTAAGTTGGATTAGGATTCAATTATGGGCCAGACTCATAACAGATGACTCCAAGGTTGCATTACTAACCCTGTTGCTACTCTCACTCAGATAAGGCAGTCACTATTATAAATAGCATTCTTAAGGGGCTATCAAAGAGCATTACAAACTCTAGCTGCACCTTAACAGAAATAGCGAGTGAGGGAGTGACATTTTTATCTTCTCTACGTAGCTAGCAATGTACTATAGATGTGGAACTCCAAAATTATGGATGTTGGATGTTCGTGAGTCTGTTCATGTGGACAACGTAGAGGCTCCATCATTGCTACGATGCTGGTGATTTAACATGATTGTCTTTCATTTCGCTTCAAGAGGTAAACTAAAAAATTCATGAATCATGCCCCCCTTTTCGCATGGATCCTTGGTAGGAATCATTTTTTCGCTGTGCTTTTGTTGATGGATTTCCCAACAGTTAACTAGTCAATCAGGCATTAAAACACACAACTAGTATACTTAAAAATACCAAACTAACTCTGATTATTCTCAAATTTTAATCATATCATAGTTCACACATTTGTGACATAGAAACAAATTATCCACTTTTATTTTCATTAGTTAAGCCACTTATGCTAATATCTGGGTCATTTTAAGCTACTTTTCACTTTTCGAGTTACAGCAAAGTGCCTAAACTAACTCAGTTTGTCACAAAATTAAACAAGTATGTTAAGCAAGTATTAAGCTACCTCTATAACTATTTACAAGTTTAACATGTTTTAGAGGATGTTACACAAACTATAAAAGCTACATATAACATTATATATATATATATATATATATATATATATATATATATATATGAAGAAAATACTATAAGTCTTCAGCGCTTTGACTTACTCCTACTTTGGTCCTCCGCTTGATTTACCATGGAAACAGAAAATTAGGGTGAGAATTTACAAATTCTTAATAGTACATTTTAAAAATGTGTCATCATAATAAATCCAGCTGCTTCGAGGAAAAACAAGTTACACGTAAGTATATGTAGAAAGGTAGCATAGGCCAAAACTCAGACCTTTCCCTTCCTGAGGTAGACAATTCATTTAATTATAAAAAATAGTGTAAACATCACATTATAACCACAAAAGTAAAACATACTTGTTCATAAAACAAAATACATATATAATATATCTCATCATTCTAGGGGTAACAAAACCATTATTCTCAGTCCTCGTCACTTTTAGAAAAACAAGACAATTGCCTATACAATTGTCATTTCATGCAATGCATTATGATGTATGATTATGCCTAAGGAATGCCCTAAAGTATGCTTATGCAACGATTTTAAAAGATTTTGATTTTGGAAAACACATGTTAATTGCATATTTCTAGGAAAACCTTTGTTCCTTGTATTTTTCTCTGAGTAGTAAGGCAATAACCCATTAACACTAATAGAGTATCCTTTCTAAGTAGTAGGGCAATAACCCGTTAACATTACTTGGATATCCTTTCTAAGTAGTAGGGCAACAACCCGTTAACACTACTTAGTACAAGTGAGCAAACTTGCCTCACATCCATTAATACCCAACCCTGGCAATAGGAGTCCTTTTTGCTCAAGCCATAGGGTCATTCATACACTGAAATAACAAGTAACAAGTTTGAAAACAAAACATGTAAAATATATTTTTAAAACCTTCCTTCATTCACTTTTCACATAACCTTACTTTTCTTTGCATAATAAAGAGGCATAACCTTAGTCATCAAGCTTTTCATTCATACAGTTTATTGTATATAAAATTACTCAATCTTTTCATTTTTATGCCTCTGAATACCATGCCTTGTCAACATTATTCATTAACATGCATATATCAATATGCTCCTCAACATCATACATATATATGTATATATATCATTCATTCCATACAATGCACATACAATGATTCATATCATAAGTAATTCAATCATTATATTCATACATCAAATATCATACATTCATTTCATTTCAATACTCAATAAAGGAGCATTTAGTTTAAGTTTAACCCATAAGAGAGCAACCACACTTATACTATACTACCTTAACCAAACTTTAACTATTAAAGGAGCTACTAGTATTCCTAGGGTTCAAACCATCACAAAAATACCTCAATTTTTGCCTAAAAATATTTTTTTTCATGAGTGCACCAAATGTACATTTTAAATGCAAAAATTCTAAAATTTTATAGGTAATTAGCCTCATCTCATATCTTTCAAATGAAATAAACCTAACTTAGGTGAGCTTCAAGCTTGGCCTTATCTTGCTCTTCCTCTTCTTCCCTTTGTTTTGTTCCTTATTTTCCCCTGTTGCTCTCCTTCGTTTCCCTTTCTCCCTTCTCTCATTTTTGTTTCTTTCTTTTTTTGCTGAAGGAGTCGTGAGAAATGAGAGAAAGAGGCTTAAAAGCCAAATAAATAAGATATGATCAATATTAATTGCTGGAACTTTATATCTCTTAAGAATATTTTTATTTTACTAAATCAAGTTTCCCAACTTCTAAAGATATTAGAATAAATCCTAAGATTCATCTAAATTCTTGTTTTACCATTTCCATAACTTTCCATATCTGTGACTCATCAATCTGGTATTTAAGCACTCACTCTGTGTCCTTAAAAACACCGAACTATCTCCGTTTATCCTCAAAATTTAACTACATCTTCTTTTACACATTTAAGATCTAGAAATTAATTTTTCATATTTATTTCTCTTAACTAAGCAATTTATGTTATTTTCCTGAGTTAAAATAGTCATTTTGCACATTCTGTGTTACAACAAAGTGCCTAAATTAACTCAAAATGTCACAAAATTTAGTGGACATGTTAAACAAGTATTAAGCTACTTCTGTAACTATATACAAGTTTAACAAGTTAAAAAGAGGATGTTACAACAACCCCCCTATCCTATTAGTATTAATCAAAATTAAGGAAGCTTATACTCTAGTATAACTGTTGAGATGATAGAAATAAATATGAAAAATTTATTTCCATGTCACAAATAGTTGATATGATCTATAGTAAATTTTGGAGAATCAAATGAGTCGATTTGACATTTTTGGTAACACTGAGTGGATGTTTAAAGACCAAATTAAACAGAATAGTAGCTCAGAAGATTATAAGACTTTGAGTAGATGTTAAACATAATACCCTTAATGACATGTTAGACTTTTATATGTATACAAAGGTAGCATATGACTTGCTTAATATGCATGTTTAATTTTGTGACAAACAGACTTAGTTTTGGCACCTTGTTGCAACTTAGAGTGTGAAAAGAACTTAAAATGACTCAGATAGTAGCATAAGGGAAATAAATATGAAAAATTTATTTCTAGGTCACAAATGTATGAAACAAGATATAGTTAAAGTTTCAAGATAAACTGAGTCAGTTTAGTATTTTTAAGCATACTAGTTGCGTGTTTTAACACCTAATTAACTTGTAGTAGATATAGAAAATCATAAAAATGATGAAATGAATTTTTAGATGAATCTAATAATTTATTCTAAAGTTTTTGGAAGTTATGAAATTTGATTTGGTAAAATCTAAGTGTTTCTAACAGATATAGTGTTTTAGCAAAAATAATGAATCACTTAGTGACTCACTGTTCTCATAAGTTCCAGCCTCTTTTCCTGGCTTTTCTTCATTATTTCCTATTCTTTCACACTCATTTCACTCACTTTCTCTCATTCTCAACTAGCATCATTAGAGAAAGAGGAAAACAGAGGAAAGAAGGAAGAGGGAAAGAAGGAGGATGAAGAGGGAAGAAAGAGAAAGGCAAAGGGAAAAGCAAAGGTCTGAAGTGCATCCAACTACTAGAGGTAGGGGTGTTATCTTTATATACTCATCTTATTCCTAATCTCATCTTTGTTTCATGAATGTCTTAATGGGTGATAAATTAGGTTTTTGAAGGGTTTATGATGTTTCCTTGTTTGGGTAACGATTTTATGATTAGTTTTGATTTGTTCTTGACTTAGTTCTTCATGGTTGATAGTAGAATCCTTAGAGGAACTCGTTTGAATGCCTAGGATGAAAGTCGAGTATTAGGTATAAAGTGAGTTTTTAGCTCTTTGGGTCTTGCTTTAATTTCCATGTTGAATGGGTTGTTAGAGTAAAGAGGATAACAAGTATAGGGGTCTTAGTGAAGGTTGGAAAAACCTTAGGATCCAAGGTGTGAAGGTTGGAAGATGGTTAAGAACCAATAACAAAGTGGCTATATGGTTCTGTGTTGCTTTCTGATGCATAAAGCATCCAATAACCGATTATGTAGCTTGCATAATCGATTATTGGTGCATGGCAGAGAGTTGAATATGAAAATAACCGGTCAGCAATGAAAGCTAACCGATTATTATAGCTTGGCTGAGAAACATTTCAAGCCATAACTGATTAGGAGGAAGTCCCTAACCGGCTATTGAGCTTGATAGAACGTGTTCTTGCAGTGTATAATGGACCATAACCGATTGGTAGGGCTTCATAACCAGTTATGGATGAACTAAAAGTTACATTTTTGGCTTGCCATAGCCAACTTATCAAGACGGATAAGGGTTAAGAACTTAGGGAGGCATAGTTTATCATTCTTAGGCTTCATGTAAAGCTTGTTTAGGCTAGGTAATGAAAACCCATGATTCAACAGAGACTCTTATGCATGTTTCTTGTATGTATAAGAAATGTTTAAATCCTAGAGCAACCAAAAGTAATGGTTTGCCATGGATAAGTGTCTAGCACCATTAGTAACTCCATGTTGCTTGCGATATCACTTGAAATGAGTGATGATGTGGTATTTAGATGCATGTATGAAGGATTGTCTAGTAGTATTGATCCTTGTGATGTTGGTGTATGCCCTAAAGGCCAATATATTTTTTATATGAGGCATTTCATTTATTATGTTATACATAATAAAGTCCTTAGAATAGTAAGTTTGATGCCATAGGACATCAAGTGGATGACTTGATCATGAGATCCTATTGGATAAAATTAGAACACTATTCTTAAATGTCCCTAGTCAAGTATTATTGATTAGGAGAACAATAATGCATTGAGACTAGTATGTGCGTAGAATGATGGCCACATCTCACAGGTCATGGATATAAAATATCAAGTCTTCACATAGGTAGAGTAATGATGTACTGGACTGACCCGTCATGAGAACGCTACATGGATTGTTACGTGAGTGTCATATATGATTCTCATAGTGATAATGGTGTATGTGGTCCTTTGATCGAAAATCACTACGATTCCTACATGAGGAGTTGTACGTTTAGATGCCATCAAACATCATTTGTAATAAGGTGATTATAAAGTTAGTTATTGGACATACGGTGAATCATGTGGAGGGATGTGAGTGACCTAGATGGGATTTGTCCCTCCTACATAACAGGAGTGATATCTTCGAGGCCCCTGATTGAGTGAGACTATGAAATGCATGGCCAAACTCAAATGAGTCAATATGAGATAATGATCTCATTTACTACGTCTACTTAAGTCTCAAGAAATGAAAGATTGAACTAAACAAGGGTGACACGTTCCATGCCTTGTGTTCAATGTAGATATCTGGACACAGGGATTAGACTACATGGAAACATTGATCACAGAAATGTTATGTCAAATCACTGACATTCTCAGTACTTGGGTAGCAGCGATGTGTTGCTAGATACCGCTCACTGATTGTATTATTAAAGTGGGATTTTAATATGATTGCCAATGTTATGAGAACCTGCAGGGTCACACAATTAGAACAGACTAAATTGGAGTAAATAGAATCCAAGTTTGACTGTGAATTCTATTGTAGGCCAAAATTCATAACAGATGAGCCCAAGGCTTCATACTAACCCTACTGCTGCTCTTTCACTCAAGGATTCTAAAAGAAGTTGTTAGAGGCTTCTCAGAGAAGCTAATGGAAGGCTTCTCAGAGAAGCTAATACAAAGCTTCTTGGAGAAGCTAATGTAAGACTTCTTGGAGAAGCTAATTCAAGGCTTATTGGAGAAGCTAATGCAAAGCTTCTTGGAAAAGCTAATTCAAGGCTTCTTGGAGAAGCTAATGCAAGGCTTCTCGGAGAAGCTAATGCAAGGCTTCTTGGAGAAGCTAATGCAAAGCTTCTTAGAGAAGTTGATTCAAGGCTTCTTGAAAAAGCTAATGAAAGGCTTCTTGAAGAAACTAATGAAAGCTTCTTGGAGAAGCTAATGAGAGGCTTCTTGGAGAAGCTAATGAAAGGCTTCTTGAAGAAGCAAATAGAAGGTTTCTTAAAGAAGCTATTGGAGGCTTCTTCTATAAAAAGGGCATAAAGGCATAAATTGTAACCCTTGATACACACACATAGTGAAAGAGGGTGATAGATTTTCTTCTCTTCGCAACTAGCACTACGTTAAGGAGGCAGGACTCTAATCGAATGTTGGACGTTCGTGGGTCTGTTCGTGTGGACTACGTAGAGACATCGTCGATGTTACGGTGTTAGTGTTTTGCGTTGATCATCTTTCTTTTAGCTTCAAGAGGTATACTCGAAAATCATGTTTCATGGTCCCCTTTTTGCATGGATCCTTGGTGGGAATTTCATTTTTTCGCTGTATTTTATATGCCGAAATTCCTAACAGTGGTATTAGAGTCACCTACAAAAGCATGATTCAATTTTTTAACTCATCGTGTTGTATGTAACACCCCGAAAATTATTTATTTTGTCATTAATCATCATTTTATAATATTTATAATTTTTGAATTTTTTTTTGAATTTTTTCAGAAATGTCAAATATTTTAATATATTTCTCGTTTTGCATGAATATATTTCTCGTTTTACGTGCACACTGACCAAAGTCAGTGTAACACCTCGGAAATGATTTGTTTCATCATGAATAGTCATTTTCTAATATTCATGATTTTTGAAGATTTTTCTGGAATTTTCCAAAAATGCTGAATATTTTACTATATTCCTCGTTTTACGTGTGCATTGAGCAGAGTTAGTCAAACTCTCCAAAAAATTGTTTGTTTTGTGATGAATAGTCATTTTTCAATATTTATGATTTTTAGGAATTTTTGTGAATTTTTCTGAAAATGTCAAATATTATAGTATATTCCTCATTTTACGTGCGCGCTGAGCGGAGTCGGGATAACGAAATGTTTTCCCTGAGACTGGTAAACCTTGAACTGTCAATGTGTCGATGGGGGATCTTACTAAACCCGAGGTTGGGCACAGTTTACGAGGTTTACGTTTTCCAATAGTTTATCTGATAAATAAAATCACTATATCATAAAATTTTCTGATGAACAATAAAATATTATTTTCATCAACTGTAAATTTTACTCACTAGAAAAATAATTCTAACAGTGTAACTAATCATCTGTCAGATGTATTTAATTAAGAAGACAAGCTTATTATGCACTTTATTGAGAATTGTGCAAAGCTTCTCAAGGAAGCTTCTTGGAAATTTCCTCCAAGCTTCCTATGGAAGCCACACACTCTCTCTTCTCTCTCCATGCACACACAGCTGCACACTTTTTGGGGGGGAATTTGTGCTTTAATTCATTTCATTAAAACTATGCAAGCTTTCAAAATTCAAAAGCTATTACTTTAATTTCCCATTCACTTCTCTCTCTAAGCTTCATCTTTCTTCTTCACAAAACCATTTTCTCCTCCTTCTCTCTAGACCCATTTGGAGAGCAGCCCCATAATCCCCTCATCCATCACAAAATTTTCATCCAACCCCATTTTCTTAATCCTCTCCATCTCCTAAACACTTTTCTAGTTGGTGGTTCTTTGAAAATCCATCATTTTCACCATTTTCTTCAAGCTTCAAGCTTAGGGTTCTTTGGGTAAGTTCTTGATTCTTCACTTCCCTCTTCTTATTTTCATTTCTATGGTCTTCTTAGTGACCATCCATGCTTTATTTTTCAAGCATTGGTGCTATTTTAATGAGTTTGAAATTTTAGGGTTCTTGGAGGTACCAAATCCGAAAATCCAAAGAGCTTCAAGGGAGTTCTTTGTTTGTTCTTCACTTAGGTAAGAGGAAGATACTCCTCCTCAACCTCTTTTAGCACCTAGAAACCTTGTTTGTGGTTAATTGTGACAAAACCCTAATGAGGGTTATTCTTTGTTTGCATGATTAGTTTGTTTGCATGTTGTTTATAATGTGTTTATGCTATTAGATTGTTTGTTTGTGTATGTTGGTATATTGGATTGGATTAGAAGGCATGAAATGGAAGAAAATGATGTTGGAATCTCCCATGGATGGCCACGGTTTTGAGGCCCAAAATGTGGGGTTCTTTGTGAACAATTTTAACAAGTGGAAAACATAATTAATCTAGTATACACTATGTAATTAATGAAGAGAAAATTTTGGGAACTTAAATCACTAGAGAGGCCACGGCCTCTAAGGCTATTTAGGGCATGATTATGCAACTTTGGTAACCTTGGGACTTAATAATCTAGTGATTAATAATGGTAATAGGATGCAAGAAGTAGCAAATTGGAAAATTAAATTATACTTTGTGATTGATAAATTTTAAAGAACCAAGAATGGAATTTTTCATAAGACTTAGGGTAATTTAATTTGAGGAAGAACAAGAGAGTGTGAGACTTTGAGAATCTTAGAATAACTTTCTAAGTGTAGGAGAATAAATTACCTAAGAGAATTTAATTAATTAAGAGAATTCCTTTAGAGACAAACTTTGTAAGAAAAGCTAAACCTAGGCAAGAATTCATAATACACCTTAAAAATGTATTAATTTATTTAATAACAATATTATGTCATTATGGGTCCATGTGAGTGACCAATGATTGTGTTGATTCTTACTTTGGCCAATTGTGGCATATTGTGGAATAGTATGTAATAATGATCATACATGATTATGCATGGAGTCTGTATGCATTGTGAATGTCTGTTGGACTGTTGTTAAGGCCAAGTTGTGTAGGAGTTGAACACACCTTAGTGCGGGTGCGAGTAGACTAGTGTAGGTCATATTGTTGACCATGGGGGCGTCGGGGTGCGGGTACCTCGCAATGGATAGCTGGTAGCTCTTCTGTCCGTGGGGTAGATCAATGCAAACACACGGACGATCCTGACCGGGCACTGTCCTATGTTGTGATCTAGTGTAGACTGTCTGTACAATAACATGATGTGCACGTGGATAAACTGATGAATTATAGCACTTTGGCCGCGGCAGCCAAGTTATAGACATGTCTCTTGATCTTTCTCTCCGACCGTTTTTGTCTAGCTCCATGGAGTAGGATTTTGACTTTGTATGCATGTGCATAGTGAGTCCATGTATTATCTGGAATTTATTATTATTATAATTAGAACTGTTGTATCCCTGATATATATATAACTGCCTGGAACTGATTAGTTGATTATTACTACTACTTAATGTTTATTATTTTTATTGCTATCAAATATGCTATATGGGCGCCTTGCACCATTTTGTTTCTTGCTGCTATAACTGGTAATGATGGTAGGATGTCTTACCTCTTTCCAGTATTTCTGCTATTTTCTATCTGTATAATGTATCCCATCGAAGACGACGGCGAGGAAGTTGGAGCTCCCGATTTCCTCGGCTTCTGGCCTGATTACGATTAGTATCTACTGTGGAGCATGGAGGCATGCATGTGTGAATTTCTGGGGGATGTGCGTCTGACCTTCCTTGGAGGGCTAGAATGCTGGCACATTAACCTGAATTTTGACCGCTGTGTCTACCTGGGAGACGTGTCGATCTCTTTGGCCTGGAGGCGTCATGAGCCACCGATCTTTACCTGCTGCATTAGCCTGCGTTTGGAGTTTTATCTACCCATCCGGGAGATGTGGGGTAACCGCTTCTATGCCCCGTAGGAGGACTCTTTTGATTCCATTGCTCGGGCTCTGGCCCGTGGCTCTGTGGCTCCTATGGAGGTTTCCTCAGATGAGGAAGACCCCGAGGATGACCTCGCAGAGGATCCTGAAGAGGATCCTGATACAGTTCCTCCTCATCTAAGGGACTGGTATTGCTGGTAGCTACTGATGGCTGCTAGTATTTTTATTTTGGGGGCCTGATGTCTTTTGTAGTAGGCTGTATATTTCTGATATCTTGGGGATGTGTATGTATGATCCTTTGGGGCAAGTATAGTTTTGCTTTTTGGTATACCAGGCTTTGTAACCAAACAGTTTGATAAATATATATATATATGAATATGCAAATGTTAATTCCAATGTATGCTTCACTTCTGTTTGCTTTTTATTTCCATTTATGTTCCATCACTGTGTTTATTAATTATTGTTATTGTAACAAAAAAAAAATTCACCAATTTAATTACATGTCTATAATCAAGTAAATTTATATTATAATGAACCAGGTCTTAACTTATATAATTTTATTTTCGCATCGTAATTGACAATGTGACATTCCCTCCTAAAAAGGGGCATTACATTAAGTTGGTATCAGAGCCTCGATTTATGTTTCTTTGGGTCTTGTGATTGAGTCTGTCTTATTTGTGCTTTGTGTTCTCTGAATAGTAAACGCAAAGGTGTATTGTTTGGTATTCCTAGTGGATGCAACTGACTTTTCTGTGTTTTCAGTTAATTCGATCTGAGAAAGTAAGATGGCGTGAAAGGAAGACATGGTAGCAACTATAGTGGCGATGCAGAGGATGGCTGAGGCCGTCGCACAACAAACCGAGCAAGCTACTTAGCAACAGGAGAAAAATGCGCAACAACAAGAACAGGCTGCACAACAGCTCGAGGCTACTGCAGATGCTCAGAATTTGGCGGAGTTTCGATGCCACAACCCTCCCCAGTTCAAAAGAGAATTTGATCCGGACAAGGCTAGTCTGTGGATCAAGGAGTTAGAAAAAGTCTTTTGAGGGATGAACTGCGCTGAGAACAAGAAGGTGACCTATGCAACTTTTATGCTGGTGGGCAATGCAGAAAACTAGTGGAATGGAGTGCAGAGAATGCTGGAAGCTGCAAACCGCGAGATTACTTGGGACTTATTCAAGGAGAAATTCTTGGATAAATATTTTCTTGCAAGCGCAAGACACGCGAAGGAGACAGAATTTCTCAACTTACGACAAGGGAATATGACCGTCAGTGAGTATGCGGCCAAATTTGAAAACTTGTCACAGTTTTCAACATACTCTCAGTATCAACCAAATGAAGCATGGAAATGTCAGAGATTCACAGATGGACTGAGGTATGAGGTGAAGAAGGCTGTGATCACCTTGAAGATCAATGAGTTCTCAGAACTACTGGATACATGTTATGACGTAGAGGCTCTGGAGTAATCTAGAGATACGAGGAACAGAAACTTTGGGCCTACAAGGTTCCAGAGAGGCGGCGGTAATAGTTCTAACCGTTTCCAGAAGAAGCCTTATTCCCGACCAATGGGAAATTAGCAACAAACCACGGGTGGAAGCTCTGGCGGAGGTTCTGCTAGGAACCAGACTGGCCAGAACATTGCGTATCCTTCGAAATGTCTAAAGTGTGGGAAAGATCATCTCACAAGGGACTACACCATAAAAGGGGTCATTTGCTTCAGATGTGGCAAGCCTGGCCACGTGTCCCGACATTGCAATCAAACGAAGGCTGAACCTTCGATTAATGCTGCTAGAGCCAAGAAACCACAAGCTGGAGGGCGAGTTTACACTATGAGCGGAGCTGAAGCCTCCGAATCCGAAGATTTGATACAAGGGGAAGGCACCATAGAAGGTAATCTTTTAACTGTACTATATGACTCTGGGGCAACCCATTCTTTCATATCGTATGACTGTGTGCAAAGACTTGGTTTACCAGTGTCCACCTTACCTTTTGACTTAACTGTTTCTACCCCCACCGATAAACCGGTAGTTACTACCAAAGTCTGTCTAAATTGTCCATTGATTGTTGAAGGTCGAACCTTTTTGGTCGATCTGATCTGTTTACCCCTTTCCCAACTAGACATAATCTTAGGGATGGACTGGTTGTCTTCCAACCATGTTCTATTAGACTATTCCAGAAAAACCATAGTTTTTCCCATAGATGAGGATTCTAGATTTCTGACAGCCAACCGAGTTCAAGCTCTCTTAAAAGAAAGAGCTCACGGATACATGCTACTGTCTTCTTTGAAAGTCGAGAGCGAGGTTGATTTGAACATAATTCCAGTGGTGAATGAGTTTCCCGAAGTCTTTCCTGAGGATGTACCTGGTTTACAACCGGCGTGAGAGATACTGTTTGCTATCGACCTTGTACCGGGAGCTGGTCCCGTGTCTATAGCACCTTACAGGATGGCACTGACAGAATTAGCTGAGCTCAAGAAACAGCTGGAGGACCTTTGGAAAAGCAATTTGTCAGACTGAGTGTGTCACCGTGGGGAGCACCAGTATTGTTAGTTCGCAAGAAAGATGGTTCATCAAGATTATGTGTGGACTACTGATAGCTAAACAAAGTGACGATCAAGAACAAATATCCACTCCCAAGAATTGATGACTTAATGGACCAACTGAAGGGAGCAGCGGTGTTTTCAAAGATCGGCTTGCGATCTGGGTATCATCAGATACGAGTGAAGATGAAAGATATACCCAAGACTGCTTTTCGTACCCATTATGGTCATTACGAATATCTCGTGATGCCATTTTGTGTGACAAATGCACCAGCTATCTTTATGGACTATATGAACTGAATCTTTCATCCTTACTTAGACAGATTCGTTGTGGTATTCATTGATGACATTCTGGTATACTCTCAAAATCAGGAGGACCATGTTGAACACCTTAGTATAGTTCTTCAGATTCTGAAGGAGAAGGAACTGTATGCCAAACTATCAAAATATGAATTTTTGCTGGAAGAAGTTAAATTTTTGGGGCACGTAATCTCGAAGAAAGGGATTGCGGTGGATCCATCGAAAGTGGAGGCAGTGCTGCAATGGGAACGGCCAAAGTCAGTGATGGAGATCCAAAGCTTTCTGGGTTTGGCTGGATATTATAGGAGGTTCATTGAGGGGTTCTCCAAGATTGCTGGACCTCTTACTTAACTCACAAGGAAGAACCAAGCTTTTGAGTAGACCAATAACTGTGAGCAGAGTTTCTAAGAGTTGAAAAATCGACTAACTACCTCGCCAGTGTTAGTGCTACCCTATCCAAATGAATAGTTTGAGGTGTACTATGACACTTCATACCAAGGACTAGGGTCTGTACTTATGCAACATGGAAGAGTAGTGGCTTATGCTTCAAGGCAATTACGAGTGCACGAGAAGAACTACCCGACGCACGACTTGGAGTTATCGGGTGTAGTTTTTGCTTTGAAGATATGGAGACATTTTCTCTACGGAGCGACGTTCAACATCTTTAGTGATCATAAGAGTCTGAAGTACTTGTACGATCAGAAGGAGTTGAACATGAGGCAGCGAAGGTGGCTAGAGTTCCTGAAGGATTATGATTTCCAACTTCTGTATCACCCCGGCAAGGCAAATGTCATGGCAGGCACTCTAAGTAGAAAGATGATCAGTGTCTCTGTCCCGATGATCAAGGAAAAGGATATGCTAGAGCAGTTCAAAGATGTATGGTCTTTTGTGGAGTTAGAACTAGGGAAGATCTGCATGAATATGGTCACCATCTCAAACGAGCTGATGGATGACATAATGGAAAAGCAGAAGGCCGACAAGTTCTTACAAGAAGTGAGAGAGCAAATGAAGCAAGGTAATGAAACAGCGTTTGCGGAAGGAACAGACAGAATTCTGAGATTCTGTGGGAGAGTTTGTACTCCCCGTGACCAAGAGCTTAGAGAGTATATTATCAACCATGCTCACACGAGTCACCTGAGTATGCATCTGGGCATAACAAAAATGTATCAAGACTTGAAGAAGTTATTCTGGTGGCATGGGATGAAGAGTGACGTCACTAGACGCGTATCGACTTGTCTGGTTTATCAAAAAGCTAAAGTGGAACATCAGAGACCAGCAGGATTGCTGCAACTGTTGTCTATTCCTAAATGGAAGTGGGACAACATTGCATTGGATTTTGTAGTGGGCTAGCCAAGGATAAGAAAAAGTCATGACTCAATTTGGGTAATTGTGGATCGACTCACGAAATCAGCACATTTTCTCCCGATCAACATAAGATACAAACTGGAGAGGCTGACTCAGATCTATATTGGAGAGATTGTTAGACTGCACGGTGTGCCTACTAGTATTATTTCGGATAGGGATCCGAGATTTACTTCAAATTTCTGGAAGAGTTTGCAAGAAGCATTAGGGACGAAGTTACGTCTGAGTTCTACTTATCACCCACAGACCGATGGTCAATCAAAGAGAACAATCTAATCTTTGGAAGATTTTCTTAGAGCTTGCACTATAGAACAAACTGGAAGTTGGGATGACGTTCTACCGTTGATAGAATTCACCTACAACAACAATTATCATTCGAGCATAGGGATGGCACCCTATGAGGCTCTATATGGATGACGGTGTCTAACACCTCTGTGTTGGTACCAAGACGGCGAGCGCCTTACTATTGGACCAGAGATTATACAGCAGACAACTGAGAGGGTTAAAATGATTCAGGAGAAAATAAGGACGGCTCAGAGCCGCCAAAAGAGTTATGTAGACCAAAGGAGAAAGCCTATTGAATTTGAGGAAGGCGAGCATGTATTCCTGAAAGTCACACCTACGACTGGGGTAGGCCGGGCCTTGAAATCTAGAAAACTCACCCCAAAATTCCTTGGACCATACCAAATCATTCGTCGAGTAGGTCCAGTAGCCTATCAAATAGTCTTACCCCCTATCCTCTCAAATATTCATAATGTTTTCCATGTGTCACAACTTCGAAAATACCTTCTTGACCCAAGTCATGTCATAGCACCAGACACAGTATAATTAAAAGAGAACTTAACTTATGAGGCATCACCTGTAAGAATCGAGGATAGAAGGATAAAGCAATTAAGAGGCAAGGAGATCTCATTAGTGAAGGTAATCTGGAACGAGATGACTGGAGACGTAACCTGGGAGCTAGAAGACAATATGAAGTAGCAACACCCATAATTATTCTAAGGTATGCAAATTTCGAGGACGAAATTTCTTTTTAGAAGGGGAGTGTTGTAACACCCGAAAAATTATTTATTTTGTCATTAATCATCATTTTATAATATTTATAATTTTTGAGAATTTTTTTGGATATTTTCAAAAATATCAAATATTTTAATATATTCCTCATTTTACGTGAATATATTTCTTGTTTTACATGCACACTGACCAGAGTTAGTGTAACACCTCAGAAATGATTAGTTTCATCATGAATAGTCATTTTCTAATATTCATGATTTTTGGAGATTTTTTTGGAATTTTCCGGAAACACTAAATATTTTAATATATTCTTTATTTTGCGTGCGCACTGAGCAGAGTCAGTCAAACGCACCGGAAAATTGTTTGTTTTGTGATGAATAGTCATTTTTCAATATTTGTGATTTTTAGAAATTTTTGTGAATTTTTTTGAAAACGTCGAATATTATAGTATATTCCTCGTTTTGAATGTGCACTGAGCGGAGTTGGGATAACGAAATGTTTTTCCTGAGGCTGGTAAACCTTGAACTGTCGACGTGTCGATGGGGGATCTTACTAAACTCGAGGTTGGGTACAGTTTACGAGGTTTACGTTTTCCAAAGTTTTATCTACTAAATAAAATCACTGTATCATAAAATTATCCGATGAACAATAAAATATTATTTTCATCAACTGTAAATTTTATTCACTGGAAAAATAATTCTAACAGTATAATTAATCATTTGTCAGATGTATTTAATTAAGGAGATAAGCTTACTATGCACTTTATTGAGAATTGTGCAAAGCTTCTTAAGGAAGCTTCTTGGAAATTTCCTTCGAGCTTCCTATGGAAGCCACACACTCTCTCTGTGCTCTCCATGCACTCACGACTGCACACTTTTTGGGGGGGAATTTGTGCTTTAATTCATTTCATTAAAACTATGCAAGCTGTCAAAATTCAAAAGCTATTACTTTAATTTCCTATTCACTTCTCTCTCTAAGCTTCATCTTTCTTCTTCACAAAACCATTTTCTCCTTCTTCTCTCTAGACCCATTCGGCCAGCAGCCCCATAATCCCCTCATCCACCACAAAATTTTCATCTAACCTCATTTTCTTAATCCTCTCCATTTCCTAAACACTTTTCTAGTTGGTGGTTCTTTGAAAATCCATCATTTTCACCATTTTCTTCAAGCTTCAAGCTTAGGGTTCTTTAGGTAAGTTCTTGATTCTTCACTTCCCTCTTCTTATTTTCGTTTCTATGGTCTTCTTAGTGACCATCCATGCTTTATTTTTCAAGCATTGGTGCTATTTTAATGAGTTTGAAATTTTAGGGTTCTTGGAGGTACCAAATCCGAAAATCCAAAGAGCTTCAAGGGAGTTCTTTGTTTGTTCTTCACTTAGGTAAGAGGAAGACACTCCTCCTCAACCTCTTTTAGCACTTAGAAACCTTGTTTGGGGTTGATTGTGAGAAAACCCTAATGAGGGTTATTCTTTGTTTGCATGATTAGTATGTTTGCATGTTGTTTATAATGTGTTTATGCTATTAGATTGTTTGTTTGTGTATGTTGATATATTAGATTGGATTAGAAGGCATGAAATGGAAGAAAATGATGTTGGAATCTCCCATGGATGGCTATGGTTTTGAGGCACAAAATGTGGGGTTCTTTGTGAACAATTTTAATAAGTGGAAAACATAATTAATCTAGTATACACTATATAATTAATGAAGAGAAAAATTTAGGAACTTAAATCACTAGAGAGGCCATGGCCTCTAAAGCTATTTAGGGCATGATTATGCAACTTTGGTAACCTTGGTACTTAATAATCTAGTGATTAATTTAATGGTAATAGGAGGCAAGAAGTAGCAAATTGGAAAATTAAATTATACTTTGAGATTGATAAATTTTAAAGAACCAACAATGAAATTTTTCATAAGACTTAGGGCAATTTAATTTGAGGAAGAACAAGAGAGTGTGAGACTTTGAGAATCTTAGTATAACTTTCTAAGTGTACGAGAATAAATTACCTAAGAGAATTTAATTAATTAAGAGAATTCCTTTAGAGACAAACTTTGTAAGAAAAGCTAAACCTAAGCAAGAATTCATAATACACCTTTAAAATGTATTAATTTATTTAATAATAATATTATGTTATTATGGGTCCATGTGAGTGACCAATGATTGTGTTGATTCTTATTTTGGCCAATTGTGGCATATTGTGAAATAGTATATAATAATGATCATACATGATTATGCATAGAGTCTGTATGCATTGTGAATGTCCGTTGGACTGTTGTTAAGGCCGAGTTGCCTAGGAGTTGAACACACCTTAGTGTGGGTGTGAGTAGACTAGTGTAAGTCATATTGTTGACCATGGGGGCGTCGGGGTGCAGGTACCTCACAATGGACAGTTGGTAGCTCTTCTATCTGTGGGGTAGACCGATGCAAACGCACCGATGATCCTGACCGGGCACTATCCTATGTCGTGATCTAGTGTAGACTACCTGTACAATGCCATGATGTGTACGTGGATAAACTGATGAATTATAGCACCATTAGTAAGCCGCGGCAGCCGAGTTGCAGACATGTCTCCTGATCTTTCTCTCTGACCGTTTGTGTCTAGCTCCATGGAGTAGGATTTTGACTTTCTATGCATGTGCATAGTGAGTCCATGTATTATCTGGTATTTATTATTATTATAATTAAAACCGTTTGTATCATATATATATATATATATATATATATATATATATATATATATATATATATATATATATATATATAATCGCACGGAACATTAGTTGATTATTACTGCTGCTTAATATTTATTATTTTTATTGTCGTCAAATATGCTATGTGGGCGCCTTGCACCGTTTTGTTTCTTACTGCTATAACTGGTAATGATGGTAGGATATCTTACCTTTTTCCTGTATTTTTGCTATTTTCTATCTGTATAATGTGTCCCATTGAAGACAACGGCAAGGAAGTTGGAGCTCTCGATTTCCCAGGCTTCTGGCCTGATTACGATTAGTATCTACTATGGAGCATGGAGGCACGCATGCGTGGATTTCTGGGGGATGTGCGCCTGACCTTCCTTGGAGGGCCAGAATGCTGGCACATTAACCTGAATTCTGACTGCTGTGTCTACCTGGGAGATGTGTCGATCCTTTTGGCCTCGAGGCATCATGAGCTGCCGATCTTTACTTGCTGCATCAGCCTGCGTTTAGAGTTTTATCTGCCCATCCGGGAGATGTGGGGTAACCGCATCTATACCTCGCAGGAGGACTCTTTTGATTCCACTGCTCGGGCTTTGGGCCGTGGCTCTGTGGCTCCTATGGAGGTTTCCTCAGATGAGGAAGACCCCGAGGAGGTCCCCGAGGATGACCTCGCGGAGGATCCTGAAGAGGATCCTGATATAGTTCCTCCTCATCTGAGGGACTGATATTGTTGGTAGCTACTGATGGCTGCCAGTATTTTTATTTTGGGGGCCTGATGTCTTTTGTAGTGGGCTGTATATTTTTGATATCTTGGGGATGTGTATGTATGATCCTTTGGGGCAGGTATAGTTTTGCTTTTTGGTATACTAGGCTTTGTAACCAAACAGTTTGATAAATATATATATATATATGAATATGCAAATGTTATTTCCAATGTATGCTTCACTTCTGTTTGCTCTTTATTTCCATTTATGTTCCGTCACTCTGTTTATTAATTATTGTTGTTGTAACAAAAAAAAAATATTCGCCAATTTAATTACATGTCTATAATCAAGTAAATTTATATTATATTATAATGAACCGGGTCTTAACTTATACAATTTTATTTCCGTATCGTAATTGACAATGTGACGTTCCCTCCCAAAAAGGGGCGTTACATTGTATGAAATAACATGTTTAGTTGTTCTATTTTTTGAAGTTCTCTGGTATATATATGTGATATATACAGCATTCTAAAAACTTTATTTCTTGTCTGCGGCGGCATCAAATGTTGATGTGAAGCAACCCTTGTTTGTGGATAGCATATGGCAGTGCTAAGGGGTCCTGCGACATGATGTGTTCATGTCCTCACGGCTATAAGGGTTCAAGTGTTGATACCCTAGCCGTCAAGGAGGCGCAAGAGGTCCGGCTGTAGATCGGGCAGTGGGAACCCCTTGGTCAGGCCCCGTTGTATAGTGTGTTATTCGAAAGCACAATATTTAATTCTATTTTTATAACTCACAAAATAATAATGTATTATTATTTAGAGTTTTTATGTACTTTGTGGTGCATGGTGCATGATTATGGCCTTAGTCCTCATTTTTATGCTATATTGGTTATTTTAAATATGACCTACGTGTCGTGCCTTACTCTTTACATTTTGGTTGTACGCTCTCTTCTCACCTAACTATCCTCATATGTAAAATGAGGTTCCTATGTAATGTAATCTTGATGTGGAGGCAAGAAGATAGCATCGAATGAGGCGTTGGTGGGAGACACTTGGTGAAGCTAGTTCACTCCCTAAGTTTAGTTAATGATACTCTCATTGGCTTGGGAGAATCATTGCGTTAGGGGCCATAACCTTGTCACATTATTTATATGCTTTATATGTATGAGATACATGGTTGTTGATGGTATGTTAAATAGTTTAACAAATGATGAGATCAAATAATAATAAGGAAAATTCCTCAAAGCAAATATTAAGTCACTATGTGATGTCTTCCAATGCGTGGCACTCGTCAAGACTAGTATCGATTAAGTGTAGGTTTGCTAAAGTAGGGTGCCTTTATCTATATTAGTAAGGCACGATGGGATAAAAGTAATATCCAACTGTCAATCATTGGGTATGACTTAACTAAGCCATTGCAATAGGATTGAAGGCTTAGAGGCATGGAGTTGGGCTTTAGTCCATTAGATGGATTAGAATAAGTGTTATTCACTTAACTATCCAAGAGTTGCATGTGATGTAATTGAAAAGTGTTTCCTACCTAAATAACTGAATTTTGGGTAATCAACCAAAGCTGACTCAAAGTTAGGTGAAATATGGATCTTGGCCCACTAGGAAATCTTTCGATGGGATTTTCTGAGTCAATGCTGAGGGTCATTGATTTGAATAAAATAGCGGGAGACATATTTAATTAAAGACCTCATTAAATATGTTTATGGCATGATATTTATATATTTTGCATATCTCTGTTGATAGATTACCATGGTAATAAACACTTCAAGTAACTTATCATTGCGATCCATCCTTGAGAAGGACAAGTTATGTAGAACAAATTTCCTAGACTCGTATAGGAACTTGAGGATTGTCCTCAAGCAAGAGAAAAAGTTGTATGTTCTAGAACAGCCTATTCTTGAGCCACCTGCTACTAATGCCCCTAAAGCTAAAAGAGATGCTTATAAGAAGCATCAATATGATGCCTTGGATGTCGGATGTCTAATGCTAGCCACCATGAACTCTAAGCTCCAAAAGTAACATGTGAACATGGATGCCTACGATATGATCGTACACCTCAAAAAGCTCTATCAAGAGCAGGCTAGACATGATGATGCAAGGTCTCTAAAGCACTGTTTCAGTGCAAGTTGGTAGAAGGAAGTCTTGTTGGTGCTCATGTACTTAGGATGATTAGGTACATTGAAAACCTAGAGAGACTTGGTTGTCGTTTGGGCCAAGAGTTGGCCACTGACTTAGTCCTGCAATCGTTACCGGAGAGTTTTAGTCAATTCGTCATGAACTACAACATGAATGAAATTGACAAATCGCTACCAGAGCTACTAAGCATGTTGAGAACTGTTGAGAAAAACATAAATAAAGGCAAAGGAAAGGCCATTATGATGGTCCAAAAGAATAAGGTTAAGAAATAGCAGAAGAAGCCCAAGGATAAGTGGAAGGGCAAGGATAAGGACAAATCCAAACCCAGCTCTTCTGGCTTAAAACTAGTGGGCGGAGTGGCTAAGGAAGGTATGTGCTTCCACTATGGTCAGACCAGACATTAGAAGAGGAACTGCGCCAAATACCTGGAAGGGCTTAAGAAGAAGAAGGGAAGTGAGACTTCCACTTCAAGTATTTTGTTATAGAAGTCAATTTATCTACTTCTACATCATGGGTATTAGATACTGGATGTGGTTCTCACATTTGTATAAATGTGTAGGATCTAAAGAGCAGTAGACTATTGACTAAGGGCAAAATCGACCTATGAGTGGGAAATGGAGCAAAGGTTGTTGCATTAGCCATAGGGACTTACTTGTTATCTTTGCCACTAGGCTTGTAGTAGAGTTAGAGAACTGCTATTTTGTGCCTGCTATTAGTAGGAATATCATTTCTGTTTCTTGTTTGGACAAGAAAGGCTTTACTTTTATTATAAAGGACAAATGTTATTCCATTTATATGAATGATATTTTTTATGGTAGTGCACAATTGAGTAATGGACTTTATATCCTTAATCTCAGAATGCCCGTCTATAACATAAATACAAAGAGGTTTAAATTAAACGATCCAACCCAAATTTTCTTTGGCATTGTCGTTTGGGCCTCATAAATGAGAAACGCATCTCTAAACTCCATAAGGATGGATTCTTGGACTCATTTGATTTTGAATCATATGAGATATGTGAGCCTTATTTATTGGGAAGATGACTAAAGCCCCATTCACTGGATAAGGTGAAAGGGCTAGTGATCTTTTAGGCCTCATACATAGTGATGTATGTGGACCCCTAAACACACTGGCTAAAGGTGGTTTCCAATACTTCATTATATTTATTGATGATTTCAGTAGATATGGGTTTATGTATCTTATGAAACACAAATCAGAATCCTTTGAAAAGTTTAAGGAGTTCAAGAATGAAGTACAAAACTAACTTGGAAAGAGTATTAAAGTCCTTCGATCAGATCGAGGTGGTGAATACTTAAGCCAACAATTTGATGATCATCTGAAAGAGTGTGGGATAATATCTTAACTCACTCCTCTAAGAACACCACAATGGAATGGTGTTTCTAAAAGGAGGAACCAAACCCTGTTGGACATGGTCCAATCCATGATGAGTCATGCCAACCTTCCAAGCTCTTTCTGGGGACATGCTTTATTAACAACAGCTTTCACACTTAACTGTGTTCCATCTAAAGTAGTTCAAAAGACACCATATAAGATATGAATAGGGAAACAACCCAATATGTCTTTCATGAAGATTTGGGGTTGCGAAGCTTATGTGAAACGTCAAGTTTCTGATAAGCTTGGACCCAAATTAGATAAATGCTTCTTTGTTGGTTATCCCAAGGAAACCAAGGGATACTATTTCTATAATCCTACCAAGGGCAAAGTGTTTATCGCACAGACTACTGTGTTTCTAGAAAGGGAGTTTATCTCCAAAGGAACTAGTGGGAAGAAAGTAGAACTTGAAGAAATTCAAGGTTCACAGAGTAGTAACAAACCGATGATGGAAATAAAGCAGTCTCCACAAAATGTTGTGGAACAATAACCTACTCTAGTAGCATAAGACCTGCGTAGGTCTAACATGATACATCATTAGCCAGAGAGATATGGATTTCTCATTACCTAGCAAGGTGACGTATTGCTCATGGATCAAGATAAACCTGTGACTTACTAGGAAACCATTATGGGCCCAGAATCTGAGAAATGGCTTAAGACCATGAGATCTGAAATGGAATCCATGTATGCCAACCAGGTATAGACCTTGGTTGACCCACCTGAAGGGGTAAAACCCATTGGGTGAAAGTGAGTTTTCAAGAAGAAAACTGACATGGATGGTAACGTGTATACCTTTAAGGCATGATTGGTTGCTAAGGGTTTCAAACAAATTTATGGTGTAGACTATGATGAGACTTTTTCCCCAGTTGCGATGCTTAAATCTATTCAGATCTTGCTTGCTATTGCAGCATGCCACGATTATGAAATCTAGCAAATGGATGTCAAAACTACTTTCCTTAATGGAAATCTTCTCGAGGATGTGTACATGACACGACCTGAAGGTTTTGCCACTCCATAAGATGCTGGAAAGGTGTGGAAGTTGCAACGATCTATTTATGGATTAAAGCAAGCATTCAGAAACTGGAATCTTTGTTTTGATGGTACAATAAAACAATTTGGTTTCATTAAGAATGAAGAAGAATCTTGTGTCTATAAGAAGGTCAGTAGGAGCATAATTATCTTTTTGGTGTTGTATGTAGATGACATACTATTAATCGAAAATGACATCCTTACCCTACAGTCTATAAAGACTTAGTTAGGGAAGTGCTTTTCTATGAAGGACTTGGGCGAAGTCACCTATGTGTTAGGTATCAGGATCTATAGAGATAGATCACAGAAACTGCTTGGCCTAAGTCAGAGTACATACATAGACAAAGTGTTAAAATGGTTTAACTTGCATGAATCTAAGAAAGGACTCTTGCCTATGTCACATAGTGTAAGCCTATCTAAGGCTCAATCCCCTTCCACCCAGGATGAGAGGGATCGTATGAGCAAGATTCTATATGCATCTGCAATTAGATTTATCATATATGCCATGTTATGTACTCGACCAGATATTTTGTATGCTTTGAGCATGACGAGCAAGTACCAATCTGATCTTGGTGAGAGTCACTGGACTACTGTCAATAACATCCTTAAGTACTTGAGAAGGACTAAGGATTCGCTCTCGATATATGGAGCCGAGGAGGAGCTAGTTGTAAAGGGTTACACTGATACTAGCTTCCAAACTGATAAGGACGACTCTAGATCGCAATCGGGTTTTGTATTTTGCCTGAATGGTGGGGCTATGATCTGGAAAAGTTCAAAGCAGGAGACAGTCACCGATTCTACCACAGAGGCTGAGTATATTGCTGCCTCCAATGCAGCAAAGAAAGCCGTTTGGATTAGGAAGTGCATTGTTGAACTTGGCGTTATTCCTAGCATTGTGGACCCAGTAGACCTCTATTATGATAATAATAAAGCCATTGCACAAGCTAAGGAGCCTAGATCTCACCAGCGATCCAAATATATACTTAGGTGCTTCCATTTCATTCGAGCGATCATCGATAGAGGAGATGTGAAGATATGCAAAGTATCAATAGATATAACATTACTGATCCACTAACAAAGCCTCTTACACAGTAGAAGCATGAGAGTCATACTAGATCTTTAGGCATTAGACATATGCCTGACTGGCTCTAGTACAAGTGGGAGATTATTGGTGTATGCTCTAGAGGCTGATATATTTCGTCTATACATACATACATTGTATTATGCTATTTTTTATATGAGGCATTTCATTTATTGTGTTATACATAATAAAGTCCTTAGAATAGTAAGTTTGATGCCATAGGACATCAAGTGGATGACTTGATCGTGAGATCCTATTGGATAAAATTAGAACTCTATTCTTAAATGTCCCTAGTCAAGTATTATAGATTAGGACAATAATAATGCATTCAGACTAGTATGTGCATAGACTGATGGCCACATCTTACAGGTCATGGATATAAGATATCAAGTCTTCACATAGGTAAAGTAATGATGTACTGGACTGACTCACCATGAGAACGCTATGTGGATTGTTACGTGAGTGTCATAAGCGATTCTCATAGTGATAATGGTGTATGTGGTCTTTTGACCTAAAATCACTATGATTCCTACATGAGAAGTTATATGTTTTGTTGCCGTCAAACGTCATCTGTAACAAGGTGATTATAAAGTCAGTTATTGGACATATGGGGAATCATGTGGAGGGATGTGAGTGACCTAGATGGGATTTGTCCTTCTTACATAATAGGAGTGATATCTCCGGGCCCCCTGATTAAGTGAGACAATGAAATGCATGGCCATGCTCAAATGAGTCAATATGAGATATTGATCTCATTTACTACATCTACTCATGTAACACCCCGATTTTTCATTTTTCTGGATATTTATGACTTTTATAATATTTGTGAATATTTGTGAACTTTTGGGAATTCTTAATATATTTTGATAATTTTAATATTATTTTGGACTGTATATGTGTTTGAGGCAGGCTCAGAAAAATAAAAATTTTTCCTGGACCAGAAAGTTTCGGACTATTCATGCGGGGCTGAGGGAACTTACTAAACTCGAAACCGGGAGCAGTTGACAAAAATTTTCTTTATCTGAGTTTTTATTATCTATTGGATAAAGTTATTATCCATTGGGTAAAGCTATTATCCGTTGTGCAATGTTATTATCAATTAGACAATAACTAGCAGCAGCTATTATCCATTGGATAATAGTTTCTGAAAATATTTAGCTTGGTCAAATAGGATGGCTATGACACCTTTTTGATCAACCAATTAGAAGCAAGCTTAGTGAAGAAGCTTTGTATATCCACCCTTGATTGAATCAATGGTTGTGATGGCTTGTAGCAAGTCAAAATATCTCTCTCACTCTCCATGAGTCTCACGGCCATAAGGGCTTAGGAAAGAGAAAACATTTCATTTTCAAAGCTATCATCTTTTCTCTCAAAGTTTAACATCATTTTCTCTCATTTTCCCTTCCCTACCTCACGGCCAACGTACACAAATTCACCTTCCAATCACTCATAATTTAAACAAATCAAACCACTTGACTCTAAACATCATTCCAAGCAACTTCTATGTTGTGATCAAGCCTTGATTCAACCATCTTCAAACTTGATTTTTGGATTCAAGTTCTAGGGTTTCAAGGTAAAAATCTTGAAACTTGATTTCCTAATTGATTCTTGAAATTCTAAGACCATATTTGATCTATGGTTGTCTTACTCTAGCCTTGGATGTTAATATATTGTGTTTACTTTGATTTCAAGAGCTACTTGGTGAAGAAAGTTAATACAAAGGATCATACAAGAAGCTTAGGAGGCTACATCATGGTAAGAGAGAGATTAACCTCATCAACCACTTATGGTGGTGAGGGACACGAAAATTTGGTGTGCTTATTTGGTTTGTAATTATTTATCCTATATGATTTATTGCTTTGATATTATGTATGCACTTAAAATATGATGTATATCATAAATCATGCTTGTGAGGAAAGGAATTTTGGCTCCAATGGAAATTATTAAATGATAATCTAGAGGATTAGTGGTAATAGATCTAATTAAGGAATTACAAAATAAAAATGCAAATTAAATATATTTTTATCACTAATTAAGAAGTGAATTTCGCCACTAGAAGGAATTTAGGACTAAGGAATAATTTAGGATTTCCAAGTATTTTACTTAAATGGATTTTAAATAAATTAAATGGAAAAGGATTTTATTTAAAATTAAAATAATATGGATTTTGAGAAAAATGTTGGAAATATTATTTAAAGGTGATTTAATGGGGAAATAATGGAAATAAAGTCTAATTTTCATATTAAATAAGAAAAGTTTTAATTTGATCTTAGATTATTAAGAAAATATTTTACCCAATTGAAAATATGTAGAAAAACTCTTACGCGATTTAAAAATGGTGATTTTTAACTACCCGATTCAAAAAACGTTTTAAAATTTCTATGCGATTGAGAAAATGTTGAAAAACTGTTACGCGATTTGAAAACATAACAGAAGTTTTTTGCAATTGTGAAAATGCGATAAAAATGCTACGCGATTGAGAGGAACAACAAGTTTTGTTGTCGGGCCGATATACTAGACCCGAATATATCATTGTCTGTTTGTGGCCGATAGTGGCCTATAATGTGCATTAAATCATTGGACATGCATTTGTCAAACAGAAGGTGTCTGTTAAGGCTATTGTTGCCTAGGAGTTGAATTAGACCTAAGTGCGGATGCGAATTGCGTAGTGTTATTCACTTGTTGAACTAGGAGGCGTAGGAGCACAAGTATTCCACAAATGGACAGTAGGTAGCTCCACTGGGCCATGGTAATTGAGCAATGCTCAGACGATCTTGACTAAACATTATTCTATTCACAATTTGGCATAGAATGTCGTGTATAATGCCTGATGTGCACATTGAGAAATTATAGCACTTGATCTGAGGCGGCCGATATACTAACATATCTTCTAGATCATTCTCTCCGAAATTGAGTTTAGATCCATGGAGTAGGAAATTGGTTCGTTGTGCATGTGCATAATCAGTCATCATTCTGTTGTGATATGCATATGTGTTATAGTTGTTATTTGCTATTTGATGCAATAATTGTACGATGTTATAAATATATTTGTTAAATGCTGTGTATGAATAGTATATTATTTTACTATCTTTTTACTGCCATGATGGTATTGATGTAGGGGATCTAACCTCTTACTATGTTATTCTGTTTATTTGCATGTTTGATATAGAGTGTGAAGAGGAAGAGGAGGAGGAAGGATCGCGTCATTTCTGTCTATGTTTGTTTGTTTGTTAGCTGATATAGTGTCCAGGGGTTTTCTAGGTTATGTCAAAGTGCTGTTTAGAAGAGCCATTAACGCTTGGCATTATGATGTTAACGAAGATCATGTGGTGTATATTGGGGTGGTATTTGTGACCCTTAGTAGGACTTTTCATGGGGTTCTTATATTTTCCTTTAGTGCTTTTGTGTATTTACGTTTTACTATGCCTATGGAGTTTTTGTGGAGTACTCGTCGTGTTACTCCTACGGAGGACTCAGTTGTTTTTTCTACACGGACTCTAGTCCGAAGCCCTATAATCCATCCAGGGTTATTGTCATCTGAGGAGCCTGAGGAAGATCCGGAGGAGGATTCAGATGAGTACCCTTCTGACTAGATGTAGGTACTATATTAATTTATGTTTAGGCTGTAGTACTTGTATAAATATTTTGAGGATAAAAGCTGGATGTTTCAAAATACCAAAACTTGGTATGTAAATTATTTTGGTTTGGTATATTCTACATTTTATTTAATTTGTTAATTTTTAATTATCCTCAAAGAAAAATATTTGAAAAACGTACATATAATATCATTAATTTTTATAACTTAGTTAAAATTTGGTAACTTGTAATCCGCAAATGTGATACCCTAAAAATGGGTGTTACATTAGTTGGTATCAGAGCCCAAGTTTGAGTCTTTTGGGTTTGTGGGCAGGTTTGTCTTGTTTGTGTTGTGTGATTCTCTATGTTTGGTTTCCATAAGAAGACAACCTTATTTGAAATGATTTTATTTAACTTTCATTTTGTATTGTTTAGTTTGATTTCGAAGGAGTACGATGGTGCATGGAAGAGGTTCGAGTGTGGAGATTAGACGGGACAATGAGAGCATGGATGTGGCTGTAGAAGCGATGCAAAGGATGGCAGACGTGATTGTACAACAGAATCAAAGATCTATTCAACAACATGCAGAAAACGTAGAAGCTCAGAATCTATCGAAGTTTCATCGTAACAACCCTCCGCAGTTTAAAGGAGAGTTTGATCCTGAGAAGGCTAATCTTTGGATCAAAGAGCTGGAAAAGATTTTCAGATAGATGGGTTATGCTGACGAGAGGAAGGTGACTTACACTACTTTCATGCTCGTTGAAGACGGAGAAGAATGGTGAGCCAGAACACAACAACTACTAGAAGCTGAAGGAAGAGTGATTACATGGGGACTCTTCAAGAACAAGTTTCTTGAAAAATAATTTCTAGCAAGTGTAAGGCATGCTAAGGAGATGAAATTTCTTAGTTTGCGACAAGGGGGAATGACGGTCGGAGAGTATGCTGCAAGGTTTGAGAGCCTGTCAAAGTTCTCGAGGTACTTCCAACTTCAGCTTGACGAGGAGTGGAAGTGCAGAAAGTTTGAAGATGGTCTGAGGCACGATTTGAAGCGTGCAGTGCTGCCCCTAGGGATTGACCAGTTCCCAGTTTTGGTTGACAAGTGTCATCGGATAAAGGAGATAGATCAGTCTCGCGACACATGAAATCGTAACTTTGGACCAACACGGTTCCAAAAAGAAGGAAATAATAACAGCTGATTCCAGCGAAAGCCGTACTCATGGCTAACAGGGTGTGAATTTCAACAAAGATCTTATGGAGGAAGTTCAAGCAACAACAAATTTGGTCAGACAGTGGCGTCTACATCGAAGTGTTTTAAGTGTGGGAAGGACCACTTGACAAAGGACTGTACAATCAAAGGCATCATTCGTTTCTGATGTGGAAAACCAGGACATCTTTCAAAGGACTGCGATTAACCCAAGATGGAGCCCTCGGTCAGTATGTTCGTGCAGCCAACCCATAGGCAGGAGGGAGAGTGTACATAATGAGCGGAGAGGAAGCCTAAAAATCGGAGGATCTGATTACAGGAGAGTGTGCCATAGGAGGTAATTCTTTAACTGTATCGTATGATTCTGGAGTGATGCATTCTTTCATTGTATATGACTGTGTGGATCGTTTAGGATTATCTGTGTCTTTATTACCTTTTGATCTAATTGTTTCCACTCCTACTGCAAAACCTGTTGTTACTACCCAAGTTTGTTTAAACTGTTTTGTTTGTGTTATGAATCGAATCTTTTATGTTGATTTGATTTGTTTACCTTTGTCACAAATAAACATAATCTTAGGAATGGATTAGTTATCTTCTAACCATATCCTATTAGATTGTGCCAATAAGACTTTAGTTTTTTCTAAACTCGGGAATTCTAGATTTTTAACGGCGAACCAAGTCGAAGCTTACTTGAGGGAAGGAGCTCAAGGATATATGCTGTTATCTTCCTTAGAGGTCAAGAGTGAAGAGGATTTGAATGCTATTCCGATAGTAATGAGTTTCCTGAGGTTTTTCCTAATGACATTCCTGGACTACCACAGGACAGAGAGATAGAATTCTCTATTGATCTTGTACCAGGCGCTGGTCCTATTTTGATGGCACCATACCGGATGTCGCCGGCAGAGTTGGTTGAACTCAAGAAGCAATTGGAGGAACTATTGGGGAAACATTTTGTGAGACCTAGTGTGTCTCCATGGGGAGCTCTAGTATTGTTAGTGAAGAAGAAAGATGAAACTTCACGGTTATGTGTAGACTATCGTCAGTTGAATAAGATCACAATCAAGAATAAGTATCCACTTTCGAGGATAAACGATTTGATGGATCAACAAAAGGAGCTGCTATTTTCTCCAAGATCGATTTGCATTCTAGTTATCATCAGATTCGTGTGAAGGTTGAAGATGTTCCTAAGACAGCTTTTCAGACGCGTTATGGGCACTACGTGTATCTAGTAATGCCTTTTGGAGTAACAAATGCTCCTGCCATATTCATGGATTACATGAATAGGATCTTTCATCCCTATTTAGATAGATTTGTCGTTGTCTTCATTGACGACATTCTAATCTATTCTCAAAGTCCGGAGGAACATGCTGAACATCACAGCATGGTTCTTCAGATTTTGAAGGAAAATAAGCTATACGCAAAGCTGTCTAAATGTGAATTCTAGTTGGATGAAGTTCAATTTTTTGGGCATGTGATCTCAAGGGATGGGATTGTAGTGGATCCAGCAAAAGTAAAGTCTGTTCTTCAGTGGGAAAGGCCGAAGGCAGTGACAGACATTTGTAGTTTTGTTGGATTGGCCAGGTACTATCGAATATTTATTGAAGAATTTTCAAACATAGCAGGACCTCTCACCCAACTCACACGGAAGAATCAAACTTTTACATGGACGGATGTGTAACACCCCTCGATTTAATAACCACGGCACAATCGTCATCCTACCGCAGTCACTAAATTTTTGGCGTGCTACAACTTCTTCATAATATTTTTCCAAATTCGAATTTTTTTTTTGTATATATAAAGGAAATATGAGCCTCGAATGCAATAATACATAAGCCGACATTAGCACATATAATTCAACAAGCCAAAGGCAAAATATAGTTCATAGTACTGAATAGTTAATTTAAAGCATACATAGCACAGCTCATTTAATATACTGCTCAAAATAAAATACATCAAGTTTTACTTCAAAATGTAAATATATTGAAAATACATCATAATATAATTAATGCAGAAGGAAAAACATAAACTACCCATAAGACATCCATGTCTAAGGAGTTGGGTACTCCATCGGATCCACGCCAGGATCCTCCCCCGGATCGTCTGAAGATATAAGGACAAGACTGAGTGCGATCCCACAGGCAGGTGCCCTAGCAGCTAATGCCATAGAATTCGTGTCCTCTCTATGGGTGTGAATTGGGTCACCCTATAGCTCCTGGATAGGCAAAGTGAACTCCAGATGTACCGAAGTAGTAAGTGTCAGGACAGGATCTCCATCACGGGTCCTCCTTACGGTCAGGATCAGGTCTCCAACATATCGTACACGCTGTCGAACCCAGTCAACTCGCCA
This sequence comes from Ormosia semicastrata, assembly GCA_029884595.1. Classification (NCBI taxonomy): domain Eukaryota; kingdom Viridiplantae; phylum Streptophyta; class Magnoliopsida; order Fabales; family Fabaceae; genus Ormosia; species Ormosia semicastrata. Next base: position 49,222,867 of record JAQQTO010000060.1, read on the forward strand.
TGCATTGGCGCCACCAGTAAACATGATCCTAACAAAACTAATAGAACCTTTTCTCGACGACATTGCCGAATATAGGGAATCAAACCAAATAAAATCTGGTAGGAAATCAACAACGTCCCCTCAACAGTCTTTAACTAAGAGATTACATAGAATAAGAATAGTACAAGAAAGAGGTGAAACACCCTACTTCATTACCAATTATGGCAGTAAGAAACATAAACGGCGTAGGACGCCCACATAGCATAACAAACATAAAAAATAGTATCGAGAAGCAGATATTAAGCAGTTTAACAATTTAAGGTAGTATATCATCAATAAGATAGCAAATCCAATTATCATATAAATTAAATGCCAAGTAATGTATTGACTTACTATGCACATGTACATGATATCAAATTCCTACTCCATGGAGCTAGACACAAACATCGGAGTAAATGATCAGGGAGACATGCCAGTATCTCGTCTGCCTAGGACCAAGTGCCTTTAGAAATCATAATCAACAATTTTGTGCAAAAAGGCTTTATACAGTGGCATTCTCACAAGATCGCGATATAGGACAGTGCCCGGTCAAGATCGTCGGTGCGTTTACATCGATTTGTCCCATGGTCCAGCGGGGCTACCGACTGCCCGCTATGAGACGCCCGCGCCCTGATGCCCCCAAGGTCAACAGCAGGACCCACACTAGTCTATTCACACCCGCACTAAGGTGTGATTCAACTCCTAGGCAACATGACCTTGACAAATAGTGCATTGGACTTTCACAATGCATGATGACTCAATGCATATATCATGTATATTCATCAATAATGTGCTTTCAATAACATGCCACAATTTTGGCTAAGGTAAGCATCAACCCCTCATTGGTCCCTCACATGGACCCACAATAATTATTATTAAGTTCTTAAATAATGCATTACACCTTTAGGGTACATCATGGAATTACGCCTAAATTTCTATATTTCTCTTAATAAGTTTCCATTTTCGAGAAAGGCTTTCACATTATTTATTTAAACATTATTATTTTAATTATATAAGTCCATCATTAAATTTTAAACATAACTCCCTTAGAATGATTCAAGTCAAATTATTTATCATTCTTACTTGTACTCATGGTCTTGCTTTAATTAAAATTTATTATAAGTTATTGAATGAAACTTCATTCTTGGTTCTTTCCATTTTATGAAGCCCTAATTGCTTCCTAATTAATCATTTAATTAAGTATCACTTCAATTTAATTTTCCTTTTGAAGTTCCTTTCGTTATTGGGTTCTTACTTTAAACCTAGTCATATTCACTTACAAGAAATTATTTCTAAGTCTTACCAATGCCTCACACATCCTTATTTGTTCCTAAAGTCTAAAGAATTCCTTTAGGTTACTAAATTTATTTCCTTCCATTACATAATCCTTTTATTTATTTACTTGATTAATTAAATGCCATAGTTGTATGAAATCATATGATTGAGCCATTTTTAGCAATGAAGGCTGTGAGCCACTCTAGGTTTAGGGTTTAAATTTTTATTCCATTAATCGCATATTATCCACTTGGTTAGCTAAGTCTTCCACTTGTTATAAATTTTTTTACCAAGAACCCCAATTTAGGGCCACAAAACCGTGAGCCTCATGGAAGAGGACCAAGTCATTTTTGCTTCCAAATCAATATTCCAATCCATCCAAACACATACATATACATAATCAATCAATCAAATAACTTAAACAAATTAGAAATAATATGAAATCATACAAATTATACAAACAAAGAATAACCCTCAATAGGGTTTTCTCATAATCAATCACAAAATTAAGCTTCCTACTGCCAAGAGAGGTTGAAGAGGATTATCTCCCTCTTACCTAGAGGAGAAAACAAACAATAGAACTCCCTTGAAGCTCCCTTGAATTTTTGGATTCCACCAACACCGAAACCCTAGAGCATCAAACTTTCACAAGAATCACAATCAAAGCTTGAAAAGGGCATCCATGGTCACCATAGTGACTATGGATCACGAAAATGAAGAGAAAAGGGTGAGGAACTAAGAACCTTACCCAAAAGCTTGAAGCTTTGTCTTGGATGACAATGGAGGAAAAGTTGGTTTTTGAAGAAAACCTTTCAAATAGAAGTTGTAGAGGAGGTTGAGAGGAGTATTGAAATGGTGTTTGGGAGGAGAAAAGATGAAGAGAAATGGTGGAGGAGGGGCTGTAATTTTCGTAGCTATGGAGGAGGGTAGCGAGAAGGAGGAGAAACTTGAAAAAGATGAAGGTAGAGAGAGAAAATGCATAGGAAAATGAATGAACACTTTTAGGTTTTTGAAATTAAAGTAGTATAATTAATTGTGTAAAAGCAAAAATTTCCCTCCTATTTTGGGTGCTGCAGCCATGTGGCTTGGGAGAGAGGAGAGAGAGTGCATGGCTTCCTTGGGAAGTTTGGAGGAAATTTCCTAAAAGCTTCCTTGAGAAGCTTTGCACATTTTTCAATAAAGTGCAAAGTAAGTTTGTCTCCTAAATTAAATACTCTTGAACAGATGATTAATTATACTGTTAGAATTATTTTCTCAGTGAATAAAAGTTACAGTTGATGAAAATAATATTTTATTATTCATCGAATAATTTTATGATATAGTGATTTTATTTATCAGATAAAACCTTGGAAAATGCAAACCTCGCGAACTGTGCCTAGTTTCAAGTTTAGTAAGATCCCCCATCGACATGTTGACAGTTCAAGGTTTACCAGCCTCAAGGAAAACGTTTCGTTATCCCGGCTCCGCTCAGTGTGCACATAAAACGAGGAATATATTAAAATATTTAAAGTTTTCAGAAAAATCCACAAAAATTCCTAAAAATCACAAATATTAGAAAATGAATATTTTCCATGAAATAAATAATTTTTCAGAGTGTTTGACTGACTCTGCTCAGTGTGCACGTAAAATGAGGAATATATTAAAATATTCAGTATTTCCAAAAAATTCCAAAAAAATATCTAAAAATCACGAATATTGGGAAATGACTATTCATGATGAAATGAATCATTTCTGAGGTGTTACGCTGACCTTGCTCAGTGTGTAAGTAAAATGAGAAATATATTAAAATATTCAATATTTCTAGAAAAATTCTTAAAAATCTCAAATATTATAAAACGACTATTTATGATGAATGAGATAATTTTTGAGATGTTACAGGATGCATGTGAGGAGAGTTTCCAAGAACTGAAGAGATGTTTGACTACTGCATCGGTATTGATTCTGCCTGATCCCAACGAACCATTTCAAGTGTATTGTGATGCTTCATATTTGGGTTTAGGTTGTGTGTTGAAGCAGAATAGAAATATCGTGGCGTATACTTCAAGGTAGTTGAAAGTGCATGAGAAGAATTATCTAACTCATGATTTGGAATTAGTGGCAGTGGTGTTTGCATTTAAGATATGGAGACATTTTCTTTATGGAGCAACCTTCAATGTTTACAGTGACCACAAAAGTCTGCAGTATCTGTTCGATCAAAAGGAGTTGAATATGAGGTAGCGAAGATGGTTAGAATTTTGAAGGACTACGATTTTCAATTTCAATATCGCCCTAGAAAGGCGAATGTTGTAGCGGATGCCTTGAGCAGAAAAGTAATTAGTGTATTTGCTATGATAATTAAAGAGAATGAATTGATAGAGCAATTCAGGGATATGCGGTTGTCAATGGATTTGACGCTGGGGAGGATTTGTTTGAATATGATTGCCATTTCAAATAGTCTGATAGAAGAAATTCGAGAGGAGTAGAAAGCTGGTGAATTTTTACAAAATGAGAGGGAGCTTGTAAAGCAAGGTGCAGAGACGGCGTTCAGTGAAGGACTTGATGGAGTTCTAAGATTTGGAGATAGAATTTGTGTGCCAAGTAATTCAGAACTTAGAAGATTAATTCTTGATGAAGCTCATAGAACCAAGTTGAGTATGCACCCTAGAGCGACCAAGATGTATCATGACCTGAAGAGATTATATTGGTGGCAAGGGATGAAGAGAGATGTTGCAGAATACGTATTGTCTTGTTTGATCTGTCAGAAAGCAAAGGTTGAGCATCAAAGACCATCTGGAATGTTGCAACCTTTGACTATTCCCGAATAGAAATAGGATAGCATCGCTATGGATTTTGTTATCGGTTTGCCCAAGACTCAAAAAGGTTATGACTCTATTTGGGTAATGGTTGATCGACTTACGAAGTCAGCACATTTCTTGCCTATTAATATAAGATAATCAATGAAAAGGTTGACTCAAGTGTACATTGGCGAGATTGTTAGACTTCATGGCGTACCCTCTAGCATTATTTCTGATAGAGACCTGAGATTTACGTCGAGATTTTGGAAGAGTCTGCAAGAAGTGATGGGGACTAAACTTCATTTAAGTTTTGCATATCATCTGCAAATAGATGGCCAGTCAGAGAGAACGATTCAATCATTCGAAGATCTGTTACGGGCTTGTGTTCTAGAACAGACTGGAAGTTAGGATAAATTCTTACCTCTGATAGAATTCACCTACAATAATAGTTATCACTCAAGCATAGGGATGGCACCTTATGAGGCGTTGTATAGGCGACGATGTCGAACTCCTTTGTGTTGGTTTCAAGATGGGGAGAATCTTACTTTAGGACCTGAACTTATGCAACAGACGATAGATAAGGTGAAGATGATTCAAGAAAAGATGAGAACAACTCAAAGTTGACAGAAAAGTTATGTTGATAAGAGAAGAAGACCACTTGAGTTTGAGGAAGGTGAACATGTATTTTTAAGAGTTACACCCATGACTAGGGTCGAACGGGTAATAAAATCCAGAAAGCTCACTCCTAAATTTATCGGACCATATCAAATTCTTCGTCAAATAGGTCCAGTAGCTTATCAGATAGCCTTACTGCCTTTTCTTTTCAATCTTCATAATGTCTTCCATGTGTCCAAGTTAAGAAAATATATACCTAATCGCACCCATGTTATAGCTTCGGATACAGTACAATTGAAAGATAACTTAACCTATGAGACATTTCCTGTAAAGATAGAAGATCAAAGAGTGAAGTAACTTAGAGGAAAAGGAATTGCCTTAGTGAAGGTAATTTGGAATGACATCACTGGAGATGCGACGTGGTAGCTGGAAGACAAGATGAAGGAGCAATATCCTCATTTTTTTTAATGTAAAAGAAATTTCGAGGATGAAATTTTTATTAGAGTGGGAGAGTTGTAACACTCTGATTTTTTCGTTTTTCTGGATATTTATGAATTTTATAATATTTGTGAATTTTTGGGAATTTTTGAGAATTTTTAATTTATTTTGATTATTTTAATATTATTTTAGACTGTATGTGTGTTTGAAGCGGGTCCCAAAAAATAAAAAATTTTCTTGGGTCGAAAAGTTTCAAACTATTAATGCGGGGCCGGGAGAACTTACTAAACCCGAAACCGGGAACAATTGACGAAAATTTTCTTTATATGAGTTTTTATTATCCATTGGATAAATTATTTTCCATTGGGTAAAGCTATTATCCATTGTATAATATTATTATCCATTAGACAATAACTAGCAGTAGCTATTATCCATTGGGCAATAGTTTCTAAAAATATCTAGCTTGGTCAAATAGGATGGCAATGATACCTTTTTGATCAACTAATTAGAAGCAAGCTTAGTAAAGAAGCTTTGCATATCCACCCTTGATTGAATCAATGGTTGTGACGGCTTGTAGTAAATCAAAATATCTCTCTCACTCTCCATGAGTCTCACGGCCATAAGGGCTTAAGAGAGAGAAAATATTTCATTTTCAAAGCTATCATATTTTCTCTCAAAGTTTAACATCATTTTCTCTCATTTTCCCTTCCCTACCTCACAGCCAAGCTACACAAATTCACCTTTTAATCACTCATAATTTAAACAAATCATACCACTTGACTCTAAACATCATTCCAAGCAACTTCTATGTTGTGATCAAGCCTTGATTCAACCATCTTCAAGCTTGATTTTTGGATTCAAGTTCTAGGGTTTCAAGGGGAAAATCTTGAAACTTGATTTCCTAATTGATTCTTGAAATTCTAAGACCATATTTGATCTATGGTTGTCTTACTCTAGCCTTGGATGTTAATATATTGTGTTTACTTTAATTTCAAGAGTTACTTGGTGAAGGAAGTTAATACAAAGGATCATACAAGGAGCTTAGGAGGCTACATCTAAGGTAAGAGGAAGATTAACCTCATCAACCATTTATGGTGGTGAGGGACACAAAAATTTGGTGTGCTTGTTTGGTTTGTAATTATTTATCCTATGTGATTTATTGCTTTGATATTATGTATGAACTTGTTAGAGTAGAATTTTGATGCTTAAAATATGATATATGTCATAAATCATGCTTGTGAGGAAATGAATTTTGGCTCTAATGGCCATTGAGGCTCACGGTCTCTAAGCCCTCCAAAGGAGAATCCATTGCAAAAATGGAAATTAAATATATTTTTATCACTAATTAAGAAGTGAATTTCGGCCACTAGAAGGAATTTAGGACTAAAGAATAATTTGGGATTTCCAAGTATTTTATTTAAATGGATTTTAAATAAATTAAATGGAAAAGGATTTTATTTAAAATTAAAATAATATGGATTTTGAGAAAAATGTTAGAAATATTATATAAAGGTGATTTAATGGGGAAATAATGGAAATAAAGTCTAATTTTGATATTAAATAAGGAAATTTTTAATTTGAACTTAGAATATATATTGAGAAAATATTTTAACTGATTAAAAATACGTAGAAAAACTCTTACACGATTTAAAAATGGTGATTTTTAACTACGCGATTGAGAAAACATTTTCAAATTTCTATGCGATTAAGAAAACGTTGAAAAACTGTTACGCGATTTGAAAACGTAACAAAAGTTTTCTGCGATTGTGAAAATGCGATAAAAATGGTACGCGATTGAGAGGAACAGCAAGTTTTACTATCTGGCCAATATATTGGACCCGAATATAACACTGTGTTTGTGGCCGATAGTGGCCTATAATGTGCATTAAATCATTGGACATGCATTTGTCAAACAGACGGTGTCTGTTAAGGTTATTGTTACTTAGGAGTTGAATTACACCTAAGTGCGGGTGGGAATTGCGTTGTGTTGTTCACTTGTTGAACTAAGAGACGTAGGAGCACAGGTATTCCACAAATGGATAGTAGGTAGCTCCACTGAGCCATGGTAATTGAGCAATGCTCCGATGATCTTGACTAAACACTATTCTATTCACGATTTGGAGTAGAATGTCGTGTATAATGCCTGATGTGCACATTGAGAAATTATAGCACTTGGTCTGAGGCGGCCAATATACCAACGTATCTTCTGGATCATTTTCTCCGAAATTGAGTTTAGCTCCATAGAGTAGGAAATTGGTTTATTGTGCATGTGCATAGTCAGTCATCATTATGTTGTGATATGTATATGTGTTATAGTAGTTATTTGCTATTTGATGCAATGATTATACGATGCTATAAATATATCTGTTAAATACTGTGTATGAATAGTATGTTGTTTTACTGTCTTTTTACTACCATGATAGTATTGATGTAGGGGATCTCACCTCTTTGCTATGTTATTCTTTTTATTTGCATGTTTGATATAGAGTGTGAAAAGGAAGAGGAGGAGGAAGGATCGCCTCATTTCTGTTTGTGTTAGTTTGTTTGTTAGCTGATATGGCGTTAAGGGGTTTTTTGAGTTATGTGAAAGTGTTGTTTAGAGGAGGCACTGACGCTTGGCATTATGATGTTGACGAAGATCGTGTGGTGTATATTGGGGTGGTATCTGTGAACTTTAGTAGGACTTTTCATGGGGTTCCTATGTTTTCTTTTAGTGCTTTTGTGCATTTACGTTTTATTATACCTATGGAGTTTTCGTGGAGAACTAGTTGTGTTACTCGTACGGAGGACTCAATTGTTTCTTCTGCACGAACTCCAGTTCGAAGCCCTATGATCCATCTGGGGTTATTGTTATCTGAGGAGTCTGAGGAAGATCTGGAGGAGGATCTGCATGAGTACCCTTCTGACTAGATGTGGGTACAAGGTTAGTTTATGTTTGGGCTGTAGTACCTGTATAAATATTTTGAGGATAAAAGGTGGATGTTTCAAAATATCAAAACTTGGTATGTAAATTATTTTGGTTTAGTATATTCTGCATTTTATTTAGTTTGTTAATTTTTAATTATCCGCAAAGAAAAATATTTGAAAAACGTACATATAATATCATTAATTTTTATAACTTGGTTAAAATTTGATAACTTGTAATCTGCAAATGTGATACCCTAAAGGGGGTGTTACAACTCGAGTATTAGGAAATGAAAGATTGACCTATACAAGGGTGACACGTTCCATGCCTTGTGTTCAATCTAGATATCTGGACAAAGGGACTACACTACACGGAAGCATTGATCACGGAAAGGTTATGTCAAATCACTAACATTCTCATTACTTAGGTAGCAACGATGTGTTGCTAGATACCGGTCACTGCTTATAATATTAAAATGGGATTTTAATATTACTATCAACGTTATGAGAACCTGCAGGGTTACACATTTAGAACAAACTAAATTGGAGTAAATAGAATCCAAGTTGGACTGGGAATTCTATCATGGGCTAAAATTCATAACAGATGAGCCCAATGTTTCACACTAACCCTACTACTACTCTTTCACCCAAGGATTCTAAAAGAAGCTGCTAGAGGCTTCTCAGAGAAGCTAATGGAAGGCTTCTCGGAGAAGCTAATGCAAAGCTTCTTGGAGAAGCTAACTCAAGGCTTCTTGGATAAGCTAATGCAAGGCTTCTTGGAGAAGCTAATGCAAAGCTTCTTGGAGAAGCTAATTCAAGGCTTCTGGGAGAAGCTAATGCAAAGCTTCTTAGAGAAGCTGATTCAAGGCTTCTTGATGAAGCTAATGAGAGGCTTCTTGAAGAAGCTAATGAAAGGCTTCTTGGAGAAGCTAATGAGAGGCTTCTCGGTGAAGGTAATGAAAGACTTCTTGGAGAAGCTAATGAGAGGCTTCTTAAAGAAGTTATTGGAGGCTTCTTCTATAAAAAGGGTATAAGGGCATGGATTATAACCCTTGATACACACACATAGTGAAAGAGGATGACAGATTTCCTTCTCTTCGTAGCTAGCACTACGCTAAGGAGGTGGGACTCAGAGTAGATGTTAGACGTTCGTGGGTTTGTTCGCGTGGACTACGTAGAGACATCGTCACTGTTATGGTGTTAGTGGTTTGCGTTGATCATCTGTCTTTTGGCTTCAAGAGGTATACTTAAAAATCACGTTCCATGGTCCCTTTTTCATATGGATCCTTGGTTGGAATTCCCTTTTTCCACTACATTTTTTATGCCAGAATTCCTAACATATGAGTATCCTTTGACGTTGTGCACCAACATTTAGGCCAAGGGAGATAACTGCGGAGTCCATAAGGTTCTTTTGAACAAGGATTCATCCCTAGCTTCTCGATAATGCTAGGGTATGTGTAATGTAAGGATGAATTTTCCCTCTATTTACCACAAGATAATATACTAAACTAGAAATCTTAAATGAACGTTTTGGTTCCCAGTTGAACTAAGCATGTATGTATGTATGTATATATGTTAACTTGGTTTATCTAGATGTTAAAGTTAATCCTTGTAGATTCTTTAAAGATATCTTATTTAGCATGTGTTAAGAATTTGTTGATTATGTTATGTATGCTGATTTTGGTTTACTCATACTGAGGATTTGTTGATTCTCACCCCACTGTGTTTCCATGTAATTTCAAGTAAAAGTTCTTCCAAGAACAAGAAGAAAAAGGAAGCTAAAGATTATATTATCTTTAAACTTTATCTTACAACTGTTATATCTTTTTGGACTACTTTTGTAATGTAAAGAATTATGCAATACTTCAAGCCTTTGCTAAGGCAAATGTTGTATATATGTGCATTTTACTATGAGTTTTATGTTTTCCGCATTTCATATGGCTCTTTATAATGTTTCTAATGAACATTATAGGTATATGTTAACAGGTTAATATGAAAGTAATAACATTGTAATGCTAAGTATCTCCTTATGCATTATGTATATTAGGATATTAGTATTAGGACGTTACATTATAGTATCAGAGTAGTTCATCCTGTTGAGTCGGAGTTTGGACTGACTATGCTTAGGCATGTTTAGGAATTGTGTTTTTCTTGTCTCTTGTTTGTGATGTTAGTATAGAATTGCATGATTTGCCTGAGATTAGCTCGTTATTAGCTACTGTTGCACGGTTACAAGATATTGAGACTGTAGCTCAATATATGTTGTTTTTGTGTGTACAAGAAACTATGACACCAAAAAGGTGAACTAGAGAAATGAGGAACTAGACCTCCGAAGGTCCAGCTATGGCCGAAGCGTTTATGGCAATGGCCAATGCCATGAGAGAGCAAATGATAGTACGACAAGGATGCTTCAGAGGATGGAAGCTAATCCACCTCACCAGCCTCCACCACCCGAGTAGTCAGTTCAGGAAGATCAAGTTGGAAGGAATCAGAATTTCCAAGACTTAACAGCTTTTTCGTCAGATGAATCTTCCACCTTTCGGAGGCGAGTACAATCCCGCTAAGGCTGAGGAGTGGCTCAGTGATATGGAAAAGATATTTGAAGTAATGATTTGCTCAGAGGATCAAAAAGTTTCCTTCGCCTCCGATATGTAAAAGGTAGAGGCGGAGCATTGGTGGAAATGTACTAAGAGGGTACTGGAAGCCGCAGGAACCCATACATCATAGGAAGTTTTCAAGACAGCCTTTCTAGAGAAGTTTTTCCCACAAACTCTATATGATGACAAGGAAGTGGAGTTTATGCAGTTAAAACAAGGAAGCATGTTAGTAGGCTAGTATGTGGCTATGTTTGATGAGTTGTCAAAATTCTCTTTGCATTTTCATTATCATCCGGACGAGAAGTGGCGATGCTTGAAATTCAAAACTAGTCTAAGAAGCGAGATCAATAGTATGGTGAGACCTATACAGATTAGAGACTTTCCTTCTTTGGACAACAATTGAAGGATTGTGGAGTCAAGTACTCATAGCTCTCAATCAGAGGAAAGGGCACAAGACGTCCAGAAGAGAAAGCGAAAAGATGACAAGACTAAACAGGGTGCCCCTAAAGCAAGCAACCCTAAAGGAAAAGGCAAGAAAGGGTCTAAGGTACCTTAGTGCTCTAAATGTGGGAAGACACATAGAGGCAAAACCTATTTAGCAAGCCAGTCTGTGTGTTACAAATGTGAGAAGCCAGGACACTTTTCTAGGGATTGTCCTATGAAGAAGGAAGATGCGCCTACCCTGAAACTGCTAGCCAAGGGACAAGTTTACACTCTAGGCGAAACAGTGGTGGCCCAGTCTTCCGATCTCATCCAAGGTAAATGCATAATTTGTAATCATCTTTTAAATGCCATGTATGATTCAGGAGCATCCCACTCCTTTGTTTCTTATGATTGTGCAAGGATGTTAGATATGCCTATATCAGAGTTACCATATGACTTATTTGTTTCCACTCCCATCGGTAAGCTAGTCATAACTTTAAAAGTATGTCTTGACTATTGTATAAGGTTCAACGATAGAGTTTTCTTTGTAAACCTTATCTATTTACCCCTTGTGGATATAAGTGACATCCTTGGTATGGATTGGTTATCGTCCAACCATGTGGTCTTAAACTTTTCAGATTAGACTCTAGTTTTTCTATCTGATATTCCTACCAGAGTTGTTTCTTCTGAGTTTTTCTATCTCAATGCTAATCAGGTCAATCATTGTTTGGTAGAAGGAGCTCTAGGATATGTTATTCTCTTCTCATTATATGTAGAGGTTGAACAAAGCCTTGATAGTATACCTGTAGTGAGAGATTACCCTGAGGTTTTTCCGAGTGACATAGCGGAGTTACCACCAGAGCTAGAAATAAAGTTTACTATAGATTTAGTGCTAGGTACAGGACCTATATCTATAGCACCCTATAAGATGGCACCTCTGAAGTTAGCAAAGCTCAAGAAACAAATAGAGGAGTTGTTGGACAAGCGATTCATTAGGCCTAGTGTTTCTCCGTGGGGAGCACCGGTGTTGCCAGTGAAAAAGAAAGATGGTACCATAAGATTGTGTGTTGACTACGGGCAGTTGAACAAGGTAACCATCAAGAACAAGTACCCATTTCCTAGAATAAATGATCTAATGGATCAATTAAGAGAAGCTTCAGTGTTTTCCAAGATTGATCTAAGATCTGATTATCAACAAATCAGAGTTAGGGGAGAGGATATCCCTAAAACTGCTTATAGAACTAGGTATAGACATTATGAGTATCTTGTGATGTCCTTTGGGTTGACAAATGTTCCAGCAGTATTTATGGATTACATGAACATAGTTTTTAGACCTTACCTAGACAAGTTTGTGGTAGTGTTTATTAATGACTTCCTTATCCATTCAAAGACAATGGAAGAACATGAGCAGCATGTCAGGATAGTTTTGGATATCCTTAAAGAAAAGAAACTGTTTTCCAAATTATCCAAGTATGAGTTTTGGCTAACGAAATTTTAGTTTTTAGGCCATGTTATTTCTAAAAGAGGTATTTTAATGGACCTTAGCAAAGTGGAAGCAGTGTTGCAGTGTGAGAGACCCACCACTGTGATCGAGATCAATAGTTTTATAAGCCTGGTTGGGTATTATAGAAGGTTCATTAAGGGTTTTTCTCAGTTTGCACTACCTTCAACTAGATTGACTAGGAAGGGTAGTACTTTTGAATGGACTCAGGACTATGAGAATAGTTTCCAATAGTTGAAAAAGAGGTTAACTACTATGTCAGTGTTGGTGATTCCAAATCCCCATGAGAATTTTGAGGTCTTTTGTGATGCTTTAAAGATGGGACAAGGGTGTGTTCTGATGCAGAATAGGAGAGTAATTGCCTATGCATCAAGGCAGTTAAGGCCACGTGAGGAGAACTACCCTACGCATGATTTCAAGTTAGCAGCTGTAGTGTTTGCCTTAAAGATTTGGAGGCATTATCTTTATGGAGTCCAATTTGAGGTGTTTAGTGATCATAATTGTTTAAAGTACTTGTTTGATCAGAATGAGCTAAACATGAGGCAAAGAAGATGGATGGAATTCTTAAAAGAATATGACTTTGAGTAAAGGTATCATTTGGGTAATGCCAATGTAGTAGCTAATGTGCTAAGTAGGAAATCCCTACATGTGTCCCGAATGATGGTCTAAGAGAGTGAACTTCTCGAGAATTTCAGGGATTTGAGTCTATCGGTGATTGTGATCCAATATAGTCTCTTTGTGAGTAAGGTGGACATAGTAAATAACTTAAGAATTTAGATTTTAGAAGATCAAAAGGAGGATGAAGCTTTAAGAGACATCAGTGAGCAGATCTTTTTAGGAACCCAAAAAGATTTTGACATGACTAATGATGGAATGATAATGTTTAGAGACAAACTTTGTGTTCTAAGGGAGTCAAAGATTAAAGAGAGGATTCTAGAAGAAGCTCATAGAAGTAAGTATACTATCCATCCAGGAACCACAAAGATGTATCAAGATTAAAGGAAAATGTTTTGGTGGTATGGAATGAAGAGAAACAGCAGAATATGTCTCAAGGTGTTTAGTTTGTCAAAAAATGAAGATTGACAACCAGAAACTTGCAGGACCATTACAGTCTTTGGGAATCCCTGAAAGGAAATGGGATAAGATTTCTATGGACTTTGTAATGGGTCTACCCGGGACTGAGCAAGGTTATGATATAGTTTGGGTCATAGTGGATAGATTAACTAAATTTGCCCACTTTTTTCCAATGAGAGCTAACTATCCTCTATAGAAATTAGCTCAGCTTTATCTGAAGGAGATAGTTAGGTTGCATGGAGTCCCTGTAAGCATAGTTCCAAATAAGGATCCTAAATTCACATCCAGACTTTGGGGAGCCTTGCAAGAGGCATTCGAGACTAAGTTAAGCCTTCGTAAAACCTATCACCCGCAAACTGATGGGCAAATTGAAAGGACTATCCAAACCCTTGAGGATATGCTTAGATCATATGTTTTTGAACAACAAGGTAGATGGGATAAGTTCTAACCTTTAATGGAGTTTGATTATAACAACAGCTACTATTCCAGCATAGGTATGGCACCCTATGAGGCATTGTATGGACGTAAGTGTAGATCGTCTCTTTGTTGGTATAAAGTAGGTGAGAAAACCACCCTAGGTCCAGAGTTGGTCCAGCAAATCACAGAGCAAATCAAGATGATTAAGGATAGGTTGGTTACTACTCAATGTCGACAAAAGAGCTATGCTAACAAGAGAAAAAGACCTCTTGAATTTAATGAGGGAGATCATGTTTTCTTAAGAGTTACTCCTACTACAGGGATTGGAAAAGCATTGAAAACCCAAAAGTTAAATTTTCTTAGTCCCTATAAATTCTGAAGAAAGTTGGACTCGTAACCTACCAGATAGCCCTTCCTCCCAGTTTGTCTAACCTTCATAATGTTTTTCATATGTCTCAGTTGAGAAAGTATAATCCAAATCCTTTGCATATCATAGAACATGAATCTGTACAGTTGAGAGATGATTTGTCTTATGATGTACATCCAGTAAGGATCATGGACAGAAGGGTCAAAGAGCTTAGAGGTAAGCATATTCCTCTGGTGAAGATTTTATGGGGTGGCAATGACACCGAGGAGGCTACTTGGGAGTTAGAGTCCCACTTGCAGCAGGAATACTCAGAGTTGACCCTTTCAGGTGAACAATTTTTGGGTCAAAATTTTAAAAAGAAGGGGAGAATATCTAATACCTTTAATGACATGTTAGACTTTTATAAGTATACAAATGTAGTATATGACTTGCTTAACATGCATATTTAATTTTGTGACAAACAGAGTTAGTTTAGGCACATTGTTGCAACTCAGTGTGAAAAATAACTTAAAATGACTCAGATAGTAGCATAAATTATATAGATGATGGAAATAAATATGGATAATTTATTTCTAGGTCACAAATGTATGAAACAAGATGTAGTTAAAGTTTCAAGATAAACTAAGTCATCTTAGTATTTTTAAGCATACTGGTTGCGTGTTTTAATATTAGATTGCCTTGTAGCAGATATGGAAAATCATGAAAATGATCAAATGAATTTTGAGATGAATCTAATGATTTATTCTAAAGTTGTTAGAAGTTAGGAAACTTGATTTGGTAAAATCTAAGTGTTCTTAATAAATTCAGTGTTTTAGCAAAAACAATGAGTCACTTAGTGACTCACTGTTCTCGTAAGTTCTAGCCTCTTTTCTCGACTTTTCTTTGTTATTTTCTCTTCTATCACACTCGTTTCACTCACTTTCTCACGTTCTCAACCAGCAGCATCAAAGAAAGAGGAAAACAGAGGAAAGAAGGAATAGGGAAAGATGGAGTAAGAAGAGAAAAAAAAGAGAAAGGCAAAGGGAAAAGTAATGGTCTAAAATGCATCCAACTACTAGAAGTAGGGGTGCTATCTTTATATACTCATTTTATACCTAATCTCATCTTTGTTTCATGAATGTGTTCATGGGTGAAAAATTAGGTTTTTGAATTATGATGTTTCCTTATTTGGGTAATGATTTTATGATTAGTTTTGATATGTTCTTGACTTAGTTCTTCATGGTTGATAGTAGAATCCATAGAGGAACTCGTTTGAATGCCTAGGATGAAAGTTGAGTATTAGGTATAAAGTGAGTTTTTAGCTTTTTGGGTCTTGCTTTGATTTTCATGTTGAACTGGTTAAGAGAGTAAAGAGGATAACATACTTAGGGGTCTTAATGAAGGTTGGAATATGGTTAATAACCAATAGCACAATGGCTATATGGTTTTGCATTATTTTCTGATGCATAAAGCATCCAATAATCGATTATGCAGCTTGCATAATGATGATCACATATTTGATACATTAATAAGCTTTCATTCTTAGTCATTTACACTCTCTATGTACTTAATTGATTGAGTTTTATTATGTTTTGTAAGTTTGGACTCAAATTGAACTTAATTGAATTTTTTAACATGATTTATATCTTACACTATTTCTATATTTAGGTCATATCTTGGGCTGTAGGTGGTCTTTGTATGTGATTCTAGTGGCATTTGAAAGATAAGAGAGAATTATACAACTTTCATGAAGACCTCAAAGGCCCAATCACACGAGTAGATAACTCAAATTGGGGTTGAAGCAAGAACCAGAGTGCTTTTCCTGACAGCTTAACCTATGTGTACTGTTCAATACAATTTTTAGGCTAGAGATTGTCAAATGGGCTGAAATTTGGATTCTGAATAGTTAAGACCAATATCTACAACTTTTATGTTGAACACTTTTCCAGAATCGTGCTCCTTGAAGGTGATATTAGGCTTGGAAGTCAGAACAGAGGAGCTGTGACTAGGCCTGGGCAGTGTTCAGTAATTTGAACGTATCTGGAGTTAGAGAAATGATATTGGACTCAAACCAAATTCATTTGAAAAATAAGATCTAGGCCTACATGTTTCATGAAGACCACTTGGTTCAAAAATGACGAATGCAATGACTTCAGAGCTGCATGATTTTGGAGACAACGAATCTCCATAATTTCCCACTCACCTAAAGTCATTTGGCATTTTCCACTCATTTTCCACTCATCCAACCACTAATGACTCAGCCCCCTTGTCATTTTGTATCTCTAATCCTCTATAAAAGGGGGCCTTGGCAGATCATTAAGGATGTTAGGTGTTAGTTACCAAAATGATGCCATTTTGTTACTAGGTTTTCTTGTAGTAATTTTCCTTTGTTCTAAATTAAAGTCATGTTGTTCTTCTTCTCTCTTTCTTTCTTCTTATCTATGAGTAACTAAGTTTCATTTTACTTGGGTGAAAGAGTGAAGCTCTTGATAATAAAGTAAGGTTAGATTTATTCTTCTCTTGTGCTTAAATGATTTATATTTTTCTAGTAACCATTATACGTATTATAATTTGTTTCTTATAATTTAGAAACCATCTTTGTAAAGAGGAGTTCTTGATTTGTTGTAGACAAAATATTGACACAATGAATGCTTTAACCCATTTATAAGTGGTGGTAATATTTTTAGGAAACATAATATAATTATGTATATTATTTTAAATGGACTTTTAATGTTGTATTTTCCGATTGGAACCTCCATGTTGCGAGGATTCTAGTTGAGTTATAAAAGGAATTAATCTTACCTTTATTTTATTTACCAAGAGTGAATTTTTTTACCCAAGTAAATAATTTTAATCATAGTAACAAAATATTCACTTCACTGTAATTAATCTTCAACAATTCCCTGTGGATCGACCTCGGACTCCCGAGAAATATATTACTTGAGACAACCTACACTTAGGTTTGCAAATGCGACAATCAAAAAAATTGTGCATCAAGTTTTTGGCGCCGTTGCTGG
Source organism: Ormosia semicastrata (assembly GCA_029884595.1). Classification (NCBI taxonomy): domain Eukaryota; kingdom Viridiplantae; phylum Streptophyta; class Magnoliopsida; order Fabales; family Fabaceae; genus Ormosia; species Ormosia semicastrata. Next base: position 49,240,266 of record JAQQTO010000060.1, read on the forward strand.
GGACTTGATTTGAAGACTGAATTTCTGGTGTTAAAATTTGTATATATACTAACATACTAACTAGTGGGGGAACCTCTCCCTTTTATTTTACGCACTAACTTAGTGGGGGAATCTCTCCCTTTTACTTATTTTATTTTTTTTGTAATTTACTTTCTGCACTTTATTTTCTGCATTTTAATTTCTGTATAGTGGGGGTAATTCTCCATTTTATTTTCTTGTACATTTTAACTTAGTGGGGTAACTCTCCCTTTTATTTTTTGTACTTTATTTTTTGTATTTATTTTCTACGTAATTTTTTTTTGTTTACTAACTTACTAACTCTCTTACTAACTATCTAACTTTTTACTTTATCTGCTTCTAACATTTTAATTTATCTGTATACTAACTTTTTAATTTTTATGCTTATTAACTTATTTGGTGGTTGGTTTTTACCACACCTTTGTTAATATTTAATGGACAGTTTATATTACTAGCTTGTACATTTTCTTTTCTATTGTAAGTTACTTGTTTATGTTTAATTGGTATCGTGATTTAAATTCTGGTCGTTTGGTTAGAGTTAATCCAGGTACTTTACATATTGATTTATTTGAATCACACTCACACACATTAAGCACAATGGCTGAAAACGAAAGTGTGCATGATGAACATGAAAATCAACCGTTGCGAACTATGCGTGAGTATTTGCAACCATCTCAAAATTCTAGTCCATCATGTTTTATCTTTCCACTCAATGCCAACAATTTTAGATTCAAGCCAGGTATGATTTCTTTACTTCCTAATTTCCATGGTTTAGAATCTGAAAGCCCATATTTACATCTAAAAGAATTTAAGGAAGTATGTACTGTTTTTCATGATCAAACTTGCACTGAAGAGGTTGTTAAGCTTAAATTGTTTCCTTTTTCTTTGAAAGATAAAGTAAAAACCTGGCTTAACACTTTGAAACCAAGATCAATTGGCACATGGCAAGAAATGCAATGTGAGTTTTTGAAGAAATTTTTTCCAACACATAAAACCAATGCTTTGAAAAGACAAATTCAAAATTTTTCCCAAAATTCCAATGAAGCATATTTTCAAAGTTGGGAACGTTTTAAAGATTTGTTGAATTCTTGCCCACATCATGGTTTTGAAAAATGACGCACTATAAGCTTCTTTTATGAAGGGTTAACACCGGAAACCAAATAATTTGTAGAAACAATGTGCAATGGTGAATTTCTTGATAAAGAACCTGAAGAAGCTTTAGACTATTTAGACCATTTGGCTGAAAATTCTCAATCTTGGGATGGTACTAATCCTTCTGGAAATTCAATTAGATTTAACCTTGCAAATGCTAGTAAAGGAAAATATCATCTTAGTCAAGAAGAAGATCTAAATGCAAGGTTTGCTAGTTTGGTTAGAAAGGTTGAAGCTATGGAATCAGGGAAAGTAAAAGAAATCAAATCTGTGCAAAATGAAGAAATTTGTGGCATTTGTGATGAATTAGGACACTCAACAAATGAATGTCCAAAAATTCTTATTTTTAAAGAAGTTGTGCATGAGCAAGTAAATGCAATGAATAATTTTAAAAAGCCATTCACTTTTTCTTTTTCAGATACATACAATCCGGGATGGAGAAATCACTTGAACTTCAGTTGGAGGAATAGCAACCAGCCACAATTCATGCAACCACCACCTCCTCAGGCACAACAAGATTCTTAAAATCCTCAAGGATATGCACCTTATGTCCCTCCATATAGGAAAAACCTTGAAGGAACATTGCATGCATTCATGGAAAAACAAGAGGCCATCAATAACCACAACAATCAAACCATGATTGACATTAAAGACACTCTTTCTAAACTTTCTTCTACACTTGCTATTCATGAGAAAGGAAAGTTTCCCTCTCAACCTCAACCAAATCCTAAGGGTCAGTTTAGCCTAAATGAGGGTAGTTCAGAAAGTCAAAAAATAGATCAAGTCAACTCAGTGATAACTCTTAAGAGTGGAAAGGTTGTTGAAAAACAAATTCCTGAACTTTTTAAGAAAGATGATGAGTCAATTCCCAAAGATGAGGAAGGAGTTGATCAGCCACCTAACCAAAAGGAGATCAAACCCTCGTCTTCACCCTCATTTCCTCAAGCATTAAATAATTCAAGTAAAGTGAATCATAACAGTGACATTTTTGAAATCTTTAAATAAGTGAAGGTCAATATTCCTCTGTTAGATGCTATCAAGTAGATTCCTTGTTATGCCAAATTTTTTAAAGACTTGTGCACTGTTAAAAGGAAACATAATTTGAAAAAGAATGCATTTTTGACTGAACAGGTAAGCTCTATTATTCAAAACAATAATGAGTTGAAATATAAAGACCCTGATTGTCCTACAGTTTCATGCATTATTGGTGAACATAAAATTGAACGAGCTTTACTTGATCTTGGTGCTAGTGTTAATTTGCTTCCATATTCAGTTTATCAGCAACTCAACCTTGGTGAGTTAAAACCAACTTCTGTAACTCTTCTACTTGCTGATAGATCAATTAAAATTCCAAAAGGAATAGTAGAAGATGTGTTGGTACAAGTTGATAAATTCATATATCCTGTGGATTTTATTGTCTTGGAAACTGAACCTATGGTTGATAGTTCTAAGTCAGTTCCTGTTATTTTGGGTCGCCCATTTTTAGCAACATCTAATGCTTTGATAAATTGCAGAAATGGAGTGGTGAAGCTAACTTTTGGAAATATGACACTGGAGCTTAATGTTTTCAACATGTGCAAGCAACCACAAGAAGTTTATGATGAAAAGCAAGAGATTGAAGGGATTGAGGCCATTATAGATAATCATCTTCAAATCAAGAGTTCTTCTGACCCATTAGAAATCTGTTTAATTAATTCATTTGATTCAGCTACATAATTAGATGATGATGTTTCTGAAATATGCTCTTTGCTTGACTGTACACAGGAAATGGAATACAAAGGATGGAAGCCAAGATTCGAAGAGCTAAAATTCATGAATGATGATACCCATGAAGAAATACCCACACTGGCCCGAAGCCATTACGATGGGTTGAAGTACACATTTTGGGAGAAGAACAAAGCTCTCCAAAGTGGTAATTTCCTCATCACGACCAAAGAACAAGAAGGTAAGTTGATAGAAGTACTTAAAAGGCATAAAAATGCAATTGGATGGACATTAAAGGATATCAAAGGCATTAATCCATTAATTTGTACACATAGAATACATTTAGAGGATAATGCTAAAACATCTCAACAACCTCAAAGAAGATTAAATCCACACATGAAAGAGGTAGTTAGAGCTGAAGTTCTTAAATTACTTGATGTTGGAATTATCTATCCTATCTCTGATAGCCAGTGGGTAAGCCCTACACAAGTTGTGCCTAAGAAATCTAGAATAACAGTGGTTGAAAATGAAAAAGGAGAATTAATACCTACCCGAGTCTCATCTAGTTAGCGTATGTGTATTGATTTCAAAAAATTGAATGCAGTCACTAGGAAAGACCATTTTCCATTGCCATTTCTTGATCAGATTCTAGAAAGAGTAGCAGGACATCCCTACTATTGTTTTCTTGATGGTTATTCAGGGTATAATCAAATACCAATTGCATTAGAGAACCAAGAAAAGACCACTTTTACTTGCCCCTTTAGCACTTTTGCATATAGAAGAATGCCTTTTGGTCTTTGTAATGCTCCGACAACTTTTCAAAGATGCATGCTAAGTATTTTCAGTGACATGATTGAGCATTATTTAGAGGTTTTCATGGATGATCTGATAGTTTTTAGAAATTCTTTTAAAAATTATCTTGATAATTTTGAAAAAGTTCTTAAAAGATGCAAAGAAAAAGGATTTGTGTTAAATTGGAAAAAATGTCATTACATGGTTACCTCAGGAATAGTGTTAGGTCATGTGATATCTTCTAAAGGAATTGAAGTTGATAAGGCCAAAGTTGAATTAATTGCTCATTTGCCTTTCCCAAAAACAGTCAGAGAAGTTCGTTCCTTTTTAGGACATGCAGGATTTTACAGAAGATTTGTAAAGGACTTTAGTGCCATATCTAGACCTTTATGTAATCTTCTAACAAAAGATACACCATTTGATTGGACTCAAGATTGTCAGAAATCTTTTAAAAAATTAATTGATCTTTTGACTTCTGCTCCTATCATGCAATCTCCTGACTGGTCTTTGCCTTTTGAGTTGATGTGTGATACTAGTGATTTTGCTTTTGGTGCAATTTTAGGCCAAAGAAAGGAAGGTAAGCCTCATGTAATTTATTACGCAAGTCAAACTTTGAATAGTGCACAAATGAATTACACCACTACTGAAAAAGAACTACTTGCTATAATTTTTGCATTGGACAAATTTTGGGCTTATTTAATTAGTTCATGCACTGTTGTTTTCACTGATCATGCTGCTGTTAGATATTTAATGTCTAAACAGGATGCCAAACCTAGATTGATACGGTGGATCTTGTTGCTTCAAGAATTCAACATCACAATAAAAGACAAGAAAGGAGTCGAAAATGTTATTGCAGATCATTTGTCAAGGCTGACAACAAGCTCATCTTTTGATAGCACACCTATCAATGATTCTTTTCCCGATGAATTTTTATTTTCTGTCAATTCCATGCCTTGGTTTGCTAACATTGTCAATTTTCTTGTAACAGGTAAGATGCCGCCTCAGTGGACACACCAAGACAGAAAAAAGTTTTTGATTGAGGTGAAAAATTTATTTTGGGATGATCCATATTTGTTCAAATATTGTCCTGATCAAATCTTTCGGAGATGTGTACCCGACAAAGAGGTGAGTAGTGTCATAAATTTTGTCATTCAGAAGCATGTGGAGATCATTTTTCTTCAAAGAAAATAGCTACGAAAATCTTACAGTGTAGATTTTATTGGCCAACTTTATTTAAGGACAGTTATACATTTTGCAAAAGTTGTGAAAGTTGTCAAAAATTGGGGTCCATTTCTAAAAGAAATATGATGCCTTTGAACCCTATCCTTGTCATTGAAATTTTTAATTGTTGGGGAATTGATTTCATGGGTCCATTTCCATCATCTTTTGGATTTGTGTACATTTTGGTTGCAGTTGATTATGTTTCAAATTGGATTGAGGCGATTCCATGTCGGCACAATGATCATAAAACTGTTCTAAAATTTTTAAAAGAAAATGTTTTGAGTCGATTTGGAATTCCTCGAGCTATCATCAGTGATGGGGGAACACATTTTTGCAATAAATCATTTGAATCTTTAATGAAGAAATATTGCATTACCCATAAAATTGCAACCCCTTATCATCCTTAGACGAGTGGACAAGTTGAATTAGCAAATAGGGAGATTAAACAAATTTTGGAAAAAACGATTAACCCAAATCTTAAAGATTGGTCTTTAAGACTAAACGATGCACTTTGGGCTTACCGTACTGCTTTTAAAACATCTTTGGGCATGTCTCCCTATCGGTTAGTTTATGGAAAACCTTGTCATTTGCCAGTAGAATTGGAGCATAAAGCATTTTGGGCCATTAAAGCTTTCAACTTAAATCTTGATGATGCTTCCAAGTTACGCAAATTGCAATTGAATGAACTTGAGGAATTAAGAAATGATGCATATGAAAACTCAAAGATTTATAAAGCTAGAACAAAAGCTTTTCATGACAAATCAATTTTGAGAAAAACTTTTGAAATTGGTCAAAAAGTTCTACTTTATAATTCTCGTCTTCACCTATTCCCTGGAAAATTGAGATCTAGGTGGATTGGTCCTTATATTGTCAAACATGTGTATTCTTATGAGGCCATAGACATTGAGAATCCTAGGAATGGTATTGTATTTAAGGTCAATGGACAAAGACTTGAACCATTTCTGGAACATCAAGTTGTTGAGGTAGAATCCATTTCTCTTTCTAATCCTTGTTATGAGTAGAATTTATTTTAATTTTGTTTCTTTCTTTTTGCAGTTCTTTGTGTTCCCGGTTAAATGGCAAATAACGGTACTCCGTGACTCTCAAGTCAGTTTGTTTTTCAGTTTCCCATAATAACTGAATTCTTCTCCTTTTAAAATGGATGTCATTCTCTCAAATCTAAGAAAACATTTTCCTTCTCTCCCTCTAAATGCTCTAACAAAAGTCTATGAAGCTAGGTGTGAAAGACTAAGATTGTTAATGTATAAGGGCATCCCAGAAGATATACGCTGGATAATCGAAACAAAAGTTCATTTAGCTGGTGAATCTCCAGATTCATTTGTCCCATACATGCCTGGTCTCGGTAAAAGTTCATTTTCAAATAGGAGAAGAGCAAAAAGAATGAAAGTTTGTTACAAGTGTGCACGATGGAATTGTAACACGCGATGTCGCTCTTTGGGGATGGTTTCCGTAAACAGAGAAGATAAAATATTCTTCATTGAGAATGGACTGAGTAAGGAGTCATTAGATAATATCTTATTGACTCTTGAGACGCATTCTTGTGGAATTGTGCAGCGTGAACTTCTTAGTTTATGGAATCTCTTCAAGGACGAGCAAGAGCGTTACAGTCTTGGGAATCTGACTCAAAAAGATCCTGTTTGCCAATTTATAAGAAAATTGGATGGGAAGCTTATCCTCGACTCATAGAAGGCGTTTAAGTCAATTTCGGACGTGAAACCAGAGGAAGATGTGAGCCACAATCACAACAACATGTATATATTATCTTGTACATTTTTCAAAAAAAAAAAAGAGAAAAAAAAGAGAAAAAAATGAAATAAAAAAGAATAAAAAAGGGCGAAACTTCGGTTGTACTTGGTCTTTAATTAGATTAGGAGCCCCGCGGTGGAGTGGCGGACCGTCATTGACTCGGGTGGACCTTCGCACGCCGGTCGGTAAATAAGATTCGTGTGCCATGCTCGCAGAGAGTCGCGCAAGCATTCCTGTGTTTTAACCAAAGGCTCGCTTGGCGATCGACGACGAAAGAAGCGTCCCGTGTTTGCATTCTCGCGTGACAATGCCTCTGAGCTGGATCCTGTGATTTAATGCCATGGGCTCTTCAACAACCTCTCACTGGCTGTGGTCGTTGGTGGTAGCTGTCAGATTTACGCACTTTAATTAGTGGTGTCGTAGCTCAATCCAAAATATCCCACAAGCGAGAGGGAGAAGAATGCCCAAATTGGCTGAGCCGTCTTGGTATTACTGCACTCATGACGCGTAGTATAAAGATCTGCCATGAAACCTGTACATAAAGGTATGTAATCATTTGTTATTATTATTTTATCTTTGTATGATTTTGTTGAATTTTGGTTTTGGATAGACGATCCTTTGGATGGGATCCTTTGGGAGTTTCTAGACTTCTTTACCCTGATGGTTTTCTTGAAGTAAAAACAAAAAAACAAAAAACAAAAAAACAAAAAAAAAAAACAAAAAAAAAATTGTTTCTTAATTTCAAACTTTTCTAACAACAGCCAACCTACACATATAGGTACTATCATTACTTTTTCTACTCTCTTCCCTATTTAAACACTACATTTCCTTCATTTTCCTTTAACTCAAAATCATTCAAAGGAAGTGTCAGTGTAAAATGGAGGGAGCTTCTTCTTCTTCTGTTCGTAGACTTACCAATATCTGTGTATTTTGTGGGTCAACTTATGGGAAGAGTTTAGAGTATGTAGATGCAGCAATCACTCTTGGTCGAACACTTGTTACGAGGAAAATTCATTTAGTATATGGGGGAGGCAGCATTGGGTTAATGAAGGCTATATCACTTGCTGCTCATTTAAAAGGCAGTCAGGTTTTAGGTATCATTCCTAGACCTTTAGCTCAACAGAATATCACTGGAAAAACAATTGGGGAGGAGTTTCAAGTATCATCTATGGATGAACGAATGAGGACAATGCTTGCAAAATCTGATGCATTCATAGCCTTACCAGGTGGTTTTGGTACTTTGGAAGAAATTTTTCAAATTGTCTCTTGGGCCCAACTGAACATCCATCATAAACCCATAAGTTTGCTGAATGTTAATAATTTCTTTGATCTTTTGTTATATTTTCTTGACCATGCTGTGGAACAGAAATTCATCACACTTTCGGCAAGACGACTCATTATTTTTGCTTCCACTGTTGATGAGTTGATTGATAAATTAGAAGTTTTTGTTTATGAACCTGATCCAGTAACAGCTCAGATAGATTGGTCAGCAGGTAGCAGCAAGAGAGGCAACAGCAAGGGAGGCAGCAAGGAACAAGAGTGTGATCTGTCACTTCATCTATAACTATCCTTTATCTTTAGTTTTATTTATCGTACTTTTTTTTGTTTAAATTTGTGTGAGATTTTTCTTTTCAGTAATTACAACAACAGGTACTATCTTTTATCCTTTACCTATCTATCTTTGACATTGAGGACAATGTTATGATCTGGTTGGGGGGAAGGATAGTTGTGTAAAAAAAAAGAAATTAGGAAGCGTGTGTATTAATATATTTGTTGTGTTTATATATTTGTCTGTAACTTACTAAACCAATTACGGATGGTAGAGTAAGGAGTAAATTTTACTCTTGAGACGCATCTTAGTTAGGGTAGAAACTAGTTTGTGTGGAAGTAGTAATTCAAATTCAGGGAAATTTGCATGATTGAATAAATTGTCTTCTTTCTTAAACTTCACATGCTTGGTTATGGATGTTGAATTGGTGGACTGAGAATGATAGAATTATGCCTTGTGAGATTTTGAGCCTATTGATGAATGGATTGAACATTTGTACCATTCTCTTCTTTCTTGTGTGAATTTCACTCATGGAATTGTTACTCTAGAACTTGCTTTGATTCTTTTTGAGACTACATTTTCATATGCATACATAAATATGATTGAAGCATTTTTCTTGAAATAGCTATTTTAATCAAATGGTCAACCTTGTTTAGCAGCATGTTGTCTCAATATGATATCAAGCACTCTTATGACTTCTTGGAAATTCTCTGATTCCTGCCAACATAAAGCATTAGAAATGACCTATTTCCCTTTGCTTAACCCCTTTGAGCTTATTTGACTATTCTTTGTTTCAAACTCATTATGTGCCTTAAATGAAAAACCATGTTCTTACTTGACCTTAGGGAATAAGAGAACATTAGTTTTGTCATTCGATGAGTTCTTGAACAAGTGTGGGGTTGTGTGTGCAGAATGGTTAAAAAAAATGTATATATGATGTTCTTTTTGTAAAAAATAAAAAATAAAAAAAAATCAATAAAAAAATCAATAAAAAAATCAATAAAAAAAATCAAAAAAAGAAGAGGGTCAACAAGGTAATAAAGGAAAAGAAAAGAATATGTAAAGAGAATTTGTATTAGGTGGAGTTGGGATGAACTTTCATGCTTATTAATTGAACTCAGCTCTCATGCTCTTTTATTCTCTGGTATTTTACTTGTCATATCCATATTACCTCCTCCTTTACCTTGACCCCATTACAACCTTGAATAAAGTCCTCATGATTTGTGTGTGCATGTGTTCTGAGTAGTAGAGAAGTAGAAGATAAGCAAGCTTATGGTAGTGCAATTTTCATGGGTTGAATTGAGTGAAATACCTACCTTTTAAACACTTGAGGGATTGAGAGTGAATCTTGTGAAAATCTATCATTCTTGACTCATGCTTTTCAATTGAAATATCCTTGCTTGTTGATTTGAGAAGTGAAGATATGTTACCTCATGAACGTTTTGATTACTTGAATGATTGCTCTTCATTTTTAAATATTATTAGAAATTGAGCCTCTTAGAGTGTTTAGCTTTTGAGTTTGTTTCATTTTTTTTTTGTAAGTGATCTTATGTGTTTTGCTCAGGAGTGCAAAAAGCTAAGTGTGGGAGAGTTTGATGATCACATATTTGATACATTAATAAACTTTCATTCTTAGTTATTTACACTCTTTATGTACTTAATTGATTGAGTTTTATTATGTTTTGTAAGTTTGGACTCAAATTGAACTTAATTGAATTTTTCAGCATGATTCATATCTTACACTATTTCTCTATTTGGGTCATATCTTGGGTTGTAGGTTGTCCTTGGAGGTGATTCTAGTGGCATTTGAAAGATAAGAGAGAATTCTACAACTTTCATGAAAACCTCAAAGGCCGAATCACACGAGTAGATAACTCAAATTGGGGTTGAAGTAAGAACCAGAGTGCTTTTCCTGACAGCTTAACCTATGTGTACTGTTTATCACAATTTTGGGCTAGAGGTTGTCAAATGGACTAAAATTTGGATGCAGAATAGTCAAGACCAATATCTACAACTTTCATGTTGAACACTTTTCCAGAATCGGACTCCTTGAAGGTGATATTGGGCTTGGAAGTCAGAACAGAGGAGCTGTGACTGGGCCTAGGCAGTGTTCAGTAATTTGAATGTATCTAGAGTTAGTGAAATGATATTGGACTCAAACTAAAGCCATTTGAAAGATAAGATCCAGGTCTACAACTTTCATGAAGACCACTTGGTTCAACAATGATGAATGCAATGACTTCAGAGCTGCATGATTTCGGAGACAAGGAATCTCCATAATTTCTCACTCACCTAAAGTCATTTGGCATTTTCCACTCATTTTCCACTCATCCAACCACTAATGACTCAGCCCCCTTGTCATTTTGTATCTCTAATCCTCTATAAAAGGGGGCCTTGGCAGATCATTAAGGATGTTAGGTGTTAGTTACCAAAATGATGCCATTTTGTTACTAGGTTTTCTTGTAGTAATTTTCCTTTGTTCTAAATTAAAGTCATGTTGTTCTTCTTCTTCTTCTTCTCTCTTTCTTTCTTCTTATCTATGAGTAACTAAGTTTTATTTTACTTGGGTGAAAGGGTGAAGCTCTTGGTAATAAAGTAAGGTTAGATTTATTCTTTTATTGTGCTTAAATGATTTATATTTTTCTAGTAACCATTATACGTATTATAATTTGTTTCTTATAATTTAGAAACCATCTTTGTAAAAAGGAGTTCTTGATTTGTTGTAGACAAAATATTGGCACAATGAATGCTTTAACCCATTTATAAGTGGTGGTAATATTTTTAGGAAACATAATATAATTATGTATATTATTTTAAATGGACTTTTAATGTTGTATTTTTTGATTGGAACCTCCATGTTGCGAGGATTCTAATTGAGTTATAAAAGGAATTAATCTTACCTTTATTTTATTTACCAATAGTGAATCTTTTTACCCAAGTAAATAATTTTAATCATAGTAATAAAATATTCACTTCACTGTAATTAATCTTCAACAATTCCCTGTGGATCAACCTCGGACTCTCGAGAAATATATTACTTGAGACAACCTGCACTTGGGTTTGCAAATGCGACAATCAAAATAATTATGCATCACATAATCGATTATTAGTGCATGGCAGAGAGTGGAATATGAAAATAACTGGTTAGCAATGAGAGCGAACCGATTATTATAGCTTGGCTGAGAAACATTTCAAGCTATAATCGATTAAAAGGAAGTCCCTAACCGGTTATTGAGCTTGACAGAACATGTTCCTAGAGTGTATAATGGACCATAACCGATTGGCAGGGCTGAATAACCTATTATGGATGAAATAAAAGTTAGATTTTTGACTTTCCATAGCCAACTTACCAATAAGGATAAGGGTTAAGAACTTAAGGAAGCGTAGTTTATCATTCTTGGGCTTCATGTAAAGCTTGTTTCGGCTAGGTTATGAATACCCATGATTCAATAGAGACTCTTATGCAAGTTTTTAGTATGTATAGGAAATGTTTAAATCCTAGAGCAACCAAAAGTAATGGTTTGTCTTGGATAAGTGTCTAGCACCGTTAGTTACTCCATGTTGCTTGAGATATCACACAAAATGAGTGATGATATAGTGTTCAGTTGCATGTATGATGGATTGTCTAGTAGTATTGATCGTTGTGAGTATCATTTGATGTTGTGCACCATCATTCAGGCCAAGGGAGATAACTGCGGAGTCCATAATATTCTTTTGAACAAGGATTTAGCCCTAGCTTCTTGATAGTGCCAGGGTACGTGTAATATGAGGATGAGTTTTCCCTCTATTTATCACGAGATAATACACTAAACTAGAAATCCTAGATGCACGTCTTGGTTCTAAGTATGTATATATGAATGTATGTTAACTTAGTTTATCTAGATGTTAAAGTTCAACAGTGTAGATTCTTTAAACATATCTTATTTAGCATGTATTAAGATTATGTTTATTATGTTATGTATGCTAGTTTTGGTTTACTCATACTAAGAATTTGTTGATTCTCACCCCACTGTGTTGCCATGTAATTCCAGGTGAAAGTTTTACTAATAATAAGAAGAAAAAGGAAGCTAAAGATTAGATTATCTTTAAACTTTATATTACAACTGTTATATCTTTTTGTACTACTTTTGTAATGTAAAGAATTATGTAATACTTCAAGTCTTTGCTAAGGCTAATGTTGTATATATGTGCATTTTTCTATGAGTTTTATGCTTTTCGCATTTCATGTGGCTCTCTATAGTGTTTCCAATGAACATTATGGGTATATGCTAACAAGTTAATATGAAAGTAGTGATGTTGTAATGCTAAGTATCTCCTTGTGCATTATGTATATTGGGATATTAGTATTAGGACGTTACATTATGATATCATAGAGTTTACCCTATTGAGTCAAGGTATGGACTGACTATACTTAGGCATGTTTAGGAATTGTGCTATTCTTGTCTCTTGTTTGAGATGTTAGTATAGAATTGCATGATTTGCCTTAGATTAGTTTCTTATTAGCTACTGTTACACGGTTACATGATATTGAGACTATAACTCAATATATGTTGTTTCTGTGTGTACAACAAACTATGGCACCGAAGAGGCAAACTAGAGAAACAAGGAACTCGACCTCTGAAGGTCCAGATATGACTGAAGCGTTTATGGCAATGGCTAATGCCATAAGAGAGCAAATGGCTATTACGATAAGGATGCTTGAGAGGATGGAAGCCAATCCACCTCACCAGCGTCCACCACTCGAGCAGCCATTTCATGAAGTTCAATTCGGAAGGAATTAGAATTTCCAAGACTTGACAGCTTTTCGTCAGATGAACCCTCCACCTTTTACAGGTGAGGGCAATCCCGCTAAGGATGAGGAGTGGCTCAGTGAGATGGAAAAGATCTTCGAAGTAATGATTTGCTCGAAGGAGCAAAAGTGTCCTTTGCCTCCTATATGTTAAAGGGAGAGGCGGAGCATTGGTGGAAAGGTACTAAGAGGGTACTCGAAGCCGCAAGAATGCAGACGTCATGGGAAGTTTTCAAAACAGCCTATTTAGAGAAGTTTTTCCCGCAAACTCTTCATGATGACAAGGAAGTGGATTTTATGCAGTTAAAACAAGGAATCATGTCAATAGGCCAGTATGTGGCCAAGTTTGATGAGTAGTCAAAATTCTCTTTGCATTTTCATCATCATCAGAATGAGAAGTGGTGATACTTGAAATTCAAAACTAGTCTAAGAAGCGAGATCAAGAGTATAGTGAGACCTACAAAAATTAGGGACTTTTCTTCTTTGGTCAACAAGTGCAAGATTATGGGGTCAAGTACTCATAGCCCTCAATCAGAGGAAAGGCCACAAGACGTCCAGAAGAGAAAGTGAGAGGATGACAAGACAAAGTAGGGTGCCCCTAAAGTGAGCAACCCTAAAGGAAAAGGCAAGAAGGGGTCTAAGGTACCTTGGTGCTCTAAATGTGGGAAGACACATAGAGGAAAAACTTGTTTGGCAAGTCAGTCTATGTGTTACACCTATGAGAAGCCAAGACACTTTTCTAGGGATTATCCTATGAAGAAGGAAGATGTGCCTACCCGAAAGCCGCTAGCCAAGGGACGAGTTTATACTCTAGGCAGAACAGAGGTGGCCAAATCTTCTGACCTCATCCAAGGTAAAGGCATAATTCGTAATCATCTTTTAATTCTTCTTTTCTAATTATATATAGAGGTTGAGAAGAGCCTAGACAGTATACTTGTGGTGAGAGAATACCTTGAGGTTTTTCCGAGTTACGTAGCGAAGTTACCACTAAAGCGAGAAATAGAGTTTACTATAGATTTAATGTCAGGTACAAGACCTATATCTATAGTACCTTATAGGATGGCACCTCTGGAGTTAGAAAAACTCAAGAAACAATTAGAGAAGTTATTGGATAAGCAATTCATTAGTTCTAGTGTTTCTCCGTGGGGAGCACCAATGTTGCTAGTGAAAAAGAAAGATGGTACCATGAGGTTGTGTGTTAACTACAGGTAGTTGAACAAGGTAACCATCAAGAACAAGTACCCATTACCTAGAATAGATGATCTGGTGCATTAATTAAGAGGAGCTTCAGTCTTTTCCAAGATTGAACTAAGATCTGGGTATCATCAAATCAGAGTTAGAGGAGAGGATGTCCCTAAAATCACTTTTAGAATTAGGTATGGACATTATGAGTATCTTGTGATGTCCTTTGGGTTAATGAATGCTTTAGCAATGTTTATGGATTACATGAACAAAGTTTTTAGACCTTACCTAGACAAGTTTGTGGTAGTGTTTATTGATGACATCCTTATCTATTCCAAGATAATGGAAGAACATGAGCACCATGTCAAGATAGTTTTGGATATCCTTAAAGAAAAGAAACTATTTTCCAAATTGTCAAAGTGTGAGTTTTAGCTAACGAAAGTTCAGTTTATGTGCCATGTTATTTCTAAAGGAGGAATTTTAGTTTTCCCTATCAAAGTGAAAGCAGTGTTGCAGTGGGAGAGACCTACCACTGTGACTGAGATTAGGAGTTTTATAGGCCTTACTGGGTATTATAGAAGGTTCATCAAGGGTTTTTCTTAGTTAGCACTGCCTTTAACAAGATTGACTATGAAGGGTAGTACTTTTGAGTGGACTCAAGACTGTGAAAATAGTTTCCAAGAGTTGTGTAACGCCCCTTTTTGGGAGGGAATATCACATTGTCAATTACAATGCGAAAAATAAAATTGATGAATTAAGACCCGGTTCTTTATAATATAATATAAATTTACTTGATTATAGTCATGTAATTAAATTAGCGAATATTTTTTTTTTATAATTAATAAAATTTAGTGATAAGGCATAATAACGATGATTACCGTAAATGGCAATAAAAGAGCAAGACAGAAGTAAAGCATACATTTGATCAACATTGCATATTCATATATATATGTATATTTATATTAAATCTATTTAGTTACAAAGCCCGATATACCAAAAAGCAAAACTATACCTACCCAAAGGATCATACATATACATCTCCAAGATATCAGAAATATACAGCCCACCACAATAAAGACATCAGGCCTCCAAAATAAAATACTGGTAACCCTCAGTAGCTACTAGTAATATCAGTCCCTCGGATGAGGAGGAATCGTATCAGGATCCTCTTCAGGATCCTCCGCGAGGTCCTCCTCAGGAACCTCCTCAGGGTCTTCCTCATCCAAGGAAACCAACATAGGAGCCACAGAGCCACGGGCCGGAGCCCGAGCAGTGGAATCAAAAGAGTCCTCCAGCGGGGTGTAGTAGCGATCACCCCACATCTCCCGGATGGGTAGATAAAACTCCAAATGCAGGATTGGCAGCTCATGACGCCTCCAGGCCAAAGAGATCGACACGTCTCCCAAGTAGACATAACGGTCAGAATTCAAGTTGATGTGCCAGCAGTCCGGCCCTCCAAGGAAGGTCAGACGCACATCACCTAGAAATCCGTGCATGCGTGCCTCCATGCTCCATAGTAGATGCTAATCGTGATCAGGCCAGAAGCCGGGAAAATCGGGAGCTTCAACCTCCTTGCCGTCGTCTTCGATGGGACATAATATACAGATAGAAAATAACAGAAATACAGGAAAGAGGTAAGACATTCTACCATCATTACCAGTTATAGCAGCACGAAACAAAACGGCGCCAGGCGTCCACATAGCATTTCAACGTAATAATAATAATAAGCATTTAATAACAGTAATAACAACCAAGCAGTTCCAGGCAGTATACATCAGCAATACAACAATTCTATTTATAAAAATAAACAGATGCCAGATAATACATGGACTCACTATGCACATGCATACAAAGTCAAAATCCTACTCTATGGAGCTAGACACAAACAGTTGGAGAGAAAGATCAGGAGACACGTCTGCAACTCGGCTGCAGCGGCCAAAGTGCTATAACTCATTAGTTTATCCACGTGCACATCAAGGCATTGTACAGACAGTCTACACTAGATCACGATATAGGACAGTGCCTGGTCAAGATCATCGGAGCATTTGCATCAGTTTGCCTCATGGACAGAAGAGCTACCAACCATCCATTGCGGGGTACCCGCACCCCGACGCCCCCATGGTCAATAATATGACCTACACTAGTCTACTCGCACCCGCACTAAGGTGTGTTCAATCTCCTAGGCAACTTGGCCTTAACAATAGTCCAAAGGACTTTCACAATGCATAAAGACTCTATGCATAATCATGTATGATCATCATTACATACTATTCCACAATATGCCACAATTGGCTAAACTACGTATCAACACATCATTGGTCACTCACATGGACCCACAAGATCATAATATTGGAATTAAATGAATTAATACATTTTTAAGGTTTATTATAAATTCTTACTTAAATTTAGCCTTTCTTACAAAGTTTGTCTCTAGAGGAATTCTCTTAGTCAATTAAATTCTCTATTGTAATTTATTCTCATACACTTAGAATGTTATCCTAAGAGTCTCAAAGTCTCACACTCTCTTGTTCTTTCCCTAATTAAAATTACCCTAAGTCTTATGAAAAATTTCATTCTTGGTTCTTTAAAATTTATGAATCTCAAAGTATATCCTAATCTTCCAATTTTGCTAATTTTCTATCTCATTATCAATAATTTAATCACTTGATTATTTAAGTTCCAAGGTTACCAAAATAGCATAATCAAGCCCTAAATGGCCCATAGAGGTAGTGGCCTCCCTAGGTAATCAAGTTCCCAAATTTTTCATTCCATTAATTTCATATTGTACACTTGATTAATTATGGTTTCCACTTGTTACAATTGTTCACAAAGAACCGTAATTTGGGCCCCCCAAAATCGTGGCCATCCAAGAGAGAATCCAACATCATTTTCTTCCATTTCATGTCTTCCAATCCATTCCAATACATCAATATACATAAACAATCAATCCAATAGCATAAACAAATTGCAAACAACATGTAAACATACTAATCATGCAAACAAAGAATAACCCTCCATAGAATTTTCTCACAATCAATCACAAATAAGGTTTCTTATTGCTAATAGAGGTTGAGGAGGAGTGTCTTCCTCTTACCTAAGAAAAGAAAACAAGAGAAGCCTCTTAGAATTTCCTTGCAATTTTCGGATTGGACACCACCAAGAACCCTAAAATTTCAACCTCATCAAAACAATACCAATGCTTGAAAAATAAAGCATGGATGGTCACCAAGAAGACCATAGAAATGAAAATGAGAAAAGGAAATCAAGAATCAAGAAGCTTACCCAAAAACCCTAAGCTTGAAGCTTGAAGAAAATGGTGAAAATGGAAGCTTTTCAAAGAACCACCAACTAGAGAAGTGTTTAGGAGGTGGAGAGGATTAAGAAAATGGGGTTGGATGAAATTTTTGTGATGGACGAGGTGTGGAAGGGCTGCTGGCCATGAGCTCCTAGAGAGAAGGAGGAGGGAAAATTTTCAAAGGAAGAAGAAGGTAGAGATAGAAAGTGCGTAGGAAAATGAATGAACACTTTTAGGTTTTTGAAATTAAAGTAGTATAATTAATTGTGTAAAAGCGCAAATTTCCCTCCTATTTTGGGTGCTGCAGTCGTGTGGCTTGGGAGAGAGGAGAGAGAGTGCATGGCTTCCTTGGGAAGCTTGGAGGAAATTTCCTAGAAGCTTCCTTGAGAAGCTTTGCACATTTCTCAATAAAGTGCAAAGTAAGCTTGTCTCCTAAATTAAATACTCTTGAACAGATGATTAATTATACTGTTAGAATTATTTTCCCAGTGAATAAAAGTTACAATTGATGAAAATAATATTTTATTATTCATCGAATAATTTTATGATATAGTGATTTTATTTATCAGATAAAACCTCAAAAAATACAAATCTCGCAAACTGTGCTCGGCCTCAGGTTTAGTAAGATCCCCCGTCGACACGTTGACAGTTCAAGGTTTACCAGCCTCGGGGAAAACATTTCGTTATCCCGGCTCCGCTTATTGCGCACGAAAAATGAGGAATATACTATAATATTCGACATTTTCAAAAAAATCCACAAAAATTCCTAAAAATCACAAATATTAGAAAATGGATATTTGTCATGAAATAAATAATTTTTTGGGGCGTTTGACTGACTCTGCTCAGTGTACACGCAAAATAAGGAATATATTAAAATATTCAATATTTTCAAAAAATTCCAGAAAAATCTCCAAAAATCACGAATATTGGAAAATGACTATTCATGATGAAACAAATCATTTCCGATGTGTTACACTGACTCTGCTTAGTTTACATGCAAAACGAGGAATATATTAAAATATTCGACATTTTGGGAAAAATCCACAAAAATTTTCAAAAATTATAAATATTATTAAATGATGATTAATGATAAAATAAATAATTTTCGGAGTGTTACAACTCTCCCTTTCTAAAAAGAAATTTCATCCTCGAAATTTGCATACCTTAGAATAATTGTGGGTGTTGCTCCTTCATTTTGTCTTCCAGCTCCCACGTTGCATCCCCAGTTATTTCATTCCAGATTACCTTCACTAATGAGATCTCCTTGCCTCTTAGTTGCTTTATCCTTCTGTCCTCAATTCTTACAAGAGGTGCCTCATAGGTTAAGTTCTCTTTTAATTGTGCTGTGTCTAGTGCTATGACATGACTTGGGTCAGGAAGGTATTTTCGCAGTTGTGATACATGGAAAACATTATGAATGTTTGAGAGGAAAGGAGGTAAGGCCATTTGATAGGCTACAGGACTTACTCGGTGAATAATTTGGAATGGTCCAAGATTTGTTGGAGTGAGTTTTCTAGATTTCAAGGCCCGACCTACCCCAGTCGTAGGTGTGACTTTCAGAAATACATGTTCGCCTTCCTCAAACTCAAGAGGCTTTCTCCTTTAGTCTGCATAACTCTTTTGTTGGCTCTGAGCCATCCTTATCTTCTCCTGAATCATCTTAACCTTCTCAGTTGTCTGCTGTATAACATCTGGTCCAACAGTAAGGCGCTCGCTGTCTTGGTACCAACACAGAGGTGTTCGACACCGTCGTCCGCACAGAGGCTCATATGGTGCCATCCCTATGCTTGAATGGTAACTGTTGTTGTAGGTGAATTCTATCAATGGTAGAACGTCATCCCAACTTCCAGTCTATTCTATGGTGCAAGCTCTAAGCAAATCTTCCAAAAATTAGATTGTCCTCTTCGATTGACCATCGGTCTATGGGTGATAAGCAGAACTTAGACGTAACTTCATCCTTAATGCTTCTTGTAGACTCTGCCAGAAATTTGAAGTAAATCTCGGATCCCTATTCGAAACAATACTTGTAGGCACACCGTGCAGTCTAACAATCTCTCTAATATAGATCTAGGTCAGTCTCTCCAATTTGTATCTTATGTTGATCGGGAGAAAATGTGCTGATTTCGTGAGTCGGTTCACTATTACCCAAATTGAGTCGTGACATTTTCTTGTCCTTGGCAAACCCACTACAAAATCTATTACAATGTTGTCCCACTTCCATTCAGGAATGGACAATGGTTGTAGCAATCCCATTGGTCTTTGATGTTTCACTTTAGCTTTCTGACAAACCAGACAAGTCGATACATTTCTAGTGACGTCACTCTTCATTCCATGCCACCAAAACAACTTCTTCAAGTCTTGATACATCTTTGTTATGCCCAGATGCATATTCAGCTGACTTGTGTGAGCATGATTGATGATATACTCTCTAAGCTCTTGGTCACAAGGAATACAAACTCTACCTCGGAATCTCATAATTCCATCTGTTCCTTCTACAAATACTGTTTCATTGCCTTGCTTTATTTGCTCCCTCACTTCTTGCAATAACTTGTCAACCTTATGCTTTTCTCGTATGTCATCCATCAGCTCGCTTGAGATGGTAACTATATTCATGCAGATCTTCCCTAGTTCTAACTCCACAAAAGACCATACATCTCTGAACTGCTCGATCAGATCTTTCTCCTTAATCATCAGGGCTGAGACGCTGATCATCTTCCTACTCAAGGCATCTGCCACGACGTTTACCTTGCCAGGGTGATACAGAAGTTGGAAATTATAGTCCTTCAGAAACTCTAGCCACCTTCGCTGCCTCATATTCAACTCCTTCTGATCATACAAGTACTTCAGACTCTTGTGATCACTGAAGATGTTGAACGTCGCTCCGTAGAGAAAATGCCTCCATATCTTTAGAGCAAAAACCACAGCCGCTAATTCCAAGTCATGCGTCGGGTAGTTCTTCTCATGCACTCGCAATTGCCTTGAAGCATAAGCTACTACTCTTCCCTGCTGCATAAGTACAGATCCTAGTCCTTAGTATGAAGTGTCACAGTACACTTCAAACTATTCATTCGGATCGGGTAGCACTAACACTGGCGAGGTAGTCAGCCGATTCTTTAACTCTTGGAAACTCTATTCACAGTTGTCGATCCACTCAAAAGCTTGGTTCTTCCTTGTGAGTTGAGTAAGAGGTCTAGCAATCTTGGAGAATCCCTCGATGAACCTCCGGTAATATCCTGCCAATCCCACGAAGCTACGAATCTCCGTCACTGACTTTGGCCTTTCCCATTGCAGCACTGCCTCCACTTTTGATGGATCCACCGCAATCCCATCCTTCAAGATTACATGACCCAGAAACTTAACTTCTTCTAGCCAAAATTCACATTTTGACAGTTTGGCATACAATTCCTTCTCCTTCAGAATCTGAAGAACTATACTGAGTGTTCAGCATGGTCCTCCTAATTTTGAGAGTATACCAGAATGTCATCAATGAAGACTACAACGAATCTGTCCTAGTAATGATGAAAGATTCGGTTCATGTAGTCCATAAAGATAGCTGGTGCATTCGTCACACCAAACGGCATCACGAGGTACTCGTAATGACTGTATCGGATACGAAAAGTAGTCTTGGATATATCCTCCATTTTCCCTCGTATCTGATGATACCCAGATCGTAAGTCAATCTTTGAAAACATCGCTGCTCCCTTCAGTTGGTCCATTAAGTCATCAATTCTTGGGAGTGGATATTTATTCTTAATCGTCACTTTGTTCAACTGCCAATAGTCTACACACAATCTGGATGAACCATCCTTCTTGCGAACTAACAGTATTAGTGCTCCCCACGGTGACACACTCGGTCTGACGAATTACTTTTCCAAAAGCTCCTCTAGCTGCTTATTGAGCTCAGGTAATTCTGTTGGTGCCATCCTATAAGGTGCTATGGACACGGGACTAGCTCCCGGTACAAGGTCAATAGCAAATTCTATTTCTCGCGCTGGTGGTAAACTAGATACATCCTCAGGAAAGACTTCGGGAAACTCATTCACCACTGGAATTGTATTCACATCAACCTCACTCTCAACTTTCAAAGAAGACAGTAGCATGTATCCGTGAGCTCCTTCTTTCAAGAAAGCTTGAACTCGATTGGCCGTCAGAAATCTAGAATCCTCATCTATGGGAAAAACTATGATTTTTCTTGAACAATCTAATAGAACATGGTTGGAAGACAACCAGTCCATCCCTAAAATTATATCTAGTTGGGAAAGGGGTAAACAGATCAGATCGACAGAAAAGATTCGACTTTCAACAATCAATGGACAGTTTAGACAGACTTTGGTTGTAACTACCGATTTATTAGTGGGGGTAGAAATAGTTAAGTCAAAAAGTAATGTAGACACTAGTAAACCAAGTCTTTGTACACAGTCATATAATATGAAAGAATGGGTTGTCCTAGAGTCATATAGTACAATTAAAAGGTTACTTTCTATGGTGCCTTCCCCTTGAATCAAGTCTTCAAACTCGGAGGCTTCAGCTCTGCTCATAGTATAAACTCGCCCCCTTGTTTGTGGTTTCTTGGCTCTTGCAGCATTGATCGAAGGTTTGACCTTCGCTTGATTGCAGTCTCAGGATATGTGGCCAAGTTTGTCACATCTGAAGCAAATAATCCCCTTTATGGTGCAGTCCCTTGTGAGGTGGTCTTTCCCGCACTTCAGGCATCTTGAAGGATACGCCACGTTCTGGCCAGTCCGGTTCCCAGCAGAGCCTCCACCAAAGCTTCCACCCGTGGTCTATTGCTGATCTTTCGTCGGTTGGGAATAGGGCTTCTTTTGGAAGTAGTGAGGACTGTTACTGCCGCCTCTTTGGAACCTTGTAGGCCCAAAGTTCCTGTTCCTCGTATCTCTAGATTGCTCCAAAGCTTCTGCTTCACAACACGTGTCTAGTAGCTCTGAGAACTCATTGATCTTCAGGGTGATAACAGCCTTCTTCACCTCATATCTCAGTCCCTCTGTAAATCTCCTACACTTCCAGGCTTCATTCTGTTGGTGCTGAAAGTACGTTGAAAATTGGGACAAGTTTTCAAACCTCGCTGCATACTCACTAACGGTCATATTCCCTTGCCGTAAGTTAAGAAACTCTGACTCCTTTGCGTGCCTCGTGCTCATAGGGAAATACTTATGCAAGAATTTATCCTTGAATAACTCCCAAGTGATCTCGCAGTTTGCAGATTCCAGCATTCTCTGCACCCCATTCCACTAGTTTTCGGCATTACTGACCAACATAAAGGTAGCATAGGTCACCTTCTAGTTCTCAGCGCAGTTCATGCCTCAAAAGACTTTCTCTAACTCCTTGATCCACAGACTAGCTTTGTCAGGATCAAACTCTCCTTTGAATTGGGGAAAGTTGTGGCGACGAAACTCCACCAAGTTCTGAGCATCTACCGTAGCTTCGAGCTGTTGAGCAGCATTTTCTTGTTATTGAGCGACTCTCTCTTGTTGTTGAGTGGCTCATTTAGTTTGTTATGCGATGGCCTCAGCCATTCTCTGCATCACCTCAATAGCAGCTGCCATTTCTTCGTGTCGTGCCATCTTACTGTCTCAAGTCAGAGTAATTGAAAGACACAAGAAAAGTCAGTTGCATCCACTAGGAATACTAAACAATACATCTCTGTGTTTAGTTTTTCAGAGAACACAAAGCACAAACAAGACAGACTCAATCACAAGACCCAAAGAAACATAAACTGGGGCTCTGATACCAACTTAATGTAATGCCCCTTTTTGGGAGGGAATGTCACATTGTCAATTACAATGCGAAAAATAAAATTAATGAATTAAGACCCAGTTCTTTATAATATAATATAAATTTACTTGATTATAGTCATGTAATTAAATTGGAGAATATTTTTTTTGTTTGTAATTAATAAAATTTAGTGATAAGGCATAATAACGATGATTACCGTAAATGACAATAAAAGAGCAAGAAGTAAAGCATACATTTGATCAACATTGCATATTCACATATATATATATATATATATATATATATATATATATATATATATATATATTTATATTAAATCTATTTAGTTACAAAGCCTGATATACCAGAAATATACAGCCCACCAAAATAACGACATCAGGCCCCCAAAATAAAACACTGGTAGCCCTCAGTAGCTGCTAGTAATATCAGTCCCTCAGATGAGGAGGAATCGTATCAGGATCCTCTGCGAGGTCCTCCTCGGGAACCTCCTCGGGGTCTTCCTCATCTGAGGAAACCCACGTAGGAGCCACAGAGCCACGAGCCAGAGCCCGAGCAGTGGAATCAAAAGAGTCCTCCAGCGGGGTGTAGTAGCAGTCATCCCACATCTCCCAAATGGGTAGATAAAACTCCAAACACAGGCTGATGCAGCAGGTAAAGATTGGCGGCTTATGACACCTCCAAGCCAAAGAGATTGACACGTTTCCCAAGTAGACACAATGGTCAAAAATTAGGTTGATGTGCCAGCAGTCCGGCCCTCCAAGGAAGGTCAGATGCACATCACCTAGAAATCCACATATGTATGCCTCCATGCTCCATAGTAGATGCTAATCGTGATCAGGCCAGAAGCCGGGGAAATCGGGAGCTTCAACCTCCTTGCCGTCATCTTCGATGGGACATAATATATAGATAAAAAATAACAGAAATACAGGAAAGAGGTAAGACATCCTACCACCATTACCAGTTAAAGCACCAAGAAATAAAACGGCGCCAGGCGCCCACATAGCATTTCAACAGTAATAATAATAATAAGCATTTAATAACAGTTATAATAACCAAGCAGTTCTAGGCAGTATACATCAGCAATACAACAATTCTATTTAAAAAAGTAAACAGATGCCAGATAATACATGGACTCACTATGCACATGCATACAAAGTCAAAATCTTACTCCATGGAGCTAGACACAAATAGTCGGAGAGAAAGATCAAGAGACACGTCTGTAACTCGGCTGCCGTGGCCAAAGTGCTATAACTCATCAGTTTATCCACGTTCACATCAAGGCATTATACAGACAGTCTACACTAGATCACGATATAGGACAGTACCAAAGTGCTAAAACGGCGCCAGGCGCCCACATAGCATTTCAACAGTAAGAATAATAATAAGCATTTAATAACAGTAATAATAACCAAGCAGTTCTAGGCAGTATACATCAGCAATACAACAATTCTATTTATAAAAAAAAACAGACGCCAGATAATACATGGACTCACTATGCACATGCATACAAAGTCAAAATCCTACTCCATGGAGCTAGACACAAATAGTCGGAGAGAAAGATCAAGAGACACGTCTGTAACTCGGCTGCCGCGGCCAAAGTGCTATAACTCATCAGTTTATCCACGTTCACATCAAGGCATTGTACTGACAGTCTACACTAGATCACGATATAGGACAGTGCCCGATTAGGATCGTCGGTGTGTTTGCATCAGTTTGCCCCACGGACAGAAGAGCTACCAACTGTCCATTGCGGGGTACCCGCACCCCGATGCCCCCATGGTCAACAATATGACCTACACTAGTCTACTCGCACCCGCTCTAAGATGTGTTCAATCTCCTAGGCAACATGGCCTTAACAACAGTCCAAAGGACTTTCACAATGCATAAAGACTCTATGCATAATCATGTATGATCTTCATTACATATTATTCCACAATATGCCACAATTGGCCAAACTACGTATCAACACATCATTGGTCACTCACATGGACCGATAATATCATAATATTGTAATTAAATGAATTAATACATTTTTAAGGTTTATTATGAATTCTGACTTAAATTTAGCCTTTCTTACAAAGTTTGTCTCTAGAGGAATTCTCTTAGTCAATCAAATTCTCTATTGTAATTTATTCTCATACACTTAGAATGTTATCCTAAGAGTCTCAAAGTCTCACACTCTCTTGTTCTTTCCCTAACCAAAATTACCCTAAGTCTTATGAAAAATTTCATTCTTAGTTCTTTAAAATTTATGAATCTCAAAGTATATCCTAATCTTCCAATTTTGCTAATTTTCTATCTCATTATCAATAATTTAATCACTTGATTATTTAAGTTCCAAGGTTACCAAAATAGCATAATCAAGCCCTAAATGGCCCATAGAGGCCGTGGCCTCCCTAGGTAATCAAGTTCCCAAATTTTTCATTCCATTAATTTCATATTGTACACTTGATTAATTATGGTTTCCACTTGTTACAATTGTTCACAAAGAACCGCAATTTTGGGCCCGCAAAACCATGGCCATCCAAGAGAGAATCCAACATCATTTTCTTCCATTTAATGCCTTCCAATCCATTCCAATACATCAATATACATAAACAATCAATCTAATAGCATAAACAAATTGCAAACAACATGTAAACATACTAATCATGCAAACAAAGAATAACCCTCCACAGAATTTTCTCACAATTAATCATAAACAAGGTTTCTTATTGCTAATAGAGGTTGAGGAGGAGTGTCTTCCTCTTACCTAAGAGAAGAAAACAAGAGAAGCCTCCTAGAATTTCCTTACAATTTTCAGATTGGACACCACCAAGAACCCTAACATTTCAACCTCATCAAAACAACACCAATGCTTGAAAAATAAAGCATGGATGGTCACCAAGAAGATCATAAAAATGAAAATAAGAAAAGGAAGTCAAGAATCAAGAAGCTTACCCAAAAACCCTAAGCTTGAAGCTTGAAGAAAATGGTGAAAATGGAAGCTTTTCAAAGAACCACCAACTTGAAAAGTGTTTAGGAGGTGGAGAAGATTAAGAAAATGGGGTTGGATGAAATTTTTGTGATGGATGAGGTGTGGAAGGGTTGTTGGCCGTGAGTTCCTAGAGAGAAGGAGGAAGGAGAATTTTCAAAGGAAGAAGAAGGTAGAGAGAGAAAGTGCATAGGAAAATGAATGAACACTTTTAGGTTTTTGAAATTAAAGTAGTATAATTAATTGTGTAAAAGCACAAATTTCCCTCCTATTTTGGGTGCTGCAGCCGTGTGGGTTGGGAGAGAGGAGAGAGAGTGCATGGCTTCATTGGGAAGCTTGGAGGAAATTTCCTAGAAGCTTCCTTGAATCTTCCTTGAGAAACTTTGCACATTTCTCAATAAAGTGCAAAGTAAGCTTGTCTCCTAAATTAAATACTCTTGAATAGATGATTAATTGCACTGTTAGAATTATTTTCCCGGTGAATAAAAGTTACAGTTGATGAAAATAATATCTTATTATTCATTGAATAATTTTATGATACAGTGATTTTATTTATCAGATAAAACCTCAAAAAACACAAACCTCGCAAACTGTGCCCAGCCTCGGGTTTAGTGAGATCCCCCGTCGACACGTTGACAGTTCAAGGTTTGCCAACCTCAGGGAAAACATTTCGTTATCCAGGCTCCGCTCAGTGCGCATGAAAAACGAGAAATATACTATAATATTTGACATTTTCAGAAAAATCCACAAAAATTCTTAAAAATCACAAATTTTAGAAAATAGATATTTGTCATGAAATAAATAATTTTCTGGGGCGTTTGATTGACTCTGCTCAGTGTGCACGTAAAATGATAAATATATTAAAATATTCAACATTTTCAGAAAATTTCAAAAAAATCTCCAAAAATCACGAATATTGAGAAATGACTATTCATGATGAAACAAATCATTTCTGAGGTGTTACAATGACTCTGCTCAATGTACACACAAAATGAGAATATATTAAAATATTTGACATTTTCGAAAAAATCCACATAAATTCTCAAAAAATATAAATATTATTAAATGATAATTAATGATAAAATAAAAAATTTTTGGGGTGTTACAAGTTAGAAAAGAGGTTAACTACTACGCCAGTGTTGGTGATTTTAGATCCCCATGAGAATTTTGAGGTTTTTTGTGACGCTTCAAAAATGGGCCTAGGGTGTGTTCTGAAGCAGAATAGGAGAGTAATTGCCTATGCATCAAGGCAGTTAAGCCACATGAGGAGAACTACCCTACGCATGATTTAGAATTAGTAGTTGTACTGTTTACCTTAAAGATTTGGAGGCATTTTCTCTTTGGAGTCTAGTTTGAGATGTTCAGTGATCATATAAGAGTTTAAAATATTTGTTTGATTAGAAGGAACTAAACATGAGGCAAAAAAGACGGATGGAACTCTTAAAAGATTGTGACTTAGTTAAGGTATCATTCGAGTAAGGCCAATGTAATAGCAGATGCGCTAAGTAGGAAATCCATACATGTGTTCTGAATGATGGTCCAAGAGAGTGAACTTCTCGAGAGTTTCAGGGATTTGAGTCTAGCAGTGACTATGATGCCACATAGTCTCTTTGTGAGTAAGGTGAACATAGTAAATGACTTTAGAATTCAAATTTTAGAAGCTCAAAAGGAAGATGAAGCTCTAAGGGACATCAGTGAGCAGATCTTTTTAGGAACCTAAAAGGATTTTTATATGACTGATGATGGAATGATAAAGTTTAGAGACAAACTTTATGTTCCGAGGGAGTCAAAGATCAAAGAGAGGATTCTAGAAGAAGCTCACAAAAGTAAGTATACCATCCATCTAGGAACCACTAAGATGTATCAAGATTTAAGGAAAATGTTTTGGTGGTATGGAATGAAGAGAGACATAACAGAATATGTCTTAGGGTGTTTAGTGTTATCAAAAAGAGGATAACACGCTTGAGACCAAAACTCAATTTATGGAATACTGGTTGCGTGTTTTAATATTAGATTGCCTTGTAGCAGAAATGGAAAATCATGAAAATGATCAAATGAATTTTTAGATGAATTTAATGATTTATTCTAAAGTTGTTGGAAGTTAGGAAACTTGATTTGGTAAAATCTAAGTGTTCTTAATAAATGCAGTGTTTTAGCAAAAATAATGAGTCACTTAGTGACTCATTGTTCTTGTAAGTTCTAGCCTCTTTTCCTGACTTTTCTTTGTTATTTTTCCTTCTATCACACTTATTTCACTCACTTTCTCACGTTCTCAACTAGCAGCATCAAAGAAAGAGGAAAATAGAGGAAAGAAGGAATAGGGAAAGTTGGAGTAAGAAGAGAAAAAAAAGAGAAAGGCAAAGGGAAAAGTAATAGTCTAAAGTGCATCCAACTACTAGAAGTAGGGGTGCTATCTTTATATACTCATCTTATTCCTAATCTCATCTTTGTTTCATGAATGTGTTCATGGGTGAAAAATTAGGTTTTTGAATTATGATGTTTCCTTATTTGGGTAATGATTTTATGATTAGTTTTGATATGTTCTTGACTTAGTTCTTCATGGTTGATAGTAGAATCCTTAGAGGAACTCGTTTGAATGCCTAGGATGAAAGTTGAGTATTAGGTATAAATTGAGTTTTTAGCTCTTTAGGTCTTGCTTTGATTTCTGTGTTGAATGGGTTGAGAGAGTAAAGAGGATAACACGCTTAGGGATCTTAGTGAAGGTTGGAAAAACCTTAGGATCCAAGGTGTGAAGGTTGGAAGATGGTTAGGAACCAATAACACAGTGGCTATATGGTTCTACGTTGTTTTCTAATGCATAAAGGTTCCAATAATCGATTATGCAGCTTGCATAATTAATTATTGGTGCATGGCAGAGAGTGGAATACGAAAATAACCGATTAGCAATGAAAGCTTATCGATTATTATAGCTTGGTAGAGAAACATTTCAAGCCATAACTAATTAGGAGGAAGTCCTTAACCCGTTATTGAGCTTGACAGAACGTGTTCCTAGAGTGTATAATGGACCATAACTGATTCGCAGGGTTTCATAACTGGTTATGGATGAACTAAAAGTTAGAGTTTTGGCTTGCCATAGCTAACTTATCAAGACGGATAAGGGTTAAGAACCTAAGGAAGCATAGTTTATCATTTTTGGACTTCATGTAAAGCTTTTTTTAGGCTAGGTAATGAATACCCATGATTGAATAGAGACTCTTATGCATGTTTCTGGTATGTATAGGAAATGTTTAAATCCTAGAGCAACCAAAAGTAATGGTTTGCCTTGGATAAGTGTCTAGCACCATTAGTAACTCCATGTTGCTTGTGATATCACTTGAAATGAGTGATGATGTGGTGTTTAGATGCATGATTGAAGGATTGTCTAGTAGTATTAATCGTTGTGAGTATCCTTTGATGTTGTGCTCCATCATTTAGGCCAAGGGAGATAACTGGGGAGTCCATAAGGTTCTTTTGAATAAGGATTCAGCCCTAGCTTTTCGATAGTGCCAGGGTACGTGTAATCTGAGGATGAGCTTTTCCTCTATTTACCATAAGATAATACACTAAACTAGAAATCGTAGATGAACGTCTTGGTTCTAAGTTGAACTAGGTATATATGTATGAATGTATGTTAACTTGGTTTATCTAGATGTTAAAGTTAAACCTTGTATATTATTTACACATATCTTAT
Source organism: Ormosia semicastrata (assembly GCA_029884595.1). Lineage (NCBI taxonomy): Eukaryota > Viridiplantae > Streptophyta > Magnoliopsida > Fabales > Fabaceae > Ormosia > Ormosia semicastrata. The sequence continues at coordinate 49,270,154 of JAQQTO010000060.1, forward strand.
TTAGCATGTGTTAAGATTATGTTTATTATGTTATGTATACTGGTTTTGGTTTACTTATACTGAAGATTTATTGATTCTCAACCCGCTGTGTTTCCATGTAATTCTAGGTGAAAGTTATTCCAAGAACAAGAAGAAAAAGTAAGCTAAAGATTAGATTATCTTTATACTTTATATTACAACTATTATATCTTTTTGTACTACTTTTGTAATGTAAAGAATTATGTAATACTTCAAGCCTTTGCTAAGGCTAATGTTGTATATATGTGCATTTTTCTATGAGTTTTATATTTTTCGCATTTCATATGGCTCTCTATAATGTTTCCAATGAACATTATGGGTATACGTTAACAGGTTAATATGAAAGTAGTGACGTTGTAATGCTATGTTTCTCCTTGTGCATTTTGTATATTGGGATATTAGTATTAGGACGTTACATTAAAGAGAGGATGAAGATCAATTTGGGAATAGAAGTAGATTAAAATGAATGCCTGTAAGCTTCTTAGTTCAATTCCATAGGTAAAATTTAACTTAGGGAAGAATAATGACGCTTAGTGACTAATAAAGGTGCATAAGGATAGTTGTTGAATAATGAAACTAATAATTGAATGAAATCTTAGAATTTTCTATAATACCTATGAAGGTTAGAAATTTATCAATGGTATATTAAAGTATTCTTAAGAGATATAATGTTTCCTATTAGATTTCATTCTTTCTCTCCCATTTGTCTTTTCCATTGTCTCTCCATTCTATTTCTTATCTTAACTTTCATTTTTTTTTTTACTTTTATTTTCTCTCAGTCTCACACTTCACTTTCTCCAGTCTCTTACTCTCTCGTGGCTAGCAAAAGGAAGAAAAGAAAAAGGGACAAAAGAAAAGAGTAGCTACGAAGGAAGGAAGCAGCCATCAATGGGAGGAAGGAGGAAGGAAAGAAAAGGGAAAGAAGAAAGTAATTAGCAACTTAGAGTTGAGGTAGGGGTAGTTGTGCTAGTTCTCTATGTTTTACCATTACTTGTTTTTCTTGAAAATTTGTAAAGATTGGTTTTAGATGTGGTTTTTCATAGAACTCCATGAAAACATATGTGTATGAACATGGAGATGTGAATTGATGAAAAACTAGCTTAGTTTTGTATAGATTTGTGTATTTGTAAGTACAACTCCAAGTGTTTGTTGTTGATGATTTTTCCATGGTTTTACTACTTGATATATGGTTTAAACCTATATTAGTAGTAAAATAAATGGGTATGGAAATGAATGAAATAGAGAACATGGCTGCTCTGACACACCAGAAATGCATTCTGGTATGTGATGAACCTGCAAAAATTCATATTTTTACAGTTCAAATTCTTGAGTTTTCATCCTTTTTTAATCTTTTTGATTTAATTTTGTTCTCGAATTTTATAATGTTTTTATTTTTTTAATTGTGTTCTTATTGCGTATTTTTATGTATTTTTTTGTAGGTAATTGCATATGGAAAAAGACTGGGCTTTGGAGGAACAAAAAAGAATAAGAAAATTAATTCAGAAGCCCAGCACTTGAGCACTGGGCCATCACCACTTGAGCGCGCAACGTGCGCTGGAGGATTCCGATTTTAGTGGGCCAGCGCCTAAGCGCTGAAAGATGAGCGCCTGAGCGCTGAATACGTAACAGCAGCGTGAATTTCTTATAAAAAAGAAAGTCTTGCCAAATTCAAATATACTCTTTGAGACTTTTTACACACTCTTATACACTTGGATAGAACGCAGCAGCCGTCAAGAGGCACAAACCCTAATGTGGTGTGGGCATAATTAGGATTGAAGATTAGAAATTTTTTTCAACCTTTCCACCTTTCTACAATGGAGTTTGTCATATTCTTCCATTTGTGTTCTTCTTTTTCCATGTGTAACTAATTTCCCATTGTTAGGGGGATGATGGATCTTGTTCTTGGATGATGTAACTTTCTTTTATGGGTTTAATTTATGTTTCTATTTCATGATTTATGTATTTATCTCTATTCTTAATGCTTTTCTAAGTCTGGCCAATTTGGGAATGATATTTTGGGTTATGTATGATTTGGAAAAATTTGCATGAACCTAGAACTTGTGATAAACACCATAACTTCTGCAATCATTAGGAAAAGACATTGTGGGTTATGTGATTTTTTTTTATTCCCTCGTTCATGATAATGCCTCTCTAATTGGGGTTAGACTAAGGGATTAGTTAATTCCAATCAGCGTAAAAGGATTAATATACTAAGGGATTGGGTATTAATTAATTTTGGGAATTGACCATAAATCATTGAAATAGAACATAGTTAAACTAATATTTGAGTGTGCATCCAAAGAGTTCAAGTGAAATCTGAACCCTAACCTTCTCATATCATTGTTTTTCAACTCAACCCAATTAATTAAATTTGACTTTTGTTATTTTGTTTATTCTTTCTTTTTATTATTTTTACTAACTCTCTTTTTGTTAACTTAAATAGTGTTATTTTCAGTGAATTTAGTAATTAAAAACTTAAACCTTGTGGGACGATATTCTACTCACTCTTTATTATTTTTATCGATTTGGTGCACTTGCCAAATTTCACAACAAGTTTTTGGCGCCGTTGCCGGGGATGATTGTTATTAATATTAAATAGTAGTTGAAAAGGCACTAATTTGAGCATTTTTTAATTGTTTAATTTTATTTTTAATTGTTTATTTTTCATTTTATTTTATTTTTTTTCTCTCTTTAAATTTTATTTTATTTATAGATACTTTTTTTTTCCTATTTATTTTCATTTTTCTTCATACAATTTTCTTTTTAATTTGTTTCTTTCCTTTGTGTTTTTTTGTTTATTTTTATCAGTCATTTATTTTTATTTTATTTTTTTTTATTTTATTTTTAAATTTTAATTTCTTTCTTTACTTCACTTTGGTTTGCTTATTTATGTTTATGCAAGGTTCTCTAGAGTCAGAAGAATTATTTTTTGATCCAGAGATAGAGAGAATAGCTAGAGCAAACAGGAAAACAACTAGAGAAAGGAAGAAAATTGAAGAAACAGAAGAAAATATGACAGAAGTAGTTGTAACTGCAGCGCGAAGATGCACATTAGCTGACTATGCTACTCCATCTGCTGAAAATATTTCTACCAATATTGTGCGCCCTGCTATTCAGGCCAATAATTTTAAGATTAAACCAACACTTCTACAGCTGGTGCAGCAGAATCAGTTTGGAGGAGGCTATGCAGAAGATCCAAACTTGCATATTGTAAATTTCTTGCAACTCTACGATACTATTAAGTATAATGGTGTTACTGATGATGCCATTAGATTACGACTGTTCCCATTTTCTCTTAAAGACAAAGTAAAGAGCTGGCTACAAGCCCAGCCACAAGGGAGCATTTCTACTTGGGAGGATCTGATTAGAAAATTTTTGACTTGATACTTTCCTCCATCAGTGTTTGTGAATATGAGGGGTGAAATTTCTTGTTTCACTCAAAATCAAGGAGAATCTCTTTATAAGCATGGGAGAGATTCAAGGAGCTACTAAGGAGGTGTCCTCACCATGCATTTGAGGTTTGGCAGCTGGTGCAGATATTTTACAATGGTTTGAATCATTCCACAAGACGTATGGTGGATGCATCTGCAGGCAGATCTTTAAATACTAAAACTCCAGAAGAAGCTTTAGAACTATTTGAGATCATGGCGACCAATGAATATCAGTTGCCTAGTGGGAGAGCAGCAGTTAAACAGGGAATGTTGGAGCTTAGTGTTGTTGATACTATAATTGGCAACACATTGTCAACCTTACTAAACAAGTTAGTAATTTACAGGTAAATGCAGTTAATCATCAAGGTCTGACTTGTAATTTTTATGGAGGTAACCATGTCAATGGTCAATGTGAGGCAGGGAATTCAGGTGTCAACATTTCAGAGCAGGTGAACTATATGGGTAATCCTTCAAGGCCGCAAGGTAATCCTTATTCTAATACTTACAATCCAGGTTGGAGGAATCATCCTAATTTCTCTTGGAAGAGTCAAGATGTACCATTGAATGCTCAGCCCGAACAGAAGTCTCCTTTTGAGATTGCAATAGAGAAACTTTATCTGTAGACCTCTGTTTTTGTGCAACAGACATCAGCTTTTATGGAGGAATCAAGAACTAATTTTAAGAATCATAAGGCCGCTATTAGAAGTCTTGAGAATCAAGTGGGGCAAATAGCAAAACAGCTTCAAGAGAGACCTCTAGGCACTTTTCCAAGTGATACTGTAGTCAATCCAAAGGAGCAATGTAATGCAATCACTTTAAGAAGTGGCAAGACTTTGGAAGACAAGAATGAAGCATTTGGTTCTACAGGAAATCAGAGTGAAAGTACTGAGGTTTCGATTGAAGAGGTTTTGTCTCAGGATAATGGTAAAAAGGTTGAAGCTAAAGAGGAGCAACCAAAGTGGCAGAGGAAGAAGAAGGAGCATGAACAGAAAATAGTTGATCCTTTATTATATGCTAAACTTCCATATCCTCAAAGATTCAGGAAGGAGATTCAAGAAAAGCAATTCTCCAAGTTCTTGGAAGTCTTTAAGAAGCTGCAAATTAACATTCCTTTTGCTGAAGCATTAGAGCAGATGCCCTCATATGCGAAGTTCATGAAAGATTTGCTCTCTAAGAGGAGGAAGTTGGAAGAAGATGAGACTGTAGCACTTACTGAGGAGTGCAGTGCCATTATCCAGAGGAAGCTTCCACCGAAGTTAAGGGATCCAGGAAGTTTTAATATTCCTTGCACCATTGGAAAACTGAATGTTGAGAAAGCTCTATGTGGCTTTGGAGCTTGTATCAATTTGATGCCATTGTCTATCTTGCGCAAGCTGGGAATTGATAAAGTTAAGCCTACAATGGTTTCTCTTCAATTAGCAGATCGATCAGTCAGACATCCGTACGATATTGTGGAAGATTTGCTAGTGAAGGTGGATAAATTTATTTTCCCAGTTGACTTTGTAGCTTGGATATAGACGAGGACGCTGATATCTCGTTAATTCTGGGGAGACCATTCCTAGCAACATCAGGAGCGTTGATTGATGTCCCTAGAGGAGAGCTTATTTTGAGGGTAGATAGAGATCAAGTGACTATAGATGTTTTTAATAAGTCTGCCCCAAAATTAGATCTATATGCTCTTGTTAATTGCATTCAAAGTAAATTTCAAAAGGGGTTGGATGGTAAGAGTTCTTTTTCAACCATTATTGTTGACTCTCCCAGTTCTAAGATTGTTAATGAAAAGGAGAAAGTTCCTTCTACCTCTAAGATTGCTGAGACAGAGAAAGGTCCGCCTATTTTTCCATGGTTCACCATAAGCTAACCCTTTTCCTGTTGAAAAATTGAGACCTCCATGGCCTAATGAGAATTTCCATGCTAAGGTGTATTCAGAACATCTTGGCTCAAGTGAAGTTCCTAACACTTGTGGGGATTCCAAAGGTAGTGACGAGTATGGAGACAAAGAGCTGATTAAAGAAAAATGTCATCCTACTTCTCTTGCTTCAAGCCACCTTGATGAATAAAAGGTAACGTCGAGCTAATGACATTAAACAAGCACTTTTTGGGAGGTAACCCAAATTTTCTCTCCTTTTCTCTTTTATTTTTATTTTTGTTTTTGTTTTTGTTTTGTTATTTCCTTATTTTATTGACTAATATTTTTTTTTGTTTTGTAATTAGCTAGTATTGAGTCGGCTTAGGTGCCTCCCTGAGTTCGGAGCCTTTGTAGGGGTTGTCGGCCATCAAAAAGATTTTTCCTCTTTCCTTTAGCTTTTAATTTCTGTATTTTTTTTGTTTCCATCACCCTATTATTTTTTGAGTCATTTTGTGCATGCTGGTGTGTTGATTTGAATAGCTAATGATTGTTTGAATTATGAATTGATTTGATTTCTTGGGATAGCACATGAGAATCTATGAGTTATGTTTATCTCTATTGTTTCAATTGTGTGTGGATGTTTTTCCCATCCTTATGATTAATAGACTTTGGATTTTAATTGCATGTTAAGTTTAGAGAAAGTTTATGGGATTGCATGTGTGTGGATGATTTGCATCTAGAAGTTGTTTGATTCTCTCTTAAGGCGAAATCCTAGACAATGCATGATTAAGGAAATGATAAGGGCATTCTTTGGACCGTTTGAGTCTTTCAAGCCAACCTGTGACACAGTTTATCCTTAGGTTCCTTTTGCAGCCTTGTTATTGTTTGGTCTCTATTTCTTTTCTTTTACCCACTTTTTCCTTTTCCTATACCCATAAAAAAATTTTTTCTCTCTTACATAACCTTTGTTGAGTGCATATCTTGTATTATTTTATTATTCAAGTCTTTGTTATTTTTGTGCATAAAGTTTTGTGGAGCTAAAAAAAATCAAAGAAAAAAGAAAAAAAATTGAAAAAGCAAAAAAAAAGATTAAAAAAAAAAAGAAGTTTCACCCAAAGTATTGCAAAGAAATAAGTTCAGGGATGGAGGTTGCTGAAAAGGAAAAGAAAAGAAAGAAAAAAAAAAGTGAATGTTGTGTTAATTCTTTTGCTCTATTTTGCACTTGTTCAGTATTTTGAGGCTTCAATTGTAAAATTTACTTGATTTTGTATCTCAACTTTTGTTATCATTTTCCTATCACTTCTTTCTTAACCCCTACCCTTTGCTTTACATTACAAGCTTATAAAGACCCTTTTGATTCTTGGTTGCGTGCTGTTTACATTAGTGGAGAGAGAAATGAAGAATAATCCTATGGATGTGGGTTTAATGTGCATTTACAATTTATAAACATATCTGGGTTTGTACTTTATCAGGAAATTGTGTCTTTCATATATGTTTTTGGGAAGTCATTTGTGCATAAGAGTTGCATGTGAGAGACGATGTGATAATTAGATTGTTCATGTGTGACACTTTGAAGTTAGACTATGAAGTAGTTTCTGAGGATATGTATGATATTCATTACCCGGTATTGCCATGTTTGAGTCTGTTTTGAGTTTTAGTTTGTTTTATTTTGATTTTCTTTTACTTGAGGACAAGCAAAAGCTTACGTTTGGGGGAGTGATAAATCTGCAAAAATTCATATTTTTACAGTTCGAATTCTTTGGTTTTCATCCTCTTTTCATCTTTTTGATTTAATTTTGTTCTCGAATTTTATTATGTTTTTATTTTTATTTAATTGTGTTCTTGTTGCGTGTTTTTATGTATTTTTTTGTAGGTAATTGCATATGAAAAAAGACTGGGCTTTTGAGGAACAAAAAAGAATAAGAAAATTAATTCAGAAGCTCAGTGCTTGAGCGCTGGGCCATCACCGCTTGAGCGCGCAACGTGCGCTGGAGGATTCCTATTTTAGTGGGCCAACGTCTATGCGCTGAAAGATGAGTGCCTAAGCGCTGAATGCATAACAGCAACATGAATTTCTTATAAAAAAGAAAGTCTTGCCAAATTCAAATATACTCTTTGAGACTTTTTACACACTCTTATACACTTGGATAGAACGCAGCAGCCGTCAAGAGGCACAAACCCTAATGTGGTGTGGGCGCAATTAGGATTGAAGATTAAGGATTTTCTTCAACCTTTCCATCTTTCTACAATGGAATTTGTCATATTCTTCCCTTTGTGTTTTTCTTTTTTCATGTGTAACTAATTTCCCATTGTTAGGGGGATGATGGATCTTGTTCTTGGATGATGTAACTTTCTTTTATGGGTTTAATTTATATTTCTATTTCATGATTTATGTGTTTATCTCTATTCTTAATGCTTTTCTAAATTTGGCCAATTTGGGAATGATCTTTTGGGTTTATGTACGATTTGGGAAAATTTGCATGAACCTAGAACTTGTGAAAAACACCATAACTTCTGCAATCGCTAGGAAGAGACATTGTGGGTTATGTGATTTTTTTTATTCCCTCATTCTTGATAATGCCTTTCTAATTGGGGTTAGACTAAGGGATTAGTTAATTCCAATCAGCGTAAGAGGATTAATATACCAAAGGATTGGGTATTAATTAATTTTGAGATTTGACCATAAATCATTGAAATAGAACATAGTTAAACTAATATTTGAGTGTGCATCCAAAGAGTTCAAGTGAAATCTGACCCCTATTCTTTTCATATATTTATTTTTCAACTCAACCCAATTAATTAAATTTGGCATTTGTTATTTTTGTTTATTCTTTCTTTTTATTGTTTTTACCAATTCTCTTTTTGTTAGCTTAAATAGTGTTATTTTTAGTGAATTTAGTAATTAATAACTTAATCATTGTGGGATGATATTCTACTCACTCTTTATTACATTTGTTGATTTGGTGCACTTGCCAAATTTCACAACAAGTTTTTGGCACTGTTGCCGGGGAATATTGTTATTAATATTAAAGAGTAGTTGAAAAGACATTAATTTGAGTATTTTTTTTTAATTGTTTAATTTTATTTTTAATTGTTTATTTTTCATTTTATTTTATTTTTTCTCTTTAAATTTTATTTTATTTATAGATATTTGTTTTTCTTCATATAATTTTCTTTTTAATTTGTTTCTTTCCTTTTTTTTGTTTATTTTTATTAGTCATTTATTTTTATTTTATTTTTTTTATTTTATTTTTAATTTTAATTTCTTTCTTTACTTCACTTTGCTTTGCTTGTTTGTGTTTATACAAGGTTCTCTAGAGTTAGAAGAATTGATTTTTGATCCGGATATAGAGAGAACAGCTAGAGTAAACAGGAAAACAACTAGAGAAAGGAAGAAACTTGAAGAAACAGAAGAAAATATGATAGAAGTAGTTGTAACTATAGAGCGAAGACGCACATTAGCTGACTATGCTACTCCATCTGCTGAAAATATTTCTTCCAGTATTGTGCGCCCTACAATTCAGGCCAATAATTTTGAGATTAAACCAGCACTTCTACAACTGGTGCAGCAGAATCAGTTTGGGGGAGGCTATGCAGAAGATCCAAACTTGCATATTGCAAATTTCTTGCAGCTCTGCGATACTATTAAGTATAATGGTATTACTGATGATGCCATTACATTACGGCTGTTCCCATTTTCTCTTAAAGACAAAGCAAAGAGTTGGCTATAAGCCCAGCCACAAGGGAGCATTTCTACTTGGGAGGATCTGATTGGTAAATTTTTTACTTGATACTTTCCTCCATCAGTGTTTGTGAAGATGAGGGGTAAAATTGCTTGTTTCACTCAAAATTAAGGAGAATCTCTTTATGAAGCATGGGAGAGAATCAAGGAGCTACTAAGGAGGTGTCCTCACCATGCATTTGAGGTTTGGCAGCAGGTGCAGATATTTTACAATGGTTTGAATCATTTCGCAAGACTTATGGTGGATGCATCTGCAGGCGGATCTTTAAACTTAGAACTATTTGAGATCATGGCGACCAATGAATATCAGTTGCCTAGTGGGAGAGCAGTAGTTAAACAGGGAATGTTGGAGCTTAGTGTTGTTGATACTATACTTGCACAGAATCAGACTATGATGCAACACATTGTCAACCTTACTAAGTAAGTTAGTAATTTACAGGTAAATGCAGTTAATCATCAAGGTCTGACTTGCGATTTTTGTGGAGGTAACCATGTCAATGGTCAATATGAGGCAGGGAATTCAGGTGTCAACATATCAGAGTAGGTGAACTATATGGGTAATCCTTCAAGGCCGCAAGGTATTCCTTATTCTAATACTTACAATCCAGGCTGGAGGAATCATCCTAATTTCTCTTGGAAGAATCAAGCTGTACCATTAAATGCTCAGCCCGAACAGAAGTCTCCTCTTGAGATTGCAATAGAGAAACTTTCTCTGCAGACCTCTGTTTTTGTGCAACAGACTTCAGCTTTTATGGAGGAATCAAGAACTAATTTTAAGAATCATGAGACCACTATTAGAAGTCTTGAGAATCAAGTGGGGCAAATAGCGAAACAGCTTCAAGAGAGACCTCGAGGCACTTTTCCAAGTGATACTGTAGTCAATCCAAAGGAGCAATGTCAAGCAATCACTTTGAGAAGTGGCAAGACTTTGGAAGACAAGAATGAAGCATCTAGTTCTACAGGAAATCAGAGTGAAAGTACTGAGGTTCCGATTGAAGAGGTTTTGTCTCAGGATAATGGTAAAAAGATTGAAGCTAAAGAGGAGGAACCAAAGTGGCAGAGGAAGAAGAAAGAGCATGAACAAAAAATAGTTGATCCTTTATTGTATGCTAAACTTCCATATCCTCAAAGATTCAGGAAGGAGATTCAAGAAAAGTAATTCTCCAAGTTCTTAGAAATCTTTAAGAAGCTACAGATTAACATTCCTTTTGCTGAAGCATTAGAGCAGATGCCCTCATATGCAAAGTTCATGAAACATTTACTCTCTAAGAGAAGGAAGTTGGAAGAAGATGAGACTGTAGTACTTACTGAGGAGTGCAGTGCCATTATCCAGAGGAAGCTTCCACTGAAATTGAGGGATCCAGGAAGTTTTAATATTCCTTGCACCATTGGAAAACTGAATGTTGAGAAAGCTCTATGTGACTTAGGGGCTAGTATCAATTTGATGCCATTGTCTATCTTGCGCAAGTTGGGAATTGATAAAGTTAAGCCTACAATGGTTTCTCTTCAATTAGCAGATCGATCAGTCAGACATCCATACGGTATTGTGGAAGATTTCCTAGTGAAGGTGGATAAATTTATTTTCCTAGTTGACTTTGAAGTCTTGGATATAGACGAGGATGCTGATATCCCGTTAATTCTGGGGAGACCATTCCTAGCAACCTCAGGAGCGTTGATTGATGTCCCTAGAGGAGAGCTTATTTTGAGGGTAGATGGAGATCAAGTGACTATAGATGTTTTTAATAAGTCTACCCCAATATCAGAACTATATGCTCCTGTTAATTGTATTCAATGTAAATTTCATAAGGGGTTGGATGGTAAGAGTTCTTTTTCGACCATTATTGTTGACTCTCCCAGTTCTAAGATTGTTAATGAAAAGGAGAAAGTTCCTTCTACCTCTAAGATTGCTGAGACAGAGAAAGGTCCTCCCATTTTCCATGGTTCGCTGCAAGCTAATCCTTTTCCTGTTGAAAAATTGAGACCTCCATGGCCTGATGAGAATTTCTATGCTAAGGTGTATTTAGAACATCCTGGCTCAAGTCAAGTTCCTAACACTTGTGGGGATTCCAAAGGTAGTGACAGAGTATGGAGACAAAGAGCTGATAAAAGAAAAATGTCATCCTACTTCTCTTGCTTCAAGCCACCTTGATGAATAAAAGGCAATGTCGAGCTAATGACGTTAAACAAGCGCTTTTTGGGAGGCAACCCAAATTTTCTCTCTTTTTCTCTTTTATTTTTATTTTTGTTTTTTATTTTATTTTGTTATTTTCTTATTTTATTAACTAACATTTTTTTTTGTTTTGTAATTAGCTAGTATTGAGTCGGCTTAGGTGCCTCCCTAAGTTCGGAGCCTTTATAGAGGGATGTATATAGTTGTCGGCCATCAAAAAGATTTTTCCTCTTTCCTTTAGCTTTTAATTTCTGTATTTCTTTTTTGTTCCCATCACCCTATTGTATTTTGAGTCATTTTGTGCATGTTGGTGTGTTGATTTGAATAGCCAATGATTGTTTGAATTGTGAATTGATTTGATTTCTTGGGATAGCACATGAGAATCTATGAGTTATGTTTATCTTTATTGTTTCAATTGTGTGTGGATGTTCTTCCCATCCTTATGATTGATAGACTTTGGATTTAATTGCATGTCAAGTTTAGAGAAAGTTTATGGGATTGCATGTATATGGATGATTTGCATTTAGAAGTTGTTTGATTCTCTCTTAAGGCGAAATCCTAGACAGTGTATGATTAAGGAAATGATAAGGGCCTTCTTTGGACCGTTTGAGCCTTTCAAGCTAACGTGTGACACAGTTTATCCTTAGGTCCCTTTTGTAGCCTTGTTATTGTTTGGCCTCTATTTCTTTTCTTTTACCCACATTTTCCCTTTCCCATACCCATAAAAAAAAAATTTCTCTCTTACATAACCTTTTGTTGAGTGCATATCTTGTATTATTTTATTATTCAAGTCTTTGTTATTTTTGTGCATAAAGTTTTCTGGAGCTAAAAAAAGATTCAAAGAAAAAAGAAAAAAAATTGAAGAAGGAAAAAAAAATTCAGAAAAAAAAGAAGTTTCACCCAAAGTATTGAAAAGAAATAAGTTTGGGGGTGGAGGTTGCTGAAAAAGAAAAGAAAAGAAAAAAAAAAGTGAATGTTGTGTTGATTCTTTTGCTCCTTTTTGCACTTGTTCAGTATTTTGAGGCTTGAATTGTGAAATTTACTTGATTTTGTATCTCAACTTTTGTTTTCATTTTCCTACCACTTCTTTCTTAACCCATACCCTTGGCTTTACATTACAAGCTTATAAAGACCCTTTTGATTCTTGGTTGTGTGCTGTTTACATTAGTGGAGAGAGAGATGAAGAACAACCCTATGGATGTGAGTTTGATGTGCATTTGCAGTTTATAAACATATCTGGGTTTGTACTTTATCAGGAAATTGTGTCTTTCATTTATGTTTTTGGGAAGTCATTTGTGCATAAGAGTTGCATGTAAGAGACAATGTGATAATTGAATTGTTCATGTGTGAAACTTTGAAGTTAGATTATGAAGCAGTTTCTAAGGATATGTATGATATTCACTACCCAGTATTGCCATGTTTGAGTCTGTTTTGAGTTTTAGTTTGTTTTATTTTGATTTTCTTTTATTTGAGGACAAGCAAAAATTTACGTTTAGGGGAGTGATGAACCTGCAAAAATTCATATTTTTACAGTTCAAATTCTTGGGTTTTCATATTCTTTTAATCTTTTTTATTTAATTTTGTTCTCGAATTTTATTATGTTTTTATCTTTTTTTAATTGTGTTCTTATTGCATTTTTTATGTATTTTTTTTGTAGGTAATTGCATATGGAAAAAGACTGGGCTTTTGAGGAACAAAAGAGAATAAGAAAATTATTTCAGAAGCCCAGTGCTCCATCACTGCTTGAGCGCGCAACGTGCACTGGAGGATTCCTATTTTAGTTCCTAAGCACTGAAAGATGAGCGCCTGAGCGCTGAATGCATAACAGCAGCGTGAATTTCTTATAAAAAAGAAAGTCTTGCCAAATTCAAATATACTGTTTGAGACTTTTTGCACACTCTTATACACTTGGATAGAACGCAGCAGCCGTCAAGAGGCACAAACCCTAATTTGGTGTAGGCGCAATTAGGATTGAAGATTAGGGATTTTCTTCAACCTTTCCACCTTTCTACAATGGAGTTTGTCATATTCTTTCCTTTGTATTCTTCTTTTTTCATGTGTAACTAATTTCCTATTGTTAGCGGGATGATGGATCTTGTTCTTGGATGATGTAACTTTCTTTTATGAGTTTAATTTATGTTTTCTATTTCATGATTTATGTGTTTATCTCTATTCTTAATGCTTTTCTAAATCTGGCCAATTTTGGAATGATCTTTTGGATTTATGTATGATTTAAAAAATTTTGCATGAACTTAGAACTTGTGATAAACACCATAACTTCTACAATTGCTAGGAATAGATGTTGTGGATTATGTGATTTTTTTTTATTCCCTCGTTCTTAATAATGTCTTTCTAATTGGGGTTAGACTAAGCGATTAGTTATTTCCAATCAGCGTAAGAGGATTAATATACTAAGAGATTGGGTATTAATTAATTTTGAGAATTGACCATAAATTATTGAAATAGAACATAGTTAAACCAATCTTTGAGTGTGCATTCAAAGAATTCAAGTGAAATCTGACCCTTAACCTTTTCATATCATTATTTTTCAACTTAACCCAATTAATTAAATTTGGCCTTTGTTATTTTTGTTTCTTTTTATTATTTTTACCAACTCTCTTTTTGTTAGCTTAAATAGTGTTATTTTCAGTGAATTTAGTAATTAATAATTTAATCCTTGTGGGACGATATTCTACTCACTCTTTATTACTTTTGTCAATTTGGTGCACTTGCGAAATTTCACAACAAGTTTTATAAGAAATTCATTTCTTGTTATGCGTTCGGCTCGAACCTAACGATCTTTGCGTAACTTAGGTGCCAGCCCACTAATCAGGAAACACGCGCGCTTAAGTGACAATGGCCCAGTGCTCAATCGCTGGGCTTCTGAATTATTATTTTTATTCTTTTCTGCTTCTCCAATGCCCAGTCTTTTCCCATATGCAATTACCTACAAAAAATACATAAAAACACATAATAAGAACATAATTAAAATAATAATAAAATATAATAAAATTTGAGAATAAAATTAAATCAAAAAGATTAAAAGAGGATGAAAATCCAAGATTTTGAACCGTAAAAATAGGAATTTTTGCATGTTCATCACTCCCCCAAACTTAAGTTTTTGCTTGTCCTCAAGTAAAAGAAAAAAAAAACAAAATAAAATAAACTAAAACTCAAAATAGAGTCAAACATGGTAATACCGGGTATCAAAAATCATTCATATCCTCAAAAACTACTTCACAATCTAATTTCAAAGTGTCACACATGAACAATCCAATTATCACATCGTCTCTCACATGCAACTCTTATGCACAAATGACTTCCCAAAAACATGAATGAAAGACACAATCTCTTCATAAAGTACAAACTCAGATAAATTCATAAAACTGCAAGTGCACATCAAACCCACATCCATAGGGTTATTTTTCATCTCTCTCTCCACTAATGTAAACAACACATAACCAAGGATCAAAAGGGACTTTATAAGCTTGTAATGTAAGGCCAAGGGTATGGGTTAACAAAGAAGTGGTAGGAAAGTGAAAACAAAACTTGAGATACAAAATCATGCAAATTTTAAAATTCAAGCCTCAAAATATAAGACAATTGCAAAATGGAGCAAAACAATCAATACAACATTCATTTTTTTCTTTTTTTTTCGTTTTCAACAACCTCCACTCCCAAACTTATTTATTTGCAATACTTTGGGTAGACTTCTTCTTTTTTTTTCTTTTACTTTTTGAATTTTTTTTCTCTTCTTTGAAATTTTTCAGCTCCACAAAACTGCATGCACAAAAATAATGAAGACTTAAATAATAAAATAAAACAGGATATGCACTCAACAAAGGTTATGTAAGAGAGGAATTTTTTTATTTTATTATTTAAGTCTTCATTATTTTTGTGCATAAAGTTTTGTGGAGCTGAAAAATTTCAAAGAAGAGGCAAAAAAATCAAAAAAGCAAAAGAAAAAAAAAAGAAGTCTACCCAAAGTATTGCAAAGAAATAAGTTTGCAGGTGGAGGTTGTTGAAAAAGAAAAAAAATGAATGTTGTATTGATTCTTTTGCTCCATTTTGCACTTGTCTTATATTTTGAGGCTTGAATTTTGAAATTTGCATGATTTTGTATCTCAAGTTTTGTTTTCACTTTCCTACCACTTCTTTCTTAACCCATACCCATGGCCTTACATTACAAGCTTATAAAGTCCCTTTTGATCCTTGGTTGTGTGTTGTTTACATTAGTGGAGAGAGAGATGAAAAATAACCCTTTGGATGTGGGTTTGATGTGCACTTGCAGTTTTATGAATCTATCTGGGTTTGTACTTTATGAAGAGATTGTGTCTTTCATTCATGTTTTTGAAAAGTCATTTGTGCATAAGAATTGCATGTGAGAGACGATGTCATAATTGGATTGTTCATGTGTGACACTTTGAAATTAGATTGTGAAGTAGTTTTTGAGGATATGAATGATTTTTGATACCCGGTATTGCCATGTTTGAGTCTATTTTGAGTTTTAGTTTATTTTATTTTGTTTTGTTTTTCTTTTACTTGAGGACAAGCAAAAGCTTAAGTTTGGGGGAGTGATGAACCTGCAAAAATTCATATTTTTACGGTTCAAAATCTTGGATTTTCATCCTCTTTTAATCTTTTTGATTTAATTTTATTCTCAAATTTTATTATTTTTTTATTATTTTAATTGTGTTCTTATTATGTGTTTTTATGTATTTTTTGTAGGTAATTGCATATGGGAAAAGACTGGGCATTTGAGGAGTAGAAAAGAATAAGAAAAATAATTCAGAAGCCTAGCGCTCCATTGCTGCTTGAGCACGCGTTGCGCGCAGATGGGTTTCCTGATTAGTGGGCCAGCGCCTGAGTGCTGAACGCGTAACAGCAGCTTTAATTTCTTATAAAAAAGAAAGTCTTGCCAAATTCAACATACTCTTCATCTTTTCACACTTTTTTTTACATACTCTTAGACACTTGGAGAGAAGCAGTAGATGACAAGAGACACAAACCCTAATGTGGTGGTAAATTCATAAGTTTGGGGGAGTGATGAACCTTTAAAAAGTCATGTTTTTACAGTTCAATTTCTAGGTTTTTCATTCTCTTTTAATCTGTTTAATTGGGTTTTGTCCTTATGTTTTTCATGTTTTTATTTTAAAGAGTTTTTCTTCATTCTTTGTATTTTCTTATGCTTTTGATAGGTATTTGCTAGGGAAGAACAATGGATTTTATTGCATGGAAGAGCTGCTGGACAAGTTCTCTGGATGCTCAGCACTTAAACATTTAAGAACCAGCGCTCAAGTGCTGGTTAGGCAGAACGAGGGAATTTTCTCTATTATTCCAATGCTCAAGCATTGGGAGTTCATCGCTCAAGTGCGCCAATGGCAGAACAGGAGGATTAGTGCTGGTATTCTAGTGCTCATGCGCGGGCATTATGAAGAATTAGTGTCTGGTGAGTTAGCGCTCAGGCGCTTGGAGACTAGCGCTCAGGCGCTAGACGCGTAACAGTACAAGATTTTTTATTATAAATAGAAAGTTACGCCAAATTTCAACACACTCGCAAAGAAATTGGTCAAGACAACTCAATCCTAATTTGGTGTGGGCGCATCAAGACTTGAAGATTAGGGATTTTCTTCAATCTTTCCACTAATTATCAATGGAGTTTGTCATTTTCTTATCTTTATTTTATTCTTTCCTTATGTGTAACTAACTTCCCCTCATTAGGGGGATGATGAATCTTGATACTTTGATGATGTAATTTCATTTATGGGTTTAATGCATGTTTTTATCTCATGATTTACATGTTTATCATTGTTCTTAATGCTTTTCTAAACCTGATCAATTTGGGAATGATCTTTTGGGTTTATGTATGATTTGAAAAAATTTGCATGAACCTAGAACTTGTGATAAACACCATAATTTCTGTAATCGCTAGGGATAGACGTTGTGGGTTATGTGGTCTTTCTTATAATTCCTTTGTTCCTGATAATGCCTTTCTATTTGGGGTTAAACTAAGGGATTAGTTAATTTCTAACAGTTTAAGAGGATTAATATACCAAGGGATTGGGTATTAATAAATTTTGGGAATTGACCATGAATCATTGAAATAGAACATATTTTAAACCAATTTTTCGAAGTGCATTTGAAAGAGTTCAAGTGAAGTCTGAACCCTAAAACTTTCTTATTATTGTTTTCATCTCTTGTTAAATTGTTTGATTTTATTTTGTTTAATTTTAATTACTTTCTTTTAATTATATTTATTTTCGCTTTTGCCAACTTTCATCTTTTGAGTAGCTTAAATAGTGTTAATTTAACGAATTTGGTAATTGGCAATATAATTCTCGTGGGACGATTCTCTTTTCACTACTTTATTACTTTTTGTGATTTGGTACACTTGCTGATTTTCACATCAAGTTTTTATGCTTTATTCAAATAAGCCAAGTGGTTATTCGAATAAAACATCATAGAATGCATCAATAAGTAATTTTTGTAGGTGTTATTCAAATAACACAAGTTAGAATGAATCAAATTGTTAAATTTTGGAGAATTATTCGAATAAATCAAAGTGTTACTCGAATAAACCTGATGAACCAGCAAAAATTCATATTTTTACGGTTTAAAATCTTAGATTTTCATTCTCTTTTAATCTCTTTGATTGAGTTTTGTTCTCAAGTTTTATTATGTTTTTAGTATTTTAAGTTGTGTTCTTATTATGTGCTTTATATGTTTTTGATAGGTAATTGCACATGGAGAAGATTGGACATTTAAAGAAGTAATAAAAAGAAGAAAAAACCATGCTCAAGCATTGGAGTCTCGACGCTTGAGCATGCAGGAGAACTCCAATTAGTGTCCTAGTGCTTGAGCGCTTGGAAGGTAGCGCTTGAGCGCTGAATGCGTAAACAGCAGCATGATGTTTTGTAAATAAAAAAGTTTTGCCAAATTGAACACATACTTGGATAGAGCGTAACAGTCATCTAGAGGCACAAAACCTAAAGTGGTGTGGGCACAATTATGCTTGAAGATTAGGAATTCTCTTCAACGTTTCCACCTTTCTATAATGGAATTTGTCGTATTCTTCCATTTGTGTTCTTCTTTTTCCATGTGTAACTAAACCTCTTTTGTTAAGGTGATGATGGATCTTGTTCTTGGATGATGTAAATTCTTTTATGGGTTTAATTTATGTTTTTATTTCATGATTTACATGTTTGTCTCTTCTCTTAATACTTTTCTAAACCTCATCAATTTCAGAATGATTTTTGGGTTGATGTATGATTTTGGAAAATTTGCATGAACCTAGAACTTGTGATAAGCACCATAATTTCCGTAATTGCTAGGAATAGACGATGTGGGTTCTATGGTCTTTCTTATAATTCCCTCGTTTATGATAATGCCTTTTCTATTTGGGGTTAGACTAAGGGATTAGTTAATTCTAAATAGTGTAAAGAGGATTAATATACCAAGTGATTGGATATTGATTAATTTTGGGAATTAATCATAAATCATTGAAATAAACTTTGATTAAACCAATATTTGAAATTATATCAAAAGAGTTCAAGTAAAGTCTGAACCCTAACACTTTAATCTCATTATTTTTCATCCTTGATCTGATTCTTGATTTATTTTTAATTATTGTTATGTTTATTATATTCCTTTTAGTTTTATCAACTGTCACTTTTCGGTAGCTTCGATAGTATTTATTCAATGAAATTAGTAATTGATAATATAATCTTCATGGGATGATACTCATATTCATTCTTTATTACTTTTGCGATTCGGTGCACTTGTCGATATCACAACAAATTTTTGGCGCCATTGCTAGAGATTATTAATTGTCAATATTAAGTAGTAGTTAAAAAAACACTAATTTAAGCATTTATTTTATTTTGGTTATTTTTATTTATCTTTAATTTTATTTTTAATTTGTTTCTTTTTAAATATTTTTGTTTGCTTTATTTATTTTTATTAGTCATTTATTTTTATTTTTATTTTTAATTTCTTTTCTCTACTTTACATTGGTTGCTTGTTTGTTTGTTCATGCAAGCTACTGTGGATTCAAAAGAACTACTTTTTGATGCAAAAATTGAAGGAACAACAAGAGTAAACATAAGAGCTACTAAAGAAAGAATTAGAATTGAAGAAGAAAAGATGGGAAAATACAACTGAACAAAGAAGATGCACTTTAGCTGACTATTGTGATTGAACATGTGGCGTCCCAGGGCCGACGAGGGCGGGGAATGATCGCTGGTGCAATGAAGCATGGACAAGGAGCGGCTCCTGGCAGGCTTCTAGGCAGAGGGTCTGCATGAATGAATTGAATATGCATCGGAATGAGAGGGATTAAGAAACTGTATAGGTATGGGACTGCATAGTTAAGGATGGCTTAAAGGAATTGATTTGACGTAGCCATATCAACAAGTTGCAACTTTTTTTCGGGAGCCTAGAATATAAGAACTCCATGGTTAAACATGCTTGACTTGGAGCAATTGTGGGATGGGTGACCTCCTGGGAAGTTTCCTAGGATGCGTGTGAGTGAGGACAAAGCACGCTGAAAAGACCCGTGTTAGTTTGTGGAGACACTCGTCAATCCTACAGGCAGTCCAGGGGACGTTACAAATGGTATCAGAGCTGGGACCTCTCCCAGTACGATGTGGTTCGGGGACGAACCAAGTGGAAGTTGGTGGGCATGTGGCATCCCGGGGCTGACGAGGGCGAGGAGTGATCACCGGTGCAAAGAAGCACGAACAAGGAGCGGCTCTTGACAGGCTTCTAGGCGGAGGGTCTGCATGAATGAACTGAATACACACCGGAATAAGAAGGATTCAGAGACTGTGTAGGTATGGGACTGCATAGTTGAGGATGACTTAAAGGAATTGATTTGACGTAGCCATATCAACAAGTTGCAACTTCTTTTCGGGAGCCTAGAATATAAGAACTCTATGGTTAAGCATGCTTGACTTGGAGCAATTGTGGGATGGGTGACCTCCTGGGAAGTTTCCTAGGATGCGTGTGAGTGAGGACAAAGCACGTTGAAAAGACCTGTGTTGGTTTGTGGAGACACTCATCAATCCTTCAGGTAGTCCCGGGGATGTTACAAATGGTATCAGAGCCGGGACCTCTCCCAGTACGGTGTGGTTCGAGGATGAACCAAGCGGAAGTTGGTGGGCATGTGGCATTCGGGGCCGACGAGGGCGGGGAGTGATCACCAGTGCAATGAAGCACAGACAAGGAGCAGCTCCTGGCAGGCTTCTAGGCGGAGGGTCTGCATGAATGAACTGAATACACACCGAAATGAGAGGGATTCAGAGACTGTGTAGGTATGGGACTGCATAGTTGAGGATGGCTTAAAGGAATTGATTTGACGTAGCCATATCAACAAGTTTCAACTTCTTTTCAGGAGCCTAGAACATAAGAACTCCATGGTTAAGCATGCTTGACCTGGAGCAATTGTGGGATGAGTGACCTCTTGGAAAGTTTCCTAGGATGCGTGTGAGTGAGGACAAAGCACGCTGAAAAGACCCGTGTTGATTTGTGGAGACACTCGTCAATCCTGCAGGCAGTCCCGGGGACGTTACAGAACATATGTCTTTGAAGAATAGTTTTAATGATAACAAACATGAAGACAAAAATGAAGATGATGGAAGACCAAGTCCAAGATCTTTAAGAATAGCTTTAGGACTTTGAGTATTTTATATGGAGCTCTCTTTAATATCTCACTATTTTGAAAGATAAGGTAAAAATATCCAATTAGTTTTAAAAAGGAATTTAAGTGTTTTAAGATAAATTTAGAATTGTTTTAAAAGTAGTTTTGAAATAGTTTTATTCGAATAATGCTCTTTTTCTTCGAATAAACCCATCTAGCAGATTCTGTTTCTTAAACTGTTATTCGAATAGCATTTAAATTCTTCGAATAATGTCTTTCAAATCTTGCTGCAAGCTTTTGGTTTTTAAAGTGTTATTCGAATAGCACATTAGTTATTCAAATAAAGGGCTTTTCCAGAACTATTTTCACAAATGAGTTATTCGAATAACTCAGTAGTTATTCGAATAAACCTGTTTTCTCAGAACATTATTTTTAATAGTGTTATTCGAATAACGTATAGGTTATTCGAATAAACCATATCAGACAGGTTTTCAAGAAGCTTTTACAAAAAGTGTTATTCGAATAACACAGAGGTTATTCAAATAAGCACGGATTTTGAAATGGAAATAAACGACTATATTTGTTTCATTTACGAGCTTTTAATACATGCAACGGCTATTTTCTTGAATTGCTCTATAAATAGAGACCTTGGGTCTTCTTTGAAAGTTGCCTAACATTCTGAATAATTTTCTACTTGCTCTAACTCGTGAATTATATTTTCTACACTCCCTTTCGATCAAAACTTTGAGATATTCTGTGTAAGCTCTATTAGCACTTCAATTTGTATTTTTACTCTTAAAGAGAGTTTCTTTTCATCTATTTTTTGCTTAATTGCAAAGGGGGTGAGGCATCCCTCAAAGGTTTGTATAAGGGCGAGGTATCCCTGCAGGCTGAGACTTTAGCACAACGGTAGAGTTTTCCTGTGTGTGAAAAGTGCTCCATTTTGTAACTGTAGCAAGCACCTATTGAAGCTTGTATACATAGTAAAAAATCTTGAATAGTGTTTCAGGGACTGGACGTAGGCCACAAGTGGTTGGTGGTCGAACTAGGATAAATATCGTGCCTGCTCTTCTTCTTTTTATCTATTTATTTAACGCAAATTTAATTTTATTGCATATTTATTACTTTTCTTAAAACTCTTCTTCTTCATCTCGCAATTTCTCTTTTTATTTAATTGCTTCTATACTTGTGTTTATTTTTAAAAGTATTTAAGAAAAGTTTTTCAACTCGATTCACCCTCTCTCTTGAGTACTGGAAGCCACTTGGTAATAAGTGGTATCAGAGCTAGACTCTTGTATAAAGAGCTTAACAACTTCAAGAGAACATGACTTCTTGAAATGGTTTTTTAGAATAATCTTCCATAAACTGACCACCCTTTTTCAATGGGGATGGTTATGCATATTGGAAGGAAAGAATGAAAATCTTCATCGAAGCTATTGATCTAGATGTGTGGGATGCTGTAAAAAGTGATGCATTTATACCAACGCATGAGGTCGATGGTGTAACGACCGAAACACCAAGGAGTAAATGGTCTAATGAGGATAAAAAAAAAGTTCAACATAATTTAAAAGCCAAAAACATTATTACCACTGCTTTGGGATATGATGAGTTTTTTAGAATTTCAAACTGCAAAACTGCTAAAGAAATGTGGGATACTTTACAAGTTACCTATGAGGGTACTAGTGAAGTAAAGAGGTCGAGAATTAATTCTCTAACTCGTGAATATGAATTATTCAGAATGAACTAAGGAGAAAACATTCAGGAAATGCAAAAGAGGTTCACCCACATCGTAAATCATCTTGCATCTTTAAATAAGAGTTTTTCTAATGAAGATTTGATTAACAAAGTTCTAAGATGTCCAAGTAGGATTTGGCAACCCAAGTTAACAGTCATATCAGAATCGAGAGATTTGTCAATAATGACACTAGCTACCCTCTTTGGAAAACTTCATGAGCACGAACTGGAACTAAACAAGTTAAGTCAAAGTGAAGAGCATGATAAAAGGAAAAAGGGGATATCACTCAAAGCCACTTCCTCAACAATTGATGATGAAGAAGATGAAGAAGACTCAGAAAACATCGAGGTAAATAAAGAAAACCTTAATCTTTTAGTTAAAAAATTTGGAAAATTTCTCAGGAAGAAGGGAATACAAAGAATACCTCCTTTTCCTCCAAAGAAAACCCATCACAAAGGGGAAGGAGCATCGTCAACTCCAACTTGCTATGAATGCGGCAAACCGGGTCACATGAAAATGGAGTGCCCAGTTTACCCAAAGAAGATGGAAAATTTTGAAAAGAAACCCTTCAAGGAAAAAAAAAAGAAGAAAAGCCTACATAGCATGGGACGACAACGACATGGACTCAACTGATAGCTTAGATAGCAAGGAAGCCTATCTATGTCTTATGGCCAAAGGAGAAGAAGAAGAAGAAAACGAAAATGAGGTAAGTTCTAATACTACTTTATTGCCTTCTTACGATGAATTACAAAATACCTTTGAAGAATTATATGATGAATCTTTAAAGCTCACAAAATTAATTTCCTCATCTATGAAAATGATTTCATCTTTAGAAAACCAAATTCTTATTTTAAATAAAGAAATTGAAGAATTAAAAATTAAAAATAAAACTTTGGGAATTATTAATGCATGCACGACTCATTCTTCACATGCTTCTACATCTTCATCTTGTTCTTCATGTCATATGCTTGAAAACGAAATTGAAGATTTAAAGAATACTCTTTCTAAATTCACCTTTAGAAGGGACAACTTAAATATTTTATTAGGAAAACAAAGAGTGGTTTTTCAAAAGGCTGGAATAGGTTATAACCCAAAAAATCAACAAAAATTATATAAAAATTTCTTTGCGCATTCAAGTACTTCAAGTAGTCCTTTTATTAAGTGTTTCTATTGTGGAAAGAAAGGACACAGTGCATCAACACGTAATGCTAGGAAAAACATTAACACTAAAATTGGAACAAAAATGGTTTGGGTTCCCAAGGGTACTATACCCAAAACTGACACACAAGAACCCAAGAAAATTTGGGTACCAAAAGTTAAAATTTGAATTTGCATTGTAGGTGTGCTTGAAGGTCAAGAGCTCAAATTAGTATCTCGATAGTGGCTGCTCCAAGCACATGACCAGAGACGACTTCAAATTCTCATTCCTTGTTCCCAAAACTCATGGGCATGTAACTTATGGAGATAACAACAAAGGAAAGATTCTTGGAGTCGGCAAAGTCGGTAAGAATCCTAATTCCTCTATTGATAATGTGTTGCTTGTTGAAGGTTTGAAATATAACTTGCTTAGTATTAGCCAATTATGTGATAAGGGAAATAGAGTAATTTTTTATTCTAATTGTTGCATTATCAAAGGTAAAAGTGTAAGCATGTTAAATTTATGGGTCATAGAGTTAATAATATTTATATGATTAGCCTTGATGATATATCCTCAAATGATGTGAAATGTCTTTTAAGTAAAGAAGATGAATCATGGTTATGGCATAGGAGAATTGCAAACATTCACATGGATCATCTAAAAAAGTTGGTCTTTAAAGAGCTAATAATTGGACTACCCAAACTCAATTTTATAAAAGATAAATTATGTGATGCATGTTAAAAAGAAAAATAAGTAAAGGTTTCTTTTAAAGCTAAAAATGTTATTTCAACTTCTAGACCCTTACAACTTTTGCACATGGATCTTTTTGGAGTATCTAGAACTATGAGTTTTGGTGGGAATTACTATGCTTTGGTAATTGTGGATGATTTTTCTAGGTTCACATGGACTTTATTTCTCTCTCATAAAAGTGATGCATTTCTAGCATTTAAGAAACTTGCCAAAGTTATCCAAAATGAAAAAAGTTTTTCAATTACATCCATAAGAAGTGACCATGGTGGTGAGTTTGAAAATAATGTTTTTGAAAATTTTTGTGATGAACATGGCATTGAGCATAATTTTTCTACCCCTAGAACTCTACAACAAAATAGAGTTGTAGAAAGGAAAAATCGATCTTTAGAAGAAATTGCGAGAACTATGCTCAATGAAGCTTCTCTTCCTAAGTATTTCTAGGCTGATACGATTAATATCGTGTGTTATATAATGAATAAGGCCCTAATAAGACTAATTTTAAAGAAAACCCCATATGAATTGTACAAAGGAAGAAAGCCAAATATTTCATTTTCATGTTTTTGGATGTAAATGTTTTATTTTAAATAATGAAAAGGATAACTTGGGAAAGTTTGATGATAAGTCTGATGAGGGTATATTTCTTAGTTATTCCAATCATAGTAAGACTTTTCGTATTTATAATAAAAGAACTATGACTATTGAAGAGTCTATTCATGTTGCCTTTAACGAAACTAATCCAAATGGGCCAAGAAAGGACTTTGTTGATAATGTTGCAAAAATCCTGGTGGAAACACATTTGGAGAGCAAAGAAAGAGAAGTCAAGGAGCAAGAGGAAACTCAAGAAGATAAGCAAAGACAAGAGGATTCACAAGTCTTGGACCTTCCCAAAGAATGGTGGACTTCAAAATGTCATTCTCTTGATCAAATTATAGGTGATGTGTCTAAAGGTATAAGTACTCGCAATTCCCTTAGAAATGTATGTAATCACTTAGCCTTTATTTCTCAAATTGAACCTAAAGATATAATTGAAGCTTTTGATGATGAACATTGGATTTTAGCTATGCAAGAGGAATTAAATCAATTTAAAAGAAATCAAATTTGGGAATTAGTTCCTAGGCCTAAAGATCATCCTATAATTGGCACTAAATGGGTTTTTAGAAATAAACTTGATGAAAATGGATTAATAACAATAAACAAAGCTAGGTTGGTTGCTAAAGGATATAATCAAGAAGAAGGAATAAATTATGAAGAAACCTATGCACCTGTAGCTAGATTAGAAGCTATTAAAATGTTACTTGCATATGCTTGCATGATGGATTTTAAATTATATCAAATGGATGTTAAAAGTGCTTTTCTAAATGGTTTTATTCAAGAGGAAGTATACGTTGAACAACCTCCACGTTTTGAAAATCATGAACTACCCAACCATGTTTTTAAACTCAAAAAGGCCTTGTATGACTTAAAATAAGCTCCTAGAGCTTGGTACGAAATGTTGAGTAAGTTTCGTTTAGAAAATACTTTTTCAAGAGGAAAAGTTGATATTACCATTTTTATTAAAAATAAAAAGCATGATATTCTTCTTGTACAAGTATATGTAGATGATATTATTTTTTGTGCTACTAATGAATCCCTTTGCAAGGAATTTGCTAAGACAATGCAGAATGAATTTGAAATATCGATGATGGGAGAGCTTAATTTCTTCCTCGGACTTCAAATCAAACAAACAAAGGAAGGGACCTTCATAAGTCAAACCAAATACTGCAAGGAACTACTCAAAAAGTTCAAAATGAACCGCGCTAAACACATGGCCTCTCCAATGGGCACTTCTTACTATTTGGATAAAGATGAAGGAGGTAAATCCATAGAAATAACGAAATACAGAGGTATGATTGGATCCCTCTTCTATCTTACTGCTAGTAGGCCAGATATTATGTTTAGTGTGTGCATGTGTGCTAGATATCAGGCTAACCCTAAGGAATCTCATCTAAGTGCTGTTAAACATATAATAAAGTACCTAGTAGGCACTTCACAAATGGGCTTGTGGTACCCTAAAAGTGCCTCATATAGCCTCATAGGCTATTCTGACTCTGATTTTGCAGGATGCAAAATGGATAGGAAGAGTACTAGTGGGACATGCCACTTACTTAGTAGTTCTTTAGTTTCTTGGCATAGCAAGAAACAAAATAGTATGGCTTTGTCTACAGCTGAGGCTAAATATGTTACAGCCGGGAGTTGTTCTTTGTCTACAGCTGAGGCTGAATATGTTGCAGTCGGGAGTTGTTGTGGTCAAATCCTATGGATGAAGCAACAACTTCTAGACTATGATCTTCAGCTTGATCATATCCCGATAAGATATGACAACATTAGTGCAATAAATCTCTCTAAGAATCCCATTTTGCATTCTAGAACAAAGCATATAGAGATAAGACATCATTTTATCATAGATCACGTCCAAAAAGGGGATTGCATTCTTTATTTTGTTGAAACATCTAAGCAACTTGCAGATATTTTCACTAAACCCTTAGCAAAAGAAGCATTCTTTTATATTAGAGGAGAATTGGGCATAATTGATCAATTCAACATATAAATGTTTGTAATTATTGCTTAATTATGGATTTATCATTCTTGAATTATTACTGACTTGAGCATTGGAGATATCCCAAATCTTGTTTTGCAGGTACCTTATCATTGGGTAAGTTTTCCTCTATTGAATTTCATTTCTGAATGTGTGTTTTACTTTTTTTTCTGATAAGATTTATTTGAATAAATCTAAATTTATTCGAATAAAAATCAGTCAGATGCTCAAAAATGGTGTTGCGTATCAGTGTTATTTGAATAACACTTCATTTATTCGAATAAACTGATGTCTAGCAACTCCAGTTCTCTTATGGTCTCTGTGTTATTCGAATAATCTTTCGCTTATTCGAATAAACTGACCTCTATGTCAGTTTTCTATATGTTATAGTTTCAGCTTTATTCGAATAAAGCTTAGCTTATTCGAATAAACTGTAACTCATTTATTCAGTTCTTAGTGACTGCTCTCTATCCTATTCGAATAACACTAGTTTTATTCAAATAAAACCTGATAAAAAGCCATAACGTTTGGCTTTCCCTACCTCTCTATTCGAGTAGATCATCAGCTATTCGAATAAACCCTAGCTGGAATCCCATGATTTTTGAGTTTCCACGAAGGGTTATTCAAATAACCCTCTTGGTTATTCGAATAATTTCAGGCCTCCTATTTAAAGCCCACACTGAGCGTTCAAACTATTTCATTCTCCCTTTCTCTCTGCTCATTTCTCGCCTGCCCATGCCGCCACCATCTCTTTGCTCACCTCCACCATTATTGTCCCTCTCTCTATCTCTCTCTTCCAAACCCTCGATCACCATGGCCTCCTCTTCCTCTCATGGAAAGCGTCCTCGCACGAAGAATGCCCCTTGCAACAATCCACTCGACCTACAAAGGCTCTCCACCAATGAAGAACAACGTGGCCACTTCATCACACATTTTTGGGAGAGAAATCTTGTCTAGCCCAAATACCTTCAGCTCTCTTTTTTCCAATAGAATGGAGGCTTCAATTTTCTGACCCTGCTGTAAAATCAGGGAGTTCTGCAGCTCTGTTCTCACCAGGCTATCCTCTATCCTGCTCTTGTCAAGATGTTCTACTGCAATCTGGCGATTGTTGGCCAAGACCTTCTTTCTGAAGTCTGCGATCAGAACATCATCATCACTCTACAAGACTGGGCGACAATGTTTAGGTTGCAGTTCACTGGCAAACCCATTGAAGAAGAAGACAACCCTCTTATTCATGAGTTTGATAGAAATCGGGCAATTGAAGATTTGCTAAAGCCTGGACTTGCCTTGCCAGACAAGGGCCTCAAGGGAGGAATGCTGAAAAGCTAAGATAGGCTTCTGCATTATGCTTTTGTGCATATCCTAGCACCACATAGTGGGAATTATGCCTATCTCGGTGAAAATGACATCTTCATGCTCTGGATCCTAAAGAGTGGTCATAAGATCAACTGGCCTATGTTCATCATGAAGCATATGATGAAGGCCAAGGGCAAGGAAAAATCTGAATAGCCTTATGGCATTCTCATCACTACCTTCCTTAGCAAGTATCCTCAGGTATTGGAGACTGAGCGCACCATCACCTTGACTCATCACAATGTCTTCAGAGCCCACACTTTGCGCAAAATGAAGATGATTAAGACTGATGAAGGCTGGGTGTACCTAGATGAGGTTGCTGATGATGAGTTTGACCCAGAGGACCCTGCTGCCCCTGTTGATGCACCTGCTACTGCCCATGCTTCAGTCACTTTGGAGCAGATCATGGCTACCTTGCGTGATAACCGTGCCTATATAGAACACACCTTCTCTATTCTTTTTGATAGATTAGAAGGTGTTGAATGTGAGGTTGCTGCTTTGCGAGCTGCATCACCTGCTTCTGCACCTGAATCTTCGCCCCCACCATCGAATGCTTATTTCTAGAAGCTTTAGATCTTAGGATCTCTATTTTTGCTCTGTTTTATTTGTCTTTGTACTTGTATCACCTTGATTAATGAATATATGATGTTTTTATGACCTATTAGTGATTTACAAATCTGCCTTATAAATCGCATGATTTTATGGGACTTAATCCACCTTTTTGCTCATGACAAAATGCGAAGAAATTTTTGTGAATTTATTTGAGAAAAGATAGGCAAAATGAATAAGAGAAATTGGATTCCAAAAGTAAGGGGTAGCTGCGCACATCTCTGATATACGTTACCTCTTATAATTAAAGAGGGGGAGTAAGCTTTTAATACATCTTTGTGAATTCCAATTATATGCACTAATTCTTTTCTCAATGCTAGTTTGTTATCATAAAAAAAGCGGAGAATGTGATTGAACATATGTCTTTGAAGAATAGTTTTGATGATAATAAACATGAAGACAAAAATGAAGATGATGGAAGACCAAGTCTAAGATCTTTAAGAATAGCTTTAGGACTTAGAGTGTTTTGTATGGAGCTCTCTTTAATATCTCACTGTTTTGAAAGATAAGGTAAAAATATCCAATTAGTTTTAAAAAGGAATTTAAGTGTTTTAAGATAAATCTGGAATTATTTTAAAACTGGTTTTGAAATAGTTTTATTTGAATAATGTTCCTTCTATTCGAATAAACCTATCCAGCAGATTATGTTTCTTAAACTGTTATTCAAATAGCATTTAAATTATTCGAATAATGTCTTTCAAATATTGCTGCGATCTTTCAGTTTTTAAAGTGTTATTCGAATAGCACATTAGCTATTCGAATAAAGGGCTTTTCCAGAACTATTTTCACAAATGAGTTATTCGAATAACTCAGTAGTTATTCGAATAAACCTGTTTTCTCATAACATTGTTTTTAACAGTGTTATTCGAATAACGTATAGGTTATTCGAATAAACCATATCAGACAGGTTTTCATGAAGCTTTTACAAAAAGTGTTGTTCGAATAACACAAAGGTTATTAAAACAAACACGGATTTTGAAATGGAAATAAACGACCATATTTGTTTCATTTACGAGCTTTTAATACACCCAACAGTTATTTTCTTGAATTGCTCTATAAATAGAGACCTTGGGTCTTCTCTGAAACTTGTTTAACATTCTGAATAATTTTCTACTTGCTCTAACCCATGAATTATATTTTCTACGCTCCTTTTCGATCAAAACTTTGAGATATTATGTATGAGCTCTATTAGCAGTTCAATTTGTATTATTTATTCTTAAAGAGAGTTTCTTTTCATCTATTTTCTGCTCAATTGTAAAGGGGGTGAGGTATCGTATAAGGGTGAGGTATCCCTACAGGATGAGACTTCAGCACAAGGGTAGAGTTTCCCTGTGTGTGAAAATTGCTCTATTTTGTAATGATAGCAAGCACCTATTGAAGCTTGTATACATAGTAAAAAATCTCAAATAGTGTTTCAGGGACTGGACGTAGGCCACAAGTGGTTGGTGGTCGAACCAGGATAAATATCGTGCCTGCTCTTCTTCTCTTTATCTCTTTATTTAACGCAAATTTAATTTTATTGCATATTTATTTATTTGCTTTTCTTAAAACTCTTCTTCTTCATCTCGCAATTTCTTTTTTTATTTAATTGCTTCTATGCTTGTGTTTATTTTTAAAAGTATTTATGAAAAGTTTTTCAACTCAATTCACCCCCTCTTAAGTATTGGAAGTCACTTGGTAACAACTATACATCTCCTTCTTCTGAGAATATCTCAACCAATATTGTGCGACCTGCTATCCAAGCAAATAATTTTGAGATTAAACTAGCTTTGCTATAGCGGGTACAACAGAATCAGTTTGGAGGAGGTCAGGTAAAAGATCCTAACTTGCACATTACTAATTTCTTGCAGCTCTGTGACATTATCAAATATAATAGAGCTAGTGATGATGTCGTACGATTAAGACTCTTTCCATTTTCTTTGAGAGATAAAGCCAAGAGCTGGCTACAAGCCCAGCCTCAAGGAAGCATCACTACATGGATTAGTTGGTGAGCAAATTCCTTATCCAATATTTTCCTCCCTCTATATTTGTTAAGATTAGGAGTGAGGTTGCATGTTTCACTCAAAATCAGAGAGAATCTCTATATGAAGCTTGAAAGAGATTTAAAGAGTTATTAATAAAATATCCACACCTCACTTTTGAAGTTTGGCAGCAAATGTAGATTTTTTATAATGTTTAGATCTTGCCACCAGAGCTATGGTGGATGCATCTGCAGGTGGGTCCTTAAACATTAAGACTCCTGAAGAGGCTCAGGAATTGTTTGAGATTATGGCTACCAACAAATACCAGTTGCCTAGTAGAAGTTCTACTATTAAATAATGAGTTATGGAGGTTAGCACAGGTGATGCTTTACTTGCATAGAATAAGATAATTCTGCAACACATCACCAACCTCACCAAGCAAGTTGATGGTATGCAGGTAAATTTAGTCAATCACCAAGCCTTAACTTGCGATTTATGCAGAGGCAACCATGTTAATGGTCAGCGTGAGGCAGGAAACTCAGGTTTATTACTCTAGAGCAGGTCAACTATATGGGAAATCCTTCAAGACCACAAGGTAATCCTTATTTTAATACATATAATCCAGGTTGGATGAATCATCCAAATTTCTCTTGGAAGAATCAAGCGATACCACTGAATGCTCAACTCGAGCAAAAGTCTTCTCTTGAGAGTACACTTGAAAAGTCTATGCAGCATACTTCTTCTTTTATGAAACCAACCTCCGCTTTCATGCAAGAATCACAGGGTAATTACAAGATCAAGAGGTTGCCATTAGAAGTCTAGAAAATCAAGTGGGGCAAATTTCAAGACAACTTATAGAGAGACCTCTAGGTAGCTTGCCTAGTGACACTATGATTAACCCAAAAGAGCACTGCAAGGTAATCACTTTAAGAAGTGGCAAGACCTTGGAAGAACATGTGGAAGGTGCACCCAACTCATCAGAAATTGAGAAAAAGAAATATGATGTTCTTACTAAAGAAATAGCAATTCAAGATGACAATAATGATGAAAAAGCCAAAGAGGTACAACCACGGGTGCAAAGAAAGAAGAAGGATCTTGAGTAAAAGAAAACATATAACCCTTCACTATACGCTAGGCCTCCACTTCCTCAAAGGTTGAAGAAGGAGAACCAAGAGAGACAATTCTTGAAGTTCTTAGATGTCTTTAAGAAGCTACAGACAAATATCCCTTTTGCTGAAGCACTTGAACAAATGCCCTTTTACGCTAAATTTATGAAGAACTTGCAATCTGTAACACCCTTTCTGGGGATGTCACATTTATGATGCAGAAAAATAAAAATAAATAAAATCCTTACCCAAGTTATAAAAACATTTGATACTTAAGTAATATTTGTGATATATGTATATATATATATATTTTTTCCTTTTATAGTTATAACGTTAAATAAAATAACATGGAACACCAAATAAAACAAAACATGATTACACCATAATATACATATGATTCTTGTCTGAAGTACATAATTAATTTACAACTATTAACATTCAATAGAAACAGTAAAAGACAGTATGCTACTAAAACATAACACCTAAGATATGAGCCCTCATCATAAGACAAATTCCTTAGTTAGGAATATCTTGACCGATAGAAATTCGACCCAAAAGTATGTCGAAGTTCTCTCTAGGGGTATAGTGAAACTCGTCCCACAACTCCCTAATAGGTAAAATAATCTCTACGAAAGCAACTGTATAACGTGTAGTAACGAACCCATGTCGAGTCCTACTTACTGATAAGTCACGTTACCACTGTACTTTATGTGCCCTGTGTCCCAGTGGACATACCAAGCCTCCGCGCCTTCGAGAAATTGTAGTCTAAAGAAACCTAGTTGTCCTCCTCTTGCCGCCATTATAGTCTTTGATGATATAAACGTAAAATATAAACAGATAAAACAATACAAGAAAGAGGTGAGACAATCTACACCATTACCCGCATGGCAATAAAGAAAACGACAATACAAACAAATATCACAACAGTACATACCAACATTTCATGCAGAATATAACAAAGTAATACACCTTAAAATACCACATCCCATTATATCATGCATAATATATTAAAGCAATATATGTTAAAATAACATGGATCATACATAATATATTAAAACAAGTACATCATATATTTTATCACGAGAATATGGTAAGCAAGAAAGTGAGATGATGCATGAACAATAAAATGCGGGTAATGTATGAACACACACCGACTCGTTCCTACTCCATGGAGCTAAACACGAATATCCGAGAGAATGATCCGAATAGAAACTAATAATACTTTATGGCTGCCCAACCAAACTATTGCCTTGTCAAACGTCGTGTCTATAGCCCACAAAGTCAAAACATCGTGTAGCAAGTACAGGTCAAACATCGTGTACCACGGGCATAGTACTTATTAATCTCCTCAAGATCTCGATTAAGAATAGTGCTTGTCAAGATCATTAGTGTGTTGCCCGTTACCACGGCCCAGAGGTGCTACCACTTGTCCACATATGGGATCCTCCGCACACTTAATGCCTCCAAGTTCATAAATGAACCACACTACGCTTATCACACCAATTACGGTGTAATTCGCCTCATCAATCAATCGCCAATTATAAACCAAATTGGCACAACACTCTAAACATGATCTAAAATTACAAAAACAACCTTATAAACCAAATTTTCCATAATTACGAAAAATTACCAAAATTACCAAAATACCCTTAATCACAAAATACCAAAATATAGTACGTCCCACTGACAAGATTACTACATCTCAACAAGATATAGCACGTCCCACCCGACAAGATACTATACCGCAACATGTCTGGGTCCACCACTTTGGCCCGACAAAGCGATAGTATTTTTCGATCGCGTAGGAATTTTATCGCATTTTCACAATCGTTGTTTTCACAAACGTTTTAAAATCGTGTAAACATATTTTGACATTTTTAATCATCGCAAAATCTTTTAAATCATTTTCTCAATCGCGTAGGATTTTTAATTCATTTTCTTAACCGAATAGTTTAAAATTATCATTTTTAATATATATAAAACTATATCTAGTACTTTTAAAATACGTAATGTATTTTCCTTGTGTTCTAAATATAGTATGGAATCTTTTCATTTTAAGCGTCGATTTTAATAAATTTTAAGACATTTTGCCTATAAAATCAAGTATAAGGTATTTTTAATATTTTCCTCTAAATATAGTTTATTTTATTTTTACCCAATAATTTCACTTGAAACTTACTAACGCTTCAAAATTTATAGAATGAGCTCTACGTTAGTATTTTTCAAGCGTCTGAATTAATTCTTACTTAAACTAATATTACGCTAAGTTAAAATTCTAGAATGAATCAATTTCCTTTGATTTTCTCAATGATTCTTTGGAATCAATTTTATGTTGTAAAACCATTACCTAACCTTATCTTAGAAAATAAAATGGCATGTTGGCCAAATCAAAAATAAAATGGTATTCAATTATACTCTAAATGGCATGTTGGCCATAATTAACTTAAATCATTTTTAATTTAATTATTTTACCTAGATTACTCAAATCAGTAATTTAGAAAATTACTGAGAACATTTTGGTTCTCTTTTTGGATGTAAGGCCGTGAGCCTCATAGTGTATTCTTTGGAATACTCATGCATTTCGTACATGTTATTCACATCCTACTTTAATAAGTATACAATTATAAACACATGCAATTATATAATCACATACTAAATACATACAATTATTTAAAACCATAAACATGCATAATGAAAATAATGAAAGCTATAATCATGCATAGTAAAATAATTCACAAATAGGAAAGCATTTAAACAATCACAAAAATATTAAAAACCATAAACAATCACACAAATAATGATACAAACAATAAAACAATCACACAAATGAATCCTTATGGATTCTACACACACATACAAATCCATTTTCTCATCACCACTTAGGGCTGATGAGATTAAATCTCCCTCTTACCTCTTGTAGACAAAATAATCGGTAAGATCTCCTCCTTTCCTCTAAATTTCGTACAAGCTCCAAAACAATTCCTAAAATTCTTAAATAATTAGTAAAAACACATACAAGGTACAAAATAGAGAAACCATGGAACAAGCATGGTTAGAAAAATTAAAAATTCAATTTTGAACCATAGAAACCAAACTTACCCTTAAGTAAGTAAGCAAAAACTTGGATTTTAGGCAAGATAGAGTAGAAATTTGAGAAAATTTTGTGAATGAAAGATGCTTAGAATGGGATTTGGGTTCAAGAAATGTGATTGGATAAAATTATGAAGGTTTGGTTGAGTATGTAAGGGTGTTGGCGAATAGAGAGAAGAAAAATGGAAGGAAAAGCATGCATGGGTTCTTGGCATTTTTGGAGAGAAGATGAATAGCTTAGATTTAGGATAAGTGTGAAATAAAGATTGAGAGAGAAATGGAAGGGCTGCTGCCGTAGTGGCCTTGTGGGGGTGAGGTTGAGTGTTGAATTTTGCTAGGTAAATATCCTAATATGTGTTCACATGATGTGCACATGATTTAAGACACTTGGAGACTTCAAGAAGCTAGTAGAACCAAGCCACCAAGCTCCCTTGGCTGCTGGAAAACCGTGGTGCCCCTTGCCATTTTAAGGGTTTAATTGTTTTCCATTTACTCCTAATTATATGCTAGTTAATTAGGTAATTTGTTAGGTTAATTATCCTAACCAATTTTAATTAACATACTAATAATATAACTAATTAATTTAGTATATATTAACATATATTATAACCTTTAATCAATATTAACATATCTAATTAGTATTTAGATTAAAATAAATTAAGAATTAAACTAGTTCATTTAGTTAGCTAATTAAGTAATTAGATTAGTCAAATTAAGCTTAATTAGCTACTAATCAAAGTCAAGCCTACAATTTTTGACTTAATCCTAACCCTTGATTCATCTTTAATTCCTAACCATAGATTAGATCTAAGGTAGATATTACTTGGTCATAAATCTTGAATTCTAATCTCACCATTGATTTGATCAACGGCTAAGATTAAAGCTTCTAAAGTAAGCTTTATAATCCAACGGTTCACAAAGAAGTCAATGCTTCTTTTGTTGACTCTTTCTAATTGGTTTAGAAAGTCAAGCCATCCATTTTGACCATTTCCTATTGGTTTAGATTTAATACGGTCAGACACTTGGTTGGTGTTACACTAAACGTGGGCCCCACGAACTTTTTCGGGTCCACAAATAATTTTTCTACTATTTTTGAGACGGTAGAGTCTTGTTGAATAAAATAATATTATAAAAATATAAAATTATTTTATTACACGATTAAATCGAAAAATTACGAGATTAATATATATATCAATCAGAATTGGGTTTAGTAAGATCCCCACTCCAATTAATTAAAATAAGATTTATCAGAGCCGAGAAAATTTTTATTTTCTTAGGTCGGAGTAAATCACATACAATGATCAAGTACACTCACGGAACAGTCAAATTAAATTTCTTGCTCCTGAGAATTCACAAAAGCAGTACAAATCGGGACTATATTGTAATTATCCCAAAAGTTGGGGTGTTACAACTCTCCCCTACTAAAAAGAATTTCGTCCCCGAAATTCATCATACATCAAAACAATTGAGGGTATTACTCCCTCATCCTATCTTCTAGCTCCCATGTAGCTCTGCCACTACATCGTTCTAAACTAGTTTAACTAATGCGATCTCCTTTCCTTGAAGTTGCTTTGTCCTTCGATCTTCAATCTTGGCTGAAAACGTCTCATAGGCTAGATTCTCCTTCAGTTGTACAGTGTTTGATTCGATGACGTGAGTCGGATCAGAAATATATTTTCGTAGTTGTGATACGTAAAATACATCACGAAAATTCGATAAGAATGGTGGTAGTGAAATCTGATAAGCTACCAGATCTATCGATGAAGTTTTTGATACGGCCCGATAAACTTCGGAGTGAGCTTCCTCGACTTAATCACTCGTCTAACTCCAGTCATTGGGTGTCACACGTAGAAATACATGATCACCTCCTTCGGATTCAAGCGGTCTCTGTCTTTTACCAGTATAACTCTTTCGTAGCGTCCGAGTTGTCTTCATCTTGTCTTGGATCATCTTCACTTTCTCAGTTGTCCGCTGCACAAATTCCGGTCCTACAATCTTACTTTCACCAGTATGATACCAACGCAATAACATTCTACAGCGTCTCCTATATAACGCCTCACAGGGTGTCATCCCTATGCTTGCACGAAACTATCGTTGTATATGAACTCTGTCAATACTAGAAATTCATCTCAACAAGTCTTTTGAAAATTCTAACTATTCGTCTCTCCCTGATATCCAAGTCCCTCTTGATTGAACAGGTACTTCAAGCCTTTGAAATTATTGTGAATTTTATAGGAAAGAAACGTCTTGATTTTTCCTTGCAAAACTACTATCGCGTATCCTATAATGTAAATCAGATTATTCTTCTCACGCACGTTCCATTGCCTTGAAGTATACGCCACGACCTTTCGATTTGATCTTAACACTCAATCCAAATCCACGAGTTAAACTCCTTCTAACGAATTTACGTTTGACTAATTTCACGCATAACTCCTTCTTTTTCTTTAAATTTGAAGAACTACATTGAGATCTTGACATGTTCCTTTGAATTTCGAGAATAGGTCAAAATATTGCCAATAATGACAAATTTGCCTAGATGAGAAAGAAAGATCCTATATATTCGTAAACATCGTTAAAACATTCCCTACCATTCGGGGTAATATTAAATACTCATAATGTTTGTAATACATCCGCAAAACTGTCTTGGAACATTCTCCACCTTTACGCGAATCGATAACAACCAACACACAAGTCGATCTTGGAGCAAACAGTGATTTCCTTCATTTGATCTTTCTGGCTCCCCTGTTACCACATTATTCAGATTTTCTTCATCAAGAGAAGTTGTTCTAGTTTGCTTATTTTTAATCTTAACAGAAAATGTCTAATAGATTAAGTTTTCTTCTAATTGCACTGTACTTGATACTATGACATATGTTGGATCAAGAATAATCCTTTTTAATTGAAATACATGAAAGATACTATGAAGGTTATAAGGAAAAGTAATAAGACTATTTAGTAGGTTACTAGATTAGTCCATCAAAGAATTTGAGATGGTCTAATAGATTTCGAAATAAACATAGTCCAATAATTTTAGAAATGAACTTTCTGGATTCAAATCCAAAAATCTCAGGTCAAAGAAATACTAAATTGCATTGCAACAATCTAGTAGGATATGGTTGGTAAATGACCAATCCAATTAAAAATCAGGATCTCAAATAGATACAATTTTAGATAAACAAATCAAATCAACAGAAAAGATTTGATATTCAATAGATATAAGATAGAATTAGAAAATTTGAGTATAAGCAACAAGTTCAACAAGAAGAATAGAAATACTCAGATCACTCTATAACAAAGGCACAGATAGATGAAATTGATTTACTCAGTCTACTTGAGAAAGAAATAGACAAACCAGATCAATAGAAAAATTTCAAACTCTAATAATAATTGGGTAGTTTTAAACAGGTTCAAATAGTAATAGTAAGTTTAGGAGTTGAAGTAACATTATGAAAATGAGTAGAACACAGATAACTCCAAAAGATTTGCACAATCACAGAACACAATCAAAGAATACAAGAGAATGAGTTACTTCGCGAATTATACAGCACAGTTTTTAAGATTACCTTCTATGCCACGACTTTCTCGCTTCTTAAGTTTTTGTATTTGAACATTCTCATTACACTTTTTGCATTGGCTCTTTCTTCTTTTTCGAGATTTTGAAACACGTGTATTACTAACGGAAGTTTCCATCTTCAGCTGATCACACTTCTTTGAATAAGTGTTCAGGCTTTCCACACTTCAAGCACTTCGTTGGTGATGCCACAGTCTGACTAAAATCGTTGCCACTAATACTTTTTTTTTTTTGTTCGTTGATGCTTCTCCGATGGTTGCACATATGACTTTCGCTGAAAACGATTAACCTTACGCTTCCTTCTACTTTGAATTATTGAAGATTCTAAGTTACAGCTTCTCGCATCCTAACTATAAAGTTCAATTATCAGTTTCCGCTGCTGAACGACCATCTGTCCCTGTAGTACTACTACTTCAATCGCCTTGTGCATCACGCTTCTAGCTATAGCTATACGATCTTCATTACGTTTCGCATCCACATGCTCATGTTCGTAATGTTCCATTATCTTTCTTCAAAGATAAACTAAATCGACGCACAACAAACTAAATGTAGCGATTTCGCACAAAACAGTTTCCTTTCAGAAACTGAAACATATCTCTGGGTTCAATATCAGAGATTCACACAGCACAAACAAGACAAACCTACCCACAAACCCAAAAGACTCTAACTTGGGCTCTGATACCAACTAATGTAACACCCTTTCTGGGGATGTCACATTTATGATGCAGAAAAATAAAAATAAATAAAATCCTTACCCAAGTTATAAAAACATTTGATACTTAAGTAATATTTGTGATATATGTATATATATATATATTTTTTTCCTTTTATAGTTATAACGTTAAATAAAATAACATGGAACACCAAATAAAACAAAACATGATTACACCATAATATACATATGATTCTTGTCTGAAGTACATAATTAATTTACAACTATTAACATTCAATAGAAACAAGTAAAAAGACAGTATGCTACTAAAACATAACACCTAAGATATGAGCCCTCATCATAAGACAAATTCCTTAGTTAGGAATATCTTGACCAGATAGAAATTCGACCCAAAAGTATGTCGAAGTTCTCTCTAGGAGTATAGTGAAACTCGTCCCACAACTCCCTAATAGGTAAAATAATCTCTACGAAAGCAACTGTATAACGTGTAGTAACGAACCCATGTCGAGTCCTACTTACTGATAAGTCACGTTACCACTTGTACTTTATGTGCCCTGTGTCCCAGTGGACATACCAAGCCTCGCGCCTTCGAGAAATTGTAGTCTAAAGAAACCTAGTTGTCCTCCTCTTGCCGCCATTATAGTCTTTGATGATATAAACGTAAAATATAAACAGATAAAACAATACAAGAAAGAGGTGAGACAATCTACACCATTACCCGTATGGCAATAAAGAAAACGACAATACAAACAAATATCACAACAAGTACATACCAACATTTCATGCGAGAATATAACAAAGTAATACACCTTAAAATACCACATCCCATTATATCATGCATAATATATTAAAGCAATATATGTTAAAATAACATGGATCATACATAATATATTAAAACAAGTACATCATATATTTTATCACGAGAATATGGTAGCGAGTAAAGTGCGGATGATGCATGAACAATAAAATGCGGGTAATGTATGAACACACACCGACTCGTTCCTACTCCATGGAGCTAAACACGAATATACGAGAGAATGATCCGAATAGAAACTAATAATACTTTATGGCTGCCCAACCAAACTATTGCCTTTGTCAAACGTCGTGTCTATAGCCCACCAAAACATCGTGTAGCAAAAGATACAGTCCAAACATCGTGTACCACGGGCATAGTACTTATTAATCTCCTCAAGATCTCGATTAAGAATAGTGCTTGTCAAGATCATTAGTGTGTTGCCGTTACCACGGCCCGGAGGTGCTACCACTTTGTCCACATATGGGATCCTCCGCACACTAATGCCTCCAAGTTCATAAATGAACCACACTACGCTTATCACACCAATTACGGTGTAATTCGCCTCATCAATCAATCGCCAATTATAAACCAAATTGGCACAACACTCTAAACATGATCTAAAATTACAAAAACAACCTTATAAACCAAATTTTCCATAATTACGAAAAATTACCAAAATTACCAAAATACCCTTAATCACAAAATACCAAAATATAGTACGTCCCCCGACAAGTACTACATCTCAACAGTATAGCACGTCCCACCTGACAGTACTATACCGCAACATGTCACGGGTCCACCACTTTGGCCCGACAAAGACAAAGCGATAGTATTTTTGGTCAGCGTAGGAATTTTATCGCATTTTCACAATCTCGTTGTTTTCACAAACGTTTTAAAATCGTGTAAACATATTTTGACATTTTTAATCATCGCAAAATCTTTTAAATCATTTTCTCAATCGCGTAGGATTTTTAATTCATTTTCTTAACCGAATAGTTTAAAATTATCATTTTTAATATATATAAAACTATATCTAGTACTTTTAAAATACGTAATGTATTTTCCTTGTGTTCTAAATATAGTATGGAATCTTTTCATTTTAAGCGTCGATTTTAATAAATTTTGGCAGCATTTTGCCTATAAAATCAAAAGTATAAGGTATTTTTAATATTTTCCTCTAAATATAGTTTATTTTATTTTTACCCAATAATTTCACTTGAAACTTACTAGCGCTTCAAAATTTATAGAATGAGCTCTACGTTAGTATTTTTCAAGCGTCTGAATTAATTCTTACTTAAACTAATATTCTGCTAAGTTAAAATTCTAGAACTGAATCAATTTCCTTTGATTTTCTCAATGATTCTTTGGAATCAATTTTATGTTGTAAAACCATTACCTAACCTTATCTTAGAAAATAAAATGGCATGTTGGCCAAATCAAAAATAAAATGGTATTCAATTATACTCTAAATGGCATGTTGGCCATAATTAACTTAAATCATTTTTAATTTAATTATTTTACCTAGATTACTCAAATCAAGTAATTTAGAAAATTCTTGAGAACATTTTGGTTCTCTTTTTGGATGTAAGGCCGTGAGCCTCATAGTGTATTCTTTGGAATACTCATGCATTTCGTACATGTTATTCACATCCTACTTTAATAAGTATACAATTATAAACACATGCAATTATATAATCACATACTAAATACATACAATTATTTAAAACCATAAACATGCATAATGAAAATAATGAAAGCTATAATCATGCATAGTAAAATAATTCACAAATAGGAAAGCATTTAAACAATCACAAAAATATTAAAAACCATAAACAATCACACAAATAATGATACAAACAATAAAACAATCACACAAATGAATCCTTATGGATTCTACACACACATACAAATCCATTTTCTCATCACCACTTAGGGTGATGAGATTAAATCTCCCTCTTACCTCTTGTAGACAAAATAATCGGTAAGATCTCCTCCTTTCCTCTAAATTTCGTACAAGCTCCAAAACAATTCCTAAAATTCTTAAATAATTAGTAAAAACACATACAAGGTACAAAATAGAGAAACCATGGAACAAGCATGGTTAGAAAAATTAAAAATTCAATTTTGAACCATAGAAACCAAACTTACCCTTAAGTAAGTAAGCAAAAACTTGGATTTTAGGCAAGATAGAGTAGAAATTTGAGAAAATTTTGTGAATGAAAGATGCTTAGAATGGGATTTGGGTTCAAGAAATGTGATTGGATAAAATTATGAAGGTTTGGTTGAGTATGTAAGGGTGTTGGCGAATAGAGAGAAGAAAAATGGAAGGAAAAGCATGCATGGGTTCTTGGCATTTTTGGAGAGAAGATGAATAGCTTAGATTTAGGATAAGTGTGAAATAAAGATTGAGAGAGAAATGGAAGGGCTGCTGCCGTAGTGGCCTTGTGGGGGTGAGGTTGAGTGTTGAATTTTGCTAGGTAAATATCCTAATATGTGTTCACATGATGTGCACATGATTTAAGACACTTGGAGACTTCAAGAAGCTAGTAGAACCAAGCCACCAAGCTCCCTTGGCTGCTGGAAAACCGTGGTGCCCTTGCCATTTTAAGGGTTTAATTGTTTTCCATTTACTCCTAATTATATGCTAGTTAATTAGGTAATTTGTTAGGTTAATTATCCTAACCAATTTAATTAACATACTAATAATATAACTAATTAATTTAGTATATATTAACATATATTATAACCTTTAATCAATATTAACATATCTAATTAGTATTTAGATTAAAATAAATTAAGAATTAAACTAGTTCATTTAGTTAGCTAATTAAGTAATTAGATTAGTCAAATTAAGCTTAATTAGCTACTAATCAAAGTCAAGCCTACAATTTTTGACTTAATCCTAACCCTTGATTCATCTTTAATTCCTAACCATAGATTAGATCTAAGGTAGATATTACTTGGTCATAAATCTTGAATTCTAATCTCACCATTGATTTGATCAACGGCTAAGATTAAAGCTTCTAAAGTAAGCTTTATAATCCAACGGTTCACAAAGAAGTCAATGCTTCTTTTGTTGACTCTTTCTAATTGGTTTAGAAAGTCAAGCCATCCATTTTGACCATTTCCTATTGGTTTAGATTTCATAGATACCAAGATAGTTGATGTTACACTAAACGTGGGCCCACGAACTTTTTTCGGGTCCACAAA
The DNA here is from genome assembly GCA_029884595.1 of Ormosia semicastrata. NCBI lineage: Eukaryota > Viridiplantae > Streptophyta > Magnoliopsida > Fabales > Fabaceae > Ormosia > Ormosia semicastrata. The sequence continues at coordinate 49,313,568 of JAQQTO010000060.1, forward strand.
TAATTTTTTCTACTATTTTTGAGACAGTAGGTACTGTTGAATAAAATAATATTATAAAAATATAAAATTATTTTATTACACAGTTAAATCTGAAAAATTACGAGATTAATATATATATCAATCAGAATTGGGTTTAGTAAGATCCCCCAGCTCCAATTAATTAAAATAAGATTTATCCGGCCAGAAAATTTTTATTTTCTTAGGTCGGAGTAAATCACATACTTGATCAAGTACACTCACGGAACAGTCAAATTAAATTTACTGCTCACAGAATTCACAAAACAGTACAAATCGGGACTATATTGTAATTATCCCAAAAGTTGGGGTGTTACACAATCCAAGAAGAGGAAGCTAAAAAAAGATGAAGTAATGATGCTGACCGAAGAGTGTAGTACCATAATTCAGAGGAAACTGCCTCCTAAATTGAAATATCTAAGTAGTTTCACTATTCCTTACACTATTGGACAGATTACTATTGGGAAAGCCCTGTTTGATCTTGGGACAAGTATAAATCTCATGCCCATAACTATAATGCACAAGCTGGGAATTGAAAAGGTGAAATCAATAATGATCTCCCTTTGACTAGCAGATTGATCTATCAAGCATTCTTATGGTACAGTCGAAGATGTGTTAGTTAAGGTAGACAAATTCATATTTCCAGCTGACTTCGTTGTTCTAGATATGGAAGAAGATGCAGAAATACCTCTCATTCTGGGAAGACCTTTCTTAGCAACCAGAAGAGCATTGATTGATGTGTTAGCCATGACAACCATCACCCAAGAGAGGGGTGAATTGGGTGATTACAAATTTTTAAAACACCTTTGAGAAATTATACATTTTGATATTTTCAATCAACACATACAGCGGAATAAGTTTAACAAAGGTACAATTACTAGAGATTTCACAAATACCACTTAGGCTATAGGATAAATCAAGCAAATAAGCTAAATATCAAATTCAACTCAAGCATATATAATTAAGGCATAAATGTAAAGGAGATAGAGTTGAGAGAAGCAAACACAATATTTATCCTGGTTCAGCCACAAACCACTTGTAGCCTACGCCCAGTCCTCAAGTAAACCACCCAAGATTTTCCATTGTATCCTCAAGTTTCAACAGGCGCTTGATGACCTTTACAAACTGGAGTACTCAACACACCTTGGGATACCTCACCCTTTGTGCTAGAGCCTCAAACAGGGATACCTCACCCTTTACAACTTTTGAGGGATACCTCACCCTCTTTACAACCAAGGGATACCTCACCCTCTTTACAGATTAAACAAAGTGTAGATAAAATGAAACTCTCTCGAGAGTGGATAATACAAATTGAAGTTCTGTGGATATAAAGGATTCACACACTTATAGCTCAAAAATAAAGGATTGGAGAAAGAGATAATGAAATATGAATTTAATCTTTAAGGATGATTTTAAGATTGTTCTCCAACATTTCTTTGATGCCTAAACACTTTCATTTATAGCCCAAAGCTTTCTAGAGCCATTGGTGGTTATTAGGGGCATTAAATGTTCCAATAGAGCCGTTGGGAAATGTTTTACGCTATCCCAGATAACAAATTATTAATATTCAGTAACCGGTTATTTAGTCAAGCATAATTGGTTAGCTACAAAACACTAATCGGTTATGATATGTTAAAATTGAAAAACTATGTTTCTATTTTACTCAATAACTGATTACACAATTGGTCTAATCGATTATTGGCCTTTTTAACGACATAAGTGGTGCCTCTATTCTATTTCAAAAACTAATTATACAAGTTGCCTAATTAGTTAGGCCTTTTAGAAACAAAGAGGTAATTCCTCTGATTTATTAAATAACCAATTAAGGTAATGACCTAATCGTTTAGGAGCTTTAGAAATTGGCTCAATAACTAATTAGGGAAATGTCCTAATCAGTTAGGAGCTTTAAAAATTAGCTCAATAATTAATTATGGAAATGACCTCATTAGTTAAGAGCTTTAAAAATATGAAAAACACTCCTGACTTGGTGAATAACCAGTTATGGAAAATCTATAATCGGTTATTGCACTCTATTTTTAAAAACTGACTTTAAATGGTCATAACTTCTTCGTTTCGTATCCGTTTAAAGACAATCACAACTCATTAGAAAGATATTTGACTCTATTTTCATATGAAATAAGTTTTAGAACAAAATTCAAAGTATTTTGAAAGATATGATCAAAAGAGTAACCAAAAATCAGTTTTACACAACACAAACTTAGGTATTTTTCATAGATTTGAACAACCACCAAGACTAGCTTTTCAAAACATGTTTGTTAGGCATTTTAGCATATGAAAATCATTTGTAAAGATTTGAAAACATATTTGAGCTCAGTGTGATTCCTATTTATCTTTGCATAAGATCTAAGTCCTATTAGCTATTCTTGAAGATCATGGACTTGATCTTGCCATCATCAATTCTAGTTCTTAGGATTCTTGATGTAATCCAAGCTTCTAAAAATTTCTTCTCTTCAAATCTTGCAAATGTTTGGAACATCTTATCATTTTCATTCTTCTTAAGTTGAGCATAGTTGTGATCTTTTGCTTTCTTGTTACAATGTTCACTCTTGGTACTTGGACTATCCTACAAAGTATTGCTCACTTAAACAAACATAGTTAGTCCAAATTCATAATTCAATATCTTTATATGCGTGATTCATAAATGTATAACTCTAGTTAGTATAACATGCATATAAGACTTTCATAGACACATCCAAATAAGATATTTATCAATTACTAATGGATGTGCTCTATATAGGATGCAACAAAGAACACTTTGCATATTTTCATTTAAACAGAGTCAAATCCAATATTAATTCATTTATAACTCATAAAGCATTATTAGATATATTATATAAAGAATGCTATACATATCTCATTGCATGATTACTAAGTAAAATATAGCTAGATAAAGTACATGATCATGCATGATCCAATATAATCTATTAAGCACATATATGTAGCATAATCATCATTCTTTTTATAATGCATTTTTTATCTATTAAGCATATCTATGAAGTATAAACATGAGATTAAATGAAAGAATGAGATGCTCTAGAGTCATATAATACAATTAAGAGTGTATCTTTAATCATGTACTTACCTTGTATCAAATTAGAGGAATGAGCCGTTTCCTTGCCATTCAAAGTAAATACCCTTCCTCGGGTTTGAGGCCTAGGATTTGCAGCTTCTTGTTATTACTATGGATAATTTCTAGCAATGTACCCCGGCTTGCCACATTTAAAGCAGATTATCTGATTCCTAATGCATGGATTGTTACCATGGTACCTCCCACATTTTTGACATCTTGGCCCTTTATCTTTAATTTGCATATGTTTTCCTTGTTCTTGTTGACTCTTGGGCCTTGGCACATTTTTCTTAAATTTATCATCAACTCTCTTCCTTTTAAAGAAATTGTGGTCTTTGCTCCTGTTCTGAATCCAACTCCAAGGACTCAATAATCCGACACTTATTCACCAATGTGGGGAAATTTTGAATTTCCAAGGGCTTTATGGCCTTTTTGATGCTTTCTTTTAAACCGACCTTAAACTTTACACATTTCCACTTTTCATCAGGGTTGTTCTTGAAGTGAGAGGAGAATTTGGCCAATTCTTCAAACTTTGTTAAATATTGGCCCACTGTCAAGCTTCTTTGCTTAAGCTCTAGAAATTCTACCTCTTTCTCCTCTTGGACACTTAGTGGAAAACACTTCTCTAGGAAAGTGGTTTTGAACATTTCTCAAGTAACTTGAGCTCCCTCAGATTCTAAGAGTCTCCTAGCATCATTCCACCAAAGTTCAGCCTCTCCCTTCATCATGAAAGAGGCATAAAAAATTTGTTGTGCATCTATACAAGCCAACATAACAAATATTTTCTCTAGCTCCCTAATCCATTCATCAGCCTTGGCAGGATCATATTCGCCATGAAAAGATGGTGGATTACACTTTCTAAATTTAGAAAGATCATTCTTTACTATGGCTGCTTCGGGCTCCGGCTACAGATGGGAATTATGCACCACCCTCTCCTGCCTCAAATCCCTTATTACCGCCGCCATTTCTCTGAACATCTCCATCATATTCTCTATACCTGCTAAATTGGCTGATGCTTTATTTCCTTGCGTCTGCCTGGAAGATGCCATAGTATCCTGAATACACAGAACATTACATATCGAATCAAGCTCAATATCATGTAACCGTGTAACAGTAAACTACAAATATTCATTCACAAGGTCGTTATGCAATTCTACCTATATGCCTCATAATTAAGACAAGAAAATGCATAACAATAGCATAGCTAGTCCATACCCCAGCTCAACAAGATGAACTGTTCTGATACCATAATATAATGTCCCAAATACTAGAACTAATAATGTATCCGATTTATGTATCAGTAATTAGGATTTGGTATATTACTTACGAATATCACAATTTTACAAATAAATAGTTTATATAGATATCAAAATATGAGCCTTACGAAAAAATATATATATACATATGTTATGCAATAAACTATTATACAAGATGTTCCATCATTGTACTTAATATACAAAAAGTGTCTCATGGCAAAAAAACTCCCTAGAACTAAGAACCAAAAAGATCTAAACTATTCTTCTCAAGCCCAAACTCCATCTTACTCCATAGCTTATTTCCAGTCTAAAGTTGTCACAGAAATTCCATACATGGGTGAGAATTAAGAAATTCTCATTAATACCATTAATAAAACAAAATGTGTCCTCATAACAATTCCAGGTATTTTGAGGAAAAAATTATCTTTTTTAAAAAAAAATCTTTTTAGCTTAGAAGGTGGCAAAGGTCAAATCCAATCCTTCCTCTTCTCGAAATAGAATTCTCATTTCCATTATCATGAAAATTAATTAGGTCCACAACTCGTGATTCATAAATTACATAAACAAAACTTATGCTTTAATCATGCTAGCATTACAAAAATTATTTGCTTAGTAGTAGTCTACTTTTAGGTTGGTGCACATCAACCTCTTTATGGCCGTATGTCGCCACGCAGAGCTACTCCGGGTAACTAGGCCCAGTCTTCCCCTAACTAGCTTAGAGGAAGTACATCTCCTTAATATCAAAACTAGGGTTAGACTTCAATCCATCATAATAAGGAGAAATTATGTTATCTCATAATATTAATCATCGGGAATAAAATGAGAGGTACGTTACTCAAACTATCCAGGATTCAGGATTAGGCCAAGTAGTGAGGGAAATACTCATCCTTAACCACTTAATGACTAGGAAAGCTCAGGTAAAGAGGAAGGTTCTTCCTTAACCTCTATTACTCAGGTATAGAGAATATCACATATATTCTCTTCTTACCTTTAACCAAGTCTTACCCTAGTACAAGTACATCCAAAATCCAATTCGGCCTAGTTCTACAAAGTGGATACCCATGAGAGAAAACCATTTCATCATATCATCATGTAACATAATGCATAATTTAATCATTCTCATCATGGGTGTTCAAACTCATCAATCAATCACATATGATTCAATATCATCATAAAATTATTTCTCAAATTTGTTTGGATGCATAGTCTTTTTATAATCTAGTGAATTCTAATAATTCAATTCAAGGTTTAAGGTTTGTATTTAGATTACCTGGGTTAAAGAACTATGTATCCATTATTTTCAAATAAAAAATATCATTTTTCAAAGATTCTGGCCTCAGACACGGGTCGTGTCTGATTACACGCCCCCTCCCCCCCGTGTCTTCAGACATGGGCTGTGTCTTACTACACGGCCTACCCTGTGTCCTTCTCTGTGAACGTTGTTCACAAAATTCCTCTAGCAGAGAGGAACACACCCCCCCTCGTGTCTTCGAACACGGGCTGTGTTTCTGGGTCAGAAACTCTACAACTCACTTTGAAGAGTCGTGACACTGTTCCTTGGGCCAAAATCTTGGATTTTGACTACTCCAATCCAATCTCTAGGTGATTTCAAGTACCAAACAAGTTCACAAACCTAAAGGAAACTTAAAACACTAATTTATTTCATAAAAAATGGATCCAAATACTAAATCCCTCATCCAAAATCACAAATCAAAGTGGGTTTAATACCCCCTTTTTGAATCTCAAAACTCATCCAAAATCAAGAGGGGAAAAATCAAGTTCTCATATTATGAATCAAACACAAACACATGAATCTTTCATTCTCAAATAAAATCCCATGATTTCATCAAAAATCTAGTTTGAAAGAAAACGAAAATGGATAGGAAAGATGAGAAAAATCCCCCTACTTTAACTTAGTATCACTTTCTTCTTGCCTTTTTTATCCTCTTCCTCTTGATCTTGGCTTGATTCTCCTCCATTCCCCTTGATTTCCTTCCTTCCCCTTCTGTTTCTTCCTTCTCTAGCCAACAAACGAGAGAGAAAAAAGAGAGCAGAATGAGGGACGTGAGAGCAGAAAGAGAAAAGTGAGAAAGGATAAGAAAGAAGTGGATAAGAAGGAAAAGTTAACAGTAAAAGTGATATACAACTGGAAACATTTTATCTGCCTAATTTGGCCTTTAAACATCCTCCTGATATCATAAAAAAAAATACCAAACTAATTTATTTGAGCTTCCAAAATTTTTTATAGTTCATTTTTCTCTCTTTTGTTTCAAACTATATTATTATTATTATTATAATTATATTATTATTATTATTATTATTATTATTATTATTATATATTTATATATTTATATATTTATATATTTATATATTTATATATAAGTTATTTAAGCTATCAAGACCTTAATTAACTCTTGTATTAATCAGAGTGTTACATAAGCCAAGAGATATAAGAAACAATTTAAGAGCTAGGCTCCCCCTCATTCAAGCACAAGACGGATAAAGTGAAATATGTATGCCAAGACCATGTAAGCACATTACTATAAAATAAAGTTAGGAAAAAGATACTTATTCTTAATCCATCACTCAAAAACCATTTTAAAACTTCTCCCCCTTTCAAAAAGAATTTTATAAGAACACATTATATTTTCAAAAGTACTTTAGAAGGGTAGAGAGGTTTTATAATAAAATCACATATTCCTTGAGAGAAATCAAACCCAAGTCAAAAGAATGTTTGAAAGTACATCTCCCCTCTTTCTCATTAAACAAAAGCCTTGAGAAAATAAAATACTTTGGAGAGTAAGGCTTATATTTTGAAGTATCAAGATGGGCTCTATAGAACATTTCAAAAGATTAATTTGGAAACTTTCTTAAACATTCTCTTAGGATTTAATAAAACTTTTCAAATCAAATGGAGAGAGTACTACATTTATAGCACATATCCAATGATTTCTAAATTTTCAAGACAATTAGGAGGTGGAAATACTTTCAAGGTCTTAAGATAAGTTCAAATGATTCTCAAGAATATGGAACTTTAAAAGCTTCTTTCAAATATGATAAGAGATTTTACTTTTAAAAAGAACTTTTTAATTAAACCAATAACTTTTTTTTTAAATGGGGCATGATTCTCTTAAGTGTTATACCACTAAGAAACCATAGATCAAAAGAATCATAGATATCAAACACTCACTTCGATGAAATATGTTATAAGGATCAAAGCATGTACAGAAATAATATCATCCACCCTATATGCAATGACAAAATTAGCAAGTTAATATCCAATTAAGCACTTTGTCAATGCTAAGCATACTTCTCATGTAAAGAAATCATCTAATCATTTAAGATCAAATTATCAATAAGTATCATACAATCCATAGCATATAGAATACCACAATAGCCTAGAGATACTTATTGAGAGAGTGATGTTTCTTTAGAATATTCTTTATTTATTGGTCCTTTGAGTTTGAGCTTTCTTCCATTGCATATTCCATTCCATTGCACATGAAGAAAGTCTCCTCATGTCCCTCTTCATTCAACTCTTCTCATTTATCCACATATGCTTGACATTTTAATATTTGATGACTATATTTGAAGCACATAAAGACACTTGCAAAACTAACTCTAAAAGTTCTCTAAAATATAGGTTAACATCAAATATCATTTAAGCTCATTTACGAGCATAATTCAGGTTTATATATAATGTAAAACATGTACCACATTATCAACCATGCAATGTTAGTTATAATAAGAATAAAGGAAGAACATATGCACTTGAATCCAAAAGCATAGTTTAAGCATTTTCAAAGCAAGATTCAAGTTTATTAAGAAAAACTTGATCATTATCAAAACACAAATAAACATTTTAGGGCAAACAATGATCATGTAAGACATGTAATATCAAGTAAGGAATTTTAGTATGCACACATGTCAATCAAGAACAAAAAGTCCCTTATTGTAATGCAAGAATTGAAAAGGCATGGAATTATAAATTTTAAAACCAATTATGATTCACTTCAAGATATACTTCAATGTAATAATACTTGAAGTTCAAAGACAAGTTCAAGACACAAAATGAATCATTTACTTCTTGTTTTCAAGATATGAACATATCAAATAATTTCAAATAAGAAGACATATAGCATTTAACTTTTCAATCTCCAAGTAAGTATATAAGACAATTAAGCATCAAAGAGAAAGGATTAGAACTACTTATGAGCATGTGAATTTTCATATTTGAATAAAGAGAATTGGTCACAAGCTCAAGAACAAAGATATTACCATAAAACATATCAGTCCAAGTAAAGTGTGTACGTATCTAGCATGTTAACATATGTAAAGATACTTTCAAGACATAATGCTAGAAAAGCACAACTCAAAACATGTTAAGGCATAAAAATAACTCTCTATTTATCCAAATATCACATGATATTCAAATTAAAGCACAAATAAAGATAAGAGATTGATATCACCAAAAGTGTACTCTTTGGGTTTTTGTAGGCGACTCCAACTTCCATGCCTCAAGGATTCTTAAGAATGTTGTAGTTCTCTATGTCATTCTTTTTATGTTTTCACCACTCTTAGAGAACTTGGACCACTTCAAATTTTTCAACCTCAAGTAGCATAGTTGTATTTCACTTCAATGCATGCTTGAGCTAATAGTCACCCTTCAACACAATTAATAGTACTTTCTTTAGTATCCACTAACTTTGAATCCATAGGTGTTAATCATTGATTATTAATCCATTATGCTCTCATAAATATCAATTTTTTCATAGTATATAAATTAAGCAAAACAAATTAAATAATCAATTATCATTAAGCACATAGCCAATAGCATGCTTACTTTCATGATATATAAACAATTTAAAGCATAGAAAGCATACATAGTCATAAAATACTCTATGATCAAGAAATATGCAAGATAGTGAGCAAAGGATGTAACAAGAATGAACAGAATTATGTGTTATATATAATATTTAACTTTTACTAAGTACACATGATTCTATCCTTTACCTAAGGCCGACAAGTAATATACTTAATATTTATTGTCTTTTTAAGTGAATGTTCATAAGAGATAAAAACTTTTGATACCTTGGCCTTGGTAATCAAGAAAACTCTTTTCCTTACTCATTACTTCTTTTTTGGTGTTTTAAACTTTGCAAGTTCCCCATTTTATACTTGAGAAGCTTTAGTTAAAGCCATCTTCCTTCTTTGACAAAAACTTCTACCATTGGGCTTTGGAAGCATTCTCCTTGATGATTCCTCTTTTCTTTGACCAATTAGTCCATCCTTTTGATAAATTTTCTACATAATTGAAACACTAGAAGGACATTTTGGTACCCACTTCATCTTAGATCCTTAAATGTTAGTACTAGAACCTTTAAGACTTTTAAGAACCCAAACCATGTTATTTCTCATATAAGGATTTCTTCTATAATTGCACAAATGAGAAATACGTCCTAAATGACCACACAAATTGCAAACAATTGAATGATGACTTGGTCCTTTGAAGATCATTTTTTAAAAACTTAAGTTTTTTGTTGTTTTTACATTCTAAGCTATTTTTGCCATAAGCCTTGTTTGAATTTTCATGTGGAACAATATTAATTTTATTCTCATTAACAAGCATAGAATGTAAGCAATTAGAATCATTAGCTTTGGCAAATTTGAAAAATAAGCCCCCAACTTGATTTTCTACATCAATGCATTTTTCACAAGAAGTTGAGGTTTCACATTTCAAAGGCATTTTCTCATCAAGAAAAGCATATTAATTTTTTAAAGTCTCAATTTCATTTTCAATGAAGGAAATATTTTCCAAACAAGATAACTTTTTCTTTTTTAAAAACAACAAGTCATCATATGCACATTATAGCTCATCATAGGAAGGACCATAATTAAGATAAGCATCATTTATCTCTAAGTCCTTTTTAGCCATATATGAAGTAGTCTCAATTTCTAGCATACTTGGCTCTTTAAGGGAATCACCTTCTTCCACATCAATATTTTTTTGCTTTGCCTCTTCTTCAAATTGAGCACCATCATCACTAAGAGGCATTGAGCTCATTTTCTTACTTTGAACAGCTTCTTGAGGACATTTTTCATGACAAGCTTCCTTCAATGGCTTTTGCTCTTATTGCTTTCTATATACAACTTTATACACAAAATCATTATAACCAATATAAAAAGCATCAAGGGTGTCCAAAATTTCTTTGGAACTAGAGCAATTCTTAATTCTAGCATAAGCATCATCATTCAAACTACTTCTTAAGATTTGCATTGCTCTAATGTTCAAGGAAAAGTATTTCTTGTTATAAGCATTCCAAGTTTGTTTTAATTTGCAAGTAAATCCATCAAGCACAATATCCCACAAATCAAGATCAATAGATTGCATATAAAATCCCATTCTAACTTTCCAGTGAACAAAATACACACCCAAAAAGAATGGTGGTTTATTAATTTCAAAACCTTCCATTTTGAAAAACTTTCAATGGTTGCCAAACAAACAAGGATCTTTAACTCTAAGCGGTTAAGCTTTTAACAGAGCACAAAGCTCTAATACCACTTGTTAGTCATGGCAACTATCACCTAAGAAGGAGGTGAATTGGGTGATTACAAATTTTTAAAACGCCTTTGAAAAATTATACATTTTGATATTTTCAATTGACACATGCAGCGGAATAAATTTAACAAAGGTACAACTATTAGAGATTTCACAAATACCACTTGAGCTATAGGATAAATCAAACAAATAAGCTAGATATCAAATTCAACTCAAGCACGTATAATTAAGGCATAAATGTAAAGGAGATAGAGTTAAGAGAAGCAAACACAATATTTATCATGGTTCAGCCACCAACCACTTGTTGCCTACGTCCGGTCTTCAAGTAAACCACCCAAGATTTTTCACTATATCCTCTAGCTTCAACAGGTGCTTCATGACCTTCACAAACTGGAGCACTCAACACACCATGGGATACCTCACCTTTTGTGCTTGAGCCTCAAAGAGGGATACCTCATCCTTTATAACTTTTGAGGGATACCTCGCCCTCTTTACAACCAAGGGATATCTCACACTTTTATCTAGAGGGATACCTCACCCTCTTTACAGATTAAACAAAGTGTAGATAAAATGAAACTCTCTCAATAGTGGATAATACAAATTGAAGTTCTATGGATATAAAGGATTCACACACTTATAACTCAAAAACAGAGGATTAGAGAAAAAGATAGTGAAACACGAATTTAATGCTCAATGATGATTTTCAAATTGTTCTCCAATATTTCTTTGATGCCCAAACACTTTCATTTACAGTCCAAAGCTTTTTAGAGCCGTTAATGGTTGTTGGGGGCATTAAATGCTCCAATAGAGCTGTTGGGAAATGTTTTCTGCTATCCTAGATAACAGATTATTAATATTCAGTAATTGGTTTTTTAGTCAAGCATAACCAGTTAGCAGCAAAACACTAATTGGTTATGATATGTTAAAATTGAAAAACTGCATTTCAATTTTACTCAATAACCGATTACACAATTAGCATAATCGGTTATTGGCCTTTTTAAGGACATAAGTGGTGCCTCTGTTCTATTTCAATAACCGATTATATAAGTTGCCTAATTGGTTAGGCCTTTTAGAAACAAAGAGGCAATGTCTCTGACTTATCAAATAACCAATTAGGGGAATAGTCTAATCGGTTAGGAGCTTTAGAAATTAGCTCAATAACCAATTAGGGAAATGTCCTAATCGGTTAGGAGCTTTTGAAATTAGCTCAATAACTAATTAGAAAAATGGTTTAATTGGTTAGGAGCTTTAAAAACATGAAAAATGCTCTTGACTTGGTGAATAACCGGTTATGGAAAATCCATAATCGGTTATTGCACTCTAGTTTTGAAAACTGACTTTAAATGGTCATAACTTCTTCGTTTCTTATCCGTTTAAAGCTAATGACCACTATTGGAAAGATATTTGAGTCTATTTTCATATGAAATAAGTTTTAGAACAAAACTCAAAGTATTTCAAAAGATATTATCAAAAGAGTAACCAAAGGTCAGTTTTACAAAACACAAACTTGGCTATTTTTCATAGATTTGAACAACCACCAAGACTAGCTTTTCAAAATATGTTTGTTATCCATTTTAGCATGTGAAAACCATTTATAAAGATTTGAAAACATATTTGAGCTCAATGTGATTCCTTTTTACCTTTACATAAGATCTAAGTCCTATAAGCTATTCTTGAAGATCATGGACTTGATCTTACCATCATCAATTCTAGTCCTTAGGCTTCTTGATGTAATCCAAGCTTCCAAAAATTTCTTCTCTTCAAATCTTGCAATTGCTTGGAATATCTTATCATTTTCATTCTTTTTAAGTTGAGCATAGTGGTGATCTTTTGCTTTCTTGTTGCAATGCTCACTCTTGGTACTTGGACTATCCTACAAAGTATTGCTCACTTAAACAAATATAGTTAGTCTAAATTCATAATTCAATATCTTCATATGCATAATTCATAAATGTATAACTCTAGTTAGTCTAACATGCATATAAGACTTTCATAGACACATCCAAATAAGATATTTATCAATTACTAATGGATGTGCTCTATATAGGATGCAACAAAGAACACTTTGCATATTTTCATTTAAACAAAGTAAAATCCAATATTAATTCATTTATAACTCATATAAAGCATTATTGGATATATTATATAAAGAATACTACACATATCTTATTGTATGATTATTAAGTGAAATATAACTAGATAGAGTACATGATCATGCATGATCCAACATAATCTATTAAGCACATATATGTAGCATAATCATCATTCTTTTTGCAATACATTTGTCATCTATTAAGCACATCTATGAAGCATAAACATTGCAACACCCCTCGATTTAATAACCACGGCACAATCGTCATTATGTCACGGTCACTAAACTTTGGCGTGCTAACATTGTCAAATAACAAAACTCTTACAAATAAATTAATAAATTTCTCATATGAGGAAAATAGGAGCCACGAATGAATAGTTACATATACAACTAATTAAAATATGAATTATAGAATGTACTCAATTTACAACCTTTAAGTCTGGATAATCACCTTAAAACATACACATACCTAAAATACATTTTTATATAGGTAATGCAAAATAAAATATCAACTACCCACACCCTATCTACAACTAAGGAGTTGGGCACTCCATCGAATCCCGAATACGTGAGGCAATTCCGGGCTCACCGGTGTAGTGAAAAATACAGAATATGATCTTCAATCGCAGTCCTCTTCATGGTCAAGGTCAGATCCCCGGTAGGTCGCATACGCTTGTCGGTCCAGTCGACTCTCCAGGTCTTGACACCACCAGTGAACATAGTTCGAACGAACCAATAAAACTCTCTTCGCGGCGACATCACCGGATACAGTGGGTCAAACCAAGAAAGTGTAAAAGAATCCAACCTCGTTCCCACTTACAGTCTTTAACCAAAGATTTACATAGAGCAAGAAAAGTACAAGAAAGAAGTAAGACATCCTACCATCATTACCAGTCATAGCATCAAGAAATCAAATGGCGCAAAGCGCCCACATAGCATTTCAAAATAATAAGCATAGGCATTGAATAGCAAAAGTAAACAAATAAGCAGTTCCAAGCAGTTATATATATACAACAGTAAGACAACAATTCCAATTATAATGACAATGTATGCCAGATAATTCATGGACTCACTATGCACATGTGCCCTCAATAGTCAAAATCCTACTCCATGGAGCTAGATACAAAACAGTCGGAGAGAACAATCAGGAGGTATGTCTGTATTCTTGGCTGCCCAAGCCCTTAAGTGCTATAATTCTCAAATTATCATTGTGTACACCATGGCATTTTACAAGACATTCTACACAGATCACGATATAGGACAGCGTCTCGGTCCGGATCGTCAGTCTGTTTGCATCGGTCGGCCCCACGGACAGAGAGCTACCAACTGCCCATCACGAGGTACCCGCACCCTGACGCCCCCAAGATCAAAAAGTAACCTACACTTGTCTATTCGCACCCGCACAAAGGTGTAAGTTCAACTCCTAGGCTAGCGGCCTTATCCAAGTCCAACAGACAATCTCTTTCTTTTTGTTCAATGCATGACACAATCATACTCTTCATGACCAACTAGGTCCATCATACTTCAAATGCATGTCATATCATTTAATCAACAAGAATTGATCCCATTCACGGATCCACAACAAGCCAATAGTACATTTTAAGGATAACCACAATTTCCATTCATAGTCATGATAGAAGTCAACCATTAAATTCATTATGTGCCTCACAAGCTCACCCATACTCATGTTCTTCCCTATTTATGAATCCCTAATTAATTTCTAGTCATCCAATTATTTATGATTTATGTGTTTTTATTAATCCAAAGGTTATGAGTCCAGGACGATACACGGCCAGAATCACCAACAAAGTCACAGATTTAATTGCTAGGTATTGGGTGATAAACCATACTTGTGAATTCGACGGAGACAATGTATTTAGTGGAGGATTGAGGCTACCATTCGATGAAAAATAACATGGCAGAAGGATGATAGATGGGAGAACATTTTATAACAAGATTGGCTAAAAATCAATTTCTGTCGGATCGAGGTTCTGTCGAACGGAGATCAAAACTGTCAAAGTTTTCCAGAAGGTCAGCAGAAGTCCTAATTCGACGGATGTGGGTGTCGACGTCGGAGAAATCTTCCAAGTGTCGAACCGACGAAAACACTGGTCAGAAACTCTAATTCGATGGATCTGTCATTCTAACTCGACGGATTTCAACATTTCTAAATGATCAGGACATCAATTTCGACGGGTTTGGCCAGGAGTTCATACTTGACGGATTTTAACATTTTACTAAGTGATCAGGATATCAAATTCGATGTGTTTGGCCAGGAGTTCATACTCGATGAATTTTAACATTTTACTAAATGATCAGGATATCAAATTCGACGTGTTTGGCCAGGAGTTCATACTCGACGGATTTTAACATTTCACTAAATGATTAGGATATCATATTCGACAGGTTTGGCCAGGAGTTCATAATTTTAACATTTTACTAAGTAATCAAGATATCAAATTCGAAGGGTTTAGCCAGGAGTTCATACTCGACGGATTTTAACATTTTACTAAATGATTAGAATATCATATTCGACGGGTTTGTCTCTCGATGGGTATTGGCATTCTAACTCGACGAATATGTCACTCGATGGATGTGGTCATTCCAATTTGACAGATTTAGCATTGGAGGAGTTTCTCTCCTAAGTGGTCAGAAACTCTAATTCGATGAGTTTGGCCTGAAGATAAATTTCAACAGACATGGTCAGGTTCATACACGACAGATTTTGACATTACACTTAATGGTCAGAAACTCAAGTTATTACCATTTCTCACTAAGAATCCCAAAATTTTAGTCTCAAAGCGTGGCCATCCGAGAGCCAGCC
Organism: Ormosia semicastrata; assembly: GCA_029884595.1. Classification (NCBI taxonomy): domain Eukaryota; kingdom Viridiplantae; phylum Streptophyta; class Magnoliopsida; order Fabales; family Fabaceae; genus Ormosia; species Ormosia semicastrata. Next base: position 49,329,402 of record JAQQTO010000060.1, read on the forward strand.
CGACGGCGTTCCTTCTAGATTATACGTTCCAATACATACAGATATATCAAAACACACAAAATAATCAACTAGCATATATATATTCATCACCAACAGCATACAAACAAAGATGACTCTCAGTACTAATCACAAACGACGTCCTTAAATGCTAAAAGAGGTTGAGGAGGAGTGTCTTCCTCTTACCTTAGAGAAGCACAAAGAAAGGCTGCTCCTTTTTGGCCAGAAACTTCATTTTCAGCTTCTTGAAAATCCTTGAATATTCAAACTTACCAAATCAGAACCAAATATTGAAATGGATACCTATGGTCATCAAAATGACAGTGGGTTACGAAAATAAGAAGAGAGGAAGAAAAAGCTAAGAGCTTTACCTTAAAGCTCCAACCTTTAAGCTTCAAAGTAGAAGAGAATGAAGATGAAGAGAATGCAGAACTTTGAAGATGATTTCCTCAATGATGGTGGTCCTCCAAACACGAAATGGTGCTAGGATTGTGACGGTTTGAAGAACAAAATGGAGGTGTGGGTGGATGGTGTTGCTGCTGTGGGGTGAAAGAGAAGAGAGAAAGATGAGTGAATAGTGAGCTGCGTATTGGGAGGAGGGGAAATGTCAAGAAGAAAATGAATTAGACCCCTTAATTCAAACGTGCTGCACAAATAGGGAGGAGAGAGAAATGATAAAAATAATGGTTGGAGGAAGCTTCCTTGAGAAGCTTCGCGCGCTCCTCGATAAAGTACATAATAAGCTTGTCTCCAAATTAAATACATCTGACAGATGATTAATTGCACTATGGAATTATTTTCTCAGTGAATAAAATTTACAATTGATGAAAATAATATTTTATTATTCATCAGATAATTTTATGATACCGTAATTTTATTTAACAGATAAAACCTTGAGAAATGCAAACCTCGCAAACTGTGCCCGACCTCAGGTTTAGTAAGATCCCCCGTTGACACATTGACAGTTCAAGGTTTACCAGCCTCAGGGAAAATATTTTATTTTCCCGGCTTTGCTTAGCGCACACGTAAAATGAGAAATATATTAAAATATTCAACATTTTTAGAAAATTCCACAAAAATGACCAAAAATCACAAATATTATAAAATGATTGTTTATAATGAAATAAATAAATTTTGGGATGTTACAAACATCATTCTTTTTGTCTTGTATTTGTCATCATCAAAATTTAACATATTAAACCATTGGGGCAAAGATAATTCTACATAATGTATATCAAGGTGAGCTTATGTTGTGAGCGCCATATGAGAATGTCACTTTTAGTGTTTTCGAGGCAATAAAACATCCTATGGAGGAGGAACAATGCCTCAAGGTGGACATCATTGATTCTTTGGTTGAGAAAACATTAGAAAAGATCTTTGTAGCATCTCCACTTGAATCAGTACTAGTTAATTCTAAAGTCTCAATGAAAGATGATGAAGAGACAACACCAGAGACACTTGAGTGCATAGCTAATTTGGAATCTTTGCTAGTTTTCCTTTGTACAAACTTTCAGAAAAAAAGTTAAAGAAAGATGATGATGTTAAAGAGGGGCCACCAAAGTTAGAATTGAAGCACTTCCCTCTAATCTCAAATATATTTTTCTTGGTGAGAACAACATTTTTCCAGTGATTGTGAATGTTGATCTCAATTCTGAGGAAGAAAAGAAGCTTGTGAGGGTTTTGAGAGAATACAAGTCAGTTATAGGATGGACCATTGATGATCTTAAGGGTATTAGTTCTACAATTTGCATGCATAAGATCTTAATGGAAGATGACTGTAAGCCAGTGATTCAACAGCAAAGAAGATTGAATCCTACCATGAAGGAAGTGGTGAGAAAATAAATGATGAAGCTCTATGATGCAGGTATCATTTATCCAATCTCAGACAGTTCATGGGTAAGTCTGGTGCAGGTTGTTCCAAAGAAAGAAGGAATGGCGATGGTCGTTAATGAAAAAAATGAACTCATTCCCACAAGAATAATCACCAATTGGAGAATGTGCATAGACTACAGGAGACTTAATAATGCAACAAAGAAGGATCACTTTCCCCTTCCGTTCATTGATTAGATGGTAGAGAGGCTAGCGGGTCACACCTATTATTGCTTCTTAGATGGTTATTCTGGTTATAATCAAATCTTGGTGGCACCCAACGATCAGGAGAAGATAGCTTTTACTTGTTCATATAGAATCTTTGCATATCGGAGGATGCCCTTCAGATTATGGAACACTCCAACAACTTTTCAAAGGTTTATGCTTTTTATTTTTTCTGATATGATTGAAAAGTTTGTTGAAATTTTCATGGATGATTTTTCTATATTTAGATCTTCTTTTAATACTTGTCTTTCTAATCTTGCTTTGGTTTTGAAAAGATGCTAGGAAACTAACTTGGTGTTAAATTGGGAGAAGTGTCATTTTATGGTGCAAGAAGGAATTATTTTAGGAAATCGTATTTCTCCGAGGGGCATTGAGGTTGATCGAGCAAAAGTTGAGGTTACTAAGAAATTACCTCCGCCTACCAATGTCAAGGGAGTAAGGAGTTTGATAAACACAATTTTTATACATTAGTTAATCTTCATATTTAGTCTCTTGGGCCTCTTATATGCTTAATTGATTAGTTTTGGTCATAATTTATAAGTTTGGGCTCAAATTGGGCTTAATTGATTTTTCCAGTATTATTAGCATTTTAGACTGTTTCTGTATTTCGACCATATCTTAAGTTTTGGATATCTAATAATTATGAATTTTACCTTTTAGGAAATCTAAGAGAAATCTCTACAACTTTGATGAAGAGCTTGAAGTCTCAATCGGATGTGTAGTGGGCCGAATTGGGCTTGGAACTCAGAACTCAAGTTTTGTTATGTAACCCGAGTAGTGTGCACTAATTAGTCCATAACTTAGGCTGTAAGTATGATATAGACTTGAAACTGGTGGCATTGCAAAGATTACACAAAAGCTCAAACTCCTATGAAGACCATAAATTGAAAATACAATGTTTTGATGGTGTTTCACCCCTGTGAAGTTGGATGGTTGGATCAGAGACCAGTTAAGAGTGAATTGGGCATAACTCTCTCATCTTAAACTTAATTGAAGTGATTTCAGTGGCCAATGAAAGCTAAGAGGCCGAAAATTAACTTTAACCTAGGGGCAAATTAGTATTCTTAATTTTGAAGTCAGTTATTTTGTTATAAAGAGGGGATCCGAGATAGAGAAAAACCCTAGCCGTTTTACTTGATTTTTCTTCCTAGAGTTTTCTCCTTTCTCTTTAGATTTTGATCGTATTCTCTTCTTTTTTCTGAGTTCTTCCCTCTCATTCATAGAGGGGTAGAGCCTTTAATTAATCTAAGGGATTGACATTCTTGATGATTAATCTTGAGATTCTATTTTAATTGCTATACATTCAATTATTAATCAAGTTTCTCTTCTTCTTCTTCTCTTTGTTTGATTCTGATTAAATGCTTAATTTGATTGGCATTTTTATATGTTAATTGCATAATTATCATATGCTAAGAGAGGATTCTAGAGATTAAACAAGGCATCAAAGGTGTTTGATGAATTGTTTAGCTTGGTTAGATCTTGGTTTTTAAGTTAATTTGGGCTTTGGATGGATGCTTAATTTGTCTAACCTTGATTAATTGAATTATGGAAGCGTTTCTAGTAGAAGATCCATGAATCATTGAGAGGCATCTTGATGTGATCTAAAACCAAGGATTTGGTTAATAATTGAATGGATCTTTAGTAATCAAGGATAGATTAAGATCAAGATTGGTTAGTTCTCTTGGATTAGTCATTTCTTAATTTTGTTTTCTCTTCTTTAATTGCTTTCTATTTCTGTTAATTGATCTTACAAACCCCTTCCCCCTTGTTTACTAACCTTTTAATTTGATTTCGTGATCATAATTAGAGTGATTTGTGGGCTCAACCTGGTGTTACCTTATGCTGCAAGTAATTTTGGTAAACTAGTTATAAATTGATTTAAATTTAGTAGCCTCAGCAGTTATCAGAGTTTCCTTTGGCATGCTGAATTTTATAGGAGATTCATCAAGGACTTCTCCATGATCACAAAGCCACTATGTGAATTATTTGTCAAAGATGCACAATTTGTTTTTAATGATGATTGTTTAAATGCATTCAATGTTTTGAAAAGAAAACTTATTTCTGCTCCTATAATTATTGCTCCTGACTGGAATTTACCTTTTGAACTAATGTATGATGCAAGTGACTTTGCTGTAGGTGTTGTGTTAGGATAAAGAAAAGATAAAGTCTTGCATATTATTTATTATGTAAGTAGAGTCTTAAATGATGCACAACTTAACTATGCAACTACAGAAAAAGAATTGCTTGCGGTGGTCTTTGCATTTGATAAATTTTGTTCTTATTTGGTTAGGTCAAAAGTTATTGTATATACTGATCATGCACCTTTGAAATATCTTTTGACTAAACAAACGCAAAGGCTAGACTAATCAGATGGATTTTGCTTTTACAGAAGTTTGACTTAGAGATTCGTGACAAAAAAGGAATAGAAAATTTGGTAGATGATTACTTGCCAAGGATTACCCAAGAAGGAGATATAGAAAAAGAACAAGTGCCAATCAAGGACAAGTTTCCAAATGAGCAGATGTTTGCTTTACAAGTGCTTCCTTGGTATGCAGATTTTGTAAACTACAAAGCCATTTGATTCATACCATCAGAATTAACATGGCAACAACAAAAGAAGTTTTTATATGATGCCAAATATTATGTTTGGGATGAACCATTTCTTTTCAAGATATGTGCTGATGATATATTGAGAAGATGTGCTTCAGATGAAGAAGTGTTAAGTATTCTTGGACATTATCACAGCACTGATTATGGAGGTCACTTTGGACGTAATAGAATAGCTGCTAAGGTATACAATCTGGTTTCTATTGGCCTACTCTTTTCAAAGATGCTCATAAGTTTGTTGAAAGTTGTGAGAGGTGCCAACGAGTTGGTAACATTTCTAGAAAACATGAAATGCCCCTCAATAATATTTTGGAAGTAGAATTGTTTGATGTCTAGGGGGTTGATTTCATGAGTCCCTTCCCTTCTTCGTTCTCTAATCAATTCATTCTGGTAGCTTTTGACTATTTTTCTAAATAGGTGAATGTCATTCCCACATAAACTAATGATGGCAAGGTGGTTGTCAAGTTTATTAGGAAGAATATTTTTACTAGATTTGGCATCCCTAGGGAAATAATCAATGATGGTGGGAAACATTTCTATAATAGGCAATTTAAGGCAATTTTGAGCAAATTTAGTGGTAGACATAAGATAGGCACTCCATATCATCTTTAGTCAAGTGGTCAAGTAGAGATTTCTAATAGGGAATTAAAAAGCATTCTAGAAAAGACTGTTAGTACCTCTAGGAAAGATTGGTCACTTAAGTTAGACGATGCATTATGGGCATACTGGACTGTATTTAAGACTCCCATTGTTATGTCTCCATATAGGCTAGTCTTTGGTAAATCTTGTCATCTCCTGGTGGAACTTGAACATAGAGCTTTCTAGGTAATTAAATTTTTAAATTTTGATATGAAAGCTATAGGTGAGAAAAGGTTACTACAGATGAATGAAATGAATGAGTTCAGAAATAAGGCTTATGAGAATGCTCGTCTATACAAAAAGAAAACAAAGATGTAGCATGATAAAAAGATCACCTCAAGGAATTTTGAACTAGGTCAGCAAGTTCTTTTGTTTAATTCGAGGCTGAAACTGTTTCTACGTAAACTGAAATCCAGGTGGTCGGGTTCATTCCAAGTTAAAGAAGTTTCTCCTTTTGGATCAATTGAGATTGTAGAACCCCGTTTGGGAAAAAGCTTCAAAGTCACTAGCCATAGGTTGAAGCATTACTGGGGAGAATAGTTTGATAGACAGAAGTCCTCTCAAGCCCTTAGTCATCCTAATTAGGAAAAGGTAACATCGAGCTAATGACATTAAACAAGCGCTTTTTGGGAGGCAACCCAAATTTTCTTTCTTTTCCTTTAATCTTTATTTTTTTTATTTTTCTTCAGTTAGTTATTAGTATTTGTTACTCTTTATTTTAGTGACTAATTTTTTGTACCTGTTTTAAAGGTAATTTTGAGTCGGCTTAAGTGCCTCCCTGAGTTTGGAGCCTTTGTAGGGGGTGTACATAGCTGTCGGCCACCAAAAAGAGTTTTTCTTTTCTTTTCTTTAATATTTTATTTTCACATTTGTTTTTATTTATTTTATTTTGTCATTATCACCTTATTGTGTTTTGAGTCATTAACTGTGCATGTCGGTGTGTTGAATTGCATATCCGATGATTGCATAAATTGTGGATTGATCTATTTTCTTTGGATATTGTATGAGAATCTATGAGTTGCATTTATCTCTATTGTTTCAATTGTGTATGAATGTTCTTCCCATCTTTATGTTTGATAGACCTTCAATTATGCATGCATGTCAGGCTTAGAAAAAGTTTATGGGAATGCATTTATGTGGATGATTTGCATCTAGAAGTTGTTTGATTCTCTCTTGAGGCAAAATCCTAGGCAGTGCATGATTAAGGAAATGATAAGGGTCTTCTTTGGACCGTTTGAGTCTTTCAAGTGAACCTGTAAACACAGTAAATCCTTAGGCCCCTTTTGCAGCTTTGTTATTGTTTGGCCTTTATTTCTTTTCTTTACCACATTTACCTTTCCCATATCCATAATAAACAAAAAGAATTAAAAAAAATTCCTCTCTTACGCACCTTTTGTTGAGTGCATATCTTGTATTATTTTATTATTCATTGTAACACCCCTCAATTTAATAACCACGGCACAATCGTCATTATGTCACGGTCACTAAATTTCAACGTGTTACGATTGTCAAACAACATTTATCCAAATTTAATTTATCATTTCGCATATGAGGAAAATAGGAGCCACGAATGTATAGTTACATATACAGCCAGTTAAAATATGAATTATAAGATGTACTCAATTTACAACATTTAAGACTGGATAATCACCTTAAAACATACATATACCCAAAAATAGACTTTTTACAGGTAATGCAAAATAAAGTATAAACTACCCACAACATATCCACGACTAAGGAGTTGGGCACTCCCTCGGATCCTGAATGCATAAGGCAACCCCGGGCACACCGGTGTAGTGAGAAATACGGGATAAGGTCTTCAATTGCAATCCTCTTCACGGTCAAGGTCAGATCCCCAACAAATCGCATATACTTGTCGGTCCAGTCGACTCGCCAAGCCTTGGCACCTTCGCCAAGATCTATCAACATACAACTAATTCCTACCAATCAAAACACCATTAAACAACCAAAATCACTCAAATAAAGGGGTACCCACAAATGGGTTTCACCCCATCAACACAACAAAGACATTTCTCACTACCAAAATGGGTTGAAGAGAATAATCTTCCTCTTACCTTAGTGAAGAACAAGGAAAGCAAGCTCTTTTTGTCCTTGAAATTTCGTGCTTCTCCACCACAAGATCCTTGGGTGTTCAAATCCAACAAATCAAGATCAAAGAATGGAAATGGCATCCATAGTCACCAATGTGACCATGGTCCACGAAAATGGGGAGGAAAGGAGAAGAAAGTTGAGAGCTTTTACCTCAATACTTGAAGCTTTGGAGCTGGCTGTGGAGGATGAAAATGGAGGAGCAAGGAGGAGTTCCCAACAAAGAAGAAAGCTTGGAGATGATGATGGGAAGCAATGGTCTATATTGGCTTGAGCATGGAAGCTTGAAGGTTTAACAATGGAGGTGTGTGTGTGAGGAGAAGAGAGGAAGAGAGGGAGGGGAAGAGAGCTGCATAAGAGGGAAAGAAAATGAGGGAATGAAAATATGTTTTCCCCCCTAGCCTCAACCGTGCAGCACATATGGGAGGAGAGAGAAAAAGTGGGTGGGGAGGAAGCTTCCTAGAAGCTTCCTTGAAGCTTCCTTGAGAAGCTTCGCACGCTTCTCGATAAAGTGAAGTGTGTGGTCACTTAAATGATGTCATAAAAATAACTAGATAGAAATAATCTACTAGAATTATTTCTCAGTGGACAAAATTTTACAATTAGCGTAACTAATATTTTATTCTTTTATCAGATAATTAATTATTCTGTGATTTTATTTATCAAATAAAATCTTGAAAAATGAAAACCTCGTAAACTGTGTCCAGCCCCGGGTTTAGTAAGATCCCCCGTCGACATTTCTATAGTTCAAAGTTTACTAGCCTCAGGAAAAATATTTTGTTTTCCTAGTTACGCTCAGTGGGCACGCAAAACGTGAAATATATTAAAATATTCAACATTTCTAGAAAATTCCTAAAAATCAGAAATATTGGAAAACAACTATTTATCGTGAAACAAACAATTTTCCGAGACATTACACTGACACTGCTCCGTGTGCACGTAAAATGAAAAATATATTAAAATATTTGATATTTTTAGAAAAATTTTCAAAAATCATAAATATTATAAAATGATTATTTATAATGAAATAAATAATTTTCGAGATGTTATATTCATGCTTTCGTTATTTTTGTGCATGAAGTATTTCAAGAGCTAAAAAAAAAGAAAAAAGAAAAAATTCAAAAAGAGAAAGTTCACCCAAAGTATTGCAAAGAAATAAGTTTGGAGGTGGAGGTTGTTAAAAAAAAGTAATAAAGTGTTAATTTTTATGCTCCGTTTTGCACTTGTTCTACATTTTGTGGCTTGAATTTTGAAATTTACATGATTTTGTATCTCGACTTTTGATTTCATTATCTTACCCTTTCTTTCTTAACTCGTACCCTTGGCCTTACATTACAAGCTTTATAAAGTCCCTTTTGATCCTTGGTTATGTGTTGTTTACATTAGTGGAGAGAGATGAAGAACAACCCTGTGGATATGGGTTTGATGTGCATTTGCAGTTTTATAAACCTATACGAACTTGTACTTTATGAGGACATTTAGTCTTTCATTCATATTTTTAGAAAGTCATTTTTGCATGAAAGTCGCATATGAAAGACGATGTGGTAAATGGATTACACATGTGTGACACTTTGAAATTAGATTGTGAAACAATTTCTGAGGATATGAGTGATTTTCAATACCTAGTATTGCCATGTTTGAGTCTGTATGTTTTGAGCTTTTATTTTTTAGTCTTTTTGTTTTGTTTTGTTTTTCTTTTTCTTTTTCTTTTTCTTTTGTTTGAGGACAAGCAAAATCTTAAGTTTAGGGGAGTGATGAACCGAGCAAAAATTCATATTTTTACAGTTCAAAATCTTGGGTTTTCATTCTCTTTTAATCTCTTTGATTGAGTTTTGTTCTCAAGTTTTATTATGTTTTTAGTATTTTAAATTATGATCTTATTATGTTTTTTATGTGTTTTTGATAGGTAATTGCACATGGAGAAGATTGGACATTTAAAGAAGCAATAAAAAGAAGAAAAAACCATCAGACATCTGTAACACCCCGAAAATTTATTATTTCATGATATTTATTTATTTTATAATATATGTGAATTTTTCTGAAATTATTGGAATTTTTTAATTATTTTATTATATTTCTCAATTTACGTGTGCATTAAGCGGGGCCGGAGAAATAAAATATTCCTCTGAGGCTGAAAAATTTTGGACTGACAGACCAGGGCCGGGGGATCTTACTAAACTTGAAGCCAGACATAGTTTATGAAGTTTTCATTTTTTTAGATTTTATCTGGCAGATAAAATTTGGGTACACTCTATTAACCATTGGATAATAGATACCGGATTTATTGACAATGACTTTTATTCATTGGATAATAGATACCGGATTTTTTGTAGTAGAAATCTAATAGATTATTTCTATCTAGTCATTTTTATGACACCATCCAAGTGATATCGTCACATCACATCATTGATTGACATTTTTAGGAAGCATGCGAAGCTTCTCAAACAAGCTTTAGATAAAGCTTCCAAGAGAAGCTTCTTTCTCCCTTTTCCAAGGAGGCACACGGCCATAGGTGGGAAAAGGAGCCTATGGGACAAGTTTTCTATCACTCTTTCACATCATAATTTCTATCATATTCTCTCTCCTCACCCAACACATTTCCTCTCACTTTTCTCTCCATCTTCATCTCCTTCCATTTCTCTCCAACACCACACGGCCTCCACCATTCCATCACCATTTCACCTTCTCAAATTTCCAACAACTAAGTTTCTTGAATCCATACTTCCTCCTAAGACCATCTATTGTGAAGATCTTGGTTGTTCATCATCTTTTCAAGGATCCTTCATGTTAGGGTTTGAGATTTTCTACGGTAAAAGTTCTCTCCTTTTTCATCATTCTTCTCTTCTTCCCTCCAAAGCTTTGATGTGTGTTCTTGGCTACTTTTTTTCAAGCCTAAAAATGATGACTTTTGTTATATTATTTTTGGTTTCATGGGGGGTTCTTGAAGGAGGAAGTTTTGCTTCACAAAGTTCTACACAAGTGGTTAGATATCTCCAAAGGTAAGAGGGAGATTTTTCTCATCACCCATTTATGGTGGTGAGGGATGAAATTCTTGTGTGAAGAACGAGGGATCCATGTGGGGATTTCTCACTTTATTGTATTGATCTTTAATGCTTTGTGTGAATCTTTCCTTATGTGACTTTGTGATTTTGGGCTATGTGTGACCATTGGTGAGATTTGTGATGGTTGATATAATTTATTTGTTTGACATTATTTGTAGAAGTTGGAAAACTTGGAACCCTAATGCCCTAGGGAGCCCACCACCATGAGGCCAAAAATGGGGTATCCAATATGAAAATGTTATGTTGACTTGAACCTAAGTGTTAAGAAGAGAAAGGAAGTAAATGAAGGATTGGTAATGGTGAGTGAGTAGTAAAATAAATTTAATCACTTTGTTGGAGAGAGGTTCGGCCTTGAGAGAGAAAAATAAGTGAGGAAGGGAGTTCATAATCAAGTAGAGTACTATTAAGGCTTATGCCAAAAGAGAAGAGAAAATGTGAGATCAATAACTTGTAAATTCTCTTAGGTTCTTATGAAGAGTTTGAGAAGGCATTACTTAGTGGAAAATTCAATTAAAAAAGGATCTTGGACTTAGAGTGTAAGTCCACACTAATTCATAAAAGTTGTGATAAATGTGATTTGTGAAGGATGATTACTGAGAATCTTATATTTGAAATGCCTCATGATTGGACATAATGATATTATGCGGTTGATCTTATGAACTGAATCCTGTTATAGTTCTTTGATGAGATTAAATGTTTATCTGACATGTGATCATATATTTTTTTAGTCAGAATGACTTATTGTTAAGGCGGAATGCTTAGGTTCATTATCATATGATCATACATTATAAAAGTCAGAATGACTAGTTGTCAGACAGAATGCCTAGGAGATGAATTACACCTTTGTGCAGGTGCGAATTGTGTAGTGTGGTTCACTTGTTGAACTTGGAGGTGTCGGGGCGCAGGTATCCCACAAGTGGACAGTTGGTAGCTCCACTGGGCCATGGTGATTGTGCAACGCACCAACAATCTCGACCAGGCACTATCCTATTCACGATCCGGTTGAGAGTGTCTTGTATAGCCATTTGCACATATTGATTATATTGAAAAGCACATGTTGAGGCTAACGATATACAGATAGTGGTTCTCCTGATCATTCTCTCCGATGTTGGTTTTAGCTCCATGGAGTAGGTGTCTGTCCATTGTGCATACACATACCATTTAACATTTCATTATGATGAACCTACATGGTGAAATTGCCTATCAATATACTGTGGATTTACCTGTGGTATGCATTATTGAGATATCTGTTGGAAAATTAACTTAACCGTAAATTATTGTAATTATATCTTGTAGTCTTATTGTTGTTTGTTGTCTCTTGCTACCATGTTGGACTGATGTAGAAAGTTTCACCTCTTTGTATTGTTGTTTTGCCTATTTTTTGTTTTATATGTTCCTGTGAACAAAGATTAAGAGGAAGGGTTGTTGTTTGCTATTGTATTTTGGAATGGTTGCTAGAAGAGATCTTTTTGGTTATGTTTGAATTCAGTTTCATGATGGTCCGAGTTCCTGGCGCATTGATTGGGACAATGAGTGTGTTAGATATTTTGGGGATGTAACTGTAACTATCCGTAGGACCCGTAATGATGTTCCTTTCTTTTCTCTTACTATTGCTATATATGTAGAGTTTTTCATGCCACTTAGGGAGCTATGGGGTAACTTACACTACACCCCTAGGGAGGATCCGAACCCTGTGGTGTCCTCTGCCAAGACACCAGTCCATGAACTGTTACCTCAACTGAGGAACTATGCTGACTTGGGTGCCTAGGGAAAGATCCTATGGGGGTTCCAGGGGAAGATCCTGCTCCCTAGATGTCTAGACTTGGGCCAATGTATGTTTTGGAGTCAGTGGACACTATATGTCTTTTGATTATAAACTTGTATATTTAACTTGTATATTTTGGGTGGATTGAGATCTATGCCACTAGTATGTATAATCTTTTTGGAGTGTGATGTTAACCAGTTATATCTTACGTGGCTATGTCTACTTTAAAGTCTACATTTTTTAGAAAAAAAATTAAAATCCGTATTTTGTTATATTAAGTATGATATTAGCGAGTAAGGAAAACAGTAACTTTGGAACTTATACTTTATGACATTAAATATTTTATAACTTGGGTAAAGGGAATTAAAGGAATTGGTCTCAAATGTAGCACCCAAAGGAGGGTGTTACATTAGTTGGTATCAGCGCCCAAGTTTGAATCTTTTTGGGTTTTGTAGGTAGGTTGTTTTGTGTTGCTATGTGTTTTTATTTGTTTAGGCTATATGTTTTCTCTGAGACTAAACATAAAGATGTATTATTTGGTTTCTGAAAGAAGACAAAATTATGTGAAGAGATCTCGTCTAACTTCCATTGTATGTTGTTTAGTGTGACTTCGAATGAACAAAATTGCACGAGGCAAAGCTACACGCGTGAACCCAGAAAGAGATAGTGAAAGTATGGCTGTAGTGGCAGAGGCAATGCAGAGAATGGCTGAAGTCATAATGCACCAAAATCAAAGAGCCATCCAACAACAAGAAGCTGCTGTTGAGACTCAAAATTTATCTAAATTTCATCGCAACAATCTACCCCAATTTAGAGGAGTGTTCGACCCAGAGAAGGTGGGCCTTTAGAAGGATTGGATAAAATATTCGAAGGAATAGGATGCACTGATGTACAAAAGTTAACTTATACTACCTTTATGCTCATGGGAGATACTGAAGACTAGTGGAAGGGAGCTCGACGGTTGATGGTAGCTGAGGGAATCATAATCACTTGGGAAGACTTCAAGGACAAGTTCCTAGAGAAGTACTTTCCAGATAGTGTGAGACACGCCAAAGAGATGGAGTTCTTAGGCCTGAGGCAAGGAAACATGTTAGTAAATGAATATGCTGCTAAAATTGAGAGCATGTCAAAGTTCTCGCAGTATCTGCAACTCCAGACCGATGAAGTGTGGAAATGCCGTAAGTTCGAAGAAGGCCTTAGAATTGAATTGAAGAAGAGAGTGCTGCCAATGAGAATGAATCAGTTCTCAGCCCTGATGGACATGTGTTGCAGACTCGAGGAGTTGGAACCATCTCGGGACACAAGAAATCGTAACTTTGGACCCTCTTGGTTTCAAACTGGAAGGAGTAGTGGTGCAGTCGCTTTCAACAAAAGCCATATTCGAGACCATCGGGAAGTCAAGCTCGGCAACAACCCCGTGGAGAAGGTTCTAGTGGCCACAAGTTTGGTACAGCCGGGGCGTCCACACCAAAATGTCTAAAGTGTGGAAAAGACCACTAGACGAGGGACTGCACAATTAAAGGGGTCATTTGCTTCAAATGTGGGAAGCCCGAACATATTTCCAAATATTGTAATTAACCCAAGACGAAGCCCTCTGTTAGTAATGTGTGAGTTGCAAGACCCCAGGCGGGAGGTAGAGTTTATACCATGAGTGGAGCGGAGGCCTCTCAATCCAAAGATCTGATACAAGAAGATTGTGAAATCAGAGGTAATCCTTTAACTGTATTGTATGACTTTGGGGCAACGCATTCTTTTATTGCCTATGATTGTGTACACTGACTAGGTTTTCCTGTGTCTTCTTTACCTTTTTTATTTGAGTATTTCTACTCCTATTGCTAAACTCGTTTACTACTCAAGTCTGTTTGAATTATCTTATTTCTGTAGAAGGTCGAGCCTTTTTAGTCAATTTGATCTGTTTAGCCCTTTCCCTAATAGATGTCATTCTAGGAATGGGTTGGTTATCTTCTAACCATATCCTGTTAGACTGTTCTAGTAAAACCTTAATATTTCCTGATTCTGAGATTTTTGGATTTATAACTGGCAACCAAGTCGAAATTCTCTTGAGAGAAGAAGCTCAAGGATACATGCTTCTATCTTATTTAGAAATCAAGGGCGAGACCAGTGTGGATGCTATTCATGTGGCGAATGAATTTCCTAAAGTCTTTTCAAATGATATACCTAGATTACCGCCGAAGAGGGAGATAGAATTCTCTATCGATCCAATGTCAGGGTCGGGTCTTATATCTATGGTACCCTATCGGATGTCACCATCAGAATTAGTCGAGCTCAAGAAATAGTTGGAGGATCTGTTAGAGAAAAAGTTTGTGAGACCTAGCATTTCACCATGGGGAGCTCCAGTGTTACTGGTTAAGAAGAAGGATGGAACTTGTCGGTTATGTGTGGACTATCATCAGCTGAATAAGGTTATAATCAAAAACAAGTATCCACTTCCAAGGATAGATAACCTGATGGACCAGCTGAAGGGAGCTGCTATTTTCTCCAAGATTGGTCTACGTTCTGGCTATCATCAAATTCGCGTGAAAGTAGAGGATGTTCCTAAGACGGCCTTTTGGACCAGCTATAGACATTACGAGTACCTTGTTATGCCGTTTGGAGTAACCAATGCTCCTGTTGTATTCATGGACTTCATGAATAAGATTTTTCACCCCTACTTGGATAAATTTGTCATTGTCTTTATTGACGACATTTTAGTCTACTCTAAAAGTCAGGAGGAACATGCTGAACACCTTAGAGTGGTTCTTCAGATTTTGAGGGAAAACAAGTTATATGCAAAGTTATCCAAGTATGAATTCTGGTTGAGTGAATTCAGTTTTTAGGACACGTAATTTCAGAAGAAGGAATTGAAGTCGATGCGTCAAAGGTGGAAACAGTGCTTCAGTGGGAAAGACCGAAGACGGTGACGGAGATCCGTAATTTTCTTGGATTGGCCAGTTATTACCGAAGGTTTATTGAAGGGTTCTCTAAGATAGTAAGACCTCTCACTCAGCTTACAAGGAAGAATCAACCTTTTGTGTGGACAAATGCATGTGAGGAGAGCTTCTAAGAATTGAAGAGATGATTAACTGATTCGCTAGTGCTAATCCTACCAGATCCCAACGAACCTTTTGAGGTATACTGTGATGCTTCATATTAGGGATTAGGATGTGTTCTCATGCATAATAGAAGAGTGGTGGCATATGCTTCGAGACAATTAAGGATCCATGAGAAGAACTATCCTACACATGACTTAGAGTTAGCTGTCGTTGTGTTTGCACTGAAAATCTAGAGACATTTTTTGTATGGAGCAACGTTCAATGTCTACAGTGATCATAAAAGCTTGAAATACTTGTTCGACCAAAATGAGCTGAATATAAGACAAAGAAGGTGGTTGGAATTTCTGAAAAACTATGACTTTCAACTCCAGTATCATCATGGGAAGGCGAACATCGTAGCGGATGCTTTGAGTAGAAAAACGCTTAGTGTTTCTGCTATGATGCTCAAGGAACGAGAGTTAATAGAATAGTTCAGAGATATACAGTTGTCTGTGGAACTGACTCAAGGAAGGATGTGTTTGAATATGGTCACCATTTCCAGTGAACTAATGGAAGAGATTAGAGAGAAACAAGGAAGTGAACTATATTTACAGGAGGAGAAGGATTTAGTGAAGCGAGGTGCTATATCTGAATTCTTGGAAGGACCAGATGGAGTCCTAAGATTCAGAAGTAGAGTTTGTGTATTAGATGATTCCGAACTCAAGAGGGTAATTCTGAAGGAAGCCCACAAGAGCAAGCTGAGTATGCACCCTGAAACTACCAAAACGTACCAAGACCTGAAACGACTATATTGGTGGCAAGGGATGAAGAGATATGTTACCGAGTATGTCTCATCGTGCTTAGTTTGCCAAAAACCAAAAGTAGAACACCAAAGACCTTCTGGAATGCTACAACCCTTGACTATTCTTGAATGGAAATGGGATAGCATTGCGATGGACTTTGTGAGTAATTGTTGATCGGCTTACGAAGTCAGCGCACTTCCTGCCTATAAATATGAAGTACTCCATGGAGAAGTTGACTCAAGTGTACATTGGTGAGATTGTGAGACTACATGGTGTGCCTACAAGTATTATTTCTGACAGAGATTCGAGGTTCACATCAAGATTTTGGCAGAGTCTACAAAAAGCCATGGGCACAAAGCTTTATTTGAGTTCTGCTTACCACCCGCAGACGGACGGTCAGTCAGAGAGAACAATCCAATCATTGGAGGATTTATTAAGGGCTTGCATTTTAGAGCAGACTGGGAGTTGGGATGAATTCTTGCTTTTAATAGAGTTCACTTATAATAACAGTTTCCATGCATGTGTAACACCCTAACTTTTGGGATAATTACAATATAGTCCCGATTTGTACTGTTTTGTGAATTCTGTGAGTAGTAAATTTAATTTGACTGTTCCGTGAGTGTACTTGACTGTTGTATGTGATTTGCTCCGACCTAAGAAAATAAAAATTTTCTGGCCAGATAAATCTTATTTTAATTAATTGGAGCTGGGGGATCTTACTAAACCCAATTCTGATTGATATATAAATTAATAGCGTAATTTTTCAGATTTAAATGTGTAATAAAATAATTTTATATTTTTATAATATTATTTTATATTACAGTACCTACTGTCTCAAAAATAGTAAAAATGCGCGGTTTGACCACAGATCTTTAAAAAGTCATGGGACTCGCGATGTAGAAAAAGCAGTCAAGCTGTCTTGTTGTACAATTTCTAACCAATGAGAGCAAGTCAACAAAAGTAGGCTTGACTTTCTAAACCAATAGGAATTGGACACCTAAGGAAGCATGTGTTTTCATTTGGACCGTTGGATGAAGACTTAATGATGAAGCCTTTAATCTAAGCCATTGATCTAATCAATGGTGAGATTAGAATGATAGATTTATGACTAAGTGATATCTACCTTAGATCTAATCTAGGGCTAAGGATTAAAGATGAACCAAGGGTTAGGATTAGGTCAACAATTGTAGGCTTGAAAATGGTTAGCAACCTAATTAAGCTTAATCTAACTAATCTAATTACTTAATTAGCATACTAAGTGAACTAGCTTAGTTATGATTTAATTATAATCTAAATACTAATTAGCTATATTAATATTGATTAAAGGATATAATATATGTTAATATATACTAAGTTAATTAGTTATGTTAGTAGTATGTTAATTAAGAATGGTTAGGATAATTAACCTAACTAATTGCCTAATTAACTAACATATAATTAGGTGTAATTGGAGGACAATTAAGACATTAAGGAGAGGAGAGAGAGCACGGTTTTGGCAGCAACAAGTGGGCTTGGAGGTGGCTTGGTTCTACATGGATCATGAAGGATCCAACATGACAAAGCCATGTGCACCTAGTGTGAACACTTGGTGATATTTTTGTATGCAAAATTGAACACTCAAGCTCTCTACACTCTCTCACACGGCTGCTGCCCTATCTATTCACCTTTCACTTTGTTTTTCACACTTATCACATTTTAACTATCCATTTCTCTCTCTAAAAACACCAAAAACTCAAGAACACTTCTCTCCCATTTTTTCTCTCTAAATTCGGCCAGCCACCATACATCCACACCCAAGCTTTCATAATTTTATCTCACCTTATTTCTTGAACCCAAATACCATTCTAAGCATCTTTCATTCACAAACTTTTCCCAAATTCCCACTCTATCTTGCCTAAAATTCCACTTCTTGCTTACTTACTTAAGGGTAAGTTTGGTTTCTATGGTTCAAAACTAAATTTTTCATTTTTCTAACCATGATTGTTCCATGGTTTTCCTATTTTGTACCTTGTATGTGTATTTACTAATTGTTTGAGAATTTTAGGAATTGTTTTGGAGCTTGTACGAAATTGGAGGAAAGGAAGGAATCTTACCGATTGTTTTGTCTACAAGAGGTAAGAGGGAGATTTAATCTCATCAACCCTAAGTGGTGATGAGAAAATGGATTGTGTTTGTGTGTAGAATCCATAAGGATTCGGTTGTATGGTTTATTTGTGATTTTTATTGTTTTTGATTGTTTAAATACTTTACTAATTGTGATTTTAATTTGCTATACATGATTATAGTTTTTATTATTTTTGCTATGCATGATTATGGCTTAAAATATATTGTATGTGTTTTATATGTGATTACATAATTGTATGTAATTATAATTGTGTATTTATTTAAGTAGGATGTGAATAACATGTACGAAATGCATGAGTGTTCCAAAGAACACATTTAAGGCTCACGGCCTTCTCACAAAAATAGAGGACCAAAATGTTCTCACAATTTTCTAAATCAAGGATTTAATGAACCTAGGTAAATAATGGATGATTTAAGTTAATTGTGGCCAATATGCCATTTAGTGTATAACCAAATGCCATTTTATTTTGATTTGGCCAACATGCCATTTTATTTACTAAGATAGGTTAGGTAATTATTTTATAACATAAATTGATTCCAAAGAATCATTGAGAAAATCAAAGGAATTAATTCTGTTCTAGAATTTTAACTTAGCAGAATTCAGTTTAAGTAAGAAATTAATCAGACACTTGAAAAGTACTAACGTAGAGCTCATACTATAAATTTTGAAGCGCGTTAGTGAATTTCAAAGTGAAATTATTGGGTAAAAATAAAATAAACTATATTTAGAGGAAAACGTTAAAAATACCTTATACTGATTTTATGGGCAAAATGCTGTCAAAATTTATTAAAATCAGACGCATAAAATGAAAAGATTCCATACTATATTTAGAACACAAGGAAAATACATTACGTATTTTAAAAGTACTAGATATAGTTTTATACATATTAAAAATAACAATTTTAAGCTATTCGGTTAAGAAAATGAATTAAAAATCCTACGCGATTGAGAAAATGATTCAAAAACAATTTATGATGTTTAAAAATGTCAAAATATCTTTACGCAATTTAAAAACGTTTGTGAAAATGTCAAGATTGTGAAAATGCGATAAATTTCCTACGCGATTGAACAATACTGTGAGTTTTGTTGTCGGGCCAAAGTGGTGGACCCAGACATGTTGTAGTGTAGTACTGTCAGGTGGGACGTACTATACTTTGTTATCTGGTGACTAGGGGTATTTTGGTAATTTTTCATAAATATGGTAAAATTTGGATAATAGGGGTATTTCTGTAATTTAAGCTCATGTTTAGAGTGTTGTACCAATTTGGGTTATAATTGGTGATTGATTGACGAGGCGAATTACACCGTATTTGGTGTGATAAGCGTAGTGTGGTTCATTTATGAACTTGGAGGCATTAGTGTGTGGAGAATTCTACATGCGGACAGTAGGTTGCTCCTCTGGGCCGTGGTAACGGGCAACACACTAATGATCTTGACAAGCACTATTCTTAGTCGAGATCTTGAGGGGACTATTAAGTACTATGCCTGTGGTACACGATGTTTGGGAATTTGTGTATTGCTACACGATGTTTTGGATTGTGGGCTATAGACACGACGTGTTGACAGTGCAATAGCTTGGTTGGGCAGCCATAAAGTATTATTAGTTTCTGATCGGGTCATTCTCTCAGATATCCGTGTTTAGCTCCATGGAGCAGGAACGAGTCAGTGTGTGTATCATTCATCATCGCATCTTAATGTTCATGCATTATCGCATTTTTTACCGTTTATTATAATCTGTGATAAATTATATGATTTATTGTTTTAATATATTATGCATGACATTGTGATAGGTATTATTGTTATATATTACTTGATATATTATGCATGATGTATTGGTATGTACTGTTGTGATAACTGTTTTGTACTGTCATTTTCTTTATTGCCATGCGGGTAGTGATGTAGATTGTCTCACCTCTCTATATGTTTGCTCGATATTACTGTATTACTTCCGTAAAGAGTTTGAGGTAGAGGAGGATCAGCCTCTTGAGGTACAGTACCCTAACGAGCAACAATCGGGCGACTTATACGAAGAGGAGGAACCGGTAGATCACACTGATCGTCAAGACTGATCTTGAGATCATGGCACTGCCAAGATTCTTCGGGTTCGTGCGACTGGAGTTTCACGGGGGTTCCGAGGCGTGGCGTATGCATGCTGACCGAGGGACAGTAGCTTATGTGGGATGATTGACTGTGTCCCTATGTAGGGAGTATGACGGGGAGGTCATATTCACTACTATGCTTTATTTACATTTAGAGTTACCTTTGACCATTAGGCGTTATTGGCAGGGAGTTTTCCACGCGCCTAGTGAGTTGAGTAGCGAGTCGACAGCTCGGACTCGTGTCCGAAGTGCTGTGAGATCTCATAGATGCACACTTTTCAATGGTTATTCTGGAGGTGATGGATGGTGATTCATCGGAGGGTTTGAAATCTACTGGGATGCACTTGGGCAGTATTATGTTGTAGCTTTACGTCAACTCTTTATTGCTTTATTAAATACTTGTAGTTTGTGAATTATGTTTGTACTAAAAGAGAATCTTATGTATATTATGGTGAGTTTATGTTTGTTATATCTTGTGTTTCGTGTTATTTTATTTAATGTTAATAATTATAAAAAGAAAAAAAATATTTCACAAATATTATGTAAGTATCAAATGTTTTATAACTTGGGTAAGAGTTTTATTTTTATTTTATTTCATTGCATTCATAAATGTGGCATCCCCACAAGGGTGTTACAGCATGCATCAAAATGGCACCTTATGAAGCATTGTATGGGCGACGGTGTAAAAGCTATACTGAGAAATGGCATCCCCACAAGGGTGTTACAGCATGCGGTGGGACTTGAACTAGTACAGCAGACAACTGAGAAAGTTAAGATGATTCAGGAGAGAATGAGAGCAACTCAAAGCCGATAGAAAAGCTATACTGACAAGAGACGACGACCCCTTGAATTCGAGGAAGGAGAGCACGTGTTTTTGAGAGTCACACCTACGACTGGTGTTGGAAGGGTTCTTAAATCTAGAAAACTCACTCCAAGATTCATTGGACCCTACCAAATTCTTCATCGAATAGGTCCAGTAGCCTACCAAATAGCTTTACCACCTTTTCTTTCCAACCTTCATTGTAATACTCCAAATTTTAGACTATGTTACAGTAATGACAGAATTTCACTGTTTAGTGTTTTCTGTGAATTATAAAATTTATTTGACTGTTTTGAGACTATTTTTTATTATTTTGTGTGATTTGCTCTAAGTCAGGAAAATAATAATTTTCGGGCCAGGGAAAATCTTATTTGATTTATTCAGAGATGGGGGATCTTACTAAATCTGAATCTGAGACACACAGAAAATAATCTTTTAATTTTTAGGATTTATCTGTGAAATAAAAATATTTCACTGATAATAATCCACTGTTTTATTTATAGCAGCTTCTGCTATAATTTATTTGAACCGATATATTTTAATTGACAGAAAATATGCTTAGAACATTTTCTGTAACCTAAATTAGAATGAACTAATAAGAATCAGTCAAAAATGATGGCTGGACTTTTCTAAACCAATAGGAATTGGTCAAACAAAGTGGCATAGACTTTATTGTGGACCATTGGATGAACAACTTGATTAATATGCTTTTGATCATAACCATTGATCAAATCAATGGTGTAAGAACAATCTTGATAAAGTAACTTATGATATCTACCTTAGATTAAATCAATGGTTAGGAAATAAAGTTAATTTCAATGGTTAGGATTTAGTCAATAATAATGGTTTGACTAGTTACTAAGTAGCTAACTAAACCTAATTTAGTTATCTTAATTGCCTAATTAAGAAACTAAGTGAACTAACCAAGTTACTAATTAGTTATAATCTAGTTACTAATTAAATATCCATAATTTCATCTAGAAGCCATGACTAAGCTTGACATATGCAATGGCATAATTAACTAGTTAGCTATGTAACTAGATAGTTAATCACGTAATTAGGAAACCTAAGCTAGTTAGCTATTATTTGTTTAGAGTGTAACTAGAACTAAAATTTAAAGCAAACTTAGTTACTTTTGGAGGAGGCCACACGGCCAAGGAGACCAAGGAGGGTTCTCCAAGCTTCTTGAATGATCTTTTGTGACCATTGCATGACCATGAGATGACATAGGTCATGTGCTTTTCAAATGTGAACACAATGGTGATATTTTAGTATCATACTTATCACCTAATTTCCCTACACTATCACACGGCTGCACCCTTCAAAATTCACTCTCAATATTCACTTTTTCATTCACCTAAAAAGCTTAGCTTTATTTTCTCTCAAAATTCCCAAGAACACATTTTCTTTCCTTTTCTCTCTTGAGTTCCGGCCCCATCACCCAAAATCACCACCCATCTTCTATAATTTTTCCTCTTTACATTTCCTAAACCTAAACAAACTTCTAAACACTTTTCATTTAGAAAGTTTTGTGAAAATCCTACTCCTAGTGCTTCAAAATCCAAGCTTTGGTTTACTTTCCTAAAGGTAAACTTTTGATTCTTTAGTTTAAAATTTAGTTTTTGATTTTCTATACCATGATTGTTCCATGGCTCTTTATTATTAAGCTTTGTTTGTGATTTTGGTAATTATTTAAGAATTTTTAGGGATTTGTTTTGGTTCACACTAAATCAAGGAGAAGGAGAAGAGCTTGAAGATCTTGTCTTCAAGAGGTAAGAGGGAGATTTACCTCACCAACCAAATTTTGGTGGTGAGCAGATGGTTGTGTATGGTGAAAAACCCATAAGGGTTTATTCACCTATTGTTTGATGTCTATTTGATTGTGATTGTGATGTTTATAGTTTTGTGTTTATGATTGCATGTGTGATGGTATGACTATAGCTTTGAATATATGCTTGTATGTATAAATATGAAAGCATGCAAGTGTATGTGTAACCTAGGATGTGAACAACATGTTGGAAGGATTGTATGAGTGCTCCAAAGAGTAATGAGGCATACGGCCTCACTAGGTTCAAGAGGACCAAAGTCCTGAAAATGATGGTTTCAGATTGAGGTTAATGGTTTAAATGAGAAGGAAATGAATTTGGAAAAGTTTGAATTTAGCAAAGCAAAATGGTTTTTGGAAAAACAAATTGATACAATTAAATAAATAGGTTATGAAATAAAAATGGCGGTCAATTCTTGAAGTTTATTGACGTATAGCCCACCCTATGGGTTTTGAAGTGCGTCTAGAAAATTTGAGCTGTATTATTGGAAGTAAAAGAAAGAATTACCATTTTCTGGGAAACAGTACAAATACTAATTTTTAGAGGGGTTATATTGTAAATATTTTCTAAAGAGGGACTATATTGCAATTATTATTTCAAGAGGGGTTATATTACAAATATTTTATAAAAGAGGGGCTATATTACAAATATTTGATAAAAGAGGGACTATTTCGTAAATATTATTTTTATGAGAGACTGTTGTGAAAATATTATTTAAATGAGGACTATAATGTAAATATTATCTTTTTGAGGGACTATTATGCAAATATGGAAAATAAAGTCAATTTTTAGTATTTGATGAGAAAAATAATATTTTTGATTTAAAATGTATGAGAAATATTTTACACAATTGAGAAATGTTGAAAAATTAATACGCGATTTGAAAATGCGACAGAATTGTTGCGCGATTGAGAAAACACGAAAATATGACTACGCGATGGAAATACAGTAAAGATACTGTTGGGTTAATGTGTGGACCCCGAATATGTGATAATGAATTGGAATTGTGAATGGTGCATAGTACATGCATTGGAAATGTCCGATGGACTGTATGAGGCTAATTGCCTAGGAGAGAATATACCTCTTGAGTGGGTGCGATATGCGTAGTGTAAGTCACTCGTTGACCTTGGGGGCATTGGGGTGTGGGTTGCCTACAATGGGTAGTTGGTAGCTCTTCTGTACCGTGGGTTAGACCGACGCAACACACCGATGATCCTAACCGAGACACTATTCTTAATCATGATCTGATAAAGACTGTCGTGTATATGCTAGATGTGCAAAACTGAGCACATGGTCTGAGGCATGTTGGTACAGACAAATCTTTTCGATCACTCTCTCCGACCTGAGTTTTAGCTCCATGGAGTAGGAAATTGAGTCTATGTGCATATGCATAATTATTGAGGGCATTATCGTAATTATTATTTATGATAATTGAAATGTTGAATATTTGGATATTGTTAATGGCATGATCATAATTATTGTGTATTTCATGTATTGTGATGATAAATGATGTTGATGGCACGATTGTAATTATGGTATGATAGTTGTATGAGATATTGTATATGTTTATCTTCATTGCTACCATACTGGTATTGGCGTAGGTGATCTCACCTCTTTGTATGCCTATTTGTATTGTATTTATAATTTTAAAGACATTGAGCAAGGACTAGAGCCAGAAGGCGAAGAGGAAAAGATTCCTGTTGAGGACGTTGAGTTTTGAGAAAATGAAGATGCCCTATTTCTTAGGGTATATGAGATTGACGTTTCATGGGGGATCGGAGGCGTGGCACATTGATTTGGATAGAGAGCGTATTTACTACATGGGAGACTTAAATATTATTTTGAGTAGACTTCATCTTTTGACATCCTTACTTTAGTGTGAATATTTATGTACACCTAGAGTTTTCACTATCCATTAGGCAATACTGGGGAACTTATTTTCATACTCCTAGTGAGATCAGTGTTGTGTCGTCTGCGCAGACACCTGTCCGTAGGACTTCGCATCAGTCTGGATTCCTACCTACTGAGGAATCTAAGGAGGACCCATCTGAGGGTTCTACTGTCTAGTAGTACTTGGGCAGTATGTTAGTTTTAATTAAAGTTTAAATATTTTGAAAGTCTAGTTTATAAGTATGTAAGTATGATAGTACTAAGACTTATATATATGATGTAAATTATTTGTGATGATGTTGTAATATTTTTATTTTCCACTAAGTTTATCTTATTGTTATTAAGAAGTTTTACAACTCGTATTTACATTACAAAGTATACTATATAACGAAGGGGTAAATTGGTAATTAAGTAACATAAATGTGGCACCCTACGGTGGGTGTTACATTCATGATGTCTTCCACGTGCCACAGTTACAAAATTATATTCTTGATCCAGCTCATGTCATAGAACTAGATACATACAGCTGAAGGAGAATTTGACCTATGAAACACTCCCCATCAAGATTGAGGATAAGAGGGTGAAGCAACTCAGGGACAAAGAAATTTTATTAGTCAAAGTAATTTGGAAGACGTGACTGGAGATGCGACTTAGGAGTTAGAGGACAAGATGAGGGAGCAATATCAGCATTTATTTTAAGGTACGATGAATTTCGGGGATGAAATTCTTTTTAGATAGGGAGAGTTGTAACATCCCAAAAATTTATTATTTCATGATATTTATTCATGAAATAATATTTGTGATTTTTGTGAATTTTTCTAGAATTATTTGAATTGTTTGATTATTTTATTATATTTCTCGATTTACGTGTGCATTAAGCGGGGCCGAAGAAATAAAATATTCCTCCGAGGCCAGAAAACTTTGGACTGATAGACCAGGGCCAGGGGATCTTACTAAACCCGAAGCTAGACACAGTTTATGAAATTTTCATTTTTTGAGATTTTATTTGGCAGATAAAGTTTGGGTACACTCTATTAACCATTAGATAATAGCTACCGAATTTATTTACAGTGACTTTTATTCATTAGATAATAGCTTGTAGTAGAAATCTAATAGATTATTTCTATCTAATCATTTTTATGACACCATCTAAGTGATATCGTCACATCAAATCATTGATTGACATTTTTGGGAAGCGTGCGAAGCTTCTCAAATAAGCTTTAGATAAAGCTTCCAAGAGAAGCTTCCTTCTCTCTTTTCCAAGGAGGCACACGGCCATAGGTGGGAAAAGGAGCCTACAGGATAAGTTTTCTATCATTCTTTCACATCATAATTTCTATCACATTCTCTCTCCTCACCCAACACATTTCCTCTTACTTTTCTCTCCATCTTCATCTCCTTCCATTTCTCTCCAACACCACACGGCCTCCACCATTCCATCACCATTTCACCTTCTCAAATTTCCAACAACTAAGTTTCTTGAATCCATACTTCCTCCTAAGACCATCTATTGTGAAGATCTTGGTTGTTCATAATC
The DNA here is from genome assembly GCA_029884595.1 of Ormosia semicastrata. Taxonomy (NCBI): domain Eukaryota; kingdom Viridiplantae; phylum Streptophyta; class Magnoliopsida; order Fabales; family Fabaceae; genus Ormosia; species Ormosia semicastrata. The sequence continues at coordinate 49,355,807 of JAQQTO010000060.1, forward strand.
TTTTCAAGGATCCTTCAAGTTAGGGTTTGAGATTTTCTAAGGTAAAAGTTCTCTCCTTTTTCATTATTCTTCTCTTCTTCCCTCCAAAGCTTTGATGTGTGTTCTTGGCTACTCTTTTCCAAGCCTAAAAATGATGGCTTTTACTATGTCATTTTCGGTTTCAAGGGGGGTTCTTGATGGAGGAAGTTTTGCTTCACAAAGTTCTACACAAGTGGTTGGATATCTCCAAAGGTAAGAGGGAGATTTTTCTCATCACCCATTTATGGTGGTGAGGGACGCAATTTATGTATGGAGAGTGAGGGATCCATGTGGGGATTTCTCACTTTATTATATTGATCTTTGATGCTTTGTGTGAATCTTTCCTTATGTGATTTTGTGATTTTGTGCTATGTGTGATCATTGGTGAGATTTGTGATGGTTGATATAATTTATTTGTTTGAGATTATTTGTAAAAGTTGAAAAACTTGGAACCCTAATGCCCTAGGGAGCCCACAGCCATGAGGCCAAAAATGGGGTATCCAAGATGAAAATGTTATGTTGACTTGAACCTAAGTTTTAAGAAGAGAAATGAAGTAATTGGAGGATTGGTAATGGTGAGTGAGTAGTAAAATAAATTTAATCACTTTGTTGGAGAGAGGTTCGGCCTTGAGAGAGAAAAATAAGTGAGGAAGGGAGTTCATAATTAAGTAGAGTACTATTAAGGCTTATGGCAAAAGAGAAGAGAAAATGTGAGATCAATAACTTGTAAATTCTCTTAGGTTCTTATGAAGAGTGTGAAAAGACATTATTTAGTGGAAAATTCAATTAAAAAGGGATCTTGGACTTAGAATGTAACTCCACACTAATTCATAAAAGTTGTGATAAATGTGACTTGTGAAGGATGATTACTGAGAATCTTATATTTGAAATACCTCATGATTGGACATAATGATATTATGCGGTTGATCTTATGAACTGAATCCTGTTATGGTTCTTTGGTGAGATTAAACATTTATCTGACATATGATCATATATTTTTTTAGTCGGAATGACTTATTGTTAAGGTGGAATGCCTTGGTTCATTATCATATGATTATACATTATAAAAGTCTGAATGACTAGTCGTCTAGCAGAATGCCTATAAGATGAATTACACCTTTGTGCGGGTGCGAATTGCGTAGTGTGGTTCACTTGTTGAACTTGGAGGCGTTGGGCCACGGGTATCCTACAAATGGATAGTTGGTAGCTCCACTGGGCCGTGGTGACTGTGCAACGCACCGACGATCTCGACTAGGCACTATTGCAACACCCCAAATTCTGGCTATGTTAATAGTAATAGCAGAATTACACTGTTTTGTATTTTCTGTGTGTTATAAAAATAGTTTGACTGTTCTGAGATCATTTTTGATCATTTGGTGTGATTTGCTACGAGTCAAGAAAATAATAATTTTCTGACTGGGAAAAATCTTATTATAATTAATTGGAGCTGGGGGATCTTACTAAACCCAATTCTGATTGATATATATATTAATCTTATAATTTTTAGGATTTAACTGTACAATAAAATAATTTTATATTACTATAATATTATTTTATTCAACAGTACCTACTGTCTTAAAAATAGTAGAAAATCTGTTAGTGGACCCGAAAAAGTTCGCAGGACCCACGTTTAGTATAGCAGTCAATGATTCTGACTGAATAGGATTCAAAACCAATAAGAACAAGTCAAAATAGGTGGCTTGACTTTTCTTAAAAACCAATGAAAATGAGTCAAACAAAGAGGCATAGACTTCTTTGTGAACCATTAGATTGTAAAGCTTGTTGTAGAAGTTTTGATCTTAACCGTTGATCTGAACAATGGTGAAAAATGAACCTTGACAAAATCACTAAGAAATATCCGTCGAGTGAATATGCTCATATTCGTCGAATTGGACCTTCTAAAACAATGCCAAAATCTGTCGAAATTGGATCTTTTAAGACAATGCCATATCCGTCGAATTTGAACTTCTGTTCAAATTTGTCGAATTTGATCTTTTGACTATTTGGTACCATGTTAAAATCCGTCGAATTGGATCTTCTGAGATAATGCTCATGTTCGTCGAGTGAAAATGTTAAAATTCGTCGAGTGAAAATGTTAAAATCTGTCGAGTGAGAATGCTCATGTCTGTTGAGTAAGAATGTCAATTTTCGTCGAGTGAGGATGTCAATGTCCGTCGAAATAGAATGATAATGTTCGTCGAGTTGTGATGCTAATGACCGTCAAGTAAGAATTTCTAATCATTCAGTAAAGAAACTTCTCTAATGTGAAAATTCGTCGAATTTGAATTTCTGACCATATAGTATTTTTGTCGGTTCGACATTTTGAACATTTCTTCAACGTTAACACCCATCCGACGAATTAGGAATTCTGTTGACCTTTTAAGTTCATTCAATAGTTTTTGATCTCCGTTCGACAGGATCACCATTCGACAGAATTCTTATCCGACAGAACTTGATGTTTGGCCATACTTGGGAAATAATGTTCTCTCATCATACAGTACTCCATTATGTTATTTTTGTCAAAAATTTCCTTTGAAACGTCAGCCATGCAGCAGCTTGGAGGGAGTTCTATAAGGTTCTTAAACAATCCAATAACCTTGAAAGTCAAATGAATGACATCAGCCATGTGCATTCAGAATAGGATATTTTACTTCAAGTAAATCCTAAATTTATCTAAGTTTATTGTTACCAAGTGGCTTCCAGTACTCAAGAGGGGGGGTGAATTGAGTATAAAACTTTTTCGCAAAACCTCTTTTTTTAATTAATACGAATATCAAAAGCTTAATAAATAAATGCACAGAGGGGATGAGAAGAAGAAAAGAAACAATAAAGAACAGCAAAAAATAAATGTGCAATAAAATAAATTGCATAAAAATAAAGAGATTAGGGAAAAGAGAAGCAGGCACAGTATTTATCCTGGTTCGACCACTAACCCACTTGTGGTCTACGTCCAGTCCTCGAAAGTCGAGATTTTTCACTAAGTATACAAGCTTCAATAGGTGCTTGCTACCGTTACAAAATAGAGCACTTTTCACACACAGGGACACTCTACCCTTGTGCTAAAGTCTCACCTGTCATAGGATACCTCACCCTTATACAAACCTTGAGGGATACCTCACCCTCGATACAGAATATCAGAAAATAAAGATGAAGAGAAACTCTCACTCAGAGTAAGTAATACAATTTGAAGTGCTAATAGAGCTCTCACAGAAATATCTCAAAGTTTTTAAACAAGAAGAGCATAGAAAATAGTTTTCACAAAAACAGAGTAATCAAAAAATAGTTCAAAATTATGGGCAATGAAAAACGTGACCCAGGCTTGCTATTTATAGGGAAAACAATGTTAATTAGCCGTTGGGTATAATTAATAACAATTAACACGAATTTAAAATCTTGTCTTTTTCCATATGCGTAAACAAAAGCTCCGTGTTTATTCGAATAGATCAAAGGTTTATTCGAATAACACTGTTTCTGAAAAACTCATTTGAGATGGGTTATTTGAATAACCAACTTGTTATTCGAATAACTCTGTTAAAACCAGAGTTTGTGAAAACGAACGGTTATTCGAATAAAGACTCATCTATTCGAATAACATGTTTAAAAGAAGTTCAGATAAAAAGAATTTATTCGAATAACGTATTAGTTATTCGAATAACTCATTTAAAGCACAGTTCTGAAAAACCTTGGTTATTCGAATAAGAGAAGGTTTATTCGAATAGCCACTTACAAAGCAGTTGACTGGAAAGCCTTGGTTATTCGAATAACAGGGTAATTATTCGAATAACACCTTTTAGAGATAAAACCACAAGAGGATGTTTATTCGAATAGGTAAGGCCTTATTTGAATAACCCAGTTTCAAAAAAGGTTTCTAAAAGATGTTTTCAAGGATACTGAGTTTAAAAACAATTTTTCTTTTTTCTTTCAAAAATAAAGAGATATCAATTTGAGCTCCGTACAATAGATCCTAAGTCCTAATGCTAATCAAATATAAACTCGGACTTGGTCTATATATCATCTTCATTTATTCTTCCCGTTTGTTATCATCAAAACAAGTCTTCAAAGGTAAGCATCCAAACACATTCTCCCCCTTTTTGATGATGACAAACTATCAATAAGACTATCAATGAGAAAAGCGTTAGAGCATATAGTTGAAATTCACAAAATGTATAAAAGCTTACTCCCCCTCTTTAATTATAAGAGGTAATGTATATCGGATATGTGTGTAGCTCCCCCTTTCAATTTGAATCTAATCCTATTTTAAATTTACCTGTCTTTTCTCAATTAAAGTCAAATGATCAAATATTTCTCCCTCTTTTGTCATGAGGAAAAAGGTGGGGTAAGTCTCATCAGATATCAAAGTACATAACAGGAGACATACTCATATCAAAAGATCAACAAGAAACATTATTTATTCATTAATATAAAGAATCAAATACACAAGCTAGAAAATAAAACAACATAAATCCAAAAACAAACAGCCTAAGAACAAAAGATCCTAAAAGTAAGCATCCGGAGGTGGTGGTGAAGAAGCTGGTGCAGGAGCAGGTGAAGCAGATCGAAGTGCCACAACTTCACGTTCAACGCCTTCTATTCTGTCAAACAGAATAGAGAAAGTATGTTCCATGTACGCTCTGTTGTCTTGCAATGTGGCCAAGATCTATTCCAGAGTGACAGGAGCAGGAGCAGCAGCAGGTACGTCAGCAGGAGCAGCAGGAGCAACAACAGGAGCATCAGCAGGGTCGAGCTCATCCTCAGCAACCTCATCTGGGTACACCCAGCCTTCATCGGTTTGGATCATCTTCATCTTTCGTAAGGTGTGGGCTCCAAAGACATTGTGGTGCATCAGAGCAATGGCCCGCTCAGTCTCCAAGACCTAAGGATACTTGCTTAGCAAGGTTGTGACAAGAATGCCATAAGGCAAGTCAGATTTCTCCTTGCCTTTGGCCCTCATCATGTGCCTCATGATGAACACAGGCCAGTTGACCTGATGGCCATTCTTCAGGAACCACAGCATGAAGACATCTTCCTCGTTGAGGTAGGCGTAGTTTCCACCGCGAGGAGCCAGGATGTGAGCATAGGCGTAATGCAGAAGCCTATCTTGGCTCTTCAACATTCCACCCTTGAGACCCTTATCAGGCAGGGCTGTACCGGGTTTCAGTAGGTCCTCAACTGCTTGAAGTTTGTTGAAGTCTTCAAGGAAGGGCGTGTCACCATCTTCAACAAGGGTGCCGGAGAACTGTAGCCCAAATAAAGTTGACTAGTCTAGTGGTGTGATCACGATGTTCTGATCACATACCTCAGAAAAAAGATTCTGGCCGTCAAAAGCTAGATTGCAGAAGAACATCTTCACCAAGGCTGGATAGATGGTGGCCCGGTGAGAGCAGAGCTGAAGAACTCCCTGGTTTTGCAGCAGAGTCAGGAAGTCGAAGCTGTAGTGCTGCTGGAAGAAAGAGAGATCCAGGTACTTGGGTTGAACCAAGTTTCGCTCCCAGAAGTGCGAGATGAAGCGTGCACGATGCTCTTCGTTGGAGGAGAGCCTTCTCAGATCAAGAGGGTTGGTGCCTGGAGCATTCTTCGTGAGAGGACATTTGCTAGAGGAAGAAGCCATGGAGGTAAGGTGAGAGAGAGAGGAAAAGACGCAGAGGGTGAAAGGATTGAGAGGAAGAAGTGAAGAGCAGAGAAGAGTAGAGAAGATGGAGGGTGAAAAGATTTGGGCGCGCAGGGGGTTATTTAAAGAACCCCGTGTTTATTCGAATAAACTGAGGTTTATTCGAATAAACCTTGTAAAAAAGCTGAACAGACAGGCGCGTAGGAAACTGAAGAGGTGGGGCTGCTAGGGTTTATTCGAATAGGAAGGGTTCTATTCGAATAAAACAACTGGGAAAGCCAAGCGTTTTGGCAAGCTAACAGGTCTTATTCGAATAACTATTAGAGTTATTCGAATAGACTGAGGCCAATCAGTCAGCACTGATAGAAACAGGTTCAGGTTATTCGAATAAAGAGAGATTTATTCGAATAAGCAGAGGGCAGAAAGAAACACTGATAAACGAAGACTTCTGGTTATTCGAATAGGGAAGATGTTATTCGAATAAGCAGAGATGAAAAACACACAGGGTTAAGCAAAGGAATCAGTTTATTCGAATAAACTGAATTCTATTCGAATAAGGCTGATGTTCAACACATAATTTAACAAGCAAAGAAGGAGTTTATTCGATTAACGCTTTGCTTATTCGAATAAAAACTCACACAGAAACATATACGTATATGAAATTGAAGGCATATAATCATGATAATAAACATCAATAAATAAGTAATTTAAATATTTGATTGATCAATTATGCCCAATTCTCCTCGAATATAAAAGAATGCTTCTTTTGCTAAGGGTTTAGTAAAGATATCTGAAAGTTGCTTAGATGTTTCAACAAACTCAAGAATGCAGTCCCCTTTTTGTACATGATCTCTGATAAAGTGATGTCTTATCTCTATATGCTTTGTTCTAGAATGCAGTATGGGATTCTTAGAGATATTTATTACACTAGTGTTATCACATCTTATCGGGATGTGATCAAGCTGAAGACCGTAGTCTAAGAGCTGTTGCTTCATCCATAGGATTTGAGCACAGCAACTCCCAACTGCAACATATTCAGCCTCAGCGGTAGACAAAGCCACACTATTCTGTTTCTTACTATGCTAAGAAACTAGAGAACTACCAAGCAAGTGGCATGTCCTACTAGTACTTTTTCTGTCCAATTTGTACCCAGCAAAATCAGAGTCAGAATAGCCTATTAGGCTACAAGAGGCACCCTTAGGGTACCACAAGCCCATTTGTGAAGTGCCTACTAGGTATTTCATTATACGTTTTACAGCACTTAAGTGAGATTCCTTAGGGTTTGCCTGATATCTAGCACACATGCATACACTAAACATAATATCTGGCCTACTAGCAGTAAGATAAAGGAGAGATCCAATCATACCTCTATATTTTGTTATTTCTACTGATTTACGTCCTTCATCTTTGTCCAAGTAGCAAGACGTGCCCATCGGAGTGGCCATGTGTTTAGCGTTTTCCATTTCGAATCTCTTGAGCAATTCCTTGTAGTATTTTGTTTGACTTATGAAGGTCCCTTCGTTCATTTGTTTGATTTGAAGTCTGAAGAAGAAATTCAATTCTCCCATCATTGACATTTCAAATTCATTCTGCATTGACTTAGCAAAATCTTTGCAAAGGGATTCATTAGTAGCACCGAAGATAATATCATCCACATATACTTGCACAAGAAGAATGTCATGCTTTTTATTTTTAATAAAAAGAGTAGTATCGACTTTTCCTCTTGAAAAACCATTTTCCAAAAGAAACTTACTCAACCTTTCATACCAAGCTCTAGGAGCTTGCTTTAAACCATATAAGGCCTTTTTAAGTTTAAAAATATGGTTGGGCAGTTCATGATTTTCAAATCCTGGAGGTTGTTCAACGTATACCTCCTCTTGAATAAAACCATTTAGAAAAGCACTCTTGACATCCATTTGATATAATTTGAAATCTATGATGCAAGCATAAGCAAGTAACATTCTAATAGCTTCTAATCTAGCTACAGGTGCATAGGTTTCTTCATAATCTATTCCTTCTTCTTGATTATACCCTTTAGCAACCAATCTAGCTTTGTTTCTAGTTATTAACCCATTTTCATCAAGTTTGTTTCTAAAAACCCATTTAGTTCCAATTATAGGGTGATTATTAGTTTTAGCAACTAATTCCCAAACTTGATTTCTTTCAAACTGATTTAATTCCTCATGCATAGCTAAGATCTAATGTTCATCATCAAAAGCTTCAATTAAATCCTTAGGTTCAATTTGAGAAACAAAAGCTAAGTGATTACAAGTATTTCTAAGGGAGTTACGAGTACTTACACCTTTAGATACATCACCGATAATTTGATCGAGGGAGTGATATTTTGAAGTTTGCCATTCTTTGGGAAGTTCCAAAGCTTGCGAATCTTCTTGTCTTAGTTCATCCTCTTTCTCCTTGATTTCCTTTTCTTTACTGTCCAAATGTGTTTCCGCCAAGATTTCTGCAACGTCATCAACAACAAGATCCTTTCTCGATCCATTTTAGTCAGTTTCATCAAATGCAACATGTATAGATTCTTCAATAGTCATAGTTCTTTTATTGTAAATGCGAAAAGCTTTACTATGATTTGAGTAGCCAAGAAATATACCTTCATCAGACTTAGCATCAAACTTGCCTAAATTATCTTTTCCATTGTTTAAAACAAAACATTTGCAACCAAAAACATGAAAGTGTGAGACATTTGGCTTTCTTCCCTTGTACAACTCATATGGGGTTTTCTTTAAAATAGGCCTTATAAGAGCCCGGTTCATTACATAACAAGCTGTACTTACAGCATCCGCCCAAAAGTATTTAGGAAGAGCAGCCTCATTAAGCATAGTTCTCGCCATTTCTTCTAAAGAATGGTTTTTCCTTTCTACAACTCCATTTTGTTGCGGAGTTCTAGGGGCTGAGAAATTATGATTAATGCCATGTTCATCACAGTAATTTTTAAAAATATTGTTTTCAAATTCGCCACCGTGATCACTTCTTATAGAGGAGATTTGAAAACCTTTTTCATTTTGAATAACTTTGGCAAGTCTTTTAAAAGCTAGAAATGCATCGTTTTTATTTGCAAGAAATAAAGTCCATGTAAACCTAGAAAAATCATCCACAATCACTAAAGCATAGTAATTTCCACTAAAGCTCATAGTTCTAGAAGGTCCAAAAAGATCCATGTGCAAAAGTTGTAAAGGTCTGGAAGTTGAAACTATATTTTTTGCTTTAAAAGAGACCTTTATTTGTTTACCCTTTTGACATGCATCATATAATTTATCTTTTATAAAATTAAGCTTGGGTAGACCAATTACTAGCTCTTTAGAGACCAACTTCTTTAAGTGATCCATGTGAATGTGTGCAATTCTCCTATGCCATAGCCATGAATCATCATTTGTACTTAAAAGGCATTTCGCATCATTTGAAGATATATCACCAAGACTAATCATATGGATGTTGTTTACTCTATGACCAATGAATTTAACATGCTTGTCATTTTTATCTTCAATTATGGAACAGTTTGAGTCAAATATAACTTTATTTCCTTTATCACATAATTGGCTAATACTAAGCAAGTTATGTTTCAAACCCTCAACAAGCAGCACATTTTTAATAGAGATGTTGGGGTTCTTACCGACTTTGCCTATTCCAAGAATTTTACCCTTGTTGTTATCGCCATAAGTGACGTGTCCATGATTCTTGGGAATAAGCATGGTGAATTTTGAGTCGTCCCCGATCATGTGCTTGGAGCAGCCGCTATCAAGATACCAATTTGAACTCCTGGCTTTCAAGCACACCTACAACACAAGTTTAGTTTTTAACTTTTGGTACCCAAACTTTCTTGGGTCCTTGTGTGTCAGTTTTGGATATAGTACCCTTGGGAACCCAAACCATTTTCGTTCCAACTGTTGTATTTATATTTTTCCTTGCATTACATGTTGAAGCACTATGACCTTTTCTTCCATAGTAAAAACATTTAATAAAAGGACTACTTGAAACATTAGAATGCACAAAGAAATTTTTATAGAGTTTTTGTTGATTTTTCGGGTTATAACCTATTCCGGCTTTTTGAAAAACCACTCTTTGTCTTCTTAATAAAATATTTAAGTTATCCTTTCCAAAGGTGAATTTAGAAAGAGTGTTCTTTAGATCTTCGTTTTCTTTTTCAAGTGTATGACATGAAGAACAAAATGACGAAGTAGAAGCATGTGAAGAATGATTTGTGCATGCATCAATGATTCCTAAAGTTTCGTTTTCAATTTTCAATTCTTCTATTTCTTTATTTAAAGCAATAATTTGATTTTCTAAAGAAAAAATCATTTTCTTAGATGAAGAAATAATTTTTGTAAGTTTTAAAGATTCTTCATGTAGTTCCTCAAAAGTATCTTGTAACTCATCATAAGAGGGCAATAAAGTATTAGAACTTACCTCGTTTTCGCTTTCTTCTTCATCTCCTTTTGCCATGAGACATAGTTGAGCCTCTTCGCTATCTGAGCTGTCAGTTGAGTCTATGTCGTTTTCATCCCACGCTATGTAGGCTTTTCTTCCTTTTTCTTTCTTTGAAGGGTTTCTTTTCAAACTTCTCCTTCTTCTTTTGATAAACAGGACACTCCATTTTCATGTGACCAGGTTTGCCACATTCATAGCAAGTTGGGGTCGATGAAGTTCTTTCGCCTTTGAAGTGAGTCTTTTTCAGAGGGAAGGGAGGTCTTCTTTGCGTTCCCTTTTTCCTGAGAAATTTACTAAATCTTTTAACCAACAAACTCAGATTTTCTTCACTTACCTCTATGTTCTCTGAACTTTATTCATTTTCTTCATCATCATTGTCGAATGTTGATGAAGTGGCTTTGAGTGCTATCCCCTTTTTCTTTTTATCGTTTTCTTCGCTTTGGCTTAATCTGCTCAACTCCAACTCATGCTCATGAAGTTTTCCAAAGAGGGTAGCTAAAGTCATTGTGACAGATCCCTCGATTTAGATATTGCTGTCACTTTGGGTTGTCAAATCCTGCTAAGACATCTCAAAACTTTGTTAATCAAATCTTCATTAGAAAAGCTTTTGCCTAAAGATGCAAGATGATTAACTATGTGGGTGAACCTCTTTTGCATTTCCTGAATGCTTTCTCCTTGGTTCATTCTGAATAATTCATATTCACGAGTTAGAGAATTTATTCTCGATCTCTTAACTTCACTAGTACCCTCATGGGTAACTTGCAAAGTATCCCACATTTCTTTAGCAGTTTTACAATTTGAAATTCTAAAAAACTCATCATATCCCAAAGCAGTAGGAATAATATTTTTAGCTTTTAAATTAAATTGAACTTTTCTTTTGTCTTCATCAGACCATTTATTTCGTGGTGTTTCGGTTCTTACACCATCGACCTCATGTGTGGGTATAAAAGCGCCATTTTCGACAGCATCCCAAACATCTAGATCAATAGCTTCGATGAAGATTTTCATTCTTTCCTTCCAATATGCGTAACCATCCCCATTGAAAAAGGGTGGTCGGTTTATGGAGGATCCTTCTGAAAAACCATTTGAAGAAGCCATATACTCTTGAAGCTGCTAAGCTCTTTATACAAGAGTCTAGCTCTGATACCACTTGTTACCAAGTGGCTTCTAGTACTCAAGAGGGGGGGTGAATTGAGTATAAAACTTTTTTGCAAAACCTCTTTTTTTAATTAATACAAATATCAAAAGCTTAATAAATAAATGCACAGAGGGGATGAGAAGAAGAAAAGAAAAAATAAAGAACAGCAAAAAATAAATATGCAATAAAATAAATTGCATAAAAATAAAGAGATTAGGGAAAAGAGAAGCAGGCACAGTATTTATCCTAGTTCGACCACTAACCCACTTGTGGTCTACGTCCAGTCCTCGAAAACTGAGATTTTTCACTAAGTATACAAGCTTCAATAAATGCTTGCTACCGTTACAAAATAGAGCACTTTTCACACACAGGGACACTCTACCCTTGTGCTAAAGTCTCAGCCTGCAGGGATACCTCACCCTTATACAAACCTTGAGGGATACCTCACCCTCGATACAGAATATCAGAAAATAAAGATGAAGAGAAACTCTCACTCAGAGTAAGTAATACAAATTGAAGTGCTAATAGAGCTCTCACAGAAATATCTCAAAGTTTTTAAACAAGAAGAGCATAGAAAATAGTTTTCACGAAAACAGAGTAATCAGAAAATAGTTCAGAATTATGGGCAATGAAAAATGTGACCCAGGCTTGCTATTTATAGGGAAAACTAGGTTAATTAGCCATTGGGTATAATGAATAATAATTAACACGAATTTAAAATCTTGTCTATTTCCATATGCGTAAACAAAAGCTCCGTGTTTATTCGAATAGAGCAAAGGTTTATTCGAATAACACTGTTTCTGAAAAACTCATTTGAGATGGGTTATTCGAATAACCAACCTATTATTCGAATAACTCTGTTAAAACCGAGTTTGTGAAACGAACGGTTATTCGAATAAAGACTCATCTATTCGAATAACGTGTTTAAAAGAAGTTCAGATAAAAAGAATCTATTCGAATAACGTATTAGTTATTCGAATAACTCATTTAAAGCACAGTTCTGAAAAAACCTTGGTTATTCGAATAAGAGAAGGTTTATTCGAATAGCCACTTACAAAGCAATTGACTGGAAAGCCTTGGTTATTCGAATAACAGGGTAGTTATTCGAATAACACCTTTTAGAGATAAAACCACGAGAGGATGTTTATTCGAATAGGCAAGGCCTTATTCGAATAACTCAGTTTCAAAAAAGGTTTCCAAAAGATGTTTTCGAGATACTGAGTTTAAAAACAATTTTTCTCTTTTCTTTCAAAAACAAAGAGATATCAATGTGAGCTCCGTACAATAGATCCTAAGTCCTAATGCTAATCAAATAAAAACTCGGACTTGGTCTATATATCATCTTCATTTATTCTTCCCGTTTGTTATCATCAAAACAAGTCTTCAAAGGTAAGCATCCAAACACATTTATCCCACGGTAGCAGCACTCATAATTTCACTCTCACAGAATTACATTTTCTCTCTCATAAAAAAACATCCATCTTTTCTCTCAAAAATCCTACGAACCGAAGCATCAGTTTTTCTTTCTTTTCTCTTTATTGGTTTGGCCAAGCACCCTACAGACACCATCTATCACCTATAATTTTCATTCTCACCACTTCCTAAAGCTAAACAACATTCTAAAAACTTTCCATGTAGAAAGTTTTCCCAAAATCACATCCTAAGTACTTCAAAATCCCACTTCTAGGTTACTTTCTTGGAGGTAAACTTTGGTTTTTATGGTTTAAATTTATGTTCATAATTTTCTAAGTCATGTTTGTTCCATGGTTTGTGGTTATTGAGCTTTGTTTGTGATTTTACTAATTATTTTAGAATTGTTAGGAATTATTGAGAGCCACACGAAAATTAAGGAGAAAGAGGAGAGCTTAAAAAGCTTGTCTTCAAGAGGTAAGAGGGAGATTTAACCTCACCAACCAAGTTGTGGTGGTGTGGGGATGGTTTTGTACGGTGAAAAATCCATAAGGGTTCTTCACCGATTATTTGATTGTGTTTGTGTTATGTTTGATTGTATTTTTATGCTCGCATGTGTGATAAAATGCTTAAAGCTTTGATATTATGCATGTATGTAGAATTATGAAAGCATGAGACTGTATGTGTAATTCTAGGTTGTGAACATATGATGAATCGATTGTATGAGTACTCCAAAGAGTACAGAGGCTTACGGCTATACTATGGAAAAAGGACCAAAGTCCTTACACTGAGGAATTTAAAATGAGAACTGAGCAATTTAAATAAATTTGGGAAAATTTTGAGTATAGTAAAGTAAAATGATTTTTATGGGTAGTGAGGAAAAGAAATAATGATTTTTGAAAAATAATACCATTTACTAATTTTTAGAGGAATTATACCGTAAATTTTTATAAAAGAAGGACTAAATTACAAATTTTATCAAAATGAGGGGCCATTGTATAAATATTCTTTTTAGAGGGATCATATTGCAAATATTATTTTTAGAGGGGGCAAATTACAAATATTTTATAAAGAGGGATGATTTTGTAAATATTAATTTTTGAGGGACTAATATGTAAATATGAGTTTTTGAGGGACTAGTATGCAACTATGGAAAATAAAGTGAATTTTAGTATTAAATGATAAAAATAGTGTTTTCGGATTTGAAAATATTGAAAAATTGATACACGATTGGAAAGGTCGACAAAAATGAGTCGTAATTGAGAAAATGTGGAAATCTGACTACGCGATTAAAATATAGTAATTATACTGTTAGATTATTGTATGGACCCGATTATGTGATATGAAATAGAAATGTGAATAGTGCATGATACATGCATTGGAAAGGTCCGATGGACTGTATGAGGCTAGTTGCTTAGGAGAGACTACACCTCCTAAGTGGGTGCAATATGCGTAGTGTAAGTCACTTGTTGACCTTGGAGGCATTGGGGTGTGGGTTGCCTACAATGGGCAGTTGGTAGCTCTTCTATTCCGTGGGTTCGACCGACGCAACACACCAATGATCCGGACCGAGACACTATTCCTAATCATGATCTGATAAAGATTGTCACGTATATGCTAGATGTGCAAGATTGAGCACGTGATCCGAGGCATGTTGGTACCGACAAATCTTTTCGATCACTCTCTCCGACCTGAGTTGTAGCTCTATGGAGTAGGGAATTGAGTCTGTGTGCATACATATAATGATAGAGGGTATTATCATAATTCCTGTTTATGATAATTCATTTATTGGTTATTTGATGACTAATAATGGCATGATTATGATTATTGTGTATTACATGTTTTGTGATGATAATGATGTTAGTGGTATAATGATAATTATGGTATGATAGTTGTGTGAGATATTGTATGTGTTTATCTTCATTGCTACCATACTAGTATTATCGTAGGTGATCTCACCTCTTTATATGCATGTTCTGTATTATGTTTATAATTATTAAGACGTCGAGCAAGAGATAGAGCGAGAAGTTAAGGAGGAGCAGACTCCTGCTGAGGACGTAGAGTTTTGAAGTGATGGAGATGCCTAGTTTCCTTGGCTACCTGAAGCTGACATTTATTGGAGGAGATGAGGCATGGACTTTAGATCTAGAGAGAGAGAGTATCTATTATATGGGAGACCTAAATATTAGATTGAGTAGGCTACATTTGGGACACCCTTACTTTTCTGTTAATGTTTATGTACAACTAGAGTTTCCAATATCTATTAGGCAGTATTGGGGAGCTTACTATCGTACTCCTAGTACGGTTAGTATTGTGTCATCTGCTCGGATGCCTGTCCGTAGGACTACACCTCAAGATGGATTCCTGTATGCTAAGGAATCTGAGGAGGACCCGCTTGAGGGTTCTGCTGTCTAGTAGGATTTGGGCTATGTGTTAGTTTTAAAGTTTAAAGCTTAAATATTTTGGAAGTCTAGTTTGTAAAATAACAAAGTATGACAATGCTATGGCTTGTGTATGTATATATATGATGTAAATTATTTGTGACAATGTTGTTATGTTTTTATTTTTTGTTGAGTTTATCTTATTATCATTAAGAAATTTTATTACTCGTATTTAAAGTACAAGCACGATTTTAATTGAAGGGTAATTTGGTAATTAAGTAACAATAAATGTGGCACCCTAAGGTGGGTGTTACATTAGTTGGTATCAGAGCCCAAGTTAGAGTATTTTGGGTTTGTGGTTAGGTCTGTCTTGTTTAAGTTGTGTGATTCTCTGTAATTGTTTTTCGAAAGAAAAACAATATTGTTTGAAGACTGACCCTCACTTTTCTTTGTGTTGTTCAGTCTGATTGATAGAATACGAAATGGCTGGATGTGGAAGAGGACGCATGAATGCATGGGCAGCAGTTGGAAATGCCGGTGACGACAATCAAAATATGGCTGTAACTGTAGCAGCAATACAACGAATGGCCGAGGTTGTTGCACAGCAAAATCAAAGAGCACATGATAATGCTCACAGTTTGTCCGAATTTCGGAGGAACAATCCACCGAAGTTTCATGGAGAGTTTGATCCAGAGAAGGTTGATATGTGGATAAAGGAATTAGATAAAATATTTGAAGGTATGGGTTGTACTGATGAGCGGAAGCTTACTTTCGTGACGTTCGTGCTAGTCGATGACGGAGAGGCTTGGTGGGCAGGAGCCCGGAGGTTAATCCAAGCTGAAGGGAGAGTTGTGACTTGGCAGCTCTTTAGGCAGAAGTTTCTAGGGAAGTATTTCCCAACCAGTGTTCGACATGCTAAGGAGATGGAGTTCCTTAGTTTAAGGCAAGGGGCGATGACCGTAAGTGAATATGCAGCAAGGTTCGAAAGCTTGTCTAAGTTTTCGAGGTACTTCCAGATGCATCTAGATGAGGAGTGGAAGTGCCGAAAGTTTGAAGAGGGATTGAGGCTCGACATCAAGCAAGCTTTAGCAATAATGGACATCGATCAGTTTCCGGAATTGTTGGATAAATGTCGCAAAGCCGAAGAAATTGATCATTTGGGAGAGGCAAGGAAGAAGAATTTTGGACCAGCACGGTTCCAAAGGGGGAAGAGTAGCGGTGGCAACCGTTACCAATAGAAACCATATACTAAACCAGTAGCAAGTCAGAATCGGCAGCAATCATTTGGGGGAAGCTCTAGCGGCAGTAAAGCGGTTTCAACTGGAACCTCTGCACTTAAATGTTTTAAGTGTGGGAAAGGACATATCACTAAGGACTGTCAGCATAAGGGGGTGATTTGTTATCGATGTGGGAAGCCTGGACATTTCTCTAGGGAATGTGATCAGCAGAAGGCGGAGACATCAGTGGGCAGTGTTCGCACAGCAAGGCCACAGGCGGGTGGTTGAGTGTATACTATGAGCGGGGAGGAAGCTGCTAAATCCGAGGACTTGATAATGGAGGAGTGTGCTATTGAAGGTAATCCTTTAACAGTATTGTATGATTCGGGAGCAACACATTCTTTCATTGCATGTGATTGTGTGGAGCATTTGGGATTAACTGTGACTACATTGCCGTATGATTTAAGTGTTAGTACTCCTACTGATAAGCCTGTGATAACTACAAAAGTATGCTTGAATTGCCCTGTATCTGTTAGAGATAGGATCTTTCATGTGGATTTGATCTGTTTGCCTCTTTTCAAGATTAATGTAATCTTAGGAATGGATTAGTTGTCTTCCAACCATATCTTGATAGACTGTGCTAGTAAAACATTAGTTTTTCCTGAGGTTAAGGGTTCTAGATTCTTAACGGCTACTCAAGTGGAGGACTTGTTGAGGGCTTATGTTCTAGAGCAAACTGGTTATTGGGATGAATTTCTACCGTTGATAGAGTTCACCTACAACAATAGTTTTTATTCGAGCATAGGGATGGCACCCTATGAGGCATTATATGGGAGAAGATGTAGAACGCCGTTGTGTTGGTACCATGATGGTGAAAGTACTGTGGTAGGACCCGAATTTGTACAGCAGAAAACTGAGAAAGTGAAGATGATCCAAGATAAGATGAGGACAACTCAGACGCGGCAAAAGAGTTATGCAGATAAAAGACGATGACCGCTTGAATTTGAAGAGGGTGACCATGTATTTCTACGTGTGACACCTATGACTGGAGTTGGACGAGTAATCAAGTCAAGGAAGCTCACTCCGAAGTTTATTGAACTATATCAGATACTTCGTCGGGTAGGTCCGGTAGCTTATCAAATTGCACTACCACCGTTCTTATCAAATCTTCATAATGTATTTCACGTATCACAACTACGGAAATATATTTCTGATCTGATTCATGTTATTAAGCCAGACACTATACAGCTAAAGGAAAACTTGACCTATGAGACGTTTCTGATCAAAATTGAAGATCGAAAGATAAAGCAACTTCGAGGAAAGGACACTGCATTAGTTAAAGTGGTATGGAATGATGTAAGTGGTGAAGCCACATGGGAGTTGGAAGAAAAGATAAGAGAGCAGTATCCATTTTTATTTTAATTGTATGTCAAGTTTCGAGGACGAAACTTTATTTTAGAGAGGGAGAGTTGTAACACCCTAAATTCTGGCTATGTTAATAGTAATAGCAGAATTACACTATTTTGTATTTTCTGTGTGTTATAAAAATAGTTTGACTGTTCTGAGATCATTTTTGATCATTTGGTGTGATTTGCTCCGAGTCAAGAAAATAATAATTTTCTGACCGGGAAAAATCTTATTATAATTAATTGGAGCTGGGGGATCTTACTAAACCCAATTCTGATTGATATATATATTAATCTTATAATTTTTAGGATTTAACTGTACAATAAAATAATTTTATATTACTATAATATTATTTTATTCAACAGTACCTACTGTCTTAAAAATAATAGAAAATCTGTTAGTGGACTCAAAAAAGTTCGCGGGACCCACGTTTAGTATAGCAGTCAATGATTCTGACTGAATATGATTCAAAACCAATAAGAACAAGTCAAAATAGGTAGCTTGACTTTTCTTAAAAACCAATGAAAATGAGTCAAACAAAGAGGCATAGACTTCTTTGTGAACCATTAGATTATAAACTTGTTGTAGAAGCTTTGATCTTAACCGTTGATCTGAACAATGGTGAAAAATGAACCTTGACAAAATCACTAAGTAATATCCGTCAAGTGAAGATGCTCATATTCGTCGAATTGGACCTTTTGAAACAATGCCAAAATCCATCGAAATTGGATCTTTTAAGACAATGCCATATCCGTCGAATTTGAACTTCTGTTCAAATTTGTCGAATTTGATCTTTTGACTATTTGGTACCATGTTAAAATCCATTGAATTGGATCTTCTGAGATAATGCTCATGTTCATCGAGTGAAAATGTTAAAATTTGTCGAGTGAAAATATTAAAATTTGTCGAGTGAGAATGCTCATCTCTGTTGAGTAAGAGTGTCAATTTTCGTCGAGTAAGGATGTCAATGTCCATCGAAATAGAATGATAATGTTCGTCGAGTTGTGATGCTAATGACCGTCAAGCAAGAATTTCTAATCATTCAGTAAAGAAACTTCTCTAATGTCAAAATTCGTCGAATTTGAATTTCTGACCACATAGTATTTTTGTCAGTTCAACATTTTGAAAATTTCTTCAACGTTAACACCCATCCGACGAATTAGGAATTTTGTTGACCTTTTAAGTTTATTCGACAGTTTTTGATCTCCGTTCGACAGGATCACCATTCGACAGAATTCTTATCTGACAGAACTTGATTTTTGGCCATACTTGGGAAATAATGTTCTCTCATCATACAGTATTCCATTATGTTATTTTTGTCAAAAATTTCCTTTGAAACGTCGGCCATGCAGCAGCTTGGAGGGAGTTCTATAAGGTTCTTGAACAATCCAATAACCTTGAAAGTCAAATGAATGATATTAGCCATATGCATTCAGAATAGGATATTTTACTTCAAGTAAATCCTAAATTTATCTAAGTTTATCCCATGGTAGCAGCACTCATAATTTCACTCTCACAGAATTACATTTTCTCTCTCATCAAAAAACATCCATCTTTTCTCTCAAAAATCCTACGAACCGAAGCATCAGTTTTTCTTTCATTTCTCTTTATTGGTTCGGCCAAGCACCCTACAGACACCATCCATCACCTATAATTTTCATTCTCACCACTTCCTAAAGCTAAACAACATTCTAAACACTTTCCATGTAGAAAGTTTTCCCAAAATCACATCCTAAGTACTTCAAAATCCCACTTCTAGCTTACTTTCTTGGAGGTAAACTTTGGTTTTTATGGTTTAAATTTATGTTCATAATTTTCTAAGCCATGTTTGTTCAATGGTTTGTGGTTATTGAGCTTTGTTTGTGATTTTACTAATTATTTTAGAATTGTTAGGAATTGTTGGGAGCCACACAAAAATTAAGGAGAAAGAGGAGAGCTTAAAAAGCTTGTCTTCAAGAGGTAAGAGGGAGATTTAACCTCACCAACCAAGTTGCAGTGGTCTGGGGATGGTTTTGTATGGTGAAAAATCCATAAGGGTTCTTCACCAATTATTTGATTGTGTTTGTGTTATGTTGGATTGTATTTTTATGCTCGCATGTGTGATAAAATGCTTAAAGCTTTGATATTATGCATGTATGTAGAATTATGAAAGCATGAGAATGTATGTGTAATTCTAGGTTGTGAACATATGATGAATCGATTGTATGAGTACTCCAAAGAGTACAGAGGCTTACGACTATACTATGGAAAAAGGACCAAAGTCCTTACACTGAGGAATTTAAAATGAGAACTGAGCAATTTAAATGAATTTGGGAAAAATTTGAGTATAGTAAAGTAAAATGATTTTTATGGGTAGTGAGGAAAAGAAATAATGATTTTTGAAAAATAATACCATTTACTGATTTTTAGGGGAATTATACCGCAAAATTTTATAAAAGAGGGACTAAATTGTAAATTTTATCAAAATGAGGGGCCAATGTATAAATATTATTTTTAGAAGGGTCATATTGCAAATATTTTTTTAGAGGGGGCAAATTACAAATATTTTATAAAAGAGGGATGATTTTGTAAATATTAATTTTTGAGGGACTAATATGTAAATATGAGTTTTTGAGGGACTAGTATGCAACTATGGAAAATAAAGTGAATTTTAGTATTAAATGATAAAAATAGTGTTTTCGGATTTGAAAATATTGAAAAATTGATACCGATTGAAAAGGTCGACAGAAATGAGTCGTAATTGAGAAAATGCAGAAATCTGACTACGCGATTAAAATATAGTAATTATACTGTTAGATTATTGTATGGACCCGATTATGTAATATGAAATAGAAATGTGAATAGTGCATGATACATGCATTGGAAAGGTCCGATGGACTGTATGAGGCTAGTTGCCTAGGAGAGACTACACCTCCTGAGTGGGTGCGATATGCATAGTGTAAGTCACTTGTTGACCTTGGGGGCATTGGGGTGCGGGTTGCCTAAAATAGGCAGTTGGTAGCTCTTCTGTACCGTGGGTTAGACCGACGCAACACACCAATGATCCGGACCGAGACACTATTCCTAATCATGATCTGATAAAGACTGTCGCATATATGCTAGATGTGCAAGATTGAGCATGTGATCTGAGGCATGTTGGTACCGACAAATCTTTTCGATCACTCTCTCCGACCTGAGTTGTAGCTCCATGGAGTAGGGAATTGAGTCTGTGTGCATACATATAATGATAGAGGGTATTATCGTAATTCCTGTTTATGATAATTCATTTATTGGTTGTTTGATGACTAATAATGGCATGATTATGATTATTGTGTATTACATGTTTTGTGATGATAATGATGTTAATGGTATAATGATAATTATGGTATGATAGTTATGTGAGATATTGTATGTGTTTATCTTCATTGCTACCATACTGGTATTGGCGTAGGTGATCTCACCTCTTTATATGCATGTTCTGTATTATGTTTATAATTGTTAAGACGTAGAGCAAGAGATAGAGCGAGAAGTTGAGGAGCAGCAGACTCCTGCTGAGGACGTAGAGTTTTGAAGTGATGGAGATGCCTAGTTTCCTTGGCTACCTGAAGCTGACATTTATTGGAGGAGATGAGGCATGGACTATAGATCTAGAGAGAGAGAGTATCTATTATATGGGAGACCTAAATATTAGATTGAGTAGGCTACATTTAGGACATCCTTACTTTTCTGTTAATGTTTATGTACAACTAGAGTTTCCAATATCTATTAGGCAGTATTGGGGAGCTTACTATCGTACTCCTAGTACGGTTAGTATTGTGTCGTCTGCTCGGACGCTGTCTCGTAGGATTGCACCTCATGATGGATTCTGTATGCTTGAGGAATCTGAGGAGGACCCGTCTGAGGGTTCTCATTGTCTAGTAGGATTTGGGCTATGTGTTAGTTTTAAAGTTTAAAGCTTAAATATTTTGGAAGTCTGGTTTATAAAATAACAAAGTATGACAATGCTATGGCTTGTGTATGTATATATATGATGTAAATTATTTGTGACGATGTTGTTATGTTTTTATTTTCTGTTGAGTTTGTCTTATTATCATTAAGAAATTTTATAACTCGCATTTAAAGTACAAGCACGATTTTAATTGAAGGGTAATTTGGTAATTAAGTAACAATAAATGTGGCACCCTAAGGTGGGTGTTACAACTATCCTATTCACGATTCGGTTGAGAGTGTCTTGTATAGCCATTTGCGCATATTGATTATATTGAAAAGCACATGTTGAGAAGAATGATATACAAATAGTGGTTTTCCCGATCATTCTCTCCAATGTTGGTTTTAGCTCCATGGAGTAGGTGTCTGTCCATTATGCATACATATACTATTTAGCATTTCATTATGATGAACGTACATGGTGAAATTGCCTGTCAATATACTGTGGATTTACCTGTGGTATGCATTATTGAGATATCTGTTAGAAAATTAACTTAACTGTAAATTGTTGTAATTACATCCTGTAGTCTTATTGTTGTTTGTTGTCTCTTACTACCATGTTGGAATGATGTAGAAAGTCTCACCTCTTTGTATTGTTGTTCTGCCTGTTTTCTGTTTTATATGTTCCTGTGAACAAAGATTAAGAGGAAGGGTTGTTGTTTGCTATTATATTTTGGAATGGCTACTAGAAGAGATCTTTTTGGTTACGTTCAAATTCAGTTTCATGATGGTGCGAGTACTTGGGACAATGAGCGTGTTAGATATTTTGGGGATGTAACTGTAACTATCCGTAGGACCCGTAATTATGTTCCTTTCTTTTCTCTTAGTATTGCTGTATATGTAGAGTTTTTCATGCCACTTAGGGAGCTATGGGGTAACTTACACTACACCCCTAGGGAGGATCCGGACCCTATAGTGTCCTCTGCCAGGACACCAGTCCGTGAGTTGTTACCTCAACTGAGAAACTATGCTGACTTGGGTGCCTAGGGAGGATCCTGAAGAGGATCCTGAGGAGGAGGAGGACCCCGAGGAGGATCCTATGTGGGATCCAGGAGAAGATCCTGCTCCCTAGATGTCTAGACTTGGGCCAATGTATGTTTTGGAGTCAGTGGACACTATATGTCTTTTGATTATAAACTTGTATATTTAACTTGTATATTTTGGGTGGATTGAGATCCATGCCACTGGTATGTATAATCTTTTTTAAGTGTGATGTTAACTAGTTATATCTTACGTGGCTATGTCTACTTTAAAGTCTACATTTTTTAGAGAAGAAATTTAAAATCCGTATTTTGTTATATTAAGTATGATATTAGCGAATAAGGAAAATAGTAACTTTGGAACTTATACGTTATGAAATTAAATATTTTATAACTTGGGTAAAGGGAATTAAAGGAAATGGTGTCAAATGTAGCACCCAAAGGAGGGTGTTACAATGTCCAATGCTCAAGCGCTGGAGTCTCAATGCCTAAGCGCACAAGAGAACTCCAATTAGTGTCCCAGTGCTTGAGCGCTGGGAAGGTAGCGCTTGAGTGCTGAATGTGTAAATAGCAGCGTGATGTTTTATAAGTTTTTCTAAATTGAACACACACTTGGATAGAATACAGTAGCCGTCAAGAGGCACAACCCTAAATTGGTTTGGGTGCAGTTAGGCTTGAATATTAGGAATTCTCTTCAACCTTTCCACCTTTCTATAATGTAGCTTGTCATATTCTTCCCTTTGTGTTCTTCTTTTTCCATGTGTAACTAAACCTCTTTTGTTAGGGTGATGATGGATCTTGTTCTTGGATTATGTAAATTCTTTTATAGGTTTAATTTAGGTTTTTATTTCATGATTTACATGTTTATCTCTTCTCTTAATGTTTTTCTAAACCTGATTAATTTGGGAATGATTTTTGGGTTGATGTATGATTTGAAAAAATTTGCATAAACGTAGAACTTGTGATAAACACCATAATTTTCACAATCGCTAGGAATAAACATTATGGGTTGTATGGTCTTTCTTGTAATTCCCTCATTTATGATAATGCCTTTTCTATTTTGGGCTAGACTAAGGGATTAGTTAATTCTAAATAGTGTAAAGAGGATTAATATACCAAGAGATTGGATATTGATTAATTTTGGGAATTGACCATAAATTATTGAAATAAAACTTGATTAAACCAATATTTGAAATCATATCAAAAGAGTTCAAGTGAAGTATGAACTCTAACACTTTATTCTTATCATTTTTCTTCCTTGATCTGATTCTTGATTTATTTTTAATTATTGTTTAGTTTATTGTTTTCCTTTTATTTTTATCAACTCTCACTTTTTGATAGCTTAGATAGTGTTTATTCAATGAACTTAGTAATTGATAATATAATTCTCGTGAGACGATACTCTTACTCACTCTTTATTACTTTTGTGATTTGGTACACTTGCCGATATCACAACAAAACCCTTTCAGAATGCAAAGATTTTTGCATTCTATTCAAATAAAAGGGAAGGTTATTCGAATAGAATTGCCCTATTTTAAGGAATTGGAGGTTCCAAAAGGTACAAGTTGATGTGTTTCCAAAGGTTTTCACTAAGATAAGTGATTTAACCTTGGAATGAACACTTTGTGCATTAGTTACTTATGGGGGTAACATTTTATGCACTTGCAAAGAGATGTATTGAGTTGTTTGCTTATTTCACTTGTGAAGTGAGTAAGTTTTACTCCTTTGTTATGAAAGTTGAGCTTAATTGGTATGTTTACCATGTTTTGCTCTCTTATTTACTAAGGTTGAGCTAAGAAAAATATAATATTGATTATCCTTATACTGGAAGGATATAATATTGATTATCCTTGTACCTGAAGGATATAATTTTGATTATCCTTGTACTTGAAGGATATAATTTTGATTATCCTTGTATCTGAAGGATATAATATCGATTATCCTTGTATCTGAAGGATATAATTTTGATTATCCTTGTACCTGAAGGATATAATTTTGATTATCCTTGTACCTGAAGGATATAATTTTGATTATCCTTGTATCTAAAGAATATACTATTGATTATCCTTGTATCTAAAGGATATAATAATCCTTGTAGCTAAAGGATATAATAAAAATGTTATCTTTATATCTAAAGGACATATTATTGATTATACAATCTGGAAGACATATTACTAATTAGTTCTCGTATTTGAAGGATATGATATTATGATCTTGTTATAGAGAATTATGGCTCAAGTGTGATATATTTTGAATGTGATATATGGTAATGACATTAGAAAGGATCATAGTGTGGAAATTAGGAATATAATAGTGAATTTGTAACTTATATTTGAATGATGATGTGATTATAATTGTGATATTTTGGTAACTTAAATTGATGAATTTAAGTAATGTTATTAATTGGAATTCTGTTTTGGGAAGAGAAAGGACTTGATTTGGTCTTTTGCCACCTTTTTATTATATAACTTGAATTTCAGTACAAATGAATTATTTCCTGAAACAGTTGGAAGTATTGTGATGACATAGTTTTTAATAGAACTACTGAAAATTTCTAGAATTCTCACCCTTATTTTACTATATTTCCATGATATTTCCAAGAATGAAGTTTGTAGCTAGCAGAGGAGAAGAGTAGGGTTAAGAAGAAATAATTTATTTTAGATTTTAGGATAAAGATTTGTATATTAATTGTATGAAATTATGCCTTAAAGGCTTATGTTGCTCTTAATGTATTATGAATTATAATCTTGTATAAATTTCCCTTCTTAGTGTTATGCACATTATTTTACCCACAATAGGCTCATATTTTCATATATGTTAACTTGAAAACTGTGTTTTTTGTATTTTATTGATACATAATCAAATGGTGCAAGACACTCCTTTTATAGAAGGAGTGTAGGAGACAAACTGACTACAATTCAAGAAACAAATAGAAAACTACTATAACAAGCTAAACAAAGAAAGAAACTAAATATTTACATCATAAACTCTATTTATAGCATTAACATAACATTAAACATGGTTGACTATCGATTTAATGCTATTGATTCTCAGCTTTAATAATAAAGCTTTAGTATTGATTTAATGTCTTTCAATGCCGCAGTAAAACTAATTTAATGCCTTATTAAAATCCTGCATTAATACTGATTTAATGCCTTTCAATGTGCTGTCGACACTCCCCCTCAAGCTGGCTTGAAAATGTCCTCCATAGACAGCTTGCTTGTTATGCTATCAAACAACTTCTTAGGTAGTCCCTTTATTAGAATGTCTGTGGACTATTTTGCTGTAAAGACATACGAGATGCAGATCTGTCCACTTTCTATCTTTTCCCTGATGAAGTGTTTATCAACTTCCGCATGTTTTATTCTATCATGTAAGACTAGATTGTGAGCAATGGAGATTGCTAACTTGTTGTCACAATACAATTTTATTGGTGGAGAATTATAGGTTCTTAATTCCTGTAGAATTTTTTCAAATCACAATACTTCACATATTCCATAAGCTATTGCTCTAAATTTAGCTTCAGCACTACTTCTTGCCACGACACTTTGCTTCTTACTTCTCCAACTAATCAAATTTCCTCCAACAAAGGTGCAATATCCTGATGTTAATCTTCGGTCCATTACACTCCCAGCCCAATCTGCATTAATGTAGGCTTCCACTTGTAGGTGTCCATGCCTTTTAAAGAGAAGTCTATATTTTATTGATACATAATCAAATGCTACAAGAGACTCCTTTTATAGAAGGAGTATAGGAGACAAATTGACTACAATTCAGGAAACAAATAAAAAAACTACCATAACAAGCTAAACAAAGAAAGAAACTAAATATTTACATCATAAACTCTATTTACAGCATTAACATAGCATTAAACACGGTTGACTACCGATTTAATGCTATTGATTCTCAGCTTTAATAACAAAGCATTAATACTGATTTAATGTCTTTCAATGCCGCATTAATACTGATTTAATGCCTTATTAAATGTCTGCATAAATACTGATTTAATGCCTTTCAATACCCTGTCGACACTTCCCCTCAAGCTGGCATGAAAATGTCCTCCATAGACAGCTTGCTTGTTATACTATCAAACAACTTCTTAGGTAGTCCCTTTGTTAGAATGTCTGCGGACTATTCT
Organism: Ormosia semicastrata; assembly: GCA_029884595.1. NCBI lineage: Eukaryota > Viridiplantae > Streptophyta > Magnoliopsida > Fabales > Fabaceae > Ormosia > Ormosia semicastrata. Next base: position 49,382,513 of record JAQQTO010000060.1, read on the forward strand.
GCTGTGAGGACATATGAGATGCTGATTTGTCCACTTTCTATCTTCACCCTGATGCAGTGTTTATCAACTTCCACATATTTTGTTCTATCATGTAAGACTGGATTATGAGTGATGGAGATTGCTGACTTGTCGTCACAATACAATTTTATTGCTGGAGAATTATAGGTTCTTAATTCTTGTAGAATTTTTTCAACCTACAATACTTCACATATTCCATGAGTCATTGCTCAAAATTCAGCTTCTACACTACTTCTTGCCATGACATTTTGCTTCTTGCTTCTCCAACTAACCAGGTTTCCTCCTACAAAGGTGCAATAGCCTAATGTTGATTTTCTGTCTGTTACACTCCCAACCCAATCTGCATCAGTGTAGGCTTCCACTTGTAGGTGTCCACGCCTTTTAAAGAGAAATCCTCTTCCAAGTGATCCCTTCAAATATTTTAGGATCTTACTTACTGCCTCAAAGTGTTCAGGTCCTGGTGAATGCATAAACTAACTTGTCATGCTCACAACAAATGCTATGTCCGGACAAGTATAGGATAAATAGATTAAGCTCCTGACCAGTCGCTGATACCTTCCCTTGTCTACCACTTCCTCGGGTTTGGTTGATTACAATTTGATGTTGGGCTAAATAGGTGTTTCAGTAGCTTCACATCCCAACAATCCTGTTTCTTTTTATTACCAAGTGGCCTCAAACTCCAGAGGAGGGTGGATTGAGTTTATAAAATATTTTCGTAAATCTTTCGTAAAAAGTTTGTTTATCAATTTTTGTTAAAATTATTGGATAATTGAAGTGAATAGATAAATGAGATTGAATACTTCACTCACAAATTAAATAAGCCAAGATGAATAACATTCAAGAAAACATATAAAATAAATGCACAAATGCAAAGAGATAGGGTTGAGAGAATCAAACACAAGGATTTATCCTAGTTCAGCCACCCCTAGTGACCTACGTCTAGTCCTCAAGTGAACCACTCGAGATTTTTCACTAAACTTCAAGCTTGAATAGGTGCTTGAAAACCTTTACAGATTGGAGCACTCAATAACACATTGGGATACCTCACTCTTGTGCTTTGAGCCTTAAAATAGGGATGCCTCACCCTATACAATCTTTGAGGGATACCTCACCCACTTTACACTTTTGAAGGATACCTCACCTCCTATTCAACAAGGGATACCTCACCCTCTTTACACTTTTGAAGGATACCTCACCTCCTATTCAACAAGGGATACCTCACCCTTTTTCACTAGAGGGATACCTCACCCTCTTTACAGAATAAACAAAGTGTTTGAATGATAGAAACTCTCTCAAAGAGTATATTGATACAAATTGAAGCTCTTGCAATGCCCCTTTTGAATATCTCAAGTTTTCTCACAAAAATAGGGCAAAAATATTTTCAGAATTTGATTCTCGTATATAAGTGTTAGATTGATGTTCTGAATTAAAGGTTTTCCATTAATGAAGCCCTAAGGTAAGTATTTATAAGGTTTTGGAAGAAAGGAGCCATTGGGTAGCATTTATGGCAACATTAAAAGCCAAGAAAATAGTCGTTGGCTAATGTCAGACCACTGATAATCGATTACACAATCTCTGTAATCGATTACATGGCTGTTTGAACGTGTTCTTGGCTTTCTGGGCACTTGGTAATCGATTACCAGCTTGGTGTAGTTGATTACAAGGCCTCTGACATTCTTGTAATTGATTACCACTTCTCTGTAATCGATTACAGGGCTTCTTGAATGTGTTCTTGCTTTTCTGGGCTCATTGTAATCGATTACCAGTTTGGTGTAATCGATTACAAGGCCTTTGTTTGCTATGTAATCGATTACAAACATCTTGTAATCGATTACCTTGGCCTTTGAACACATTTTTCAAGTCCAATTGAGTATGTAAGCCATTTTTAACACTTAAATCATTGGATTAAACATAAATGCCTTCATGAATATTGAATCCAAGATTAAGAACAACATTTCTTAGGAAAAACATGTTTAACTTTGAATTTACAAGCTGATTTTGAAAACGATATTTGGGAAACCATATGAGAATCATTGAGATACTTAAAGAGCATTTTACATTGATATTCTAAGACCTATATCTAATATACCTCTTTTGATCTTGGTCTTTATCTTTTGATCTTGGTCTTCTCTTTTGATCTTGATCTTCATCTTTGGCTTTGTTATCATCAAAAACCCATTTGATATGCTTCAAGACATAAGCATTCACATTCTCCCCCTTTTTGATGATGACAAACTAAACATTCAACAGAAGAAGAAATATTTGCATTTATTTGATTATCAGATATTTAAGCGCAACTCTCCCTCATAATGTATGCATGAGATAGAATATGTGAAAGCACAAAACTCCCCATACACATGCAATATATTTCACTAATCTCTCCCCCGTTGGCATTATCAAAAAGAAGACATAAGCATTCAGATTAGATATAATCATTTCAGCCCAGCAGGATCAATATCAAAGTATAAATCGTTTAGCACATCAATATGTGATACCAATAGCAAATGCACATGAAGAAAAACTTAGATAGTATTTATCATTTATACCAATAGAATTCAGAGTCATATACAAGAGCAATATGGGGTTAGATAAAGATTAAGCATAAGAAAAGCATCATGAAAGAACAGAACATCAAGATTAAGCAAAATTATGAAAAAAAAAGGTTTTGTAATCGATTACACTTTTATTGTAATTGATTACACGCATTCTGTTTTCCTTGTAATCGATTACGAAGTTTGTGTAATCGATTACATGCTTTCTGACTTGACTTAGAACGCTTAACAGAGCCATTGTAATCGATTACAAGGATCCTGTAATCGATTACAAGCTTGTTGAAAATAGTTTTTGCATTTCAAACAGTAATTGATCAATCTCAAAGTCTTGAAATTAGTTTCAAAACATCCCAAATCAAATTCAAACAACATGTAAACATGAAAACTAACCAATCATTGATCCAAAACACATAATTGTGTAGCAAAACGACATATTATGTTAAGATATCACATTATGTAGCAAAGCAATATATTATGCATCAAAATAGCATAATATGTAGTAAGTTAATGTATTATACAGCAGAATTAGATGCATGATTGATCCATTATGACAAGTTCAAAGATATTGATATTATACATACCATTTCACATTAAAAAAACATATTCATTTAGCATATTCAAGATATGTAGAGATATTTTTCAAAATGTTAAACTAGTAAAGCATAGAGCAAGTCTCCACTTAACCAAAGGATGCAAGTTCAAGCTTCTAGGAGACAAAGAGGACAGCTTGAAGTATTTTCTAGTCTTGTGCTTGGAGCAGCCACTTTTAAGATTCCAAAGACAGCTCTTGGCCTTTAAGCACACCTACAACACACTTCAATTTTTGTCTTTTGGTACCCAAATTTTCTTGGGTCCTTGTGTGTTAGTTTTTGGCAAAGTGCCTTTGGGGACCCAAACCATTTTAGTTCTTAACTTGTTATTGATATTCTTTCTTACATTGCAAGTTGATGCACTATACCCTTTCCTACCACAATAAAAGTATTTAATAAAGGGACTACTTGATGTACTTGATGAAACAAAGAAATTCTTGAGAAACTTCTGTTGGTTATTGGGATTATACCCTAAACTAGTCTTTTGAAAAACACATCTTTAGTTCCCAAGCAATATGTTCAAATTATCTCTTCTAAAGGTAAATTTTGAAAAAGTGTTTTTCAAATCATCAATCTCAATTTCAAATGCTTTACATGATGAGCAAGTTGAGGGTGTAGATACATTATCAAGTGATAAACATGTCATGCATGAAGAATTTGCATCAATTAACCCAAGAGTTTCATTTTCTAATTTCAATTCCTCAATTTCTTTATTTAAAATAGAAATTTGACTTTCAAATGAGGAAATTATTTTCTTAGATGATGAAACAAGTTTTGCAAGCCTCATAGATTCATTATGTAATTCTTCAAATGCATCTTGCATTTCATCATAGGAAGGTGAAGAGTTTGATTCAAAATTTGAGGATGTTACCTCCATGTCATCTTCATCTTCCTCTTCTCCTCTAGCCATGAAACATAGATTGGCTTTCTCATTGTTTGAGCTATCGATTGAATCCATGTCATTGTCATCGCAAGCTATGTAGGCTCTTCTTTCTTTCTTCTCCCTTGAGGATCTTTTGTGATAATTTTCCACTTTACTTTGATAGATTGGGCACTCCATCTTCATGTGACCCAATTCTCCACATTCATAGCATTTAGGAGTAGATGAGATTCCTTCCCCTTGTGATAGATATTCTTTTGGGAAAATGGAGGTCTTCTCTGAGCTCCATTCTTCTTGAAGAATCTTCCAAATTTCTTTACTAGTAGAGCAAGATTCTCCTCATCTATTTCTAAGTCATCATCATCATTGATTATAGATGAAGTGGCTTTGAGAGCAATCCCCTTCTTTTTGTTGTCAAGTTGTTCATTTTGTTTGAGTCTATTCAACTCCAATTCATGTTCTTGGAGCTTGCCAAAAAGAGTGGCTAAGGTCATTATTGCAAGATTTCTTGATTCCGAGATAGCCGCCACCTTAGGTTGCCAATCCCTGCTCAAACATCTTAAAACATTGTTAATAAGATCTTCATTAGAAAATGTCTTTCCTAATGAAGCTAAATGATTAACAATATGTGTAAAACATTTTTGTATTTCTTGAATGCTTTCAACATTGTTCATCCTAAAAAGCTCATACTCATAAGTGAGAGTATTTATCCTTGATCTTTTCACTTCACTAGTACCCTTATGGGTTACTAGTAAAGTGTCCCACATTTTCTTGGGAAGATTTATAATTTGAGACTCTAAATAACTCATCATGCCCCAAAGTTGTGGTAATGATGTTTTTGGCTCTCAAATTATATTGGACCTTTTTCTTATCATCATCTATCCATTCACTTCTTGGTGTGTTAACTTTTACACCATTTACAACTTGTGTGGGGACAAAAGGATCATTTTAAACAACATCCCACATATCTAAGTCAATAGCTTCAATAAAAATTTTTATTCTTTCTTTCCAATAAGCATACTCATCCCCATTGAAAAAGAGAGGTCTATAGAGAGAAGAACTTTCTAAAAAATCATTTGAGGAGGCCATTACTTTCTCTTGAAGCTGCTTAGCCCTTTACATAAGAGCCTAGCTCTGATACCACTTGTTACCAAGTGGCCTCAAACTCAAGAGGGAGGTGAATTGAGTTTATGAAATATTTTTACAAATCTTTCGTAAAACGTTTGTTTATCAATTTTCGTTGAAGCTATTGAATAATTGAAGTGCATAGATAAATGAAATACTTCACTCACAAATTAAATAAGCCAAGATGAATAACATTTAAGCAAGCATATAAAATAAATGCATAAATGTAAAGAGATAGGGTTGAGAGAATCAAACACAAAGATTTATCCTGGTTCAGCCACCCCTAGTGACCTACGTCCAGTCCTCAAGCAAACCACTCGAGATTTTTCACTAAACTTCAAGCTTGAATGGGTGCTTGAAAACCTTTACAGATTGGAGCACACAACAACACCTTGGGATACCTCACCCTTGTACTTTGAGCCTCAAAACAGGGATGCCTCACTCTATACAATCTTTGAGGGATACCTCACCCTTTTTCACTAGAGGGATACCTCACCGTCTTTATAGAATAAATAAAGTGTTTGAATGATAGAAACTCGCTCAAAGAGTAGAATGATACAAATTGAAGCTCTAGCAATGCCCCTTTTGAATATCTCAAGTTTTCTCACAAAAACAGGGCAAAAACATTTTTAGAATTTGATTCTCGTATATAAGTGTTAGATTGATGTTCTGAATTGAAGGTTTTCCATTAATGAAGCCCCAAGGTAAGTATATATAAGTTATTGGAAGAAAGGAGTCGTTGGGTAGCATTTATGGCAACATTAAAAGCCAAGAAAATAGTTGTTGGCTATTGTCAGACCACTGGTAATCGATTACACAATCTCTGTAATCGATTACATGGCTGTTTGAATGTGTTCTTGGCTTTCTGGGCACATGGTAATCGATTACCAGCTTGGTGTAATCGATTACAAGGCCTTTGACTTTCTTGTAATCGATTACCACTTCTTTGTAATCGATTACAGGGCTTCTTGAATGTGTTCTTGCCTTTCTGGGCTTATTGTAATCAATGACCAGCTTGGTGTAATCGATTACAAGGCCTCTGTTTGCTATATAATCGATTACAAACATCTTGTAATCGATTACCTTGGCCTTTGAACACATTTTTCAAGTCCAATTGAGTATGTAAGTCGTTTCTAACACTTAGATCATTGGATTAAACATAAATGCCTTCATGAATATTGAATCCAAGATTAAGAACAACATTTCTTGGGAAAAACATGTTTAACTTTGAATTTACAAGCTAATTTTGAAAACGATATTTGGAAAACCATTTGAGAATCATTGAGATACTTAAAGGGCATTTTATATTGATATTCTAAGACCTATATCTAATATACCTCTTTTGATCTTGGTCTTTATCTTTTGATCTTGGTCTTCTCTTTTAATCTTGATCTTCATCTTTGGCTTTGTTATCATCAAAAACCCATTTGATATGCTTCAATACATAAGCATTCACACTTTTAAGAGATCAAGAGTATACTTTCGCTGATTAACAAATATACCTTCTCTAGACCTGGGGAACTCAATTCCAAGAAAGTATTTCAATAGACCAAGGTCCATGATTTTGAACACTTTAGCAAGTCTCTCCTTCAAGTTTTTGAGTTCAACACCATCATCACCTATCAAAATAATATCATCTACATACATAATCAAAATTGCAATTTTACCATCTACTGAGTGTTTGTAGAATAATGTGTGATCAGCTTGGCTTTGAGTATAGCCAATGTGTTTTACCACTATTCCAAAATGTTCAAACCATGCTCTTGGAGATTGTTTTAGGCTATACAGGGATTTCTTTTGTCTGCATACCTTATTTCTTCCAAGATCTCCTTCAAATCCTAGAGGAACACTCATAAACACTTCTTCCTCTAAATCTCCATTTAGAAAGTCATTTTTTACATCCAATTAGTGTAAGGGCCAATTGGAATTGAGGGCAAGAGATAGCAGGATCCGAATAGAGTTAAGTTTAGTTATTGGAGTAAAAGTCTCTTGATAATCTACCCCATAGGTTTGAGTGAATTCCTTTGCTACTAACCTAGCTTTATATCTTTCTACACTCCCATTTGCCTTGCATTTAATGGTAAAGACCCACTGATATTCTACTATCCCTTTATCATGTAGCAAGTCAACAATTTCCCAAGTCCTATTTTTCTTAAGAGCATTCATCTCTTCTAAAACTGTTAGTTTCTAGTTTGGATCATATAGTGCTTCCTCAATGTTTCTAGGCACAAACAGATTTACAATTTTAGAGGTGAAAGGTTGATGGTTTTGGGAAATATTTTTATAGGAGATATACTTGGAAATGGAATGACTTGTACTGTTTTTGGGTTTTTTCTTAGTGCAGTTTCTTTTACTTTTCCTAAGAGCTATAGGCAGGTCATAATTTAAAACATAGAGTTCAGTGTTACTTGGAAGATCAGGTTATTCATTTGTTGGGCCACCTTCTGGGAGATCCAGTTGGTCCTGTGCAAGAATGATAGGTTGATCTCTACCCCGTTTTATATTTTTATGAGTACAAACATGAAGATCCTTATTTAACTATGGTATTTCTTTTTCTGTTTAGGCACCACCTAAGTCTGAAACTTGTTCTTCCTTACCAGTTTCATTTTCTAGTTCACCTTCTTCAATGTGTAAAATAGGTTTGGGTAGAGGTTCATGCTAAGAAACATTGTTATGTAAAAAAATACCTCCACTGTTGCTCTTCCCCTAAAGAGAATTTTTTTGAAAAAAAATTTGATGTTCCAAGAAAGTAACATCCATGCTGACATGTAGTTTTTTTGTGCTAGGATTAAAACATTTTGTACCATCTTTGGTGTGGAGCATATCCAATGAAAATGCATTTTTCAGCCATAGGGTCAAGTTTAGACTGAGATATAGAGGGTATATGCACAAAAGCCATATAGGCAAAAACTTTTAAAGGTAGATTAGCATGCAATCTACAAGTTGGAAAAATCATCTTAAAGAAGTCCAAAGGAGTGTGATAATTTAACACATATGGGGGCATCCTATTTATGAGGTATGCTACTGTCAGGACAGCATCCCCCCACAAGTATTTAGGGACATTTCCTTCAAACATAATGGCTTAAGCTACTTCAAGTAGATGTTTATTTTTCCTTTCAGCAATGCCATTTTGTTGAGGGGTGTTTGGATATGTGGAATAATGTTGAATTCTTTTGTTTAGAAAAAAATCATTCAGGGTTTTAATAAAATATTCAGTGTCATTATCTGTTCTTAAAATATTAATCTTTGTGTCAAATTGGGTTTCAACCATATTTGAAAAAAATTTAAACACATTGGGAACCTCAGATTTTTCATGCATTAGATAAATCCAACATAGCCATGTGTGATCATTAATAAAACTTACAAACCACCATTTTCTAAACTTTTTGTGATTTTTGAAGGACCCCATATATCACTGTGAATTAGATGAAAGGGTTTGGATGCATGATAAGGTTGTGAAAGATAAGAGATACGATGACTTTTTGTAAGAACACAACTTTCACACTCAAAAGAGGAATAATCAACATTTCTAAATAAATTTGGAAACAAATGTTTAAGGTACTGAAAGCTAATATATCCTAGTTTATTATGCCAGGGCATTATTTGGGCTCGTACAGATTGAGAACTTATACCACTAAGACCTTGAGCTATTTTATTCTCAGAGTCATCCTCAAAGTAGTAGAGTCTATCTATCAGTCTAGCACTGTCAATCGTCCTCCCCGAAGTCCGGTCCTGAAACACATAATGAGAGGCTAAGAATTTTACATGATAATTAGAATATTTATAAATTTTACTAACAGATAGAAGGTTGCAAGATAACTTGGGAACATGTAAGACATTTTTTAAGTCAATAACTGTGGATAGTTTGATACTGCCTTTACTTGCAATTGGTGAAAAACTACCATATGCAATTCTAATTTTTTCACTTCTAGAACAAGGAAAATAGGTCTTAAACATAGACGAAAGGCTTGTCATATGATCAGATGCACCTGAATTAATGATCCAAGGTACATACTTCTCTGAGGTGTAGATAAGAGAACTAGGAATACTAAAATTACCTCTTTGTGCCAGAGAACCACTAGGAGTACTAGACAAGGAACTAGTTTTTAGCAACCTTAGGAGCTATTCAAATTTATCCTTGCTCAGAGAGGTCTTCTCGGCTTTATGGGTTTCTGAGGACGTGGTGGTGCTCCATCACTCGGGCCATGCTGGGTCCACTTCCTACTTAAGGCGTGTTGGGTGGCTAAGGAACTGTCAGCCATGACATGAAATCAAAGGCAGTAGTGCTACGAGAACACTACTCTGATACCAACTTGAAAACTATGTTTTCTGTATTTTTATTGATACATAATCAAATGGTACAAAAGACTCCTTTTATAGAAGGAGTGTAGGAGACAAACTGACTACAATTCAAGAACCAAATAGAAAACTATCATAACAAGCTAAACAAAGAAGGAAACAAAATATTTATATCATAAACTCTATTTACAACATTAACACAACATTAAACACGATTAACTACCAGTTTAATGCTATTGATTCTCAACTTTAATAACAAGGCATTAGTATTGATTTATTGTATTTCAATGCTGCATTAATACTAATTTAATGTCTTATTAAATGTCTGCATTAATAATTATTTAATGCCTTCTTAATGCCCTGTCGATATGTTATAAGTGTTTTTTTTTTTACAAAACTTGTTATTAGTATAGAAGTGGCACACCTAATCCTAACTACTAATGCATGATTCTAATCATGCTATTAGTACTAGTATTGAGATGTTACAATATGTGATGCTTCAAACTATGCAGTGGGAGCTATCTTGGCACAAAGAGTGGGCAAAGTGCCTCATGTGATCTACTATGCTTCAAGGACTTTGGATGCTACTCAAGCAAAATACACCACTTCGAAAAAAGAGCTTTTATTTATTGCTTCTGCATTAGATACATTTAGATCATATTTTCTTGGTTCTAAAGTTATAGTGTTTTTTTATCATACAACTTTGAAGTTTCTCCTAAAGAAACCTAAAGCCAAGCCAAGATTGATTCGGTGGATGTTGCTGCTCCAAGAGTTTGACATCAGGATACGTGACAAGAGTGGACCAGAGAACTTGGTAGCTAATCATTTAATCTGAATTGAGCAAGCTACTAACCCCCTTCCCATCCATGACACCTTCCCTGATGAGCAGCTTTTACAGCTTCAAGGTAACACTCCATGGTTCGCTGATATCGTAAATTTTTTGGTTGCTAGTGTCTTGCTTGCATATTTTACTCGAGCACAAATTGACAAATCAAAGAATGAGTGAACGTAGTATGTGTGGGATGATCCATATCTGTGAAAATTCTATAATGACCAAGTGATTAGAAGATGTGTGCCTGATCATGAATTCCATTATGTTCTTAGATTTTGCCATGCATTTGCATGTGGTGGGTATTTTGGGCCTCAACGTACTTCTAGGAAAGTATTGGAATCTAGATTGTATTAACCAATCCTTTTTCATGATGCATATGTGTTTTGTAAATTTTTTGAATAATGCCAATGAACGAGAAATATCTCTTGTAGGAATGAGATGTCTCAACAACCTTTGTTGTTTTATAAAATATTTGATGTTTAGGGTATTGATTTTATGGGTCCTTTTCCTATCTCATTTGGTTTTGTTTACATTTTGCTTGCTATTGATTATGTGTCTAAATAGGTGGAGGCAAAAGCCACTCGGACTGATGATTCAAAAGTTGTTGTGGATTTTGTTAGATCAAACATTTTTTGTAGATTTGACATTCTGAGGGCTATCATTAGCGATCAAGGGTCACACCTCTACAACTGAAATATGGAGCCATTGTTGAAGAAGTATGGATCCATGCATAAGGTTTCTACACCTTACCACCCCCAAACAAATGAGCAAGCTAAGGTATCAAATAGAGAGATCAAGCAAATCCTTTAGAAAACTGTCAAGCCTAATAGGAAGGATTGGAGTAAGCAGCTTGAGGATGCTCTTTGGGCTTACCGGACCGCCTATAAGACACCACTAGGGATGTCCCCCTACAAGATTGTCTTTCGGAAGGCATGCCACCAACCGGTGGAAATAGATCATAGAGCATTTTAGGCGGTGAAGAGTTGCAACATGGACCTTTACCAAGCGGGAGTGGAAAAGAAATTGCAATTACAAGAAATGGAGGAAATTCTCTTGGAGGCCTATGAGAACTCCAAAATCAACAAGTAGAAGACCAAGGCTTTCCATGACAAGAATATTGCAAGGAAGGAATTTGTGGTTGGGCAAAAAGTTCTCCTCTACAATTCCCGCCTCAAGCTCATGCCCAACAAACCTGTTCTAGGTGGTTAGGCTCCGTCATGGTCACTAAAGTCTTTCCTTATGGTGCGGTAGAGATCACAAGTGAGGCAACTCACAAAACATTCAAGGTCAATGGACATCTCTTCAAGCCATTCTATAAGGGAGCTCAAGATAACATAGTGGATGAGATCTATTTGCAAGCAGCCATCTACACTTGATAAGGATGTTTCCTCTCTTTCTCTTTTATTTTGCTTGTCCTAGATTTATTGATAATATTGATGGTTTGATGATCTTAGAGCTAAAAATTGAGGACAATGTAAAATTTAAGTGTGGGGGAGGAATTTACATTTCTTTTTTTGTTATTGTGATTTTTAATCCTACTATTTTTACTATTTTGTTATGTTATTTTATTGTTTATGTTTTGATATTTTGATATTTACTAATTTTCTATTTGTAATTTTGTTGTTTTGTTTTGTTTTTACCTTGTTGTTGTTTTTACTGTTTCTTCTATTTCTATTTTCTGTTTCCATTTTCTGTTACTATTACTGTTTCTTTTTTCTATTTATGTTTTACATTTTGTTTCTATTTCTATTTTTTTATTTTAAATTGTTTTAATGTTTTATCTATTTTCTATTTTTTTAAAAGAAAGAAAAAAATATTCATAACAAAGTGTGTTTTTAATGGCTTTCCAATGAAACTTTGAGTTTGTGAAAATTGTGAGCATGTGTAAATTAAGGTAACATAAGTGAAGAAATTGTCTCTCATCTTGAGAATAACTAGTTTGGTAATGAAATTGAATTAGTAGATTAAGTTTGATAGAAACATATCGTGTGAGACTTTAAGCTTTTTAATGAATGGATTGAACATTTATATCATTTTCTTTTTTCTTGTGTGATTTGTACTCATGGAATTTGTTACTCTAGAACTTGTTTTGATTCTTTTTTAGACTACATTTTCATAATCATACATGAATATGATTGAGGCATTCTTCTTAAATTAACCACTTTAGCCGAATAACCAACCTTGCATATTTTTCCTTGATTAACCCTTTTTGAGCTTATTTAACCATTCCTTGTTTTTAGTTCATTACATGCCTTAAATGAAAAACTATGTTCTTACTAATAAGAGAGCATTGGCATTATTATTGGATGAGTTCTTAAACAAGTGTGGGGGTATGCTAATTGGTATACAAATTGTTGGTGAAAAAGGAAAGAGTGGCCAATTGAATGTTTGAAAAAAAAATTTGTGTAAAGAAAAGTCAATAAGGAAAAAGGAAAAAGAATATGTAAAGGGAATTTGCATTACATAGAGTTGGGATAAGCTATCATGCTGGTTATTTGAACTCAACCCTAATGCTCTTTTATTCTCTTTGGTCTTTAACTTGTCATATCTATATTACTCCCCTCCTTTACCTTGGCCCCATTACAACCTTGAATAATGTCCTCTTGATTTGTGTATGCATGTATTTTGAGTAGTGGAGGAGTAGAAGATAAGCAGGCTTATGGTAGTGCATATTTTCATGGGTTGAATTGAGTGAAACACTTACCTTCTAAACACTTGAGAGATTGAAAGAAAATCTTATGAGGTTCTATCATTCTTGATCTATGCTTTTCAATTGAAGTTACTATGCTTATTGGTTTGAGATGTAAAGAAATGTTACTTCATGAATGTTTTAATTCCTAGAAATTTTGGTTGATCTCCTTTTGCATTCTTAAACATCATCGGAAAGTGAGTTTTTCCTGAAATTTTTTTTAACTTTCAAGTTTGAGTTGTTTCTCCTTTATCCCCTAGTAGTGGATTTCCACTTTTTGCCTGAGAGTGCAAAAGGCTAAGTGAGGGGAAATTTGATAAAAACCATTTTTATATATTAGTTAACACTTATATTCAGTATTTTAGACCTCTCATATGCTTAATTGATTATTTTTGGCCACCATTTATAAGTTTGGGTTCAAATTGGGCTTAGTTGTATTTTTTAGCATTATGGCAATTTTACACTATTTTTGTATTTCTAATATAACTTGAGTTATAAACATCTAAAAATTATGAACTTTACCTTGTAAGAAAGCTGAGAGGAAGCTCTACAACTTCAATAAATAGCTCCAAATGTATAGTGGATCATATTGAGCTTGGAAATCAGAATAGGGGTTCTGTCGCTAGAACCTGAGTAGTGTGCAAAGATTGGGCCGCATCTTGGGTTGTAGGAAGCTGAGAGAAAATCCTTTAACTTTCATGAAGACCACTTATCCAAATGATGACATTTTGATAGGGTTTTTAACACTTGAAGGGAGCTAACAGGATCCAAGAGCTGTTAAACATGTTTTGGTTATAACTCCTTCATTAGTTGTCTAAATCTTACAAATTAGGTGTCCAATCAAAGCTAATTGGAAGAGGAAACATCCTATAAGCTAGGGGTATACTTGTATTTTCACTTTTAGTGTCTAGTATATAGAGTTTTGAGTCAAATCTGAGGCTAGGAGGAGACACTCCCCATTTTCAATTTACATCTTCTCTCTTCTCCTCTCTTCTCCTCTCTTATCACTTTTTCTAGGTTTTCTTCATTTTTTCTGTTGAGCTCTCAATTCATGGAAAGCTAAAGCTTTGTAATCAATCCCAGGGATTGAAACACTCTTGATGTTTAATGTTGAGACCTTGGTTTGAATGTTTAATTTACTTGTTAATCATATTTCTCTCTTCCTTTTCTTTGATTCTATTACTCCTTGGATGAGTGCTTAACTTGGTCTTAGTGTTCATATTATGGTTGCATAACTATCATGTGTTTAATGGGAATTACAGAAACTAGACAATGCATCAAAGGTGTTTGATGGATTGTCTAACTCATATGAACTCTAGAAATGAGGTTGATTTAAGGTTAAATGAATGCTTAATCCATTTTTCATTGATTGACCGAGGTTGATTTAGGCTTAAATGGATGCTTCTTCCATTTTTCATTGATTGACCAAATCCTAGGTGTTTACCTAGTAGATAGTTCATGTTGGATGAGGATTTCATAGACAATAGGTGATGCATCAAAGGTGTTTGATGCATTGCCTAGCTTAGTTGAATTCTGAGTTTTAGGTTGATTTATGGTTGGATGGATGCTAACTTCATCTAACTTTGATTAACCAATGCTAGATGCTTATCTAGTAGATAATTCATAAGTCATCTTGAGGCTTCTTAATGTGACCTAAAACCAAGAATCTGGTTAGCTAGTGAATGAATCCCTGGTGGTCAAGGAAGGATTACACTCAAAAGTTGTTGATTTCCTTGGATTTGTTGTTTACTTAACTTTGTTTATAGACTTTTAATTGCTTTGTTTAATTACTCATGCAATCAAACCCCCTCAGATGCTAACTTCTTAATATAATTGATTAATTGGAATGATCTAAGGGCTCGATTCGGTTGCACCACATACTACAAGTTCTTGGTGAATCGGTTAATAAATCTCATCTAATTTGATAGCCTCAATAGTTATCACCATATCAACTAAGGATTTCTTTAGAATTGTTATGGCACTTGTAGCTCACTTTGATTTATAGTTGCACCAGATGGATGTCAAGATAGCCTTTTTGAATGGTGATCTTAGCGAGGTAGTGTACATGCAACAACCTGAGGGTTTTCAAGCAAATGTTAATGAGCACTTGGTTTGTAGATTGAAAATTCTATTTATGGTTTGAAATAGGATTCTGGACAGTGGTACTTAAATTTTGATGAGGTAGTGACTTATTTGGGTTTTGAAGAAAACAAGGTTGATCAGTGCATATACCTTAAAGTCAGTGGGAGCAAATTCATTTTTCTTGCATTATATGTGGATGATATATTGCTTGTTAGCAATGACCTTGGTTTGCTTCATGAGATCAAGCATATGTTGACAAGGTTCTTTGACATGAAAGATCTTGGTAAAGCATCTTTTGTGTTGGGAATCAAGATTCATAGAGATAGATCTCGATGTGTGCTTGGGTTATCTCAAAGGGCTTACATTGATCTAGTCCTTAAGAGATTTGATATACAGAACCGTAAACCTGAGGATGTTTTAGTTAATAAAGGTGACATATTTAACAAAGATCAGTGTCTTAAAAATGATATTGAGAGAGCAAAGATGAAGGATAAAACTTTTGATAGTGTATTGGCGAGTTTGATGTATGCTCAAGTGTGGACTGGGCGTGACATTACTTTTATAGTTGACATTTTGGGCAGAATACAAGTCAAGTTTTGGGAATGATCATTGGATTGTTGTTATGAAAGTGATAAGGTACTTGTAGAAAACTAAAGATTATATGCTTGTATATAAGAGAGTTGACAACTTGGAGATAACAGGGTATATCGATTCAGATCTTGCTAGGTGCCCAAATGATAGGAAGTCAACTTCTGGCTATGTTTTCATGTTGGCTGGGGGTGCAATATCCTAGAAAAGTAAGTAACAAACTCTAATTTCCTCTTTTACTATGCAAGCAGAATTTATTGCTTGTTATGTTGTTGCCACTCATACTATTTGGTTGAGAAATTTGGTGACAGGACTTTGTATTGTGGATTCTATTACTAGGCCATTGAGGATTTATTGTGCTAATAGTGCTGCAACATTTTATACTAAAAATAATAAAACTACTAGTGGTTCTAAGCACCTAGAATTGAAGTATTTGATTGTTAGGGATCTTGTGAAGAACAAAGATATAATAGTTGAGCATATTGAAACAGATTCTATGTTAACTGATCCCTTAACCAAAGGACTTAGGCCCGTGATATTTAAAAAGCATGTTGAGAACCTAGGTATTGTGAGCTCTATTGATGTACTTGATTAATGGGAGTTTAAGATTTATGTTATTTTCGTCTTATCATGTTGAACCTTTATTTTGGACATTTTTTTAGTGTTTGTTTGACATGTATTGTCTTGTTTGAGCAATTGATAATACATTAATTTTATTATTATATCTCTTTTATATACACACACACACACACACACATACACACGAATTGCAAAATTTTGAAGCTCGATGTTGTTAGGACCACTATGCCCATGGTTGACGCCAAGATGGAGCTGAGGCATGATGGTTCTTGATGAACCAGACAATTTCTTTGGCTTTAAGAGAATTTTGAGAGAAATTGTGAGGACTGAAAAAGAAAGTAGTAGTATGGTTGTTGGATCACATTGGTATGCTACTTTCTTGCTACACTCCACACTAATAACTAGTTGACGAAGTCAATGATATTTGTAACCATGCACTACTAGAAATTTGGGTTTTAGAGATAAAAAATTTGTTCTTTAAATCAAGAAAATTGGTCTCTAAAAAAATTAGAGACCGATTTAAATCAGTCTCTAAAAGGCTTGTCACTAAATATTAGAGACCGATTTTAAAGAGACCGATTATTTCAGTCTCTAAATTAGTCGCTATTTTTTGGTTAAATATTAGTAAATTATATTTCAAAAAAAGTACATTAGAGACCGATTTAGAGACTGATTTTTTAGAGATTGATTTTTTAATTTCTAAATCGATCTCTAAATCAGTATCTAAAAACATGAATATATTATATATTTTATAAAATCGGTCGCTAAGGTAGTCTCTAAACTAGAGACTGATTTATCGGTCTTTAAAACAGTCTCGAAATTAGTCTCTAAAACTCTGAATATATTATATATTTTATAAAATTGATCACTAAATTGGTCTCTAATTAACAGTCTCTAATTCAATCTCTAATTTGTGATTAAATTTATTAAAATCCAAATTTTTAAAACACTTAAAAAACAACAATCAACAATCTCATATATAACCAAACACATAAATAAAAAACAACGTAAACTAAACTAATTCAGTCTTTAGAATATATCATTTAAACATCAAGACATTCTATAATAAACTAAACTAAGCATTGTCTACAATATCTCATTACTACAACATTTCAAATGAAAGAAAGTTGAATGCAACACAAACTAAACTGTAATCATAAAAACTCCTCCTCGTCCTCATCCTCCTCCTCTTCTGCTCCATCAGTCACGGGAAATGTTTGAGAAGACTGAAAGTTCATCGACTGCATCAACTTTCGTACCAGCCGATTTGCCTCCTTAATCTGTCTCCTATTATCTGCCACTTGAGCCCAAAGCTCATTTCTCTCGCTTCTTAATTCTTCAAGTTCATCTCTTCGCACCCAGTTAGATGATGAAGAACTTGAGCCACGATATTGTGGTCTTCCAGCCACTACGGTTGACTCAACTCCAAGACCATATATTTTACCTTTTCTCACTCCAGCCACATTGCGCCACACATCCAACTCATCTGGGGGAGGAGTTCCCTACTCTGATGCTCTTTGGATCATTTCTTGCATTTTGTTTGTAAATTTGGTCTGTCAATACCAATATGACACTAATTAATGCAAAAAGTTAAAGCAGTACATAAGTCTAACATATTATAAACCATGACATAAATTATAAGAATAAACGTGGTTTCAATCACATGTTAAAAGCTGCAAGCTTGTTTAATTTCAATTTGAGATGATAGCACAGTTAAAATATTCCTCTTTGAAAATAGAATAGGGACTTTTGACATGCAATAAACAAATATCATAACAAGTCGAAAAATAGGCCAACATATGAATAAACATGGTTTCAATCAAAATGAATATTCTAGTTATATTCTGTTATATTCTCAAAAGATGTTATGTTATATTTGGACTAGCATGTCTATAAGCTGCAATCTTGAAAGTTCTGTTATATTCCATTATTTATTTTTAACATAAGAATAAACATGGTTTCAATCAAAATGTACTTTTGGGATGTTATATTCTGTTAGGCCACAAGTGAGTGAGGTCAGGACCTAAACTCTCCTAATGGCGAAAAAATAAATTAATAAGTTAGTAATTGTAATGGATCTTCAAATTATTACCCAATTGACGTGTAATAAAACAAATACGGGGACAAAGGCATACAACAGAAGTAAAAAGTAAGATATTAATATATAAAAGGCTCATCAAATAAAGAACTTCCTAACCTCTTAGATTGATCCCTCTTGGCAGAACATAACCCAACTTGCGAACATACGTCAGCAGGTTGTACCTGCAGATCAAGATCAACTCATTTAGCTCCAAAGAGTGGAAATGCAAATGGGAAAAGATCAGGGGCCGCAAATCATGTTCAACACAAAATCTTTATAGAGAAGTAAGGAAAACTTACCCCTGATACTAAGAGATCCCATATTCTCTCTCCATATTGAGAAACAACTTTCTTACATTCTACACTCAGAACTCCTTCAGCTCTAATAGCATGGTTGATTTCAGCCACAACAGGCTGAAATTATTAACAGTCAACAAAAATTATAAAGGAAAATCTATAAGCAAAAAATTTTCAAAAAGATGGAAGCACATACAGTTGGACCAGCAAGCAAAGATGTTCCTAAATCCACAATAGCAAGCACAGCCACCCTCACAAACACCTAACAATAACATTGATATTTTTCAGAATTAAATGCACTTCAGAATCAAAAGAGAACATTTATATTGTTGAGGAACAATAAAGTCACCTGTTGAAAGACCTCCAATGAGAAAATCTCCTATTTCAATCTAAAACAGAAAATTTTCTTGAGTAAACTATTATATATATATTAAACGAATTCCTGATCAAACTAAATTTTATTTTGCTAACCTGCCAGTAACCTTTTCTAGTAATTGGAATATAAGTGTGTTCTCCTTTGAAGTGCTTCGGGTCAACACCACCAAAAATTAATTCACCACCTTTTTTCGCCTTTGGATCCTCATTGAGCCAAAAAGAGAACACCTTATCACTTACAAGATCTTACTCCACTATATTGTACCTGTGATTTTAAAATGGACCGATAAATTAAAGGCACAGAAAATATTCACAATAGTTCACTCTAACATGGAAATCAGATACAAATGAAACAACAATAGTTCATCTGGGGGAGGAGTTCCCTACTCTGCTGCTCTTTGGGTCATTTCTTGCATTTCATTTGCAAATTCGCTCCTTGAAAACTCTATGAAAAAAAACCAAATTCATCTTCACTCTAAAACCCAAACATCTTCTTCCTCTACACCTTGCATCATAGACAAATTTGCAACAATTACAGCATCTAATATTTGACTACTGTCAATAAAGGCACCCTGACTAGGAAATAGCAACACAAAAACTCTCTAAAAAACACAGGACATTTTTACAAATTTTACATACAACCAGATTCATAATCTTATATAAACAGTTCTTAGACACAAGAATGTTAGAAGTTGAATACATACCAACAGTAATATCCAATCCACCATTTTAGAAAAAAATTAAAATAAAATAAAATTACCTTTAAAGATCTCTAACAATCAATTTTATTTTATTTAAAAAAAAAGATTTGAAAAGAAGCCATAACAAAACAATCAAAACCAAGAGCCTTCTCCTTATCCACTTTGTGAATGGCTCACCTCACCACCTCCTTCACCAAGGTTTTCATTCATTTAGCATTCATCTCAAAAGCAGGATTACAATCCAAATCCTCCAAAATTGGCCCAGAAAAGATGCTTGTAAACATTAGTAATCTCATCTAACTGTTACTAAATCCCTAATTATAGCTTTACCGTCCACTTCCAATTATTAATCAACATTAGACAACTGCGTTTATAAGTTTTTTTTTTTCTTATAAGGCATCATTTTCATTTGCATTGTCATAAATAATTCTTATGCCATACGAAGAGTTAGCATAAACTCTAAACATCAATTATATGAATGAATCACTTGATACTTTAAGTCAAGTGGTTTAACTTCTGACATATAATTAATATTTAAAAACAAAAGAATAATGAAAGCAATTGATAAGATGTAACAAATCACCAGAACATTTTTCCACTTTGAAGTGAAGTAATCCTTTTGAAACATAGTACAATATATATCTTCTCTATATAAATCATTTCAAATGCAAACTACCACCTCCAAATCCAAAACCATATAACTTTTAGCTTTACTAATTATGAAGCATTTCTTTTTGCTTAAATTTTAAAAGTGTATGTCAACACTGTAACCCTTTTCCCACCCTCTAAAATAGTAAAAGATAACGATGAAGATAATTAACTCCATACCTAAATGCGACTACAGGCTAAATAACATTTCTACAGTCATTATCTGCCAGCGATATCCGAGAAACTAAAACAAGCAAATCAGCATATACCTCCCTATCAAGGTAATGGTTAGTAGTTTCATAATTAGTAGGAATAGATACTGTACACTTCAAAAATGGCAGCTCCTTAGCCTCTATAGGTGGAAATTTGCGGTCCCTGAGAGCACTGCAAGATGTTACAAATACAAAACATGGATGAGTAAGAAATATACCAATCTAATGCATGTTAAGAACAAAATATACTGATATGCTTCAATACATAAGCATTCACACTTTTAAGAGATCAAGAGTATACTTTCCCTGATTAACAAATATACCTTCTCTAGACCTAGCGAACTCAATTCTAAGAAAGTATTTTAATAGACCAAGGTCCATGATTTTGAACACTTTAGCAAGTCTCTCCTTCACATTTTTGAGTTCAACACCATCATCACTTATCAAAATAATATCATCTACATACATAATCAAAATTGCAATTTTACCATCTACTGAGTGTTTATAGAATAATGTGTGATCAGCTTGGCTTTGAGTATAGCCAATGTGTTTTACCACTATTCCAAAATGTTCAAACCATGCTCTTGGAGATTGTTTTAGGCTATACAGGGATTTCTTTTGTCTGCATACCTTATTTCTTCTAAGATCTCCTTCAAATCCTGGAGGAACACTCATAAACACTTCTTCCTCTAAATCTCCATTTAGAAAAAGCCATTTTTTACATCCAATTAGTGTAAGGGCCAATTGGAATTGAGGGCAAGAGATAGCAGGATCCGAATAGAGTTAAGTTTAGTTATTGGAGCACAAGTCTCTTGATAATCTACCCCATAGGTTTGAGTGAATTCCTTTGCTACTAACCTAGCTTTATATCTTTCTACACTCCCATTTGCCTTGCATTTAATGGTAAAGACCCACTTATATTCTACTATCCTTTTATCATGTAGCAAGTCAACAATTTCCCAAGTCCCATTTTTCTTAAGAGCATTCATCTTTTCTAAAACTGTTAGTTTCTAGTTTGGATCATATAGTGCTTCCTCAATGTTTCTAGGCGCAAACAGATTTACAATTTTAGAGGTGAAAGCTTGATGGTTTTGGAAAAGATTTTTATAGGAGATATACTTGGAAATGGAATGACTTGTACTATTTTTGGGTTTTTTCTTAGTGCAGTTTCTTTTACTTCTCCTAAGAGCTATAGGCAGGTCATAATTTAAAACATGGAGTTCAGTGTTACTTGGAAGATCAGGTGATTCATTTGTTGGGCCGCCTTCTGGGAGATCCAGTTGGTCCTGTGCAAGAATGATAGGTTGATCTCTGCCCCGTTTTAGATTTTTATGAGTACAAACATGAAGATCCTTATGTAACTATGGTATTTATTTTTCTGTTTAGGCACCACCTAAGTCTGAAACTTGTTCTTCCTTACCAGTTTCAGTTTCTAGTTCACCTTCTTCAATGTGTAAAATAAGTTTGGGTAGAGGTTCATGCAAAGAAACATTGTTATGCAAAAAAATACCTCGACTGTTGTTCTTCCCCTAAAGAGAATTTTTTTGAAAAAAAGTTTGATGTTCCAAGAAGGTAACATCCATGCTGACATGTAGTTTTTTTGTGCTAGGATTAAAACATTTTGTACCATCTTTGGTGTGGAGCATATCCAATGAAAATGCATTTTTCAGCCATAGGGTCAAGTTTAGACCGAGATATAAAGGGTATATACACAAATGCCATACAGGCAAAAACTTTTAAAGGTAGATTAGCATGCAATCTAAAAGATGTTATGTTATATTTGGACTAGCATGTCTATAAGCTGCAATCTTGAAAGTTCTGTTATATTCTATTATTTATTTTTAACATAAGAATAAACATGGTTTCAATCAAAATGTACTTTTGGGATGTTATATTCTGTTAGGCCACAAGTGAGTGAGGTCAGGACCTAAACTCTCCCAATGGCGAAAAGATAAATTAATAAGTTAGTAATTGTAATGGATCTTCAAATTATTACCCGATTGACGTGTAATAAAACAAATACGGGGACAAAGGCATACAACGGAAGTAAAAAGTAAGATATTAATATATAAAAGGCTCATCAAATAAAGAACTTCCTAGCCTCTTAGATTGATCCCTCTTGGCAGAACATAACCCAACTTGCGAGCATACGTCAGCAGGTTGTACCTGCAGATCAAGATCAACTCATTTAGCTCCAAAGAGTGGAAATGCACATGGGAAAATATCAGGGGCCGAAAATCATGTTCAACACAAAATCTTTATAGAGAAGTAAGGAAAACTTACCCCTGATACTAAGAGATCCCATATCCTCTCTCCATATTGAGAAACAACTTTCTTACATTCTACACTCAGAACTCCTTCAGCTCCAATAGCATGGTTGATTTCAGCCACAACAGGCTGAAATTATTAACAGTCAACAAAAATTATAAAGGAAAATCTATAAGCAAAAAATTTTCAAAAAGATGGAAGCACATACAGTTGGACCAGCAAGCAAAGATGTTCCTAAATCCACAATAGTAGCACAGCCACCCTCACAAACACCTAACAATAACATTGATATTTTTCAGAATTAAATGCACTTCAGAATCAAAAGAGAGCATTTATATTGTTGAGGAACAATAAAGTCACCTGTTGAAAGACCTCCAATGAGAAAATCTCCTATTTCAATCTAAAAAAGAAAATTTTCTTGAGTAAACTATTATATATATATTAAACGAATTCCTGATCAAACTAAATTTTATTTTGCTAACCTGCCAGTAACCTTTTCTAGTAATTGGAATATAAGTGTGTTCTCCTTTGAAGTGCTTCGGGTCAACACCACCAAAAATTAATTCACCACCCTTTTTCGCCTTTGGATCCTCATTGAGCTCAAAAGAGAACACCTTATCACTTACAAGATCTTACTCCACTATATTGTACCTGTGATTTTAAAATGGACCGATAAATTAAAGGCACAGAAAAGATTCACAATAGTTCACTCTAACATGGAAATCAGATACAAATGAAACAACAATAGTTCATCTGGGGGAGGAGTTCCCTACTCTGCTGCTCTTTGGGTCATTTCTTGCATTTCGTTTGCAAATTCGCTCCTTGAAAACTCTATGAAAAAAAACCAAATTCATCTTCACTCTAAAACCCAAACATCTTCTTCCTCTACACCTAGCATCATAGATAAATTTGCAACAATTACAGCATCTAATATTTGATTACTGTCAATAAAGGCAGCCTGACCAAGAAATAGCAACACAAAAACTCTCTAAAAAACACAAGACATTTTTACAAATTTTACATACAACCAGATTCATAATCTTATATAAACAGTTCTTAGACACAAGAATGTTAGAAGTTGATTACATACCAACAGTAATATCCAATCCACCATTACAGAAAAAAATTAAAATAAAATAAAATTACCTTTAAAGATCTCCAACAATCAATTTTATTTTATTTAAAAAAAAAGATTTGAAAAGAAGCCATAACAAAACAATCAAAACCAAGAGCCTTCTCCTTATCCACTTTGTGAATGGCTCACCTCACCACCTCCATCACCAAGGTTTTCATTCATTTAGCATTCATCTCAAAAGCAGGATTACAATCCAAATCCTCCAAAATTGGCCCAAAAAAGATGCTTGTAAACATTAGTAATCTCATCCAACTGTTACTAAATCGCTAATTATAGCTTTACCGTCCACTTCCAATTATTAATCAACATTAGACAGCTGCGTTTATAAGCTTTTTTTTTCTTATAAGGCATCATTTTCATCTGCGTTGTCATAAATAATTCTTATGCCATGCGATGAGTTAGCATAAACTCTAAACTTCAATTATATGAATGAATCACTTGATACTTTAAGTCAAGTGGTTTAGCTTCTGACATATAATTAATATTTAAAAACAAAAGAATAATGAAAGCAATTGATAAGATGTAACAAATCACCAGAACATTTTTCCACTTTGAAGTGAAGTAATCCTTTTGAAACATAGTACAATATATATCTTATCTATATAAATCATTTCAAATGCAAACTACCACCTCCAAATCCAAAACCATGTAACTTTTAGCTTTACTAATTATAAAGCATTTCTTTTTGCTTAAATTTTAAAAGTGTATGTCAACACTGCAACCCTTTTCCCACCCTCTAAAATAGTAAAAGATAACGATGAAGATAATTAACTCCATACCTAAATGCGACAACAGGCTAAATAACATTTCTACAGTCATTTTCTGCCAGCGATATCCGAGAAACTAAAACAAGCAAATTAGCATATACCTCCCTATCAAGGTAATGGTTAGTAGTTTCATAATCAGTAGGAATAGATACTGTACACTCCAAAAATGGCAGCTCCTTAGCCTCTATAGGTGGAAATTTGCGGTCCATGAGAGCACTGCAAGATATTGCAAATACAAAACATGGATGAGTAAGAAATATACTGATCTAATGCATGTTAAGAACAAAAAATGTAGTTCAATTAAATGTATGGAAGTGGCATTTACATTGATAAAATATAAGATGGCCTATTACATCAACAAACCTAGTCAGTGCATAATCTCTAAAGCCATTGGTCAAGCAACGTGCTTCTAGAGTTCCAATACATCCACAAAGACAAGGCTCCCCACCATTTACCACTTTCTTCCATGTAACAAACAACGGGTTGAAACAAAGCATATTTGCTTCAAACAAGGATATCATAGCACAGTGCTCAAGATAAATTATGACTTCATCAAAAAGAATATGGAGACAGAAGGTTTGCTGCCACCAAGGAGGAACATTCACTTCAAGCTCTGCACTTTGCACCATCAACCTCCACTCTGCACCACAATACTCCATCTTCCCCATCACTAAACAACCACCCAAAACCACCATTACCTCCACCAAACCACTGGAAAATCGTGACCACCGCCGCTGTAGACTAGTACCATCCGCGCTCTGTGAACCCGCTGGCAGCCCCACGATCTAAACGTACACCCAGCCGCCCGAGCTCACCATATCCGACCAGCCAAAGCATGCCCAGATCCGACCACCGGCTCCCTTCGCCCAAACGAAGTTGTCTCCATTGCACCAGGACCGCCAACAGCTCCGTTGCCGTCACCCACCCGATCAGTGCGAGCCCAGCCGCGCACCGCAACCCATAGTAGAAACCCAGATCTGCAGTCCTCAGACATTTGTCCTTACAGAGATCGAATTAGAGACCGCTTTTATTTCAGTAGCAAATTAAATTTTTTTTTCTTAATCAGTCTCTATTTCAGTCTCTAAAACCCAAATTTCTAATAGTGATGGATTGGTCCTACATCAATAAGGGATGTACGGAGCACCATGATTCGATGTTACTTGATTTTAGTTGGAAGGAGTCATATTCAGAGGTCGATTCTTGGATCATGTGTTTCTTAAAATGTGACCACATTACAAAATTATGTCATTAACCCGAGAGTCGTTTTCAAACAAATGTTTTTCTAATTAAAATTACACAACTGATTTTGTCTAAGTGAGAGAATATTAAAATTATCTAATAATTCTTGTGGGCCACAATCAATTATGGCATTTTAGTTTTGCTAAAAAAATAGCTAATTCATGATCCATATGTGGATGCATTTGTAGCTCGCTTATTAATTTAAGTGATTCATTTAATATGAGCTAGACATTTGCAAGTTTAATTAATGTGAGTTACAGTATAGGCCTTAACCCATGGACACACTATGGGAGAGCACTAGGGTTAACTTATTTAGGCTAGGTCCCCTCTACATTCATGGTGACACATTGAAACTCCACAACTTGCTCTATTGAGAATTGTGACAAAAAGTGTGAATTGCAGAAAAAGTTTAACTTTTTCACGAGTTTTGTAAGACACTAGATCAACGCCACAATTCCTAAACCTCAAAAAATCATGTTTTCAATAAATAAGCATTATATCAATGTTCTAATTTTATATAATATTCACATGTTTTTTGCTTACACTACTTACTCCTCAGACGCCACTTTGACTATCTCTTTTGGATCAAGGTCTTCCATGATTTCTTCATTTTCTAGAACCAAGTCCTTATACGATATCTTGGGAGTTTCCCCCACACTTTGCTCTCCCTTCTCTGTAACCTCCATATTCACGTCCCTCCTAGCATATGTATAATTATCTTTTTTTCCCTGGTGAAGTTTACCAATGAAGGAGATAACAAGTTAACAGAAATTTTCTACCTCAAATTTTGTTTATGCAACTAACATATCAGAACAAATTATACAAGATAAATAATATTAAGAATAAGTAATCTATGGCCAGTCGGTTACTTATATAAAATGTTTATAAATTTTGCTTTAGATTATAGCAAGTATGAATCATTAACTTTTTTTTACATCCACGTATATTCTAATTAATGAATTTATATATATTTGTGATTTTTATTCTTTATGCACACAAATTTTGTCTGAAACAAATATACATAGTCAAATAAAAAAGGTTCTACCAAAAAAATTCACGAGTAAAATGTCTTCATATGGAACTTTTCTCCATATTTGTGGACTATATAATTCTTTTACAATCACCTTATTAATTATGTCAACATTTGTCATTATGTTTTTGTATGTAAAATTAATCATAGGAGGGTTTATTGGATCAGATAAACTAGTTAACCTGATCAACCCAAAACCCAAATTACAGGTAAAGTTGGAAGATCAGGTTGGTTTGAACCCAGAATCTGCCAATCCAGAACACCGGTTCAATAGATCCACATCCAACCCAATCACACAATATTAATTAATCAAGCAGTAAAATCCCACCTTATGTTCAGAAAAACAACTAATAAAAACAAAGAATTAAATCCAAGCTTCTGGCTAAATGTTGCGGTTTTATTCTGTCTGTAAGGGCATGATGACGAGCTTGCAAAATCTTTTACCAAGTGAAGGTATGTCTTGAGATCGTGACACGTGGCAACATCTCCATTCTTTAGATACGGTGACTCCTTGCTACTTAGCCTTAGCTCTTGTCCAACATCAGCGTATACCAACTGCATGTCCTCCACGCGCCTCCGCAACCACCCCGAAAGGCTTCCCACGTGGACATCTTTATTGCATGCCACGTCATTCTGATTCACCACGATTCCCGGAACTTTAGTGACGACATCGTCGGAGTTTACTATTCTTAGTATCCTGGTCCCACTCTGCTCCAATTGCTTCCGAAAGCTCTCGTTCCCCACCCGGGGCCCACCGAAAGATACCACTGTTACCATTGGTGCGTTCTTGAAAGTGGCGGTTATATCATACGCGCTCAGAATTGCGAGTGCGGCTCCAAGGCTGTGACCAGTGAGCGTTAAGCTAAGTGGCTCGTTTTGGTATGATTGGATTACTCTTCCAATTTCCTCTCTTACCATCTCTTGCAAACTTGCATGTGTGGTGGTTTTGGATGTGTAGAGACTCAAAAACCCATTTTCCACCATGGGACAACCGCTTTTGGTCTCTACATGACCCGGTAAGTAAGTTAAGGTGGCGCGTAGGTTTTCCAACCACTCCAAGCAAGTGGCTGTTCCCCTAAAAGCGACCACTATGTCGCGTCGGCCGAGACGAGTAATTTCTTTCTTGTGTTCACAAACTGCCACAAAACCAATCCAGCTAGATTGAGTACATGTCCACTTAGACATGTTATCTATCCACGCTGGCATGTGAATCCCACACGTGGCACGTAGATTCTTAGTTAGTCGATATCCTGAGTTAGCCAACCCGCACTGGCTCAAAAGAGAGCTCTTTGAGTAACGACATGTGGCATAAGTCGGAGAAGAAGAGTCAAAGTCAAAAGAGCGATAGGCAGCATCCACAAAGTGACCATATCTTAAGATTTCCCAGCGTAGGTTATCATCAAGAGGATCCAGCAAGCCTTCCCAGTGGTTGATTCCCTGGTATTGCTTCCACTTGGGGCCGAGCTTGGGCGAGTCGCATTTGGCCGAGTAGGGCTTGAGTTGACTCCATGAGAGCATAGACTTGTTGAATGGTGAGCTTGCGTTGGATTCAGATCGTGAGGAAGCAGGGCTGGGTGGTTGGATGGCTGCTCGGATAGCAGACCTCATATTATATATGGAAACTTTGGCTAGGGGATTCACTGCTATTTAGGTATATTTGCATGACATTTATAAGAAGAAAGAGAAGAAAGTGGAGGGCAGTGGGGTAGAAGAGAGTGCGTTATAGAATAAGAGAGAGAGAGAAAAGTGATTCAATGATTTGGATGAGTAACAGAACAACGGTTTCGCACTATAGATGAAAGGGAGAGAAATTATACATATTCCAACATCCTTTTTTTTTTCTGTGAACAAAAAGTTGTAAGGAATAGTGGGGAGAAAGAGTAATGCTTGTACAGACATTTTCACTTACATAGCTTTACATATCTATAATTTTTGTCATGTGATTGGTGCTAGCCCCAGCAAAACCTTTTCGTACTAATATTTAAATGTTGCCACCTATATAAATGTGAAGAGATGTAAAGAAAAATGATGTGTGACAAGCATTATTTGTGAAGAAATAATGTATAAAAAAACATTTATTTTAAGATCAGAATGTAAAGCTATGGTGTTTGAGTCAAATGGCAAGCGGTTAATTATGACTTAGGGCGGTAAACATGTGTTCAAATCCTACTCGAGTCAAAATTTTGAGGAGAGTCTCTCTTAACTGCAACTTAACTTAAGATATTAAAATATATGAAAAAAGTCATTTAAAAAATAAATATATATGTAAAGTGAATAAATAAAAATATATTTATTTTTAATTTTATTTAAAATATTTTAAAATATTTATTTACTAATAATTTAAAAAAGAATATATTCTTATTTATTTATTTTATATATAAGTTTACTTTAAATGAGTTTTATCTAAAATATTTAAATAACGATAAATATATCACATATTTATTTTATTATTAATTTTTTAAAAATGGTAAACATTACGAACCTAAAGTCTATTCGAATCCAACGTGTCAACAATTGTATTTAAAATTTTTTTTATTCATATTATTCATGTATATCTCTACTTGAATTCATGATGTTTTTCGTTAGAAAAAAAATCGTAAAAAAAGCATTTCTATTGTATTTTATTAGTACTTACCACTTGCTCAAAATTGCACTGACCAACAAAAATGATTTTTTTTATGGCATTTAACTAACAATATGTTTGATAATGAGTTTAACTTTAATTTTTTAATTTATTATTCAGTTATGTATTAATCCATTTTATTTTCGTATATGGTCAACTCTTTCATTTATATGAAATTAATAAGCTTAGAACTCAATTTATACTAGACAACTTTCATAACACTCACCATCTGAGTATCAGACTTGGAGTACCAACTTAACGAGTATGGAGTTGCAGGAAGAGTAATGCACATGTCTCACTCGTTCTACTCTAACTCTATATATATATATCATATTAAAAAATAAATTCATATTTGACTTCCACACGCTTATATGAAAATTCTTCAAGTCATTTTTTACTTTTAATTTCATTTATTGCTAGCGTACTCTATTTAGTACATAACTCGCACAACACTCATCCTCCATCAGGTACTAGACCTTTGAGAGCAAACATAAAGAGAAAATGAAGAGTGAGAAGAAAGATGTAGTACTACATTTATTATGATATATAATAGAATGCGCAGTTCTAGTTTTTTTATAAGACTCAAGGTATCTTAAAGGTTTAGGTTATTTAAATTGTTTATGAAATTAATTCTAATTTGATTTCAGAAATATGAAGGTTATGTCTAGTTTTAGAACTATATATAGAATAAGATAAGATATGATGGTATAAAATTTGGTAATATAAGGCTTAATAAAATTTTAATATTTTATAATGTTTTACGTAATATTGTATAAGATATTGTGTTGTATAAGATAATACTATCATATATTTGATTATGCACTATATAATACTAGACATGAAAAAAATTAACATTTTTTACATAAATATCCTTTATTAAAAAATATATTATATTCATTCAAATTTATTACGTTATACTAATTTTTAAAAAAATAAAAGCCTCCAAGGCCTACGAAAAAAAAACTCATGACCACACGATGTATATTAAATAAAAATCAACTTAGGCCTACACACAAAATTAGCAAAAAATTAGAAAGTGTCTAGATCCAATAGCCATTTTCGTCTTTATTTTCGTAAAATTCAACTTAAAAGTAAAAATTCATAATAATTTATATGACTATTTGATTTCCAAATACAACATATCATATAAAAAATAACTCAGATCTACACACAATTTTCATAAATAGTAACCATCAAGTTTTAATAGCAAGTACTATAAAAATCATCAAATTAAAAATAACATCAAATTCTAATAGCAAGTACCATCAAATTCTTACAAGTACTATCAATTGTAGTCTACTATGTATTTTATTTCTAATTTTGAAACACTTGTGCAACATCCTAATACTTAAGCTAATGACATATCCGAAATTATGCATTAACAAACATATTAGAGTATGTCACTTAAATCAATATCAAATTTTATGAAAAAGTACATATATAATATACAAGATATGTGCCTAAAGCGGAAGTACATAATACATAATTATAGAACTGAGTCATATACAAAGAGTACACCAAGCAGTATTAAATACATCATAGGCCACTAAGGCATAAAAAAAATGATATACAAATAAGTATAAATGTCAAAACAAATGGAAAAAAAAAAGATCCATAAGATCAAATCCTTCATTGCTTCTAAGATCCGCACGAAGACATCTGGGAATCATTATGGAAAATAAACAAATGGGGTGAGAATCTTACAATTCTCATTAGTAGTTATAAAAATGTGTCATCATAATCATTCAAGTTGTTTTGGAAAAAATTAGTTTAAATCATTAATATATAATCAGTAGGAAGGTGGCCAAAGCCAAATCGAGTCCTTCCTCTTCCCGAAACAAAGGTTCATTTTTATCTTATCTATCCAAAATCATTTGAAATCAAGAAGTCATCAAATGTCATTATAATCTCAATATCCACCAAAATCCAATCATGATAGACTTATAAAATAGGCCATCTCATATGATCATTTATCAATCATCATCATTTGTCAATCATCAATTTTCATTATTCATCTTTCATCAAATGGTATAGAGGGAATGTCCATCCTCACAATACCAATCACTTGGTAGTAGCTTGCTTTTGGGTTGGTGCAACTTAACCCATTTATAGCAGTCTTTCTTACTACACAGAACTACTCTGAGTAACCCAAATTAGCCACAACACTGAGGGAATGTTCATCCTCATTATAGTTGTGGGTAGAGAGGGAATGTCCATCCTCAACTACTATTGATAGGGAGAGTATTATCGTTCCTCACACTATCCTTCCTCACACTATCCTTCAACTAGAAATGCCTCAAGTGTAGAGAGGGAATGTCCTTTCTCAACTACATGAATCACAATAATATGCATATCATAGTTTTTCTCATCAAAAGTAATCAAATTCATCAATCAATCTTATAACATAGCATAATGCATTAATATCCCATCAATCATGTAGTAGAATAATCCATCATCTTGATTCATACCATGGCATCATGCACTTTATAGTAAAATCTCATGATTAGAATTTCTCAAACCCAAAGTGATCAATCTTTCTATGAAAAGTCACTACTAGTGTCTTATAACCTTTTTAAAAGCATAAATCATCAAAATTTAACAAGTAAAATAACTCATTTTATCAAGAAAATCATTTTAGAAAATTTGGCTTTGTGCGTCTAGGCGTTGATTGGGCAGAGAGCTTGCCCTGCTCTTTCACGCGACTAGAGCTTAAGCGGTAGTCATTGGACGCCCAAGCGCTGGACGCGCACTCAAGTGCTGCACCATGAGCACTTAGGCGCTCCACGCACATGAAAAATAAGTTTCTGGGTTTGGATGCCTAGGTGACCTAGAAATCAGAAACTAGTTCGTTTGGTTCTTCAAACCAGCATCCAATCCCAAAACAAATCATTAAACATCAACAACAACATCACATTTTTCATATTCAAGCATCCAAACACTATCAAAGCAACTAATCAATTTTGGGTTTCAAACCCATTTCTCATAACTTAAGCTCATCAAGAATCAAAACAAAGTTTGAAACTTTAACTCATGATCAAAGTATAAAAGCATGAACATTTCATCATTATCTCAAAATCATCATTCAAAATCACCAACTTCCAAATATTGAAAAACAAAGGCTGAAGAGGGAAAAATAAAGAAAAACCCCTACCTAGCTTGACACCTTCTTTTTTCCTCTCTTGTCTTTCTTTCCCTCTTATTCTTCTTGACTTTTCTTCCCTTTATGGTTCTTGTTAGGCCTTGTTTCTCTTCCTCTTTCTTCTAGTAGCCTGAGAATCGTGAGAATGGAGAGTAAGTGAGAGTGAAAAGTGAGAGATGAGAATGAGAAGGAGAGAAAACTTGAGGAAGTGGAGAAAATGAGGGGAAAGGTAGGAAAATATCCTACATTAGGTAGATTTTAGAAAGCTATAGTAGAGAGTGCATGGGAAGAGTTTAAAAAATAATAATTTCCAACTGATAACCTTTTATTTACTACTAGGAACACTTTAGTTTCTCTGAAATGAATTTTCTAACCTTCATAAGTATCGTAGAAAATTCTAGGATTTCATTTTATTCTCTATATTACGATACCACCATTTTTCTTATACTGCTATATCAGTCTCTTAAGACTCAATATTCTTTCTTAGGTTTAAATTACACCCTTGTAATTGAATCAAGAAGCTTTTAGATGTCCATTCTATTTATTTTTGGCTTAGAAATAAATCTTCCTTATTTATTTCTAATTGTCTCAACTTATTCAATTAAGATCCAAATTTATAGGAGATATTTCTTACATTTAGTGTCATAGATTTAAGCTCAATTTGATCCAAAATCATCAAATACTTCTACTAAATTTTATTGAGCTTCTATAACCTAATGTAGTCTATTAGGTTCGGGAAAATGTTACAACTAGCACCATTAGTCATCATCAAGAAAATCTTGTTAGTTGTGGCTTCTGATTACTCAAGAAGAGGGGGGTTGAATTGAGTATGATAAGTTTTGGAAACTTTTCCCCTTTTTGAAAAAACTAATTCTTTTCTTTAATCAAGAAAGAGATTTTGTCAACCAACAAATCAAAATGTGTTTTTGCAAGACGTATTGCAATCAAGAATTGAAACTTATAAATAAATATTAACAGTAAGATTGATTTCAGATAAGAATAAGATCATTAACAAATCAGATCACAGAAGCATCCCTAACATATTGCTTAATTCATACATTCAACAATAAAGCAAATAAAGAGTTAAGGGATAGAGAAAATTGCAAACCGAGATTTATCCTGGTTCAGCTACCTCCACTGGTAACCTACATCCAGTCCCCACACCACTGTGAGATTTATCCACTATAAAAAATCAATATACAAGATTCTTTTACAAAAGCTCCACTTCTTGGTTCCTTCTACCCAAATGACAGCTTTTCAGTCAAAGCAATCTTGCCATTCCTACAAGAGTTCCTTCTACTCTTGCACAGCACCAAGAGTCCCTTCTACTCTTGATCTAACCAGTGAGAGAACCTTCTCTCTTATCTCTCTTTTAAAAAATTTGAAAAGATTGAATCAGATTCTAAGAAATCAGAAATTACAAATTGAAGCTCTAGAGAAAAATACTCAATTTTTTTCTTCAATGAAAAGCTCTCTCTATATTTGTGTGTGTATTCTCAAATTTTGAATGAATTCTCTTGTAAAAGGTTCCAATGTCCTTATATAGGTTTTTCTCAAAATAGATTCGTTGGATACACTTTATAAGTCAGTTAAGATCATAACAGACTTATCAAAAACAAAAATTCTGTTATTAGTCAATCGATGTGTACACAGATGTATTAAACAAGATTTCACTTTTATAACATTTGTACATCGATTGCCTAATCGATTATTTTCTTGGATGTTCTTGATCTTGAATGATACATATATGAATACATCGATGTTGTTCTTGAAAAACACTTATATTTTCTGCCTAGAAGATTATACATCGATTATCTAATCGATTGAATAGTTATTTTAAAATGTTCTTACTTCTGTTTTGGCTTATACATCGATGTATCAATAGATGTATATATATATAAAATGCTTCTGTGTTGACTTATACATAGATGTACTAATCGATGTATATATGTCAAAAACTTTTATCTTGACTTATACACAGATGTACTAATCGATATATATATGTCAAAAATGCATTCTTACTTCTGTTTTGATTTATACATTGATGTACCAATCGATGTATATATGCAAACATGCATATTGATCAAGTAAGTCCAGAATCAATTGATGTATACATAAATGTATAATATGTATACATAGATGTACACATAGGTTTTCATTAAAAGTTGGTTAATTAACTTAAAGTACATAGATGTACACATAGATGTACAAACTTATTAATTAACTTTTTTCATTCTTAGTCCATTTTTACTTTTGAAAACCATTTTTACTTATTTTAGAGAGCTTAATCAAAGAATTATACTAAGTCTTTTCTTTACAAAAAGTTTCTGATGATCTTCCTTGAATTCCTTCTTCATGATGCTCCTTCTTCAAGTTTTCCTTCATGATCCTTGCATTGAAATGCTTTACTCCATGATTCTTTGCATCCACTTTTCTTACTCCATTAAATCTCATTGAAAAAATCAAGCTTGGCAAGTAGTTAGTGAATTAAAGAAACAATAATCATATTCAGTTTAGTCATTAATCAAAACACACTAGGGTCATTTATCCACAAACTCCCCCTTTTTGATTGATGACAAACTTACCATACATAACATGTTTAACATTGAATATATCAGAGTAATACAATGCATATCAAAGTAATACAATGCAACAATTGTTTACCATTTACTCCCCTTGTCTAATTGACAGTTCTTATCATTTGAACATGTATAGGATCATTGCATCATTATTTTAGATCATTAGTTCAAGTTGATTTAGTATGGTATTCATTGTTTAGGTTGTTATTTTATTTAGTATGTGTATGGTACCTATTATTCTCCCCCTTTGTCATTATCAAAAAGAATATGTATGGGAGAATCAAAGTACAAAAGCATGTAAAACAAGGTACATACTAGAAATTCAATCATTCATTGATTCATTCATTTAGATCAGCATGATCAAAACAAGTTATACAGTCATTTATCACCATCATTGTTCAAAGAAAAATTAAAATTAAAAATAGTTAAACAAATATCAAAAGCAACATATTAACATCATTACAGACACACTTAAGACACCCTAAGATCTAAGCATCTTCATTGGTCCTTGGTTCTTCAGTGTGCTGTGTGAAGCTTGGCCTGCTTGCCCTTCAAGATTGTCTTCCTCTGCAGGTGCAGCAGTAGCAACAGCTTCTCTAGCTATGTTCACAACATCTTCAGAAGTACGATGAACTTCTGGAGGTGTAGTGACAGAAATGCCTAGATGTTGATGTAGAGTGGCCATTTAGCCTTCCAAAGTGTTAAGTCTAATACTCAAGTAGTCAATAGATTGTTTTAGCATAATATGATGTTTTGTTTGCCTAGCCTCAAAGCTTTCAAACATTTGAATCAGCTTGTCCATTTTGCTATTCAGCTCTGAGTTGTCCTCTGCAGCTCTTTGCTCTTCACCAGCTATTCTAACCCACTCTCCATTTACTTTAGCAAGCTTCATCTTGCTAATGGTTCCTTCACCAAACTTGTGAGTTACCTTTGTAGCTTCAAATCTCTCTTCATTATCCAGAGAGACTCCAAAGTGTTCCAGCAAACTCACCACTAATCTAGGATAAGGTAGGGTAGCTCCACTGATTTTACAGTCCAGCATGTGCTTGGCAATTATGAAGCTCCAACTCAGCTGCTTCTTCTGTAGCATAGCCCAAAGCATCAAAATATCATTGTTCTGCATCATAGCATGATTTCCTAATCTTGGTAGAAGTATCCTGCTTAACACATATTGTAGGAGCCTATGCTGAATGTGCATAGAGCTAATGTTTATCAGTCTTCCTTCTGGTGCATTTTCAATTAGAAGCATCTTCTTTGCTTCTTCCCTATCAAAATTCTTAATCCAAGCACTGTCTGGTCCAGTAACAGTAAGATTACTTCCTTTGTAATCTAGTCCAATAAATTGAGCAAACTTAGCAAAAGTCATCTCAATTCTAGTGTTCTTTACTTCAGCAGAGAATCCATCATTGTCCATTTCATATGTACAATAAAATACGTTGATCAATGTAGGGTAAATATCACTCTTAATCTGCAGAAATTGACTAAGATTATACTCCTCTAAAATCTTATAAAATGTGAACTCATTGGTCTCAAAATAATTGAAATCAACAGTCTTAGCCTCATGAGTATCTCTATGTTTAAAATTGTTCTTTTAAAGCATAATGTACTCCTCATCAGAGAAATATCTTCTAAGAAGTTCAATCTCAGTAACTCCTTCATCATTTTCTTCTTCTTCCTCTGTCCTTTTTCTCTTCTTTTGAACAGTTTTCTTCTTGGGTGTATCCTTCACCAATTTCTTCTTCTTTTCTTATTTCTTAGGTGCTGGTTTTGAAGATTCAGTAACTTTCTTACCTTTTTCTTATGTTTTCTTCTTCAAGCTTTTGATTGGAAGCTTGTCAATCCTTTGAGAAACCTGAGTTTTCTCAGTTGTTTTTCTTTTGGGGCGAACAAGGGTTGTTGTGGGTGAAACATGTTGAGGTGTGGAAGATTGAGTTGAGGAGGAAGATGTAAAGTTAGAGGGAACAGGTGTAGAGGGTTCAGGATGCTTCACACGAGCCATTGGAGAAGATTTCGAGCTCTGTTAGGGTTTAGGTTCTCTAAAATTTGGTTTAGACGAGTAAAGAATTTGGAGGGAAGTTGAAATTAATAAATTCAAAACATTTAATCGATTTCCTAATTGATGTGTTCAAGGGTTTTTACCTCCAATACGCATATGCTAATCGATATACTTAGCATCAGGATTTTAGTTTAAATCAGGTACATCGATATATTAATCGATGTATACACTAAGTCAGAGAGTATCAAGTTCTAAAAACTTGAACTCATTCGATGTGTGCATCGATGTATAAGCAATGTCAGAGAGTCCAACAATTGCAGCATACATCCAATCGATGTATAAATCGATGTATAGAGTAAGTCAGTGAGTCCTAAATTTTTGAACTATCACTCAATTGATGTTACAATTGATGTATACATAGGATCAGACTCTGAATCCATTTATAATCGATGTATTAATCGATGCATAGGCACTTACTGTGAATAGTGCATCTTAGATTAATAATTCAATCGATGTGTTAATCGATGTATAACAGATCAAATTGAAATTTTTATATTTTCATAGCAGATCAATCGATGTGTCAATCGATGCATATCATATACTGTACTTATTTAATAAAATGAATCGATTGGTCAATCGATGCATAATGATTTTCAGAGAGACATGTTTTCTGATTTTTGACTTCAATTGATGTACAAATTGATGTTCTAATTATTTTAAGTATATAATGCTTATATCAATCGATTGTGCAATCGGTGTATTACACCAAACATCAAAATATCACGCATTCAACATTCAAAAACATCAAGCATAGCAGGATCAATTATTCCTAATTCTCTTCTTATATAGAAAAAGCTATCTTTAGCTAATGGTTTAGTGAAAATATCAGCTAATTGTTTTGATGTATCAATATATTCAATGATTATATCTCCACTTTGAATGTGATCCCTTATGAAATAATGTCTTATCTCAATATGTTTGGTTCTTGAATGCATTATAGGATTTTTAGTGAGATTTATAGCACTAGTATTATCACATCTGATTGGTACTTTCTCTAAGAAAACACCATAGTCAATAAGTTATTGTTTCATCCAAAGAATTTGTGCACAATAACTTCCTGCTGCAACATATTCTGCTTCAGCAGTTGATAAAGCCACACTTGTTTGTTTCTTACAAAACCAAGAAACTAATGAGTTTCCTAGTAGGTGGCAGGTTCCACTAGTACTTTTCCTATCTAACTTGCATCCAGCAAAGTCAGAATCTGAATATCCTACTAAGTTACATGTTGATCCTTTAGGATACCATAATACCATTTCTTTAGTTCCTAACAAGTATTTCATGATTCTTTTTAAAGTAGTTAAGTGTGATTCCTTAGGATTGGATTGATATCTAACACACATACAAATACTGAACATTATATCAGGTCTACTTGCAGTTAAATAGAGTAAGGAACTAATCATACCTCTGTACTTGGAAACATCTACTGATTTACCTTTCTCATCTTTGTCCAAGTAGTATGATGGACTCATTGGAGTAGCCATTTCCTTTGCATTCTCTATTCCAAACTTCTTCAATAGTTCTTTGTAGTATTTAGTTTGGTTTATGAAAGTCTCATCATCACATTGTTTGATTTGTAGTCTAAGGAAGTATGTAAGCTCTCCTATCATAGACATTTCAAACTCATTTTGCATTAATTTGGTAAATTCCTTACACAAAGATTTATTAGTAACACCAAATATAATATCATCAACATAAATTTGAACAAGTAGTATGCTTTGTGCTTTTCTTTTTGTGAATAGTATTGTGTCAACTTTTCCTCTTATGAATCCATTTTGAAGTAAGAAATTACTTAGCCTTTCATACCAAGCTCTTGGAGCTTGTTTAAGTCCATACAAGACTTTAGTGAGTTTATACACATGATTAGGAAATTCATTTATTTCAAATCCAGATGGTTGACCAACATACACTTCTTTTTGTATATATCCATTTAGGAATACACTCTTAACATTCATTTGATACAATTTAAAATTCATGATACATGCATATGCTAACAATATTCTAATTGTTTCTAATCTAGTCACAGGTGCATATGTTTCATCATAGTCAATTCCTTCTTCTTGATTATAACCTTTGGCTACTAATCTTGTTTTATTTCTTATTATGATACCATTTTCATCAAGCTTATTCCTAAACACCTATTTTGTACTAATTATTTGTTTGTCGGGTTTAGGAACAAGTTTCCAAACTTTATTTCTTTCAAACTGATTAAGTTCTTCTTGTATTGCCATAATCCAGTTTTCATTAATAATTGCTTTATCTATAGTTTTAGGTTCAACTTGTGATACAAAAGCCATATTATTGCGTGCATTTCTTAAGGAATGTCTAGTGGTTACCTCTTTGGATATTTCACCAATTATGTTGTCTAGAGGGTGATTCCTTGTAGTTTTCCATTCTTTAGGTAGATCTTCATGTTGAGCATCTTCTGGAATTTCCACTGCTTCATCCACTTTGGCATTGTCCTGATTTTCCTTAAGTTGAATCTCTTCTAAAGTTTCTGCAACATCATCAACAAATTCCTTTCCTAATCTTTTGGGGTTAGTTTCATCAAATGTAACATGTACAGATTCTTCAATTGTTTGTATTCTTTTACTGAAAATTCTAAAAGCTTTACTAGATGATGAATAGCCTAGAAAAATTCCTTCATCAGCTTTAGGATCAAACTTTCCTAGATTGCCCTTTCCATTATTTAGTACAAAGCATTTATAACCAAAAACATGGAAATGTGAAACATTTGGTTTTCTACCTTTATAGAGTTCATATGGAGTCTTTTTCAGAATTGGTCTAATCAATACTCTATTCATTAAATAGCAAGTTGTGTTTACAGCATCTACCCAAAAATATTTTAGCATGTTTGAGTCATTTAACATAGTTTTTGTTATTTCTTCTAAGGATCTATTTTTCCTTTCCACAACTCCATTTTGTTGTGGAGTTCTTAGAGCAGAGAAATTATGTTGAATTCCCAACTCTTCACAGAAATTATCAAATTCTTCATTTTGAAACTCTCCACCATGATCACTCCTTATAGTAGTTATTTTCATATATTTTTCATTTTGTACTAACTTAGCCATTTTCTTAAAGGCTGTAAAAGCTTCATTCTTATGTGCTAAGAAGAAGGTCCATGTAAATCTAGAGTAATCATCAACTATAACTAATGCATACAAATTTCCTCCAAAACTTTTGATCCTAGAAGGTCCAAATAAATCCATGTGCAGTAGTTGTAAAGGTCTTTCAGTTGAAACTATATTCTTAGCCTTAAAAGATACTTTAGTTTGTTTGCCCTTTTGGCATGCATCACATAAACCATCTTTTGAGAATTTGGTTTTAGGAAGTCTAATTACCAATTCTTTAGAAATGAGTTTGTTTAGATGATCCATGTGAATATGCCCTATTCTTCTATACCATAGCCAATTTTCCTCTTCCTTAGATATCAAACAACATATATCACTAGCAGAAATACTATCTAAATCTATCATGTATATGTTATTCAATCTATTACCTATCAGCTTTGTATTTCTATCATGCTTGTTTTCTATAATGCAACTACTAGAGTTAAAGAATACATTATAACCTTTATCACATAGTTGGCTAATGCTTAGTAGATTATGCTTGAGCCCTTCAACATATAGTACACCTTCTATCTTGGTAATTGTGCTTCTTCCAATTAGTCCAACTCCTAGGATCTTTCCTTTATTATTATCACCATAGGTGATACTTCTACTTTGTTTAGGAGTGAAGGATGAGAACTTAGTGATATCTCCAGTCATATGTTTAGAGCAGCCACTATCAAGATACCACTTTGAATTTTTGGCTCTTAAACACACCTACAAAATAGATTTTAAGCATTTTTCTTAGGTACCCAAACTTTGTTGGGTCCCTTAGTGTTAGTCATAACATATGTTCTCTTAGGAACCCAAACTTGTTTAACACAAATCCTTGAAGGATTTCTAAAATAAGATGTAGAAGCTGTATGTCCTTTTCTTGCACAATAGAAACATTTAACAAAAGGACTAATAGAGGATTTAGGTACAACAAAGAGTTTCTTAAAAACCTTTTCATGCAATGCTGGTTTATATCCTAATCCAGCTTTGTCATATATTCCTTTTTGATGTCCTAAAATGACATTTAGATTATCTCTTCCCATTATAAATTTAGATAGAGTGATTTTCAATTTTTCCACTTCTTTTTCCAGAATGTTGCAATTAGAACATGTAGAACTAGATGTGCTTAGTTTAATGTTTTTAGCTTCTTATTCTTTAATCTTAATTTGAAGAAATGCATATTCATTACATTGTTTAGCAATGACTTTCCTAGATGACATTAATTGCTTAGCAATTTTCAGATATTCACTATGCAATTCATCAAAAGCATCTTGTAGTTCATCATAGGTAGGGGGATTTCATTTACCTCATCTTCATTGTCACTTTGATGATTAGTCATGAGACAAAGATTGGCCTCTTCTTCCTCGGAATGTTCCGAGGAATCCATATCATTCTTTTCCCAAGCTATGTATGCTCTTCTTGGCTTTCTATTCTTCTTGTCCTTAGACTCATGATTGTCATTCTTGTCCTTCTTTTGAAGTTTAGGATACTCATTCTTGTAATGTCCAGGTTTGCCACATTCATAGCACTTCACATCTGATGTTGAATTTTCAGCTTTTGAAGAGTTCTTCTTGGAAAAGAAGTTTGAGGGCCTTTTGTTGTAGGTTTTCTTCTTTTTGAGGAATCTTTTGAACTTTCTAACTAGTAGTCCCATTTCCTCTTCATATTCATCTTCATCTTCAACTTCTTCGTCTTCATCACTGTCAAGACTTTCTTTGGAGACATATGCTTTGAGTGATGAGTCTTTTTTCTTTTTCTCCTTCTCTTCATGGTCATTCAATCTATACAACTCCATCTCATGTTCTTTGAGTTTTCCAAATAGTGTAGCAATATTCATGGTTTCTATGTCCTTTGATTCAGCTATAGCAGTAATCTTTGGTTGCCATTCTCTTGTCAAACATCTCATGATCTTGTTGATTTGTTGTTCATTTGAAATGCTCTTTCCTAGTCCATTCAGCTGATTCACTATGTGAATGAACCTTCTATGCATATCATTGATGTCTTCACCATTCTTCATGTGAAATAGTTCATACTCGTGCATGAGTGAGTTCATTCTTGCTCTCTTTACATCACTGGTTCCTTCATGAGTAATTTGTAATATATCCCACATTTGCTTGGCTGTCTTACAATTTGAAACCCTGAAAAATTCATCATAACTCAAGGCAGCAGTTATAATATTCTTAACTTTAGCATTATAACCTACTTTCTTTTTGTCCTCATCATCCCAATCACTTCTAAGTTTTTCTTTCTTGTTGCCATTAGCATCAAGAGAGTGAGGAATGTATGGACCATTCTCAACAGTATCTAAAACATCAATGCCACTAGCCTCTAGAAATATTAACATCCTTTCTTTCTAATACATATAGGCAGTGCCATTGAAAGTAGGGGGTCTTACCAATGAAGCCCCTTCTCCCAAGATGTCATTTGAAGCCATCTTCTTAAGCTGTTAAGCTTTACACAAGAGTGAAAGTTCTAGTACCACTTGTTGGTTGTGGCTTCTGATTGCTCAAGAAGGGGAGGTTGAATTGAGTATGATAAGTTTTTGAAACTTTTCCTCTTTTTGCAAAAACTTATTCTTTTCTTTAATCAAGAAAGAGATTTTGTCAACCAATAAACCCAAATGTGTTTTTGCAAGATGTATTGCAATCAAGAATTGAAACTTATAAAGAAATATTAACAGTAAGATTAATTTTAGATAAGAATAAGATCATTAACAAATCAGATCATAGAAGCATCCCTAAAATATTGCTTAATTCATATAAT
The DNA here is from genome assembly GCA_029884595.1 of Ormosia semicastrata. NCBI lineage: Eukaryota > Viridiplantae > Streptophyta > Magnoliopsida > Fabales > Fabaceae > Ormosia > Ormosia semicastrata. The sequence continues at coordinate 49,425,756 of JAQQTO010000060.1, forward strand.
CAACAATAAATCAAATAAAGAGTTAAGGGATAGAGAAAATTGTAAACCGATATTTATCCTGGCTCAGCTACCTCCACTGGTAACCTACATCCAGTCCCTACACCACTGTGAGATTTATCTACTATAGAAAATCAATATACAATATTCTTTTACAAAAGCTCCACTTCTTGGTTCCTTCTACCCAAATGACAGCTTTTCAGTCAAAGCAATCTTGTAATTCCCACAAGAGTTCATTCTACTTTTGCACAGCACCAAGAGTCCCTTCTACTCTTGATCTAACCAGCGAGAGAACCTTTTCTCTTATCTCTCTTTTACAAAATTTGAAAAAATTGAATCAGATTCCAAGAAATCAGAAATTACAAATTGAAGCTCTAGAGAAAAATACTCAATTTTTTTCTTTAATGAAAAGCTCTCTCTATATTTGTGTGTGTATTATCAAATTTTGATTGAATTCTCTTGTAAAAGGTGTTTCCAATGTCTTTATATAGGTTTTTCTCAAAATAGATTCGTTAGATACACTTTACAAGTCAGTTAACATCATAACAGACTTATCAGAAAAAAATTCTGTTATTAGTCAATCAATGTGTACATAGATGTATTAAACAAGATTTCACTTTTATAACACGTGTACATCGATTGCCTAATCGATTATTTTCTTAGATGTTCTTGATCTTGAATGATACACATATGAATACATCGATGTTGTTCTTGAAAAACACTTATATTTTCAGCCCAAAAGATTATACATCGATTAACTAATCGATTGTATAGTTATTTTAAAACGTTCTTGCTTCTGTTTTGGCTTATACATCGATGTATCAATAGATGCATATATATATAAAATGCTTCTGTGTTGACTTATACATAAATGTACTAATCGATGTATATATGTCAAAAACTTTTGTCTTGACTTATACATAGATGTACTAATCGATGTATATATGTCAAAAATGCATTCTTACTTCTGTTTTGATTTATACATTGATGTACTAATCGATGTATATATGCAAACATGCATATTGATCAAGTAAGTCCAGAATCAATCGATGTATACATAAATGTATAATATGTATACATAGATGTACACATAGGTTTTCATTAAAAGTTAGTTAATTAACTGAAAGTACATAGATGTACACATAGATATACAAATTTATTAATTAACCTTTTTCATTCTTAGTTCATTTTTACTTTTGAAAATCATTTTTACTTATTTTAGAGAGCTTAATCAAAGAATTATACTAAGTCTTTTCTTCACAAAAAGTTTCTGATGATCTTCTTTGAATTCCTTCTTCATGATGCTCCTTCGTCAAGTTTTCCTTCATAATCCTTGCATTGAAATGCTTTGCTCCATGATTCTTTGCATCCACTTTTCTTGCTCCATTAAATCTCATTGAAAAAATCAAGCTTGGCAAGTAGTCAATGAATTAAAGAAATAATAATCATATTCAGTTTAGTCATTAATCGAAACACACTAGGGTCATTTATCCACAAATCTTTCACAAACTGAACTTTGTGTTCACCTTGAAACACCCAAAACAAATGCACATGACGAAGGTTTTGCACAAGTAAATGACTAGACTTGCTGTGTTCTCTAGGTGTGAGGTCTTCTAATTTCATCAATTCATCAACAATAGCCCTTGAGTCATCATAAAAGTCTTTCACAACCTTCACTCCTTCAGCTACATGCTTGTCACTTTCAATCGTGGCGTCCATCCTATTAGCAGATTTTGAAATAACTTCTACAAGTGTATTAGCAAACTTGTCCACGCTAGTAGCTAATACATCTTCTCCTCTTGACCTCTTTCTCACTTGTCCACCTTCAAAATAAGTATCTTTTGCTTTATTCTTACTTTGGTTGATAAACATTGATTGATGACATCTTAAATGTCATCATCAGTCGACCCAATAACTCCCTCCAAAATTTATGTAGTAGCATCATTTCCATGAGTTCGTTCTTCTTTGTCTAAGTCCTTAAGTACATCAGCAGGAGCTTTAACATTTTTTCAGGTAGCACAATCCTTTCCAAAGATGATAATGAATTGATTAAAGTAAGGAAACACTTTGGTCCTATAGTTCTTCAAGTTTGCATCTTTATGCACACATAAAACAAACATAATAGTCACATTAGTTAGTTAAAGTAGACAAAAAAGAAAAGGACTTATGATACAACTAATTAAAAAAATTAGAGAACCTTAGCTTACATGTAAGCATTCCACACATCATCACTATCAAATGAAATTTCTTATTCACATCATCACATCCAAAACCACTTGTGTTCAGCATGTCATATATACTAGTATACTCTATTTTAAGCCTCCTCATGATTGACTCAATATGTGGTTTCACCTTTATGCATGCTTTAGGAAACTTGGCATCCAACTTTTGTTCTAACCATTTAAAAGTACCATTCTCAAATTGCTAGCATCAGCCCTTTTGTTTAGGACAATTGCCTCCTTAAGAAATCTAGCAGTGAACTAAACTCTTCATCGCTCAAACTCCTACATTCTCCTTTAACTTTCCCTGCTTCTTGAGTACTTTCAGATGTCATACCTATCAAATATATTAACACATAATACAAGTGTAGAAAAGCCAACAACAACTAACTAAATCAAAAGAACAAATAAACAAAACTCAATAAAAATACATGTATTTTTATAAGTTCCAATACAAAAGCCACGATAGAGTACACCATTAAAACATAAAGGTACATCATAACTTTAAACAATTAAAATTTAAAATTGCATCATAACTTCAAGGTGCAATTAAAACGCTAAAGATAAAATAAAAAACCTACATATAGCCTCAATGAGCAACCTAATCATTATACATTTCATTAGCTAATGCATCTCTCCATACACTCCATGCTTCACTTGTTTCAATGGTTTCTATGTTATCATGTAGTTCCTCGTCCATCCCCTCATCAATTGACATGTTACCCAACTCTATTTCTAAAGGATCTACATGCATCTCTCTCCTAATCAAATTTTATAATAAGCAACAAGCAATAATAATTCGATTATGAGTTTTAATAGGATAGTAACATGGACTTCTAAGAATTGCCCGACGCATATTCAACAACTCGAGTGTTCTTTCTATCACATTTCTAGCTTGAGTGTGTCACTTATTAAATATTTCTTCAGGAGTTGTTGGGACATGTCCATGTCTCCACTCACTAAGATGGTATCGGGTTCCCCTATTAAGGGGCAAGAAATCCTTCTCCATTAGTATATCCACCATCGACCAAGTAGTAGTATCCTATTTAATAAAACAAGTAAGATTCAATATATATTTTTATTATAATAGGATTATCAATTTGAAGGTAGTTTTCACGTTTTTACCAGTTGGAACCTTAAGGCCATTTCTTCTATTAATTGTTTCACGCAATACCCTAGCATCCAAAGCCGAACCCTCCCAACTCGGTAACAAATATACAAATTTCATGTCTTGCGAGCACACTCCTAACACATTTGTGATAATTTCACCTTTCTAACTTCTATATCTTGGTTTATCAGCCTCATGAACATTGACACTAATATAGGTTCCATCTAAAGTTCCAAGACAACCCTAAAATAGTTAAGTACATAACCTTTAACAATTTAATTCATGTGAAATGTGTAACACCCCAACTTTTGGGATAATTACAATATCGTCCTAAAAGGCACTGTTTTGTAATTTCTGTGAGTAGTAAAATGAATTTGACTGTTTCGTGGGTGTATTTGACTGTTGTGTGTGATTTACTCTGAGTCAAGAAAATAATAATTTTTTGGCTGAAAAAATCTTATTTTAATTAATTAGAGTTGGGGGATCTTACTAAATCCAATTTTGATTGATATATATATTAATCTTGTAATTTTTAGGATTTAACTGTGTAATAAAATAATTTTATATTATTATAATATTATTTTATATTACAGTACCTACTGTCTCAAAAATAGTAGAAATATGATTCAACATGACCACGGATCTTTAAAAGTCTGTGGGACCTGCGTTTAGGAAAAGCAGTCAACGATTCTGACTGGACCAAATTCTAAACCAATGGGAGCAAGTCAACGAAAGTGGCTTGACTATTTTGAACCAATAGGAAAAGGTCAACGGAAGGAGCATGGACTTGAATATGGACCGTTGGATGAAAACTTAGTTAGGAAGCCTTTAACCTTAACCGTAACTCAAATCAATGGTGTGGATGTGAGCTTGATTAGCAAGCATTGAATATTGGCCATAGATCTAATCCATGGATAGGAATTAAAGTTGAAATCACTGGTTAGGATATAGTCACCTAAACTTGACATATTTCTTCCAAACCTCATTATATTCCAAAAGAAAGCTTTTGGCTAGTAATCCCAATCCGACCAAAATTCTGGAATTCCAATCCGACCAAAGTTCCTCAAGATTGTCCCTAATGGTTTTCATTTCAAGCATATTTTGACAAACAAAACTACAATTTTATGAATACCGTCTCGTCGATACTGACTTGGTATCTCTCAAGCATTACAGGGACCCAAAAGACCAATCTCACATAACTCATTCGACAATCCAGATTTTTTTTTTAAGGTCTTGACACCAACAGAATTTGGACAAGATCCAAACACTTTTGAAGAAATTTCCCTAACATTTTGATTTTCGTTGGATTTAATTATTGAGATTACATGCAAGCATATGCTAAGTAGTGAGCTGAATTCGACACTTCCAGAGTATTTCCCGATAACATCAACTGGTAGTTTGACAGAACCCAAAGTACCTCAAGACTGGATGAAGCTGATTCTCAGTTCTTAAATCAGAAATCAAAGATTTTGGCTGTTATTGCTGTCTATTCTGACCAAGACTATCTATTCCGACAAAGACCATCTATTCAAAAACATGGAAGACGTCCTCAGACTCGACAAAGAGATGGACATTACTATTAGCAGAAAATCAGTCAATGAAAATAATCTGGTTCTCCTTCTCCCTCAATCTTGTCGGACGATTCTGCAAATCCAAATGAAGATGATTGCTATGTAATTGACCTAACTGATGATGAATACTACTATTCGTTGTCGAACACTGTTCTGTGTCGAAGGCTGCTTATTGTTGGATAAACATTTATCGTCGAATTTGATCTTATGATCATTTAGGACAATGTCAATATCCGTCAAGTTATAATGTCGATGTCCATCGAGTTGGAATTTCTAACCATTCAGTAGAGAAATTTCTTTAATGTCAGTGTCCGTCGGATTAGAATTTTTGACCATATAGTATTTCCGTCGGTTCAACGCTTGGAAGGTTTCTCCAATGTCAACACCCGTCCGTCGAATTAGGATTTCTGCTGACTTAGTATATTCGACAGTTTTTGATCTTCATTCGATAGAGTCTTCATTCGACAGAACTTGACTTTTAGCATTCTTGTGAAATAATGTTCCTTACATCATTCTGTCGTGTTGTTTTTCGTCAAAAAAGGTAGCCTCACAAATTGGACGCTAAAGGCATATATAGTTGGATAATTAATTAAGATTGGTTGGGAAACTAAACCTAATTAATTAGCTATTTAAGTAGTAAGTAATTAGACTTGAACTAAAAATAAATTGAATCCCTAAATGCCCTTGAACCACATGGTTTTGCAGCAGCCTTGGGAGGCAAATTTGACAAGTTCTACATGGTTATTGAACCATCTTGCAGGCACACTAGGTGGCTAAAAGGTGACATAAGCCATGTTTTACTTCAAGTAAATCCTAATTTCTCTATGCTTATCCCACGGTACAACCGCCCACTTATTTTTCACTCACACAATATTTATTTTCTCTCACATCAAAAGCATTCATCTTTTTCTCTCAGAAACACCAAGAACACCAAAGTAACTTTTTCTTTCTTTTTCTCTCTATGCTTCGGCCCTACACCCAAACACCACCATCAAACCTCTATAATTTTACCTCTTCATATTTTCTAAACCCAAATCATATTCTAAACACTTTTCCATGACAAAATTTTGTCAAAAACCTACTCTATCTAGTTCAAAACCCAACCTATTGCTTACTTTCCTAAAGGTAAGTTTTGATTCTTTGGTTCAAAGCTTGATTTTTAATTTTCTAAACCATATTTGTTCCATGGTTTTTCAATATTGAACCTTATATGTGTTTTTACTAATTGTTTAAGAATTTTAGGGATTTGTTTGGGAGTTACACAAAATTTCAAAGAAAGGAGGAAACTAACCGATTAATTGTCTTCAAGAGGTAAGAGGGAGATTTAATCTCATCAACCTTGTATGGTGATGAGAAAATGGATTTGTATGTGTGTGAAGAATCCATAAGGATTCATTTGTGTGATTGTTTAGGGTTTTTATTATTTTTATGATTATTTAAATGCTTTCCTAATTGTGATTGATTTAATTGCCATGCATGTTTATAGTATTTATTATTGATTTTAATTGCTATGCATATTTATAGCTTTAAAATATATTGTATGTATTTTGTATGTGATTATATAATTATATGTGTTTATAATTGTATAATTATTAAAGTAGGATGTGAATAACATGTAACGAATTGCATGAGTGTTCCAAAGAACACATTGAGGCTCACGGCCTTCTCATGCAAACAGAGAACCAAAATGTTCTCAACAATTTTCTAAAACAATGATTTAAAGAATCTAGGTAAAATAATAAGTTTAAGAATGATTTTTGATTAATTAAGGCCAACATGCCATTTAGTGTATAATTGAATGCCATTTTATTTTCGATTTTGGCCAACATGCCATTTTATTTTTTAAAATAGGTTAGATAATGGATTTCCAAAATAAACTGATTCTAATGAATCTTTGAAAACAAAAGGAATAAATTCAGTTCTAGAATTCTAACTTAGCAGAATTTAGTTTAAAGTAAGAATCAAAGCAAACGCTTGAAAAATACTAACGTATAACTCACTCTAAGTTTTGAAGCGCGTTAGCAAGTTTCAATGTGTAACTGATGGGTAAAATTAAAATAAATAGGATTTAGAGGAAAATGTTAAAAATACCTTATATTGATTTTATAGGCAAAATGCTGCCGAAATTTACTAAAATTAGACGTATAAAATGAAAAGATTCCATACTATATTTATAACACAAGGAAAATACTCTACGTATTTTAAATGTTCTAAATATAGTCTACATATTTTTTTAAATGATAATTTTAAATTATTCAGTTAAGAAAATGAATTAAAAATCTTACGCGAATGAGAAAATGATTTAAAAACATTATGCGATGTTCAAAAATGTCAAAATGTACTTACGCGATTTAAAAATGTTTGTGAAAATGATGAGATTGTGAAAATGCGATAAAATTCCTACGCGATTGAACGATACAGTGAGTTTTGCTATCGGGCCAAAGTGGTGGACCCGAACATGTTGTGGTGTGGTACTGTTAAGTGGAACATACTATACTTTGGTATTTTGTGACTAAGGGTATTTTCATAATTATGGTAAAATTTGGATAATAGGGTATTTTTATAATTTTTAGATCATGCTTAGAGTGTTATGTCAATTTAGTTGATAATTGGCGATTGATTGATGAGGCGAATTACACCGTGTTTTGGTGTGATAAGTGTAGTGTGGTTCATTTATGAACTTGGAGGCATTAGTGTGCGAAGAATCCCATATGTGGACAGTGGTAGCATCTCTGGGCCGTGGTATTGGGCAACACCCTAATGATCTCGACAAGCACTATTCTTAATCGGGATCTTGAGGAGACTATTACGTACTATGCCTGTAGTGCACGGTGTATTGACTGTGTACTACTACACGATGTTTAGACTGTGGACTATAGACACGATATTTGACAGTGCAATAGTTTGGTTGGGCAGCCATAAAGTATTACTAGTTTCTATTCAGATCATTCTCTCAGATATTCGAGTTTAGCTCCATGGAGTAGGAACGAGTCAGTGTGTGTATCATTCATCATCTGCATTTTAAATGTTTATTATGTTCATGCATTATCTGTATTTTACTATTTACCATAATCTGTGATAAAATGTATGATCTATTGCTTTTATATATTATGCATGATATAATGGTATGTGTTATTTTAATATGTATTGCTTGATATATTATGCATGATATGTTGGTATGTACTGTTGTGATAATTGTTTTGTATTGTTGTTTTCTTATTGGCCATGCTGGTAATGATGTAGATTCTCTCACCTCTTTATTGTATTGTTCTATCTATTTCTATTTTATGGTTGTATCATCGAAGACTACAATGGCGGCAAGGCGAGGTCAATTAGGTTTCTTTAGACTTCAGTTTCTCGAAGGCGCTGAGGCTTGGTATGTCCACTGGGACACGGGACACATAGAGTACAGTGGTAACGTTACTTTATCAGTAAGTAGGACTCGACATGGGTTCGTTACTACACGTTACACAGTTGCGTTTGTAGAGATTATTTTACCTATTAGGGAGTTGTGGGATGAGTTTCACTATATTCCTAGAGAGAACTTCGATATACTTTCGGGTCGAATTTGTAACACCCCAAATTTCGTATCTCTTAAACAGTAATTTTGACAGTTAACAAAATTTTACTATTTAGTAATTTCTGGATACTGTAAAATTATTTTAATTATTCCATCATCGTATTTAATCGTTTTGAGTGATTTACTCCGTGTCAGGAAAATAATAATTTTTGGGCTGGGAAAAATCTTTCAGTATTTATTTCTCTTGACTGTTAATTATTTTTAACAACCTGACTTGATTTTCATACGTTTTCTAATATTTATGATTTTTGTAGATGATTATAAATTTTTTTGACTGTATGTGGGCCCAAGTGGTCCTAGGTGGGCCCAGGTGACCTTACGTGGGCCTAGGTGGGTCCCGCAAAGTAAAAAAAATTTTATGCATAAAAAAATTTGTACTGTTTAGACGGAGACAGGGGATCTTACTAATCCTGAATCCGAAAACAGTTTTAGAAATTTTCTTGTATTGTGTTTAGTACTGTATTTAATTATCGGGCGATAAAAATACAGTAAATATATTCTTTTGTGAGGTTTTTAGTCGATAAAAATAGAAATTATATTGCTTAAGTCAACATTGGTCGTTTGGATATCCACCATTGATTTAATTAACGGTGGAGACTTGATCTTGATTTAATCAACGGTTGAGAAATAAATTTAATAAAAAAACATTGGATGTCAACCACTGATCTAATCAATGGTAGAGATTTAATCTAGACAAGCTTAATAAGAAAGGCTTCAATATCAACCGTAGATTTAATCAACAGTGTAGAATTGGTCTTGTAAAGTAACAAGGACCATTTATAACCATTGGATTTAGATTAAATTAAGGGTGAAGATTTAGTCTTAAAATGTGAAAAAGACCATTTATGACCATTGGATGAAGAATTAATCAAGGGTGGAGATTTGGTCTTAAAAAGTAGCAAAGACTAATTATGACCCTTGGATTAAAAGTAAGAAGGAGTAATCTTGACCCTTCATTTTGGAGACACATCTAATGGTTAGAATTTAAAGGAAAAAGATCTAATGGCCTAGATTAAGTCTTCTAAATCAAAAATCTACCTAAATCCTAACCATTGAATTAATCAATGGCTAGAAATGCTCTAGATGGTGACTAATAATTATGACAATTTCATGAATGCATTAGGAAGAGGGGGGACGGTTTTGGAGAATGCATAGGAAGGAGGAGACAATTTTGAGTAGCCTTTTTAGGCCAAAGAAAAAGATGAAGTCAACAATAGTAGCTTTAATTTGATTAGTCACTAATTAATCCTAATTTGGTTAATCTAATGGCCTAATTAACAAGCTAAGTAAACTAAATTAAATGTTAAATTGTTATAATTTAATTCTTAATTAGATATCCTAATTTTAATTAGAGGATATAATATATACAATTATTTGTCTAATTAATTAGTTATGTAATTGGATAATTAGTTAAGATTGGTTAGGAAACTAAAACTAATTTAATTAGCTATTTGTTTAGCAAGTAATTAGACTTGAATTAAAATAAATTAATGTCCCTAAATGCCAAGGAGCCCCACGATTTTCAGCAGCCTTGGGGAGGCATCTACATGGTTCTTGAACCATTCATAATAGCCATGCAAGTCAAATTGATGACCTATACCATGTGCTAGTCCATGTGCACTCAAAATAGGATATTTTACTTCAAGTATATCACTTAATCTCTCCAAGACTCCCACGGCAGCAACCTTCCATAATTCAATCTCACAAATCTCATTTTCTCTCTCACCCAAAAAGCTTTCATCTTTTCCTTAAAAAATTCCAAGAACCAAGCAACCATTTTTCCTTCCATTTTCTCTCCATTGGTTCGGTCTCTACACCCAAATACACCATCACTCACCTATAATTTTCACTCTCATTATTTCCTAAAGCTAAACACCATTCTAAGAACATCTTTAGTTATGAGTTTTTCCAAAATCATTCATCTTGAGCTTCAAATCCAAGCTTCAAGTTTCTATCAAAAATCAAAAATTCCATCTTTGTGCTTCAAGAGAAACCATTCGGTCAAGACACCTAAAACCACTCTCCAATCTCTTTTAATTTCATCCAATCATAGATCTTGAATCTACATGATATTCTAAGCAACTTTCATATTAGAGACTTTCTCTAAATCATTCATCTTCATGGACTTTCTTCAAGATCAAAGTTATTAGGTTTTTGAGGTGAAGTGTAAGGAAACTTCATTTCTTCTCTCTTTTTCATGTTCTAAACCATGTTTGATCCATTGTTCCTCTTAATCAAGCTTAGTATACTAATTTCTATGTATTTTGTTTTGTATTTGAGAAGCCTTTGGTGGTGAAGGACTTGGAAAAAGAAGCAAATCAAGAAGTTTTTGAGGATCTTCAAGAGGTAAGAGGGAGATCCATCTCACCAACCAAGCATGGTGGTGAGAGATGGTCTTATATTTGATGGATGGTGAATCCATGTGAGGATTCCAATCCATGGTCATGTAATAATTTATGTGTGTTTTATGAGCTTTGATTTATTTGCTTATGCTTGATATGCTTTGTATGATTTTATGATTTTGATGGTATGCTTATACTATGCATGATGATAATATGGCATGCTTTTGATATATATATATGATGTGTATGTATGTGTATGCTATGATTTGATGATGGAAAAAAAATTAATTTTTGGTCCCAATTGCCAAGGAAAGACTACGGTTTTGATGCCTTTGATTAGGGTTCATATTAAAAATTTTCAAGAACAAGGGAATTAATTTTTGATCCCTAGAAACATGGTGAATATCGGTTAAGACACCTCAATATAGGTGTTCATAAATGAATATTTTCATGAATAATGAAAATAGATGTTTAGAAAAACAAGGAAAATAAACAAAGAGTTTATTTTTCAAAGAGTACAAGAACATGGTTTTTGAGGAATTTTTATTGATTTATTTTGTGTAAAAAGTTTCTAAGTATTTTACAAAACATGAGATTTAAATGAAAATAGCAATGATGATTTTAAGAATTTGCAAAGAAAGTGAAAAAGGATTTGCAAAGAAAGTGAAAAAAAAATATTTGCAAAGAAAATAAAAATGAATTTGAACAAATAGGTTTGGTTTTATAACCATAAGTCTTGCGATTTTGAAAACAAAATTTTTAATGGTTTTGTTTGTGTAAAACCATATCAATTTAGAAGAAAAAATATTTGATGGTTTCAATAGTCATGTCCACGTTGTCGAAGGCTTGTAATGCATTGATTTTGATGAAACAAAGTGATTCTCCAAGTGGAAATATAATTAATTTTATATAAGGAATTTGAAAAAGGAATCAGAGTATTTTAGCACTTGAGAAATGAATTTTTATGTAAATGGAAAAGAGAGGTTGCAAGTGAGCCTCAATTTGTTTTAAAAAGAATTTATTTTTTTTGTTAAAATCCCATTGGATTTTGGAAAGCGTTAGAAATTTTTATAATTAAAAACATTGATTTAATTCAATGGAATTGTGAATTTGTGAAATATATTATGAAAAAGGATTTTCTTGAATAAGAAGATATATTAAATGAAGTAGAAAGTTATATTATTTTGAGAAAGGTTGATTTGGAAATGATTTGAAAAAAATGGAGAATATAATGGTATTTTGAAAATTTACTAACGTATAACTTATTTTTGAGTTTTGAAGTACGTTAGAAAATGCTAAGTTTTGAAACGTTGATTTATATCAATGGAAAAGTGATTTTGTGAATTATATTTTGGAAAAGGATTTCTTGAATTAAGATTGATTTATTTAAGTCCAAAATAATGTTTGAAATATTGAGGAATATTTTACGTAATTGTAAAATATTGAAAAATATTTTACGTATCTTAAAAATGATTTGAAATACAGTAAAATATTTTTACGCAATTTGAAAAAATGTTAAAATATTTCTACGATTTGGAAAGAGTTTAAATATTTTACACTATTAAAAATATTATTAAAAAATCACTACGTGATTAAATAATGATAGAATATTTTTACGTAATTGTGAAAATGACAGAAATTATTATGTGATTTGGAAAGTGTTTTAAATATTTTGAGAAAATGATGGAAAATGATTTACACAACTTAAAAGAATGATTTTTAAGTTACGCAATTTTGAAAATGGTGGAAAATCGTTACGCAATTTGAGAAACATATATTTTTATGTGATTGAGAAAAAACATTGAAAAATTAAATACGTGATTTAAAAGTGTAACAGAAGTGTTGCAGTGTTTTGAAAATGTAACAGAATTGTTACACGATTGTGAAAATATGGCAGAAGTGTTTTATGACTATAAAAAAAAACATGATAACATGATGATTTCTGCCAAAACAGTGTATGAACACTGTGAGAAAATGACGAGTTTGCCTACGATTGGCTTTTGATGTATTTTATAAGCATTGAAAAGAGATGCCTGTGATTGGATTTGGTGCATTATACGTGCATTGGAAAAATATGCGTTGAAGCATATGATTACATTGAACAAATGAAATTGAAAAGATTTGGCCCTTTGGGGTTGGACTTGCACTGATATATTCGTGCATTGTATAAAATATAGCTAATAGCTATTATGGCCCTTGTGGTTGAAGAGGGAATGAGAATTGATAGTGAGGTCTATGATGGATCTTGGGGCGTCGAGTAGCGGCGGTCGATTGTGGGACGGTTAGCGAGTACCCTGTGCCACTTAGCAATGCAGTCTGTTGCAACGCATTGACGATACCCAACAAGAACACGATTCTTTTCAACGACTGGGAGATTGTCTTTGGGCTAAGGCTGACAATTAACCAGAGCATTCTTCTCGAAATTGTGAAAACCTCCATGGAGTTTTTGATAAACTGATTCTTTGTGCATATGCATAAATCTGAGCATTTATATCTATATGATATATTAATTGAGGAATATTGGTTATGACAATTGTTTTGAATACTTGGATGATGATGATGATAATGCTGAAGGCATTATCATAATTATTGTTTATGATAATTGAATTGATAAATGATTGGATGATGATAGTTGATTAATGTTGATGACATAATCATAAATGTGGTATGATCTATCTGTTTGATATTGCTGTTTGTGTTATCTCTGTGCTGCCATGTTGGTATTGGTGTAGGTGATCTCACCTCTTTGTTATATTATTTTGCTTTGTCTGTATTGTTAAAATTATACAGTAGAAGGAATGAGTTGTCTTAGACATAACGAGTGGTAGATACTCAGAGATTGATGGAAACATTGAAAAGTGGCTGTCTCAAGTTTGAAGATGTGCCGGGTAGACAAGGAGTAAAGTTCTGATGCATCAAGTTGATACAAGAGAAGGAACGAGTATGTTAAGATTTAATGTTAGTGTTGTACCGTGCTATTAAGTAAAATCCGTCATAGGGTTTGCTACTGTCAAAAAAAATAAGTCTGTTAATTTTATTTTTCGCTTGAATAGTTGAAATATGATTTTTAATATTACTTAATATTTTCAGTAAATTTATGTTTCAGTAAAGAAGAAAATTTGAAACCCATCTTTTATAACTCAAACTTTGTGTGAACTTCTTTTCAGATTATGAGTCGGAAGTCAGAAATGTGATGCCCTAAGGAGGGTGTTACATTAGTTGGTATCAGAGCTAAGGTGTTACATTAGTTGGTATCAGAGCACGATTTGAGTCTTTTGGGGTTTGTGGTTAGGTCTATTTTGCTTGTATTGTGTTCTCTGTGTTTGTTTTTCCGAAAGGAAATAATGTTGTTTATAATGGATATTAGATCCATTGTATTTCTATCCGCACGTCTCAATAAAAAAAAAATGGTTCGGGATAGTTCTACTTGTGTGGAAGTGAAACATGTTACTAGTAATGCAGTTCCAGCTACGGGAGCAACAGGAGCAATGTGGAAAGACGACAGCACGAACAAAGGACCGCAGTTTAGTGGAAACTGGAATTTGAAGTTTATGATTTGATGGAAGAGAATCAATCTTGGAATATAAGATTTCGTAATTTTGGAACCTGGTAATTTTTTTAGGATATTGAGAAAGTAATTGATTTCGACAGAGGATGTATTTATAACCATTGAAGAAACCAAAAACAGTAAAGGATGTGAAAGAAAGTACTTAAATGAAGGAATGTACGTCAAGGAAACAAATTGTGAAAAAGTTGGACACATTTTCCCAGAGATTATGCTCTTTGAAAATAGAGTTTTCTATTAGTAAAAATTTTAGATAGTAAGGGAAGTTGTTACTCTGAATGGAACGGGAGTGTTCTGAGCGGAAGATTTAAACAATGGAGAATGTGTCATTGGAGCTAATCCTATAAACCATACTGAATATTTTTGTGAGTGACCTATTCTTTATAACATATGATTGAGTAGATCAGTTATATGTTAGAGTTATTCGTTATCCTCTGATTTGTTTACTTTTGTTTCTATTCTTAGCTAATCGAGCTATTAAAGTTATTCAAATTGTTGTTCAAAATTTTTGTGTTAGTTTGATCTATTTCATAAACAGATGTGATCTTTGAAAATGGATTGGTTATTTTCCAACCATATCCAAATAAGATTATTTCAACAGACTGTGAGTAATCTAGAGAAAATTTATTCTTGAAAATCGGGTTACATCTAATTCTTGGCTGGATATGTTCGATAACAGGTTCGATTCATTTTGTTATCTTCCATGATGTTTTCTTTCATCTCCTGCAATTGAAGGAATATCTTGAGAGCAAGGATATTTCTATATTTGTATCTGTGTTAACATATCTGTGTGACGCAGTAGAAGCGTGG
The DNA here is from genome assembly GCA_029884595.1 of Ormosia semicastrata. Lineage (NCBI taxonomy): Eukaryota > Viridiplantae > Streptophyta > Magnoliopsida > Fabales > Fabaceae > Ormosia > Ormosia semicastrata. The sequence goes on from JAQQTO010000060.1 coordinate 49,440,948, forward strand.
TGAAATCTTCAAAAGATTGGAACAATTCTTCTATGGGAAAGTTTAAGACGGTAATGGAAAACCGTAGAAAAAAGTTTTTTTACGGAAGTATCTGGTATCGCGCTATGGAAAGGAGAATTCGGTTAGTGAGACATTTCCTGTTAAAAGCAAAAGCTGGAATATGTAGTGATATGAGAATAAGGAAATTTTAAGTAATACATTACATTAGTTGGAAGTTATCTGAGAAAAATTATTCTATGCATGAATGAAGATTGGTTGTCGTTATGTTAGTATCAGAGATATGGAAATTCTTTCTTTCTGGAGTAACATTCAACATCTTTAGTAATTATAGGAGTCTGAGATATCTGTTTGATCAGGAGAAGTTGAACATCAGCAAAAAGATTTTATTGGTTAGAATAGTATAGCAAGATGTAAGAGAGGAAGCTTCATGGGAATTGGAAAATAAGATAAATGATGAATAATGTCATTATTTATTCTGAGGGTATGAAATCATGGTCATGAAATTTCGAGGACGAAATTTCTATAAAGAGGGGGAGTATTGTAACACCCCAAATTTCGTATCTCTTAAACAATAATTTTGACAGTTAACAGAATTTTACTATTTAGTAATTTCTGGATACTGTAAAATTATTTTGATTATTTCATCAGCATATTTGATCGTTTTGAGTGATTTACTCTGTGTCAGGAAAATAATAATTTTTTGGCTGGGGAAAATCTTTCTGTATTTATTTCTCCTGACTGTTAATTATTTTTAACAATCTGACTTGATTTTCATATGTTTTCTAATATTTATAATTTTTGTGGATGATTATGAATTTTTTTGACTGTATATAGGCCCAGGTGATCCTAGGTAGGCCCAGGTGACCTTACGTGGGCCCAGGTGGGTCCCGCAAAGTAAAAAATTTTTTACGCATAGAAAAATTGGTACTGTTTAGACGGAGACAGGGGATCTTACTAAATCAGAATCCGGAAACAGTTTTAGAAATTTTCTTGTATAGTGTTTGGTACTGTATTTAATTATCGGGTGATAAAAATACAGTAAATATATTCTTTCGTGAGGTTTTTAGTAGATAAAAATAGAAATTATATTGCTTAAGTCAACATTGGTGGTTTGGATATCCACCATTGATTTAATTAACGGTGGAGACTTGATCTTGATTTAATCAACGGTTGAGAAATAAATTTAATAAAGAAACATTGGATGTTAACCATTGATCTAATCAATGGTAGAGATTTAATCTAGACAAGCTTAATAAGAAAGGCTTCAATATCAACCGTAGAATTAATCAATGGTGTAGAATTGGTCTTATAAAGTAACAAGGACCATTTATAACCATTGGATTTAGATTAAATTAAGGGTGGAGATTTAGTCTTACAAAGTGAAAAAGACCATTTATGACCATTGGATGAAGAATTAATCAATGGTGGAGATTTGGTCTTAAAAAGTAGCAAAGACTAATTATGACCCTTGGATTAAAAGTAAGAAGGAGTAATCTTGACCCTTCATTTTGGAGACACATCTAATGGTTAGAATTTAAAGGAAAAAGATCTAATGACCTAGATTAAGTCTTCTAAATCAAAAATCTACCTAAATCCTAACCATTGAATTATTCAATGGCTAGAAATGCTCTAGATGGTGACTAATAATTATGACAATTTCATGAATGCATTAGGAAGAGGGGGGACGATTTTGGAGAATGCATAGAAAGGAGGAGACAATTTTGAGTAGCCTTTTTAGGCCAAAGAAAAAGATGAAGTCAACAATAGTAGCTTTAATTTGATTAGTCACTAATTAATCCTAATTTGGCTAATCTAATGGCCTAATTAACAAGCTAAGTAAACTAAATTAAATGTTAAATTGTTATAATTTAATTCTTAATTAGATATCCTAATTTTAATTAGAGGATATAATATATACAATTATATGTCTAATTAATTAGTTATGTAATTGGATAATTAGTTAAGATTGGTTAGGAAACTAAAACTAATTTAATTAGCTATTTGTTTAGCAAGTAATTAGACTTGAATTAAAATAAATTAATGTCCCTAAATGCCAAGGAGCCCCACGGTTTTCAGCAGCCTTGGGGAGGCATCTACATGGTTCTTGAACCATTCATAATAGCCATGCAAGTCAAATTGATGACCTATACCATGTGCTAGTCCATGTGCACTCAAAATAGGATATTTTACTTCAAGTATATCACTTAATCTCTCCAAGACTCCCACGGCAGCAACCTTCCATAATTCAATCTCATAAATCTCATTTTCTCTCTCACCCAAAAAGCTTTCATCTTTTCTCTAAAAAATTCCAAGAACCAAGCAACCATTTTTCCTTCCATTTTCTCTCCATTGGTTCGGTCTCTACACCCAAATACACCATGACTCAACTATAATTTTCACTCTCACCATTTCCTAAAGCTAAACACCATTCTAAGAACATCTCTAGTTAAGAGTTTTTCCAAAATCATTCATCTTGAGCTTCAAATCCAAGCTTCAAGTTTCTATCAAAAATAAAAAATTCCATCTTTGTGCTTCAAGAGAAACCATTCAGTCAAGACACCTAAAACCACTCTCCAATCTCTTTTAATTTCATCCAACCATAGATCTTGAATCTACATGATATTCTAAGCAACTTTCATGTTGGAGACTTTCTCTAAATCATTCATCTTCATGGACTTTCTTCAAGATCAAAGTTATTGGATTTTTAAGGTGAAGTGTAAGAAAACTTCATTTCTTTTCTCTTTTTCATGTTCTAAACCATGTTTGATCCATGGTTCCTCTTAATCAAGCTTAGTATACTAATTTCTATGTATTTTGTTTTGTATTTGAGAAGCCTTTGGTGGTGAAGGACTTGAAAAAAGAAGCAAATCAAGAAGTTTTTGAGGATCTTCATGAGGTTAGAGGGAGATCCATCTCACCAACCAAGCATGGTGGTGAGAGATGGTCTTATATTTGATGGATGGTGAATCCATGTGAGGATTCCAATCCATGGTCATGTAATAATTTATGTGTGTTTTATGAGCTTTGATTTATTTGCTTATGGTTGATATGCCTTGTATGATTTTATGATTTTGATGGTATGCTTATACTATGCATGATGATAATATGGCATGCTTTTGATATATATATATGATGTGTATATATGTGTATGCCATGATTTGATGATGGAAAGAAAATTAATTTTTGGTCCCAATGGCCAAGGAAAGACTACGGTTTTGATGCCCTTGATTAGGGTTCATATTAAAAATTTTCAAGAACAAGGGAATTAATTTTTGATCCCTAGAAACATGGTGAATATCGGTTAAAACACCTCAAGATAGGTGTTCATAAATGAATATTTTCATGAATGATGAAAATGGATGTTTAGAAAAACAAGGAAAATAAACAAAGAGTTTATTTTTCAAAGAGTACAAGAACATGATTTTTGAGAAATTTATATTGATTTATTTTGTGTAAAAAGTTTCGAAGTGTTTTACAAAACATGAGATTTAAATAAAAATAGCAATGATGATTTTAAGAATTTGCAAAGAAAGTGAAAAAGGATTTGCAAAGAAAGTGAAAGAAAAGATTTGCAAAGAAAATAAAAATGAATTTGAACAAATGGGTTTGGTTTTATAACCATAAGTCTTGCGGTTTTGAAAACAAAATTTTTAATAGTTTTGTTTGTGTAAAACCATATCAATTTAGAAGGAAAAATATTTGATGGTTTCAATAGTCATGTCCACGTTTTCGAAGGCTTGTAATGCATTGATTTTGATGAAACAAAGTGATTCTCCAAGTGAAAATATAATTAATTTAATACAAGGAATTTGAAAAGGGAATCAGAGTATTTTAGCACTTGAGAAATGAATTTTTATGTAAATGGAAAAGAGAGGTTGCAAGTGAGCCTCAATTTGTTTGAAAAAGAATTTATTATTTTGTTAAAATCCCGTTGGATTTTGGAAAGCGTTAGAAATTTTTAAAGTTAGAAACATTGATTTAATTCAATGGAATTGTGAATTTGTGAAATATATTATGAAAAAGGATTTTCTTGAATAAGAAGATATATTAAATGAAGTAGAAAGTTATATTATTTTGAGAAAGGTTGATTTGGAAATGATTTGGGAAAAATGGAGAATATAATGGTATTTTGAAAATTTACTAACGTATAACTTATTTTTGAGTTTTGAAGTACGTTAGAAAATGCTAAGATTTGAAACGTTGATTTATATCAATGGAAAAGTGATTTTGTGAATTATATTTTGGAAAAGGATTTCTTAAATTAAGATTGATTGATTTAAGTCCAAAATAATGTTTGGAATATTGAGAAATATTTTACGTAATTGTAAAATGTTGAAAAATATTTTACATATCTTAAAAATGATTTGAAATACAGTAAAATATTTCTACGCAATTCGAAAAAATGTTAAAATATTTCTATGCGATTTGGAAAGAGTTTAAATATTTTATACTATTGAAAATATTATTAAAAAATCACTACGTAATTAAATAATGATAGAATATTTTTACATAATTGTAAAAATGACAGAAATTCTTATGTGATTTGGAAAGTGTTTTAAATATTTTGAGAATGATGAAAAATGATTTACACAACTTAAAAGAATGATTTTTAAGTTACGCGATTTTGAAAATGGTGGAAAATTGTTACGCAATTTGAGAAATGTATATTTTTATGTGATTGAGAAAAATATTAAAAAATTAAAGACGTGATTTAAAAGTGTAACAAAAGTATTGCAGTATTTTGAAAATGTAACAGAATTGTTACGCGATTGTGAAAATACGGCAGAAGTGTTTTATGACTATAAAAAAAAAACATGATAACATGATGATTACTGCCAAAACAGTGTATGAACACTGTGAGAAAATGACGAGTTTGCCTACGATTGGCTTTTGATATATTTTATATGCATTGGAAAGAGATGCCTGTGATTGGATTTGGTGCTTTATACGTGCATTGGAAAAATATGCGTTGAAGCATATGATTACATTGAACAAATGAAATTGAAAAGATTTGGCCCTTTGGGGTTGGACTTGCACTGATATATTCGTGCATTGTATAAAATATAGCTAATAGCTATTATGGCCCTTGTGGTTGAAGAGGGAATGAGAATTGATAGTGAAGTCTATGATGGATCTTGGGGCGTCGAGTAGCGGTCGACCAGTGGACAGTTAGCGAGTACCCCATGCCACTTGGCAATGCAATCCGTTGCAACGCATTGACGATACCCGACAAGAACACGATTCTTTTCAACGGTGGGAGATTGTCTTTGGGCTAAGGTGACAATTAACGAGCATTCTTCTCGAAATTATGAAAACCTCCATGGAGTTGTTTTTGATAAAGCGAGTCTTTGTGCATATGCATAAATCGAGCATTTATATCGTATGATATATTAATTAAGGAATATTGGTTATGACAATTGTTTTGAATACTTGGATGATGATGATGATAATCTTTGAGGGCATTATCATAATTATTGTTTATGATAATTGAATTGATAAATGATTGGATGATGATAGTTGATTAATGTTGATGACATAATCATAATTGTGGTATGATCTATCTATTTGATATTCTTGTTTGTGTTATCAACTTTGTCTTTGCCATGTTGGTATTGGTGTAGGTGATCTCACCTCTTTGTTATATTATTTTGCTTTGTCGTATTGTTAAAATTATACGGTAGAAGGAATGAGTTGTCTTAGACATAACGAGTGGTAGATACTCGAGAGATTGATGGAAACATTGAAAAGTATTTGTCTCAAGTTTGAAGATGTCTTAGGGTAGACAAGGAGTAAAGTTCGATGCATCAAGTTGATACAAGAGAAGGAACGAGTATGTTAAGATTTAATGTTAGTGTTGTACCGTGCTATTAAGTAAAATCCGTCATAGGGTTTGCTACTGTCAAACAAAATAAGTCTGTTAATTTTATTTTTCTCTTGAATAGTTGAAATATGATTTTTAATATTACTTAATATTTTCAGTAAATTTATGTTTCAGTAAAGAAGAAAATTTGAAACCCATCTTTTATAACTCAAACTTTGTGCGAACTTCTTTTCAGATTATGAGTCGGAAGTCAGAAATGTGATGCCCTAAGGAGGGTGTTACATTAGTTGGTATCAGAGATAGGGTGTTACATTAGTTGGTATCAGAGCACGGTTTGAGTCTTTTGGGGTTTGTGGTTAGGTCTATTTTGCTTGTGTTGTGTTCTCTGTGTTTGTTTTTCCGTTAGGAAATAATGTTGTTTATAATGGATATTAGATCCATTGTATTTCGATCCGCACGTCTCAAAAAAAAATGGTTCGGGATAGTTCTACTTGTATGGAAGTAAAACATGTTTCTAGTAATGCAGTTGCAGCTACGGGAGCAACAGGAGCAATGTGGAAAGACAACTGCACAAACAAAGGACCGCTGTTTAGTGGAAATTGGAATTTGAAGTTTAGGATTTGATGGAAGAGAATCAGTCTTGGAATATAAGATTTCGTAATTTTGGAACCTGGTAATTTTTTTAGGATATTAAGAAAGTAATTGATTTCAACGGAGGATGTATTTATAACCATTGAGGAAACCAAAAATAGTAAAGGATGTGAAAGAAAGTACTTAAATGAAGGAATGTATGTCAAGGAAATAAATTGTGAAAAAGTTGGGCACATTTTTCCAGAGATTATGCTCTTTGAAAATAGAGTTTTCTGTTAGTAAAAATTTTAGATAGTAAGGGAAGTTGTTACTCTGAATGGAACGGGAGTGTTCTGAGCGGAAGATTTAAACAATGGAGATTGTGTCATTGGAGCTAATCCTATAAACCATACTGAATATTTCTGTGAGTGACCTATTCTTTATAACATATGATTGAGTAGATCAGTTATATGTTAGAGTTATTCGTTATCCTCTGATTTGTTTACTTTTGTTTCTATTCTTAGCTAATCGAGCTATTCAAGTTATTCAAATTGTTGTTCAAAATTTTTGTGTTAGTTTGATCTGTTTCATAAACAGACGTGATCTTTGAAAATGGATTGGTTATTTTCCAACCATATCCAAATAAGATTATTTCAACAGACTGTGAGTAATCCAGAGAAAATTTATTCTTGAAAATCGGGTTACATCCAATTCTTTGCTGGATATGTTCGATAACAGGTTCGATTCGTTTTGTTATCTTCCATGATGTTTTCTTTCATCTCCTGCAATTGAAGGAGTATCTTGCAAGAAAAGATATTTCTATATTTGTATTCGTGTTAACGTATCTGAGTGACGCAGTAGAAGCGTGGTGAATTCTTCAAAAGATTGGAACAAATCTTCTATGGGAAAATTTAAAATGGTAATGGAAAATCGTAGAAAATTTTTTTTTTACGGAAGTATCTGGTATCGTGCTGTGGAAAGGAGAATTCGGTTAGTGAGACATTTCCTGTTAAAAGCAAAAGCTGGAATATGTAGTGATATGAGAATAAGAAAATTTTAAGTAATACATTACATTAGTTGGAAGTTATCTGAGAAAAACTATTCTATGCATGAATGAAGATTGGTTGTCGTTATGTTGGTATCAGAGATATGGAAATTCTTTCTTTCTGGAGTAACATTCAACATCTTCAGTAATTATAGGTGTCTGAGATATCTGTTTGATCAGGAGAAGTTGAACATCAGCAAAAAGATTTTATTGGTTAGAATAATATAGCAAGATGTAAGAGAGGAAGCTTCATGGGAATTGAAAAATAAGATAAATGATGAATAATGTCATTATTTATTCCGAGGGTGTGAAAACATGGTCATGAAATTTCGAGGACGAAATTTCTATAAAGAGGGGGAGTATTGTAACACCCCAAATTTCGTATATCTTAAACAGTAATTTTGACAGTTAACAAAATTTTACTATTTAGTAATTTCTGGATACTGTAAAATTATTTTGATTATTCCGTCAGCATATTTGATCGTTTTGAGTGATTTACTCCGTGTCAGGAAAATAATAATTTTTGGTGGGAAAATCTTTCGTATTTATTTCTCTTGACTGTTAATTATTTTTAACAATCTGACTTGATTTTCATACATTTTCTAATATTTGTGATTTTTGTGGATGATTATGAATTTTTTGACTGTATGTGGGCTCCAGTGGTCTTAGGTGGGCCCAGGTGACCTTACGTGGGCCTAGGTGGGTCCTGCAAAGTGAAAATTTTTCTACGCATAGAAAAATTTGTACTTTTTAGATGGTGACAGGGGATCTTACTAAACCTGAATCCGGAAATAGTTTTAGAAATTTTCTTGTATTGTGTTTGGTACTGTATTTAATTATCGGGTGATAAAAATACAATAAATATATTCTTTCGTGAGATTTTTAGTAGATAAAAATAGAAATTATATTGCTTAAGTCAACATTGGTAGTTTGGATATCCACCATCGATTTAATTAACGGTGGAGACTTGATCTTGATTTAATCAACTGTTGAGAAATAAATTTAATAAAGAAACATTGGATGTTAACCATTGATCTAATCAATGGTAGAGATTTAATCTAGACAAGCTTAATAAGAAAGGCTTCAATATCAACCGTAGATTTAATCAACGGTGTAGAATTGGTCTTGTAAAGTAACAAGGACTATTTAGAACCATAGGATTTAGATTAAATTAAGGGTGGAGATTTAGTCTTAAAAAGTGAAAAAGACCATTTATGACCATTGGATGAAGAATTAATCAAGGGTGGAGATTTGGTCTTAAAAAGTAGCAAAGACTAATTATGACCCTTGGATTAAAAGTAAGAAGGAATAATCTTGACCCTTCATTTTGGAGACACATCTAATGGTTAGAATTTAAAGGAAAAAGATCTAATGGCCTAGATTAAGTCTTCTAAATAAAAAATCTACCTAAATCCTAACCATTGAATTATTCAATGGCTAGAAATGCTCTAGATGGTGACTAATAATGATGACAATTTCATGAATGCATTAGGAAGAGGGGGGACGGTTTTGGAGAATGCATAGAAAGAAGGAGACAATTTTGAGTAGCCTTTTTAGGCCAAAGAAAAAGATGAAGTCAACAATAGTAGCTTTAATTTGATTAGTCACTAATTAATCCTAATTTGGTTAATCTAATGGCCTAATTAACAAGCTAAGTAAACTAAATTAAATGTTAAATTGTTATAATTTAATTCTTAATTAGATATCCTAATTTTAATTAGAGGATATAATATATACAATTATTTGTCTAATTAATTAGTTATGTAATTGGATAATTAGTTAAGATTGGTTAGGAAACTAAAACTAATTTAATTAGCTATTTGTTTAGCAAGTAATTAGACTTGAATTAAAATAAATTAATGTCCCTAAATGCCAAGGAGTCCCACGATTTTCAGCAGCCTTGGGGAGGCATCTACATGGTTCTTGAACCATTCATAATAGCCATGCAAGTCAAATTGATGACCTATACCATGTGCTAGTCCATGTGCACTCAAAATAGGATATTTTACTTCAAGTATATCACTTAATCTCTCCAAGACTCCCACGGCAGCAACCTTCCATAATTCAATCTCACAAATCACATTTTCTCTCTCACCCAAAAAGCTTTCATCTTTTCTCTAAAAAATTCCAAGAACCAAGCAACCATTTTTCCTTCCATTTTCTCTCCATTGGTTCGGTCTCTACACCCAAATACACCATCACTCACATATAATTTTTACTCTCATCATTTCCTTAAGCTAAACACCATTCTAAGAACATCTCTAGTTATGAGTTTTTCCAAAATCATTCATCTTGATATTCAAATCCAAGCTTCAAGTTTCTATCAAAAATCAAAAATTTCATCTTTGTGCTTCAAGAGAAACCATTCGGTCAAGACACCTAAAACCACTCTCCAATCTCTTTTAATTTCATCTAACCATAGATCTTGAATCTACATGATATTCTAAGCAACTTTCATGTTGGAGACTTTCTCTAAATCATTCATCTTCATGGACTTTCTTCAAGATCAAAGTTATTGGATTTTTTAGGTGAAGTGTAAGGAAACTTCATTTCTTTTCTCTTTTTCATGTTCTAAACCATGTTTGATCTATGGTTCCTCTTAATTAAGCTTAGTATACTAATTTCTATGTATTTTATTTTGTATTTGAGAAGCCTTTGGTGGTGAAGGACTTGAAAAAAGAAGCAAATCAAGAAGTTTTTGAGGATCTTCAAGAGGTAAGAGGGAGATCCATCTCACGAACCAAGCATGGTGGTGAGAGATGGTCTTATATTTGATGGATGGTGAATCCATGTGAGGATTCCAATCCATGGTTATGTAATAATTTATGTGTGTTTTATGAGCTTTGATTTATTTGCTTATGCTTGATATGCTTTGTATGATTTTATGATTTTGATGGTATGCTTATACTATGCATGATGATAATATGGCATGCTTTTGATATATATATAGGATGTGTATGTATGTGTATGGCATGATTTGATGATGGAAAGAAAATTAATTTTTGGTCCCAATGGCCAAGGAAAGACTACGATTTTGATGCCCTTGATTAGGGTTCATATTAAAAATTTTCAAGAACAAGGGAATTAATTTTTGATCCCTAGAAACTTGGTGAATATCGGTTAAGACATCTCAAGATAGGTGTTCATAAATGAATATTTTCATGAATGATGAAAATGGATGTTTAGAAAAACAAGGAAAATAAACAAAGAGTTTATTTTTCAAAGAGTACAAGAACTTGATTTTTGAGGAATTTTTATTGATTTATTTTGTGTAAAAAGTTTCTAAGTGTTTTACAAAACATGAGATTTAAATGAAAATAGCAATAATGATTTTAAGAATTTACAAAGAAAGTGAAAAAGGATTTGCAAAGAAAGTGAAAAAAAAAAGATTTGCAAAGAAAATAAAAATGAATTTGAACAAATGGGTTTGGTTTTATAACCATAAGTCTTGTAGTTTTGAAAACAAAATTTTTAATGGTTTTGTTTGTGTAAAACCATATCAATTTAGAAGGAAAAATATTTGATAGTTTCAATAGTCATGTCCACGTTTTCAAAGGCTTGTAATACATTGATTTTGATGAAACAAAGTGATTCTCCAAGTGAAAATATAATTAATTTAATACAAGGAATTTGAAAAGGGAATCAGAGTATTTTAGCACTTGAGAAATGAATTTTTATGTAAATGGAAAAGAGAGGTTGCAAGTGAGCCTCAATTTGTTTGAAAAAGAATTTATTTTTTTTGTTAAAATCTCGTTGGATTTTGGAAAGCGTTAGAAATTTTTAAAGTTAGAAACATTGATTTAATTCAATGAATTTGTGAATTTGTGAAATATATTATGAAAAAGGATTTTCTTGAATAAGAAGATATATTAAATGAAGTAGAAAGTTATATTATTTTGAGAAAGGTTGATTTGGAAATGATTTGGAAAAAATGGAGAATATAATGGTATTTTAAAAATTTACTAACGTATAACTTATTTTTGAGTTTTGAAGTACATTAGAAAATGCTAAGTTTTGAAACGTTGATTTATATCAATGGAAAAGTGATTTTGTGAATTATATTTTAGAAAAGGATTTCTTGAATTAAGATTGATTTATTTAAGTCCAAAATAATGTTTGGAATATTGAGGAATATTTTACATAATTGTAAAATGTTGAAAAATATTTTACGTATATTAAAAATGATTTGAAATACAGTAAAATATTTCTACGCAATTTGAAAAAATGTTAAAATATTAATTGAGGAATATTGGTTATGACAATTGTTTTGAATACTTGGATGATGATGATGATAATGCTGAGGGCATTATCATAATTATTGTTTATAATAATTGAATTGATAAATGATTGGAAGATGATAGTTGATTAATGTTGATGACATAATCATAATTGTGGTATGATCTATCTGTTTGATATTGCTGTTTGTGTTATCTCTGTGCTGCCATGTTGGTATTGGTGTAGGTGATCTCACCTCTTATTTATATTATTTTGCTTTGTCTGTATTGTTAAAATTATACAGTAGAAGGAATGAGTTATCTTAGATATAACGAGTGGTAGATACTCAGAGATTGATGGAAACATTGAAAAGTGGCTGTCTCAAGTTTGAAGATGTGCCGGGTAGACAAGGAGTAAAGTTCTGATGCATCAAGTTGATACAAGAGAAGGAACGAGTATGTTAAGATTTAATGTTAGTGTTGTATCATGCTATTAAGTAAAATCCGTCATAGGGTTTGCTACTGGCAAAAAAAAATAAGTCTATTAATTTTATTTTTCTCGTGAATAGTTGAAATATGATTTTTAATATTACTTAATATTTTCAGTAAATTTATGTTTCAGTAAAGAAGAAAATTTGAAACCCATCTTTTATAACTCAAACTTTGTGCGAACTTCTTTTCAGATTATGAGTCGGAAGTCAGAAATGTGATGCCCTAAGGAGGGTGTTACAGAATTGCTATCGGTCAAGACATTCCCAACTAGGGAATTTGTCTTATGACAAGGGCTCATATCTTAGGTATTATATTTGAGTAGTATGCTGTCTTTTACTGTTTCTATTAAAATATTAATAGTTGTAAATTAATTGTATACTTCAGACAAGATTCATATGTATATTAAGGTGTGATTATGTTTTATCTTATTTTGTGTTCCGTGTTATTTTATTTAATGTTATTAAAGATAAAAAGGAAAAATTTTACCACTAATATTATTTATGTACCAAATGTTTTACAACTTGGGTAAGAATTTTATTTTATTTTATTTTATTACATCATAAATGTGACATCCCCACAAGGGTGTTATATTAGTTGGTATCAGAGCCCAAGTTAGAGTCTTTTGGGTTTGTGGGTAGGTTTGTCTTGTTTGTGCTGTGAATCTCTGATATTGAACACAGAGATATGTTTCAGTTTTTGAAAGGAAATAATTTTGTGTGAAATCGCTACGTTTAGTTTGTTGTGTGTTGGTTTTGTTTATCTTTGAAGAAAGATAAAGGAATGTTATGAACATGAGTATGTGGACGCGAAACGTGATGAGGATCGTATAGCTGCAGCTAGAAGAGTGATGAAAAAGGTGGTTTAAAGTAGCAGTACAACAGAGATAGATGATCTCTCAGCAGCAGGGATTGATAATCAGACTTCATAGCTTATTAGGATTGGAGCAGCCATCGGATGCGAGGAGCTGTAACTTAAAATCTTTGATAATCCAAAATAGAAGGAAGCGTAAGGTCAATCATTTTCAACGAAAGTCGTATGTACAACTACCGGGGAAGCAACAACGAACAAAGAGGGGAAGTACTAGTGGCAACAATTTTGGTCAGACTGTGGCATCACCAACAAAGTGCTTGAAGTGTGGAAAGCCTGAACACTCATCCAAAGAATGTGATTAGCTGAAGACGGATACTTTTCATTTGTAATACACGTGTTTCAAAATCTCAAAACGAAGAAAGAGCCGGTGCAAAGAGTGTAATAAGAACATTCAAATACAAAAACTTAAGAAGCGAGAAAGTCGTACCATAGAGGGTAATCTTAAAAATGTGCTGTATAATTCACGAGGTAACCCATTCTCTTGTGATCTGTGACTGTGTGAATCTTTTGGGGTTATCTGTGTTTTACTTCTTTTCATAATGTTACTTTGACTTCTAAATTTGCTATTACTACTTGAGCCTGTTTAAAACTATCCTATTATTATAAGAGTTTGAAACTTTTTATTGATCTGATTGTCTATTTCTTTCTCAAATAGACTGAGTAAATCGATTTGATTTATCCGTATCTTTGTTATAGAGTGATCTGGGTATTTCTATTCCTCTTGTTGAACTTGTTGTTTATACTCAAGTTTTCTAATTTTACTCTATATTCATTTAATATCAAATCTTTTATGTTGATTTGATTCGTTTATCCAAAATCACATCTATTTGTGAGCCTGACTTGTTAAGTGGATTGGTTATTTTCCAACCATATCCTACTAGATTATTGCAATGCAATTTGAGTGTTTGCTTGACCTAAGATTTTTGGATTTGAATCCAGAAAGTGTGTTTCTAAAATTGATGGACTATGTTCATTTCAAAACCTATTAGACCATCTCAAATTCTTTGATTGGACTAATCTAGTAACCTACTGAATAGTCTTATTATTTTTCCTTATGACCTTCATAGTGTTTTTCATGTATCTCAATTAAAAAGGATCATTCTTGATTCAACTTGTGCTATAATACTAAATACAGTACAATTAGAAGAAAACTTGATCTATGAGACATTTTCTGTTAAGATTAAAAAATAGGCAAGTAGAACAACTTCTTTTGATGAAGAAAATCTGGAATGATGTGACGACAGGGGAGCCAAAAGATCAAATGAAGAAACTCGTTGTTCGTTCCAAGATCGATTTGCGTACTGGTTATTATTAGATTCGCGTAAAGGTAGAGAATATTCCAAGATAGTATTTCAGATGCGTTGCAGGCACTATAAATGTTTAGTACTACCATTCGGGGTAGGGAATGTTTTGACGATGTTCACGAATTATATAAATAGGATCTTTCTTTCTCACTTAGGTAAATTTGTCATTATTCTTATTGGCAATATTTTGACCTATTCTCGAAATTCGAAGGAACATGCTGAAGACCTCAATGCAGTTCTTCAATTTCTGAAGAAGAAGAAGGAGTTATGTGCGAACCTAGTCAGATGTAAATTCTGTTAGAAGAAGTTTAACTCGTAGATTTAGATTGAGTGTTGGGATCAAATAGAAAGATGGTGGCGTGTACTTCAAGATAGTGGAACGTGCGTGAGAAGGATTATTCGATTTACGTTTTAGGATACGCAATAGTCGTTGTGCAAAGAAGATCTGAAGACATTTTCTTTCTTATAAAATTCAATCAAGAAGGGCTTGGATATCAGGAAGAGACGAATAGTTAGAATTTTCAAAGGACTTGTTGGGATGAATTTCTAGCATTGATAGAGTTCATATACAACAATAGTTTCGTTCGAGCATAGGGATGATACTCAATGAGGCAATATATGGGAGACGCTATAGAACGCCGTTGTATTGGTGTCATACTGGAGAAAGTAACATTGTAGGACCAGAAATTATGCAGTAGACAACTGAAAAAGTGAAGATGATTCAAAATGAGATGAAGACAACTCAGATGCAGCAAAAGAGTTATGCTGATAAAAGATGAAGACCATTTGAAAGACACTGTTTTGTAATTTCTGTGAGTAGTAAAATGAATTTGACTGTTGTGTGTGATTTACTCCGAGTCAAGAAAATAATAATTTTTTGGCCGAAAAAATCCTATTTTAATTAATTAGAGTTGGGGGATCTTACTAAACCCAATTCTGATTGATATGTATATATTAATCTTGTAATTTTTAGGATTTAACTGTGCAATAAAATAATTTTATATTATTATAATATTATTTTATATTATAGTACCTACTGTCTCAAAAATAGTAGAAATATGCTTCAACATGACCACAGATCTTTAAAAGTCTGTGGGACCCGCGTTTAGGAAAAGCAGTCAACGATTCTGACTGGGCCAAATTCTAAACCAATGGGAGCAAGTCAACGAAAGTGGCTTGACTATTTTGAACCAAAAGGAAAAGGTCAACGGAAGGAGCATGGACTTGAATATGGACCGTTGGATGAAAACTTAGTTAGGAAGCATTTAACCTTAACCATAGATCAAATCTATAGTGTGGATGTGAACTTGATTAGCAAGCATTGAATATTGGCCATAGATCTAATCCATGGATAGGAATTAAAGTTGAAATCACTAGTTAGGATATAGTCACCCAAACTTGACATATTTATTCCAAACCTCATTATATTCCAAAAGAAAGCTTTTGGCCAGTAATCCCAATCCGACCAAAATTCTGGAATTCCAATCCGACCAAAGTTCCTCAAGATTGTCCCTAATGGTTTTCATTTCAAGCATATTTCGACAAACAAAACTACAATTTTATGAATACCTTCTCGTCAATACTGACTTGGTCTCTCTCAAGCATTACAGGGACCCAAAAGACCAATCTCATATAACTCATTCGACAATCCAGATTTTTTTTAAAGGTCTTGACACTAACAGAATTTGGACAAGATCCAAACACTTTTGAAGAAATTTTCCTAACATTTTGATTTTCGTCAGATTTAATTACTGAGATTACATGCAAGCATATGCTAAGTAGTGAGCTAAATTCGACACTTCCAGAGTATTTCCCGACAACATCAACTGGTAGTTTGACAGAACCCAAAGTACCTCAAGACTGGATGAAGCTGATTCTCAGTTCTTAAATCAGAAATCAAAGATTTTGGCTGTTATTGCTGTCTATTCTGACCAAGACTATCTATTCCGACAAAGACCATCTATTCAAAAACATGGAAGACGTCCTTAGACTCGAGAAAGAGATGGACATTGCTATTAGCAGAGAATCAGTCAATGAAAACAATCTGGTTCTTCTTCTCCCTTAATCTTGTCGGACGATTCTGTAAATCCAAATGAAGATGACTGCTATGTAATCGACCTAACTGATGATGAATACTACTATTCGTTGTCGAACACTGTTCTGTATCGAAGGCTGCTTATTGTTGGATAAACATCTATCGTTGAATTTGATCTTCTGATCATTTAGGACAATGTCAATATCCGTCGAGTTAGAATGTCGATGTCCGTCGAGTTGGAATTTCTAACCATTCAGTAGAGAAATTTCTTTAATGTCAGTGTCCGTCAGATTAGAATTTCTGACCATATAGTATTTCCATCGGTTCAACGCTTGGAAGGTTTCTCCAATGTCAACACCCGTCCGTCGAATTAGGATTTCTGCTGACTTAGTATATTCGACAATTTTTTATCTTCATTCGACAGAGTCTTCATTCGACAGAACTTGACTTTTAGCATTCTTGTGAAATAATGTTCCTTACATCATTCTGTCGTGTTGTTTTTCATCAAAAAAGGTAGCCTCACAAATTGGACGCTAGAGGCATATATAGTTGGATAATTAATTAGGATTGGTTGGGAAACTAAACCTAATTAATTAGCTATTTAAGTAGTAAGTAATTAGACTTGAATTAAAAATAAATTGAATCCCTAAATGCCCTTGAACCACACGATTTTGCAGCAGCCTTGGGAGGCAAATTTGATAAGTTCTACAGGGTTCTTGAACCATCTTGCAGGCACACTAGGTGGCTAAAAGGTGACATAAGCCATGTGCACTCAAACAGGATATTTTACTTCAAGTAAATCCTAATTTCTCTATGCTTATCCCACGGTACAACCGCCCACTTATTTTTCTCTCACACGAATTTATTTTCTCTCACATCAAAAGCATTCATCTTTTTCTCTCAGAAACACCAAGAACACCAAAGTAACTTTTCCTTTCTTTTTCTCTCTATGCTTCGGCCCTACACCCAAACACCACCATCAAACCTCTATAATTTTACCTTTTCATATTTCCTAAACCCAAATCATATTCTAAACATTTTTCCTTCACAAAGTTTTATCAAAAACCTACTCTATCTAGTTCAAAATCCAACCTTTTGCTTACTTTCCTAAAGGTAAGTTTTGATTATTTGGTTCAAAGCTTGATTTTTAATTTTCTAAACCATATTTGTTCCATGGTTTTTCAATATTGAACCTTATATGTGTTTTTACTAATTGTTTAAGAATTTTAGGGATTTGTTTGGGAGTTACACGAAATTTCAAAGAAAGGAGGAAACTAACCGATTAATTGTCTTCAAGAGGTAAGAGGGAGATTTAATCTCATCAACCTTGTATGGTGATGAGAAAATGGATTTGTATGTGTGTGAAGAATCCATAAGGATTCATTTGTGTGATTGTTTAGGGTTTTTATTATTTTTGTGATTGTTTAAATACTTTCCTAATTGTGATTGATTTAATTGCCATGCATGTTTATAGTATTTATTATTGATTTTAATTGCTATGCATGTTTATAACTTTAAAATATATTGTATGTATCTTGTATGTGATTATATAATTACATGTGTTTATAATTGTATAATTATTAAAGTAGGATGTGAATAACATGTAACGAATTGCATGAGTGTTCCAAAGAACACATTGAGGCTCACGACCTTCTCATGCAAACAGAGAACCAAAATGTTCTCAACAATTTTTTAAAACAATGATTTAAAGAATCTAGGTAAAATAATAAGTTTAAGAATGATTTTTGATTAATTAAGGCCAACATGCCATTTAGTGTATAATTGAATGCCATTTTATTTTCGATTTTGGCCAACATGCCATTTTATTTTCTAAGATAGGTAAGATAATGGATTTACAAAAATAAACTGATTCTAATGAATCTTTGAAAAAAAAAGGAATAAATTCAGTTCTAGAATTCTAACATAGCAGAATTTAGTTTAAAGTAAGAATCAAACCAAACGCTTGAAAAATACTAACGTATAACTCACTCTAAGTTTTGAAGCGCGTTAGCAAGTTTCAATGTGTAACTGATGGGTAAGATTAAAATAAATAGGATTTAGAGGAAAATGTTAAAAATACCTTATACTGATTTTATAGGCAAAATGCTGCCAAAATTTACTAAAATCAGACGTATAAAATGAAAAGATTCTATACTATATTTATAACACAAGGAAAATACTCTACGTATTTTAAATGTACTAAATATAGTCTACTCATTTTTTTAAACAATAATTTTAAGCTATTTGGTTAAGAAAATGAATTGAAAATCTTACGCGAATGAGAAAATGATTTAAAAACATTACGCGATATTCAAAAATGTCAAAATGTACTTACGCGATTTAAAAACATTTGTGAAAATGATGAGATTGTGAAAATGTGATAAAATTCACGCGTGATTGAACGATACAGTTAGTTTTGCTGTCGGGCCAAAGTGGTGGACCCGGACATGTTGTGGTGTGGTACTGTCAAGTGGGATATACTATACTTTGGTATTTTGTGACTAAGGGTATTTTCATAATTATGGTAAAATTTGGATAATAGGGTATTTTTGTAATTTTTAGATCATGCTTAGAGTGTTATGTCAATTTGGTTGATAATTGGCGATTGATTGATGAGGCAAATTACACCGTGTTTTGGTGTGATAAGCGTAGTGTGGTTCATTTATGAACTTGGAGGCATTAGTGTGCGGAGAATCCCATATGTGGACAGTGGTAGCACCTCTGGACCGTGGTATCGGGCAACACCCTAATGATCTCGACAAGCACTATTCTTAATCGGGATCTTGAGGAGACTATTACGTACTATGCCTGTAGTGCACGGTGTATTGACTGTGTACTACTACACGATGTTTAGACTGTGGACTATAGACACGATGTTTGACAGTGCAATAGTTTGGTTGGGCAGCCATAAAGTATTACTAGTTTCTATTCGGATCATTCTCTCAGATATTCAAGTTTAGCTCCATGGAGTAGGAATGAGTCAGTGTGTGTATCATTCATCATCTGCATTTTAAATGTTTATTATGTTCATGCATTATCTGCATTTTACTGTTTACCATAATCTGCGATAAAATGTATGATCTATTGCTTTTATATATTATGCATGATATAATGGTATGTGTTATTTTAATATGTATTACTTGATATATTATGCATGATATGTTGGTATGTACTGTTGTGATAATTGTTTTGCATTGTCATTTTCTTATTGGCCATGCTGATAATGATGTAGATTATCTCACCTCTTTATTGTATTGTTCTATCTGTTTCTATTTTATGGTTGTATCATCGAAGACTACAATGGCGGCAAGGCGAGGTCAATTAGGTTTCTTTAGACTTCAGTTTCTCGAAGGCGCTGAGGCTTGGTATGTCCACTGGGACACAGGACACATAGAGTACAGTGGTAACGTTACTTTATTAGTAAGTAGGACTCGACATGGGTTCGTTACTACACGTTACACAGTTGCATTCGTAGAGGTTATTTTACCTATTAGGGAGTTGTGGGATGAGTTTCACTATACTCCTAGAGAGAACTTCAATATACTTTCGGGTCAAATTGCTATCGGTCAAGACATTCCCAACTAGGGAATTTGTCTTATGACAAGGGCTCATATCTTAGGTATTATATTTGAGTAGTATGCTGTCTTTTACTGTTTCTATTAAAATATTAATAGTTGTAAATTAATTGTATACTTCAGACAAGATTCATATGTATAGTAAGGTGTGATTATGTTTTATCTTATTTTGTGTTCCGTGTTATTTTATTTAATGTTATTAAATATAAAAAGGAAAAATTTTACCACTAATATTATTTAT
Source organism: Ormosia semicastrata (assembly GCA_029884595.1). Classification (NCBI taxonomy): domain Eukaryota; kingdom Viridiplantae; phylum Streptophyta; class Magnoliopsida; order Fabales; family Fabaceae; genus Ormosia; species Ormosia semicastrata. The sequence continues at coordinate 49,461,115 of JAQQTO010000060.1, forward strand.
GTATCATATGTTTTACAACTTGGGTAAGAATTTTATTTTATTGCATCATAAATGTGACATCCCCACAAGGGTGTTACAAAATGAATAGAAAAAATGCAAAATTTTAAAATATTTTAGACATCACTAATATAGTTCATACTTTAAATCATTTCCACCTATCATCAGTGTAATCCTCAGGAACTGGATCTAGTACCCTAAGTAAATTTCCTTGCAACCTCAACATAGACTTCAAAACTAAATTGAAGTATCTACTAATAGTTTGTCCCGAACATTGAATTTAAAATTGATGATATGATTTTTAGCATGGTGAGCTAATATATGTAAAAATATAACAACTTGTTCTTCTATTGATACTAACTCATCTTCCTTTAACCTACTGATAAACCTATATTTTATATTTTTATACCAGATAAATTATGGTGATTTACTCATGTTTATTAATGAATTTTGAGTGGATCCTTATCATTGTCTTCATTTTTGTAGATTGAATGAGATTTATCACATTTGGAGTGAAAGCAAGCGAAGACACCACGTTTTCAGAGAAAAAAAAGATCATTTTGTCTTAGACATAACCCTGTGAGCGATTAAAGAGTTAGACAGGGTCCTGTGAGCGATTAAGGAGTTATATAGGGTCGTGTCTAACTTGGAAAATGCTTTTTTCTGGTGTTTTTAAGAGACATGGTCTTGTCTCTATGTCACACGGCCGTGTCTCCCTTCTACGTTGAAGTTTCATTGTGTTTTAAGCCCACATGGTCGTGTCGATCTTAGACACGACCATGTGAGGCTCTTGTGCTTAAAAACAACAATTTTTCACCCCAAACATTATAACTAGAAGCGAATCCCTAAACCTGAAGTAGACTTTTACGACATTAGACTTTAAGAGGCAAATGGGAGTTTTGGTTTTCCTCAACCATAGATTGGAGGCTAGGGTTTTGAAGACAAGTGCAAGAGTGATTGAAGTTCAACCATTGAAGACATCTTCTCCTTCTTCATCTTCTCCATCTTTTTTTTTATCTTTTTCTTTCCTATTTCTCAAGATAGAATCATGGTTGTCTCTTTAACTTTTGTTCCTGTTTATGCTACATTAGCCATAAGCGGCTAAATTCATTTTTCTAGGATTAGGATGCAACTCTCTACTTCTCTATGTTGAATTGTTAATTAGATTCTTTCTTAATGAAAAATTATTGTTCTTGATTCATTCTTGGTATGCTTAATGCTTGTGATATGTTTTCGGCCATATTTACATGATCTTAGGCTTTAGGAGAAGAATTGAAAGATAAAATCTAATTTCTAGATAATTCAAGAATTGAACTTAGGAATTGAAACCTAAACATAGGCTTAAATCCTTCAAGAAGCAAATGATTGTCATAAAACTTAATGACTTGGAACTTGGATTAATTGCCATGAGAATGAGATTAATAGGGTTTTAGCACGTTTTTAGTGCCAAGAAATTGTGCTTTAAACAATTTAGGACAAATCGCCTTCAAGAACATAATTGAACATTAGCAAAGATAGAATTACAATTTATCATAGGGGGTAATGTAGTGAATTCCTAGTCCTAGGCCTTTAAATCTTGGTTGAATCTATACCTTTTCTTAATTTATTTGCTTACTTTATTGCTTTGATTTTCATCTTGATTTTAATTGAGCTTTCACTATTGTTTTTAATCGCTTAAATAATCAAAATCGTCATAAGAGTTGGTAGTCAATCGATTCTCGTGGAAAGATATTTATTTTACTACTTGGACGATTTATGCGCTTTTAGAAAATTCACAACAAGTTTTTGGCGCTATTGCCGAGGATGGTGTTGATATTAACACAAGTGGTAATTTGGTTGATTTAAGCATTTTATTTTATTTTTATCTTATTTTATAATTTATTCTTTGAATTTTTAGGTGTTATTTCTTTCTTATACATAGAACGAGGAGTCAAGAAGATCTTATTGTCCTCCTTGATTTTGAGATCGAAAGGACACTTTGTGATATTAAAAGGGAAAGAAGAACACTGAGAGTTGAGGAAGACCACATGGCGAACAATAATAACTAAGTCGCTAATCAAGAGCGAAGGCTGAGGGATTATGGAACTCCCAATGCTAATGCTCATCAGTCTTCCATTGTCAGGCCATGGGTAGGATATCTTACCTCTTTCCTGTGTTTCTATTATTTCTGCCTGTTTATAAATATGTTTCATCGAAGACGTCGGCAAGGAGGGTGAAGCTCCCGAATTTCCCAACTTCTGGCCCGACCGCGATTAGCACCTACTGTTGGATCATGGCGGCACGCTCACATGGATTTTTAGGTGATGTGCGTTTGACCTTCCTTGGAGGGTCAGACTGTCGGCACATCAACCTAAATTCCGATCGCTGTGTCTACTTGGGAGACATGTCGATCTCACTAGCTTGGAGGCGTCATGAACCGTCGATCTTTACTTGCTGCGTCAGCTTACGTTTAGAGTTTTATCTGTCCATCAGGGAGATGTGGGGTGATCGTTATTACACCCCACAGGAGGATTCTTTTGATTCCACTGCTCGAGCTCCAGCTCGTAGCTTGGTGGCTCCGATGGAGGTTTCCTCGGATGAGGAAGATTCTGAGGAAGATCCCGAGGAGGATCCTGACACGGTTCCTCCTCATCTCAAGGACTGATATTGTTGGTAGCTACTGATGGCTATCAATATTTATTTTTGGGGCCTGATGTTTTATTATTTTGGTGGGCTATATTTGTATGATCCTTTGGGCAGGTATAGTTTTGCTTTTTGTACATTAGGCTTGTAATTAAACAGATCTGATATAATTATATATATATGAATATACAATGTTGATCAAATGTATGTCTTACTTCTGTCTTGCCCTTTTATGCCATTTATGTTCTGTCACTATATTTTATTAATTATAATAAAAAAATGGTCACCATTTTACTTATGCAACTTTATTCAGATAAATAAATTTAAAACGAGAAAAAGAACCAGGTCTTAACTTTAATTTTATTTTTCGCATTGTAAATGACAATGTGACATTCTCTCCCAAAAAGGGGCGTTACATTAAGTTGATATTAGAGCCTCGGTTTATGCTTCTTTGGGTCTTGTGATTGAGTCTGTCTTGTTTGTGTTATGTGAATCTCTGTGTTTGGTATTCCTAGTGGATGCAACTGACCTTCCTTGAGTTTTCAGTTAATTTGAATTTGAGAAAGTAAGATGGCACGAGGTGGAGATATGGCAGCTGCTATAGAGGCGATGCAAAGGATGGCTAAGGTCATCGCGTAACAGACTGAACGAGCTACTCAACAACAAGAGAGAGTTACTTAGCAACAAGAGAGGGCTGCTCAATAGCTCGAAGCCACTGTTGACACTCAAAACTTGGCGGAGTTTCGTCACCACAATCCTCCCCAATTCAAAGGAGAGTTTGATCCGCATAAGCCAGCCTATGGATCAAAGAACTAGAGAAAGTCTTCTGAGGCATGAACTGTGCCAAGAATAGGAAGGTGACTTATGCTACCTTTATGTTGGTTGGCAATGCTGAGAACTGGTGGTGCGGGATGCAAAGAATGATGGAGGCTGAAAATCGCGAGATCACTTGGGATTTATTCAAGGATAAATTCTTGGATAAGTACTTTCCCGCGAGTGCGAAGCATGCGAAGGAGATGGAGTTTCTCAACCTAAGGCAGGGGAACATGACCGTTAGTGAATATGCAGCGAGATTTGAAAACTTGTCACAGTTTTCAACGTACTTTCAGCACCAACCGAACGAAGCCTGGAAGTGTCATAAGTTTATAGAAGGACTAAGATATGAAGTGAAGAAATCTGTTATGACACTGAAAATCAACGAGTTCTCAGAGCTGCTAGATACATGCTGCGAGATGGAAGCTCTGGAGCAATCTAGAGATACAAGGAGCAGGAACTTTGGACCTACAGGGTTCCAAAGGGCCAGTGGCAATAGTTCTAATCGCTTCCAAAAGAAGCCATACTCCTGACCGACGGGAAACGACAGTAGGTGGAAGTTCTAGTGGAGGTTCTATTGGGAACCGAACTAGCCAAAATGTGGCGTATCCCTCCAAATGCCTGAAGTGTGGAAAGGATCATCTCACGAGGGATTGCACTATAAAGGGGCTTATTTGTTTTAGATGTGGCAAGCCTAGCCACATATCCCGAGACTGCAACCAAGCAAAGACTAAACCTTCAGTCAATGCTGCAAGGGCCAACAAACCGCAAGTAGGAGGACGGGTCTATACCATGAGCGGAGCTGAAGCCTCTGAGTCAGAAGACTTAATTCAAGGAGAATGCACCATAACAAGTAACCTTTTAACTGTACTGTATGACTCTGGGGCAACCCATTCTTTTATATCTTATGACTGTGTGCTACGACTTAGTTTACCAGTGTCTACCTTACCTTTTGATCTGACTGTTTCTACCCCCGCTGATAAACCGGTAGTTACTACCAAAGTCTGTTTAAATTGTCCCTTGATCATTGCAGGTTAAATCTTTTCTATCGATTTGATCTGTTTACCCCTTTCTCAACTAGATATAATTTTTGGGATGGACTGGTTGTCTTCCAACCATGTTCTATTAGATTGTTCAAGAAAAACCATAGTTTTCCTTGTGGATGAGGATTCTAGATTTTTGACGGCCAACCGAGTTCAAGCTCTCTTGAAAGAAGGAGCTCAAGGATACATGCTACTGTCTTCTTTGAAAGTCGAGAGTGAGGTTGATGTGAACACAATTCCAGTGGTGAATAAATTTCCTGAAGTCTTTCCTGAGGATGTACTTGGTTTACCATTGGTACGAGAAATGAAATTTGCTATTGACCTTGTACCGGGAGCTGGCCCCGTGTCTATAGAACCTTACAGAATGTCATCCTCGGAGTTAGCAAAACTTAAGAAGCAACTAGAGGAGCTTTTGGAAAAGTAATTCATCAGACCGAGTGTGTCACCTTGGGGAGCACCAGTACTGTTAGTTCAAAAGAAGGACAATTCATCAAGGTTATGCGTGGACTACAGACAGCTAAACAAAGTGACCATCAAGAATAAATATCCACTCCCAAGAATTAATGACTTAATGGACCAACTGAAGGGAGCAGCGGTGTTTTCAAAAATTGACCTGCGATCTGGGTATCATCAGATACGAGTGAAGACGGGGGATATACCCAAGACTGCTTTTCATACCCGATATGACCATTACAAGTATCTTGTGATGTCGTTTGGCGTGATGAATGCGCCTGCTATCTTCATGGACTATATGAACAGGATCTTTCATCCTTACTTAGACAGGTTTGTTGTTGTCTTTATCGACAACATCCTAATATACTCTCAAAATCAGGAGGATCATGCTGAACACCTCAGTATAATTCTCCAGATTCTGAAGGAGAAAGAACTGTATGCCAAACTGTCAAAATGTGAATTTTGGCTGGAAGAAGTTAAATTTTTGGGTCATGTAATCTCGAAGAATGGGATTGCGGTGGATCCAACAAAAGTGGAGGTAGTGCTACAATGGGAAAAGCCTAAGTCAGTGACGGAGATTCGTAGCTTCGTGGGTTTAGCTAGATATTACCGGAGGTTCATTGAGGGATTTTCCAAAATTGAGGGACCTCTTACTCAACTCATGAGGAAGAACCAAACTTTTGAGTGGATCGACAGCTGTGAATAGAGTTTCCAAGAGTTGAAGAATCAACTAACTACCTTGCCAGTGTTAGTGCTACCTGATCCGAATGAGCCCTTCGAGGTGTATTGTGACGCTTCATACCAAGGACTAGGATCTGTGCTTATGCAACATGGAAGAGTAGTGGCTTATGCTTCAAGGCAATTATGAGTGCATGAGAAGAATTACCCAACACACGACTTGGAGTTAGCGGCTGTGGTTTTCGCTCTGAAGATATAGAGGCATTTTCTCCATAGAGCGACATTCAACATCTTTAGTGATCACAAAAGCTTGAAATATTTGTATGATCAGAAGGAGTAGAACATGCGGCAGCGGAGGTGGCTGGAGTTCTTGAAAGACTATGATTTCTAACTTCTGTATCACCCCAGCAAGGCAAACGTCGTGGCAGACGCCTTGAGCAGAAAGATGATCAGTGTCTCTGCCCTGATGATCAAGGAAAAGGATCTAATAGAGCAGTTCAGAGATGTATGGCCTTTTGTGGAATTAAAACCAGGAAAGATCTGCATGAACATGGTCACCATCTCAAGTGAGCTAATGGAGGACATATGGGAAAAGCAGAAGGTCGACAAGTTCTTGCAAGAAATGAGAGAGCTAGTGAAGCAAGGTAACGAAACAGCATTTGTGGAAGGAACAGACGGAATTATGAGATTTCGAGGTAGAGTCTGTATTCCCCGTGACCAAGAGCTTAGAGAGTATATTATCGATCATGCTCACACAAGTCAGCTGAATATGCATCTGGGTATAACAAAAATGTATCAAGACTTGAAGAAGTTATTTTGGTGGCATGGAATGAAGAGTGACATCACTAGACGTGTATCGACTTGTCTGGTTTATCAAAAAGCTAAAGTGGAACATCAAAGACCAGCAAAACTGCTGCAACCATTATCTATTCCTGAATGGAAGTGGGACAACATTGCAATAGATTTCGTAGTGGGTTTGCCAAGGATAAGAAAAGGACATGACTCGATTTGGGTAATTGTGGACCAACTCACGAAATCAGCGCATTTTCTCCCGATCAACATAAGGTACAAACTGGAGAAACTGACCCAGCTGTACATTGGAAAATTGTTAGACTGCACAGTGTGCCTACAAGTATTATTTCGGATAGGGATTCGAGATTCACTTCAAAGTTCTGGCAGAGTCTACAGGAAGCATTAGGGACAAAGTTACGTCTAAGTTCTGCTTATCATCCACAAACCAATGGCCAATCGGAGAGGACGATCCAATCATTGGAAGATTTGCTTAGAGCTTACACCATAGAACAGACTGGAAGTTGGGATGACGTTCTACCGTTGATAGAATTCACCTACAACAACAGTTATCATTCAAGCATAAGGATGGCACCCTATGAGGCTCTGTATGGACGGCGGTGTCGGACACCTTTATGTTGGTACCAAGACGGCGAGTGCCTTACTATTGGACCAGATGTTATACAGCAGACGACTGAAAAGGTTAAGATGATTCAGGAGAATATGAGGACGGCTCAGAGCCGACAAAAGAGTTATGCAGATAAAAGAAGAAAGCCTCTTGAGTTTGAGGAAGGCGAGCATGTATTTCTGAAAGTCACACCTACGACTTGGGTAGGCCGGGCCTTGAAATCTAGAAAACTTACTCCAAAATTCCTTGGACCATACCGGATTATTCGCCGAGTAGGTCCAGTAGCCTATCAAATAGCCTTACCCCCTTTCCTCTCAAACATTCACAATGTCTTCCATGTGTCACAACTGCGAAAGTATATTGCTGACCCAAGTCATGTCATAGCACCAGATACAGTGCAATTAAAAGAGAACTTAACCTAAGAGGCACCTCTTGTGAGAATTGAGGATAGAAGAAGAAAGCGACTAAGAGGCAATGAGATCTCATTGGTGAAGGTAATCTGGAACGACATAACTGGAGATGTAACATGGGAGCTGGAAGACAAAATGAAGGAGCAACACCCACAACTATTCCAAGGTATGAAAAATTTCAAGGACGAAATTTCTTTTTAGAATGGGAGAGTTGTAACACTCCAAAAATTTCTTATTTCATTGTAGATAATCATTTTGTAATATTTATGATTTTTGGGAATTTTTGTGGATTTTTTCAGAAACGATGAATATTTTAATATATTCCTCGTTTTGCATGCACACTGAGCAGAGTCAGTGTAACACCCCGGAAATGATTTGTTTCATCATGAATAGTCATTTTCCAATATTTGTGATTTTTGGATATTTTTCTAGATTTTTTCAGAAATGTTGAATATTTTAATATATTTCTCATTTTATGTGCACACTGAGCAGAATCAATGAAACGCCCTGGAAAATTGTTTGCTTCGTGACAAATATCCATTTTCTAATTTTTTTATTTTTAGGAATTTTTGTGGATTATTCTAAAAATGTCAAATATTTTAGTATATTTTTCGTTTTGCGTGTGCGCTGAGCGGAGTTGGGATAACGAAATGTTTTCCCTGAGGCTGGTAAACCTTGAATTGTTGACGTGTCAACGGGGGATCTTACTAAACCCGAGACTGGGCATAGTTTGCGAGGCTTGCATTTTTTGAGGTTTTATCTGATAAATAAAATCTCTGTACGCACTGTTAATTTAAAATTTTGCGATAAGCTCTATTATTCATTGGATAATTAATACTGGATTTGTGCATTGTAACAATTATCCATTGGGTAATAGCTTGCAGTAGAATCCTAATTACTCCATTATTTTAACTATTAAATCACATTATCCTATTCTAATGTAATCTACTTTATGTCTAATCACATCTTCTTTATTGAAAATGCACACAAGCTTCTCAAGGAAGCTAACCATTTTTTCTCTCTCCTCCCTCTACCTCACGGCTGTTGCACCAGTTTTGGGGGGGAAAATTTGCGTTTCACATAATTAATTATATCACATTAATTTCAAAAACCTAAAAACATCTTTCACTTTTCTATTCACTTCTCTCTCTACCTTCATCTTCCTTTGCATTTTTCTCCTCCTTCTCTCCAGAAACCCACATGGCCAACCCCTTCATTTTGCCTCATCCAACACAAAAATTCTAATCAAATACATTTTCTTCATCTCCTCCATCATCTAAACACTTTTCTAGTTAGTGGTTTCTTGAAAAGCTTTCATCTTCACCACTTTCTTCAAGCTTCAAGCTTAGGGTTTTTGGGTAAGGTTCTTGATTCTTCACTCTCTTTTCCCCATTTTTGTTTCTATGGTCTCCTTTGTGACCATCTATATCTTATTTTTCAAGCATTAGTGTTATCTTGATGAGATTGAAATTTCTAGGGTTTGGTTGGGTGCAAATCCGAAAATTGCAAAGAGCTTCTAGGAGGGTTCTCTTGTTTTCTTCTCTTTGGTAAGAGGAAGATACTCCTCCTCAACCTCTCTTGGTAGTAAGAAACATTGTGTTGTGATTGATTGTGAGAAAACCCTATTGAGGGTTATTCTTTGTTTGTATAATTTGTATGACTACATATTGTCTTTAATTTGTTTGAGCTATTTGATTGATTAGTTATGTATGTTGATATACTTGAATGGATTGGAACACTTGAAAGGGAAGAAAATAACCTAGATTTCGTCTAGGAGGCTCACGATTTTGGGGCTCAAGAATTAGGGTTCTTGGTGAAAATTTATAACAAGTGGAAGACTTAACTAATCAAGTGGATAATATGTAATTAAGGGATTGAAAATTTGGAATCCTAAAACCTAGAGAGACTCACGGCCTTCATGTCTAAAAATGGCTCAACCATATGATTTCATACAACTATGGCATTTAATTAATCAAGTAAATAAATAAGAGGATTAGGTAATGGAAGGAAACAAATTTAGTAACCTAAAGGAATTCTTTAGACTTTAAGAACAAATAAGGATGTGTGAGACATTGATAAGACTGAGAAATAATTCTTTAATTGAATAAGACTAGGTTTAAAGTAAGGAACCTAATTATGAAAAGAATTTCATAAGAGACATTACATTGAAGTGGAACTTAACTAAATTGGACAATTAGGAATTAATTAGGATTCCATAAAATGGAAAGGACCAAGAGTGGAACTTTACCTAAAAGACTTAGAATGATTTTCAATTAAAGAAAGGACATGAGTGTAAGTGAGAACACTAAATAATTTCATAATGTACCAAAAATGTAATGTACCATTGGAAGGCTTTAGACTATTTAATGTGGGTCTAAGTGTGGGACCAATAATATTATGATGCTTACTTTGGCCAATTGTGGCATATTGTGGAAAAGTATGTAATGATAAACATACATGATTATGCATTGAGTCGTCATGCATTGTGAAAGCCTGTTGGACTGTTGTTAAGGCCATGTTGCCTAGGAGATTGAACACACCTGTGTGCGGGTGCGAATAGACTAGTGTAGGTCATACTGTTGACCTTGGGGGCGTCGGGGCGCGGGCGTCTCATAGTGGACAATTGGTAGCCCCACTAGGCCGTGAGATAAATCGATGCGAACGCACCGACGATCCAGACGTGACATTGTCCTATATCGTGATCTACCATAGACTGTCTGTACAATGCCTTTGAAGTGTATATGGATAAACTGATGAATTATAGCACTTTGGTCGTGGCAGCCAAGTTGCAGACGTGTCTCCTAATTTTTCTCTCTGACTGTTTGTGTCTAGCTCCATGGAGTAGGATTTTGATGTTGTATACATGTGCATAATGAGTCCATATATTATCTGACATTTTAATTCTTATGATATATTGGAACTGTCATTGTACTGATGTATAATTGCTTGGAACTGCTTAACTGTTTATTACTGTTATTTAATGCTTATTATTATTACCTTTTGAGATGCTATGTGGGCGCTTTGCGCCGTTTTGTTTCTCTACTGCCATAATTAGTAATGATGGTAGGATATTTTACCTCTTTCCCATGTTTCTATTATTTCTGCCTATTGTAAATATGCTTCATTGAAGATGTCAGTAAGAAGGGTGAAGCTCTCGAATTTCCTGGCTTTTGGCCCGACCGCGATTAACACCTACTGTTGGATCATGGCGGCACGCTCACGCAAATTTTTAGGTGATGTATGTTTGACCTTCCTTGGAGGGCCAGACTGCTGGCACATCAACCTAAATTCTGATTGTTGTGTCTACCTGGGAGATGTGTCGATCTAACTGGCTTGGAGGCGTTATGAACCGCCGATCTTTACTTGCTGCGTCAGCTTATGTTTGGAGTTTTATCTGTCCATTAGGGAGATGTGAGGGTGATCATTATTACACCCCACAGGAGGATTCTTTTGATTCCACTGGTCGAGCTCCGGCTCGTAGCTCAGTGGCTCCGATGGAGGTTTCCTCAGATGAGGAAGATTCTGAGGAGGATCCCGAGGAGGATCTTGACACGGTTCCTCCTCATCTCAGGGACTGATATTATTGGTAGCTACTGATGGCTATCAGTATTTATTATTGGGGCCTGATGTTTTATTATTTTGGTGGGCTATATATGTATGAACCTTTGGGCAGGTATAGTTTTGCTTTTTGTACATTGGGCTTGTAATTAAACAGAGCTGATATAATTATATATATTTGAATATGCAATGTTGATCAAATGTATGCCTTACTTCTGTCTTGCCCTTTTATGCCATTTATGTTTCGTCACTATATTTTATTAATTATAAAAAAAAATGGTCACCATTTTACTTATGCAACTTTATTCAGACAAATGAAATTAAAATAAGAATAATAACCAGGTCTTAACTTTATTTTTATTTTTCGCATTGTAAATGACAATGTGACGTTCCCTCCCAAAAAAGGGCATTACATCAACCAAAAACTGACCCAAGGGAGAACGTTGAAGCAATTTCTTTGAAAAGTGGTAAGCAACTTGAAGGCCCCACAAGGGAAGAAAAGCTTAAAGATAAGGAAACCCATAAAAAAGGAAGAGAAGCAAGAGAAGCAAGAGGATAAAGCAAGATATGAAGAAAACAATAAAAAGTATGTTCTTCCAAAAGTATATGTTCCACCTTTGCCCTTTCCTCAAAGGTATCAAAAGGTGAAACTTGATCGTCAATTTGGAAAATTTTTGGAAGTCCTTAAGAAGCTTTACATTAACGTTCCTTTTACGGAAGTTCTCTCCCAAATGCCCTCTTATGCTAAGTTCTTGAAAGAGATTCTTTCTAATAAAAAGAAGCTTAAGGACTATGAAACCATTGCTTTGACGAAAGAATGTAGTGCAATTATTCAAAACAAGCTTCCACCTAAGCTTAAGGATAAGGGTATCTTTTCAATTTCATGCTTAATTGGGAACAAGAATATTAACAAGATTTTATGTAATCTTGGGGCAAGTATGAGTTTAATGCCCCTTTCTATTTATGAGAAACTTGATATTTGGGAGGTTAAACTAACCACCATCCCTCTTCAAATGGCAGATAGGTCAATCAAACATCCTATTGGCATATTAGAGAATGTACTGTTGAAGGTGAGAAAGTTTTACATACCGGTCAATTTTGTTGTGCTTGAGATGGAAGTGGATGTTCAAATCCCAATCATACTTGGGTGTCCATTCCTCACCACTAGAAGGGCAATGATCGATTTCCACGAAGGAAAATTGACTTTGTGATTGAATGATGAGAAAATAGTGTTTAATGTTTTCAATTCTGAAAAAAATCCTAGTTCCTTTGATTCATGTAATCGCATAGATGCTACTGATGTTGTGGATAATGTTGTGCTTTCATATCTGCAGGAATTTGTGATTGATAATATACTAGAGAAGACCTTGCCCAAGGCTATCACTGACTTTGAGAATGCTCAGCTTTCCAAGGGAAGAACAATGAAGTGGCATGACAGGCATGTCAAGCGGCATGAGTTTAAGCTTGAGGATAAAATTCTTGTCGATAACTCACGTCAATGTTTCTATCTTGGCAAGTTTAGGTTAAAATGATATGGATCATATGAGATTGTTCGAGTCTTATCATACAAAGTGCTTGAGGTGAAGAAAAAAAGTCAAAAGACATTCTTGATAAATGGCCAGAGAGTGAAACATTATGAAGAAGGAGTGGGGACTGAGCACTACTCCATTAGCATCACCTAAATATGGCACAGGCCCGTAGTCAAGCTAATGACTATAACTTAGTGTTTCACAGGAGGTAACCTGTGTTTCTATCCGTTGCATTTGTTTTTTTTAGATGTTTCTTTTTTGCTATGTTTTTCATATATATATTAAAAAAATAAATTGTCTTGACCCTTTTTGTTTTTCTTGTGTAGTTTTAGACAACATGTCATCGTTCAGTTAGACTAGATGTTTCAGTTCATGGCTACACGCCTCCCTCCGACTCCACCTCTCCCACCACCCTCGTGATCTTGTGTAACGTCCTGGGACTGCCTGCAGGATTAATGAGTGTCTCCATAAACCAACACGGGTCTTTTCAGTGTGCTTTTGTCCTTACTCACACGCATCCTAGGAAAATTCCCAATAGGTCACCCATCCCATAATTGCTCCAAGTCAAGCATGCTTAACCATGAAGTTCTTATGTTCTAGGCTTCCGATAAGAAGTTGCAACTTATTGATATGACTAAGACAAATTAATTCCTTTAAGCCATCCTCAATTATGCAGTCCCATACCTACACAATCTCTGAATCCCTTTCATTCTAGTGCGTGTTAGTTCATTCATGTGACCTTCACCTAGAAGCCTGCCAGAAGTCGCTCCTTGTCCGTGCTTCATTGCACCGGTGATCACTTCCCGTCCTCGTAGGCCTCGGGACACATATGCCCACCAACTTTCGCTTGGTTTGTCCCCATACCACACCGTACTGGGAGAGGTCCCATCTCTGATACCATTTGTAATGTCCCGGGACTGCCCCTAGGATTGATGAGTGTCTCCACAAACCAACACGGGTCTTTTCAGCGTGCTTTTATCCTCACTCACACGCATCCTAAGAAACTTCCTAGGAGGTCACCGATCCCATAATTGCTCCAGGTTAAGCACGCTTAACCATGGAGTTCTTATGTTCTAGGCTCCCGAAAAGAAGTTACAACTTGTTGATATGGCTACGCCAAATCAATTCCTTTAAGCCATCCTCAACTATGCAGTCCCATACCTGCACAGTCTCTGAATCCTTCTCATTCCGGTGCGTATTCAGTTCATTCATGCGACCCTTCGCCTAGAAGCCTGCCAGAAGCCGCTCCTTATCCATGCTTCATTATACCGACGATCACTTCCCATCCTCATCGGCCCCGAGACACACATGGGAAAGCGATTCTGTTAGTGAAAATGATCTAGAACGAAACGACAGATGATGCTACTTGGGAAATGGAGGATAAAATAAGAGAGCAATATCCTTAGTTGTTTTAATGTATGATAAATTTTGGGGAAGAAATTCTTTTTAGTGGAGGAGAGTCGTAACACCCCAAATTTTACTATTTTACAATAATGCTTAAATTGTATTGTTTTATGTTTTTTGTGTGATATAAAGTTATTTTGACTGTTCTAAGATTATTTTTGATCGTTGCGTAAGATTTGCTCCGAGTCAGGAAAATAATAATTTTCGGGTCGAGGAAAATCTTTATTGATTTATTCAGAGTCGGGGGATCCTACTAAACCCGAATCTGAGAGACGCTTTAATCGATCTTTTAATTTTTAGAAATTATCTATGAAATAAAAATATTTCACAAAAAAATATCCACTGTTTTATTAACAGCAGCTTCTGCTATCGGGTAATAGACCAGGTATCTTTTATCTATCAGAAAATATACTGGAAATAGTCTCTGTGACTTATTCTTGAGGAGCCAATAGAAAATGATCAATATTGGTGGTTAGACTTTTCTTAACCAATAAGAACCTAGTCAACAAAAAATGGTTGGACTAGTTACTAAGTAACTAGATAAACTAACCAAGTTACCCTAATAGCTTAATTAGTAATTAGATGGAACTAACTTAGTTACTAAATGCTTAGAAAACCCTAACTACACAATAAGATCTAGATTCATCTAGAAGCATGACAAATGTATGACCTATGTAATAACCTAATCATGTAACTAAGTAGTTAGTTATGTAACTAAAAGATCAAACTAAGTTAATTTGGATGTAACTAGATGAATTAACTATTTAAGTTAAGTGTAACTAGGATTTAGTTGGAAACCAAACTTAGTTAGTTTCCCCTTTGAGTTCCACAGCCAACTAGGCCTTTCTATTATGTTCTTGAATTTTCTTATGACCATTTGATGACATAGATCATGTGAGACACCATGTGATATTTTATTACATTGATTAAGCTTTGATCTTTCCTACACACTCATTTACATGGCCAAGGCTTGGAAATTTACTATCCTATTTCATTTTTACTACACTTTGTGACCCAAAGATCCATTCTCTCTATTCTCTCTCTTCAAGAACACCAAGAACACTCAAAGCTTCCTTTCTTCTCTTTTCTTTGAGGGTTTCGGCCACCACCCCCAAACCCAATCTCTACACTTCAATAATTTTATCCAATCCTACTTTCTAAACCCAAACACAATTCTAAACACTTTTCCTTTAGTGAGTTTTACCTAAATCATTCTCTAAGTGCTTCAAAAATCAAGCTTTGATTTCCTACTCCTAAGGTAACTTCTTGATTCTTTGATCCTAAGTTGGATTTTTAATTTTCTAGACCATGATTGATCCATGGTTTCTTGTTCCTAAGTTTGATTTATGACTTTTAGATTTGTTTAAGATTTGTTAGGATTTTTCCTTGGTGCTACACAAAATCTAGAGGAGAAGAAGCTTGAAGTTTGTTGTATTCCTTAAGGTAAGAGGGAGATTAACCTCATCAGCCAAGTGTTGGTGGTGAGGGAATGACTTGTTTCTGGTGAAAAATCCATAAGGATTTATTCACTTGATTGTTTAAGCTCTCTTTATTTGTGATTAGTATGCTTACAGCTTTGTAACTATGCTTGCATGTGTGTTTAGTATGCTTAAAGCTTTGATAGTATGCTTGCATATGTGATTTGGAAAGCATGTTAATTTTGGTGTAATTTAGGATGTGATTCACATGAAGGAAAAATTGTATGAAGGTTCCAAAGAACCTATGAGGCACACGGCCTCAACCCCACTAAGGGAATCATGTGTTCTAAATTATTTTCCTAATCAAGGACTTAATGATTTTATGACAAGAAATTAAATTAAGTATTTTTTTTTCAAAGGAATAAATGATAGAAAATAATTAAACATGATTTAGGAAACCTGATGTGTGTGAAACAACATCATGTTTTGTTCTTGTTTTGCATGCATTCTGGAGCATTTTAGGCATTTTAGTTTTCCTTTTTGGTTTATTTTTCTCTTAGTTCAAATAACTGCGGTGTTTGTGGTGTTATTGTGCAGGATTGGTGCTAAATTGGTCTTGGATTGAATGGAATGCTCGCATGTTTGAAGTTGGAGCTTAATGAATAGCAATAAAGCTACAAAAAAGCCATTCCAGAATGATCCACGGCCTACCCATGGATTAAACCATGGCCATGGATCGAGCAGCAGCTTGAAGGAGGAAAAGAGAGATTCCAGGGAGTTCCACGGCCTGGCTGTGGAATGATCCACGGCCTGGCCGTGGAATGATCCACGGCCTGGCCATGGAATGATCCATGGCCATGGAATTCTGACAGCAATATCCATGGCCTGCCCGTGGAATGATCCACGGCCGTGGATCGCAGTACGCGTCAGTTTTTAAGTTTTTAAGTTTTTAAGTTTTTATTTCTTTTGAGGACTTTTTAGCCAATTAAAACCCTAAGTTATAAATAGATGTTCTGAATAGAATTAGGGGGTTCTAATTTGGTTTTGGGAGGAGGCACATTGGAGGCTTTGGCTCTTGATCTTCATCTTTCTTCCCTCTTCTCTCTTGGATTATGAGTTTGGATGTTTAAGAACATGTTTTCTGATTTCTTTTTCTCTATGTCTGAGTAGTTTCTTTTGTTTCTAGGATTGGGCAATGCCCTTTGATAGATTGATAATGATTAATTGACGTCGTTTCCCCTTTTATTGATCTTGAATGTTCTTTGATTTAATTCTTATTGTTCTTATTCATGTGAATTTGCTGGCCACTTATTTGCATCTCATAGGCATTTAGGGACGTACTGAGAGGTGAACCTAGGTGTTGGAACCATAAGAATTGAACTTAAGGTCTAAATCACGAGAGTAGTTTTAGCCTTTTGAGGATTCAATGAATTACCACAAAGCGTAATGGGTTCAATTTAAATTCAATTACCACGAGAGTAGGAATTGGTTTAATTGGGCACGGATCTTGTATCTTGAGAAAGAACATTAACTAATTTAGGGTAATTCACCTTCAATTGAATTTCATATTTAATAAAAGGGTTGTCAATTAGGATTTATCTTGTATCATCGTGGTATCCCAATCTTGGAAGTTTTCTTGAATTTGAATACCTTTCTTGATAACTTGCTATTTTTGTTCTAAATTCTACACTTTGATTTTTATTTAATTGCTTTGTTACTATGTTCTTCTTAATCAATAATCATATTCCTTTTCATTTAATTTAATTGAATTAATTAATTAATTGGTATTCATAGACATAGTCTCTGTGGATTCGATCATTTTATTACTTGACGACGAAATCATACACTTGCAGATTTCACGCATCAAGTTTTTGGCGCCGTTGCCGGGGACTGTATTTTTCTTGAATATCAGTTTAATTTTTAATTTAATTATTTTAAACCTTTTTATTTTTACCATATTATTACGTTCTTGTTTTCTCTTTAACTCTCTGCAGGTAATTTCTCTGGTTTATGCAAAGTACTAGACATTCCGGGACTCTTATTGAAGCGGATCCTGAAATTGAAAGGACTTTATGTAGAAGGAGAAGACAACAAAGGCAAAGAGTAAGGGAAATATCTAAACCAATACTTGTCATGGCAGCAGCTGAAGATAATAAACCTTTAAAGGAGTATGCAGCCCCTAATGCTCGGGGTTTGCGATCTGGAATTGCTCGGCTAGACATTAAAGCTAGGTACTTCACTATACCTCCTGCTTTACTTTCTATGATAAGGCAGAACCGGTTTAGAGGATTACCGTCAGAGGATCCTAATGATCATGTGGATATGTTCTTGGAGTTCTGTGAGACCCTCAAGATCAAAGGTGCCTCTGTTGATGCTATTTGTCTCCGCTTGTTTCCTCTATCATTGAGAGATAGAGCTAGAGCTTGGCTGAAGTCTGTTCCTGCTGAGACGATAACTACTTGGGACCAATTGGAGCAAGCCTTTTTGGATAAATTCTTTCCACCTTCCAAGACTGCTCACCTAAGGACCCAAATCACAAGTTTTGTTCAGAAAGATGGCGAGTCATTGTCAGAAGCTTGGGATAGATATAAGGCTTTGTTGGAAGCCCGCCCACACCATGGGTTAGAGAAATGGTTGATAGTCCACACCTTCTACAATGGTTTAGAATATTCTTCAAAGGTGTCTCTTGACTCCGCAGCTGGTGGAGGTTTGATGAATAGAAGGCTCACTGAGGCTTATGAGATAATTGAGAGTGTAGCTTCAAATCATCACCAATGGGCTAATGAAAGAGGGCATAACCCGAGAAAGCTCTCAGGAGGTAAGTTTGAGGTAGATGGTGTTGATTTAATTATGTCAAAGTTTGATTCTTTGAATAAACGTTTTGACATGCTTGAGAAAGCTCAAGTAAATGCCATAGGTGCCTCTAACAATTTTTGTGAGATTTGTGGAGCACAGGGACATATTGGTGCTGAATGCCAAGTTGGAATTGGATCCTCACATGGTGCACCGGTGGAGCAAGTGGAATCATGCCACAATTTTCATGACTTCAACCAAAAGGGGAGGAATGATCCGTATTCCCAAACTTACAACCCCGGTTGGAGGTCACATCCTAACTTCTCTTACCAGAATAGTCAATATCAAGCTGGGCAAGGTAGTGCTCAACCCTCTTCTGGATCTCAACAGGTACAAAAATCTAGACTTGAGTCTCTTCTTGAGAATTTTGTTGAGAGCCAGTCTAAGCAGCATGAGGAGTTTAGGCACCATAGGCAAGTTATGACTGAGGCCATTAGAGAGTTGTCAGCTAAGGTTGACAATTTAGCCATTCATAATAAGATGTTGGAAACCTAGATTGCCCAACAAGCAAGCACTTCACATAGGCAACAAGGTAAGTTTCCTGGTCAACCAGAAATAAACCCAGGAAATGAACATTGTAAAGCTGTGAGTTTGAGGAGTGGAAAGAAATTAGAGGATTCCAAAGGTAAGGGGGAGAGTGACAAAGATGAGGGGGCGAGGAAAAGAGACTAAGACACAGCCCTTAGGTGAGGAGGAAACTAATGAGAAAGTGTCTAAGTATGTACCCCCTGAGCCATACCAACCCCCAGTGCCCTTTCCTCAAAGATTGGCTAAGGCCAAGTTAGATAGGCAGTTTGGGAAGTTCTTAGAGGTTCTTAAGAAATTGTACATTAATGTACCCTTCACTGAGGCATTAAAACAAATGCCTACCTATGCTAAGTTTCTTAAGGACATTTTGTCTAATAAGAGGAAGCTTGAGGAATTTGAGATAGTAGCTTTAACTGAGGAGTGTAGTGCCTTAATTCAGAATAAATTGCCTCCTAAGCTAAAAGATCCAGGTAGCTTCTCTATTCCCTGTTTGATTGGTAACACTAGTTTTGATAAAGCTCTGTGTGATTTGGGGGCTAGTGTCAGTCTTATGCCCCTTTCTGTGTGTAAGAAGTTGGAAATGGGTGAGTTAAAATCCATAACTATCTCCCTTCAATTGGCGGATCGGTCAGTCAAGTACCCCGTAGGCATCTTGGAGGATGTTCTTATTAAGGTTGGTAAGTTTTATATGCCGGTGGATTTTGTTGTGCTTGACATGGAAGCTGATGCTACAATGCCGATCATACTTGGGTGTCCATTCCTTGCCACTGGAAGGGCGATCATTGATGTCCATGAAGGAAAATTGACTTTGTGATTGAATGATGAGGAAGTAGTTTTTGATGTTTTTAAATCTGAAAATAATTCTAATTCCTTAAATTCATGTAATCGCATTGATGCTACTAAAGTTGTGGATAGTGTTGTGCTTTCAGGTATACAGGAATCAGTGACTGATGCTATGCCTTGCAAGGAAGGACCTAAGAAGCAGAATGACAAGTGTGTCGAGAAGCGTGAATTTAAACTTGGGGATCAAGTCCTTGTCCATAACTCGCTTCTACGTTTCTGTCCTAATAAGTTATGGTCAAAATGGTCAGGACCATATGAGATTGTTCGAGTTTTATCTTACGGTGTGCTTGAGGTGAAGAAAGAAGGCCATAAGCCTTTCATGATAAATGGCCAGAGAGTGAAACATTTTGAAGGAGTGGGGACTGAGCACTACTCCATTGACATCACCTGAGCACAAAAACTAGACCAAAGTCGAGCTTATGACTTTAAACGAGTGCTTCTTGGGAGGCAACCCAAGTTTTCTTATTTTTCCTTTTTATTCTTTTTTTTTATTTTGTGTGTTAGATTGTTGGTTTGATATTTATCTCATGGATATTGTTTAGGTTTGACCCTTTTTGAAATTCAAATTAGAAGAAGAGTGAAGTCAGAAGGTTCCACACCCAGCTCATGAAAAATTCCATGGCCATGGATTGAACACCAGAAGTTTTTCCACCACCGCAGTGAGTTCTTTTCTTTTATCCCTTCTCTTATTTTGGATTTTTACGTTGGGGACAATGTAAGTTCTAAGCTTGGGAGGTATTTTTGTATTTTCATATTTTCATTTTCATTAGTTTTATGCATTTTCATGTCTCATTTTGTATTGCATCTTCATGTTGCATTTTCACACCATCATATCTTTTGGGTTTTTGGTTGAACTTGTGCCCCTCTCTTTTGAGGATTTTGAGATGGTATTGATTTGGAACCCAATTAGTTGATTCTTGTAGTTGGCAACAGGCATTGTTTTAATTTGATAGTAGATGTGATCTTTTGATAGTTGATAATTAGCATAATGTTCTCTGAATTTGTGCTTCTTATTGAATTTTTAAACCTCTAAATGTGAGTTTTGAGCCTATTTGGGACTTATGCACTGTATGATTTTTGTTCCCATTCTTTGTGTTGAGTGATATTCCTCATTGATCTTGTGCTCTAGAACTTGATTTGAAACCATTTTGAGGCGAAATTTTTTGTTGCATGCTTGAATATGATTAAGACATCTTAGGTATTTTTCTGGCCTTCTGAATTTGTTACACTTTCATCCACTAGTTGCCCAATTTGAGCTTATTGCATATTTAATTTTCTTGATGCCTATGATGATATATTATTGGTAATCATTTAGAGTATTAAATGGAGCTAAGTGGGTTTGAAAGTTGTGAAAAGTGTGTTGGGAATCATATGTGAATGACATTTCTTTTTCTCAAAAAAAAAAGGGTGCAAATAAAAGAAAATCATAAGAAGCTTGAAAAAGAGGAAAGAAAAGAAAAGAAAGGAAGAAAATTCTTTGAAATGTGGAGTTGTTTTAGATTGAAATATTGCCTTTGCTCCATTTAATTTCTATTGGATTACTTGTGTTTATTGAGAATCTTGATGAGCCCTTTTGTGCAAACCTTCCTTTCTCTTCCTTACCTAACATCATTCCCATGGCCCCATTACAACCCTTGAAAGACCTTTTGATTTTTGCATGCATGCTGATTATTAGTAGAAATTTGGTTTCTTATCAAGCATATGGTAATGCATTTTCTTTGAGGGATTTTGAGCGTATAGTTTTCACCCTTAAACACTTTGAGTGTGGTTAGTGGAGTGAACTTAATTTAATCAGTGAGGATGGATGATTTCTGAGAACTTAGCCTCTAATTGGACTTGATTTTGATTACCTCTCAGATTCTTGGTTTTCCTTAGCCTATTGCTTGGATATTGTTTTCTCAGGTTCCTGATTCTTTATTGTCTTTTGATCCCACATCTTGGTTTGACATTAATTATTGCTTGGGGACAAGTAAAGTCTTAAGCTTGGGAGGATTTGATGTGTGTGAAACAACATCATGTTTTGTTCTTGTTTTGCATGCATTCTTGAGCACTTTAGGCATTTTAGTTTTCCTTTTTGGTTTGTTTTTCTCTTAGTTCAGATAACTACGGTGTTTGTGGTGTTATTGTGCAGGATTGGTGCTAAATTGGCCTTGGATTGAATGGAATGCTCGCATGTTTGAACTTGGAGCTTAATGGATAGCAATAAAGCTACAAAAAGGCCATTCCAGAGGGATCCACAGCCTGCCCGTGGATTAAACCATGGCCATGGATCGAGCAGCAACTTGAAGGAGGAAAAGAGAGATTCCAAGGAGTTCCACGGCCGTGGAATGATCCACGGCTTGGCCATGGAATGATCCATGGCCATGGAATTCTGACAGCAAGATCCACGGCCTGCCCGTGGAATGATCCACGGCCGTGGATCGCAGTACGCATCAGTTTTTAAGTTTTTAAGTTTTTATTTCTTTTGAGGACGTTTTAGCCAATTAAAACCCTAAGTTATAAATAAATGTTCTGAATAGAATTAGGGGGTTCTAATTTGGTTTTGGGAGGAGGCACATTGGAGGCTTTGGCTCTTGATCTTCATCTTTCTTCCCTCTTCTCTCTTGGATTACGGGTTTGGATGTTTAAGAACATGTTTTCTGATTATTTCTTCTCTATGTCTGAGTAATTTCTTTTGTTTCTAGGATTGGGCAATGCTCTTTGATACATTGATAATGATTAATTGACGTTGTTTCCCCTTTTATTGATCTTGAATGTTCTTTGATTTAATTCTTATTACTCTTATTCATGTGAATTTGCTGGCCACTTATTAGCATCTCATAGGTATTTAGGGACGTACTGAGAGGTGAACCTAGGTGTTGGAACCATAAGAATTGAACTTAAGGTCTAAATCATGAGAGTAGTTTTAACCTTTTGAGGATTCAATGAATTACCACAAAGCGTAATGGGTTCAATTTAAATTCAATTACCACGAGAGTAGGAATTGGTTTAATTGGGCACAGATCTTGTATCTTGAGAAAGAACATTAACTAATTTAGGGTAATTCACCTTCAATTGAATTTCAGATTTAATAAAAGGGTTGTCAATTAGGATTTATCTTGTATCATTGTGGTATCCCAATCTTGGAAGCTTTCTTGAATCTGAATACCTTTCTTGATAACTTACTATTTTTGTTCTAAATTCTGCACTTTGATTTTTATTTAATTGCTTTGTTACTATGTTCTTCTTAATCAACAATCATATTCCCTTTCGTTTAATTTCATTGAATTAATTAATTAATTGGTATTCATAGACACAGTCCCTGTGGATTCGATCTTTTTATTACTTGACGACGAAACCGTACACTTGCGGATTTCACGCATCAAAACCTAATATGAAATTTGGCCAACATACCACTTTTGATAACCTAGATCCAAAAATTATTTTGTTAAGTGTAGACTTAGGTGTTTAAATTATTAAAAAATTAATTTTGGTAGGTTTTGAACCTAAAATGAAAGTAATCTACTTTTTTTTTTAGAATTAAAATTGGCCTAATTAAGTTATGAAGTAAAATAAATGTTGATACTTGAAATTCACTAACATATAGCTCACCCTATGGGTTTTGAAGCGCATTAGGAAATTTTGAGCTGTAATGTCTCAAGTAAATTAAAGAAATGCAGTTTTCTGAGAAATAGTAGAAAATACTAATTTTAGCAAAAATATATTGGAAATATTATTTAAAGAGGGATTATTATGGAAATAATGGAAATAAAGTCAAAATTTGAAATTAAATAAGAAAAATCTTATTTTGAGCTTAAAATATATTAGAAATACTTTACGTGATTGAAAATACGTCAAAAAACTTTTACGTGACTTAAAAATAGCAATTTTTTGTTACGTGATTGAGAAAATGCACGCGATTAAACATAACAGTAGTATGCTGTCGGGCTGTTGTGGTGGGCTCGGTCATGTTGAATAATAATACTACCAAGAGAAGGCGAGAGTATATGGAATACTGTGGAAATAATAGTTATATGTGTGTTTGGATCATACATCATACATAGAAAAACGTATCAGCTTATTTAGTTAAGGTTGTATACCTAGGAGATGAATTACACCTCAGTGCGGGTGTGAGTAGACAAGTGTAGGTCACTTGTTGATCTTGGGGGTGTCGGGGTGTGGGTACCTCGCAATGGACAATTGGTAGCTCTTTTGTCCGTGAGACAGACCGATGCAAACACACCGACTATCCGGACTGAGACACTGTCCTATATCAAGATCTAGTGTAGAATGTCTTGTACAATGCCTTGATGTGCACGATGATAAATTGATAAATTATAACACTTTTGGCCACGGCAGCCGAGTTACAGACAAGTCTTCTAGATCATTCTCTCCGATTTGTGATTAACTCCGTGGAGTAGGTATGGGTCTGTGTGCATATGCATAGTTGGTCAGCATATTGATGTGTTAATTATGCTTATCTGATTTATTATCTGTGATGTGATAATATGATTTAAATATGTTAATATTGTAACACCCCTAGATTTAATAACCATGACACAAACGTCATTATACCGCAGTCACTAAATTTTTGGCGTGCTACAACTTCTTCATAATACTTTTCCAAATTTGAATATATATATATATATATATATATAAAGGGAATATGAGACTCGAATGAAATAATACATAAGTCGTCATTAACAGATATGATTCAACAGGATATATTTGAAATACCGTACGTAGAACTAAATAACTAAGTTAAAGCATACAGAGCGTGAGGCATTTCTCATACCGCTCATAATAAAATACATCAAGTTGGACTTCAAAATGCAAGTATACTCAAATTACACGTTAATATAAGTAATGCAGAAGGAAACATAAACTACCCATAAGGCATCCACGTCTACGGAGTTGGGTACTCCATCGGATCCACTTCGGGATCCTCCCCCGATTCACCTAAAGATACAAAAGCTGGATAAAGTGCGGTCCCGCGAGTAGGTGCCCTAGCGACTGATGCCATCGAGTCCTTATCCTCTCTGGGAGTATGAATCAGATCACCCCAAAGCTCCCGAATGGGTAGGGCAAACTCCAGATGTACCGATGTAGTAAGTGTCAGGATAAGGTCTCCATCACGAGTCCTTCTCACAGTTAAGATCAAGTCTCCAACATACCGTACACGCTCTCCAGCCCAGTCGACTCGCCACGCATTGGTGCCACCAGTGAGTATGTAACACCCCAACTTTTGGGATAATTACAATATAGTCCCAAAATGTACTGTTTTGTGAATTCTGTGAGCAGTAAATTAAATTTGACATTACGTGAGTGTACTTGATTTGTTGTGTGTGATTTGCTCGAGCCAGGGAAATAATAATTTTCGTCGGGAAAAATCTTATTTTAATTAATTGGAGTGGGGATCTTACTAAACCCAATTCGATTGATATATATATTAATCTCGTAATTTTTAGGATTTAAGCGTGCAATAAAATAATTTTATATTATTATAATATTATTTTATATTACGATGCCCTCTTGTCTCAAAAATAGTAAAAATCTGCTTTGGTTTGATCACAGATCTTTAAAAGTACTGTGGGACCCGCGTTTAGGAAAAACAGTCAACTGTGCTGACTGGACAAATTCTAACCAATAAGAGCAAGTCAACGAAAGTGGCTTGACTTTTTAAACCAATAGGAAAAGGTCAACAAAAGGAGCATGGACTTTGATTCGGACCATTGGATGAAGACTTAGTTAGGAAGCCTTTGATTTCAACCGTTGATCAAATCAATGGTGAGATTAGAATTCAAGATTTATGACTAATTCATATCTACCTTAGATCTAATCTATGGCTAGGAATTAAAGATGAAATCAATGGTTAGAATTAAGTCAAAAATAGTAGGCTTGAATTTGGTTAGTAGTTAATTAAGCTTAATTTGACTAATCTAATTACTTAATTAGCAAACTAAGTGAACTAGTTTAATTCTTAATTAATTATAATCTAAATACTAATTAGATATCCTAATATTGATTAAAGGTTATAATATATGTTAATATATATTAAACTAATTGATTATATGATTAGAATGTTGATTTAGTTTTAATAGGATAATTAAACTAACTAATTGCCTAATTAATTAGCATATAATTAGGAGTAAATGGAAAACAATTAAGCCTTTAAAAACTTGAAGAGCCACACGGTTTTCAGCAGCCAAGGAGGCTTGCAGGTCAAGTTCTACTAGCTTCTTGAAACCTCCAAATGGTCATAAACCATGTGCACCATCATGTGCATTTGATTGGATATTTACTTAGCAAAATCAAACACTCAACCTCACCCAAAAAGCCGCTCACGGCAGTAGCCCTTTAGTTTGCCCTGTTCACTTTTATTTTCACACTTATCTTAATTAAGCTATTCATTTCCTCTCCAAAAATACCAAGAACCCATGCACACTTTTCCTTCCTTTTCTTTCTCTCTAATTCGGCCAAGCCCTCACCCCACACAACCAAACCTCTATAATTTTATCTCATCATATTTCCTAAACCCAAATCCTATTCTAAACACTTTTCATTCACAAAGTTTTTCTAACATCCTACTCTATCTTGTCTAAAATCCAACCTTTTGCTTACTTTCTTAAGGGTAAGTTTTGATTCTATGGTTCAAAATTGGATTTCTAATTTTTCTAACCATGATTGTTCCATGGCTTTCCAATATTGTACCTTGTATGTGTTTTTACTAATTGTTTAAGAATTTTAGGGATTTGTTTGGGAGATTGCACGAAATTTCAAGAAAGGAGGAAACTAACCGATTAATTGTCTTCAAGAGGTAAGAGGGAGATTTAATCTCATCAACCCTAAGTGGTGATGGGAAAATAGATTTGATTATGTGTACCGAATCCATAAGGATTCATTTGGGTGATTGTTTTATTATTTTCATTAATTGTGTGATTGTTTATGACTTTTATTATTTTTGTGATTGTTTAGATGCTTTCCTATTTGTGATTTATTTTGCTATGCATGATTATAGCTGTCATTATTTTTGCTATGCATGTTTATAGTTTTAAATAAATTATATGTATTTTGTATGTGATTATATAATTGCATGTGTTTATAATTATATAATTATTAAAGTAGGATGTGAATAACATGTATGGTTTGCATGAGTGTTTCAAAGAACACATTATGAGGCTCACGGCCTTACATCCAAACAGAGAACCAAAATGTTCTCAGCAATTTTCTAAATTACTGATTTAAGGAATCTAAGTGAAACAATCAAATTAAAGATGATTTAAGTTAATTATGGCCAACATGCCATTTAGTGTATAATTAAATGCCATTTTATTTTGATTTGGCCAACATGCAATTTTATTTACTAAGATAGGTTAGGTAATCGTTTTACAACATAAATTGATTCCAATGAATCATTGAGAAAATAAAAGGAATAAATTCGGTTTAGAATTTTAACTTAGCGAGAAATTAGTTTAAATAAGAATTAAATTAGGCGCTTGAAAAATACTAACGTAGAGCTCATTCCATCAATTTTGAAGCGCGTTAGTAAGTTTCAAAGTGAAATTATTGGGCAAAAATAAAATAAACTATATTTAGAGGAAAACGTTAAAAATACCTTATCTTTTGATTTTATAGGCAAAATCTTTGCCAAAATTTATTAAAATCAGACGCATAAAATGAAAAGATTCCATACTATATTTAGAACACAAGAAAAATACTCTACGTATTTTAAAAGTATTAGATATAGTTTTACACATATTGAAAATAATAATTATAAGCTATTCGGTTAAGAAAATGAATTAAAAATCCTACGCGATTGAGAAAATGATTTAAAAAGATTTTGTGATGTTTAAAAATGTCAAAATATATTTATGCGATTTAAAAACGTTTGTAAAAATAATGAGATTGTGAAAACGCGATAAAATTCCTATGCGATTGAACGATACCGTGAGTTTTGCTGTCGGGCCAAAGTGGTGGGCCCGGACATGTTTTGGTGTAGTACTGTCAGGTGGGACGTACTATACTTTGATATTTTGTGACTAAGGGCATTTTGGTAATTTTTTGTAATTATGGTAAATTTTGGATAATAAGGGTATTTTTGTATTTTTAGATCATGCTTAGAGTGTTGTGCCAATTTGGGTTATAATTGGTGATTGATTGACGAGGCGAATTACACCATGTTTTGGTGTGATAAGCGTAGTGTGGTTCATTTATGAACTTGGAGGCGTTAGTGTGCGGAGAATCCCATATGTGGACAGTGGTAGCACCTCTGGGCCGTGGTAACGGGCAACACACTAATGATCTTGACAAGCACTATTCTTAATCGAGATCTTGAGGGGACTATTAAGTACTATGCCTGTGGTACACGATGTTGGACTGTGTACTTCTACATGATGTTTTGGATTGTGGGCTATAGACACAAAGATTGGATAGTGCAATAGTTTGATTGGGCAGCCATAAAGTATTATTAGTTTCTATTCGGATCATTCCCTCAGATATCCGTGTTTAGCTCCATGGAGTAGGAATGAGTCAGTGTGTGTATCATTCATCATCTGCATTTTAAATGTTTATTATGTTCATGCATTATTTGCATTTTACTGTTCATGCATCCTCTGCACTTTACTGTTTACCATATTCTGTGATAAAATATATGATGTATTGCTTTAATATATATTGTATGATATGATGATATATGTTATTTAATATATATATATTGCTTTGTTATATTATGTATGATGTATTAAATTGCTATACTGTATATGATGTAATAGCATGTGTTATTGTAATATCTGCTTGCCATTGTAATACCTATTTGTATTGTCATTTTCTTAATTGCCATGCGGGTAATGATGTTGATTGTCTCACCTCTTTATTGTATTGTCTGTTTTGTTTCTACTTTATATTTATATTATCAAAGACTACAATGGCGGCAAGAGGAGGCCAATTAGGTTTCTTTAGACTACAATTTCTCGAAGGCGCTGAGGCTTGGTACGTCCACTGGGACACTGGACACATAGAGTACAGTGGTAACGTGACTTTATCAGTAAGTAGGACTCGACAGGGGTTTGTTACTACTCGTTATACGGTTACTTTCGTACAGGTTATTTTGCCTATTAGGGAGTTGTGGGACGAGTTTCACTATACCCCTAGAGAGAACTTTGATACACTTTTGGGTCGAATTTCTATCGGTCAAGACATTCCTAACTAAGGAATTTGTCTTATGACGAGGGCTCATATCTTAGGTGTTATGTTTGAGTAGTATACTGTCTTTTATTGTTTCTATTAAATATTAATAGTTGTAAATTAATTGTATACTTCAGACAAGAATCACATGTATATTATGGTGAGTTTATGTTTGTTATATTTTGTGTTCCGTGTTATTTTATTTAATATTATAATTATGAATATATATATATATATATATATATATATATATACCACAAATATTATTCGAGTATCAAGTGTTTTACAACTTGGGTAAGGATTTTATTTATTTTAATTTTTCTGCATCATAAATGTGACATCCCCAGAAAGGGTGTTACATTAGTTAGTATCAGAGTCCAAGTTAGAGTCTTTTGGGTTTGTGGGTAGGTTTGTCTTGTTTGTGCTGTGTGAATCTCTGATATTGAACCCAGAGATATGTTTCAGTTTCTGAAAGGAAATAATTTTTTTGTGCGAAATCGCTACATTTAGTTCGTTGTACATCGATTTTGTCTATCTTTGAAGAAAGATAATGGGACGTTATGAACATGAGCATATGGACGCGAAACGTGATGAAGATCGTATAACCGCAGCTCGAAGAAAGATGATTGAAGTAGCAGTACAACGGAGACAGATGATCGCTCAGCAGCAGGAACTGATAATCGAATTTCATAGCTTATTAGGATTGGAGTAGCCATTGGATGCGAGGAGCTGTAACTTAGAACCTTCGATAATCCAAAATAGAAGGAAGCGTAAAGTCAATCGTTTTCAGCGAAAAGTCATATGTACAACCACCGGGGAAGCAACAACGAACAAAGAAAGGAAATACTAGTGGTAACGATTTTGGTCAGACTGTGGCATCACCAAATGAAGTGCTTGAAGTATGGGAAGCCTGAACACTTATTCAAAGAGTGTAATCAGCTGAAGATGGAAACTTTCGTTAATAATATACGTGTTTCAAAAATCTCAAAAAGAAGAAAGGGCCGATGCAAGGGGTGTAATGAGAACATTCAAATATAAAAACTTAAGAAGTGAGAAAGTCATGCCATAGAGAGTAATCTTAAAACTGTGCTGTATAATTCGCGAGGTAACTCATTCTCTTGTGATTTGTGATTGTGCAAATCTTTTGGAGTTATCTGTGTCTTACTTCTTTTCATAATGTTATTTCAGCTTCTAAACATGCTATTACTACTTGAGCCTGTTTAAAACTATCATATTATTATTAGAGTTTGAAACTTTTTATTGATCTGGTTTGTCTATTTCTTTCTCAAATAGACTGAGTAAATCAATTTGATTTATCCGTGCCTTTGTTATAGAGTGATCTAAGTATTTCTATTCTTCTTGTTGAACTTGTTGTTTATACTCAAGTTTTCTCATTCTACCCTATATCTATTGAATATCAAATCTTTTCTGTTGATTTCATCTGTTTATTTAAAATCGCATCTATTTGAGAGCCTGACCTTTTAAATGGATTGGTTATTTTCCAACCATATCCTACTAGATTGTTGGAATGCAATTTTAGTGATTCCTTGACCTGAGATTTTTGGATTTGAATCCAGAAAGTTTATTTCTAAAAATTATTGGACCATATTCATTTCAAAATCTATTAGACCATCTCAAATTCCTTGTTGGACTAATCTAGTAACCTACTTAATAGTCTTATTACTTTTCCTTATGATCTTCATAGTGTCTTTCATGTATTTCAATTAAGAAGGATTATTGTTGATCCAACTTATGTCATAGTATCAAATACAGTGCAATTAGAAGAAAACTTGATCTATGAGACATTTTCTGTTAAGATTAAAAATAAGCAAATAGAACAACTTTTCTTGATGAAGAAAATCTGGAATGATGCGACGATAGGGGAACTAGAAGACCAAATGAAGGAAATCACTGTTTGCTCCAAGATCGATTTGTGTGCTGGTTATTATCAGATTCGAGTAAAGGTAGAGAATGTTCCAAGACAGTTTTTTAGATGCGTTGCAGGAACTATGTATATTTAGTACTACCGTTCGATGTAAGAAATATTTTGGCAGTGTTCACGAACTATATAAATAGGATCTTTCTTTCTCATCTAGGCAAATTTGTCATTATTGGCAATATTTTGACCTATTCTCAAAATTCAGAGGAACATGCTGAAGATCTTAATGCAGTTCTTCAATTTCTGAAGAAGAAGGAAAAGGAGTTATGCGCGAAACCAGTCGGATGCAAGTTCTATTAGAAGGAGTTCAACTTGTGGATTTAGATTGAGTGTGGAAATTGAATGGAAAGGTGGTGGCGTATACTTCAAGGCAGTGGAATGTGTATGAGAAAAATTATTCGATTATGTTTTAGGATACGCGATAGTTGTTTTGCAAGGAAAACCTGAAGATATTTTCTTTTCTATAAAGTCTACAAAAGTTTCAAAGGTTTGAAGTACCTATTCAATCAAGAAGGGCTTGGATATCAGGAAAAGACGAATAGTTAGAATTTTCAAAGGACTTGTTGAGATGAATTTATATCATTAATAGAGTTCATATACAATGATAGTTTCGTTCGAACATGGGGATGACACCCTGTGAGCCATTATATGGGAGACGTTATGGAACGCCATTGCGTTGGTATCATACTGGTGAAAGTAAGATTGTAGGACCAGAAATTGTGCAGCAGACAACTGAGAAAGTGAAGATAATTCAAGATAAGATGAGGATGACTCAGACGCGACAAAAGAGTTATGCTGATAAAAGACAGAGACCGCTTGGATTTGAAGAAGGTGATCATGTGTTTGTATGTATAACACCTGCGACTGGAGTTGAATGAGTGATCAAGTCGAGGAAGCTTATTCCGAAGTTTATCGGGTCATATCAGACATTTCATCGGTAGATCTAGTAGCTTATCAGATTTCACTACCACCATTCTTATCGAATCTTTATGATGTATTTCACGTATCACAACTATGGAAATACATTTCTAATCCGACTCACATCATCGAACCAGACACCGTACAACTGAAGGAGAATTTAACCTATGAGACATTTCCAGTCAAGATTGAAGATCGAAGGACAAAGCAATTTCGAAAAAAAAAGAGATCGTATTAGTTAAAGGAGTTTGGAACGATGTAGGTGGCGGAGCCACATGGGAGTTAGAAACTAAGACGAGGGAGCAATACCCTCAATTGTTTAGATGTATGATGAATTTCAGGGACGAAATTCTTTTTAGTAGGGGAGAGTTGTAACACCCCAACTTTTGGGATAATTATAATATAGTCCCGAAATGTACTATTTTGTGAATTCTGTGAGCAATAAATTAAATTTGACTTTATTCGTGAGTGTACTTGATTTGTTGTGTGTGATTTGCTCAGAGCCAGGAAATAATAATTTTTTGGCGAAAAAATCTTATTTTAATTAATTGGAGTGGGGATCTTACTAAACCCAATTGATTGATATATATATTAATCTCGTAATTTTTAGGATTTAAGCGTGCAATAAAATAATTTTATATTATTATAATATTATTTTATATTACGATTACCTCTTGTCTCAAAAACAAGTAAAAATGCCTTCGGTTTGATCACAGATCTTTAAAAGTACTGTGGGACCCACGTTTAGGAAAAACAGTCAACTGTGTTGACTGGACAAATTCTAGCCAATAAGAGCAAGTCAACGAAAGTGGCTTGACTTTTTAAACCAATAGGAAAAGGTCAACAAAAGGAGCATGGACTTTGATTCGGACCGTTGGATGAAGACTTAGTTAGGAAGCCTTTGATTTCAACCGTTGATCAAATCAATGGTGAGATTAGAATTCAAGATTTATGACTAATTCATATCTACCTTAGATCTAATCTATGGCTAGGAATTAAAGATGAAATCAATGGTTAGAATTAAGTCAAAAACAGTAGGCTTGAATTTGGTTAGTAGTTAATTAAGCTTAATTTGACTAATCTAATTGCTTAATTTGTAAACTAAGTGAACTAGTTTAATTCTTAATTAATTATAATCTAAATACTAATTAGATATCCTAATATTGATTAAAGGTTATAATATATGTTAATATATATTAAACTAATTGATTATATGATTAGAATGTTGATTTAGTTTTAATAGGATAATTAACCTAACTAATTGCCTAATTAATTAGCATATAATTAGGAGTAAATGGAAAACAATTAAGCCTCTAAAAACTTGAAGAGCCACACGATTTTCAGCAGCCAAGGAGGCTTGTTGGTCAAGTTCTACTAGCTTCTTGAAACCTCCAAATGGTCATAAACCATGTGCACCATCATGTGCATTTGATTGGATATTTACTTAGCAAAATCAAACACTCAACCTCACCCAAAAAGTCGCTCACGGCAGGAGCCCTTTAGTTTGCCCTGTTCACTTTTATTTTCACACTTATCTTAATTAAGCTATTCATTTCCTCTCCAAAAATACCAAGAACCCATGCTCACTTTTCCTTCCTTTTCTTTCTCTCTAATTCGGCCAAGCCCTCACCCCACACAACCAAACCTCTATAATTTTATCTCATCATATTTCCTAAACCCAAATCCTATTCTAAACACTTTTCATTCACAAAGTTTTTCCAACATCCTACTCTATCTTGTCCAAAATCCAACCTTTTGCTTACTTTCTTAAGGGTAAGTTTTGATTCTATGGTTCAAAATTGGATTTCTAATTTTTCTAACCATGATTGTTCCATGGTTTTCCAATATTGTACCTTGTATGTGTTTTTACTAATTGTTTAAGAATTTTAGGGATTTGTTTGGGAGATTGCACGAAATTTCAAGAAAGGAGGAAACTAACCGATTAATTGTCTTCAAGAGGTAAGAGGGAGATTTAATCTCATCAACCCTAAGTGGTGATGGGAAAATGGATTTTATTATGTGTACTGAATCCATAAGGATTCATTTGGGTGATTGTTTTATTGTTTTCATTAATTGTGTGATTGTTTATGACTTTTATTATTTTTGTGATTGTTTAGATGTTTTCCTATTTGTGATTTATTTTGCTATGCATGATTATAGCTTTCATTATTTTTGCTATGCATGTTTATGGTTTTAAATAAATTGTATGTATTTTGTATGTGATTATATAATTGCATGTGTTTATAATTATATAATTATTAAAGTAGGATGTGAATAACATGTATGGTTTGCATGAGTGTTCCAAAGAACACATTATGAGGCTCTCGGCCTTACATCCAAACAGAGAACCAAAATGTTCTCAGTAATTTTCTAAATTACTGATTTAAGGAATCTAAGTGAAACAATCAAATTAAAGATGATTTAAGTTAATTATGGCCAACATGCCATTTAGTGTATAATTAAATGCCATTTTATTTTGATTTGGCCAACATGCCATTTTATTTACTAAGATAGGTTAGGTAATTGTTTTACAACATAAATTGATTCCAATGAATCATTGAGAAAATAAAAGGAATAAATTCAGTTTTAGAATTTTAACTTAGCAGAAATTAGTTTAAATAAGAATTAAATTAGACGCTTGAAAAATACTAACGTAGAGCTCATTCCATCAATTTTGAAGCGCGTTAGTAAGTTTCAAAGTGAAATTATTGGGCAAAAATAAAATAAACTATATTTAGAGGAAAACGTTAAAAATACCTTATACTGATTTTATAGGCAAAATGCTGCCAAAATTTATTAAAATCAGACGCATAAAATGAAAAGATTCCATACTATATTTAGAACACAAGAAAAATACTCTACGTATTTTAAAAGTATTAGATATAGTTTTACACATATTGAAAATAATAATTATAAGCTATTCGGTTAAGAAAATGAATTAAAAATCCTACGCGATTGAGAAAATGATTTAAAAAGATTTTGTGATGTTTAAAAATGTCAAAATATATTTACGCGATTTAAAAACATTTGTAAAATTAATGAGATTGTGAAAACACGATAAAATTCCTACGCGATTGAATGATACAGTGAGTTTTGCTGTCGGGCCAAAGTGGTGGACCCAGACATGTTTTGGTGTAGTACAATCAGGCGGGACGTACTATACTTTGATATTTTGTGACTAAGGGCATTTTGGTAATTTTTTATAATTATGGTAAAATTTGGATAATAAGGGTATTTTTGTAATTTTAGATCATGCTTAGAGTGTTGTGCCAATTTGGGTTATAATTGGTGATTGATTGACGAGGCGAATTACACCATGTTTTGGTGTGATAAGCGTAGTGTGGTTCATTTATGAACTTGGAGGCGTTAGTGTGCGGAGAATCCCATATGTGGACAGTGGTAGCACCTCTGGGCCGTGGTAACGGGCAATACACTAATGATCTTGACAAGCACTATTCTTAATCGAAATCTTGAGGGGACTATTAAGTACTATGCCTGTGGTACACGATGTTAGACTGTGTACTTCTACACGATGTTTTGGACTGTGGGCAATAGACACAAAGATTGGGCAGTGCAATAGTTTGGTTGGGCAGCCATAAAGTATTATTAGTTTCTATTCGGATCATTCCCTCAGATATCCGTGTTTAGCTCCATGGAGTAGGAATGAGTCAGTGTGTGTATCATTCATCATCTGCATTTTAAATGTTTATTATGTTCATGCATCCTCTGCACTTTACTGTTTACCATATTCTGTGATAAACTATATGATGTATTGCTTTAATATATATTGTATGATGTGATGATATATGTTATATGTTATATATATATATATATATATATTGCTTTGTTATATTATGTATGATGTATTAAATTGCTATACTGTATATGATGTAATAGCATGTGTTATTGTAATATCTGCTTGCCATTGTAATACCTGTTTGTATTGTCATTTTCTTAATTGCCATGCGGGTAATGATGTTGATTGTCTCACCTCTTTATTGTATTGTCTGTTTTGTTTCTACTTTATATTTATATTATCGAAGACTACAATGGCGGCAAGAGGAGGCCAATTAGGTTTCTTTAGACTACAATTTCTCGAAGGCGCTGAGGCTTGGTACGTCCACTGGGACACTAGACACATAGAGTACAGTGGTAACGTGACTTTATCAGTAAGTAGGACTCGACAGGGGTTCGTTACTACTCGTTATACGGTTACTTTTGTACAGGTTATTTTGCCTATTAGGGAGTTGTGGGACAAGTTTCACTATACCCCTAGAGAGACTTTCGATACACTTTTGGGTCGAATTTCTATCAGTCAAGACATTCCTAACTAAGGAATTTGTCTTATGACGAGGGCTCATATCTTAGGTGTTATGTTTGAGTAGTATACTGTCTTTTATTGTTTCTATTAAATATTAATAGTTGTAAATTAATTGTATACTTCAGACAAGAATCACATGTATATTATGGTGAGTTTATGTTTGTTATATTTTGTGTTCGGTGTTATTTTATTTAATATTATAATTATGAAAAAATATATATATATATATACCACAAATATTATTCAAGTATCAAGTGTTTTACAACTTGGGTAAGAATTTTGTTTATTTTTATTTTTTTGCATCATAAATGTGACATCCCCAGAAAGGGTGTTACAGAATACAATCCAAGCGAACCCAATAGAGCCCCTTCTTGCTGACATCACCGAAAGCGGGAGGTCCAACCACGCAAAATCTAGGAGAATCAACCTCGTCCCCTCAATAGTCTTTAACCACGGATTTACATAGGGCATGAATAGTGTAAGCAAGAGGTGAGACATCCAACTTCATTACCAATTATGGCTATAAGAAATAGAAAACGGCGTAGAACGCCCACGTACAGTGTCAAGAAGCAGATATTAAACAACTTAGCAATTCCAAGAAATTATAACATCAATAAGATAGTAGTTCCAATCATCGCATAAATTAAATGTCAGGTAATATATATGTGTTCACTATGCACATGTGCATGATAACCAAATCTTACTCCATGGAGCTTGACACAAACATCGGAGAGAATGATCTGGGAGACATGCCAGTATCTCGTCCGCTTAGGACCAAGTGCTTTCAGAAATCATAATCAACAATTTTGCGCAATAAGGCTCTATACAACGACATTCTCACAAGATCGCGATATAGGACAGTGTCACGTCTGGATCATCGGTGCGTTTACATCGGTTTATCTCATGGCCCAGTGGGGCTACCAACTGTTCACTGTGAGACGCCCGCACCCCGATGCCCCCAAGGTCAACAGCAGGACCCACACTAGTCTATTCGCACCCGCACTAGGATGTGATTCAACTCCTAGGCAACATGGCCTTGACAAATAGTCCGTTGGACTTTCACAATGCATGATGACTCAATACATATATTACGTATATCTAACAACAATATACTTTTCATAACATGCCACAATTTTGGCTAAGGTAAGCATTAGCATATTCTTGATTCACTCATGGATCCACAATAAATATTATTAAGTCCTTAAATTATACAAGTGCATTATGAAGTCATACCTAAGTTTCTACATTCTCTTTGATAAGCTTCACTTCCAGGAAAGTTCCCTCACATTATTCATTTCAATCCTTATTACGTTAACTGATTAAGTTCATCACTAGCTTTTGGACCTAATACCATTAGACTAATTTAAATTACGATGTTCTAAGTTCTTACTTATATTCATGGCCTTCCTTTAAATAAAATTATTCTAAGTATTATGATGTAATTCCATTTCAGGTCATTTTTATTTTTTGAACCCCTAATTAATTCTAAAGTATCTAATTAATTAAGTTCCTATTTGATTTAGTGTTTCTTATGAAATTCTTTTCTAGGAAAATTCTTTTGATTATTTAGTCCTATATTTTAATTTTGTTTATATTCATTTAGAAAATTTATTCTAGGTCTCACACATCCTTATTCACTTCCTTAAGTCCAAAAATTCCCTTTAGGTTATCAAATTGATTTCTTTCCATTACACAATCTTCTTACTTATTCACTTGATTAATTAAATGTCATAGTTGTTTGAAGTCACATGATTAGGCCATTATTAATCCCTAAAGGCTGTGAGCCTCACCAAGTCTTAGGATTCCAAATTTTCATCCCATTAATTACACATTATCCACTTGATTAACTATGTCTTCCAATTGTTATAAATTTTCACCAAGAACCCTAATTTTGGACCCTAAGGCCGTGAGCCTCCTAGAGGTGATCTAGGTCATTTTCTTCCATTTTAGGTTTCCAATCCATCCAAGTATACCAATATACATAACTAATCAATCAAATAACTTAAACAAATTAAAAACAATATGTAACTATACAAAATCATTCAAACAAAGAAAGTAACCCTAACTAGAGTTTCTCACAACCAATCACAAAAATAAAGTTCCTTACTACCAATAGAGGTTGAGGAGGAGTATCTCCCTCTTACCTAGAGAAGAAAACAAGCAATGGAACTCCCTTGGAGCTCCAAGTGAAATTCGGATTCCACCCTTCAAGGAAACCCTAGGCACATCAAACTCACAAGAATCACAATCAAAGCTTGAAAAAGGCATCCATGATCACCATAGTGACCATGGATCACGAAAATGGCATGGAAAGATGATAAAGTTATAAACTTTTACCTCAAGGTCTCCAACTTTAAAGCTTGATGGAGAAAAATGAAAATGGTGAAAATGAATGAACCAAGTGATGTTTTCCAAAGAGAAAGGTAAATGGTGATGAGAAGGTTTAATAAATGTGATTATTTGGAACAAACAAAAGAAAAATGGAGGATGATGGTGATGTATGGCCGGCGGTTTTGGAGAGAAAAGGGAAAGAGGAAAGTTGTTTCCTTTGTTGGTGATTTCAACAAGAAGAGAAAAGCTTCAATGGAGGGATGGATTCAAGTAAAGTGGTTGCTTGAAATAAATCAATAATGGTGGAAGAAGAAGATGGTGCAGCCGTGGAGTGTAGAGAGAAGGAGGAGAAAATGAGAGAAAGATGAAGGTAGAGAAAGAAAGTGATAGTAAGAAAAGGTGATGACTTTTTTTTGGGTTTGAAATTAGAGAAGTGAAATGAATTAAAGTGAGAAGCACAATTTTGGGCTCCAAAATGGAAATTTCACTTGCTTAGTGGGAGAGAGGAGAGAGAGAGAAGAGTGAGTAGCTTCCTTAAAAAGCTTGTAGCTTTTTCCAATAAAGGGGATTTGATTAGACATAAAGGAGATTACCTTTGGATAAGATAATGTGATTTAATAGTTAAAATAATATGGTAATTAGGATTTTACTACAAGCTATTACACAATGGATAATTGTTGCAGTACACAAGCCAGTATTAATTATCCATCGGATAATAGAGCATACTGTAAAATTTTATTTAACAATGCATACAAAGATTTTATTTATCAGATAGAATCTCGAAAAATGTAAACCTCGTAAACTGTGCCTGGCCTCGGGTTTAGTAAGATCCCCCATCGACATGTCTACAATTCAAAGTTTATTAGCCTGAGGGAAAATATTTCGTTTTCCAGGCTCCGTTCAGTGCGCACGCAAAATGAGAAATATACTAATATTGGGAAATGACTATTCTTGATGAAATAAACAATTTTCGGGGTGTTACACTGACTCTGCTCAATGTGTATGCAAAATGGGAAATATATTAAAATATTCAACATTTTTGGAAAAATCCAAAAAATTTCCCAAAAATCACAAATATTATAAAATGATTATTTGTGATAAAATAGATAACTTTTGGGATGTTACAACTCTCCCATTCTAAAAAGAAATTTCATCCTCGAAATTTTCATACCTTGGAATCTAGCTCTCACGTTGTGCCCCCAATTACACCATTCCAAATCGCTTTTACTGACGTAGTATCTTTTCCCCTCGAATTATTTGCATCCCTTCTTGAGTCATCTTATCTTCATTTGTTGCTTGCTGTAGAAGCTCGGGTCCAATCGCAATCCTTTCACTGTCTCGGTGCCAACACAAAAGTGTCTTACGGTCCACGTAATGCCTCATATTTAACTCCTTCTAATCAACCAAATATTTCTGACTTTTTATGATTACTGTAGACGTTTAATGTTGCTCCATGTAGAAATACCTCCATATCTTCAATGCAAGCACACAACGGCTAGCTCCAAGTTCGTGGAGGGTAGTTCTCCTCATGTACTCCTGATTACCTTGAAGCACACGGTATCACTTTCCTATTCTGCACCAGCATCCATCGTAAGACTGCTTCGATTTTTTTTCCTTTTTTTTACGGACTCCTAGAATTTTCTTCCTGTGAATCTACATGTCCCAAAACGAACTCCCTCCAACTAGAATTAGTGGTTGGACAACTTCTCGCGTAACATCCTCCTCTTCTTTAGAATTTTGAGGAATCATAATGAGAGATTTTGTACGTTCCTCTGATCTTCAAGAGTAGGTCAGAATGTCACCATCAAGGATATTGACAAATCTGCTTCAACAGGGAAGAGAGATCCCATTCATGTAACTGATGAATATTGCTGAGGTGCATGTTGCACGAAACGACGTTACCAAAAACTAGTAGTGCTCATAAAGCGTTAGAGAATGTTGTT
Organism: Ormosia semicastrata; assembly: GCA_029884595.1. Lineage (NCBI taxonomy): Eukaryota > Viridiplantae > Streptophyta > Magnoliopsida > Fabales > Fabaceae > Ormosia > Ormosia semicastrata. The sequence goes on from JAQQTO010000060.1 coordinate 49,501,295, forward strand.
TATGAAATATCTTCTACCTTCGAGTGAACTTGTAGATAACCAAAACGCAAACTAATCGTGGGGATAACGGCGGCTTCCTTCAGTTAATTCATTATGCCATCTATCCTTGATCTTAACAGAAACGTCACATAGGGTATGTTCTTCTCTAACCGTGCTGCATTCGGCGCACCATTATGGTTCAAATTCAGGAACACATTTCCTCTATCGAAGTGTACTAGAAACATTATAACGGTCAGAAGGAAAAGATAGGGAAGCCACTCGATCCACCACTGAACCCGTCTGACAAAGAATATGATATGGTCCAATAAAACCTAGAAACGAGTTTTCGTGGATTCAAATCTAGGGATTTCTGTCTCAAGAGACATTATGTTTCTTTTAGAACAGAATGACGAGACATGGTTAGAAAACAACCAATCCCCTTTCTGAGATCAAGCCTATTCACGAAGAAAGTAGGTAATTGAATTAGAAACAGGGTCGCAATTTCTAACAACAATAGGATAGTTTTAAATAAACTTGTGTAACGAGAGCAGGCTTACAAACGAGAATAGTAATATTCGAGTCGAAAGGAAGTAAATACACAGACAACCTAATCCCAAAAATAAACTCTTAAATTTTCATTGGAATATTTTCAACAGAATATGGTTGGAAGATAACCAATCCCTTTGTTAACATTACATCTAATTTGTAAAAGAAGTAAACAAATCGGATTAACAGAAGGATTTAGTCTTTAACAGGTCATAGAAATAATTTAAACGATTTGGCTACCATCAACAAGTTCTTAGTAGCAAAAATAGAAATAACTTAGTCAAAAGATGATGAAGACACAAACGACCCTAATGGACCCATACAGTCATGTGTCATAAAGGAATGGGTTACCCCCTGAATTATACAATAAAATCACAGCGTCACCTATCGTAGTACGATCATCCTTGTTTAGGTCTTCAGTCTGGGATGCCTTTATTCTGCTTGAGAAATTGACTCTCTCTCATTCACGAGATTTTGAAGCACATACATCTCTGATGTGAGGCTTCATCCTTTGCGAAGTACAGTTCCTCGCCACATGTCCTATCTCTCTGCATTTGAAATAAATTATTCCTTCGATCGTACAGTCCTCTGTTAAGTGGTCCTTTCCACACTTGAGGCAGATCACCCTCTTGATCTTACATTCCCTTATTGAGTGGTCCTTTCCATACTTCTTACATGTCTGTAAAAATGTCACGGGATGACTAGGTCTTCCACCACTAGCATTACCCCCAGTTGGTTGCTGTCGTCATTGATTCGCTAGTGGTCGCGACATTCTATGATTCCTCTTTTGTAACTTAGGTAGTTCAGAGTTACTCCAAAACTGACTTTCTCCCAACAAATTCTGAACCTCGACTTCCAACTCCTGTTGCTGTGCGGTCCTCAGATTCTATTGTACTATTGCTTCAGCCATTCCCCGCATTGCTTCCACAGTCGCATTCATCCCTTTGTTGTTGCGTTCCACATTCCTACGCATACATCTATTGCAAGCCATTGCCTTTCCTTCGAAAACAAACAGTCAAGCACAATGGAAATAAGAAGTAGCCATTTCAAACAACATTGTCTCGATTCGGAAACCAAACCCAAGGAGTCATACAACACAACAAGGGTGAAAATGTAAACAATTTCTAGGTAAGTTCAGTCATATTAGCTGAGCTTCTTTCTAAAAGAACTTCTATTCGCTTAATACGCCTAGGTGAAGTTATAGTTTTCCATCCACATAGAACATTACAAATTGACTGGGCCAATACTCAATGTCATGGAACTATGCAACAGTAGCTACAAACATCCAACCTATGGCAAGCCATGCCTTCCTTTCCCAAACATCTCAATCAAGAGACAAAGAAGCGCACAACATACTAAGAAACTTCTAACATGTCTAAGCATAGTCAGTCCATACCCCGGCTCAACAAGATGAACTAAGCTCTGATACCACCTAATGTAACACCCCTAGATTTAATAACCATGGCTCAATCGTCATTATACCGCGATCACTAAATTTTTGGCGTGCTACAACTTCTTCATAATAATTTTCCAAATTTGAATATATATATATATATATATATATATATATTTATATATATATATATAAAGGGAATATGAGCCACGAATGAAATAATACATAAGTCATCATTAACAGATATGATTCAACAAGATATTTTGAAATACAGTACATAGGACTAAATAACTAAGTTAAAGCATATAGAGCGTGACGCATTTCTCATACCACTCACAATAAAATACATCAAGTTGGACTTCAAAATGCAGGTATACTCAAATTACACCTTAATATAAGTAATGCAGAAGGAAACATAAACTACCTATAAGGCATCCACATCTACAGAGTTGGGTACTCCATCGGATCCACTTCGGGATCCTCCCTCGGTTCACCTGAAGATACAAAAGCTGGATAAAGTATGGTCCCATGAGCAGGTGCCCTAGCGACTGATGCCATCGAGTCCTCGTCCTCTCTGGGAGTATGAATCGGATCACCCTAAAGCTCCCGAATGGGTAGGGCAAACTCCAGATGTACCGATGTAGTAAGTGTCAGGATAGGGTCTCCATCACGAGTCCTTCTCACAGTCAAGATCAAGTCTCCAACATACCGTACACGCTCTCCAGCCCAGTCGACTCGCCACGCATTAGCGCCACCAGTGAATACAATCCGAGCGAACCTAATAGAGCCCCTTCTTGCTGACATCACCGAAAGCGGGAGGTCAAACCACGCAAAATCTAGGAGAATCAACCTCGTCCCCTCAACAGTCTTTAACCACGAATTTACATAGGACAAGAATAGTGCAAGCAAGAGGTGAGACATCCAACTTCATTACCAATTATGGCTGTAAGAAATAGAAAACGGTGTAGAATGCCCACGTAGCATTACAAGGAATATAAACAGTGTCAAGAAGCAGATATTAAACAACTTAGAAATTCCAGACAATTATAACATCAATAAGATAGCAGTTCCAATCATCGTATAAATTAAATGTCAGGTAATATATATGTGTTCACTATGCATATGTGCATGATAACCAAATCCTGCTCCATGGAGCTTGATACAAACATCGGAAAGAATGATCCAGGAGACATGCCAGTATCTCGCTCGCCTAGGACCAAGTGCTTTCAGAAATCATAATCAACAATTTTGTGCAATAAGGCTCTATACAGTGGCATTCTCACAAAATCGCGATATAGGATAATGTCACGTCCAGATCGTCGGTGCATTCGCATTGGTTTATCTCATGGCCCAGTGGGGCTACCAACTGTTCACTATGAGACGCCCATGCCCCAACGCCCCCAAGGTCAACAGCAGGACCCACACTAGTCTATTTCCACCCGCACTAAGATGTGATTCAACTCCTAGGCAACATGGCCTTGACAAATAGTCCATTGGACTTTCACAATGCATGATGACTCAATGCATATATCATGTATATTTAACAAAAATTTACGTTTCATAACATGCCATAATTTTGGCAAAGGTAAGCATCAGCATATTCTTGATTCACTCATGGACCCACAATAAATATTATTAAGTCCTTAAATTATACAGGTACATTATGAAGTCATACCTAAGTTTCTACATTCTCTTTGATAAGCTTCACTTCCAGGAAAGTTCCCTCACATTATTCATTTCAATCCTTATTGTGTTAACTGATTAAGTGCATCACTAGCTTTTGGACCTAATACCATTAGAGTAATTTAAATTAAGATGTTCTAAGTTCTTACTTATATGCATGGTCTTCCTTTAAATAAAATTATTCTAAGTATTATGACGCAATTCCATTTCGGCTCATTTTTATTATATGAACCCCTAATTAATTCTAAAGTATCCAATTAATTAAGTTTCTCTTTGATTTAGTGTTCCTTATGAAATTCTTTTCTAGGAAAATTCTTTTGATTATTTAGTCCCATATTTTAATTTTGTTTATATTCATTTAGAAAATTTATTCTAGGTCTCACACATCCTTATTCACTTCCTTAAGTCCAAAAATTCCCTTTAGGTTATCAAATTGATTTCTTTCCATTACACAATCCTCTTACTTAGTCACTTGATTAATTAAATGTCATAGTTGTTTGAAGTCACATGATTAGGCCATTATTAATCCCTAGAGGCCGTGAGCCTCACTAAGTCTTAGGATTCCAAATTTTCATCCCATTAATTACACATTGTCCACTTGATTAGCTATGTCTTCCAATTGTTATAAATTTTCACCAAGAACCCTAATTTTGGAGCCTAAGGCCGTGAGCCTCCTAGAGGTGATCTAGGTCATTTTCTTCCATTTTAGGTTTCCAATCCATCCAAGTATACCAATATACATAACCAATCAAACAAATAACTTAAACAAATTAAAAAAAATATGTAACCATACAAATCATTCAAACAAAGAGAGTAACCCTAACTGGGGTTTCTCATAGCCAATCACAAAAATAAAGTTCCTTACTGCCAATAGAGGTTGAGGAGGAGTATCTCCCTCTTACCTAGAGAAGAAAACAAGCAATGGAACTCCCTTGGAGCTCCTAGTGAAATTTGGATTCCACCCTTCAAGGAAACCCTAGGCACATCAAACTCACAAGAATTACAATCAAAGCTTGAAAAATGCATCCTTGATCACCATAGTGACCATGGATCACAAAAATGGGATGGAAAGATGATAAAGTTATGAACTTTTACCTCAAAGTCTCGAACTTTAAAGCTTGATGGAGAAAAACGAAAATGGTGAAAATGAATGAACCAAGTGATGTTTTCCTAAGAGAAAAGGTTAATCATGATGAGAAGGTTTAATAATTGTGATTATTTGGAACAAACAAAAGAAAAATGGACGATGATGGTGGTGTGTGGCTGGCGGTTTTGGAGAGAAAAGGGAAAGAGGAAAGTTATTCCTTTGTTGGTGATTTTAACAAGAAAAGAAAAACTTCAATGGAGGGATGAATTCAAGTAAAGTGGTTGCTTGAAATAAATCAATAATGGTGGAAGAAGAAGATGGTGCAGCCGTGGAGTGTAGAGAGAAGGAGGAGAAAATGAGAGAAAGATAAAGGTAGAGAGAGAAAGTGATAGTAAGAAAATGTGATGACTTCTTTTGGGTTTGAAATTAGATAAGTGAAATGAATTAAAGTGAGAAGCACAATTTTAGGCTCCAAAATGGGGCTGCTGCCATGGGAGAGAGGGAAAGGAGAAAGAAGAGTGAGTAGCTTCCTTAAGAAGCTTGTAGCTTTTTTTCAATAAAGAGGATTTTATTAGACATAAAGGAGATTACCTTTGGATAAGATAATGTGATTTAATAGTTAAAATAATATGATAATTAGGATTTTACTACAGGCTATTACCCAATGGATAATTGTTGCAGTACATAAGCCAGTATTAATTATCCATCGGATAATAGAGCGTACTGCAAAATTTTATTTAACAGTGCATACAGAGATTTTATTTATCAGATAAAACCTCAAAAAATATAAATCTCGTAAACTGTGCCCAGCCTCGGGTTTAGTAAGATCCTCCGTCGACATGTCTACAGTTCAAAGTTTACTAGCCTGAGGGAATACATTTCGTTTTCTCGTCTCCGCTCAATGCACACGTAAAACGAGGAATATACTAAAATATTCAATGTTTTCAGAAAATTCTAATTTTTTTTTCAAAAAATCACAAATATTGAGAAATGACTATTCATGATGAAATAAACAATTTCTGGGGTGTTACACTGACTCTGCTCATGTGCATACAAAAGAGGAATATATTAAAATATTCAACATTTTCGAAAAAATTCTAAAAAATTTCTAAAAATCACAAATATTATAAAATGATTATTTATGGTGAAATAGATAATGTTCGGGATGTTACAAATATTGTATCTGTATATTTGCTGTCATTTTCCTATACTGCCATACTGTATTGATGTAGGGGATCTCACCTCCATTGTTGTATTATATTTGTTTTATTGTGTATGTCTAATGAAGACCTGGAAGGCGAAGGAGCCGATAACTCTTTTTACTATCAATGATATTACTCTTTGTTTGTGGAGATGGCGGCGAGGCACCAAATTTTAGGTTTTGTCTGAGTTCAGTTCCATGGGGGGACTGATGCTTGGAGGTTTGACTTTGACAATGAAAGGTTTGTGTATACGGGAGACCTGACTCTGAACTTGAGTGGAACCCTTAATGGGATCCTTGTTTTGATGCAACACGCGTCTGTGAGCCTAGAATTTACGATGCCGATTCGTGAACTCTGGGGTGACACTGTGTATACACCGCGTGAAGACTCTGTGGTGTCTTCCGCAAGAACCGCCATTAGGCGTGTGATGTATCTGCCTGGGTTCTTTGACGATATAGTAGAGGAGGAGGATCCTTCTGAGGAATCAAATCCTTAGGTTAGTTTTTAAGAGTTTAAGCTTAGTGGTTATATTTTGGAGTGTCTATTGTATATTTTATCTTTTGGTATGTAAGAGTACTATGTAAATTACTTGTAAACAAGGTTTCAGTATTATGTATAATATATTGTGATTTCAGTTAATTTATACTTATGGTTTTATTTAATTTGACATTTTTTATTTTATTCCAAAAATGAAATATTAAAATTGACGTTTTTACAAGATTAATTCTTTTACAACTTGGGTAAGTTTTATTAGGATTAGTCTTAAATGTGATACCCTATGGTGGGTGTTATATCTTGCGTTTCCATTTTAGGAGAAGTTTCATTAACCTTTGTTCTGTTATTTTTCTTATTTAACATTGAGGACAATTTTTATCTTAAGTGTGGGGGGTACATTTAAATTTTTATGTACTTAACTATTAATTTTGATTACATTGGATCAATGACCACTTGAGTAAGAAGGAATTGTGTGTTAATTTCTTGATTAATTCTGAGCTAATAGAAATATGTTTGAGAGGGGAATCCACTACTCATGAGTTACTTTTGTGCAAAGCAATCTTTTTCAATTGAATATTGAAACATTTAGCATCTTATTTGAAAATTATCCATGTCTGCTTGCATTTGATTTCTTTATTAACTTAGCTAGAAAGTGAGTTTTGAGCTTTATTGGTTAGATTTTTCATAAATAAAATCTTATTTTTCTTCTAAAGTGGGATTTCTCTTGATTGATATGCACTAGAACTTACTTTGATATCTTGTTGAGACTTTAATGATTCACATACAGACTTGAACATGATTAAGGCAATTAGGCTTAATTCTTTCTTGACTTCCAGAGTTGTATTGATAAAATAATCCCTTAGTTGCCCCATTTGAGCCTAAAATTGATTTTTTTGGATACCTATTTGAATAATTAGGTTAGATTCTTTGGAGCAACTGATGTGTTAATTAAGAAGTCATAAAAGGGTTGCTTTTGTTCTTCAAGGGTAGTAAAAAAAAGAAAAAAAAGAAAAAAAGAATGGAAAAAGGAAGAAGAAAGGAAAAGGATTGTCACGTTGGTGAAGAATAATGAGAATATTATGGTTGAAAGTGGAAATCTATTATACCCTTGTTTAATATGCTCTATTTTTACCCTAATTTTGTTTTGTATCTATGTATCTATGAATGTTCTTTACCTTTATTTACCTTTTTCCTACCTTTCATTATTCCCCTTGGCCTCGTTACAACTAAAGGAAGACCTTTTGATTCTTGTGATGTATATGAACTTGGAAGTGGAGATGAGATTGATAACCAAGCTTATGGTAATGCATTTTTCAAGAGAAATTTGAGCGAACTTTTTGTCCTTAAATACTTGAGCGATGGAAAGATGAGTGATCTCAAATGGTTGGTAAAGAGAAAAGATGCAAGCTAGACCCAAGCTTCTAATTATATTAAGTGCTAAACTATCTTGCTTGATTGGATTTGATTGCCGAGCTTAATTAAATTTTTAAATTGTGGAATTTCTCTTGATTCATATTTCATGATGTTGAGTTTAATATTTTTTTTTATGCTTATTCTTTACTTGAGGACAAGCAAAGCTCAAGTGTGGGGGAGTTGATAAGCCTATATTTTATAGTCTTATACCAGAAAAATTATGGTGATTTTCTTATGTTTATTAATGAATTTTGAAAGGATCTTTATCATTGTCTTCATTTTTGTAGATTGAATGGGATTTATCACATTTGGAGTGAAAGCATGCGAAGTCACCATGTTTTCGGAGCAAAAGAAGATCATTTTGGCTTAGACATGACCCTGTGAGCGATTGAGGAGTTAGATAGGGCCATGTCTAATTTCGAAAATGCTTTTCTCTAGCTTTTTTAAGAGACACGGCCGTGTCTCTATGTCATACGGCCGTGTCTTTATGTCACACGGCCGTATCTCTATGTCACATGGCTGTGTCTCCCTTCTACGTTGAAGTTACGCTATTTTTTAAGCTCACATAGCCGTGTTGATCTTAGACATGGTTGTGTGAGGCTTCCTATGCTTAAAAACGACATTTTTCACCCCAAACATTATAAATAGAAGCAAATCCTTAAACCTGAAGTAGACTTTTGTGATGGTAGACTTCAAGAGGCAAATGGGAGTTTTAGTTTTCCTCAACCAAAGGTTGGAGGCTAAGGTTTTGAAGATAAGTGCAAGAGTGATTGAAGTTCAACCATTAAAGACATCTTCTCCTTCTTCATCTTCTTCATATTCTCTTTTTATCTTTTTCTCTCCTATTTTCTCAAGATAAAATCATGGTTGCTTCTTAAACTTTTGTTCTTGTTTGTGCTACGTTAGACATGAGCGGCTAAATTCCTTTTTCTAGGATTAGGATGCAACTCTCTACTTTTTTACATTGAATTGTTAATTTGATTCTTTTTTAATAGAAAATTATTGTTACTGATTCATTCTTGGTATGCTTAATGCTTGTGGTATGTTGCTAGTCATATTTACATGATTTTAGGCTTTAGGTGAAGGATCGAAAGATGAAATCTAATTGCTAGATAATTCAAGAATTGAACTTCGGAATTGAGACCTAGACATAGGCTTAAATCCTTCGATGAGCAAACGATTGTTATAAAACTTAATGGGTTGGAACTTAGATTAATTGCCTTGAGAATGAGATTAATGGAGTTTTAGCACTTTTTTAGTGCTAAGAAATTGGGCTTTAAATAATTTAGGACAAATCGTCTTTAAGAACATAATTGAATATTAGCAAAGATAGAATTTCAATTTATCATAAGGGGTAGTGTAGTGAATTCCTAGTCCTAGGCCTTTAAATCTTAGTTGAATCTTTACCTTTTCTTGATTTATTTGCTTACTTTATTGCTTTGATTTTCATCTTGATTTTAATTGAGCTTTCACTATTGTTTTTAACCACTTAAATAATCAAAATCCCCATAAAAGTTGGTGATCAATCGATTCTCATGGGAATGATCTTTATTTTATTACTTGAACGATCAGTGCGCTTGCAAAAAATTCACAACAACTACTGTTCTGGACCGTGATCTGGGATCCCATCCAGTTAGACCAAACTAGAGCACGTATAACCAGACTCCACCCTAGATGACATAGCTAAGGCCTTGAAGGTAGTCTGGACCTCGGAGCCATGCACATTGAGCGACGTTGGGCCATAATATCAAGATTGCTAGATATGTGTGGAGGATATATCCCTAAATATCCGTAACTGCCAATCATCTATATACAATATTATAGGACTCATAACTATCTCAGATTGATAAGTAGCTCTCGTATTAAGAGTTCCTAACTTATAGGGGTTCAGCCCAATAATAATGGGAAGGTAATCCATACTAGGATACTAATCCTAAATACCTGCATTCAATATAGATTGCATGAGGATTCTATATATGTTCTATAAATACAAGGCTAAGTAACCTTAATCAGGTATCAGTAAATTACTTAATATACACTGCCTTACTTGTGCATAACCTGACTTGAGCATCGGAGTCCGTTTGCAAGTACCCACCCCTTGTCTCAACACGCTCGACTGCTGCTGCTCACGAAGGAGTCCACCACATACGTGCCTACCTCATGTACCCCTCTGAATCCACTTTAGAACATTGGCGCTATCTGTGGGAAGCAATAAACTTCTATTCCCATTCAACCATAGTGAACACAAGACAACGTTCAAAAAGAGAAGGTGCTGTGTATGCAGCCCCTGATCAAGGACAGGGCCTGGCGGCGCAACGCGATGCTCAACCTATCACACCACCAGCACATGCTGAAACCTCCACTGCTAGGAGCCAGGCAATTATCATTGAGACTCTTAACGAAGGGCATGAGACTTTGTGTTCTGCCGAGAGTACTCACCCCTCGCGAAGAGTCCCCATTCGAGAGAGACTTATGTTCCCTAGTGAAGGAGCTAACAATGTTGTTCAAAGGCCTAGAATCCCCATGCATGCTTATCTAGGGCCCTCGAATAACAACGCAGATCACGAGTCCCACCAGGAGGATGCTATCTATTCTAAAATGATGAGAAACCACCTTCAAGAACTGGTGCACCAACAAACAACACTGATCAATGACCAACGACGTCAGTTGGATGCCTAGCGCCGTCGGCTAGAAATCTCAAGAGATTTGTGCACAAAGAGAATGATAACGAAAGGTAGAATACGGCCCACAACCAGAGAAGGCCACAACAAGATGAAGCCAGTAACGCTGTTGGAAATAACACCCTGGATCCCGCCGGTGAGTAATAGCCCTTCTCAGATGAATTAATGGTGCATAGAGTCCCAAGAAACTTTAAGTTTCCTTCCAACTTGGAGCCCTAAGATGGGACAACGGACCCTCAGGCGCACTTAGATGCTTATACCCAGTCTATGCAAATCCATGGGGGATCCTTAGAGTTACTGTGTCGCGCCTTCCCCCTCTCTTTAAAGAAGGGCTCCCTTCACATGTTCGTAACTTTACGAGTGAAATCCATTACTAGATGAAATGATCTCACCCAACACTTCCTACTACATTACACCACCGCCAAAGAGTGACCCAAGTAGGTTGATTCTCTTTCTAGAATTCGCCAAGGGAGCAATGAGCCCCTTCGTGAATACATTAAGAGGTTCAAAGACACTTTCGTTTATATAAAAAGCCTGGATGACAAGATTGCCCTTCACTACACTCAGAGCGGCCTTCAGACTAATTCAGACTTCTTCCTGTCTTTGGTAAAAGGAAAGCCAGAGACTTTGGATGAACTTTACTTGCGCTTTTAGAAATATATCGAATTAGAAGAAGTCACTAAGGCTAAACAGAGTCTGGAAAAAGGTGAGCCCACTCATTAGAAAAATAACTTGAATTCTAACCAGCCTCGAAACTCCTCCAAAGGTGATGCATACCACGATGCATACCGGCCCAAATATTTTAATTACACTCCTTTGACCATCTCACAAGAAAACATTATGAGGGAGGTGCTTCAGACTGAGTTCCAGGATATTAAGAGGCCGCCCCCTCTAAAGAAATAGTCTCAGAAGGATCATTCAAAGCACTGTAAATGGCGTAAAAGTTATGGCCATGAAACAGAAGACTGTTACCAGCTCCACGATTTCATTGAGTCCTTAATCAAGTAGGGACGACTACAAAAGTACTTCAGCGGCATCCGCAACAATGAGAGTTATTGTGATATTGGCAAGTGTACCAAATTGCAAAAGTAATAAATGATGAGTAAGATATCGTTGCCACGAGGAAATAGTTTACTAAGTACCACTTCTCTAATATTAATACTATCAAGGGAACCAATAATTGTGATTCAAGATAATTAAATGCACAAAATTATAAAATACAAAAACACACAAGAACACATGAAATTAAGATACTAGGGATCTGACTTCACTTAATTCAACAGTCTATCATACACAATAGAGTAGCTTTGGGATATTCATTCTAATTAATTTCTAGTCATTCAATTGAAGGGGAGAATCCCTTAATTAATTAAAGCCCAATTCCTTGGTGAGTTAATTCTCTTTAATTATTAAAGTCTAGTCAATTCCTTGATCTAAACCCTAACTTTTAAAGGCATGACCTTCACTCTATGGATTCTCATGGAAAATTACCATATTTCTTCCACACAACCTATAACCTCTATTCCTAGATGATTATAAATCATGACACTTATTATTCATAATCTAAGTCATATGCAAACCTTCTGATTCTACACACATCTCACTAGATCAATTTATGAGTGGCCAATTCATAAAAGCTTTAAGAACCATAATAAGCACTCAAATTGAATAGAAAAGGAATTAATTAAAAATCCAATCTTAATACATGTCAATTGAATCAAGTTATAGCTGCACCCTCGAAACACACGAATTTAGCTACATATGACAAAAGAGAAGAAGAGATAGGAAGATGAAAGAGAATTCATCATGATAGAATCGTAGAGAAGAAACCAAAGTGCCTTCAGTGGTAATTCAATCTCTAACTCCGTGAAACCTCCATAACGATTCCTCCTCCATTCCTAGAGCTCGTCCCCTTTCTGCCTTTGAGACTCTCAAAACTCTATATTTTTTGTGAATTTTCTAACCCAAGAGAGAGCTACTTTGCTAAAATTATTTTTCTCTTTTTATAGAAAAATTGACAGTTTTTTGTATCTTTTTTACACAATTTTTCTCACCCACTAGATAGCAAAATCTGCCCTCGATCTCAACAGATAGTTTGTAGGATTTTATGTTAGCTTTTCAATGCCCAAACAGCACGTCGATCTGATCGCCTAATTAATCTTTGACCAAATCTCTTGTTTCCTATTCCTTTTTGTTGAATCCATATAAATTAGGAAAAAATATTCTACTCAAATTAAGAAACTCCTTGAGATCCTTGCATTAAGCGCAAATATACTTGGTCATCAAGTATAGATTGTTTGCGCTCCAATTAATAATCTAACTTGATCCTTTCTTAAATTCTTACAAAACACAATAAAAATACATCTAACTTATTGAGCTCAGAATTTACTCAATATCATAAATAAATAGTATAATTCTACTCTCAAAATATTCAAATCATTCAAATATTTATATTTAGGAATTTCTTATTTTGGCACAAAATTTGATGATTTATCCTAAAAATTCAAATAATCCTAGGTGAAGAGATAATTATTTACAAAATAAATTAAAAAAGAAAAATAAATAAAAATAAACAAAAACTAAGTAAATATAAATTTAAAATCCTAATAAAAAACCCAAAAGATGAGTGTATTTTACACTCATCAAATACCCCAAACTTAAATATTGCTTGTCCTCAAGTAATAGAGAAAAAGAAAAATTAAAAACAAGAAAAGAAAAGAAAACAAATAAACTCAAAACATGCAGACTCAAAAATGACAATACCGGTTATTAAAAATCATTTATATCCTCATAAATTACTTCACAATCTCATTTCAAAGTAGCACACATGAACAATCCGATTGCCACATCGTCTCTCACATACAACTCTCATGCATAAATGACTTCCCAAAAACATGAATGAAAGACCCTATTTCCTCATAAAATACAAACCTAGATAAGTTTATAAAATTGCAAATGCACATCAAACCCACATCTATAGGGTTGTTCTTCATCTTTCTCTCCACTATTATAAACAACACATAACCAAGGATCAAAAAGGGACTTTATAAAGCTTGTAATGTAAGGCCAAGGATATGTGTTAAGAAAGAAATGGTAGGATAATGAAAACAAAAGTTAAAATACAAAATCATACAAATTTCAAAATTCAAGTGACAAAATGTAGGACAAATGCAAAATGGAGCATAAGAATCAACACTTTACTATTTTTTTCTTTCTTTTTTTTTTATAACCTCCACACCCAAACTTATTTCTTTGTAACACATTACATGGACTTTTATTTTATTTTATTTTTTTGAAATTTTTTTTAGCTTCATAAATACTTCATGCACAAAAATAACTAAAGCTTGAATAATAAATTAATACAAGATATGCACTCAACAAATGGTGTGTAAAAGAGAAATTTTTTTTCTTCTTTTTTATGGGTATAGGAAAGGAAAATGTGGGTATAGAAAAGAAATAAATGCCAAACAATAACAAGGCTACAAAAGGGACCTAAGGATATTCTGTGTTGACAGGTTGGCTTGAAAGGCTCAAACGGTCCAAAGAAGGCCCTTATCATTTCCTTAATCATGCACTGGTTAGGATTTCCCCTCAAGAGAGAATCTAACAACTTCTAGATGCAAATCATCCACACACATGCATTCCCATAAACTTTCTCTAAGCCTGACATGAAATTAAATTCCAATGTCTATCAAACATAAAGATGGGAAATACATTCATACATAATTGAAACAATAGAGATAAAAATAATTTTTGAATTCTCATGTGATTTCCCAAGAAAAGATATCAATTCACAGTTTATGTAGTCATCAGATATTCAATTCAATAAACCGGTATGCATTGTTTCAACAAAATGACTCAAAACATAAAAGGATGATGATGACAAAATAAAATCAATAAGAAAAAATAAATAAATATAGAAATTGTAACACCCCCTCTGAGAGGTCATTACGTTTAAGACCGACTCCTTTTTAAACTCTGTACCCAAGTTATAAAAGTTGATATTATAAAATGCGAGTTTCAAAACATCTTTTCGCGGATAACATAAACTTATCAAATTATAGAGATATAAAACGTAAGAACCATAAAATAGACTTTTCATAGAACAAAGTTTACTACATCCATGAATATATTATCTCATGTTCCAAAAGCATAAAACTCATATACTCCAAAAGTAAAAATATATATATATAACTACCATATGAAGACTGAGCCTAGTCCAAGTCTAAACAGTTGAAGAGTAGGGTCCTATACCTAATCTTCCTCCAGATCCCCTTCGGGATCCTTAGCAGGCAAAACCCCCAGTTGGGGCATGTCCCTATGGGCAGGAGTCCGAGCAGTCGACTCCACAGAGTCCTCCCTAGAGGAAGATCTCCAATCATTCCAAAGCTCCCTGAGAGGCGTGCAAAACTCCAAGTGAACAGCTATGTCCACAGTAAACGTAGCAGCGTCACGCCGGGTCCTACTCCGAAGTAAGGTGATCTCTCAGATGTACTGAATGCACCCCATATCCCAATGGACATTCCACGCTTCGATGCCCCCGTGACACTGCAGTCGAGTGAAACCTCACGAATCTTGTCTTGCCACCATTGCAGTCTTTACAAACATGAGCATAAAATAGAGGCAAACAGGATAATACAATGAAAGAGGTGAGATCCCCTACATCAATACCATCATGGCAGTAAGAAACAACAACAAAGACACTAATGTCTTTCATACACAACAACATTAAATAATAGCAGTTATGATCATGTCAATACAGAAATATTACAGAATAACAAGCATAATCATGTTATCAACTGATAGATAATTCAGCAATGTACATCAGAATACATAAGTATAGACCATGCCACAATAACAGATATATTGACTATGCATATGCACGATGTGTATGCTGACCATCCTTATGCATAATACAACCAGTTCCTACTCCATGGAGCTAAAATTTAAAGATGAACGCTCCAGAAGATCTATCTCCCCTCAAAAGACAGTCTACGTCGGATCATGAAAAGGATAGTATTTGTCGGGTCTTCGTCGTGTGTTGCAACAATTTTTCATGGCCAAGGGTATACAATGTGATATCAGATCACTAAGTGAATCATCTCTCCCTGACGCCCCCTGAGATCCATCCGGGATCACACTATCCAAATTCTCTTTCACCCCTAGGCAACAAAATTCGACTGTATAATGTTCAATGCATGAACAATAAAGTCAAACCACCGTTGTACCGTTCCCAATGGTATTAAAGCAACTAGCCATACAATTGTCTAATACCATTAGTATCAATGATATTATATAACAGCCCATACAATTGCATAATACCAATGATCCACTCGGGTGTTGTACATCGGTTCCACAATCCACTTGGGTCCAGTACATCGGCCCAAAAGCACAATGCTAAATCCATAATCCACTTGGGTCTGGTACGTCGGCCCAAAAGCACAATGCTAAAGCATTCTTTCACAAAGTATCTCAATCGTGCAGATTCAAGAGTCATCACTATTAATTCACATGAAACATTCTTACAAATTTCATTAGCATATAGAACCATTATTTCACCATTAGGCTTTAATTGTAACACTTTCAAGAAAAAGGTAGACATCAATCCTAATCACCTAACTCTCCTAACTAAGTTTCTCGAGTGACCTTTTCTCATATCCTTCACGAAAAACTTAAAACAAACCACATTGTCTTAACCTCACAATTCTTTTCCTTTTTCCCCTAAGTCTTTCTAGTTTTCACTTTTTCTTTCTCAAGCTTGTTTTTCTTCTCAAGATCGAAAATCACTCTTTTGCTTAATGATAAAATTTATTCTTTTCCATTCTTATTTTACAAATCCTTAATTTAATTTCTTATCATCAAACTAACTAGATTCACCACTAATAAATCAATTTCATTATTCCAATTATCCCCAAAATTATTTCCATTAGTATATTCAAAATTCATTACTCCTCAAATCATAACATGGTGATCATCTTCTCCTTTGTTCATAAATCTTTTGATCCTAATTAAATATCCAAGTCTTCTAAATAATGTTTTCTAACATTCTTTCCAAGCTTTCATTATTCTATTTCTAATTAAAAATCCCTTTTATTCAACTTATTAAGAATCGTTTCCAATAAAATACTTTAAGCCTCCAAACTACTTCTCCATCCTAATATTAAGTACCATAGCCAAAAATCAATTCTTCTCAAAGGTAAATAGTTTGTTTACTTCTTCTCTCAATTTGTACATTCATGAATCATATTCTTACTACCAAATCATCTAGATTCTCAATCAATGAAATACTTTTGCCTTGAAACCCTATTTCTCCACACCATGGCCGTGAGCTTCAATAGCTATTAGGATCACAATATTTTTCCTTTCTAGCACCATTTAAAGCATACAACATAATTTTTAAGCATCAAAATCACACTATAACAAATTCATACATAATATCAAGTAATAAGGTCACACAAAGCTTATAACAACAAACCACAAAGTCATACAACCATGGTGAATAAATCCTCACATGGATTTATCACCTACAAGTGAATACATTCCTCACCACCATGAGTGGTTGATGAGATTAATCTCCCTCTTACCTTAGGAGATATCCAATTACTTCTTGAAGAACTTTTTGAAGAAACCCTCCACCTCCAAGAGCCTCTTGAAACCGAAAACAACATAGCCAAGGATCAACACTTTTGACTTGGAAAGAGTAACTATGGATTAATATCAAGGTCTTGGAAGGAAGAAAAAGGAAGAAGAATGAAAAAAGTGGAATCTTTACCTTAAAAATCTCTAAGCCCTAGCTTGAAGAAGGCTAGAAAAGTGATGAACAACCAACAATCTTCACTCCAAATGGTCTTAGAGAAGGATGTTGATTCAAGAAATGTGGTTGTTAGAATTTTAGAAGGTGAGATGATGGCATTTGGGGTGGTGGCTGTGAAGTAGGGAGAGAAGTGAGAGAAGAAAGATGAGAGAAAAATGAAAGGAAAGCTTTTGGGTGAGGAGAGAGAAAGTAATAGAAAGTTATGAATTGAAAAATGAAGGAAACTTGTTCAAGAAGCTCTTCACACTCTCTTTGGTCGTGCACCTCTTGAGAGAAGGAGCAAAGCTTCCTTTGTAAGCTTCTCCTAAAGCTTCCTTGAGAAGCTTCTCGCATTACCCAAAAAGTCAAGTGTGATGTCATGGTGATGATGTCATCTTGGTGATGTCATTAAAGTACTCTCTAGAAAAGATGACTAACACTCTACTAAAAATATTATCTGGTGGACAAAAGCTACAGTTAACAAAATCAGTATTTATTGTCCAATGGATAATAAAATGTACTGCGATTTTATTTATTGGATCAAATCTCAAAAAAAATGAAAACTTCGTAAACTGTGTCCGACCTCGAGTTTAGTAAGATCCCTTATCACCGTTTCCATAGTCTAAGGTTTTTCGGCCTCAGGGAAAATATTTTATTTTTTCGGCTCCACTCAGTGCCACGTAAATCGAGGAATATATTAAAATAAGAAAACAATTCAAATAATTTCAAAAAAATTCACAAAAATTACAAATATTATAAAATGAATATATATTATGAAACCAGCAATTTTTGGGGTGTTACAGAAATAAAATGCCCAAGGAAAGAGAAGAGAAATCTTTTTGACGGTCGATAGCTATATACATCCCCCTACAAAGGCTCCGAACTCGGGAAGGCACCTAAGCCGACTCAACATTAGCAAACTTCAAAACAAAAATAGAAAAATGTTAGTCCATAAAATAACTAACTAAAACTGAAAGGGTAAAAAAGTAAAAAAATAGAAAATAGAAAAAAACAAAGCCTAGAGTAGTATTCTTCGTAGATACTAATGATATTAATAAAAGCCTAATTCCCTAGCAATGGCACCAAAAACTTTTTGTAATATTAGCAAGTGTACCAAATCACAAAAGTAATAAATGATGAGTAAGATATCATTCCCACGAGGAATTAGTTTGCCAAATACCATTTCTATAATATTAATACTATCAAGGTAACCAATAATTACGATTCAAGATAAATAAAGACACAAAATTATAAAAAAACAAAAACACACAAGAACGCATGAAATTAAGATACTAGTGATCTGACTTCACTTAATTCAACAATCTATCATAGATAATAGAGTAGCTTTGGGATCTTCATTCTAATTAATTTTTAGTCATTCAATTGATGGGGAGAATCGCTTAATTAATTAAGTCCAATTCCTTGGTGAGTTAATTCTTTTTAATTATTAAAGCCTAGTCAATTCCTTGATCTAAACCCTAACTTTTAAAGGCATGACCTTCATTCTATTGATTCTCATGAAAAATTACCACAATTCTTCCACACAACCTATAACCTTTATTCCTAGATGATTATAAATCATGACACTTATTATTTATGGTCTAAGTCATATGCAAACCTTCCGATTCTATACACATCTCACTAGATCAATTTATGAGTGACCAATTCATAAAAGCTTTAAGAACCATAATAAGCACTCAAATTGAATAGAAAAGAAATTAATTGAAAATTCAATCTTAATACATGTCGATTGAATTAAATTACATCTTCACCCTCGAAACATACGAATTTAGCTACATATGACAAAAGAGAAGAAATGATAGGAAGAGGAAAAAGAATTCATCATGATAGAATCATAGAGAAGAAACCGAAGTGCATTCAGTGGTAATTCAATCTCCAACTCCATGAGAGCTCCATAAAGGCTCCTGCTCCTCTCCTAGAGCTCGTCCCTGTTCTGCCTTTGAGACTCTCAAAACTCTATATTTTTCATGTATTTTTTGACCCAAGAGAGAGCTACTTTGCTAAACTTATTTTTCCCTTTTTATAGAAAAATTGACAGCTTTTTGTATCTTTTTTGCACAATTTTTCTCACCCACCAAATAGCAGAATCTGCCCTCGATCTCAACAGATGATTTGTAGGATTTTCTATTAGCTTTTCAATGCCACAAAAAACACATCGATCTGATCTCTTAAATAATATTTGACTAAATCTCTTGTTTCTTATTCCTTTTTATTGAATCCATATAAATTAGGAAACAAATATTCCACTCAAATTAAGAAACTCCTTGAGATCCGTGTATTAAATAAAGAGATACTTGGTCATCTAGTAGAGATTGTTTGTGCTCCAATTAATAATCTAACTTGATCATTTCTTAAATTCATTCAAAACATAATAAAAATACATTTAATTCAATAGGCTCAGAATTTATTCAATATCATAAATAAATAGTATAATTCTACTCTTAAAATATTCAAATTCTTCAAATATTTATATTTAGGAATTTCTTATTTTTACACAAAATCTAATGATTTATCCTAAAAATTCAAATAATCCTAGGTGAAGAGATAATTATTTACAAAATAAATTAAAAAATAAAAATAAATAAAAATAAACAAAAACTAAAAAATATAAATTAAAAATCCTAATAAATAAACCTCAATGATGAGTATATTTTATACTTATCAAATACTCCGAAACTTAAATATTGCTTGTCCTCAAGCAATAGAGAAAAAGAAAAATTAAAAACAAGAAAAGAAAAGAAAACAAATAAACTCAAAACATGCAGACTCAAAAATGACAATACTGGTTATTAAAAATCATTCATATCCTCATAAATTACTTGACAATCTCATTTCAAAGTATCACACATGAACAATCCGATTGCCACATCTTCTCTCATATACAACTCTCATGCATAAATGACTTCCCAAAAACATGAATGAAAGACCCTATTTCCTCATAAAATACAAACCCAGATAAGTTTATAAAATTACAAATGCACATCAAACCCACATCTATAGGGTTGTTCTTCATCTTTCTCTCCACTATTGTAAACAACACATAACCAAGGATCAAAAAGGGACTTTATAAAGCTTGTAATGTTAACACAGTATATCCTTAGGTCCCTTTTTCTTTCTTTCTTTTTTTTCTATAACCTCCACCCCCAAACTTATTTCTTTGCAACACATTACATGGACTTTTATTTTATTTTATTTTTTTGAAATTTTTTTTAGCTTCATAAATACTTCATGCACAAAAATAACTAAAGCTTGAATAATAAATTAATACAAGATATGCACTCAACAAATGGTGTGTAAGAGAGAAATTTTTTTTCTTCTTTTTTATGAGTATGGGAAAGGAAAATGTGGGTATAGAAAAGAAATAAAGGCCAAACAATAACAAGGCTACAAAAGGGACCTAAGGATATACTGTGTTAACAGGTTAGCTTAAAAGGCTCAAACGGTCCAAAGAAGGCCCTTATCATTTTCTTAATCATGCACTGGTTAGGATTTCCCTTCAAGAGAGAATCTAACAATTTCTAGATGCAAATCATCCACACACATGCATTCCCATAGACTTTCTCTAAGCCTGACATGATATTAAATTCCAAGGTCTATCAAACATAAAGATGGGAAATACATTCATACATAATTGAAACAATAGAGATAAAAATAATTCTCGAATTCTCATGTGATTTCCCAAGAAAAGAGACCAATTCACAGTTTATGCAGTCATCAGATATTCAATTCAATAAACTGGTATGCATTGTTTCAACAAAATGACTCAAAACACAAAAGGATGATGATGACAAAATAAAATCAATAAGAAAAAATAAAAAAATACGAAAATAAAATGCCGAAGGAAAGAGAAGAGAAATCTTTTTGACAGCCGACAGCTATATACATCCCCCTACAAAGGCTCGAACTTGGGAGGCACCTAAGTCATCTTAACATTAGCAAACTTCAAAACAAAAATAGAAAAATGTTAGTCCATACAATAAAAAATAATAAAATAATAGCAAAAACAAAATAACTAACCGAAACCGAAAGGGTAAAAGAGAAAAAAAAAAAGGAAAAAAAAAACAAAACAAAGCCTAGAGTAGTATTCTTACTAGATACTAATGATATTAATAAAAGCCGCCAAAAACTTCTTGTGATATTAGGAAGTGCACCAAATGGCAAAAGTAATAAATGAAGAGTAAGATATCGTTCCCACGAGGAATTAGTTTACCAAGTACCACTTCACTAATATTAATACTATCAAGCTAACCAATAATTGTGATTCAAGATAATTAAAGACCCAAAATTATAAAAGACAAAAACACATAAGAACACATGAAATTAAGATACTAGGGATCTGAATTCACTTAATTCAACAATCTATCATAGACAATAGAGTAGCTTTGGGATCTTCATTCTAATTAATTTCTAGTCTTTCAATTGATGGGGAGAATCCCTTAATTAATTAAAGCCCAATTCCTTGGTGAGTCAATTCTCTTTAATTATTAAAACCTAGTCAATTCCTTGATCTAAACCATAACATTTAAAGGCATGACCTTCACTCTATGGATTCTCATGGAAAATTACCACAATTCTTCCACACAACCTATAACCTTTATTCCTAGATGATTATAAATTATGACACTTATTATTTATGGTTTAAGTCATATGCAAACCTTTCGATTCTACACACATCTCACTAGATCAATTTATGAATGGCTAATTCATAAAAGCTTTAAGAACGATAATAAGCACTCAAATTGAATAGAAAAGAAATTACTTAAAAATCCAATCTTAATACATGTCGATTAAATCAAGTTACATCTTCACCCTCGAAACACACGAATTTAGCTACATATGACAAAGAGAAGAAGAGATAGGAAGAGGAAAGAGAATTCATCATGATAGAATCATAGAGAAGAAACTGAAACGCCTTCAATGGTAATTCGATCTCCAACTCCACGAGAACTCCACAACGGCTCCCCCTCCTCTCGTAGAGCTCGTCCCCCTTTTGCCTTTGAGACTCTCAAAACTCTATTTTTCGTGTATTTTCTGACCCAAGAGAGAGCTACTTTGATAAACTTTTTTTCCTTTTTTATAGAAAAATTGATAGCTTTTTATATCTTTTTTGCACAATTTTCTCACCCACCAGATAGCAGAATCTGCCCTCGATCTCAACAGATAATTTGTAGGATTTTCTGTTAACTTTTCAATGCCGCAAATAGCACGTCGATCTGATCTCTTAATTAATCTTTCACCAAATCTCTTGTTTCCTATTCCTTTTTGTTGAATCCATATAAATTAGGAAACAAATATTCCACTCAAATTAAGAAACTGCTTGAGATCGTTGCGTTAAATGCAGAGATACTTGGCCATCAAGTGGAGATTGTTTCTAATTAAGAATTTAAATCCTTTCTTAAATTCCTACAAAACACAATAAAAATACATTTAATTTAGTGGGCTCAGAATTTACTCAATATCATAAATAAATAGTATAACTCTACTCTCAAAATATTCAAATCCTTTAAATATTTATATTTAGGAATTTCTTATTTTTACACAAAATCGATGATTTATCCTAAAAATTCAAATAATTCTAGGTGAAGAGATAATTACTTAAAAATAAATTAAAAAATAAAAATAAATAAAAATAAACAAAAATTAAATAAATATAAATTAAAAATCCTAATAAATAAACCCAAAGAGATGAGTGTATTTTACACTTATCATGAGTCGTGGAAGACGGACGGAGCGGTGACGTAGTCGCAGTCCAAGGCAAAGCCCAACCCCATGACAAAGGAGGAAGACATGCAGCCCTATTAGAAAATCCCAGACTCCACCGCGCCATGACGCTAGTGACTGGCAAGATAGGAATTGGGATACTCAGAATGAGGCCAACATAACAGATCGGTTAGTCAGCATAATCTTTGAAGGATTTGCAGGAGGTGGCACATCCAGTAATTCTCGAAAGAAAGCATTATAGACTGCGGTATTGAGTGTCTTTGGCTCTACGCTCAGATCCTGTGCTGATGACAGAGAAGAATCACCGATATCTTTCATCACTAAGGACTACGACAATATTATTTGAGATCACGATGATCCACTCGTCATCTCTGGAATAATTTCCAATACCAAAGTCCTACGTATCTTCGTGGACTAGGGTAGCTCTGCTGATATAATGTTCATGGACGCTTTCCAAAAGCTAGAGTTCCCCATGTCTGCCTTAACCTCCTATGAAGGCAAGCTTACTAGTTTCTCTGGCGAGAAGATCACTCCGATGGGCTATTTTGAAACATTCCTAACTCTCAGGGATAACAAAATCTATAGAATCATTAATGTCATATTTTTAGTCGTAGATTACCTGTCTGCTTACAACATTATCTTGGGGTGACCTACTCTAAATGGTATCACCGCTATAGTGTCCACCACCCACCAGACCATGAAATTCCTTGATAAAAATAATGAGGTGGTCACGGTCAAGGGCGACTAAATTGCGGCATGCAAATGTTATAATGAGAGCCTCAAGATCTGCAAGACTCCTAAGAAATTAAGAGCACGTACGTCTACCCCGGCCTTTGACCAAGTTAACATCCTAATGACCGAGTTGGACATTAGGGAGGAAATTCGAGGTACCAGACCCCATCTAGAAGGAGGAATACTTTCGCTTCAACTAGGTGACAAGCCTAATCAAGTCACCCGAATAGGCGCAAATCTGGAAGAGCAGGAGAAACGCTAGCTGATAGAGTTCCTTCAATAAAATAAGGACCTATTTGCTTGGACGCCATCCAACATGCTTGGGCTTGACCCCGCTTTCATTTGCCATCATTTATCTATTAAACGAGACGCGAAGCTGATCTCCCAGAAAAAGAGAAAAGTCAGCCCAGAAAGATAGCAGATCGTTGAAGAGCAAGTCAAAGAACTGCTTAATGTCTGATTCATCAGGGAAGTCTCTTATACCATATGGCTCTCTAATATGGTCTTAGTAAAAAAGTCAAATGGAAAGTGGAGGATGTGTGTAGACTACACAGATTTGAATAAGGCATACCCTAAAGATCCATACTTTCTCCCCAACGTTGATAAGTTGGTTGACAGCTCATCCGGATTCCAGCTACTATCCTTTATGGACACTTAATCTGGGTACAATCAAATTCTCATATACCCCAGAGATGAAGATAAAACTACTTTCATCACCGAAAAGGCAAACTACTGCTACAAGGTTATGCCTTTTGTTTTAAAGCATGCGAGAGCTACTTACCAGCAGATGATGAATAAAGTCTTTGAGGGTCAAGTAGAGAGAATGCTTGAAGTATACATTAACGACATGATCATCAAGACCCCGGAGTCCGGATCCCACACCGCCGACCTTGAAGAAGTGTTTGCAGAAGTTAGAAAGCATAACATGAGACACAATCCTAAAAAATGCACTTTTGGGGTCCGAGTCGAGAAGTTTTTGGGCTTTATGTTGACTCATCATGGGATTGAGGCAAATCCAAACAAATGCCAAGCGATGCACGACATGCATGGCCCTCGGAACGTAAAGGAAGTTCAACAACTCACAGGGCGGATCGCGGCACTCATACGTTTCCTCGCTAGAGCCTCTCACAAATCTCTCCCCCTCTTCAAACTGTTGAAAAAGGGGATGGGTTTTGAGTGGACCCAGGAGTGTGAGGACGCCTTCACGTCTCTCAAGAATTTGTTATCATCTCCCCCTATCTTGACTAGGCCAAAACCTAGAGAAACTTTGTACGTGTACCTTTCTGTTCATGAAGAAGTCGTTAGCTTAGTTCTTATCTGAGAAACTATCGAAGGTTAGAAGCCGGTCTACTTCGTGAGCAAGGTGCTGCAAGGCCCTGAGTTCTATTATCAAAATATCGAGAAGGTCACACTTGCCTTAGTCATCACAGCCAAGAGACTAAGGCAATAATTCTAGTGTCATCTGGTCGTAGTAAGGATGGATTAACCAATCCGCCAAATATTGCTTAAACCAGACCTAGCGGGAAGGATGATTGTCTGGTCCATTGAGCTCTCTGAGTTTGGAATTTCATACGAGCCCAGACTAGCAATTAAGGCACAAGCACTTTCAGACTTCATCGTCGAACTTACATCGGACCTCGGTGACCCTGAGGAAGTGTCATGGATAGTGTTTGTTGACAGATCATCTAACCCTAAGGGAAGCAGTGCTGGGATAATCCTAGAGGTCTGTGTTCGGAGGATCCGGGAAGTGGCACTCACATGCTTCCTCGCTAGAGCTGCTCATAAATCTCTCCCCCTCTTCAAACTGTTGAAAAAAGGGACGATTTTGAGTGGACCCAGGAATGTGAGGACGTCTTCACATCTCTCAAGAATCTGTTATCATCTCCCCCTATCTTGACTAGGCCGAAACCCGTAAAGACTTTGTACGTGTACCTTTCTGTTCATGAAGAAGTCGTTAACTCAGTGCTTATCCGAGAAACTGTCAAAGGTCAGAAGCCAGTCTACTTCGTGAGCAAGGTGCTGCAAGGCACTGAGCTCCATTATCAGAAGATCAAGAAGGTCGCACTTGCCCGAGCCATCATAGCCAAGAGACTAAGGCAATACTTCCAGTGTCATCCGGTCATAGTAAGGACGGATTAACCAATCTGCCAAATATTGTATAAACTGAACCTAGCGGGAAGGATGATTGCTGGTCCATCGAGCTCTCTGAGTTCAAAATTTCATATGAGCCTAGACTAGCAGTTAAGACACAAGCATTTTCAGACTTCCTCGCCGAACTTACATCGGACCCTGGTGACCTTGAGGAAATGTCATTGATAGTGTTTGTTAACGGATCATCTAACCCTAAGGGAAGCGATGCTGGGATAATCCTAGAAAATCCAAAAAGTATGATGATTGAAAGCCCTTTGAAGTTCGAGTTCCCCACTTCGAACAACCAGGCAGAATACAAAGCATGCATTACTGGATTAATGATGGCCAAGGAACTAGGTGCAATAAGGATCGCACTTTGTAGTGATTCCAAACTTGTGACATCCCAGATCCAAGGCGACTACCAAGCTAAAGAACCCCTCTTGCAGAGATAACTAGCTAAGGTACAAGGACTCCTTAAGGAGTTTCGAATGGTGAATATGGAACACATCCCCTGGGAATAAAAATCAAGGGCTGATCTCTTATCCAAGTTGGCTAGCACGAAGAGCCCGGGGAACAATCGTTCAGTAGTCCAAGAGACCTTAGCCCAACCTTCAATCATGGTTTCAACCATTTCCCAGATTGAAGATTCAGAGCCCACATGGATCACTTCTATCATGAAATATCTACAGTCCAGCATTCGACTTGAGGATCCAAAGGAAGCCTCTAAGCTGATCAAAACTACTGTCTGGTACACCATCTACGATGAGCAATTATACCGACAGGGATTCTCTTCACCTCTTCTCAAATGCCTAACTCCTAAAGAAGTAGAGTACATATTAGCGGAGATCCGTGAGGAGAGTTGTGGACACCATTTGGGAGGCAAAGCCCTAGTGTTGAAAGTTCTCAAGGCTAGTTATTATTGGCCCTCAATAGAGGCTAACACAATAGCATATGTCCAAGTTTGTGATAAGTGCCAGTATCATTCAAACCATTACCACTCTCCACTCGAGGAACTCTCCACGATATCTGTACCCTGGCCATTTTATAAGTGGGGTATGGACATTTTGGGCCCTTTCTCTCAAGCACTCGGATAACTGAAGTTTCTAGTGGTAGTAGTGGACTACTTTACTAAATGGATCGAGGCTGAACCTCTGGTTACTATTACCTCAGCCAAAATCCAAAAGTTCACATAGCGCCACATCATTACAAGGTTTGGAATCCCAGAGTCCATTGTGACAGATAACGGGACGCAATTTAAAGACAATGGGTTTGAAGAGCTACTCGCTGGTTTGAAAATCAAACATCATTGTAGTGCTGTGGAAAACCCTTGGAAAAATGGGCAAGTTGAAGCTGCTAATCGAGTTATTGTTTGCGGACTCAAAAGGAAGCTACTAATCGGGTTATTGTTCCAAGAAAACCCTTGGCCTCGCTGCTAATCGACCACGTCCTCTGGGCCTACTGGACTATGACCCACTCTATGACAAGTGAGACTCCATTCAAGCTCACTTACGGGTGTGAAGTAATGATCCCAGTAGAAATTGGAGAACCCAGCTGGCGCCTTCAACATTTCTCAGTAGATAGTAACCCCAAGCTGATCAGGGAGGACCTAGACCTCTTGGAAGAAAGAAGGCGCATCGCCATATATGCGACGCTGCCAACAAATAGAAGATGACAGCATGCTACAACCTTAAAGTTGTCCCCAGAAGATTCCAGCCAGGTGACCTTGTACTCCACAGGGCTGACGTTAGAGGAAAGAATGCCTCCTAGGGGAAGTTGGCTCCAAACTGGGAAGACCCCTACTGCATTGTGACCAACATTGGCAAAGGAGCTTATACCATCGAAACGCTAACAGGAAAGCAGGTGAATAACTTCTGGAACGCGGACAAACTCAGAAAATGCTATAGCTAAGTGCCTAGTCTTAGTTTACTTCATGTTTAACCTGCCCCAAATACTAAAGGAACATTTTGTATGAACCTTAGTCCTCTCTTGAATCAATTAAACAAAGTGATATTTCACTTTACTCTGTGGTCGTTCTAGATGAACAAACTACCATGGTACCCCCCAAGAGTGTCTTGTACTAGAAAGGTTGTGCAGTAGAAAAATCTCAAGTCTTGAGAAAATTCTCACACTGAACTATATGCACAAAAGATCTTGGCAAGGACTATTTATGCCAAGGTCAATAGGGATCCTAAACACCTAAATGGTTAGTGACGAACCCTAGACAAGGCTTTATTTATACCAAGGTCAAGAGGGATCTTGAAAGCCAAATTAATTAGTAATTAACCCTAGATAATGTTTCCTTTATTCCAAAGCCCCAAGGGGATCCCCAAGCCTTTGAAAGGCGTCGGACCCCAGGTAAGGTTTTTTACCCTAAAACCTAAGTCCTAAAGGGGACCACAAGTCCAAAAAGGGCATTGGACCCCAGACTGTGGTTTCTAACGTATAAATAAAACCTAAGTCCCAAAAGGGACCACAAGTTTAGAAAAGGCATTGGACCCCAGACCGCGGATTCTAATACCTTCAGATTTCCCAAAAATCATAAAATGAACACCATGATGGGCATTGGACCCAAAAAGATCATGCAAGGCAAAGTAAAGATGAACTGGGAAAATAAACTAAAAACCCCGACAACCAGGGCGATTGTCTATACAAAGTTAACAAACCCCATGCAGGGGGCAGAAGCAAAAAACCAAACAAAACATTTTACTCCTCGGCGGTCCCTTGATCAATGGCCATCGCGGATGAAGTTTTAGCAAAACTTAGATTAGCCCTAGGATACACAAGTTACCTATCCCGTACCACCTTGCCAGAATCCAAACCGCTCAAGACCAGAGCCAACCCAAGATTAAAGAGCTGGACTTGATTAATGGCGTTCTGAAATTGCTCACCACTAATGTCAGTGCAAACAGTGACAAGCTTCTGGACAGCATCTCGCAGTGACTTAATCTAGGCATCAGACCGCCGATCCTTGGCATGAAGACCCTCATTTTCAGCCTGAAGTTTGGTCATGTACCTCTTAAACTCGACCAAGCTAGAGTCTTTTTGCTTTCCCAGCATTTTTCAAGGCGACCACCTCCTGCTCAAACTCTCGAACCTAGGACTCAGCCTCATTTTTGGCCTTCACGGCATCCTCCATGGCCTTAAGAGCTTGGTTTTCACCCCGCTAAATGGCCACCACTCTCTGCCATATCCCGCTCACGCTCTCACAAACCTGTTCCAAATATCAAGTCTCGGTGGCAAGGTAGAGACCAAAAGTCTCAAACCACACAAAGGTATCCTTCGGGTTACGAAGGGTGTAACATCCCGAAAATTATTTATTTTCTTATAAATAATCATTTTATAATATTTATGATTTTTAGGAATTTTTTTGGAATTTTCTAGAAATGTTGAATATTTTAATATATTCTTCATTTTGCGTGCCCATTGAGCGGAGCCGAGTAAACAAAAATATTTTCCTGAGGTTGGTAAACTTTGGACTATGGAAACATCGACGGGGGATCTTACTAAACCCGAGGCTGGACACAGTTTACGAAGTTTACGTTTTCTAAGATTTTATTTGATAAATAGAATCACTGTTTCATAAAATCATCTAATGAATAATAAAATATTATTTTCATCAACTGTAACTCTTATTCACTGAGAAAATAATTCTAATAGAGTAATTAACATCTTTCAGATGTATTTAATTGAGGAGATAAACATACTATGCACTTTATTGAGAGTTATGCAAAGCTTCTCAAGGAAGCTTCAAGGAAACTTCTAGGAAGCTTCCTCTTCAACCACTATTCACACTCTCTCCTCCCTCTCATTGTGCAGCATGGTTTTGGGGGTAATATCACAATTATTCCCTCCCATTTTCTCTCATTCACGCTGGTCACTCTCTCCCTCACGCAGCTCTCATTTCTCTTCCTCTTTTCTCCATACGGCTCTACACCCACAAACACCATTGTTGATTTTCAAGCCTCCCTTGCTCAAGCCAAACTTAAACCATTATTTCCCCTCTCCATCCTCAAGTTTTCCTCTTTGTGGAACTCACCTTGGCTCCTCCATTTTCGTGGTTGGCAGTCCAACACCAAAGCTTCAAGCTTTAAGGTAAAGCTCTCAACTTTCTTCTCTTTTCTCCCCATTTTCGTGTTCCATGGTCACATTGGTGACTATGGATGCCATTTCCACCATTTGATCTTTATTTTTAGGGATTTGAACACCAAGGTTTCTGTGGTGGTGAAGCACGAAATTCCTAAGCAAAAACGAGCTTGCTTTTCCTTGTTCTTCACTAAGGTAAGAGGAAGATTATTCTCTTCAACCTATTTTGGTAGTGAGAAACTCTCTGTTTGTGATTGATTGTGAGAAAATCCTATTGAAGATTATCCTCTGTTTACATGTTGTTATAATGTGTTTGTGCTATTAGATTGTCTGTTTGTGTATATTCATGTATATGAGTGGATTAGAATGTATGACATGGAGGAAAATGATGCCGGATTGGTTCCCGGATGGCTACGATTTTAAGGCCCAAAGTTTAGGGATTCTTTGTGAACAATTGTAAAATAAGAATTCTGACCATTTAGTAGAGAAACTTCTCCAATGTCAATATCCATCGAGTAGGATGCCAATATCCGTCGAGTAAGAATTCTGACCATTTAGTAGAGAAACTTCTCCAATGTCAATATCCATCGAGTAGGATGCCAATATCTGTCGAGTAAGAATTTTGACCATTTAGTAGAGAAACTTCTCCAATGTCAATATCCGTCGAGTAGGATGCCAATATCCGTCGAGTAAGAATTCTGACCATTTAGTAGAGAAACTTCTCTAATGTCAATATCCATCGTGTAGGATGCCAATATCCGTCGAATTTGATCTTCTGACCAGTTAGTACAATGTCAATATCCGTCGAGTTAGAATGTCATCTGTCGAGTTTAGACTTCTGACCATATCCATCGAATTTGATCTTCTGACCATTTAGTACAATGTCAATATCCGTCGGATTTGATCTTCTGACCATATCTATCGAATTTGATCTTCTGACCATTTAGTACAATGTCAATATCCGTCGAATTTGATCTTCTGACCATATCCGTCGAATTTGATCTTCTGACCATATCCGTCGAATTTGATCTTTTGACCATTTAGTACAATGTCAATATTCGTCGAATTTGATCTTCTGACCATTTAGTGCAATGTTAATATCCGTCGAATCCCAAACCAAAAATTTATCACCTACACCGAATGATTAAATTAATGGTAATAGGATGCAAGGATTAGTAAATTGGAAAATTTAATTGTACTTTGAGATTCATAAATTTTAAAGAACAAAGAATGATAGTTTGCCTTATAGTTTGGAGCAATTTTTGGAATAAAGGAAGAATAAGAGTGTGAGAAGGGCTTTGAGGAACTTAGACTAGACATTCTCAGAGAGTTAACGCGAGAACATAATGGACTTAAAGCATAACTTTCATAGTAACTATGAATAGCATGTGTTCACTTATGAGATTTTAGTATTGATTCATCGTGGTATGTGAATTTGAATGAGTTATGCTATCATTGTGATTATATATATATATATATATATATATATATATATATATATATATATATACATATGTATGCATTGAATCCATATGCATTGGAGCATGCATTGTCATTGTGATATTGGGCCGACGAACTGGACCCTGGAAACATCTGATAGACTACTGAGTTTGATGTGATTTGAGTTCATTGGATATGCAATTGAGCATTATACAGTTATGGCATATTTTGCCTAGGAGTGGACGAGGACTTATAGAATAGTGTTAGACTTAGGGGACGTCAGGGCACGATGTTTCACCTGTGATCCGGTTATCACCTTATATATATACCCCTGGCCGTGAAACACTGTTGCAACGCATTGGCAGCCCGAAAATGCACTATTACTTTCCATGACCCAGCGTAGACTGTCTATTGAGGGGGGACAGATCTTCTGGGGCGCTCATCTCTGAAAACTTTGAGTTTAGCTCCATGGAGTAGGAAATGAGTGCACTGTACATGAAGATAGTCAGTATACGCATTGTGCATATGCATAGTTAGTCCACATATTATCATGGCATAGCTAACATACATATTGTGGAAACATAAATACTTGGTATATATCTATAGTGAATACTTGTTGTTATAGTGCTGTTGATGATTGTATTATCGTGGTATATATTTTTTGAGAATATTTATGAAATTGATAACTAGAACATGTTTGTAATATCTGTATGAATGGAATGACTTCGTCATTTGTGTTATGTTTCTTTGCTACCATCATAGGTAATAAAAGTAGAATGTCTTACCTCCTCTCTGTATTTTGTGCTATTCTGTATGGTTTTTGGTTAAAGTCTGAAAAGGGGGGAGTTCGAACCTACTAGAGATATTGGTTTGATTTTCTGCGTTCGGTAAGGACAACTTGAAGGGATCCCATTGGTTTCGTCGTATTTGAGTTCACCAAAGGTGTCAGGGCTTGGCGAGTCGACTGGACTGACAAGCGTACGTGATTTGTTGGGAATCTGACCTTGACTGTGAAGAAGACTGCGATTGAAGACCTTATCCCGTATTTCTCACTACACCGGTGTGCTTGGGATTGTCTTACGCATTCAGGATCCGAGGGAGTGCCTAACTCCTTAGTCGAGGATATGTTGTGGGTAGTTTATACTTTATTTTGCATTATCTGCATTAAGTGTATTTTTGGGTATATGTATGTTTTAAGGTGATTATCCAGTCTTAAATGTTGTAAATTGAATACATCTTATAATTCACATTTGCACTGGTTGTATATGTAACTATTCATCCGTGGCTCCTATTTTCCTCATATGCAAAATGTTTAATATTTTTGTAAAGTTTGTTATTTGACAATGTTAGCATGCCGAAATTTAGTGACCGTCGAAATTTATTAAATCGAGGGGTGTTACATTAAGGTGGTATCAGAGCTCAGTTCATCCTGTTGAGCCGGGGTATGGACTGACTATGCTTAGACATGTTAGAAGTTTTTTGTATGTTATGTACTTCCTTGTCTCTTGAATTGAGATATTGGGAAAGGAAGGCATAGCTTGCCATAAGTTGAGTGTTGGTAGCTACTGTTGCACAGTTACATGATATTGAGTATTGGCCCACTCAATGTGTAATGTTCTGTGTCTACGGGAAACTATGACTTCACCTAGGCGTATTAAGGTAATAGGAGTTCTTTAGAAAGAAGCTCAGCAGGTATGACTAAACTTGCTTAGGATTTGTTTGCATTTATACCCTTGTTGTGTTACTTCTAAATTGTTTGAGCCATTAGGTTAGAAAAGGGTAGTTAAATAAGACTTACAAGGTTTGTGGACTGAGGTATCCAAGAGGTTTTTGAAAATCGATTCTCTTTGGAAAAGAGTATTCGGTATAAGTTTGGTTTAAGGAGCTACGTAGGAGTCAAAGACTTATAGGAGATTGCATCGCAGAAGGCAGAATGAAGGAGCTCAAGTTAGAGTCTTTTGGGTTTGTCTCGATTGGGTTGTGGGACTTTATGTGTTTGGTTTCCAAAAGGAGACAATATTGTTTGGATTGAATGCTTTTGATTTTCCTTATGGTTTGATTTGTTTGTCCTTGAAGGAAGACAATGACTCGAAGTAGATGTGAGCATGTGAATGCGGGGAGTGACAATGATGGTACGACTACGATAGCTAAAGAAATGCAAAGAATGGTTAATGTAACAACACACCAGGATCAGAGGGCCACACAATAGCAGGAATTGGAAGTTGAGGTCCAGAATTTGATGGAAGAAAGACAACTTTGGGGTGAATCTGGATTACCGAAGTTTCAAAGGAGGAATAACAAGAAGACTAATCGGTTTAAGCAGAAACCGTATACACTACGATCGAAGGAGCAATAGCGACAGTGAACGCATGAAGGAGGTGTGAGTGGTAGCAAGTCCAATCCAACCGTGGTACCGTTATCAAGGTGTAAGAAGTGCGGAAAGGACGACTTCACAAGGCATTGTACGATCGAAGGAATAATTTTTTTCAACTACAGAAAGCAAGGACATGTGTGGAGGGATTGTGCTTTGCAAGGGACGAAGCCTCCATATGCGATCAAGAGGGCAATTTGCCTCAAGTGCAGAAAGAACCACTTAACAAAGGACTGTGAGATTGAAGGAGTAATCTGTTTCAAGTGCAGGAAGCAAGGACATGTGGCTAGGAACTGTACTTCGCAATAGATGAAACCTTCCATTGGAGATGTATGCACCTCAAGATCTCACGAAGAAGGGAAAGTTGATTCCTTCACCCAGACTGAAGATCAAAATGAAGAAAGGGACTGTGCTGCAATGGATGACCCTGTGACTTCATTGTATAATTTCGGAGGTAACCCATTTCTTTATGACATATGAATGTATGAATCCAATAGGGATGTTTGTACCTTCGTTATCTTTTGACTAAGTTGTTTCTATTTTGGATGCTAAGAACTTGTTGATGGCAGCCTAGTTGTTTAAATTGTCTTATGACCTGTTAAAAACTGAATTCTTCTGTTGATCTGATTTGTTCACTTCTTTTACAAATTAGATGTAATGTTAACGAAAGGATTGGTTATCTTCCAACCATATCCTGTTGAAATATTCCAATGAAATTCTAAGAGTTCGTTTATGGAATTGAGTTGTTTGTGTATTTACTTCCTTTCGACTCGAGTGATACTATTCTCGTTTGTAAGCCTGCTCTCGTTGCAATAAGTTTATTTAAAAACTATCCTAATGTTATTAGAAATTGGAACCCTTTTTCCAATTCAATTATCCACTTCATGAATAGGCTTGATCTCAGGAAGGAGATTAATCATTTTCTAAACGGGTCTCGTCATTAAGTTTCAACGAAAACTTAGTGTTTCTTGAGACAAAAATTTCCTAGACGCGAATCCATGAAACTCACTCCTAAGTTTTATTGGACCAAATATCATACTCTTTGTTAGGCGGGTCCAGTGGTAAATCAAGTGACTTCCCTATTTTTCTTCCTAACCTTTATCACGTTTCTAGTATACTTCGATTGAGTAAATGTGTTCCCGAATCTGAACCATAACAATGTGCTAAGTGTAGCACAATTAGGTGAGAACTTAACCTATGAGAGTCAAGTTTGTAGGATTGGTGCATATAAGGAAGGATTTCAAGGATTGAAGAGACACTCGACTACCTTGTCGGTGATGATTCTGCCCAATCCTAACAAGCCTTTTTGGGATGCCTAGTGATGCTTTGCATTGGAAGTTTAGAATGTGTGCTTGATCATAATAGAAGGAATGGTAAAGTATGTTTCGAGATAATCGAGAATACATGAGAAGGATTACCTTACACTAACACAGAGTTAGCTTCGTAGTTGCACTGAAAGATCTAGAAGTATTTTCTACAAGGAGAAATTCTCAATGCCTATGGTAATCTCAAGAATCAAAAGTATTTTGTCCTATTGGAATGAGTTGAATATGAGGCAGAGACGATGATTAGAAGTTTTGAAAGATTTTGATTTTTCGTTTTAGTATAATCCCAGAAGAGGCCAATGTCATAGCAGATGCCCTAAGGAGAAGACAAGCTCAGTTTATCTACTACGGTGAGCAAGGAGAGTAAGTTCGATAGATCCACTCAACGATGTACAGTTGTTTGGAGAGTTGGCTATTGGATGGCTGAAGACTCAAAGGGCATAGAATCTTTTATTGATCAGCCTATGACGTCAACACGTTTTTGCTCGTTAATATAAGATGCTCAGTGGAAGGAAGCAACCTTATTGCCGGTGATTTGGATTGATGCAGCTAAAGATACAACACGAGAACTAGGAGATAAAATGAAAGAAACACAATCGCGTTGTTCTAAGATATGATGAATTTTGAGGATGAAATTCCTTTTTAGAAGGGGAGTGTTGTAGCATCCCAAAAATTATTTATTTCCTTATAAATAATCATTTTATAATATTTATGATTTTTAGGAATTTTTGTGAAATTTTCTGGAAACGTTGAATATTTTAATATATTCTTTGTTTTGCATACCCGCTGAGCGGAGCCGGGAAAACAAAAATATTTTCCTGAGGCTGGTAAACTTTGGACTGTGGAAACGTCGACAGGGGATCTTACTAAACCCGAGGTTGGACACAGTTTACGAGGTTTATGTTTTTCAAGATTTTATCTGATAAATAAAATTACTATTTCATAAAATCATCTGATGAATAATAAAATATTATTTTCATCAACTGTAACTCTTATTCACTGAGAAAATAATTCTAACAGAGTAATTAACATCTTTCAGATGTATTTAATTGAGGAGATAAACTTACTATGCACTTTATTGAGCGTTGTGCAAAGCTTCTCAAGGAAACTTCAAGGAAACTTCTAGGAAGCTTCCTCTTCAACCACTATTCACTCTCTCTCCTCCCTTTCATTGTGCAGCATGGTTCTGGGGGTAATATCACAATTATTCCCTCCCAATTTCTCTTATTCACGTTGGTCACTCTCTCCCTCACGCAGCTCTCATTTCTCTTCCTCTTTTCTCCATACGGCTACACACCCACAAACACCATTGTTGATTTTCAAGCTTCCCTTGCTCAAGCCAAACTTAAACCATTGCTTCCCCTCTCCATCCTCAAGTTTTCCTCTTTGTGGAACTCACCTTGGCTCCTCCATTTTTGTGGTTGGCAGTGTGACACCCCAAATTCTAACTATGTGAATAGTAATAGCAGAATTACACTGTTTTACATTTTCTATATGTTATAAAAATAGTTTGACTGTTCTGAGATCATTTTTGATCATTTTGTGTGATTTGCTCCGAGTCAAGAAAATAATAATTTTCTGACCGAGAAAAATCTTATTTTAATTAATTAGAGTTGGGGGATCTTACTAAACTCAATTCTGATTGATATATATATTAATCTCGTAATTTTTAGGATTTAACTGTGCAATAAAATAATTTTATATTTTTATAATATTATTTTATTCGACAGTACCTACTGTCTCAAAAATAGTACAAAAATTATTTTGTGGACCTGAAAAAGTTTGTGGGGCCTACGTTTATGAAAAACAGTCAGCACAGCTGACTGGACAAATTCTAGCCAATGAGAGAAGGTCAACGAAAGTAGGCTTGACTTTCTAAACCAATTAGAATGAGTCAACAAAAGAAGCATTGACTTCTTTGTGAGCCATTGGATTGTAAAGCTTACTTTAGAAGCTTTAATCTTAGCCGTTGATCTAATCAATGGTGAGATTAAAATGATAGTTTTATGACCAATTGATATCTACCTTAGATGTGATCTATGGCTAGAAATTAAAGATGAATCAATGGTTAGAATTAAGTCAAAAATTGTAGGCTTGAATTTGGTTAGTAGCTAATTAAGCTTAATTTGACTAATCTAATTACTTAATTAGCCAACTAAGTGAACTAGTTTAGTTCTTAAGTAATTGTGATCTAAATACTAATTAGATATCCTAATATTAATTAAAGGTTATAATATATGCTAATATATATTAAATTAACTAGTTATATGATTAGTATGTTAATTAAAATTGGTTAGGATATTTAACCTAACTAATTTCCTAATTAGTTAGCATGTAATTAGGAGTAATTTGGAAACAATTAAGTCATTAAAATGAGGGAGGGCTGTATGGTTTTGGGCTGCATTAAGGAGGCAAGTTGGCTTGGTTCTACAAGATTCATGAACCATCCAATGACATAAGCCATGTGCTTAAACAAGTGTGAACACTTTAAGATATTTTAACATGCAAATTCATTCACTCAACCTCACTAAAGCTCACTCACGGCAGCAGCATGTGCTTTTACATTTCACTTTCATTTATTACACTTATCACAAAATCAAGCATCCATTTTCTCTCCAAAAGCTACCAAGAACCAAGCACACTTTTCTTTCTTTCTTTCTCTCCATATTCGGCCAAGAGCATCAACCACACAACCAAACCTCTATAATTTTATCTCATCATATTTCTTAAACCCAAATCCCATTCTAAACATTTTTCATTCACAAAGTTTTTCCAAAAAACTACTCTAGCTTGTCCAAAATCCAACCTTTTGCTTACTTACTTAAGGGTAAGTCTTGATTTTATGGTTCAAAATTAGATTTCTAATTTTTCTAACCATGATTGTTCCATGGTTTTTCAATATTAAACCTTGTTTGTGTTTTTACTAATTGTTTAAGAATTTTAGGGATTTGTTTGGTGGATTACACGAATTTGAAGGAAAGGAGGAGAACTAACCTATTAACTTGTCTTCAAGAGGTAAGAGGGAGATTTAACCTCACCAACCGAGTTTTGGTGGTGTGAGGATGGTTTTGTACGGTGAAAAATCCATAAGGGTTCTTCACCAATTATTTGATTGTGTTTGTGTTGTGTTTGATTGAGTTTCTATGCTTGCATGTGTGATTAAATGCTTAAAGCTTTGATATTATGTGTGTATGTGAAATTATGAAAGCATGAGATTGTATGTGTAATTTAGGATGTGAATAATATGATGAATCGATTGTATGTGTACTCCAAAGAGTACTGAGGCTCACGGCCATACTATGGAAAAAAGACCAAAGTCCTTACACTGATTAATTAAAATGAGAACTGAGAGATTTAAATGAAATTGGGAAAAATTTGAGTATAGTAAAATAAAATGATTTTATGGGTAGTAAAGAAAAGAAATAACGATTTTTGAAAAAAACAATACCATTTACTGATTTTTAGAGGAGTTATACCGTAAATTTTTATAAAAGAGGGACTAAATTGTAAATTTTATCAAAATGAGGGGTCATTGTGTAAATACTTATTTTTAGAGGGGTAATATTATAAATATTATTTTTAGAGGGGTTAAACTGTAAATATTTTATAAAAGAGGGATGATTTTGTAAATATGAATTTTATGAGGGATTTTTTCATAAATATTAATTTTTGAGGGACTATGACGTAAATATTAGTTTTTGAGGGACTAATGTGTAAATATCAGTTTTTGAGGGACTAAGGTGCAAATATGGAAAATAAATCCAATTTTAGTATTAAAATGAGAAAAATAGTATTTTTGATTTAAAATGTGAGAAAAATACTTACGCGATTGGAAAATGTTAAAAAATCGCTACGCGATTTTGAAAAGGCGATAGAATTGAGTCGCAATTGAGAAAACGTGGAAATATGATCTTGCGATTAAAATACAAGTAATTATATTGTTAGATTATTGTATGGGACCCGAATATGTGATATGAAATAGAAATGTGAATAGTGCATGGTACATGCATTGGAAAGGTCCGATGGACTGTATGAGGCTAATTGCCTAGGAGAGACTACACCTCCTGAGTGGGTGTGATATGCGTAGTGTAAGTCACTCGTTGACCTTAGGGGCATTGGGGTGCGGGTTGCCTACAATGGGCAGATGGTAGCTCTTCTGTACCGTGGGTTAGACCGACGCAACACACCAATGATCCGGACCGAGACACTATCCTTAATCAAGATCTGATAAAGACTGTCATGTATATGCTGGATGTGCAAATTGAGCACGTGGTCCAAGGCATATTGGTACCGACACTTCTTTTCGATCACTCTCTCTGACTTGAGTTGTAGTTCCATGGAGTAGGAAATCGAGTCTGTGTGCATATATATAATGATAGAAGGTATTATCGTAATTTCTATTTATGATAATTGATTTATTAATTTATTGATTATTAATGATGGCATGACTGTAATTATTGTGTATTACATGTTTCATGATGATATTGATGTTAGTGGCATCACTGTAATTATGGTATGATAACTGTATGAGATATTGTATGTGTTTATCTTCATTACTGTCATACTGGTATTGGCGTAGGTGATCTCACCTCTTTGTATGCATGTTTGGTATTATATTTATATTTGTTAAGACGTCAAGCAAGAAAAAGAGCGAGAAACTGAGGAGGAGCAGATTCCTACTGAGGACGTCGAGTTTTGAAGAGATGCAGATACCTAGTTTCCTTGGCTACCTGAGGTTTACATTCATCGGAGGAGATGAGGCATGGACTATAGACTTAGAGAGAGAGAGTATCTATTACTTGGGAGATAAATATTAGACTGAGTAGACAACATTCAGGACACCCTTACTTTTTTGTCAATATTTATGTACAACTAGAGTTCCCAATATCCATTAGGCAGTATTGGGGAGCTTACTATCGTACTCCCAGTACGGTTAGTATTGTGTCGTCTGCTCGGACACCTGTCCGTAGGACTGCACATCATAATGGATTCCTACAGGCTGAGGAATCTGAGGAGGACCCGTCTGAGGGTTCTGCTGTCTAGTAGGATTTGGGCTATATGTTAGTTTTAAATTAAAGTTTAAATACTTTGGAAGTCTAGTTTGTAAAATAATCAAGTGTGACAGTACTAAAGGCTTGTATGTATATATATGATGTAAATTATGTGTGACATTGTTGTTATGTTTTTATTTTCTGCTAAGTTTATCTTATTATCATCAAGAAATTTTATAACTCGTATTTACAATACAAACGCGATTTTTAATTGAAGGGTAATTTGGTAATTTGATAACATAAAGTGTGGCACCCTAAGGAGGGTGTTACAGGCAGCCCAACACCAAAGCTTCAAGTTTTAAGGTAAAGCTCTCAACTTTCTTCTCTTTTCTCCCCATTTTCGTTTTCCATGGTCACATTGGTGACTATGGATGTCATTTCCACCCTTTGATCTTTATTTTTATGGATTTGAACACCAAGGTTTCTGTGGTGGTGAAGCACGAAATTCCTAAGCAAAAAGGAGCTTGCTTTTCCTTGTTCTTCACTAATGTAAGAGGAAGATTATTCTCTTCAACCTGTTTTGGTAGTGAGAAACTCTCTGTTTGTGATTGATTGCGAGAAAATCCTATTGAAGGTTATCCTCTGTTTACATGTTGTTATAATGTGTTTGTGCTATTAGATTGTTTGTTTGTGTATGTTCATGTATATGAGTGGATTGGAATGTATGACATGGAGGAAAATGATGTCGGATTGGTTCCCGGATGGCTACGATTTTGAGGCCCAAAGTTTGGGGATTCTTTGTGAACAATTGTAAAATAAGAATTCTGACCATTTAGTAGAGAAACTTCTTCAATGTCAATATCCGTCGAGTAGGATGCCAATATCTGTCGAGTAAAAATTCTGACCATTTAGTAGAGAAACTTCTCCAATGTCAATATCCGTCGAGTAAGAATTCTGACCATTTAGTAGAGAAACTTCTCCAATGTCAATATCCGTCGAGTAGGATGCCAATATCGATCGAGTAAGAATTCTGACCATTTAGTAGAGAAACTTCTCCAATGTCAATATCCGTCGTGTAGGATGCCAATATTCATCGAATTTGATCTTCTGACCATTTAGTACAATGTCAATATCCGTCGAGTTAGAATGTCATCCGTCGAGTTTAGACTTCTGACCATATCCGTTGAATTTGATCTTCTGACCATTTAGTACAATGTCAATATCCGTCGAATTTGA
The DNA here is from genome assembly GCA_029884595.1 of Ormosia semicastrata. Classification (NCBI taxonomy): domain Eukaryota; kingdom Viridiplantae; phylum Streptophyta; class Magnoliopsida; order Fabales; family Fabaceae; genus Ormosia; species Ormosia semicastrata. Next base: position 49,542,617 of record JAQQTO010000060.1, read on the forward strand.
TCTTCTGACCATATCCGTCGAATTTGATCTTCTAACCATATCCATCGAATTTGATCTTCTGACCATTTAGTACAATGTCAATATCCATTGAATTTGATCTTCTGACCATATCTGTAGAATTTGATCTTCTGACCATTTAGTGCAATGTCAATATTCGTCGAATCCCAAACCAAAAATTTATCACCTACACCGAGCGATTAAATTAATGGTAATAGGATGCAAGAATTAGTAAATTGGAAAATTTAATTGTACTTTGAGATTCATAAATTTTAAAGAACAAAGAATGATAGTTTGCCTTATAGTTTAGAGCAATTTTTGGAATAAAGGAAGAATAAGAGTGTGAGAAGGGCTGTGAGGAACTTAGACTAGACATTCTCAGAGAGTTAACGCGAGAACATAATGGACTTAAAGCATAACTTTCATAGTAACTTTGAATAACATGTGTTCACTTATGAGATTTTAGTATTGATTCATCGTGGTGTGTGAATTTGAATGAGTTATGCTATCATTGTGAATATATATATATATATACATATATACATATGTATGCATTGAATCCATATGCATTGGAGCATGCATTGTTATTGTGATATTGGGCCGACGAACTGGACCCTGGAAACATCTAATAGACTACTGAGCCTGATGTGATTTGAGTTCATTGGATATGCAATTGAGCATTATACAATTATGGCGTATTATGCCTAGGAGTGGACGAGGACTTACAGGATAATGCGGGCTTTCTAGACCTAGGGGACGTCAGGGCGCGGTGTTTCATCTGTGATCTGGTTATCACTTTATATATATACGCCTGGCCGTGAAATACTGTTGCAACGCACTGGCAGCCCGACAATGCACTATTACTTTCAATGGCCCGGCGTAGACTGTCTATTGAGGGGGGACAGATCTTCTGGGGCGTTCATTTCTGAAAACTTTGAGTTTAGCTCCATGGAGTAGGAAATGATTGTACTGTACATGAAGATAGTCAGCATACGCATTGTGCATATGCATGGTTAGTCGACATATTATCATGGCATGGCTAACATACATATTGTGGAAACATAAATACTTGGTATATATCTATAGTGAGTACTTGTTGTTATAGTGCTGTTGATGATTGTATTATCGTGGTATATGTTTTCTGAGAATATTTATGAAATTGATAACTAGAACATGTTTGTAATATCTGTATGAATGGAATGACTTCGTCATTCGTGTTATGTTTCTTTGCTGCCATCATAGGTAATGAAAGTAGAATGTCTTACCTCTTCTCTGTGTTTTGTGCTATTCTATATGGTTTTTGGTTAAAGTCTAAAAAGGGGGCGAGTTAGAACCTACTAGAGATATTGGTTTGATTTTCTGCGTTCGGTAAGGATAACTTGAAGGGATCCCATTGGTTTCATCGTATTTGAGTTCACCGAAGGTGCCAGGGCTTGGCGAGTCGACTGGACTGACAAGCATACGTGATTTGTTGGGAATCTGACCTTGACTGTGAAGAGGACTGCGATTGAAGACCTTATCCCGTATTTCTCACTACACCGGTGTGCCCGGGATTGTCTTACGCATTCAAGATCCGAGGGAGTGCCTAACTCCTTAGTCGAGGATATGTTGTGGGTAGTTTATACTTTATTTTTCATTATCTGCATTAAGTGTATTTTTGGGTATATGTATGTTTTAAGGTGATTATCCAGTCTTAAATGTTGTAAATTGAATACTGCTTATAATTCACATTTGCATGGGTTGTATATGTAACTATTCATCCTTGGCTCCTATTTTCCTCATATGTGAAATGTTTAATATTTTTGTAAAGTTTGTTATTTGACAATGTTAGCACGCCGAAATTTAGTGACCGTGACATAATGACGATTGTGCCATGGTTATTAAATCGAGGGGTGTTACAAAGGGCAAGGTGGTTTGTAACTTGTTCGTCTAGAAGATTTTAGTTAATGAATTCCCGGGGGTCAGACTCTTCGAGATATAGACTGATTGGACCGCTGACATCGTTGACTGCTGCCCTCTTATCTTGGCCACTCGATGACCCATCCTCTATTGCTTTCCTCTTACGGTCCGCGATAGCCCGAGGAGAGTCCTCTACCTCGATAAGCTCCCTGTCCATCCTTGGAACTTCAATTGGTGGGGGCAAAGGAGCTATATCCACATTCGCTAGAGGATCCAACGGCTCAGTTGTATTCCTGGCCCAGAAGGCTTCAAGAATTGCCAAGGCGTTCCCGGTTGACATTTTGGCCAAACTTTCAACGAAAAAAATAGAGGATCAGAGTTATGAAATTGCTACGAGGTATTATGAAAAATGATAAGCACATAAATTAACATTTGGACAGTGGTTTAAACTACCAAATATAGCTAAAAGAGTCTTCTCATTTGGGGTATCCAAGACGTCTTTGGGGCGAATTGAACCAACCTCTTCGACCCACATTTCAAAGAAGTTAACGCATTCTAGCTCCTCGTCATTCAAATGACTTGCTTCCCTCTCGAATGACTGAGTAAGAATGCTCCAAGCCCTTGGATTCCAGTACAGACTGAATGTCGATTCCCCATCGCCACCTAACCAAAAGGGGTGCACGCTGCGAGCCACCTTTAACTTAAAGAACTTCTCTTTGAAATCTTTATAACTCTCAAGGTACGGATGGAAGACCTTCCGCCCTTGCCGAGACTGAACCGAGAGCTAGGTTTTTTGAGGGCCCCCAGCACCGTGAATAGAGTACCAGGTATGAAAATAGAAAAACGCCCTATCCGAGCACTGCAACCCGACCAACCGACATATCCTTTAAAAGGCCATGATATTGGCCCAACAGTTGGGCTGAATCTGAATCAGACCAGCGTTTAAAGTCCGGAGGAAGGCAATCTAGAAGTCGGTGAAAGGAAACCGAAGTCCAAACCTAATGAAGAAGTCCTCATACATATAAGTGAAATGTTCCCCCGCCGGATGAGTAGAACACACCATTTCATTCCCCAACAATAGGACTTTAAATTCATGGTCCTTACTCTTCCTTTCCGTCAACATTACATAACTTTTTAGCTCATCAAGAAGTTCCCCTGATTGGAAACAGGATACTCGGTCATAGGCATCGTTCACGACCCAAGGATATACCAATCCCGGACCACGGCGAATGTGGATCTCGTCTTCCATGGCCGCTTCCCTTCTCTCGGCTCTCCTCCCTTTGGGACCGGGGCAACATCTGGAATTGGTTCTTTAAGTATCACTGCTCTCTTTCTGGCCATTTAAAGTTCCTGGATACACACAGAGGCCGGTGGTCAAAACCATTCCAGTTCAAATATTCAGAAGTGGATGTGGGCAAGCAGAAGACTGCTCACACCCACGCACTGGCCTCCGCTCCCACCAAGGCCAAAGCCTCAGAAGGACACCTCCGCCGCATGGGATGCGATGGAGGAGGTGATCCAAAGGCAATGCCGATGAAAGAAAGGAAAATGGTATTCCCATCCTTGATTGCAGAGAGAAAAGGGAAGAGTAGGGACTTTAAATGTTGGACTGACTTCGAAAAGCTGTAATAAAACTCTTCACCCAATATGGGATGTCGACCCCAGGGCAAGAACAAAAACTTGCCATTTCGTTATAACCAACAACCATAGGCTGAGCTAGGGGCAACTTAATATAGTTCCAGGGTAAGCGTTGGACTCACCCCAGATAATGCAAAGTAGAAAATAGAAGCAGAAAATGGTACAGATACAAGATATTTAACACCCCAACTTTTGGGATAATTACAATATTATCCTGAAATGTACTGTTTTGTGAATTCTGTGAGCAGTAAATTAAATTTGACTGTTTCGTGAGTGTATTTGATTGTTTTGTGTGATTTGCTCCGAGTCAAGAAAATAATAATTTTCTAGCTGGAAAAATCTTATTTTAATTAATTGGAGCTGGGGGATCTTACTAAACCCAATTCTGATTGATATATATATATTAATCTTGTAATTTTTAGGATTTAACTGTGCAATAAAATAATTTTATATTATTATAATATTATTGTATATTACAAGATTACCCTCTTGTCTCAAAAACAATAGAAATCTGCTTTGATTTGACCACGGATCTTTAAAAGTACTGTGGGACCCGCGTATAGAAAAAACAGTCAACTATGCTGACTGGACAGATTCTAGCCAATGAGAGCAAGTCAACAAAAGTGACTTGACTTTTTAAACCAATAAGAATAGGTCAATGAAAGGAGCGTAGACTTTAATTTGGACCGTTGGATGAAGACTTAGTTAGGAAGCCTTTGATTTCAACCGTTGATCAAATCAATGGTGAGATTAGAATTCAAGATTTATGACTAATCAATATCTACCTTAGATTACATCTAGGGCTAGGAATTAAAGATGAAACCAATGGTTAGAATTAAGTCAAACATAGTGGCTTGAAATTAATTAGTAGCTAATTAATCCTAATTTGGTTAATCTAATTACTTAATTAGCTAACTAAGTGAACTAGCTTAATTCTTAATTAGTTATAATCTAAATACTAATTAAATATCCTAATATTGTTTAAAGGTTATAATATATGCTAAAATATATTAAACTAATTGGTTATATGATTAGAATGTTGATTTAGTTTTAATAGGATAATTAACCTAACTAATTGCCTAATTAATTAGCATGTAATTAGGTGTAAATGGAAAACAATTAAGCCCCTAAAATCCAAGGGAGCCACACGGTTTGGGCAGCGGCCTTGAGAGGCTTGGTGGCTAAGTTCTACTAGGTTCTTGAACCCTCCAACATGACATAAGCCATGTGCACCTCCATGTGAACACATTTGGATATTTACCTAGCCAAATCAAACACTCAATCTCACCCAAAACTCACTCATGGCAGCAGCCCCCGCAATTACACATTTAATATTTACTTTTCATTTATCCTAAATCAAAGCTATTCATTCTCTCCAAAACTACCAAGAACCCAAGCTATTTTTCCTTCTATTTCTTTCTCTCTATTCGGCCAAGACCCCAAACCCACACCAACCAACTTCTATAATTTTATCTTTTAGCTTTTCTTGAACCCAAATCCTATTCTAAACACTTTTTGATTCACAAAGTTTTTCCAAAAACCTACTCAATCTAGTCCAAAATCAAACCTTTTGCTTACTTACTTAAGGGTAAGTCTTGATTCTATGGTTCAAAATTTGATTTCTAATTTTTCTAACCATGATTGTTCCATGGTTTTTCAATATTATACCTTGTATGTGTTTTTACTAATTGTTTAAGAATTTTAGGGATTTGTTTGGGAGATTGTACGAAATTGCAAAGAAAGGAGGAAACTAACCGATTAATTGTCTTCAAGAAATAAGAGGGAGATTTAATCTCATCAACCCTAAATGGTGATGGGAAAATGGATTTGATTGTGTATGGAGAATCCATAAGGATTCATTTGTGTGGTTGTTTTATTGTTTTTATTATTTGTGTGATTGTTTAAAAGCTTTCCTATTTGTGATTTATTTTTGCTATGCATGTTTATAGTATTTGTTATTGATTTTAATTGCTATGTATATTTATAGTTTTAAAATATATTGTATGTGATTATATAATTGCATGTGTTTATAATTATGTAATTATTAAAGTAGGATGTGAATAACATGTAACGATTTGCATGAGTGTTCCAAAGAACACAAAATGAGGCTCACGGCCTTACACCAAATGGAGAACCAAAATGTTCTCAGCAATTTCCTAAATCATTGATTTAAAGGATTTAGATGAAATAATGGATTTAAGAATGATTTTGATTTAATTATGGCCAACATGCCATTTAGTGTATAATTGAATGCCATTTTATTTTTGATTTTTGGCCAACATATCATTTTATTTTCTAAGATAGGTTAGGTAATGGATTTACAAAATAAACTGATTCCAATGAATTCTTGTGAAAACAAAAGGAATAAATTTGGTTCTAGAAATTTAACTTAGCAGAATTTATTTTAAAGTAAGAACTAAAACAAACGCTTGAAAAATACTAACGTAAAGCTCATTTTATGAATTTTGAAGCGCGTTAGCAAGTTTCAAAGCGTAATTATTGGGTAAAAATAAAATAAACTATATTTAGTGGAAAACATCAAAAATACCTTATACTGGTTTTATAGGCAAAATGCTGCCAAAATTTACTAAAATCAGATGATTAAAATGAAAAGATTTCATACTATATTTAAAACACAAGGAAAATACTCTACATATTTTAAATATACTAGATATAGTCTACACATATTTAAAATGATAATTTTAAGCTATTCGGTTAAGAAAATGAATTAAAAATCTTATGCGATTGAGAAAATGATTTAAAAACATTACGTAATGTTCAAAAATGTCAAAATGTACTTACGCGATTTAAAATATTTGTGAAAACGATGAGATTGTGAAAATGCGATAAAATTCCTATGCGATTGAACGATAGTGAGTTTTGTTGTCGGGCCAATGTGGTGGACCCGGACATGTTGTGAGATAGTACTGTTAGGTGGGACAGGCTATATTTCGGTATTTTGTAACTAAGGGTATTTTTGTAATTATGATAAAATTTGGATAATAAGGGTATTTTTGTAATTTTAGATCATGTTTAGAGTGTTGTGTCAATTTGATTGATAATTGGCGATTGATTGACGAGATGAATTACACCGTGTTTTGGTGTGATAAGCGTAGTGTGGTTCATTTATGAACTTGGAGGCATTAGTGTGCAGAGAATTCCATATGTGGACAGTGGTAGCACCTCTGGGCCGTGGTAACGGGCAACACACTAATGATCTCGACAAGCACTATTCTTAATCAAGATCTTAAGGAGACTATTAAGTGCTATGCCTGTAGTGCACGGTGTATTGACTGTGTACTACTACACGATGTTTGGACTGTGGACTATAGACACGATGTTTGATAGTGCAATAGTTTGGTTAGGTAGCCATAAAGTATTATTAGTTTCTATTCGGATTATTCTCTCAGATATCCGTGTTTAGCTCCATGGAGTAGGAACGAGTCGGTGTGTGTTCATGCATTATCTGCATTTTCTTGTTCATGCATTATCTGCATTTTCTTGTTCATGCATTATCTGCATTTTACTGCTTACCATAATCTGTGATAAAATGTATGATCTATTGCTTTGATATATTATGCATGATATGATGTATTAATTTGATGTATTAATTTGCTATACTGTATATGATGTATTAATTTGCTATACTGTGTATGATATAATGGTATGTGTTATTTTAATATGTATTGTATTGTCACATGTTGTATTGTCGTTTTCTTTATTGCCATGGGGGTAATGATGTAGATTGTCTCACATCTTTATTGTATTGTTCTGTCTGTTTCTACTGTATGTTTATATCATCGAAGACTACAATGGCGGCAAGAAGAGATCAATTAGGTTTCTTTAGACTTCAGTTTCTCGAAAGTGCTGAGGCTTGGTACGTCCACGGGACAGGACACATAGAGTACAGTGGTAACGTGACTTTATCGTAAGTAGGACTCGATAGGGGTTCGTTACTACACGTTACACGGTTGCTTTCGTAGAGATTATTTTACCTATTAGGCAGTTGTGGGATGAATTTCACTATACTCCTAGAGAGAACTTCGATATACTTTTGGGTCGAATTTCTATCGGTCAAGACATTCCCAAATAGGGAATTTGTCTTCTGACGAGAGCTCATGTCTTAGGCATTATGTCTTAGTATTATACTGACTTTTTACTGCTTTATTAAATATTTGTAGTTGTAAATAATTTGTATACTTAAGACAAAAATCATATGTATATTATGGTGTGATTATGTTTTGTTTTATTTGGTGTTCCATGTTATTTTATTTAACGTTATAAATATAAAGAAGGAAAAATTTTACCTCTAATATTATTTATGTACCAAACATTTTATAACTTGGGTAAGAATTTTATTTTATTTTATTTTATTGCATCATAAATGTGACATCCCCAGAAGAGTGTTACATTAGTTAGTATCAGAGCCCAAGTTAGAGTCTTTTGGGTTTGTGGGTAGGTTTGTCTTGTTTGTGCTGTGTGAATCTCTGATGTTGAACACAGAGATATGTTTCGGTTTCTGAAAGGAAACGATTTTTTTGCGAAATCGCTACGTTTAGTTCGTTGTGTGTTGGTTTTGTTTATCTTTGAAGAAAGATAATAGAACGTTACTAACATGAGCATGTGGACGCGAAACGTGATGAAGATCGTATAACCGCAACTCGAAGTGTGATGTTAAGGATGATTGAAGTAGAAGTACAACAGAGATAGATGACCTCTCAATAGCAGGAATTGATAATCAAACTTCATAGCTTATTAGGATTGGAATAGCCATCGAATGCGAAGAGCTGTAACTTAGAACCTTCGATAATCTAAAATAGAAGGAAGCGTAAGGTCAATCGTTTCAGCGAAAGTTGTATGTACAACCACCGGGGAAGCAACAATGAACAAAGAGAGGAAGTACCAGTGGCAATGATTTTAGTCAGACTGTGGCATCACCAATGAAGTGCTTGAAGTGTGGAAAGCCTGAACACTTATTCAAAGAGTTTGATCAGCTGAAGATGGATATTTCCATTAGTAATACACGTGTTTCAAAATCTCAAAAAGAAGAAAGAACCGGTACAAAGAGTGTAATGAGAACGTTCAAATACAAAAACTTAAAAAGTCGTGCCATAGAGGGTAAACTTAAAACTGTGCTATATAATTCGCGAGATAACTCATTCTCTTGTGATCTGTGACTGTGTAAATCTTTTGGAGTTATCTGTGTTTTACTTCTTTTTATAATGTTACTTCAACTTCTAAACTTGTTATTACTACTTGAGCCTGTTTAAAACTATCATATTATTATTAGAGTTTGAAATTTTTCTATTGATCTGGTTTGTCTATTTCTTTCTCAAATAGACTGAGTAAATCAATTTGATTTATCTGTGTCTTTGTTATAGTATGATTTGGGTATTTCTACTCTTCTTGATTAAAAATTGTTGCTTAAAGTCAAATTTTCTAACTCTACCCTATGTCTAATGAATATCAAATCTTATCTATTGATTTGATTTGTTCATCTAAGATCACATCTATTCGAGAGCCAGACTTTTTAAATGGATTGGTTATTTTCCAACCATATCCTACTAGAGTGTTGCAAAGCAATTTTATTGTTTCCTTGATCTGAGATTTTTGGATTTGAATCCAGAAAGTTCATTTCTAAAATTATTGGACTATGTTCATTTCGAAATCTATTAGACCATCTCAAATTCTTTGTCAGACTAATCTAGTAACCTACTGAATAGTCTTATTACTTTTCCTTGTAACCTTCATAGTGTCTTTTATGTATTTTAATTAAGAAGGATTATTCTTGATCCAACTTGTGTCATAGTACCAAATACAATATAATTAGAAAAAAACTTGATCTATGAGACATTTTCTATTAAGATTAAAAATAGGCAAATAGAACAACTTCTCTTGATGAAGAAAATTTGGAATGATGTAACGACAGGGGAACTAGAAGATCAAATGAAGGAAATCGCTGTTTGCTCCAAGATCGATTTGTGTGCTGGTTGTTATTAGATTCACATAAAGGTAGAGAATGTTCCAAGATAGTTTTTCAGATGTGTTGCAAGCACTATGAATATTCAATACTACTATGAATATTCAGTACTACCATTCGGGGTAAGAAATGTTTTGACGATGTTCACGAATTGTATAAATAGGATCTTTCTTTCTTATCTAGGCAAATTTGTCATTATTGGAAATATTTTGACCTATTCTTGAAATTCAAAGGAACATGCTGAAGATCTCAATGCAGTTCTTCAATTTTGAAGAAGAAGAAGGAGTTATGCGCGAAATTAGTTAAACGTAAATTCCGTTAGAAGAAGTTCAACTCGTGGATTTAGATTGAGTGTTAAAATCAAATAGAAAGGTGGTGACGTATACTTCAAGGCGGTGGAACGTGCATGAGAAGAATTATTCAATTTACATTTTTGGAATACACGGTAGTCGTTGTGCAAAGAAAATCTAAAGGAATTTTCTTTCCTATAAAATTCACAATAATTTCAAAGACTTGAAGTACCTGTTCAATCAAGAAGGGCTTGGATATCAGGAAGAGACGAATAGTTAGAATTTTTAAAGGACTTCTTGAGATGAATTTCTACCATTGATAAAGTTCATATACAACGATAGTTTCATTCGAGCATAGGGATGACACCCTGTGAGGCATTATATGGGAGACGCTATAGAACGCCATTGTGTTGGTATCGTACTGGTGAAAGTAATATTGTAGGACTTGAATTTGTGCAGCAGACAACTGAGAGAGTGAAGATGATCCAAGACAAGATGAGGAAACTCACTCTGAAGTTTATCGGGCCGTATCAGATACTTCGTCGATAGATTCGATAGCTTATCAGATTTCGCTACCACCATTCTTATCGAATATTCATGATGTATTTCACTTATCATAACTACGGAAATATATTTCTGATCCGACTCACGTTATCGAATCAAACACCATACAACTGAAGGAGAATTTAACCTATAAGACATTTCCAGTCAAGATTGAAGATCGAAGGACAAAGCAATTTCGAGGAAAGGAGATCGCAATAGTTAAAGGAGTTGGAATGATGTAACGGGAGATACTACATGGAAGCTGGAAGATAGGATGAGGGAGCAATACCCTCAATTGTTTTGATGTATAATGAATTTCGGGGACGAAATTCTTATTAGTAGGGGGGAGTTGTAACACCCCAACTTTTGGGATAATTATAATATTGTCCTGAAATGTACTGTTTTGTGAATTCTATGAGCAATAAACTAAATTTGACTGTTTCGTGAGTGTATTTGATTGTTTTGTGTGATTTGCTCTGAGTCAAGAAAATAATAATTTTCTGGCCAGAAAAATCTTATTTTAATTAATTGGAGCTGGGGGATCTTACTAAAGCCAATTCTGATTGATATATATATTAATCTTGTAATTTTTAGGATTTAACTGTGCAATACAATAATTTTTTATTATTATAATATTATTTTATATTACAGTACCTACTGTCTCAAAAACAATAGAAATCTGCTTTGATTTGACCACGGATCTTTGAAAGTACTATGGGACCCGCATTTAGGAAAAATAGTCAATTATGCTGACTGGACAGATTCTAGCCAATGAGAGCAAGTCAACAAAAGTGGCTTGACTTTTTAAACCAATAAGAATAGGTCAACGAAAGGAGCGTAGACTTTAATTTGGACCGTTGGATGAAGACTTAGTTAGGAAGCCTTTGATTTCAACCATTGATCAAATCAATGGTGAGATTAAAATTCAAGATTTATGACTAATCAATATCTACCTTAGATTACATCTAGAGCTAGGAATTAAAGATGAAACCAATGGTTAGAATTAAGTCAAACATAGTGGCTTAAAATTAATTAGTAGCTAATTAATCCTAATTTGGTTAATCTAATTACTTAATTAGCTAACGAAGTGAACTAGCTTAATTCTTAATTAGTTATAATCTAAATACTAATTAAATATCCTAATATTGTTTAAAGGTTATAATATATGCTAAAATATATTAAACTAATTAGTTATATGATTAGAATGTTGATTTAGTTTTAATAGGATAATTAACCTAACTAATTGCCTAATTAATTAGCATGTAATTAGGTGTAAATGGAAAACAATTAAGCCCCTAAAATCAAAGGGAGCCACACGGTTTGGGCAGCAGCCTTGAGAGGCTTGGTGGCTAAGTTCTACTAGGTTCTTGAACCCTCCAACATGACATAAGCCATGTGCACCTCCATGTGAACACACTTGGATATTTACCTAGCCAAATCAAACACTCAATCTCACCCAAAACTCACTCACGGCAGCAGCCTCCTCAATCACACATTTAATATTTACTTTTCATTTATCCTAAATCAAAGCTATTCATTCTCTCCAAAACTACCAAGAACCCAAGCTATTTTTCCTTCTATTTCTTTCTCTCTATTCAGCCAAGACCCCAAACCCACACCAACCAACTTCTATAATTTTATCTTTTAGCTTTTCTTGAACCCAAATCCTATTCTAAACACTTTTCATTCACAAAGTTTTTCCAAAAACCTACTCAATCTAGTCCAAAATCAAACCTTTTGCTTACTTACTTAAGGGTAAGTCTTGGTTCTATGGTTCAAAATTTGATTTCTAATTTTTCTAACCATGATTGTTCCATGGTTTTTCAATATTATACCTTGTATATATTTTTACTAATTGTTTAAGAATTTTAGGGATTTGTTTGGGAGATTGTATGAAATTGCAAAGAAAGGAGGAAACTAATCGATTAATTGTCTTCAAGAGGTAAAAGGGAGATTTAATCTCATCAACCCTAAGTGGTGATGGGAAAATGGATTTGATTGTGTATGGAGAATCCATAAGGATTCATTTGTGTGGTTGTTTTATTGTTTTTATTATTTGTGTGATTGTTTAAAAGCTTTCCTATTTGTGATTTATTTTTGCTATGCATGCTTATAGTATTTGTTATTGATTTTAATTGCTATGTATATTTATAGTTTTAAAATATATTGTATGTGATTATATAATTGCATGTGTTTATAATTGTGTAATTATTAAAGTAGGATGTGAATAACATGTAATGATTTGCATGAGTGTTCCAAAGAACACAAAATGAGGCTCACGGCCTTACACCAAATAGAGAACCAAAATGTTCTCAGCAATTTTCTAAATCACTAATTTAAAGGATTTAGGTGAAATAATGGATTTAAGAATGATTTTGATTTAATTATGGCCAACATGCCATTTAGTGTATAATTGAATGCCATTTTATTTTTGATTTTTGGCCAACATACCATTATATTTTCTAAGATAGGTTAGGTAATGGATTTACAAAATAAACTGATTCCAATGAATCCTTGTGAAAACAAAAGGAATAAATTTGGTTCTAGAAATTTAACTTTGCAAAATTTATTTTAAAGTAAGAACTAAAACAAACGCTTGAAAAATACTAATGTAAAGCTCATTTTATGAATTTTGAAGCGTGTTAGCAAGTTTCAAAGCGTAATTATTGGGTAAAAATAAAATAAACTATATTTAGTGGAAAACATCAAAAATATCTTATACTGATTTTATAGGCAAAATGCTGCCAAAATTTACTAAAATCAGACGATTAAAATGAAAAGATTCCATACTATATTTAAAACACAAGGAAAATACTCTACGTATTTTAAATATACTAGATATAGTCTACACATATTTAAAATGATAATTTTAAGCTATTCGGTTAAGAAAATGAATTAAAAATCTTATGCGATTGAGAAAATGATTTAAAAACGTTACGCAATGTTCAAAAATGTCAAAATGTACTTACGCGATTTAAAACGTTTGTTAAAATGATGAGATTGTGAAAATGTGATAAAATTCCTACGCAGTTGATTGAACGATACAGTGAGTTTTGCTGTCGGGCCAAAGTGGTGGACCCGGACATGTTGTGAGATAGTACTGTCAGGTAGGTGGGATAGGCTATATTTCGGTATTTTGTAACTAAGGGTATTTTCATAATTATGGTAAAATTTTGTTACTAAGGGTATTTTTGTAATTTTAGATCATGCTTAGAGTGTTGTGTCAATTTGATTGATAATTGGCGATTGATTGACGAGATGAATTACACCGTGTTTTGGTGTGATAAGCGTAGTGTGGTTCATTTATGAACTTAGAGGCATTAGTGTGCAGAGAATTCCATATGTGGACAGTGGTAGGACCTTTGGGCCATGGTAACGGGCAACACACTAATGATCTCGACAAGCACTATTCTTAATCAAGATCTTGAGGAGACTATTAAGTACTATGCCAGTAGTGCACGGTGTATTGACTGTGTACTACTACACGATGTTTGGACTGTGGACTATAGACATGATGTTTGACAGTGCAATAGTTTGGTTGGGCAGCCATAAAGTATTATTAGTTTGTATCCAGATTATTCTCTCAGATATCCGTGTTTAGCTCCATGGAGTAGGAACGAGTCGGTGTGTGTTCATACATTATCTGCATTTTCCTGTTCATGCATTATCTGTATTTTCCTGTTCATGCATTATCTGCATTTTACTGCTTACCATAATATGTGATAAAATGTATGATTTATTGCTTTGATATATTATGCATGATATGATGTATTAATTTGATGTATTAATTTGCCATACTGTATATGATGTATTAATTTGCTATAATGTGTATGATATAATGGTATGTGTTATTTTAATATGTATTGTATTGTCATATGTTGTATTGTCGTTTTCTTTATTGCCATGCGGGTAATGATGTAGATTGTCTCACCTCTTTATTGTATTGTTCTGTCTGTTTCTACTGTATGTTTATGTCATCGAAGACTATAATGGCGGAAAGAGGAGATCAATTAGGTTTCTTTAGACTTCAGTTTCTCGAAGGCGCTGAAGCTTGGTACGTCCACTGGACACCGGACACATAGAGTACAGTGGTAACGTGACTTTATCAGTAAGTAGAACTCGACAGGGGTTCGTTACTACACGTTCCACGGTTGCTTTCGTAGAGATTATTTTACCTATTAGGGAGTTGTGGAACGAATTTCACTATACTCCTAGAGAGAACTTCAATATACTTTTGGGTCGAATTTCTATCGGTCAAGACATTCCCAACTAGGGAATTGGTCTTCTGACGAGGGCTCATGTCTTAGGCATTATGTCATAATATTATACTAACTTTTTACTGCTTTATTAAATATTTGTAGTTGTAAATAATTTGTATACTTAAGACAAAAATCATATGTATATTATGGTGTGATTATGTTTTGTTTTATTTGGTGTTCCATGTTATTTTATTTAACGTTATAAATATAAAAAGGAAAAATTTTACCACTAATATTATTTATGTACCAAACATTTTATAACCTGGGTAAGAATTTTATTTTATTTTATTTTATTGCATCATAAATGTGACATCCCCAAAAGGGTGTTACAAGATAAATTCTTGAAAAGAAAAATTAAATTTTATTAATTTCATTCCATACATCGTCAACCTCCATAGAAGGAAAAAGGAAAAGTACATTAAAAGGAAAGTGAAAATAGTGTCTGTGAGAGAGCTTAAGGAAAAAACTGATATCATGGCAGAATCACTCTATTGCATTGTCACATCCACAGTTCCTCCACTCTCTTCACCAAAACAGGCTGAAGCCACTCCACTTCTTCTTCCCTGCCCCCTTCACAGTGATAATAAAGGCCGGCATCGGCTACCACTTTGATAACACTGTATTTTATATATTTTGTAATCCTCTCACTAGGCTTCTTAAGGTTCAATTAGGCTTAATTAAGTTGGTTTTGACACATTTTATGATTTTGAGCCTAATTGGACAATTAAATAAATTATTGCATAAATTAACCGTAATTATCTCTTTGGTAATGTTTAGTAAACTGGCTATAATTTGAGTTTCAAATATCTGATTGATGTGATTTTGGTCTTGTAGGAAAGCTAAGACAATTCCCTACAACTTTCATGTTGAATACTTTTCTAGAATCAGACTCATTGGAGGTGATATTGAGCTTTGAAGTCAGAATAGAGGAGCTAAAATTGGGCCTAAATACTGTGCAGTAATTAGACCATATCTTGAGTTCTAGGCGTGATTTTGGACTGAAACCAAAGCCATTTTAAAGTAAATATCCATGCCTACAACTTTCATGAAGACCACTTCTCTTAAAAATGAAAAAATGACTGGATGCACAGGTGTGTATTTACTCAATTATTATTTAAAAAAAAGAAAATAAAAGAAAGGAGAAACGTCACGTATGACGTTTTTGTTCAAATGATTCAAGTTACTGTGCATTGCACAGTAACCATAAAATTGCCTATAAAAGGCACAACGCACAATTCATTTAGGAATTCAGAATTCGAGGGAGGGGGAAACTCTAGGCATATTTCCAGAGGAGGAGAGGAGGAATTCCCTCCTCTCCTCAGTCTCCCTTCAGTTTTCTTTTCTCTCTCTTTTTGTCTTTTTCTTTCTTTTAGTCTATGTGTAAATAAGTTCCAGTCTACTTGGGTTAAAGTGTGAAGCTCTTGGTAATAAAATAATGTTAGATCTTTAATGATTTATTTTTCCAGTATTCTTTATACATATTATATTTTGATTCTGATAATTTAAAATCCCGAGTGACAGACGGGAATACTCCATCCTTGTAAAGAGGAGTTCTTGATTTATTGTAGACAAGATTTTGGCACAGTGAATGCTTTAACCCATTTACAAGTGGTAGTAATAATTAAAGGAATCATAATATAATTACGTATATTATTTTAATGGACTTTTAACGTTGTATTTTCTGATTGGAACCTCCATGTTGCGAGGATTCTAATTGAGTTATAAAATGAATTAATCTTACTTTTCTTTTATTTACTAAGAGTGGATCTTTTTACCCAAGTAAATAATTTTTATCGTAGTAATAAAATATTTACTTCACCTTAATCTTCAACAATTCCCTGTGGATCGACCTCGGACTCACTGAGAAATTTATTACTTGAGACAACCTGCACTTGGGTTTGCAATGCAACAATTAAAAAGTGTGCATCAAATTTTTGGCGCCGTTGCCGAGGATTGTTTTGAAGAATAAATTTTTGGTGTAAATATTTTTGTACATAGTAAGAAGTAAATAGTGTGTGAATAGTGTGTGAATAGTGCGTAAATAGTGTGTGAATAGTATATGAATATTATGTGAATAGTGTGAATAGTAATATGAATAGTAAAATTTGTGAATAATATGAATAGGGTAAATAGTGTGTAAATAGTATAAATAGCTAAAGAGTAAAAAAATAATTTTTTTAACAATATAAAAATAAAAATAATAAAAATAAAAAAAGATGTGTGAATAGTATAAATAGTAAAAAAAAGTAAAAAAAATAAAAAAAAGGTGGCTACACCCGTGACCACCCAAAAAAAAAAAAAGAGAAACAAAAAAAAAGTTATGTCATTTATTTCTTTGTACATACTAACTTTGTGGGAGAAACTCTCCCTTTTATTTTACGCACTAACAGTGGGGGGATTCTCTCTCTTTTATTTTTATTTATTTATTTTTTGTCCTTACTAATTAGTGGGAGAAACTCTCCTTTTTATTTTTTGTATATACTAACTTAGTGGGGGTAATTCTCCTTTTATTTTCTTACACATACTAACAGTGGGGGAAACTTTCCCTTTTATTTTTTGTACATATTAAATTAGTGGGGGTAACTCTCCCTTTTATTTTTTTTTTGTACATACAAACAGTGGGGGAAACTCTCCCTTTTACTTTTCTGTAATTTACTTTTCGCATTTTATTTTTTGTATGTTATTTTTTTATTTTATTTGGTGGTTGGTTCATATCACACCTTTGTTATTTTTTTTATTTGGTGGATGGTTTAATACCACACCTTTATTTTATTTTTATTTTTATTTTTGGTGGTTGGTTTCTACCACACCATTTTTAATTTTTATTTGGTGGTTGGTTTAATACCACACCTTTATTTTATTTTTATTTTTATTTTTATTTTTGGTGGTTGGTTTCTACCATACCATTTTTAAGTCTTATTTGGTGGTTGGTTTCTACCACACCATTTTTTAATTTTTATTTGGTGGTTGGTTTATTCCACATATTTGTTAATATTTAATGGCAGATTTATATCGCCTACTTTTTAATATTTTTTAATAGCAGGTTTATACCGCCTACTTTTTAATATATTTTTTTATCATGGCAGGTTTATACCGCCTACTTGTAAATATATATATATTTTAAAAAAAAAGTCTTAGGAATCTGACTCAAAAAGACCCTGTTTGTCAATTTATAAGAAAATTGAATGGGAAGCCTATCCTGGACTCATAGAAGACGTTTAAGCCGTTACTGGACGTAAAACTAGAGGAAGATGTGAGCCACAATCACAACTACATGTATATATTTTCTTGTATAGATTTTTTTTAAAAAAAAAAAACTAGAAGTGGTCCAAAGGAAATATTGCGAGAAGCAGTAAGAAAAGGAAGCCAGTCAAGACACTCCATCTGTTTAAATAATTTCAATCTTTGGTCGTACTTTATTTTTGTTTATATTTGTGTGAGGTTGCTCTTTTCAGTAATTGTAGTAACAAGTACTATCTTCTTTCCTTTACCTATCTATTTTATTTTAACATTGAGGATAATATTGTGATCTAGTTGGGGGGAAGGATAATTGTGTAAATAGTTGTGTGAATAATTATTGTGTGAATAATTGTGCATAAAAAAATTGTTTAAAAAAATTGTTTGAAAAAAAAATTTAGGAAGTGTGTTTATTAATATGTTTGTCGTGTTTATATGTTTGTTAGCAATTTTCTAACCTAAACCAGTTAAGGATGGCAGAGTAAGGAGTAAATTTTACTGTGATTGTAATTTTACTCTTGAGACACATCTAAATGAGGGTAGATACCTTGTTTGTGTAGAAGTAGCAAATGGATTCAAGGAAATTTGCATGATTGAGTATATTGTCTTCTTTCTTAAACATCACATGCTTGGTTATGGATGTTAAAATTTTTGTGGATTGAGAATGATGGATATATGCCTTATGAGATTTTGAGCCTATAAATGAATGGATTGAGCATCTGTACCATTCTCTTCTTTCTTGTGTGATTTTTTTCTCATGGAATTGTTACTCTAGAACTTGCTTTGATTCTTTTTTAGGCTACATTTTCACATGCATACATAAACATGATTGAGGCAAATTTTCTTGAATGAACTACTTTGACCAAATAGCTAACCTTACATATTTTCCTTTGCTTAACCCCTTTGAGCTTATTTGACCATTCTTTGTTTCTAACTCATTACGTACCTTAAATGAAAAACCATGTTCTAACCTAACCTTAGGGAATAAGAGAGTATTGACTTTGTTATTTGATGAGTTCTTGAACAAGTGTGGGGGTGCGTGTGCAGATTGGTTATATAAAAAAAAAGGAAAAATGTTTCTATTAAAAAAAAGAAGATGAAAAAAAAAAAAGAGCTGGCCAGCGAATTCTTGGAAATAACAGGAATAGAAGGAGAATGTTCAAGCCTAACAATGAATTCAACTTACCAATTGATCTTTGACGAAACATTAGTCAAATATTGGTCAATGCCCTTTATGAAAAAAAAAACAAATAGAGAAAGAATTAAAAAAATCTTGGGAAAGTTAGACTGAATGTTCTCAAACATCTTCTCCACTCTAACTATAACATAATGCTCTTCTATTCTCTTTGGTATTTAACTTGTCTTATCTATATTGCTTCCACCTTTACCTTGGCCCCATTATAACCTTGAATAAAGTCCTCATGATTTGTGTATATATGTTGTTTTTGAGTAGCGGAGAAGTAGAAGATAAGCAAGCTTATGGTAGTGCAATTATTCATGAGTTGAATAGAGTGAAATACTAACCTTTTTTGAACACTTGAGAGATTGAGAGTGAATTCTGTGAGGATCTATCATTCTTGATTCATTCTTTTCAACTGAAGTTTCCTTGCTTGTTGGTTTGAGATGCGAAGAAATGTTACCTCATGAATGTTTTGATCCTTGAATGTCTAGTTGCTCTTCTTAAGTCATTGAATCTTTTAGAGTTTTTAGTTTTTGAGTCTATGTCATTTTTTTTTCTTTGGTTTTTGACTTTTGTGTTTTGCCCAGGAGTGCAAAAGTTAAGTGTGGGAGAATTTGATAACACTGTATTTTATACATTTTATAATCATCTCACTAGGCTTCTTAAGGTTCAATTAGGCTTAATTAAGTTAGTTTTGACACATTTTATGATTTTGAGTCGAATTGGACAATTAAATAAATTATTGCATAAATTAACCATAATTATCTCTTTAGCAATGTTTAGTAAACTGGCTATAATTTGAGTTTCAAATATCTGATTGATGAGATTTTGGTCTTATAGGAAAGCTAAGACAATTCCCTACAACTTTAATGTTGAACACTTTTCCAGAATCAGACTCCTTGGAGGTGATATTGAGCTTTGAAGTCAGAATAGAGGAGTTGAAACCGGGCCTAAACACTGTGCAGTAATTGGACCATATCTTGAGTTCTAGGCGTGATTTTGGACTAAAACCAAAGCCATTTTAAAGTAAATATCCAGGCCTACAACTTTTATGAAGACCACTTCTCTTAAAAATGAAAAAATGACTGGATGCACGACTGTGTATTTACTCAATTATTATTTAAAAAAAAGAAAATAAAAAGAAAAGAGAAACGTCATGGATGACGTTTATGTTCAAATGATTTAGCACAGTAACCATAAAATTGCCTATAAAAGGCACAACGCACAATTCATTTAGGAATTCAGAATTCTGGGGAGGGGGAAACTCTAGGCATATTTCCAGAGGAGGAGAGGAGGAATTCCCTCCTCTCCTCAGTCTCCCTTCACTTTTCTTTTCTCTCTCTTTTTCTCTTTTTCTTTCTTTTAGTCTATGTGTAAATAAGTTCTAGTCTACTTGGGTTAAAGTGTGAAGCTCTTGGTAATAAAATAAGGTTAGATCTTTAATGATTTATTTTTCTAGTATTCTTTATACATATTATATTTTGATTCTGATAATTTAAAATCCCAAGTGACAGACGGGAATACTCCATCCTTGTAAAGAGGAGTTCTTGATTTATTGTAGACAAGATTTTGGCACAGTGAATGCTTTAACCCATTTACAAGTGGTAGTAATAATTAAAGGAATCATAATATAATTACGTATATTATTTTAATGGACTTTTAACGTTGTATTTTTTGATTGGAATCTTCATGTTGTGAGGATTCTAATTGAGTTATAAAAGGAATTAATCTTACTTTTCTTTTATTTACTAAGAGTGGATCTTTTTACCTAAGTAAATAATTTTTATCGTAGTAATAAAATATTTACTTCACCTTAATCTTCAACAATTCCCTGTGGATCGACCTCGGACTCACCGAGAAATTTATTACTTAAGACAACCTGCACTTGGGTTTGCAATGCAACAATTAAAAAGTGTGCATCACACTTCACAAAGCAAGTCCAAGAAAACAGATTACCCCAAAATACTCCCAGAGGGTTTTCCTCTCTGCTAGGGTGGCATTCTTGCATATCCAACCGAACTATGAAGAAGATCGACCCGGTGCCTCCAAATAACTTAGGAAAAAGGCAAGGGGAGGGACAAAATACTCTTTAATGTCCCCATGCCTCGGTTGACGAAAACATTATTCCATTCTAATAAAACGCTGGGTCAGAAACCCCTGTGTATGCCAGGAGAGAAAGGCTTCTACTTCCCCAAATGCATGACAACTTAACATTATGCCAAGAAAGAAAGGTCTCTATGGAAAAATGAAGTTGCTTGCAAAAATCCAATCACCTTCAGGAATTTTGAAAAGATTAAGAGAATAACCCTCGTAGGGGGTAAAACTCTCCATACAAGTGTAAAGAATGAAGGGAAAACTATTCTCTGAAAGAGGATCATTCCCAAATAGAATTACAGAATGAAAGGAATACGTTGAAAAGGATGCTAACTTTAGTGTAAACATTCTCTATTTATAGAGAGAATGAAACACTCTGATTGGACCTATAAGAGGTGAACTGACCGCGTGATGGCAGCCACGTTTAATGCTCCTAGCTTCTGATTAGTCACAGGAGTAGTGGGCAGTTAGGAAACAGTGCGAAACTGAGATCCTCTTTAAAGGATATTTAATTCCCAATAAAGTCAAAGCAATAGTTTCTCAAAGAATCACAAATTGTTACTACCTGTAATTTTAGAGATTATACTCAGAGTTTACACAGAGAATGCCTAAGGAGATCCCAAGGATTAATACTTGGGGGCAATGAATTTGCGGAACGTAATAGCGTATCATGGAAGCTAGTATTTCGCGTAAAACACCTAGGGTCCGATGTTAATTTTTCAAACTTTTATGTTAACCGTGTGCCTAGATGATCATGTTAAAACTTGACACTTGGCTGTCATTCCAAGTGCCAAGATGGGGGCAACTGTTCTGGATCGTGATTCAGGATCTCGTCCAATTAGACCAACTCGACACACGATAACTGGACTCTAGCCTAGATGACATAGCTAAGGCCTTGAAGGCAGTCTGGACCTTGGAGCCATGCAAACTGAGCGACATTGGGCCATAATATCAAGATTGCTAGATATATGCAGAGGATATATCCCTAAATATCAATAACTTCCAATCATCTATATACAATTATTATAGGACCCATAACTGTCTCAAATTGATAAGTAGCTCTCATATTAAGAGTTCTTAACTTATAGCGGTTCACCCCAATAATAATGGGAAAGTAATCCTTACTAGGATACTAATCTTAAATACCTGCATTCAATACAAATTGCATGAGGATTCTATATATACTCTATAAATACAAGGCTAAGTAGCCTTAATCAAGTATCAGTAAATTACTTAATATACACAGCCTTACTTATGCACAGCCTGACTTGAGCGTTGGAGTCCCTTTGCAGGTATCCACCCCCTTTGTCTCAACACGCTCGATTGCTACTGCTCAAGGAGGAGTCCACCACATACGTGCCTACCTCAGGTACCCCTCTGAATCCACTTCAGAACAGCTACCATCAACATGTAAAAGAGAACAGAATACTCTAAATGTGTAAGTATCCTTTTGGAGTTGTTCTACGCAAGCAACATCATCATTTATTAGCCTTCTTATGAACACTACCCTTAGTTCTTCCCTTACCCTTGGTATTACCCATTGCCTTAGGGATAATCTCTCATGTTATCTTTGAGCCACACAACACACATGTAGGTAAGACACAATACATACAATCACTATCTCCAAAAAAGCTTATTCCATCATCAAGCATATTGACATGGCATTAAGGACCTCACTTATATCATTAAGCCATCCATTTAGGTCATTTAGTAATAGATTTGGATCAAGCCTTTTATTAGGATCCATATCACTTAAATATTTAAAACTACTCATTAAAAAATTGCAGATACAATTTATCAACAACTATAGATACAGATTACTCATCAAGTACACATAAAAATGCTTTGTAGAAGCTTACAAAGATTTGTTGTACATTCACTTGAATCATTTTTTAATCTTTAATTAGAATCTTACACACCTTCAATGCCATCCCAATTTTGTGCACTCATAGAAAGCATATTAATATGTTTTAATCTTTATTACATCAGTATCTTACTAGCACCATCTTTTGTGAAAAAAAAAATAGAAATTTAAGTATATACGACTAAGTATATATAACAAGTATGTCAAACTAAGTCTATATATTGAACAACATATAGTAATTGCTATGGAAAGATTACAATTAAAGCCACCACAATTGACCTTATTATTGGTGTTTACATGCTTTGTGAACACTTAATTTTACCTGGGTCATTAAAAACCTTTTAATTCAAAAAAAAAAGAAAAAGAAAAAGAAATATAATTACAATAGTAAATGTTTTTTTGGCCTATTTCTTTCTTTTAGCCCAAAGATTTGTTTAGCCCAATAGGTATTATGATTACAAAAATTTACAAAAACAAAAAATAATAATAATAAAAGAGATGAAGGGGCTGTCGTTGTACTCTTCTTGTATTCTCCTATTTGTTTTTTCCATTTTAAGTATGAACCCATTTTGCCTTTACTTGGTCTTGTCCTTTTTCCTTTTTCCACCAAGCACCATGCACTCACACCATCACTCAAGCACGTACACACATATAGAGCCAAGAGCCAAACGTTCCACTTCATTTTGGCATTTTCTCTGCATACACAACACCACAGTAGGGACAATGCTGTGTGCTCCCCATTTCATTGCTGCAATTGCTCCATTACACCTTTCACACAACTTTTGTTCCCCATGCATGATTTTTTTGCATCCACATAGAGCTTGACTATATAAGAGAGAATATGAGAATTTGAGGGGGTTGGGAAATTCTGAAAGAAATCATAGAAAAGAAGAGAGGGTGAAGCAAAGAGAAGAATTTTTATCTGGAAACTAAACCTTTTTACAAAGAATTCATTATTTCTCATCAATCATCTCCTAATCTCTAATTGTTGAAGGTAAAAAAATCCTTTTCATTCCATTGATTTTGACTCATAAACATAAAAATCCTTTTGGATCTTTTTCTCCCTTGACTCTCCTGTTCATTTTCCTATCAACCAAGACAATACCCCTCTGCCTTAACCCTTCCAACCTTTGCCTCACACCCAATACACCTACCCCACTTTCAACCTTGAACCACCATTCTCCTCCAATGTCATTCCCTACAACAAGCCGGATTCACCACCACTCCCTTCCAGACCACTATACCAAAGCCCTCAACAAAATTCATCACCACCTATAAACAAAAACAAAACAACACCCTCAACCTCAACCTCTATGAAACATAGAACCACCCATTGCAAATAGCATTAAACCCCATCAAACTCTCAACACCAATATCAATCGGCTCACAAGGAACCGCCATGAGCCAACCACCACGACCCGCCCATGAACCACCGGTCACCACCACACTCTTGTAGCCACCTCATCGAACCCATGAAATACCCCTCACCAAACCAAAAACACCCACCCACCACAGATCCTCCACCTCGGACCATCACACGACATAACCATCACCTGTCTAGTCATTCGAATCTGCCCCCACAACCACTAAACCTAGCAACCCGCGACCCAAAACCACCAAATCCACCGTGCTCCCGCTACCCAACCACGCCCCAATCACCAAATGACCCTCTGCTGCTCCCTTGCACTATCACTGCATCACCACCGGACCCCTACTAGCCTGCGTCACGTCACCGTACCACCACCGTCCAACCACCTCATCACTGTCCACGGCCTAAGCCGCCAAGCCTTGAGCAGCCATACCTCAACCTCCCTGTTTTTGGTTTTCGGTTCTTAACGTTGTGGTGTTTGAGTGTCTTTTAGTTGGTCATTTTCTACTTCAATTTCAACAGGTCTCTTTTTTATTTGATTGTTGTTTTATTCTTATTTTTTTTAAGGTTTGTTTGAATCAAGTTGGGTTTGATGGGATTGGGTTGGCTTTACTTTACTTGGGCTTTAAAATCTTAGTGATCTAATTTTTTTATTTTTATTTTTTTTGGTGTTTGGGTAAAAAAAAAAGATAAACAACAACAGTTTTGTATTTATGTGTTTATTTTGAATCTAACATAAAAAATAAAAATAACAAAAAAAAATATTTTAGGCTTTATGGAGATTCTGCTTACCCTTTTGAATGTTTATGTTTTTCGTTGGTATTTTTTTTCTTAATCATGTTACTAAAGCTGTCTTTTCTTATGTGTTGATTTTATGATCCTAAAAAAAAGGAAAAAGTGAAATAATTGAGTCTTGTTAAGAAAACAATAAAATAGGATTAGTTCAGCTGTGACAGCTTGTTAATTTTGTAACTTTTAAAATCATCTAAGTTGTGACAGCTTGATGATTCTTTTTTTTAAAAAAACACAAAAAATAAAAAACAAATGAATTTTCCAAAACAAAATCTTTTCACAATTAAAAATAACCAACCCATAATCATTTTTCTAAAGAACGACATGACTTTAAATTCCTCATTGCACCCGAGGATACGTAGAAGCAGAATCTCTATTCTATCAAGCCAAAAGTTAAATTTTTATAATTTATTTGCCTACTTTGCTTATCTTTAAAAAAAAGGGGAAAAACAAATATTTTCCCTAGTTATCAAAATTTGCACAACTGATTTAGGGTAATCATTTTAGGATGGATGTGTTAAGGGTGCTGTTGGGTTAAGTCTCCACCTTTCCCAATGCATAATCGACTCCCGAATTTTAATTAGTTTCAAGGACTATTTTTCTTTAGTTTTCCAATTTTTCCTATTTCAAATAAAATTAATGGTGACCCATAATAATTTATTCATTTTTCACCACATCCCACCATGATCACAGTCACAACAGTTAGCGACTCCACTAGGGACATTTGAGAGTCAAGTCTTTGTAAGTTAGTGATAACTTCTGGAAATGAAGTTATTTCACTTAATTTTGAATGTATATGAGTATGCTATCCTTAAGTTTTAGAGGCCAAAGGTTCAATTCATGCATGACTTTGATGATTTAAGCTTGTTAAGTCAGATGATTGAGAATTGAATCTTTGAGGATTTTATTTAAAGAAATTGGATTGATTATGATTTGATGGACTTTAACATTGTCTTGATGTAGGTATTCAACATGGAAAAGCTTTGGAAGGGCCAAGGAACTAAAAAAGGAGCTCAAATTTGGAAAAAAAATGCAAAAAATGAGATGCTGGTGCCAACCCACGCCTAGGCTTGACAAAACCACGCCTAGGCTTAACAAACCCACGCCTAGGCGTGGAAAAACCACGCCTAGGCGTGGTACTCTCAGATTTTCAGACAGAGACACTCACGCCTAGGCGTGGGAAAGTCACGCCTAGGCGTGTCCAATACCGGACAGCACATGTTTCATAACCACGCCTAGGCGTGGTAAAAACATGCCTAGGCGTGGTAAGAGCCCTGGTCCGCGAATTTGACCCTTTTTATCTGATTTTTGAGGGGATTCTAAGGAGGCTATTTTGGGACCAACCACGAAATCCCTAGAGAAAGTGGGAAGAGGAGAAAACCTTGGAAGATTGAGGTGATTCAAGTGAAGAATCAAGATCAAGGAGGAAGATCAAGCATTGGATTCTCACCATTCTTGTTCATTCTTTCCCTTTTCTCTCTTGATTTGTAACTTGATGGGTTCTATGATTCCATTTGTTTTCTTCTCTTTCATGATGTGTAACTAAACTCTAATCTAGGGGCTCTCTAAGATCTTGCTATGGATTTGATTAATGTGTAATTAGTGGGTATCCTTTCAATGAATTTGATTTTGTTCATCCATATCTATGCTTAATGCTTGTTGTTGATTGGCCATTAATTGCATGATTTTAGTATTCCAATTGAACTAGAAATAGGGAGTTGTGAATATGGATATGGTATGGTTGATGTATGTTCAATTTCATTCTATTGGATGGAGTGTGTTGATTAGCTAATGGGATGGACACATACCCATTAGTCATGCATGGTAAGTGTTTGATAATTGGTCTCAATGAGTGATTCTTATGTTAATTCACATGGACACATAGTGGATTAGTTAGGTTTTGCATGGGTAATTGTCCCAGACATAGGCTCTTATCTATTGAAGGTTATCAGCTAACAAATATCATTTCATTAATTGGTGCTTGTTGATTGCATTTATTCATTGAAGTAGCAAGTGAATAGGGACCCCTAGGCTTTAATCATTCTCATCTTCTCTTGTGGAATTAGTGTTTGGTGTTTTCTTATTTTGTTTCTTTAAATTGTTATTTTAATTGCAACCCATTCTCACAATTCGTTTGCTTGGATAAAAATTTGTGAATTTTGATTAAGTTTAACATTCTTCTAATTAATCAATCCCTTGGGACACGATACTCTAACTCTCCTTTATATTACTTGTCGACCCGTGCGCTTGCGGATTTACGGATCATTACCAACAGTTAGTTGTGCAAAATTTGTGACATTAATATGTTTGTCTTACCTTTTTGTTTTTGTTTTGTTTAATTTGTTTATCAATTATCTTAACTATGATTTTATTTTATTATGCAAACCTTAGGGTAGAGGATTTTTGGGAATTTGTTTTGTGTAACACCCCAACTTTTGGGATAATTACAATATAGTCCTAAATGTACTGTTTTGTGAATTCTGTGAGTAGTAAATTGAATTTGACTGTTTCGTGAGTGTATTTGACTATTGTATGTGATTTGCTCTGAGCTAGGGAAATAATAATTTTCTAGCCGAAAAAATCTTATTTAATTAATTAGAGCTGGGGGATCTTACTAAACCCAATTCTGATTGATATATATATTAATCTTTTAATTTTTAGGATTTAACTGTGTAATAAAATAATTTTATATTATTATAATATTATTTTATTTGACAGCACCTACTGTCTCAAAAATAGTAGAAATCTACTTCAAAATGACCATGGACCCTTAAAACTCTATGGGACTCGCGATTAAAGTAGCAGTTAACGATTCTGACTGGACAAATTTCTAAGCCAATGGGAGCAAGTCAACAAAGGTGGCTAGAAAAATTCTAACCAATAGGAATAGGTCAAAGAAAGAAGTATGGACTTTAATATGGACCGTTGGATGAAAACTTAGTTAGGAAGCCTTTGATCTTAACCATTGATCAAATCAATGGTGTGGATGTGAACTTGATCAGCAAGCATTGAATATTGGCCATGGATCTAATCAATGGATAGGAATTAAAGTTGAATTCAATGGTTAAGATTAAGTCAAACATAGTGGCTTTACTTTGCTTAGTAACTAATTAAACCTAATTTGGTTAATCTAATTACCTAATTAGCAAACTAAGTTAGCTAACTTAGTTATTAATTAGTTATAATCTAAATATAAATTAGATATCTTAATATTATTTAGAGGCTATAATATATGCTAATATATATTAAACTAATTAGTTATATAATTAGAATGTTAATTAAATATTATTAGGAGACTTAACCTAATTAATTACCTATTTAATTAGCATGGAATTAGTCTTTAATTGAAACAAATTAAGCCCCCTAAACCCCAAGGAGTCTCACGGCCATGAAGGCTAAATTTCCAAGTTCCACATTGTTCTTGAACCATCCAAGTGACCATGCATGACAAGTTGATGACATAGGCCATGTGCCATGCAATTGTGATATTTGTATTGAAGTAAATCCTTTCCTTTCTCCTACAAGTTCACTACGGCAGCCCCCCTCCCATTTCACTCTCAAATTTCACATTTTCACACATCTAAAGTCTTAGTCCATTTTCTCTCCAAAAATACCAAGAACACCAAGCAACTTTTCCTTTCTTTTTCATTCTAGTATTTCGGCCAACACCCAAACACCACCATCAATCTTCTATAATTTTTCTTTCTTACTTTTCGTAAACCACAACTATATTCTAAACACTTTTCCTTCATAAGGTTTTGTCAAAAACCTACTCTATCTACTTCAAAATCAAAGATCTATCTTACTTCCTTAATGGTAAGATTTTGTTTTTATGGTTTAAATTTTGATTGGTGATTTTTTAAATCATGTTTGTTCCATGGTTTTTCATCATGAAGCTTTGTATGTGATTTTGCTTATTATTTAAGAATTTTAGGGATTTATTTTGAAGGCTACATGAAATTCCAAGGAGAGGAGGAGACTAGGAGATCCTTGTCTTCAAGAGGTAAGAGGGAGATTTAATCTCATCAACCTTGTGTGGTGATGAGAAAATGGATTGTTCGTGTGTGAAGGATCCATAAGGATTCATTTATGTGATTGTTTATATGCTTTCCCATTTGTGATTGATTTTAATTGTATGCATGTTTATAGTCTTTAAAACATATTGCATGTGTTTATAGGTTTTAAAAATATATTGTATGTGTTTGTAATTATATGATTATTAAAGTAGGATGTGAATAACATGTAATGATTTGTATGAGTGTTCCAAAGAACACACTAAGGCTCATGGCCTTACCATTAAATAGAGAACCAAAATGTTCTCAACCATTTTCAAAAATAAGGATTTAATGAAATTCAAGTGACACAATGAATTTAAGAATAATTTAGAAGTTAGACAATGATTTAATAATTAGTGATGAAGGATAGGTTAATTATGGCCAACATGCCATTTAATATACAATTAAATTCCAAAGTTCTTTTCTAAAGTAGGTTAAGTAATTAATTTGCAAAAGAATTTGATTCCAATGAATCTTTGAGAAATAAAATGAATGAACTTAGTTCTAGAATTCTAAATTAGCAGAATTTATAATTAGCATAATTTATTATAAGCAAGAAATAAAGTGAACGCTTGAAAAATACTAACGTAGAGCTCACTCTCTGAGTTTTGAAGCGCGTTAGCAAGTTTCAAGATGTAAATGATGGGTAAGGTTAAAATGAATAATATTTAGAGAAAAACGTTAAACATAGCATATACTGATTTTATAGGCAAAATGCTATCGAAATTTACTAAAATCAGATAAATAAAATGAAAAGATTCCATAATATATTTATAACATATAAAAATATTCTACATAGTTTAAAAGTACTAGAAATAGTTTACACATATTTGAAATAATGATTTTTAAGCTGTAAGGTTAAGTAAATGATTTAAAAATCTTACGCGATTGAGAAAATGTTTTAAAAACATTATGCGATGTTCAAAAATGTCAAAATATATTTACGCGATTTAAAAACATTTGTAAAAGCGATGCGATTGTGAAAATGCGATAAAATTTCCATGCGATTAAATGATACAACAAGTTTTACTGTCGGGCCAAAGTGGTGGACCTGGACATATTGTGAGATAGTACTGTCAAGTGGAGACATACTATATTTTGGTATATTGAGACTGAGGGTATTTTCATAAATATGGTAAAATATTGGAACTGAGGGTACTTTGGTAATTTTTTATCATGCTTTGAGAGTTTTGTCAATATGGTTGATAATTGGCGATTGATTGACGAGATGAATTACACAAGGTTGTGGTGTGATAGGCGTAGTGTGGTTCATTATATGAACTTGGAGGCATTAGTGTGTGGAGAATTCCATATGTGGACAGTTGGTAGCGCCTCTGGGTCGTGGTAATAGGCAACACACTAATGATCTCGACAAGCACTATTCTTAATTGAGGTCTTATAGAGACTATTATGTATAATGCCTGTAGTACACAATGTTTTGGACTGTGTACTGCTACACGATGTTTTGGACTGTGGACTATAGACACAACGTTTGACAGTGAAATAGTTTGGTTAGGCAGCCTGAGGTACTGATGGTTCTTTGCGGATCATTCTCTCTTATATCCGTGTTTAGCTCCATGGAGTAGGAACGAGTCAGTGTGTGTATCATTCATTATCTGCATTTTAATGTTTATTATAATCTGTGATAAAATGTATAATGTATTAAATTACTATACTGTATATGATACAATAGTATGTGTTATTATAATATTTGTCTGTATGTCATTTTCTTTATTGCCATGCTGGTCATGATGTAGATTGCCTCACCTCTTTGTTGTATTATTCTGTCTGTTTCTATTTTATGTTTATATCATCAAAGACTACAATGGCGGCAAGAAGAGGTCAACTAGGTTTCTTTAGACTACAGTTTCTCGAAGGCACTGAGGCTTGGTATGTCCACTGGGACACAGGACATATAGAGTACAGTGGTGACGTTACTTTATCAGTAAATAGGACTTGACATGGGTTCATTACTACATGTTATACGGTTGCTTTCGTAGAGATTATTTTACCTATTAGGGAGTTGTGAAATGAATTTCACCATACTCCTAGAGAACTTCGATATACTTTTGGGTCGAATTTCTATCGGTCAAGACATTGCCAACTAGGGAATTTGTCCTATAACAAGGGCTCATGTCTTAGGTGTTATGTTTTAGTCTTATGCTGACTTTTTACTGCTTTGTTAAATATTTGTAGTTGTAAATTAATTGTATACTTCAGACAAAAATCATTTGTATATTATGGTGTGATTATGTTTTGCTTTCTTTTGTGTTCTGTGTTATTTTATTTAATATTATAAATATAAAAGGAAAAATTTTACCATTAGTATTATATATGTACCAAACGTTTTATAACTTAGGTAAGAATCTTATTTAATTTTATTTTATTGCATCATAAATGTGACATCCCACAAGGGTGTTACATCAGTTGGTATCAGAGCCCAAGTTAGAGTCTTTTGGGTTTTTGGGTAGGTTTGTCTTGTTTGTACTTGGTGAATCTCTGATATTGAACACAGAGATATGTTAGTTCGTTGTGTGTTGATTTTGTTTGTCTTCGAAGAAAGATAATGGAACGTTACGAACATGAGCATGTGGACGCGAAACGTGATGAAGATCGTATAGTCGCAGCTTGAGGTGTGATGCAAAAGATGATTGAAGTAGCAGTACAACAAAGACAGATGATCGCTCAGCAGCAAGAACCGATAATCAAACTTCATAGCTTATTTGGATTGGAGCAGCCATCGGATGCGAGAAGCTGTAACTTAGAGCCTTCGATAATCTAAAATAGAAGGAAGCGTAAAGTCAATTGTTGTCAGTGAAAGTCGTATGTACAACCACCGGGGAAGCAACAACGAACAAAGAAAGGAAGTACTAGTGGCAACGATTTTGGTTAGACTGTGGCATCACCAACGAAGTGCTTGAAGTGTGGAAAGAATTATATGACAAGAAACTGCATGATTAAGAGTATAATTTGTTATAAATATGGAAAGCCTAGACACTTCTCCAAAGAATGTGATCAGCTAAAGATGGAAACTTCCATTAGTAATACACGTGTTTCAAAATCTCAAAAAGAAGAAAGAACCGATGCAAGGAGTGTAATGAGAACGTTCAAATACAAAAACTTAAGAAACGAGAAAGTTGTGCCATAAAGGGTAATCTTAAAAATTGTGCTGTATAATTCGTGAGGTAACCCTTTCTTTTGTGATCTGTGACTGTGTAAATCTTCTGGGGTTATCTGTGCTTTACTTCTTTTCATAATGTTATTTCAACTTCTAAACTTGCTATTACTACTTGAGCTTGTTTAAAACTATCCTATTATTATTAGAGTTTGAAATTTTTCTATTGATCTGGTTTGTCTATTTCTTTCTCAAATAGACTGAGTAAATCAATTTGATTTATCTGTGTCTTTGTTATAGTACAATCTGAATATTCCTATTCTTCTTGTTGAACTTGTTGTTTATACTCAAGTTTTCTAACTTTACCCTATATCTATTGAATATCAAATCTTTTCTGTTGATTTGATTTGTTTATCTAAACTCACATCTATTTGAGAGCTTGACTTTTTAAATGGATTGGTTATTTTCTAACCATATCCTACTAGATTGTTGTAATGCAATTTTAGTGCTTCCTTGACCTAAAATTTTTGGATTTGAATCCAGAAAGTTCATTTCTAAAATTATTGGACTATGTTCATTTCGAAATCTATTAGATCATCTCGAATTCTTTGATTGGACTAATCTAGTAACCTATTGAATAGTCTCATTACTTTTCCTTATAACCTTCATAGTGTCTTTCATGTATTTCAATTAAGAAGGATCATTCCTGATTTAACTTGTGTCATATTACTAAATACATTACAATTAGAAGAAAACTTGATCTATGAGACATTTTCTGTTAAGATTAAAAATAGGCAAGTAGAACAACTTATCTTGATGAAGAAAATCTGGAATGATGTGATGACAGGGGAACTAGAAGATCAAATGAAGGAAATCGCTGTTTGCTCTAAGATCGATTTGCGTGCTGGTTATTATCAGATTCACATAAAGGTAGGGAATGTTCCAAGACAGTTTTTTAGACGCGTTGCAGGCACTATGAATATTTAGTACTACCATTCGAGGTAGGGAATGTTTTGGAGATGTTCACGAATTATATAAATAGGATCTTTCTTTTTCATCCAGGCAAATTTGTCATTATCGTTATTGGTGATATTTTGACCTATTCTCGAAATTCGAAGGAACATGCTGAAGATCTCAATACAGTTCTTCAATTTCTGAAGAAGAAGAAGGAGTTATGCACGAAATTAGTCAGATGTAAAATTCGGTTAGAAGAAGTTCAACTCGTGGATTTAGATTGAGTGTTGAGATTAAATAGAAAGGTTGTGACGTATACTTCAAGACGGTGGAACGTGCATGAGAAGAATTATTTGATTTACGCTTTAGGATACGTGATAGCCGTTGTGCAAAGAAGATCTGAAGACATTTTCTTTCCTATAAAATTCATAATAATTTCAAGGGCTTGAAGTACCTGTTCAATCAAGAGGGACTTGGATATAAGGAAGAGACAATAGTTAGAATTTTCAAAGGACTTGTTGGGATGAATTTCTAGCATTGATAGAGTTCATATACAATAATAGTTTCGTTCGAGCATAGGGATGACACCCTATGAGGCATTATATGAGAGATGCTATAGAACGCCATTGTGTTGGTATCATACTGGTGAAAGTAATATTCTAGGACCCGAATTTGTGCAGTAGACAACTGAGAAAGTGAAGATGATCTAAGACAAGATGAGGACAACTCAAACGTGGCAAAAGAGTTTTACTGATAAAAGATAAAGATCGCTTGAATTTGAAGAAGGTGACCATGCGTTTCTACGAGTGACACTTATGATTGGAGTTAGACGAGTGATCAAGTCGAGGAAACTCATTCCAAAGTTTATTGGGCCGTATCAGATACTCCATCAGATACCATACAACTGAAGGAGAATTTAACTTATAAGACGTTTCCAATCAAGATTGAAGATCAAAGGACAAAGCAACTTCGAGGAAGGGAGATCGCATTTGTTAAAGTAGTTTGGAACGATGCAAGTGGCGGAGCCACATGGGAGCTAGAAAATAAGACGAGGGAGCAATACCCTCAACTATTCTGAGGTACGATGATTTTTGGGGACGAAATTCTTATTAGTAGGGGAGAGTTGTAACACCCCAACTTTTGGGATAATTAAAATATAGTCCTAAATGTACTATTTTGTGAATTCTGTGAGTAGTAAATTGAATTTGACTGTTTCATGAGTGTATTTGACTATTATATGTGATTTGCTCCGAGCCAGGGAAATAATAATTTTTTGGCTAAAAAAATCTTATTTTAATTAATTAGAGCTGGGGTATCTTACTAAACCCAATTCTGATTGATATATATATTAATCTTTAAATTTTTAGAATTTAACTGTGTAATAAAATAATTTTATATTATTATAATATTATTTTATTTGACTGTACCTACTGTATCAAAAACAGCAGAAATCTGCTTCAAAATGACCATGGACCCTTAAAAGTCTATGGGACCCGCATTTAAAGTAGCAGTCAACGATTCTGACTGGACAAATTTCTAAGCCAATGGGTGCAAGTCAACAAAGGTGGCTAGAAAAATTCTAACCACTAGGAATAGGTCAAAGAAAGAAGTATGGACTTTAATATGGACCGTTGGATGAAAACTTAGTTAGGAAGCCTTTGATCTTAACCGTTGATCAAATCAATGGTGTGGATGTGAACTTGATTAGCAAGCATTGAATATTGGCCATGGATCTAATCAATGGATAGGAATTAAAGTTGAATTCAATGGTTAAGATTAAGTCAAACATAGTGGCTTGACTTTGCTTAGTAACTAATTAAACCTAATTTGGTTAATCTAATTACCTAATTAGCAAACTAAGTAAGCTAACTTAGTTATTAATTAGTTATAATCTAAATATGAATTAGATATCCTAATATTATTTAGAGGCTATGATATATGCTAATATATATTGAACTAATTAGTTATATAATTAGAATGTTAATTAAATATTATTAGGAGACTTAACATAATTAATTACCTATTTAATTAGCATGGAATTAGTCTTTAATTGAAACAAATTAAGCTACCTAAACCCCAAGGAGTCTCACGGCCATGAAAGCTAAATTTCCAAGTTCCACATTGTTCTTGAACCATCCAAGTGACCATGCATGACAAGTTGATGACATAGGCCATGTGCCATGCAATTGTGATATTTGTATTCAAGTAAATCCTTTCCTTTCTCATACAAGTTCACTACAGCAGCCCCCTTCCCATTTCACTCTCAAATTTCACATTTTCACACATCTAAAGTCTTAGTCCATTTTCTCTCCAAAAATACCAAGAACACCAAGCAACTTTTCCTTTCTTTTTCTCTCTAGTATTTCGGCCAAAACCCAAACACCACCATCAATCTTCTATAATTTTTCTTTCTTACTTTTCTTAAACCACAACTATATTCTAAACACTTTTCCTTCACAAGGTTTTGTCAAAAACCTACTCTATCTACTTCAAAATCAAAGATCTATCTTACTTCCTTAAGGGTAAGCTTTTGTTTATATGGTTTAAAATTTGATTGGTGATTTTTTAAATCATGTTTGTTCCATGGTTTTCCATCATGAAGCTTTGTATGTGATTTTGTTTATTGTTTAAGAATTTTAGGGATTTATTTTGAAGGCTACACAAAATTCCAAGGAGAGGAGGAGACTAGGAGATCCTTGTCTTCAAGAGGTAAGAGCGAGATTTAATCACATCAACCTTGTGTGGTGATGAGAAAATGGATTGTTTGTGTGTGAAGGATCCATAAGGATTCATTTATGTGATTGTTTATATGCTTTCCCATTTGTGATTGATTTTAATTGTATGCATGTTTATAGTCTTTAAAATATATTGCATGTGTTTATAGTTTTTAATAATATATTGTATGTGTTTGTAATTATATGATTATTAAAGTAGGATGTGAATAACATGTAACAATTTGTATGAGTGTTCCAAAGAACACACTGAGGCCCACGGCCCTACCATTAAATAGAGAACCAAAATGTTCTCAACCATTTTCTGAAATAATGATTTAATGAATCTAGGTGACACAATGAATTTAAGAATAATTTAGAAGTTAGACAATGATTTAATAATTAGTGATGAAGGATAGGTTAATTATGGCCAACATGCCATTTAATATACAATTAAATTCCAAAGTTATTTTCTAAAGTAGGTTAAGTAATTAATTTGCAAAAGAATTTGATTCCAATGAATCTTTGAGAAATAAAATGAATGAACTTAGTTCTAGAATTCTAAATTAGCAGAATTTATAATTACTAGAATTTATTATAAGCAAGATATAAAGTGAACGCTTGAAAAATACTAACATAGAGCTCACTCTCTGAGTTTTGAAGCGCGTTAGCAAGTTTCAAGATGTAAATGATGGGTAAGGTTAAAATGAATAATATTTAGAGAAAAATGTTAAACATACCATATACTGATTTTATAGGCAAAATGCTGCCAAAATTTACTAAAATCAAATAAATAAAATGAAAAGATTCCATAATATATTTATAACATATGAAAATATTCTACGTAGTTTAAAAGTACTAGAAATAATTTACACGTATTTGAAATAATGATTTTTAAGCTGTAAGGTTAAGTAAATGATTTAAAAATCTTACACGATTGAGAAAATGATTTAAAAACATTACGCGATGTTCTAAAATGTCAAAATATATTTATGCGATTTAAAAATGTTTGTAAAATCGACGTGATTGTGAAAATGCGATAAAATTTCTACGCAATTAAATGATACAGCAAGTTTTACTGTCAGGCGAAAGTGGTGGACCCGAACTTGTTGTGAGATAGTACTGTCAAGTGGAGACATACTATATTTTAGTATATTGAGACTGAGGGTATTTTTGTAAATATGGTAAAATATTGGAACTAAGGGTACTTTGGTAATTTTTTATCTTGCTTTGAGAGTTTTGTTAATTTGGTTGATAACTGGCGATTGATTGACGAGATGAATTACACCGGGTTGTGGTGTGATAGGCGTAGTGTGGTTCATTATATGAACTTGGAGGCATTAGTGTGCGGAGAATTTCATATGTGGACAGTTGGTAGCGCCTCTGGGTCATGGTAACGGGCAACACAGTAATGATCTCGACAAGTACTATTCTTAATCGAGGTCTTGTAGAGACTATTATGTACAATGCCTTTAGTACACGATGTTTTGGACTGTGTACTGCTACACGATGTTTTGGACTGTGGACTATAGACACAACGTTTGACAGTGAAATAGTTTGGTTAGGCAGCCTGAGGCACTGATGGTTCTTTGCAGATCATTCTCTCTAATATCCGTGTTTAGCTCCATAGAGTAGGAACGAGTCAGTGTGTGTATCATTCATTATCTGCATTTTAATGTTTATTATAATCTGTGATAAAATGCATAATGTATTAAATTGCTATACTGTATATGATACAATGGTATATGTTATTATAATATTTATCCGTATGTCATTTTCTTTATTGCCATGCTGGTAATGATGTAAATTGTCTCACCTCTTTGTTGTATTATTCTGTCTGTTTCTATTTTATGTTTATATCATCAAAGACTACAATGGTGGCAAGAAGAGGTCAATTAGGTTTCTTTAGACTACAGTTTCTCGAAGGCGCTGAGTCTTGGTATGTCCACTGGGACACAGGACATATATAGTAAAGTGGTGACGTTACTTTATCAGTAAATAGGACTCGACATGGGTTCGTTACTACACGTTATACGGTTGCTTTCGTAGAGATTATTTTACCTATTAAGGAGTTGTGGAATGAATTTCACCATACTCCTAGAGAGAACTTCGATATACTTTTAGGTCGAATTTCTATCGGTCAAGACATTCCCAACTAGGGAATTTGTCTTATAACAAAGGCTCATGTCTTAGGTGTTATGTTTTAGTCTTATGCTGACTTTTTACTGCTTTGTTAAATATTTGTAATTGTAAATTAATTGTATACTTCAGATAAAAATCATATGTATATTATAGTGTGATTATGTTTTGCTTTCTTTTGTGTTCTGTGTTATTTTATTTAATATTATAAATATAAAAGGAAAAATTTTACCACTAGTATTATTTATGTACCAAACGTTTTATAACTTGGGTAAGAGTCTTATTTAATTTTATTTTATTGCATCATAAATGTGACATCCCCACAAGGGTGTTACATTTTGCGTTTGTTTTGTTTTGCAGGATGTTAGTTGTCTTTAGAATTATGAAGGTTTGTATGCTCCCTACACAGACTGCACTTACACATTTCTCACACACATTCGAGTGGGGTCCTATACCTGGGTCTGAGTGAAGCCTAAGTTAGGAAGAGGTTGCATAGTGGTAGCTATTTTAGATGTACATCCTATTTGGTTATTGCGAAAACCTCATCTAAAGTGGGTCTTTTTCATGAATGTCCCACACTTAGTGGTTTACCCACTGTTTGTGGTCAACATTCTGAAATGGGACTTAGCTCTAGAGGCCATTAGAATAATAAAGTCACCCAATGAAAGTTCTCACGAATCAGAAAGACTCATAGATCTTTAGTATAGAACTTTTCAAATTTAAGGCAATCCTTTAGGGCACAAAGGGAGCGTACCTCCTCGTTATCTTTAAATTTATCCATGTCATATTTTCTATTGTACATATATCTCATAAGTAGTATGGTCCATTAATGTGATAAGCCATAATTGTACCCTTCTAAAAAAAAGTTTTTTGGTAAAAATTTCTTTACAAAACAAAGGGTGGGCAAGTCAC
The DNA here is from genome assembly GCA_029884595.1 of Ormosia semicastrata. Lineage (NCBI taxonomy): Eukaryota > Viridiplantae > Streptophyta > Magnoliopsida > Fabales > Fabaceae > Ormosia > Ormosia semicastrata. The sequence goes on from JAQQTO010000060.1 coordinate 49,581,645, forward strand.
TATTAAAGGACCAATTATTTATCCATCATTGCATTCATCCTATATATCAAAAAAAATTCATCATTCATTCTTGTAAAAAAAATGTAAAAAAAAATATGTTTTTTTTAATTCCATCAATATTAATTTTTTTAAATAAAAAAAAACTTGAACCATTGCTCGTTCTTAGAAAATGCAAATCGCACAAACCCAGACCTATGAGACCAAGTCGCAAACTAGGTTGCAAAAGATGTCAAACTCGGAAAGAAATTTGGGTCGAGAGATAGATGAAATAAAAGTAAGATTGATGCGATGGCAGAAGGACAATCAAGGGCCAAGAATTTACTAAGACAATTAATTGATTAGACTAACAAATGGAACCCCTGCCAGTACTAGAGGGGATGATTCCATGAACAAAAATCCTAAAAATGAGAATTACAATGTAGAAGCCACTCATGAGTAGCCAGTGAAGATATTTCTAAATAGCAACTTAGAAAAAGAAAAATTAAGAGATGAATTGATTGGAAAGATGCAAGAGCAAATTAAAGTCATTCAAGGCCCTAATCTGTATGGCTCGATGGGAATCGATGAACTATGCCCAGAAGTTGAAGTTAATATCCCTAAGGACTTCAAAATTCTAGATTTCTCAAAGTACGATGGAAGCACCAATCCCAAGTTTCATTTGAAGACTTACATCACTAAAATGGCCATTTGGTCATGAGATCAGAAATTCCTAATTAATTTCTTTCATGAAAGCCTGATTGGGCCATCTTTAGAATGGTACATGTAACTTGACCATTCAAAGGTTTCCTACTGGGATGATTTGACAAATCTATTCCTGGGGCAATATCAATTCAACATCGACACTGTACCTACCCGAGAATGGTTAGGGGCAATGCGAAAAAAGAATGATGAGACTTTCAAGCAATATGCTCAAAGATGGAGAATGTTGGCAGCCCAAGTTCAACCACCATTGACTTTGTCAGAAATGAGCTCGTACTTCATGGGGACCTTTGGAGCACCTTTTGTTGGGCTGATGGCAGGAGTTGCCTACCGGGATTTTTCTACCTAATTTTGGCTGAGGAAAGGATTGAGAAGCTTGCAAGATCAGGCAAGTTACCTATTAGAAATATAGAGAGCAATTTTCCTAAGATGGTGGAACTAACAAGGGAGGAAGAGCCAGAAGTCAGTGTTTACCAAACCTCATACTAAGTTCCCTCACCGCGTTCATATGTCCTAACTTGTCCTGTCTAAACCAATCGCCCTCCAGCAACTCAGAACCTCTGAGCAATTGGCGATTTGAGGCGTTAATTGATATAATTGCCATCTTAGACTTTTGTAATGCTTGAACTTATGTAAACTTTCTTGAAGCATTAATGCAATGGATTTGTATAGATCTCAACATACCTTGTTTCCTTTTCCTATGTTCTTGGCACTCATGTTCTTTTCATATCTTTCTTGTCATTCTTTTCTTTTCTTTACTTGCTTTCTTTTGGTTCGGATCCCATGGGACTCTCATTCTAGAAAACTTTTGGCGGTCATGAAGCCCACGTGTACAGGTGCCCTTTGCAAAAAAAAAAAAAGAAGACAAAAAGGATATGAGAAAAAATTATTGAAAAAAATAGAAACTAAAAAGGAAGCAAATAAGTAATCACTTGGTGTGCATTATCCTTTTGTCTCTAAATTAAATTTTTTGAAAATGAGCAATCAAGATTTGAAATGAAGATTGATCATTTTTCTCCCTCCTTCAAAAGAATTTATCTTTTCATTATCTCTCGTTATCCCTTGAACTTAAAAGTTTTCTTCAATAAACCTTGTACAAGGATCATCCCTACACTAGGGGATAATGCAAAAAAAAGGTTGATTGTCATGGTGACTACTTTGAAGCAGAATGGAAAAGTGCAAAGGAAGAAAAGGTGAAAAAGGCAAGAAATAATAATAATAATAAAAGAACATGATGAAAAACTAAAAAGGAAAAAAAATAAAAACAGAGAAGGGAAAGAAAGAAGAAAAAAAATGAAATGAAATGGGTCGTGACAGTGAATGATCGAAGTGAAAAGAAAAAAGGGGAAGAAATGGAGAATGATAAGAGAAAATGGTGCTTAAAACACAAAAGCAGTCGACAAAGTTTACGTTTGAACAAGGATTTTTGGTCTCATTTAACTCTTAAACACTTGTTTGAGCCTTATACCTTTCTTTTCATATCCACTAACCTTGGCCACGTTACAATCCTTAAAAAGTCCATTCTGATCGATCAATGGTTGCTTTTATTTTCATAAGTTTTAATTTTGAGGAAAAAGGTTATACTCATCCAAGTATCTAGCTCATTGCTCCTTTGAAAAAAAAGAATTAAAAAGAAAAAAAAAGAAGAAAAAAAGGAAGGAAAAAAGAGACTTACACTGGGACAAGTTTCTACCTTGTTCGAGCTAGCCCTACACTAATTTTTTTTTCTAGCTCGATTTGACCTACACTAAGGCAAATCTTTTGGTTCATTTTGGCCTAACACTAGGACAATTTCTACCATGTTCGATTCAACCCTAAATTGGGGTAATTTTTTCTTTTCCTTAGTTCATTTCAGTCCTAGACTGGGGTAAATTTCTCTTTGGCCTTACACTTAGGCAAGTTTCTACCCTGTTCGATTCGACACTAAACTGGGGCAAATTTGCTCTTCCCTAGTTCAACTTGACCTACACTAGGGAAAATCTTTTGGTCACTAAGGTGAGTTTCTGACCTATTCACTTCAGTTCTAGACTAGGACAAGTTTCTCTTTGGTTCAATTTGGTGATGCAGATGCTTAGCACAAGGAAATCATTGACCATAATGTCTAGTAAGCAACTAAAGATCGATTTCATGAAGATCAAACCAATCCATGTTGGGGCAACACCCCTTTGAATCCTATACCATCGTTTGTGACTCTTTCCATATATTCATCCTTTGTAAAATATCCTTTTGTGCAGTCAAACTTCCAAGACCAATTTGAAAGTTGTCCTTTTAGTAAATTGCTTTTCTGTTGTACTTTCGAATCGATGTCTGTCTGTACACAATGCTTCAGGTAAGGTCAACATGAGTACAACACTATGATTTGACCATCTAATGGTAATCTCCTGATGAACAATTCAAATCGAAAAGAACTTGGAAGTTCCAATTGAAGGAGAATGTTATCTCAAGGGATGATCCAGAAATAAGAAATACCTGAGCAAAAAAGGAAAAGAGCTTGTTAAACTGAAAACCCGAAAGGGCAGTTTAAGCAAAAGTTAGGGCAAATAATTTGGAATGCCTAAAACTGAGGCAATTTTTTTTGGCAACTTTGTTTGCATTCAATTGGCCATACTAGGGCAAAAAAATTTTGAAGGACTATGTTGAAGGAAGTAGCAATAGAGATAGCAGTTTAGTTATCAAGCAGTTGCAGGGAATCAATTGGATGATGGATAAAGTTAAATACTGGGGCAAATTTTCTCGCAAGGACTTAGTAGTCCCAAGCAAGGACTCGTAACAAGGGATGATCGTCTCACTTCTCAAAAGGAAAATTAAGAGTGGAAAATAGGAAAATAAAAAAAAAGAAAAAGAAAGAAGAAGAAGAAGGAGAAAAAGGATGAGTAAGAAGGATTGAGGCTATCAAGTGCAACGGGCAAACGCACATGAATAAGAGTTTGATTAGTCAAAGCTTTTCCAGAATTGTCGTTGGTTCAAATGACTTTAATTTTAAAAAAAGAAAAATAAAAAAAGAAAAAAAAAGAGAAAGGGATTATATGCCTGATGAGCAAACTTGGAAGTAAAGCTACCCCAACGTTTGAAGATCCTAAGGAATTTGAAACAAGTTGATAAGCCCTAGTTTGCAAGAGCCTGCGCTTGGGTTTGATGGATCAAAATTTTCTGAGGAAGCAATTAGCATCGAGTATGCAAGTGAAAGGTTTTTTTTTTACCTGATGTTTTCAATTTATTGACATGATATTTAGATTTTGAGTTGCAGGAATGAACATTGCAATGCCTTTTTGGTGGTTGAAGGACAATGAGCTACAACAACTTGTGAAAGTGAAGTCTCTGGCTTTTACGCCAAGCTTCACTATAGAAGAACATAAAAATTAAAAAAGAGAAAGAAAAGAAGAAAAAAAGAGAGAAAATCTTTTGGGCCATGATGCCCAATGTCTTTTAAATTTTGGGACACAGAAGCCCACTGCCTTTTAAATTTTGGGATACCAGATACCCAATGTCTTTTAAATTTTGGGACACCAGATGTCCATTGTCTTTTACATTTTGAGACACCAAATACCTATTTTCTTTTAAATTTCAGGACACTAGATACCTAGTGTCTTTTAAATTTTGAGCCAAGCCCATTGTCTTTTAATTTTTGGGACACCAGATGCCCATTTTCTTTTGAATTTCGGGACACCAGATACCTAATGTCTTTTCAATTTCGGGACACCAGATGCCCATTGCCTTTTAAATTTTGGGACACCAGATGCCTAATGTCTTTTAAATTTTGGGACACCAAATGTCCATTGTCTTTTAAATTTAGGGACATCAGATGCCCAATGTCTTTTAAATTTCAGGACACCTAATGCCCATTGCCTTTTACATTTCGGGGCACCAGATACCCAATGTCTTTTAAATTTTGGGCCAAGCCCATTGTCTTTTAAATTTCGGGACACTAGATGCCCATTTTCTTTTAAATTTTAGGACACCAGATACCCAATGTCTTTTAAATTTCAAGACACCAGATGCCCATTGTCTTTTAAATTTTGGGACACCAGATGCCCAATGTCTTTTAAATTTCGGGACACCAGATATCCATTGTCTTTTAAATTTGGGGACACTAGATGCCCAATGTCTTTTAAATTTCGGGACACCAAATGCCCATTGTCTTTTAAATTTCAGCACACCAGATACCTAATTTTTTTAAATTTCGAGACACTTGAAGCCCATTGCCTTTTAAATTTTAGGACACTAGATGCCCATTTTCTTTTAAATTTGGAAACATCAGATACCCAATGTCTTTTAAATTTTGGGACACCAGATGCCTATTGTCTTTTAAATATCAGGACACTAGATTCCCAAAGTCTTTTAAATTTTGGGACACCAGATGCCCATTATCTTTTAAATTTTGGGACACTAGATGCCCATTGTCTTTTAAATTTTGGGACACCAGATGCCCACTGTCTTTTAAATTTCGAGACACAGATGCCCAATGTCTTTTAAATTTCGGGCCAAGCCCACTGTCCTTTAAATTTCGGGCCAACCCACTGTCTTTTACATTTCAAGTCATAAGGTCACCCGATGTCATTTATGTTCCTGTTTTTAATAAAAAAAATTTTTATCAATAAACGTCATTTGAGCTACGACAACTTGTTGATGAGGTGGTGATGTCTCTAGCTTCACCCTTGTAGGATTAACGATGCTGCCACAACTCGTAAATCCCCATTTGAGCTCACTAGTTTTCAATTAGCATCTTTGCGTTGTTCATTTACATCATCTTATGCATTACAAGACAAAATTTAACTTCACATCTTTACTTGTTTCTTACAACGATAATATGAAAAACTACAGTTATTCATAGTCACTATTAAGAAACAAGTAAAGAGGGGTAACTGTGAACACCCAATTTTGTCCGGGTTATTAAAAACCTTTTAATTAAAAAAAATAGAAAAAAATAGAAAAAAAAAGAAAAAATATAATTACAATAGTAAATATTTCTTTGGCCCATTTCTTTTTTTAAGGCCAAAGATTTGTTTAGCCCAATAGGTATTATGATTACAAAAATTTACAAAAAACAAAAACAAAAACAAAAAACAAAAAAAAATAATAATAATAAAAGAGATGAAGGGGCTATCATTGTACTCCTTCTTGCATTCTCTTATTTTGTTTCCATTTTGAGTATGAACCCATTTTGCCTTTACTTGGTCTTGTTCTTTTTCCTTTTTCCACCAGGCACCATGCACTCACACCCTCACTCAAGCACGTACACATACAGAGAGCCAAGAGCCAAACGTTCCACTTCATATTGGCATTTTCTCTGCACACATAACACCGCAACAGGGACAATGCTGTGTGCTCCCTATTTCATTACTGCAACTGCTCCATTACACCTTTCACACAGCTTTTGTTCCTCATGCATGATTTTTTTGCATCCACATAGAGCTTGAATATATAGGAGAGAATATGAGAATTTGAGGGGGGTTGGGAAATTCTGAAAGAAATCAGAGAAAAGCAGAGACAGTGAAGTAAAAAGAAGAATTTTTATCTAGAAACTAAACCTTTTTACAAAGAATTTATTATTTCTCATCAATCATCTGCTAATCTCTAGTTGTTGAAGGTAAAAAAATCTTTTTCATTCCATTGATTTTAACTCACAAACATGTGAATCCTTTTGGATCTTCTTCTCCCTTGACTCTTCTGTTCACTTTCCTATCAACCAAGACAACACCCCTCTGTCTTAACCCTTCCAACCTTTGCCTTACACCTAATACACCCACCCTACTTTCAACCTTGAACCACCATTCTCCTCTAATGTCATTCCCCACAACAAGCTAGATTCACCACCACTCCCCTTCCAGCCACCATACCAAAGCCTTTAACAAAATTCATTACCAGTCACCAGCCACACCCCTGCAGCCACCTCACGAGAATCCATGAAACACCCCTCACCAAACCAAAAAACACCCAACCACCACAGATCCTCCACCTCGGACCATCACATGGCACAACCACCACCGTCCAGCCGTTCGGATCTACCCCCATAACCACTAAACCCAGCAATCCTCGACCCAAAACCACATGATCCGTTGTGGTCTCGCTACCCAGCCACGCCCCAACCACCAAATGACCCTCTGCGACTCACTTGCGCCATCACTGCATCACCACTGGACCCCTACTTGCCCGGTCGTTTCACCATACCACCATCGTCCAACCACCCTATCGCCGTCCACGGCCTGAGCCGCCATGCCTCAACCTCCCTATTTTTGGTTTTTGGTTCTTAACGTTGTGGTGTTTTGGTGTCTTTTATTTGGTCATTTTCTGCTTCAATTTCAATAGGTCTCTTTTTTATTTGTTTGTTGTTTTGTTCTTTTTATTTATTTATTTTTTACGATTTGTTTGAATTAAGTTGGGTTTGATGGGATTGGGTTGGCTTTACTTTACTTGGGCTTTAGCGTCTTAGTGATCCAATTTTATTTATTTATTTATTTTTTTGGGGGGTTTGGGTAAAAAAAGGATAAACAACAATAGTTTTGTATTTGTGTGTTTATTTTGAATCTAACATAAAAAATGAAAATAACAATGAAAAAAAGACATTTTAGGCTTTATGGAGATTCTACTTACCCTTTTGAATGTTTATGTTTTTCGTTGGTATGTTTTTTTTTCTTAATCATGTTACTAAAACTGTCTTTTCTTAAGTGTTGATTTTATGATCCTAAAAAAAAAAGGAAAAGTTGAAATAATTGAGTCTTATTAAGAAAGAATAAAATAGGATTAGTTAAGCTGTGACAACTTGTTAATTTTGTAATTTTTAAAATCATCTAAGTTGTGACACCTTGATGATTCTTTTAAAAAAAACACAAAAAATAAAAATCAAATGAATTTTCCAAAAAAAAATCTTTTCAAAATTAAAAAAAAACTAACCCACAATCGTTTTTCTAGAGAACAACGTGAATTTGAATTCCTCATCGCACCAGAGGATACGTAGGAGTAGAATCTCTATTCTGTCATGCCCAAAATTAATTTTTCATAATTTATTTGCCTACTTTGCTTATATTTAAAACAAAAGGGAAAAAGCATATATTTTTCAGAGTTATCAAAATTTGCACAACTGATTTAGGGTAACCGTTTTAGGACGGATGTGTTAGGGGTACTGTGGGGTTAAGTCTCCACCCTTCCCTATGCATAATCGACTCCAGAATCTAAACTGGTTTCAAAGACTATTTTTCTTTGGTTTTTCAATTTTTCCTATTTCAAATAAAATTACTGGCGACTCCTAATAAGTAATTTATTTTTTGCCGCATCTCGCCGCAATCACGGTCGCGACATGCTTCTCAATAGAGTGGAGAAAAATAAAATATCTAAAACCACTTCAACATATCTAATACCAACAGAAACACTAAAATAATTCAATTTTAGTGCTTTTATGAAATGGCCTGACATGGAATTTGTAACATCCTAATACCAGATACCTTAATATACAATATTAGCTTTGCTACTTCTAACTTAATCATCAACAAACCCATAACATTTTAAACAAATAATTATGGAGAGCCAGAACTAAAAAGGTCATACATATATACATCAATAGCCTCAAAGGAAAAGTGTTATACATACAACTTTATACATAATCAAAGGAAATATAAATAAATACATAAGCTTTGTACAAACTAAAGCAAAATAAACTACACTAGTTCTTGTGCTTCCTCATCTCTTTTTTGTTTGAAAGGTCTTGACTTGGATTTATATGGACACACAACTGGGTGAGAATTCACAAATTCTCGGTATAAGTATTCCAATAACATAACCACAACACCAAAAACCTTGGGTCATGTTCATCCAACTCCAACCATTAAGAAAACTCTCAAAAACCCATTTCTAACAACCCATGCATACCCCATGTATCAAGAGTTTGAAAAAAAAAAGATGAAGTGAAATGAACAAACACCCTTACCTCAAGTAGTATGGATTATGAACTCAAGCTTTAGTTTTGCTTTTAGCCTTCCTCCTCTTTTCCTCCTCTTCCTTATTCCTTTTCTTTTCTTTTTCTCTTCCTCCTCTTGCTGCTTCTAATTGCAGAACAAGAGAGTGGGTCAGAAATGAGTGAAAAGTCAATGAAACAGGAGAAGAAGGTCGTGGAGCATAAGAAGACCTAATAATGTCTAAAGATTTTATAGTGAAACCTTATATCTGTTAAGAACACTTTAATCTTACAGAAAAAAGTTTTCTAACTTCCATAGGTATTATAATAAATCCTAAGATTCATCTCAATCCTAGTTTTATTAATACCATACATTTCCATATCTGTGATTCATCAATCTGGTACTTAAATACTCACTTAGTGTACTTAAAAATACCAAACTGACTCAGTTAACTCTTAAAAATTAACCTTATCACATTCCATGCATTTGTGACCTAAAGACAAATTTTTCATATTTATTTCCATTAACTAAGAAGTTTATGTCATTTCTCGAGCTAATAACAACTATTTTTCACATGTAGTATTATAACAAAGTGACTAAACTCACTTTGAAAGTCACAAAATTAACCAGGCACGTTATGCAAGTATTATGTTACCTTTGTAACCATATACAAGTCTAACATGTCAAAAGAAGATGCTACATTCTCCCATCCTTTTTAAAATTTTGTCCGTAAAATTTAATCTCTCGCTACTAAAAGTTCTGAGGTCTCTAACAGATATCACATTCTAAGGAATCTCACCTCCTTTAGTGGTATCTAACGACTCAACTCATCTTATACCAAACCTTTAAGAATATCCTAATGAGTTTCCAACTATTGGTAAACACAAAAGAATACATTGTATTGGATTGGAAGATTAAGCATCCTTTTTGCCATTAAGAATATATACCCTTCCTATAGCCAGCGGTCTAGGGTTGGGCATAATTCCTTGTCTCTACGGGCACTTTTAAGCAAAATGCCCCAGTTGACCACACACAAAATACACCTTACAAGGTCTATCGTGTAACATCCTCTTTTTAGCATGTTAGACTTGTATATGGTCGGAGGGGTATCATAATACTTACTTGACATGTCTGTTAAATTTTGTGATGAACTGAGTTAATTTAGGCACTTTTTTGCAACACGGACTATGAAAAGTGACTTAAAATGGCTCAAATAATGGCATAAATGGCTTAGTTAAAGGAAATAACTATGGATACTTTATTTTTAGGTGACAAATGTATGAAATGAGTTGCAGTTAAAGTTTCAAGATAAACTGAGTTGGTTTGGTATTTTTAAGTACATTAGTTGTGTGTTTTAATACTAAATTAACTTGATGCAGATATGGAAAATTATAGAAAAGGTGAAATTGGTATTTAGATTAATCTTAGGAATTATTTTGATACCTAAGGAAGTTAGGAAACTTGATTTCATAGAATCAAAGTGTTCTTAATAGGTATAATATTTTAGCAAAATATTAAGTCACTTTATGACTCTCGTTCCAGCTACTTCTTTTTTAACTTTATTGGTTATTCCTTCTTCTTTTCATACTCAAGCTCATTCACTTTCTCACGTTAACAACTACAGCAACAGTAGAGCAGAAAAGGAGAGAAAAGAATGCAGAGGAAAAGGAGGAAGAAAAGGGAAGGAAGAGAAAAGCCAAAAGGAATGTTAAGGTTTGAAGATCATCTAAACTACAAGTGAGGTACGAGTGCTTGAACCTATATGAACATCTCTTGCAATCTTCATCTTTATGTATGTTGTATGTTGATTGATAAGTAATGGGTTTAAGAGACTTAGGTTGTCTTCTAGCTTGCTTAGTGCCATTAATGGCTGAGCTTGGATTGTTTTTAGCTTGACCTATGTAAGGTTATGGTTTATGAACTTAGAAACACCTATTTGTATGCTTGAGTTAAAAGTTGAAAAATAGGTATTTCATTGATGTAAGTAGGATGTAAATCCATGTTTAATGGCTTGGTTGTTGTTATGGAACCCTATCTAAACTAGTTTTGGTAGTACTTCTATTTTGGAATGTTTCCTTGAGTTTATGTGGGATTTTGGATGAAGAAGGGCCATGACTTGCCCTATTTTTCTGCTGAAAAATGCAGAAGATAACTGGTTATGCACAAGGCTAACCGATTATTTGTGTTTTACAAAGGGTCATGGGAGTAGCAGATAACTGGTTAGGCCCAAGGCTAACCGATTATTCCCTATTATAGAAATGACTTCACGTTAAGCCATAACCGATTAGGCACAAGGCCTAATTGATTATTAGTGCATGGCAGAGAGTTCTACTACCCAATAACCGATTAGAAGTAAAGCCATAACCGATTATTGGCTTATAACAGAAACTCACGAAGGGTAACAGTTACCTTATAACCGATTTTCAGGATCCCATAACTAATTATGGGCAAGTCAAAAATTAGAATTTAGCTTGTCATAACTAACTATTCAAGAGGGATAAGGGTTAGGGACTTATGAAAAGAGAGATTTTCATCCTTGGGCTTCATGTAAGGCTTGTATAAGCTAGAAAAAGAATACCCATGATTTAATAGAGGCTTTTAAGCATATTTTTAGTATGAGATAAAATACTAATATATGTTATAAGTTTCTTGGTGTGATATATATTGTGATTAAAACAATTGTTAAGTTCCACCAAAAATATAAAAACCTTACAATCAGTTGTAGTTAATAAGGGTTGATCCACAGAGAACCAATTCAATTGACACTATTAATCGATTCCAAATTTTAACTCTGATGAACAATAAATAGTAAAAAGGGGTTTTGTTTATTAAAACAAATAACAGAAATTGAATCTAAATCAACAGCAAATAACACGATTTTATTTACTAATTTAAAGACATTGGTTAAGAGATGGAATCCACCACTAGATTTATATGATAATGCTAACCTAAATATCCTTTATATCAATATGATCAATTATGTTCCTAGATTAATTCTTCGTTTGCCTTAAGTTTTGGTTAATTTAGCAACCGCTCAAATTAATCCCTAATCACTAGTTAGCTATAAAGTAACCACTCTTATATCCTCCTAATGACAGCATTAAGATTTAGAAAATCAATCACACTAAGGTCCAATTACACACCAGAATTGAACTACTTAGATCATATGTCTCACTAATCATACCACTGCAACCGCGCATAGCAATTCTAGTTTTACCACTTTTGAAAATAGCAAAGAGTATAAAAACCTTTATACCGAATTAAGAACAGAAACATATGAATAAGAACATAACTGTAATGAAAATAAAGGAATACGATCGATTCACATAATCAAAACTAGGGTTTCATATTCCCTTAACTAAATAAGAAGTTTAGCCACACATGGCAAATTCAAAATCAACAGATAGACTAAAGAAAATCATCATCAAGAACACAAGTGTAGAAGAAAAACTGAATATTAAACTGATTTCCAATTATCACATTTAGTTGATCTCTGATAATTTGAACCCGAATCTTCAATCTTCGATCTAACATTTCTTTTTCAGTTCTTTCACGGCTTGCAGTCCAAAGATATCTTTAATTTGAGCCTAAGCACTCCTATTTATAGGTATTTTGACCTAACTCCTCATTAACATTCAGCTTTCTATTTGACAGACACGGGCCATGTCATTTGACACAACCCACCTCGTGTACTATTCTATCAAGAGGAAACCAATTATTTCATAAGTTAGAGGAGGACACGGCCCACCCCGTGTCATGGGACACAGGCTGTGTCATGTGTTCTGGGGATGGAATTGCTTCCCTTGAGATGGCAGAGAAGGACACAACCCCCCTTTCTGGGGACACGGGCCGTGTCACTTGGATTCACCATTTTCAGCTCGTATTATTCATAAAAACTCTAATTGTTGTGCTTCAAGAGGTGATATTGATCTTCTTGAATCTTTGGCTCGTTCTTCAAGTGGATATCAAGCCTGGTATGAGGCTAATGGACTCCATCATTCAAAGGTTTCCTGAAAAGTGCAATTCAATTATGAGCGTTTATAAACACATTTAAGCAAAGTTCCACAATAAGGTTCCAATGAAGCTTGATATCAGAAACTTAGCTAAATGATAACAATTAAGCAAAAATGGAATCCAATTGAATCAATTATAAGGCACTCAAGATATAGGAATAATTGATAGATCATTTCTTTTGAAAAATAATGAAATATAGCTTAGTTCTTAAGTGAGCTATGGTAATTAAATTAGCTTGGTTCCTTAAATTGACCATGGTAGGTTATAACTTGGTTCTTAAGCGAGCCATGGTAACCAAATTGGCTTGGTTCTTAAATGGGGCATGGAAATGCATTTAACTTGATTCCTTAAGGGATTATGGTAGTTTATTAGCTTGAGTCTTTATTGATTCATGAATGTTTATGTAGCTTGGTTTCTTTAGTTACTAAGAAGAAGTCAAGGATGAGCTTTTATAACATGTTTTACTTTATAATTGTTATGATTACATACATATATTGTTATAAATGATTGGTTTTGGAATACTTGTACTGAGGATTATGAATTCTCACCACGTTTGTGTTTCCATGTAAATCCAGGGTAGGATCCTTTAATGGAAAAGAGAAAGAAACAAATGGATTAGATAGCTAGTTTCTTTTGTGAAAGCTTGTATTTTGTTTATATTAGCTTTGAGATGTACAGAGATGATATGTATTACAATTTGCCATTTTGAGGCTTTTATTGTTGAGACTTACCATTTTGACCCTCAATAATTCTACACTTATTCACCAAGGCCAAAAAGTCCCATATCTCAAAAAGTCAAATGACCCTCTGAATGTCATCCTTCAATCCTTCTTCAAACTTAACACATTTCCAACTCTCATCTATGTTGAATCTGATATAGGACGAGAACTTTGACAACTCATTAAACTTGGCCACATACTGACCAATCGACATATCTCCCTGTTCCAACCTCATGAACTCCATCTCCTTTGTATTTTGCAGATTCTGTGAGAAATACTTCTCCAGAAAAGAATTCTTAAATATTTCCTATGCAATCTAAGTGCTAGATGCCTCAAACAACCTCTTGGCATCCTCCCCTACCAAAATGTAGGTAGCAAACAAGATTCTCTATTCATCCGAGCACACCATGATTGCGAAGATCTTCTCCATCTCCTTAAGACACCTCTCTGCCCTAACTGGGTCATACTTCCCCTTAAAGAATGAAGGGTTAGCCTCTTGAAACTCTAAGAGATCTTGGAAGTTCTAGTTCTGCCCCATGCACCAGGTGAACTAGTGGTGGCGTAGACTGTTGAGGTGGAATTGTTCCCATCCTCTTTAGCATCCTCATATTCATGGCAGTTTGTTCCCTCAAAGCATCTGTCATAGCCGTAAAGGCTCTAGCCATATCTGGTTCTTCATTAACTGAGTTCTTATTCCCTTGAGTTCACCTTGGAGGTACCATAGTTTCCAGTCCACATAAAATAATACATATTGAGTTGATCAGTCTCAATATTATGTAATCATGCGACAGAAGCCAATAACATTCCAACCTAAGGCAAGTCATGCAATTCATTACAAGTATCTCACACAAGAGACAAGAAAAGCATAACACACACAATAAGAATCCCTAACATGCCTAAGCATAGTCAGTTCATACCCCGACTCAATAGGATGAACTGCTTTGATACCATAATGTAACATCCTAATACCAAATACCTTAGTCTATAGTATTAGTCATACTACTTCAAACTTAATCATCAACTAACCCATAACATTTTAAACAAATAATTATGGAGAGCCAGAACTAAAAAGGTCATATATATATACATCAATAGCCTTAAAGGCAAAGTGTTATACATACAACTTTATACAAACTCAAAGAAAATATAAATAAATACATAAGCTTTGTACAAACTAAAGCAAAATAAACTACACTAGTTCTTTTGCTTCCTCGTCTCTTTTCCCATTGAAGGGCCTTGACCTGGATTTATATGGACACACAATGGGGTGAGAATTCATAAATTTTCAGTATAAGTATTCTAAGAACATAACCACAACCCCAAAAACCTTGGGTCATATTCATCCAACTCTAACCATTGAGAAAACTCTCAAAAACCCATTTCTAACAACCCATGCATACCCTAAGTATAAAGAGTTTGAAAGAAAAAGATGCAATCAAATGAACAAACACCCCAACCTCAAGTAGTATGGATGATGAACTCAAGTTTTAGCATTGCCTTTAGCCTTCCTTGTAACGCCCCCTTATCGGGAGGAGGACGTCACACCAAACGGACAAAATTCAAAAGAAAACTATTATTAAGACTCGGTTTATTTTATCTATAAGTATTATCCTGCTTATCAATGAAGTATCCTAACTTAGCCATTTTTCTTTTAATTATATTTTATGTATATATATATTATATATATATATATATTTTGTAAGTGACAAACATAAACTTAGCAGAACATAGCATAAAGATCAAATTATACATTTATACAAAAGATACATACCATATATACATGTGTTTAGTTACATAATATAAGTCATTACATACATCAATCGTTCGCAAAAGAAAGAAGAAGATTTACATGCCCCAAAAGGTTATACAGACAACCGCTAAGGCCACAAAAAATTATCATGCCCCCAACGACTACTAAGAAGGAACCTCAGAGGGGTCCTCCTCAGGTTCCTCCATAGGATCCTCCTCAGAAGAGGAAATCCTCACAGGAGCAATAGATTCATGAGCAGGGGCTCGTGCAGAAGACAGGAACGAATCCTCGTGTGGGGTATACTCAAGGTCGCCCCATACCTCACGCATCGGCATGTAGAACTCCAGCCATACAAAAATGTCAAGAGAGAAGACAAGTGGATTATGGCGACCGGAAGCCAATGATACAGTCACTTCTCCCACGTAGACGAAGTGCTCGGTGATCAAATTGACGTGCCAACAGTCAATGCCTCCATGGAACCTCAGTCTAGCATACCCTAGAAAGCCTCGTCGAGATGCCATAGCCAAACAGAAGACTAACTCATCCCAAAACCAGGAAACTCAGGCTTTTCCTCGCCTCGGACTTTTAAGAAACATAAATATAACAAAATAGCAGAATACAGAAAAAAGGTGAGATATTCAACATCAATATCAATTATGGTAGTAAAGAATCAGAAACGGTGCAAGACGTCCCATAGCATGGCAAACATAATAAGCAACATCAAGATACAAATAGAAATAATTTAATAATATAGATAGTCATAGTATCCTTAAAATAAATGGTTCCATAAATCACATGTATTCATGCTAGATAAATATGTTAACAGACTATACTCATACACAAGATACCAAAATCCTACTCCATGGAGCTAGACACAATATCGGAGAGAATGATCAAGGAGACATGTCTGTAACTCGGTTGCCGTGGCCAACAGTGCTATAATTTATCAATTTATCAACGTGCACATCAAGGCATTGTACAAGACATTCTACACCAGATCATGATATAGGATAGTGTCTCGGTCCGGATCATCGGTGCATTTGCATCGGTCTATCCCATGGCACAAAGGAGCTACCAACTATCCATTGTGAGATACCCTCACCCCGACGCCCCCAAGGTCAACAAGTGACCTACACTAGTTTATTTGTACCCACACATAGGTGTGATTCATCTCCTAGGCATACAGCATTTCAACGAAGTCCAACAGGCTTTCATAATGCATGATAACTCGATGCACAGATATACAGAATTTCAATAACAGTATGACTTATTCATAATTGCACGCCACATTAGGCTCAATCAATTATCAACAATCCTTGGTCCCACTTATGGACCCACAACAAGTCATTATCCAATTCTCAAGAAGGAAAACATATTTTTCCTATCAAGCCCCTCTAGGGGAAATTCTCTAGTATTTTTCATTCAACCTTTATTACTCTTAATTAAATAAGTCCTTTCCTTTGTTTTAGATCAAACTTACTTAAATAAATGATTTGTAAGTTCCTCACAACCTCACCCACACTTATGTTCTTTCTTTGTACAAAAAATCACCCAAAGCTATAGGATAAAGTTTTGTTCCTTATTCTTTCCACATTATGAATTCCTAATTAAGTGTCTACTCGTTTAAGTAACTAAGTTTTTAACTTTATACTGAAGTTTCACATTAAGTGCCCAATGAGGCCATAAGCCTCCAAGGAACTAAGAATCCAACAATTTTCCATCATATTCCTAACACGACCTTATCCCCTAATACGACCGTGTCCCCAAACACGGCCTAGGCTGTGTACTCCTCTATAAGGATAGAAAAGACCCAATTTGATCCACTCAATGACATGGCCCGTGTCTCCAAACACGGCTTGCCCAACACGGCCGTGTCCCCAAACATGGCCCGGGCCGTGTACTCCTCTGACCTATGAAGTATATGGCATTGTGTTTTCCAAAAAGAAACACAGCTTAGGCCGTGTCAAACAACCCGACCCATGTATTTACACTAGAATGTGTTTCCATTTACACATTCAAGCATTCAAGCATTCACAACAACAACAAGTATTAGAATCATACAACACACCCATTCACAATATTAGCAAGAATCACATAACAAAGTGAGCAATCCACACATGAATTCCTCACCATCAACACAAAAACGTGATCCTCACCACCAAGATAGGTTAAAGAGAATGATCTCCCTCTTACCTCAAGAGACAACAAAAGAAAGCAAGCTTCTTGAGACCTCCTTGTGATTTTCGTCCACCACCACCAACAAAACCCTAGGATAGTCAAACTCACCCAATCAATAACCAAAGCTTGAAAAGAGGAGTCCTTGATCACAAAGGTGACCAAGGATCATGAAAATTAGAAGAGAAAAGATGAAAGTCAAGGACTTTACCTCAAAGCTTCAAGTTTTAGGGCTTGGTAGAAAATGATGAAGTTGGAGGAATCAAGAGATGATCACCAAAGAGAAAAGCTTCAAGATGATGAGAGAAGTCAAGATTCTAGGTTGGCTTGAGCAAACAAGCTTGAGTGGCCACAAATGGTGTTAGAGCTGTGAGAGTGGAGAGAAAATGGAGAAGAAGAAGTGTGAGAGAGAAAAGAAAGAATGAGAGAAAGAAAAAGTGATATTTTGTTTGAAATGGAAAAGGTGATAGGTGATTGGAAAAGATGACAACTTTTTGGTCATCTTTCCCCCCCCCCCAAAACTATGGGGCACAAAAGGGAGGAGAGAGGAGGGAAGTGGCTTCCTTGAGAAGCTTGGCACAAAGCTTCCTTGAGAAGCTTCACATACTTTTTGATAAAGTGAATGGTGATGTCATGATGATGATGTCATCTTAGTGATGTCATTAAAGTACTCTCTAGAAAAGATGACTAACACTCTACTAGATTTATTATCCAGTGGACAAAAGTTACAGTTAGCCGAAATAGTATTTATCATCCAACAGATTTATTTATCAAATAAAATCTCAAAAAATGAAATTTTCATAAACTGTGCCTGGCCTCGGGTTTAGTAAGATCCCCCGTCGATGTTTCCACAGTCCAAAGTTTTCCAGCCTCGGGGACAATATTTCATTTTTCCAGCCCTGCTTAGTGCGCACGTAAATTGAGAAAAATACTAAAAAAATCAAACAACTCAAATAATTCCAGAAAAATTCTCAAAAATCACAAATATTATAAATTAAATATATATCATGAAACAAGCAATTTTTGGGGTGTTACATTCCTTTTCTTTTCCTCTTCTTCCTTCTTCCTTTTCCTTTCCTTTTCCCTCCCTTTTCCCCTTTTTTCTCTTCTCCTCTTGGTGCTTCTAGTTGCAGAACATGAGAGTAGGTGAGAAATGAGTGAAAAGTCAATGAAATAGGAGAAAAAGGTCGTGGAACATAAGAAAACCTAATAATATCTAAAGATATTATGCTGAAACCTTATATCTATTAAGAACACTTTAATCTTATAGAAGCAAGTTTCCTAACTTCTATAGGTATTATAATAAATCCTAAGATTCATCTCAATCCTAGTTGTATCAACACCATATATTTCTATATCTGTGATTCATCAATCTGGTGCTTAAACATTTACCCAGTGTACTTAAAAATACCAAACTGGCTCAATTAACTCTAAAAAATTAACTTTATCACATTCCACGCATTTGTGACCTAGAGACAAATTCTCCATATTTATTTTCATTAACTAAGCATTTTATGTCATTTTCTGAGCTAATAACAGCTATTATTCACATATAGTGTTACAGCAAAGTGACTAAACTCACTTAGAAAGTCACAAAATTAACCAGGTGTAACACCCCGAAAATTCGTATTTTATTTATTTCGATCGATTCTTAATGATTTTGAATAATCCGACTAGACTTCCGTGAATTTTATAATTTATGTGATTTTTAGGAATTTTTGGGAGTTTTTACGTTTTTGATTATTTTAATATTATTTTTGGGCTGTATATGAGCCTTCGTATTTTATTTATTTCTTTCAATCCTTAATGATTTTTGCTAATCTGATTTTATTTTCATGAATTTCACAATTATTATGATTTTTGTGAATTCTTGTGTGTTTTTATATTTTAGATTATTTTAATAGTATTCTCGTGTTGTATGCTGGCCCAGAAAAATAAAATTTTTTAATGGTCAGAAAATTTTCTACTGTTGATACAGGGCCAGGGGAATCTTACTAAACCCGAATCGGGAAATAATTTTTGAAATTTTTCCTTTACTATATATTTTACTATTTTGTTTATTGGGCAATAAAAATACAGTAGTTATTGTCCATCAGTTGATATTTAACAAAAAATATCTAGAGCAAACTTAGAGGGGAAGCCATTGGATCTCCACCCTTGATCTAACCAATGGTGGTGATGAGTCCAACTTAGTGGCTTGGACTGTCCAAGAACCAATAGGAATTTAATCTTCCTTGATGAACCAATTAGAAGGCTAGTCAACAATGATGGCTTCTCCTTGTTGTATCCCACGGCCAAACAAGCTTTTGTGAGGCAAAATATTACAATTCAATTCTTATCATCTTTTATTAATTGAACAAAGTAAGACAAGTCAATATTGGTGGCTTCTCTTCATGTATTCCTACGGCTATGCATGCCTTTAGGAAGGCAATTTCTACACTTCAATTCATTTCCATTCCTATCATCTTTCTAACAATTCACAAAGAAGCAAATTAAGACATTTCATCCTTTCTCCTAATGATTCCTACGGTCAAGCTTCATTGGAGAGCTTTGGATATTTTCTTTCAATTGATAATTATCTTCTCATGCTTATCCAAATGAAACTAGATACTTAGGGAACCAAATTTAGTTAGTCTTTATGATTAGTAAGTTATAATTATGAGAAGACTAATTACCATAACTAATTACTTTTAGTTTGTGTAAATGATAATTAGATTTAAATAATAGTTTGTTAAAGATTTATATCAATAGATATTTTGTTAGATATTTCTATTTCTTCCTATCTAAGAAAGCTAAAGGCTATTATAAACTAGATATCTATTGTTTCTCTCCTAAAGTCCCACGGCTAGCACACACTCAAAGAGGACAATTCACTTCATTTGTATAACACTTTGTAACCATATTCATTCTTCCTATTCTCTCTCTTTTCCAAAAAGTCAAAAACTCTTTCTTTTTCTCTTCTCTAAGGCTACGGCCAACCTGTCCAAAATCACCATCCAATCTCTTAAATTTCATACAACCTTGTTTCCTCAATCTTTATGTCATTCTAAACAACTTTCATGTTGAACACTTAGCCAAAATCATCCATCTTCAACCTTGATCTCCAAGTTCAAAGATCAAGAGCCTTTAGGTGAAGATTTGTGTTCTTCATCTTTCTTTCCTTTGGTAAGTTTCTAAGACCATATTTTGGCTTATGGTCATCTTTAATGTCCTTGAATATTAATATTGTATGTGTTCTTTGTTTTTAAGTGCTACTTGGTGGAGTAGATCTATTTCAAGAAGAACGACAAGTAGCTTGGATCATCAATCCAAGGTAAGAGGGACATTAACCTTATCAACCATGTGTTGGTGGTGAGGAATGGATGTGTGTGTGATGAAAAATCCATAAGGATTATTTCACTTGCTTGTTTAAGAGCTTTCTATGTTTATGATTTGTTTGATGATTAATATGTTTATTGCTTTGACAATATGTTTTAGTATGTGTTTATGATGCATGAATTTTTATAGCTTGCTTATTGAATTGAAGTATGTGATATGATGTGGATCTTATGTGCAAAAGGAAAGATTTTGGGTTCCAAAGAACCATAGAGGCATCACGGCCTCAAATTAATTTTCGGGAGTAAAGGATTTTGAGTTATTTCATTAATTATGGATTTAATGATTTAGAGATCAAGAAATTGGATTTTTAAAGGTTTTTATAAATAAAAATGAGATGGGGTTTTTTTAAGTGGGAAAACGTGAAAAAATGAAGTTAGAAATTGTATAATTTTTGAAAAGACCAAAATGATGTTTAGAATATTGAGAAATATTTTATGAAGTTGAAAAATGAAGAAAAATACTTTACGCGACTCAAAAATGTGATTTTTAAGCTATGCGATTTCAAAAATGTTGAAAAATCGCTACGCGAATTTGAAAAATGTTTAAATATTTTTACGCCATTGGGAAAACATTAGAAAATATTTACATGATTTGAAAATGTGACAAAAGTGTCACGTGATTGTGAAAACATGATGAAAAGGTTACGCAATTGAGAAAATAGTGGATTACTGTTGGGCCGACGTACTGGACCCAGGTGGATCATTGATATTATGTAATTGAATGACCAATTGTTCTAATATTATTGTGAATAGTATAATGGTGGCTTGAGTTATGCATTGAGTTGACATGCATTGAACATTGTATAGTCAGTGGCTGCTATGGCTTTTGTTGGCTAGGAGTGAATGAGAACGGGTTGTGTGATCCAATGGGGGATCTACTGGGGGCGTCAGGGTGCGGTGATTCATAGTGACCTGTTTGTCACTTTATATATCTCCGGCCATGATAAACCATTGCAACGCATTGGCGCATGTCCCGACAAAACACTATTGTTTTCGCGTCCATTGTAGACTGTCATAAAGGTAGTCAAATCCTCTGGGCCATTCATATTCGAAGTTGTTTAGCTCCATGGAGTAGGAAGATGGTGCATTGTGCATATGCGTAGTCGGTATATCTATTGTTGTGGCATGGTCAAGGTACATATCATGGTGGCATAAATATATATATATATATATATATATATATATTATTAATATCTGTTGTTAAAGTACCATTAATGTTTATATTATTGTGAAATATGTTTTCTGAAGATAAATTGATAATTTGATTATACTTGTGATATCTGTGTGTATGGAATGACTTTGTCATTCGTATCATTCTTTGCTACCATACTGGTATTGATGAAAGGAGATCTCACCTCTTTGTTGTACTGCTTTGTTGTGTTTGCATTGTTAAAATTTGTATGGTATGCGAAGCAAGATTCTTAGACTTAACTGTAGGCAATGTTCTGAGGTCGGTGATGGTGTCTAGGAGTAATCTTCCAAGTTTCAACAATGTACAGTTTGGTGGAGGAACGGAGCAAGTATGTTGAGTTTTCTCGTTGGTGTTGTTACCGTGCCATTAAGTAGGACCCGTCATGGGGTTTGCTACTATTTCTTTGAGTCTGTAAGTTTTATGTTTTAAATGTTGTTGAATATTATGTGGTATAAGTAACATGTGTATTAATCAGTTCAGTCTATTTTTTGTATTACTTATATTTTTGGTAAGTTTATATTGTCAGCAAAAAAAGAAATTTTGAAATCCATATTTTAGAACTCAAACCTTTTATGAAATAACTTTCAGATTTAACGTTTTTAGTCAGAAATGTAATGCCCTATGGAGGGTGTTACATTAGTTAGTATCAGAGCACGGTTTGAGTCTTTTGGGGTTTATGGTTAGGTCTATTTTGCTTGTGTTGTGTTTCTCTGTGTTTTTGATTTTCGAAAGGGAACCATGTTTGTTTGAAATGGTTACATCTGGTTTCCATTGTATTTTGATTCATTCGTCTTTGAAGGAAAGAAATGGCTCGTGATGGACGTATGCGTGTGGAAACAGGACGTGATAGTGGTGATATGACTGCAACTATGGAAGCAATATGGAGAACAACTGATGTAATTATACAACAAACTCAGAGGCTCGTTCAACAATAGGAATTGATAGCCAAGGCTAAGATTTTGTTAGAGTTGAATCAGCCATAGGATGTGAGACCCTATAACATGGACCATATTGGTTCCGAAGGAGAAGAAATCATAAGGTCAAGCAATTCCAACAGAAAACGTATTTATGATCACCGGGAAATCAACAGCAACAACAATCATATAGAGGAGGTACAAGTGGTGGTAGTTTTAATCGGACCATGGCATGCATGAGATGTGGAAAAGGCCACTTAACAAAGGATTATACGTTTAAGGGAGTAATTTGTTTCAAGTGTGGAAAGCCTAGATACATTTCCAGAGATTGTGTTCCACCAAAAATGAAGTCTTCTGTTAGTAACTTACATGCTTCAAAATCTCAGGTAGAAGGGAGCGTCGATTCTCCAAGTGGAGCAAAAGCATCTCAGATTGAAGACCTAAACAAGGGAGATTGTACCATAGGAGGTGATCCTTTGACTATACTATATAATTCGAGTGGTAACCCATTCATTTATGGCATATGATTGTGTGGATCAATTAGAGTTATCTGTGCCTTCATTATATTTTGACCTAGTTATTTCTACTTCTATTACTAAAACATGTGGTTAATAACTTGAGTTGCTTAAACTATCCTCAATATGTTAAATGACTAAATCTTTTCTGTTGATTCAATTTTTTTATCCCTTTCACAAAATAGACGCGATCTAAAAATATGGATTGGGTACTTTCCAACCATCCATGCTCTGTTAGATCTGTCGGTCAAATTATTTAACTTAAAAGTTCACTTCTAAATTCATCAGACCACATCAATTTCTCTATTGGATAGGTCTAGTAGTATATTAGATGACTCCATCATCTTTTCTTTCTACGTCTTCATGATATCTTTCATGTGTTGCAATTGCGAAAATATATTCTTGGTCTAACCCATTCTTTTATGCCTAATTGACTATGTGGGTTGATTAGAGCTATCAGTATCTTCGTTACCTTTTGACTTATCTATTTCTACTTTTATTATCAAACCCATTGTTACTATCCAGTTCCTTAAACAATCTTTTCTATTAATCTAAACTGTCTACCTCTTTCATGAGATAGACATGATCTTAAGAATGGATTAGTTATCTTTCAACCATATCCTATAAATTGTTTCAGTAAAATTTTAGTGTCCCAGAAAACTCATTCTTAATATCGGGCAACATCAAAATCTTTGTTGGATATGCTCGGTAACACATCGGATAGTTTTGCTACCTTTTCTTTCTAACCTTTATAATGTCCTTTTATATATTGCAATTGCAAGAAAGGATGTTCCTAGTCCAATTCATAACATAGTATCAGATACAGTATTGTTGAAAAAAAAAGAACTTGATTTGTGAGACACTTCCTGTTAAAAGCAAAGGCAGGAGAGTGAAGCGGTATGAAGGTAATGAAATTTCAAGTGATGCTGTCCAGAGTGGCGAATGCTCCCGCAATATTCATGGATTATATGAATAGTATCTTTCATCCTTATCTAGACAGAATTGTCATTATCGTTATTAACGACATTCTAATTAATTCTTGAAATCATGAGGAATATACTAAACATTTCAGTGTGGCTCTCCAAATTCTGAAGGAAAAGCAGTTATATGCTAAAGTTGTCGAAATACGAGTTCTGATTGGATGAAGTTTAATTTTTGGGCCACGTAATTTCAGAGGAAGCAATTGAAGTGGACGCGTCAAAAGTTGAAATAGTTCTTGAATGAGAAAGACCGAAGACTATATCGAAAATCTGTAGTTTAATTGGGTTAGCCAATTACTACCAAAGGTTTGTTGAGAAATTTCCCAAGATCGCAGGACCTCTCACCTAGCTTACCAGAAAGAATTAAGCGTTTGCATGGACTGATGCATACAAAGAGATTTTTCAGGAGTTGAAAGGGTGTTTGATTACTTCCCTGGTATTGGTTCTGCCTGATCCTAACGAACTATTGGAGGTGTACTGTGTTGTGTAACATCGGAATTTAAGATGTGTGCTTATGCAGAATAGAAGAGTGGTAGTGTATGTTTCAAGGAAATTGAAGGTACATGAGAAGAGCTATCCTACGCATGAATGGGAGTTGGTAGCTGTTGTGTTTGCATTAGAAATATGGGAACACTTTCTTTATGGAGCAACATTCAACGTCTTCAGCGATTACCAAAGTCTGAGGTATCCGTTTGATCAGGAGAAGTTGAAAATGAGGCAAAGAGTTTTCGTTGGTCGAAGTAATCTAGAATGACGTAAGCGCAGATGCAACGTGGGAACTAGAAGACAAGATGAAAGAATAGTATCCACATTTGTTCTAAGACTACAGCAAATTTCGAGGACGAAATTTCTTTTTAGAGGGGGAGTATTGTAACACCCCAAAAATTTGTATCTTATTTATTTCGATCGATTCTTAATTATTTTGAATAATTCGACTCGACTTCCATGAATTTTATAATTTTTGTGATTTTTAGGAATTTTTAGGAGTTTTTACGTTTTTTATTATTTTAATATTATTTTTGGGTTGTATATGAGCCTTCGTATTTTATTTATTTCTGTCAATCCTTAATGATTTTTGCTAATTTGATTTGATTTTCATGAATTTCACAATTATTATGATTTTTGTGAATTCTTGTGTGTTTTTATATTTTGGATTATTTTAATAGTATTCTCAGGCTGTATAAAGGCCCGAAAAAATAAAAAATTTCTATGGCCAAAAAATTTTGTACTGTTAATATGGGGCCGGGGGAATCTTACTAAACTCGAATCCGAAAATAGTTTTTGAAATTTTTCCTTTACTGTATATTTTACTATTTTGATTATTGGGCAATAAAAATACAATTTTATTGGAAAATATATTGAGAAAACTTAGAGGGGAAGCCTTTGGATCTCCACCTTTGATCTAACCAATGGTGGTGATGAGTCCAACTTAGTGGCTTGGACTTTCCAAGAACCAAGAGGAATTTAATCTTCTTTAATGAACCAATTAGAAGGCTAGTCAACAATGATGGCTTCTCTTTGTTGTATCCCACGGCCAAGCAAGCTTTTGTGAGGCAAAATATTACAATTCAATTCCTATATTCTTTTATTAATTGAACAAAGTAAGACAAGTCAATATTGGTGGCTTCTCTTCATGTATTGCTACGGCTATGCATTCCTTTTGGAAGGCAATTTCTACACTTCAATTCATTTCCATTCCTATCATCTTTCTAATAATTCACAAAGAAGCAAATTGAGACATTTCATCCTTTCTCCTAATGATTCCTACGGTCAAGCTTCATTGGAGAGCTTTGGATATTTTCTTTCAATTGATAATTATCTTCTCATGCTTATCCAAATGAAACTAGATACTTAGGGAACCAAATTTAGTTAGTCTTTATGATTAGTAAGTTATAATTATAAGAAGACTAACAACCTTAACTAATTACTTTTAGTCTGTGTAAATGATAATTAGATTTAAATAATAGTTTGTCAAAGATTTATATCAATAGATATTTTGTTAGATATTTCTATTTCTTCCTATCTAAGAAAGCTAAAGGCTATTATAAACTAGCTATCTCTTATTTCTCTCCTAAAGTCCCATGGCTAGCATACACTCAAAGAGGACAATGCACTTTATCTGTATAACACTTTGTAACCATATTCATTCTTCCTATTCTCTCTCTCTTCCAAAAAGTCAAAAAACTCTTTCTTTTTCTCTTCTCTAAGGCTACAGCCAACTTCTCCAAAATCACCATCCGATCTCTTAAATTTCATACAACCTTGTTTCCTCAATCTTTATGTCATTCTAAACAACTTTCATGTTGAACACTTAGCCAAAATTATCCATCTTCAACCTTGATCTTCGAGTTCAAAGATCAAGAGCCTTTAGGTGAAGATTTGTGTTCTTCATCTTTCTTTCCTTTGGTAAGTTTCTAAGACCATATTTTGGCTTATGGTCATGTTTGATGTCCTTGAATATTAATATTGCATGTGTTCTTTGTTTTTAAGTGCTACTTGGTGGAGTAGATCTATTTCAAGAAGAACGACAAGGAGCTTGGATCATCAATCCAAGGTAAGAGGAAGATTAACCTCATCAACCATGTGTTGGTGGTTAGGAATGGATGTGTGTTTGTTTAAGAGCTTTCTATGTTTATGATTTGTTTGATGATTAATATGTTTATTGCTTTGATAATATGTTTTAGTATGTGTTTATGATGCATGAATTTTTACAGCTTGCTTATTGAATTAAAGTATGTGATATGATGTGGATCTTATGTGGAAAAGGAAAGATTTTGGGTCCAAAGAACCATAGAGGCATCACGGCCTCAAATTAATTTTTGGGAGTAAACGATTTTGAGTTATTTCATTAATCATGGATTTAATGATTTAGAAATCAAGAAATTGGATTTTTAAAGGTTTTTATAAATAAAAATTAGATGGGAAATAATTAAGTAGTTGATTTTAAAGAATAAAGTAATTATGGCCAATATGCCAAGGATTGGTAAATTGAGTCAAAAATGATTTTAAGAGTAATCTTAGATGATTTATTAATAAAGGATTTAAATTAATG
The DNA here is from genome assembly GCA_029884595.1 of Ormosia semicastrata. Taxonomy (NCBI): domain Eukaryota; kingdom Viridiplantae; phylum Streptophyta; class Magnoliopsida; order Fabales; family Fabaceae; genus Ormosia; species Ormosia semicastrata. Next base: position 49,608,921 of record JAQQTO010000060.1, read on the forward strand.
AATTTTGAGATTTTTAAAGTAAGTGAGAATCAATTTTTGGAATTTATTAAATTAGTGGAATCAATTTATAAAGAGAAATAAATTGGTAACTTGAAGTTTACTTATGTATAGCTCCCCCGTTGGGTTTTGAGGCGCGTTAGGAAATTTTAAGTTAGAACAATTGATTTAAAACAATGAGAAAGCAATTTTGTGGGGAAATAGTAGGAAATTTACGGAAATGATTTTTTTAAATGGGAAAACGTGAAAAAATGAAGTTAGAAATTGTATAATTTTTGAAAAGTCTAAAATGATGTTTAGAATATTGAGAAATATTTTATGAAGTTGAAAAATGAAGAAAAATACTTTACGTGACTCAAAAATGTGATTTTTAAGCTATGTGATTTCACAAATGTTAAAAAATTGCTACGCGATTTTAAAAAAATGTTTAAATATTTTTACGCGATTGGGAAAATGTTGAAAAATATTTACGTGATTTGAAAACGTGACAAAAGCATCACGTGATTGTGAAAATGCGATAAAAAGGTTATGCGATTGAGAAAACAGCTGATTACTGTTGGGCCGACGTACTGGACCTGGGTGGATCATTGATATTATGTAATTGAATGAGCGATTATATAATATCATTGATACTAATAGTATTAGACAATTGAATGAGCAGTTGTTCTAATATTATTGCGAACAATATAATGGTTGAGTTATGCATTGAGTTGACATGCATTGGATATTGTATAGTCGGTGGCTGCTATGGCTTTTGTTGCCTAGGAGTGAATGAGAACGGGTAGTGTGATCCAATGGGGGATCTACTGGGGGCGTCAGGGCACGGTGATTCATAGTGACCTGTTTGTCACTTTATACATCTCCGGCCATGATAAACCATTGCAACGCACTGACGCATGTCCCGACTAAACACTATTGCTTTCGCGTCCATTGGAGACTGTCATAGAGGTGGGTAGATCCTCTGGGCCATTCGTATCCGAAGTTGTTTAGCTCCATGGAGTAGGAAGATGGTGCATTGTGCATATATGTAGTCGGTATACCTATTGTTTTGGCATGGTCAAGGTAAATATCATGGTGGCATAATCATATATATATATATATATTGTTAATATCTGTTGTTGAAGTACCATTAATGTTTAGATTATTTTGAAATATGTTTTCTGAAGATAAATTGATAATATGATTATACTTGTGATATCTGTGTGCACGGAATGACTTTGTCATTTGTAACATCCCAAAAATTCTTTATTTCATTATAAACGATCATTTTATAATATTTATGATTTTTAGGAATTTTTGTGGATTTTTCTAGAAATGATGAATATTTTAATATATTCTTCGTTTTGCATGTACACTGAGCGGAGTCGGGGAAAATAGAATATTTTCCCTGAGGCTGGTAAACCTTGAACTGTCAACGTGTCGACGGGGGACGGGGGACGGGGGATCTTACTAAACTCGAGGCCGGGCACAGTTTGCGAGGTTTACATTTTTTGAGATTTTATCTGCTAGATAAAATCGCTGTATCATAAAATTTTTTGATGAATAATAAAATATTATTTTCATCAGTTGTAACTTTCATTCACTGAGAAAATAATTCTAACAGTGTAATCAAATCATCTGTTAAATGTACTTAATTGAGGAGACAAGCTTACTATGCACTTTATCGAGAAGCGCACGAAGCTTCTCAAGGAAGCTTCAAGGAAACTTCTAGGAAGCTTCCTTCCTAGCCACTATTCACTCTCTCTCCTCCCATTTTTGTGCAGCACGTTTGACAATAGGGGGAGCATATTTCACTTTTTTTTCTCACATTTCCCCTCCTCCCAATACGCAGCTCACTGTTCACTCATCTTTCTCCCTTTCTCTTTTCACTCTACAGCAGCAACCTCATTACTACCAACACCTCCATTTTGTTCTTCAAAAACCGTCACACTCCTTGCACCATTTTGTGTTTGGAGGACCACCATCATTGAGGAAATCATCTTCAAAGTTCTGCATTTTCTCCATCTTTATTCTCTTACGTCTTTGAAGCTTAAAGGTTGGAGCTTTAAGGTAAAGCTCTTAGCTTTTTCTTCCTCTTTTCTCATTTTCGTAACCCACTGTCATTTTGATGACCATGGGTATCCATTTCAATATTTGGTTCTGATTTGGTAAGTTTGAATAATCAAGGATTTCCAAGAAGCTGAAAACGAAGTTTCTGGCCAAAAAGGAGCAGCCTTTCTTTGTGCTTCTCTAAGGTAAGAGGAAGACACTCCTCCTCAACCTATTTTAGCATTTAGGAACATCTGTGATTGGTGTTGAGGGTCATTTTGTTTTTGCATGTTGTTTGTATTGTATGTGTGCTATTTGATTGTTTGTGTGTTTTGATATATATCTAGATGTATTGGAACGTGTAATATGGAAAGGAATGACTTCCGATTGGTTCTCGGATGGTCACGGTGTTGAGCCCATAAATTTGGAAATTTCATGTGAAAACTAGTAACAGTATGAACCCTTGGCCAAACTCGTCGAATATGATATCCTGATCATTTAGTGAAATGTTAAAATCCATCGAGTTTAGACTTCTGACCATTTTCGTCGAATGTCAAAATCCGTCGAGTTTAGATTTCTGACCACCAAACACAATGTCAAAATCCGTCGAGTTTAGACTTCTGACCATTTTCATCGAATGTCAAAATCCATCAAGTTTAGATCTCTGACCACCAAACACAATGTCAAAATTCATCGAGTTTAGATTTCTGACCACCAAACACAATGTCAAAATCCATCGAGTTTAGACTTCTGACCATTTCCGTTGAATGTCAAAATCCGTCAAGTTTAGATCTCTGACCAGCAAACACAATGTCAAAATCCGTCGAGTTTAGACTTCTGACCAATATCTTTCTACAAATGTTGTTTCTGTCAGGTCATTTTCCGTCGAAAGGCAGCCTCAATAGTACACTAGAGACACTTCTTCGTCGAATCCAAAAATTATAATTATCGTCTAACACTTAGTGATTTAATTAGTGGTAACAAGATGCAATAATTAGCAAATTGGGAAATTAAAATATACTAAGATTCATAAATTTTAAAGAACCAAGAATGGAATTTTCATAAGACTTTGGATAATTTTAATTAGGGTAAGAACATGAGAGTGTGAGATTTTGAGATCTTAGAATAACCTTCTAAGTGTATATGAATAAATTACCTAAAAGGATTTAAATTAACTAAGAGAATTCCTTTAGAGACAAACTCTGTAAGTAAAGCTAAACCTAAGCAAGAATTCATAATACGCTTTAAAATGTATTAATTTATTTAACAATAATATTATGCTATTATGGGTCCATGTGGGTGACCATTGACTGTGTTAATTCTTACTTTGGCAAATTGTGACATATGATGGAATAGTATGTGTAACGACCCGGGACTGCCTGCAGGATTGATGAGTGTCTCCACAAACTAACACGGGTCTTTTCAGCGTGCTTTGTCCTCACTCACACGCATCTTAGGAAACTTCCCAAGAGGTCACCTATCCCACAATTGCTCCAGGTCAAGCACGCTTAACCATGGAGTTCTTATGTTCTAGGCTCCCGAAAAGAAGTTGCAACTTGTTGATATGCCTACACCAAATCAATTCCTTTAAGCCATCCTCAACTATGCAGTCCTATACCTGCACAGTCTCTGAATCCCTCTCATTTCGGTGCGTATTCAGTTCATTCATGCAGACCCTCCGCCTAGAAGCCTGCCAGGAGCTGCTCCTTGTCCGTGCTTCATTGCACCGGCGATCACTCCCCGCCCTCGTCGGCCCCGGGACGCTACATGCCCACCAACTTCCGCTTGGTTCGTCCCCGAACCACACCGTACTAGGAGAGGTCTCGTCTCTGATACCATTAATGTAACGACCCGGGACTGCCTGCAGGATTGATGAGTGTCTCCACAAACTAACATGGGTCTTTTTAGCATGCTTTGTCCTCACTTACACGCATCCTAGGAAACTTCCCAGGAGGTCACCCATCCCACAATTGCTCCAGGTTAAGCACGCTTAACCATGAAGTTCTTATGTTCTAGGCTCCCGAAAAGAAGTTGCAACTTGTTGATATGACTACACCAAATCAATTCCTTTAAGCTATCCTCAACTATGCAGTTCCATACCTGCACAGTCTGTGAATCCCTCTCATTTCGGTGCGTATTCAGTTCATTCATGCAGACCCTCCGCCTAGAAGCCTGCCAGGAGCTGCTCCTTGTCCATGCTTCATTGCACCGGCGATCACTCCCCGCCCTGGTCGGCCCCGGGACGCCACATGCACTAATGTAACACCCTAGCTCTGATACCAACTAATGTAACACCCTCCTTAGCTAGGGCATCACATTTCTGACTCCCGACTCATAATCTGAAGAGAAGTTTGCACAAAGTTTGAGTTATAAAAGATGGGTTTCAAAATTGCTTCTTTATTGAAACGTAAATTTACTGAAAATATTAGGTAATATTGAAAATCATATTTCAACTATTCATTATGCAATACTGACACCAATTAATAACACAATTTAAAGAGAAATATAAAATTAACAGACTTATTTTTTTTTTGACAGTAGCAAACCCCATGACGGGTCCTACTTAATAGCACGGTACAACACTAATGGAAAACTTTAACATACTTATTCCTTTTTCTGTCTATCTTGATGCATCAGACATCTGTTCCTTTGTCAACACTGCACACCTTCGAGTCCTAAATATCCACTCCTTATTGTTGTCACCAATCTCAGAGTATCCATCGCCCGTTATGTCTAAGACAACTCGATTCTTCTATTATTTAATTTTAACAATACAGACAAAGCAAAACAATATAACAAAGAGGTGAGATCACCTACACCAATACCAACATGGCAGCACAGAGATAACACAAACAACAATATCATACAGATAGATCATACCATAATCATGCTATCAGCATTAATCAACTATCATCATCTAATCATTTATCAGTTTAATCATCATCCAAGTGCTCAAAACAATTGTCATAACCAATAACCAATATTCCTCAATTAATATATATCACACAGATATAAATGCTCAGATTTATGCATATGCACAAAGACTCAGTTTATCAAAAACAACTCCATGGAGGTTTTCACAATTTCGAGAAGAATGCTCTGGTTAATTGTCAGCCTTAGCCCAAAGACAATCTCCCAGTCGTTGAAAAGAATCGTGTTCTTGTCGGGTATCGTCAATGCGTTGCAACGGACTGCATCGCCAAGTGGCACAGGGTACTCGCCAACTGTCCATTGGTCGACCGCCGCGCCTCGACGCCCCCAAGATCCATCATAGACCTCACTATCAATTCTCATTCCCTCTTCAACCACAAGGACCATAATAGCTATTAGCTATATTTTATACAATGCACGAATATATCAGTGCAAGTCCAACCCCAAAGGGCCAAATCTTTTCAATTTCATTTGTTCAATTTATATCATATGCTTCAACGCATACTTTTCCAATGCATATATAATGCACCAAATCCATTCACAGGCATCTCTTTCCAATGCATACAAAATGCACCAAATACCAGTCATAGGCAAAACACGTCATTTTCTCATACAGTGTCCATACACTGGTTCAACAGTAATTATACTATATTTTCAACACGAAATCATGTTATCATGTTTTCATAGTTATAAAACACTTTTGCCGTGTTTTCACAAAATTGCGTAACATTTCCTTTATGTTTTCACAATTCCAAAATGTTTCTGTTACATTTTCAAAATTCTGAAACGTTTCTGTTATATTTTCACAATACTGTAACACTTTTGTCACGTTTTCAAAATGCCGCAGCTCTTCTGTTGCACTTTTAAATCATGTATTAATTTTTTAATGTCTTTATCAATCGCGTAAAAATATACGTTTCTCAAATCGCATATTATTTTTCCACTGTTTCAAAATTGCGTATATTTTTCAATAATATTTTTAATAGTGTAAAATATTTAAACACTTTCCAAATCTCATAACTATTTTCCACCAATTTTCTACCATTTTTCATAATCGCGTAAAAATGTTTTATCGTTTGTTCAATCACGTAGTGATTTTTCAATTATATTTCAAATCACGTAAAATATTTAAGCTTATATAAAATATTTAAACGTAATTCAAATCACGTAAAAATATTTTAACATATTTCAAATTGTGTAGAAATATTTTACTATATTTTAAATCATTTTTAAGATACGTAAATCATTTTTCACCATTTTACAATCATGTAAAATATTCCTCAATATTCCAAACATTATTTTGGACTTTCAAATAAGTCAATATCATTTTCAACACGTTTGTAAATAATTTTTCACCATAATTCTATTACGAAAAAATATTTCTCAACCTTCAAAAATTCCATTTCATCTTTTCTCAAAATATTATGACTTTGAATTTCATTTTTCACATTTTCTTACTCAAGAAAATCTTTTTCCACGTTTCTTTACTCAAGAAATTCTTTTTCAAATATAATTCACAAAATTAATTTTCCATTGATATAAATCAATGTTTCAAATCTTAAAATTTCCACACGTATTTCAAAACTTGAAAATAAGTTATACTTTAGTAAATTCTTAAATCACCATTATATTTTCCATTTTTTTCAAAGCATTTCCAAACACAACCTTTTTCAAAATAAATTGAAGTTCGAAAACATTCTTGTTTACAAAAACTTAATTCTCAAGTGATAAATGCTCTAATTCCATTTCCAAATTCTTGTATTAACTCAAGTTACGTTTCCACTTTGAAAATCATTTTGTTCATAAAAATCAAAGCATTACAAGCCTTCAAAAATGTGGACATGACTATTGAAATCATCAAATATTTTTCCTTTTAAATTGATATGGTTTTACACAAATAAAATCATTAAAATTTTATTTTCAAAATGAAGTACCGATGGTTATAAAAACCAAACCCATTTCTTCAAATTCATTTTTACTTTCTTTGCAATTCCTTTTTCACTTTCTTTGCAAATCCTTAAAATCAATGTTTGCCCATTTCATTCAAAACTCATATTTAGAAAAATACTTAGGATCTTTTTACACAAAATAAATCAATAAAAATTCCTCTAAAATCATATTTTTGTTCTCTTAAAAAAACAAACCCTTTGTTTATTTTCCATACTCTTCAAATCATCCATTATCATTCTTCATGAAATTATTAATTTAAAGATATGTAAAACATTTGTTCTAAATTTATCAAAATCTTATAAATGGCCATTGAAACCATGAATTATTATTATTATTTTTCCAACTTAAATAAATTCCAAAACCGTATGCATTCTTTTTGCAACACAAACCTTTTGTTTATTTTCTTTGCTTCTCAAATCATTCAATTTTATCATTCATGAAAATATAAATTTGTGAACACCTATTTTGAGGTGTCTTGATCGAAATTCTCATTATTCTAGGGATAAAAATTTAATTTCCTTATTCTTAAAAAAATTTCCACATTGACCCAAATCAAGGACATCAAAACCGTAGCTCTTCTTTGGCCATTGGGACCAAGATTAGTTTTCTTTCCATCCACACATCATGGCATACATATATATATTTCATCATAAATATCACAAACATGCCATATACTCATCATGCATATTGTAAGTATACTATCAAAGCCATAAAATCATGCAAAGCATATTAAGCATAGACAAAAATAATCAAAGCTCATAAACATACAATTAATTATTACATGACCATGGATTGGAATCCTCACATGGATTCACCATCCATCAAATATAAGACCATCTCTCACCACCATACTTGGTTGGTGAGATGGATCTCCCTCTTACCTCTTGAAGATCCTCAAAGCTTCTTGATTTTGCTTCTCTTTCCAAGTCCTTCAACACCAAGGGCTTCTCAAATTCAAAACAAAATACATAGAAATTAGTATACTAAACTTGATTAAGAGGAACCATAGATCAAACATGGTTTAGATCATCAAAAAGAAGAGAAGAAATGAAGTCTTCTTATACTTCACCTCAAAAACCCCATAACTTTGTTCTTGAAGAAAGTCCATGAAGATGAATGATTTAGAGAAAGTCTCAAACATGAAAGTTGCTTAGAATATCATGTAGATTCAAGATCTATGGTTGGATGAAATTAAAAGTGATGGGTGGTGCTTTTGGTGGTCATGGCCGAACCATTTGGTGAGAAAATGAAGGAAAATGGTTGTTTTGTGTTCTTGGCTTAGTTGAGTGATGAAGATGAATGATTTAGAGAAAGTCTCCAACATGAAAGTGTTTTGAATTGATGAGAGGATTCAAGATATGTAGCTAGATAAAATTATGGAATATTGGAAGTGGTTCCATGGGTGGTGACCGAATGCTCAAGGAAGGAAAGAAAATGGTGTTGTTCTTGGTGTTCTTGACAAATTGGAAGAGAGAGAAGAGAGAGAATGAGTTAAGTGTTATAAAATGTGATACAAATGAAATCAAATAGCTGAATTGAAGTGGGCAGCCGTAGCATTGCATGGAGAGAAAGAAGAAAATAATTTTGCTTTAGGAAAATAACCAATAATTGGTCAAGACATCTAATTAATGTCTTCAAGCTTTTTTTTCTTTGGCCTAAAAAGGCTACTCCAACATGTCTCAACATGTCTCTTCTTCTTTCTTGCTTCTCCAATCGTTCCCCCCCTTCATCATGCAATCCAAAGGAAGCAAACAAAACAATAATGGTCATATTGACCATGACAAACAATAATGGTCATTAATTTAGTTTGCATGGCTATTATTGGTGGTTCAAGAACCATGTAAAAGTCTCCCCAAGCTGCATGAAAACCGTGTGGCTCCTTGAGTATTTTAGGGAATTAATTGTTCTCAATTTTTACCTAATTGCATGCTAATTAATTAGGTAATTAGTTAGGTTAAATTTCCTAACCAATCTTAACTAACATTCTAACTATATAACTAATTAATTAACATATTATTTCACATATTATAATCTCTAATTAAAATTAGGATATCTAATTAAGAATTAGATTATAATAATTTAATATTTAATTTAGTTTACTTAACTTGTTAATTAGGCCATTAGATTAATCAAATTAGGCTTAATTAGTTACTAATCAAATCATTGTTGACTTCATCTTTTCTTTAGCCTAAAAAGGATACTAAAAAAAATTGTCTCCTCCTTGTCCAAGCACTCAAAAACCGCCCCCCCTTCCATAATGCATGAAGTTGTCATCTTTTTTTTTTTTATACAATTATTTGAAGCATTCCTAGCCATTGATTAATTCAATGGTTAGGATTTAGGTAGACTTTTAATTTAGAAGACTTAATCTAAGCCATTGGATCCTTCTCCTTTAAATTCTAGCTATTAGATGTGTCTCCAAAATAAATGGTCAAGATTACTTCTTCTTACTTTTAATCCAAGGGTCATAATTAGTCTTTGCTACTTTTTAAGACCAAATCTCCACCCTTGATTAATTCTTCATCCAATGGTCATAAATGGTCTTTGTCACTTTTTAAGACCAAATCTCCACCCTTGATCAACTCTAAATCCAATGGTTGTAAATGGTCACTTTATATAATTAATTTTACACCGTTGATTAAATCTACGGTTGATATTGAAGCTTGCCTAACTAAGTTTATTTTCACACCATTGATTAAATCAATGATGATTATCTTATGTTTCTTTATTAAATTTATTTCTTAACCATTAATTGAATCAATAGTGGATATCCAAACTACCAATGTTGACTTAAGCAATATAATTTCTATTTTTATCTACTAAAAATCCCATGAAAGAATATATTTACTGTATTTTTATCACCCGATAAATTAAATACAGTACAAAACACAGTACAAGAAAATTTCTAAAACTGTTTCTAGATTCAAGTTTAGTAAGATCCCCTGTCTCCGTCTAAACAGTACAAATTTTTCTATGTGTAGAAAAATTTTTACTTTGCGGGACCCACCTGAGCCCACATACAATAAAAAAAAATTCATAATCATTCACAAAAATCACAAATATTAGAAAACATATGAAAATCAAGTCAGATTGTTAAAAATAATTAACAGTCAAGAGAAGTAAATACAAAAAGATTTTTCTCCGGCCCAAAAATTATTATTTTCCTGACACGGAGTAAATCACTCAAAACGATCAAATATGCTGACAGAATAAACAAAATAATTTTACAGTATCCAGAAATTACTCAACAGTAAAATTTTATTAACTGTCAAAATTACTATTTAAGATATAGGAAATTTGGGGTGTTACAGTATGTAATAATGATCATACATGATTATGCATAGAGTCTGTATGCATTGTGAATGTCCGTTGGACTGTCATAAGGCCTAGTTGCATAGGAGTTGAACACACCTTAGTGCGGGTGCGAATAGACAAGTGTAGGTCATCGGTTGACCTTGGGGGCGTCAGGGTGCGAGTACCTTGCAATGGGTAGTTGGTAGTTCTTTGTCTGTGGGGCAGACCGATCCGGACCGAGACACTGTCCTATATCGCGATCTAGAGCAGACTGTCTGTATAATGCCATGATGTGCATGTGGGTAAATTTAGAATTATAGCACTTTGGCCTCGGCAGCCTAGTTGCAAACATGTCGCCTGATCTTTCTCTCCGACCGTTTATGTCTAGCTCCATGGAGTAGGATTTTGATTTTGTATACATATGCATAGTGGGTCCATGAATTATCTGGCATACACTGTTATTATAATTAGAACTATTATACTTCTGATATGTCTATATATATATATGACTGCCTGGAACTGTTTGGTTGATTGTAACTGCTACTAAATGTTTATTACCATTATTGCTGTCATAAATGCTACGTGGGTGCTTTGCGCCGTTTGGTTTCTTGATGCTATGATTGGTAATGATAGTAGGATGTCTTACCTCTTTCTTGTACTTTTCTTGCTCTATGTCAATTTTTGGTTAAAGACTGTAAGTGGGAACGAGGTTGGATTCTTTTGGATTTTCTTGGTTTGACCCACTGTATCCGGTGATGTCGTCGCAAAGGGAGTTCTATTGGGTTTGTTTGAATTGTGTTCACTTGTGGTGTTAACACGTGGTGAGTCGATTGGACCGACAAGACGTATTTAACATGCTGAGGATCTGACTTTGACCATGAAGAGGACTGCAATTGAAGACCTTATCCTGTATTTCTCACTACACCGGTGAGCCCGGAGTTGCCTCACGCATTCGGGATTTGATGGAGTGCCCAACTCCTTAGTTGTAAATATATTATGGGTAGTTTATATTTTATTTTGCATTACCTATATAAAGAGTTTTTTTGGATATATGTATGTTTTAAGATGATTATCCAGTATTACATGTTGTAATTCGAGTACATATTATAATTCATAATTTAACTGGTTATATATGTAACTACTCATTCATGGCTCCTATTTTCCTCATATGCGAAATAATTAATATTTTTGTAAAGTTTCTTATTTGACAATGTTAGCACGCCGAAATTTAGTGACCATGACGTAATGACGATTGTGCATTGGTTATTAAATCGAGGGGTGTTACATCATTCATATCATTCTTTGCCACTATACTGGTATTGATGAAAGAGGATCTCACCTCTTTGCTGTACTGCTTTGTTGTGTTTGCATTGTTAAAATTTGCATAGTAGGTGAAGCGAGCTTCTTAGACTTAACTGGAGGCAATGTTCTGAGGTCGGTGATGGCGTCTAGGAGTAATCTTCCCAGTTTTGACAATGTGCAGTTTGGTGGAGGAATGGAACAAGTATGTTGAGTTTTCTCATTGGTGTTGTTACCGTGCCATTAAGTAGGACCCATCATGGGGTTTGCTACTATTTCTTTGAGTCTCTAAGTTTTATGTTTTAAATGTTGTTGAATATTGTGTGGTATAAGTAACATGTGTATTAATCAGTTCAGTCTATTTTCTGTATTACTTATATTTTTGGTAAGTTTATATTGTCAGCAAAAAAAGAAATTTTAAAATCGATATTTTAGAACTCAAACCTTTTATGAAATGACTTTTAGATTTAAAGTTTTTAGTCAGAAATGTAATGCCCTACGGAGGGTGTTACACCAGGCATGTTAAGCAAATATTATGCTACCTCTATAACATTATACAAGTCTAACATGTCAAAAAAGGATGTTATAGAATTAGGTTTAATAGAGAAACATGGAAATGGGTTTCATACGTGATTAAAAGGGAAAAACGTAATTACTAGAGGAACTATTGTTCTTATCTACTATGGTTTGACTAATGTAACAACATAATAGGCCAAGTGATTTCATTGAAGCCTTCTATCAAATAACTTATCAGTAAGTCAACTTTCTAGAAATGGTCTTAAATCATCAACTTATTTTGAATTCTCAGCCTGTTTCACTTCATTCCACTTTTTGGCTTCACATCCAATGTTGTTTTTGGTTTGACTTGTGCAGTTTTCTCATAATGAATTCATGCCAAAACAGAATTGTTATTATTTTTTTAAAATCACATGGACATTTGTTTACTAAAATAATAATGAGTAGTCACAACAGATAAAGATGATCAAATACCTAAGTAATCTCATGAAATGGAGCAAATGGGGCAAAGAAATGACATAGGTAAACATTGATAAAAAAAATCCATGGGCAAGTACTCACCAAATGATGGCATGCAGAGAGATAGAGAGCTAACCTTGCAATGGGGGAGAGAGATAGTAAGATGGAGCCTTGCCTTATTAATTACAGCTACCGCTGGCAGTAGCTATCGGAGAAGAGCTCATCAACAACGAGGGGAGGGGAGAGGGTGGTAGTGAGAGGGCAGAAGGGAAATATCAAGGTTCACTGGGTTGGAATAGGAAAAGTTTTACATTAGCTTATACATCAAATCTAAATCAAGCGTAATCCCACCCTCCAAGGTCTGATTAAATTATACATCATTTTAATGTATAAGAAGGATTTGCTAGACAAGCTTATACAATACTGTGGTTCTACCAAACAACTGATAAACTCAAAATGTATTGTATAATATTATCCTATCAAACCTAATACATTATGTTAAACGCGCCTTTAGATAAAATTATAATTCCAAACTATCACTTTTTCCTTTCTTTCATTTTATTCTTACAAGTGAGAAAAAACCTTTAGGTGGACTCACATTTCTTTTCCCTCCTTTCTTCTACCTTTTTCTCTTCCCATATTCAAACAAGGGAAAACAATAAAGTTTAATGATTTTCTCTTCTCCCATTTTCTTTCTTCCCTAATAATCTCCAACCAAACAAAGGGTACAAGACTTAGGCTCAATCAAGATGGAGCAAACCACCTAACTTATTCATTTTGTCCTAGTCCACTAAGGAAAGCTTACTATCCTCAACCGACAAATGCAATTGACCATATTCAATGGCCACCATTGCTCAATGGATAATTTATTACATATTATTGGAGCAACAAAAAATGTATGCTCTAAGAAGACATTCATCATTGATTTTAAAGATATTTACATAAATTTTAAAGAAAACAACTTAAATAATTAGTAGAAATTCACTTGGAGCATGCATTTATAGCTACTCCAAGAACATAGTATAATTTCTCTTGCTCAATGACTGACTCAATAATTTTGAGTAGTAAGGATACGAGCAGTAGAGAATGATGAGTTTTAAATTTTCTTTAGAATTTACTCATCCTTTCATATGATGAGAACAAAGTTCAAAACATATACGGGGCAAAAAAATGGCCAATCATTGTTAAGATAATAGAAAATTTTTATAGAGTAGGGGGGCATGTGCCCCCATTGTCTACCACATGGATCCATCCCTACCTATATTTGTAAATAGGAGTTTCTAACCTTCACAATGATGGATTCTATAGCTTATCACTCTCTGCATATATATATTTTGAAAGTTCCCATTTTATTGACTTAACTTATGTTTGGATGGGGCATTTATTAAAATTTTAAGGAATTTAAAATACAAGATATTTTAGTTGTATTAATTCAATTTCTTTCATTTGTACAATTCTTTGTTTCAATAACTAATTGTGAACTTGGAATGTCATTACAAAATTTTGCATAACAAAAACATTAAAAATTTAGAACAATACCAAAATTGAAATCTCAAGAGAAAAAGAAATAAGGCAAAGGAGAATGTAAAGGAGAATGGTTAGTTAAGGTAGATAAACTTTGGATAAGATAGTTAGGAAGTGGTTATGAGTTTGTTAGACAGTTACTAACTAATCTACAACATAAATGCAACACACATTATACAATCCAATCACTCAATAGAATACATAATTCAGACTGTGTTCTCACTAAACTTTGACTTTCTCTTCTCTGTCTCTCTTTTCTCACCCTTTCTTAACCCAGCTCTGATACTTTTCATGGCATCAGAGCTCAGCATCTGTAATACCCTTCATGGCATGTTAACCTTGTATATTGATACAAAGGTAGTATATGACTTGCTTCACATACCTGCTTAATTTTGTGACAAACTGAGTTAGTTTAGGCACTTTGTTACAATTCTGAAGGTGAAAAATAGCTTAAAATGAATCAGATAATAACATAAATTGCTTAGATGAAGAAAATAAATATGGATAATTTATTTCTAGGTCAGAAATATATGAAACAAGATGTGGTTAAAGTTTCAAGGTAAACTGAGTTAATTTGGCATTTTTAGGCATACTAGTTGTGCATTTTATGCCAGATTGACTAGTAGCAGATATGAAAAAATAAGATAATGGTGAAACAACTTTTTTAATGAATCTTGATATTTATTTTACAGTTGTTGGAAGCTGAAAATCTTGATTTAGATAAATCTAAGTGTTTTTAGCATATCAAGATTTATCAGTTATAGCCTTAAGGGCCTAATGAGTCTTTTGGAATTTTAAGCCTCATTCACGGTTCCTTTTTACTGCACATTTTAGAAATAGAAAATGTGTAGGAGCAAAGGAAGGAAGAGGAAAGAAAGGAGAAGGAAGAGGAAGAGAAAAAGAGGAAAGCCAAAGGGAAATTAAAGGTGTGATCATCCCAAGCTTGGATCTCCATTTTCAGCTGCCAAGGTAGAGGATTAGAACTCTTTTCACTTCTATTCTTCACGTTCTCCATTGATGCACTCTTGGTGCATAAAAGGTCAAATTGATTTTTAGAGGTGTTTGATATGTTTTACTTGCTTGAATGTGTATCTATGGTTGTTTATGACTTGTTCATAGCATGAGTTTGAGTTAGAAACTTAGAACATCTTATTTAGACCTTTGATGCACAAAAGAGAGGTTTTAGGTCAAGTATGTGTGATTTTGGTTCGTAATCAAATTTAGTGGTTTAAGTTAGTGATTGATGATTCTTATGTATTAATGAACTGATTAAGGACTTAGGATCACCTAGAAACTATTTTGGAATGGCTAAATCTCTTGAAGAAAACTAATGGAATAGTGCACGGTTTTGTAGAATTCTGCAGAACCCAGTTTCTGCTATTTACGCCACGGCGTAAAGAGGCCACACTGAGGCATTCATTGCAGAATATGTGAACTTGAGAGTAGGGTGCCACGGCGTGAGATGCGTCACGCTAAGGTGTGAAAACCAGAGAGCTGCGCGCCGCAGCATGAGAAGGGTTACGCCGAGGCGTGAGATGCAAACTTTGTCAAAAATGAGATTTTTATGTATTGATGTTTCCTATTAGTTGGAATCATTTATGAATGTTTTCTAATGTGTTTAAAGACACAAATAGGGATATTTAAACACAGAAATTATCACCTAACATGTATTAGAAAACTTAAGCCTTTGAGCATCCAAGAGAAATGGTTTGCCTTAAGTAGATATCTAGCACCTTAGGCCACTTTATGTGGTGTTTGTATCACTTAAGATGTAATGAGTGATGATGTGGTCTATTAGATGCTAATGAACTAGGATAGATTGGTAGTGTTTTCCTATGAATATGACCTTACATGATGTAATGTCATTAAGCCAAAAGGAAAGGAATAAGAAGTTCCTAAGGGGACAAGTTATTCCTGACCAAGAGCTAGGGTTATATATAGTAAGAGGATGCAGCTCTTCCTCTCTACAATGGGTAAACGTAAAAAGCCAGAGTTTTTAGTAAGAATATGCTTGGGTCTTAAATGAACTAAGTATATAAGTATGAAAGAATGAATGTATGATTAACTTGGTTTATCTAGTTATTAAAGTTAAACCTTGTAGAGTATTTAAGCATGTCTTACTCATTAATTTTTAAGATTGTGTTTATTATGCTATATATGACTATTTTTGGTTTACTAATACTTAGAATTGTTGATTCTCACCCTGTTGTGTTACCATGTAATTTCAGGTGACTGTTATTCAAAGAATAAGAAGAAAAAGAAAGCTAAAGATTAGACTAGTTATAGTTTTATGGTTTATATTACAACTGTTGTATCTTTTTGTACTTCTTTTGTAATGTAAAGAATTATGTAATACTTCATACCTTTGCTAAGGCTAATGTTGTATATATATGCATTTTGCTATGAGTTTTATGTTTTTTGCTTTTCATATAGCTCTATAATGTTTCCAATGAATATTATAGATATATTATCAGGTTATTATGTATGTAGTGTCATTGTAATGCTGTATATCTCCTTAAATGTTATTTATATCGAGATATTAGTATTAGGGTGTTACATTATGGTATCAAAGTAGTTCATCTTTTTGAGTTGGGGTATGGACAGTGTAACATCTCAAAAATTATCTCATTCATCATAAATAATTATTTTATAATATTTGAGATTTTTAGGAATTTTTGTGGAATTTTTCGAAAATGTTGAATATTTTAATATATTTTTCGTTTTATGTGCACATTGAGCAAGGCCAGTGTAACACCTCGGAAGTGATTCATTTCATCATGAATAGTCATTTCTCAATATTCGTGATTTTTGGAGATTTTTCTAGAATTTTTCAAAAATGCTGAATATTTTAATATATTCCTCATTTTGCATGTGCACTGAGCGGAGTCAGTCAAACGCTCCGAAAAATTATTTATTTCATGACAAATATCCATTTTCTAATATTTGTAATTTTTAGGAATTTTTGTGGATTTTTCTGAAAACGTCGAATATTTTAGTATATTTCTCATTTTGCGTGTGCACTGAGCGGAGCCGGGATAACGAAACGTTTTTCCTGAGGTTGGTAAACCTTGAACTGTCAACGTGTCGACGGGGGATCTTACTAAACCCGAGGCCGGGCACAGTTTGCGAGGTTTGTATTTTCCAAGATTTTATCTAATAAATAAAATCACGATATTATAAAAATTATCCGATGAATAATAAAATATTATTTTCATCAACTGTAACTTTTATTCACTGAGAAAATAATTCTAACAGTGTAATTAATCATCTGTTCAAGAGTATTTAATTTAGGAGACAAACTTACTTTGCACTTTATTGAAAAATGTGCAAAGTTTCTCAAGAAAGCTTTTAGGAAATTTCCTCTAAGCTTCCCAAGGAAGCCATGCACTCTCTCTCCTCTCTCCCAAGCCACACGACTGCAGCACCCAAAATAGGAGGGAAATTTGTGCTTTTACACAATTAATTATACTACTTTAATTTCAAAAACTTAAAAGTGTTTATTCATTTTCCTATGCACTTTCTCTCTCTACCTTCATATTTTTCAAGTTTCTCCTCCTTTTCTCTACCCTCCTCCATAGCTACCAAAATTGCAGCCCCTCCTCCACCATTTCTCTTCATCTTTTCTCCTCCTAAACACCATTTCAATACCCCTCTCAACCTCATCTACAACTTCTATTTGAAAGGTTTTCTTCAAAAACTAACTTTTCCTCCATTGTCATCCAAGACAAAGCTTCAAGCTTTTGGGTAAGGTTCTTAGTTCCTCACCCTTTTCTCTTCATTTTCGTGATCCATGGTCACTATGGTGACCATGGATGCCTTTTTTAAGCTTTGATTGTAATTCTTGTGAAAGTTTGATGCTCTAGGGTTGTGGTGTTGGTGGAATCCAAAAATTCAAGGGAGCTTCAAGGGAGTTCTATTGTTTGTTTTCTCCTCTAGGTAAGAGGGAGATAATCCTCTTCAACCTCTCTTGGTAGTAGGAAGCTTAATTTTGTGATTGATTGTGAGAAAACTCTATTGAGGGTTATTCTTTGTTTGTATAATTTGTACGATTTCATATTGTTTCTAATTTGTTTAAGTTATTTGATTGATTGATTATGTATATGTATGTGTTTGGATGGAATGGAATCTTGATTTGGAAGCAAAAATGGCTTGGTCCTCTTCCATGAGGCTCACGGTTTTGTGGCCCTAAATTGGGGTTCTTGGTAAAAAAATTTATAACAAGTAGAAAACTTAGCTAACCAAGTGGATAATATGTGATTAATGGAATAAAAATTTAAACCCTAAACCTAGAGTGGCTCACGGCCTTCATGGCTAAAAATGGCTCAATCATATGATTTCATACAACTATGACATTTAATTAATCAAGTAAATAAATAAGAGGATTATGTAATAGAAGGAAATAAATTTAGTAACCTAAAGAATTCTTTGGACTTTAGGAACAAATAAGGATGTGTGAGGCATTGGTAAGACTTAGAAATAATTTCTTGTAAGTGAATATGACTAGGTTTAAAGCAAGAACCCAATAACGAAAGGAACTTCATAAGAAAAATTAAATTGAAGTGATACTAAATTAAATGATTAATTAGGAAGCAATTAGGGCTTCATAAAATGGAAAGAACCAAGAATGAAGTTTCATTCAATAACTTATAATAAATTTTAATTAAAGCAAGACCATGAGTGCAAGTAAGAATAATAAATAATTTGACTTGAATCGTTCTAAGGGAGTTATGTTTAAAATTTAATGATGGACTTAGGTAATTAAAATAATAATGTTTAAATAAATAATGTGAAAGCCTTTCTCGAAAAGAGAAACTTATTAAGAAAAATATAGAAATTTAGGTGTAATTCCATAATGTACCCTAAAGGTGTAATGCATTATTTAAGAACTTAATAATAATTATTGTGGGTCCATGTGAGGGCCCAATGAGGGGTTGATGCTTACCTTAGCCAAAATTGTGGCATGTTATTGAAAGTACATTATTGATGAATATACATGATATATGCATTGAGTCATCATGCATTGTGAAAGTCCAATGGACTATTTGTCAAGGTCATGTTGCTTAGGAGTTGAATCACACCTTAGTGTGGGTACGAATAGACTAGTGTGGGTCCTGCTGTTGACCTTGGGGGCGTCGGGGCACAGGCGTCTCATAGCGGGCAGTCGGTAGCCCTGCTGAACCGTGGGACAAACCGATGCAAACGCACCGACAATCCTGACCGGGCACTGTCCTATATCGCAATCTTGTGAGAATGTCGCTATATAGAGCCTTTTTGCGCAAAACTGTTGATTATGATTTCTGAAAGCACTTGGTCCTAGGCAGACGAGATACTGGCATGTCTCCCTGATCATTCACTCCAATGTTTGTGTCTAGCTCCATGGAGTAGGAATTTGATATCATGTACATGTGCATAGTAAGTCAATGCATTACTTGGCATTTAATTTATATGATAATTTGATCTACTATCTTATTGATGATATACTACCTGAAATTGTTAAACTGCTTAATATCTGCTTATTGATATTGTTTATTATGTTTGTTATGCTATGTGGGCGTCCTACGCCGTTTATGTTTCTTACTGCCATAATTGGTAATGAAGTAGGGTGTCTCACCTCTTTCCTGTATTGTTCTTGTTCTATGTAATCTCTTGGTTAAAGACTGTTAAGGGGAACGTTGTTGATTTCCTACCAGATTTTATTTGGTTTGATTCCCTATATTCGACAATGTCGTCAAGATGAGGTTCTATTGGTTTTGTTAGGATCATGTTTACTGGTGGCACCAATGCATGGCGAGTCGACTGGGTTGAACAGCATATACGATATGTTGGAGACCTGATCCTGACCGTAAGAAGGACTCGTGATGGAGATCCTGTCCTGACACTTACTACTTCGGTACATCTGGAGTTCGCTTTTCCTATCCAGGAGCTATGGGGTGACCCGATTCACACCCTTAGAGAGGACGTGGATTCTATGGCATCAGCTGCTAGGGCACCTACTCGTGGGACCGCACTTGGTCCTATCCTTATATCTTCAGACGATCCGGGGGAGGATCCTGACGTGGATCCGATGGAGTACCCAACTCCTTAGACATGGATGTCTTATGGGTAGTTTATGTTTTTCCTTCTGCATTAATTATATTATTATGTATTTTCAATATATTTGCATTTTGAAGTAAAACTTGATGTATTTTATTTTGAGTGGTATATGAAATGAGCCGTGCTATGTATGCTTTAAATTAACTATTCAGTACTATGAACTATATTTTGCCTTTGGCTTGTTGAATTATATGTGCTAATGTCGGCTTATGTATTATTGCATTCGAGGCTCATATTTCCTTTATATATACAAAAAAAAAATATTCGAATTTGGAAAAATATTATGAAGAAGTTGTAGCACGCCAAAAATTTAGTGACCACGGTAGGATGATGATTGTGTCATGGTTATTAAATCGAGGGGTGTTACATTAGGTGGTATCAGAGCTCAGTTCATCCTGTTGAGCCGGGGTATGGACTGACTATGCTTAGACATGTTAGAAGTTTCTTTGTATGTTGTGTACTTCCCTGTCTCTTGCTTGAGATGTTAGGAAAGGAAGGTATAGCTTGCCATAGGTTGAGTGTTGGTAGCTACTGTTACACAGTTACATGATATTGAGTATTGGCCCACTTAATATGTAATGTTCTGTGTGGACGAAAAATTATGACTTCACCTAGGCGTATTAAGAGAATAGGAGTTCTTTTAATAATAAGCTCAACTGGTATGACTAAACTTGTTTAGGATTTGTTTGCATTTTCACCCTTGTTGTGTTGTGTGACTCCTTGTGTTTGGTTTCCGAAAGGAGACAATACTATCTGAAATGGTTACTTTTTGTCTCCATTGTGCCTGACTGTCTGTTTTCGAAGGAAGACAATAGCTTGTGGAAGATGTACGCATAGGAATGTGGAACGCAACAACAAAGGAGCGGATACAACTGTGGAAGTAATGCAAAGAGTGGTTGATGTAACAACACACCAGGATTAGGGGGCCACACTGCAGTAGGAATTGGAAGTCGAGGTTCAGAATTTGTTGGAAGAAAGTCAGCTTTGGGGTAACTCTGGATTGCCTAAGTTCCAAAGGAGGAACAATAGGAAGGTTACTCAGTTTAAGCAGAAACGATATACACGACGACTGAGGGAGCAACAGCGATGGCGAACGCATAAAGGAGGTGCAGGTGGTAGTGAATCCAAGCCAACTATGGTACCCTTATCGAAATGTAAGAAGTGTGGAAAGGACCATTTAACAAGACACTGTACGATCAAAGGAATAATTTGTTTCAAGTGCGGAAAGCTAGGACACGTGGCTAGGAATTGTACCTTGCATAGGACAAAGCCTTCCGTTAGAGATGGATGTACTCCAAAATCTCACGAAAAAGAGAGAGTCAATTCCTCAAGTGAAGCGAATGTCTCTCGGACTGAAGGCCTAAACGAGGAAGCTTGTACTGCGACAGATGACCCTGTGATTTTACTGTATAATTCCGGGGGTAACCCATTTCTTTATGACGTATGAATGTATGAATCCAGTAGGGATGTTTGTAATCTCGCCATTTTTTGACTAAGTTATTTCTATTTCTGCTACTAAGACTTATTGTTGATAGCCAAGTGTTTGAATTATCCTATAACCTGTTAAAGACTGAATCCTTCTGTTGATCTGATTTGTTTACTTCTTTTACAAATTAGATGTAATGTTAACGAAGGGATTGGTTATCTTCCAACCATATCTTATTGAAATATTCCAATGAAAAATTTAAGAGTTTACTTTTGAGATTAGTTTGTCTGTGTATTTACTTCCTTTCGACCTGAATATTACTGTTCTGATTTACAAGCCTGCTCTCATTACAACAAGTTTATTTAAAACTATCCTATTGTTATTAGGAATTAAAACCCTTTTACTAATTCAATTATTGCTTTCTCCGTGAATAGACTTGATCTCAGAAAGGGGATTGGTTGTTTTCTAACCATATCTCGACATTCTGTCCCAACAGAAATTTAATGTCTCATGGGATAGAAATTTCCTGGATTTGAATCCATGAAACTCATTCCTAAATCTTATCGAAACATATCACGTTCTTCACCGAATGAGCCTGACAGTAAACCAAGTGACTTCCTTACTTTTTCTTCTAACCCTTATGATGCTTCTAGTGTACTTCGATTGAGAAAAGGTGTTCCCGAACTCAACTCAAACCATAGTGCTAAATGCAACGCGATTACTTGAGAATTGCCCTGTGAGACATTTCTTGTTGAAGTCAAGGTTAATTAGTCTGATAGATCAACCAAAGGAAGCCGCTGTTTTCTCCAAGATTAGCTTGTGTTCTGGACTATCATCGAGTTCATTTGAAGGTAGAATCATGTTTCCAAGATGACTTTTCGGATACGTTATGGGCACTACGAGTGTTTGGTAGCGTCGTACCATGCAATGAACACGTCAATAACATTTATTCATTTCGTGAATAGGATCTTCTTCCCTGCTGAAAACAGGATTGTCGTTGTCTTTGTTGGCGACATTCTGATCTATTCTTAACATTCAGAGGAGCGTACCGAACCTTTCGTTGTGATTCTTCAAATCTTGAAGAAGGAGAAGCGGATATGCGTGAAGTTGTTCAAGTGCAAATTCTGGTTGGAGGCAATTCAACTTTTGGGTCACATGATCTCAAAGGAAAGAGTTGTTATGGATCCATCGAAAGTCGAAATAGTTCTTCAACGAGAAAGACCGATGACCGTAACAGAGAATTCGTAGCCAGATGGAATTAGTGGGTTAATACGGGAGACTCATCGCGAAAATTTTTTCCAATGTGGCAGGACTTCTCATCTAACTCGTATGAGAAAGTCAAATTTTGTGTGGATCGATGCATATAGAGGAAATTTTCAATGGTTGAAGAAACACTCAACTACTTTACCAGTAATAATTCTACCTGATCTCAACGAACCTTCTGAGGTACCTATTGATGCCTTGCGTTAGATTTTGGAACGTGAGCTTGTGCAGATAAGAGGAGTAGTAGCGTGTGCTTCAAGACAACTGACAACACATGAGAAGAGTTACTCTACACATAAACTCCAAGTTAGCCATTGGGATTGCGCTGAAGATCTAGAAACATTCTACAAGAAATCATGTCCACGTGTATTCTAAGATAGATCAAATTTCAAGGACGGAATTTCTTTTTGAAGGGGAGAGTTGTAACATCTCAAAAATTATCTCATTCATCATAAATAGTCATTTTATAATATTTGAGATTTTTAGGAATTTTTCTAGATTTTTTCGGAAACGTTGAATATTTTAATATATTCTTCGTTTTGCATGCACAATGAGCAGGGTCAGTGTAACACCTCGGAAATGATTCATTTCAACATGAATAGTCATTTTTCAATATTTGTGACTTGTGGAGATTTTTCTAGAATTTTTCAGAAATGTTGAATATTTTAATATATTCCTCGTTTTGCATGCGCACTGAGTGGAGTCAGTCAAACACTTTGAAAAATTGTTTATTTCATGACAAATATCTATTTTCTAATATTTGTGATTTTTAAGAATTTTTGTGCATATTTTTGAAAATGTCGAATATTTTGGTATATTTCTCGTTTTACGTGCACACTGAGCGGAGCCAGGATAACGAAACGTTTTCCCTGAGGCTGGTAAACCTTGAACTGTCAACGTGTCGATGGGGGATCTTACTAAACCCGAGGCCGGGCACAATTTGCGAAGTTTGCATTTTCTAAGATTTTATCTGATAAATAAAATCACTGTATCATAAAATTATCCAATGAATAATAAAATATTATTTTCATCAACTGTAACTTTTATTCACTGAGAAAATAATTTTAACAGTATAATTAATCATCTGTTCAAGAGTATTTAATTTAGGAGATAAACTTACTTTGCACTTTATTGAAAAATGTGCAAAGCTTCTCAAGGAAGCTTCAAGGAAGCTTCTAGGAAATTTCCTCCAAGCTTCCCAAGGAAGCCATGCACTCTCTCTCCTCTTTCCCAAGCCACACGGCTGCAGCACCCAAAATAGGAGGGAAATTTGTACTTTTACACAATTAATTATACTACTTTAATTTCAAAAACCTAAAAGTGTTTATTCATTTTCCTATGCACTTTCTCTCTCCGCGTTCATCTTTTTTAAGTTTCTCCTCCTTCTCTCTACCCTCCTCCATAGCTAAAAAAATTGTAGCCCCTCCTCCACCATTTCTCTTCATCTTTTCTCCTCCCAAACACCATTTCAATACTCCTCTCAACCTCCTCTACAACTTCTATTTGAAAGGTTTTCTTCAAAAACCAACTTTTCCTCCATTGTCATCCAAGACAAAGCTTCAAGCTTTTGGGTAATGTTCTTAGTTCCTTAGCTTTTCTCTTCATTTTCGTGATCCATGGTCACTATGGTGACCATGGATGCCTTTTTCAAGCTTTGATTGTGATTCTTGTGAAAGTTTGATGCTCTAGGGTTTTGGTGTTGGTGGAATCCAAAAATTCAAGGGAGCTTCAAGGGAGTTCTATTGTTTGATTTCTCCTCTAGGTAAGAGGGAGATAATCCTCTTCAACCTCTCTTGGTAGTAGGAAGCTTAATTTTGTGATTGATTGTGAGAAGACCCTATTGAGGGTTATTCTTTGTTTGTATGATTTGTACGATTTCATATTGTTTCTAATTTGTTTAATTTATTTGATTGATTGATTATGTATATGTATGTCTTTGGATGGATTGGAATCTTGATTTGGAAGCAAAAATGACTTGGTCCTCTTCCATGAGGCTCACGGTTTTGTGGCCCTAAATTGGGGTTCTTGGTAAAAAAATTTACAACAAGTGGAAGACTTAGCTAACCAAGTGGATAATATGTGATTAATGGAATAAAAATTTAAACCCTAAACCTAGAGTGGCTCACGGCCTTCATGGCTAAAAATGGCTCAATCATATGATTTCATACAACTATGGCATTTAATTAATCAAGTAAATAAATAAGAGGATTATGTAATGGAAGGAAATAAATTTAGTAACCTAAAGGAATTCTTTGGACTTTAGGAACAAATAAAGATGTGTGAGGCATTGGTAAGACTTAGAAATAATTTCTTGTAAGTGAATATGACTAGGTTTAAAGCAAGAACCCAATAACGAAAGGAACTTCAAAAGAAAAATTAAATTGAAGTGATACTTAATTAAATGATTAATTATGAAACAATTAGGACTTCATAAATTGGAAAGAACCAAGAATGAAGTTTTATTCAATAACTTATAATAAATTTTAATTAAAGGAAGACCATGAGTGCAAGTAAGAATGATAAATAATTTGACTTGAATCGTTCTAAGGGAGTTATGTTTAAAATTTAATGATGGACTTATGTAATTAAATTAATAATGTTTAAATAAATAATGTGAAAGCCTTTCTCGAAAAGAGAAACTTATTAAGAAAAATATAGAAATTTAGGCATAATTCCATAATGTACCCTAAAGGTGTAATGAATTATTTAAGAACTTAATAATAATTATTGTGGGTCCATGTGAGGGACTAATGAGGGGTTGATGCTTATCTTAGCCAAAATTGTGGCATGTTATTGAAAGTATATTATTGATGAATATACATGATATATGCATTGAGTCATCATGCATTGTGAAAGTCCAATAGACTATTTGTCAAGGTCATGTTGCCTAGGAGTTGAATCACACCTTAGTGTGGGTGCGAATAGACTAGTGTGGGTCCTGCTGTTGACTTTGGGGGCGTAGGGGCACGGGCGTCTCCCAGCGGGCAGTTGGTAGCCCCGCTGGACCGTGGGACAAACCGATGCAAATGCACCGATGATCCTGACCGGGCACTGTCCTATATCGCGATCTTGTGAGAATGCCGCTGTATAGAGCCTTTTTGCGTAAAATTGTTAATTATGATTTCTGAAAGCACTTAGTCCTAGGTAGACGAGATACTGGCATGTCTCCCTGATCATTCACTCTGATGTTTATGTCTAGCTCTAAAGAGTAGGAATTTGATATCATGTACATGTGCACAGTAAGTCAATACATTACTTGGCATTTAATTTATATGATAATTGGATCTGCTATCTTATTGATGGTATACTGCCTGAAATTGTTAAACTGCTTAATATCTGCTTCTCGATACTGTTTATTATGTTTGTTATGCTATGTGGGCATCCTACACCATTTATGTTTCTTACTGCCATAATTGGTAATGAAGTAGGGTGTCTCACCTCTTTCTTGTACTGTTCTTGTTCTATGTAATCTCTTGGTTAAAGACTGTTGAGGGGACATTATTGATTTCCTACCGGATTTTATTTGTTTTGATTCCCTATATTCGGTAATGTCATCAAGAAGAGGTTCTATCAGTTTTGTTAGGATCATGTTTATTAGTGACGCTAATGCATGGCGAGTCGACTAGGTTGGACAACGTATACGATATGTTGGAGACCTAATCCTGACCGTAAGAAGGACCCGCGATGGAGATCCTGTCCTGAAACTTACTACTTTGGTACATCTGGAGTTCGCTTTGCCTATCCAGGAGCTATGGGGTGACCCGATTCACACCCTTAGAGAGGACGCAGATTCTATGGCATCAGCTGCTAGGGCGCCTGCCCGTGGGATCGCACTCGGTCCAGTTCTTATATCTTCAGACGATCCGGGGGAGGATCCTGACGTGGATCCGATGGAGTACCCAACTCCTTAGACATGGATGTCTTATGGGTAGTTTATGTTTTTCCTTCTGCATTAATTATGTTATGATATATTTTCAATATATTTGCATTTTGAAGTAAAACTTGATGTATTTTATTTTGAGCGGTATATGAAATGAGCCATGCTATGTATGCTTTAAATTAACTATTCAGTACAATGAACTATATTTTGCCTTTGGCATGTTGAATTATATGTGCTAATGTCGGCTTATGTATTATTGCATTCGAGGCTCATATTTCCTTTATATATACAAAAAAAAATATTCGAATTTGAAAAAATATTATGAAGAAGTTGTAGCACGCCAAAAATTTAGTGACCGCGGTAGGATAACGATTGTGCCGTGGTTATTAAATCGAGGGGTGTTACAGACTGACTATGCTTAGGCATATTTAGGAGCTCCTTTTTATGAATTGTGCTTTTCTAGTCTCTTGTATGAGATGCTTTGATAGAATTGCATGATTTACCTTAGGTTAGGTTATTGTTAGCTACTTTTGCACGGTTACATGATATTGAGACTACAAACTCAATATATGTTATTTTTGTGTGTACAGGAAACTACAGCACTGCCAAGGCGAACTAGAGAAATAAGGAACTCGACCTCAGAAGGACCCAACATGGCCAAAGTAGTTATGGCTATAGCTAATGCAACAAGAGGCCAGATGACCATTACTGCTAATGCTATGAGGGACTAGGCGACTATCACTGCCAATGCTATGAAAGAGCAAGCAGTAATTACAGTGAGGATGCTTGAGAGGATAGAAGCAAATCCACCTCAGCCACCTACACCACTTGTGTAGCTAGTACAAGAAGTACAGGTCGAGAGAAATCAGAACTTCAAGGACTTATCAACTTTCCATTAGACGAACCCTCCACCTTTCAGAGGCGAGTACAATCCCGCTAAGGCTGAGGAGTGGCTCAGTGAGATGGAAAAGATCTTTGAGGTAATGGTTTACTCGGAGGAGCAAAAGGTGTCCTTCGCCTCCTATATGTTGAAGGGGGAGGTGGAACATTGATGGAAAAGTACCAAGAGGGTACTAGGAGCTGCTGGAACTCAGATGTCTTGGGAAGTCTTCAAGACAACCTTTTTTGAAAAGTATTTTCCACAAACTCTACATGATGAAAAGGAAGTGAAGTTCATGCACTTAGAACAAGGAAGCTTGTCAGTGGGCTAGTATATGGCAAAGTTTGAGGAGTTGTCAAAATTCTCTTCGCATTTTTATTATCATCCGGATGAGAATTGGTGATGTTTGATGTTCAAAACTGGCTTGAGAAGTGAGATCAAAAGTTTGGTGAGACCTATGGAGATCAAGGATTTTCCTTCTCTGGTCAACAAGTGTAGGATTGTGGAGTCAAGTGTTCACGGGCCTTAACTAGAGGAAAAGGCACAAGACCCCCAGAAAAGAAAATGTGAAGATGACAAGAATAAGTAGGATGCTTCTAAAGCAAGCAACCCCAAAGGAAAGGACAAGATAGGCTCTAAGGTACCAAGGTGCCCTAAATGTAAGAAAATGCATGGAGGTAGGCCATATTTGGCGGGTCAGTCTGTGTGTTTTACGTGTAGGCAACTAGGACATTTCTCCAAGGATTGTCCTTAGAATAAGGAAGATAGGCCTACCCCAAAGCCTCTAACTAAGGGACGAGTTTACACTCTAGGTGGAAAGGAGGTGGTCCAGTCTTTCGACCTCATCCAAGGTAAAGGCATAATTCGTAATCATCTTTTAGATGTCATATATGATTCAGAAGCATCCCACTCCTTTGTTTCTTATGATTGTGTAAGGATGTTAGATTTGCCTATGTTAGAGTTACCATATGACTTGTTTGTTTCCACACCCACCGATACACTAGTCATAACTTCAAATGTATGTCTTGACCGTTGTATAAGGATTGAGGGTAGAGTCTTCTTTGTTAATCTTATCTAGTTACCCCTTGTGGACATAGATGTCATTCTTGGTATCGATTGGTTAACATCCAATAACATGGTCTTAAACCGTTCAAATAAGACTCTAGTTTTTCTATCTGATGTTCCTACCAGAGATGTTTCTTTTGAGTTTGTCTGTCTCAATTCTAATCAGGTCAATTACTATTTGGTAGAAGGAGCTCTAGGATAAGTTCTTCTTTTCTCATTAGATGTAGAGGTTGAGCAGAACCTAGACAACATACCTGTGATGAGGGAAAACCTAGAGGTATTTCCGAGAGACATAGCTGAGTTGCCACCGGAGAGAGAAATAGAGTTTACTATAGATCTAGTGTTGGTTATAGGACCTATATCTATAGCACTCTATAGGATGGCATCTCTAGAGTTAGCAGAACTCAAGAAACAATTAAAGGATTTGTTGGACAAGCAATTCATTAGGCCTACTATTTCTCCATGGGGAGCACCAATGTTACTAGTGAAGAAGAAAGATAGTACCATGAGGTTATGTGTTGACTACAGACAGTTGAACAAGGTAACCATCAAGAACAAGTATCCATTGCCTAGAATAAATGATCTGATGGATCAATTAAGAGGAGTTTCAGTGTTTTCCAATATTGATCTAAGGTCAGGGTATCATCAAATTAGAGTTAAGGGAGAGGATATCCCTAAAACCGCTTTTAGAACTAGGTATGGGCATTATGAATATCTTGTGATGTCCTTTGGGTTGACGAATGCTCCAGCGGTATTTATGGATTACATGAACAAAGTTTTTAGACCTTACTTACACAAGTTTATGGTAGTGTTTATTGATGACATCCTTATTTATTCAAAGATAAAGGAAGAACATGAGTAGCATGTTATAATAGTTTTAGATATCCTTAAAGAAAAGAATTTGTTTGCCAAATTATCTAAGTGCGAGTTTTGGCTAATGGAAGTTCAGTTTTTGGGCCATGTTATTTCTAAAGGAGGAATCTCAATGGACCCTAGCAAAGTAGAAACAGTGTTACAGCGAGAGAGACCTACTACTATGACCAACATGAGGAGCTTTTTAGGCTTGGTTGGGTATTATAGAAGGTTCATCAAGGTTTTTCTCAGTTAGCGCTGCCTTTGACTAGGTGACTAGGAAGGGCAGTACTTTTGAGTGGACTCGGGACTGTGAGAATAGTTTCTAACAGTTAAAGAATATGTTGAGTACTACGCCAATGTTGGTAATTCTGGATCCCAATGAGAAATTTGAAGTATACTGTGATGCTTCAAAGATGGGACTAGGGTGTGTTCTGATGCAAAATAGGAGAGTAGTTGCCTATTCATCAAGGTAATTAAGGCCACATAAAAAAAACTACCCTACGCATGATTTGGAGTTAGCAGCTATAGTGTTTGCCGTAAAGATTTAGAGGCATTATCTCTATAGAGTCCAGTTTAGGTGTTTAGCAATCATAAGAGTTTAAAGTACTTGTTTGATCAGAAGGAGCTGAACATAAGACAAAAAAGATGGATGGAATTCTTAAAACACTATGACTTTGAGTTAAAGTATTATCTAGGTAAAGCCAATGTGGTGGCTGATGCACTAAGTAGGAAGTCCCTACATGTGTCCCGAATGATGGTCTAAGAGAGTGAACTTCTTAAGAGTTTCAGGGATTTGAGTTTTGCAGTGACTGTGATGCCATATAGCCTCTTTGTGAGTAGAGTGGACATAGTAAATAACTTAAGGATTCAAATTTTAGAAGTTCAAAAGGAGGATGAAGCTCTAAGGGACATAAATGAGCAGATATTTTTAGGAACCTAAGAGGATTTTGAGATGATTGATGATGGAATGATAAAGTTTAGACACAAACTTTGAGTTCCAAGAGAGTCCAAGATCAAAGAGAAGATTCTAGAAGAAGCTCACAAAAGTAAGTATACCATCTATCCCGAAACCACTAAGACGTATCAAGATTTAAGAAAAATGTTTTGGTGGTCTGGCATGAAAAGAGACATAGCAAAATATGTCTCAAGATGTTTAGTTTGTCAGAAAGTGAAGATTGAACATTAGAAGCCTGTAAGACCATTATAGTCTTTGGGAGTCCCTAAGTGGAAATAAGATAAGATCTCTATGGACTTTGTAATGGGTTTACCCAGGGTTCAGTCAGGATATGATGTAGTTTGGTAGTGGATAGATTAACCAAATCTGCCCACTTTTTGCCAATAAGAGCTAACTATCCTCTTGAGAAATTAGCTCAGCTATATCTAAAGGAGATAGTTAGGTTGCACGGAGTCCCTATAGGTATAGTTTTAGATAGGGATCCTAGAATTACATCTAGATTCTGGGGAGCCTTGCAGAAGGTGTTCGGGACTAAGTTGAGCCTTAGTACAACTTATCACCCACAGATAGATGGGCAAATAGAGTGGACTATCCAAACCCTTGAGGATATGCTTAGAGCATGTGTTTTAGAACAACAGGGTAGTTGGGATAAATTCTTACTTTTAGTGAAGTTTGCCTATAATAATAGTTACCATTCCAGCATAGGTATGGCACCCTATGAGGCTTTATATGGAAAGAACTGTAGATCACCTCTATATTGGTATAAGGTTAGTGAGAGAACCATCCTAGGTCCAGAGTTAGTCTAGCAGACCACAGAGCAAATCAAGATGATTAAAGATAGGTTGGTTACTACTCAGAGTTAACCAAAAAGCTATGCTGAAAAAAGAAGGAGACCTCTTGAGTTTGATGCGGGAGATCATGTCTTTTTAAGAGTTACTCCTCCTACAAGGATTGGTAGAGCATTGAAAACTCGAAAGTTAAATCCTCGTTTTCTCGATCCCTACCAAATTCTAAAGAAAGTAGGACTCGTAGCTTACCAAATAGCCCTTCCTCCTAGTTTGTCTAACCATCATGACGTTTTTCATGTGTCTCGATTGAGAAAGTATAATCCAGATCCTTTTTATATCATAGAACATGAATCTGTACAGTTAAGGGATGATTTATCTTATGATGTACATCCAGTAAGGATCATGAACAAAGGGGTCAAAGAGCTTATATGTAAGTAGATTTCTCTAGTGAAGGTTATATGGGGTGGCAATGACACCGAGGAGGCTACTTGGGAGCTAGAGTCCCACTTATAGTAGGACTTTCTAGAGTTGTTCTTAACAGGTAAGCAATTTTGGGGTCAAATTTTTAAAAAGGAGGGGAAAAATGTAATACCCTTAATGACATGTTAGATTTGTATATGTATACAAAGGTAGCATATGACTTGCTTAACATGTTAGTTTAATTTTATGACAAACTGAGTTAGTTTAGGCACTTTATTACAACTCCAAAGGTGAAAAGTAGCTTAAAATGACTCAGATAATAGCATAAATTTCTTAGATGAGGGAAATGAATATGGATAATTTATTTCTAGGTCACAAATGTATGAAACAAGATGTGGTTAAAGTTTCAAGGTAAACTGAGTTAGTTTGGCATTTTTAGACATATTGGTGGTGCATTTTATATCAGATTGACTAGTAGTAGATATGAAAAAATAAGATAATGGTGAAATGACTTTTTTAAAGAATCTTAGTATTTATTTTAAAGTTTTAGAAGCTGGAAATCTTGATTTACCTAAATCTAAGTGTTTTAGCATATTGAGATTTATCAATTATGGCCTTAAGGGCCTAATGAGTCGTTTAGAACCCCTTTTTAAGCCTCATTCACGGTTCCTCTTTCCTACACATTTAAGAAATAGAAAATGTGCAAGAGCAAAGGAAGAAGAGGAAAGAAAGGAGAAGGAAGAGGAGGAGAAAAAGAGGAAAGCCAAAGGTAAATCCAAGGTGTGATAATCCCAAGCTTGGATATCCATTTTCAGCTGCTAAGAGTAGGGGATTAGAACTCTTTTCACTTATATTCTTCACTTTCTCTATTAATGCACTCTTGGTGTATAATTGTTCAAATTGAGTTTTAGAGGTGTTTGATGTGTTTTACTTGCTTGAATGTGTTTCTGTGGTTGTTTATGACTTGTTCATAGCATAAGTTTGAGTTAGAAACTTAGAACATCTCATTTTGACCTTTGATGCACAAAAGAGAGGTTTTAGGTCAAGTATATGTGATTTTGGGTCAAAATCCAATTTAGTGGTTTAAGTTGGTGATTGATGACTCCTATGTATTAATGAACTGATTAGGGACTTATGATCACCTAGAAACTATTTTGGAATGAACAAATCTCATGAAGAACACCAATGGAACAGTGCATGGTTTTGTAAAATTCTACAGAACCCAGTTTCTGCTATTTATGCCACAGCATGAAAAGGTGGCACTGAGGCGTGCATTGTAGAGTATGTGCACCTAAGAGCAGGGCACCGTGACATGAGATGCACCATGCCGAGGTGTGAAAACCAGAGCTGCATGCCGCGGCGTGAGAAGGGCTATGCCAAGGCGTGAGATGCAGAATTTCTAAAAAATGAGATTTTGATGTATTAATGTTTTCAATTAGTTGAAATATGAATGTTTTCTAATGTTTGTAAAGACACAAATAGGGATATTTCAAAAGGGAAATTATCACCTAACATGTATTAGAAAACTTAAGCCTTTGAGCATTCAAGAGAAATGGTTTACCTTAGGTAGGTATCTAGCACCTTAGGCCACTTTATGTTGTGTTTGTATCACTTAAGATGTAATAAGTGATGATGTGGTGTACTAAATGCTAATGAACTAGGATTGATTGGTAGTGTTTTCCTACAAATGTGACCTTACATGATGTAATGTCATTTGACCAGAAGGAAAGGAATCAGAAGTTCCTAAGGTGAGAAGTTATTTCTAACCAAGAGCTAGGGTTACATGTAGTAAGAGGTTATAGCTCTTCCTCTCTACAATGGGTAAACATAAGAAGCCAGTGTTCCTAGTAAGAATATGCTTGGGTCTTAAATGAACTAAGTATATAAGTATGAAAGAATGAATATATGATTAACTTAGTTTATCTAGTTATTAAAGTTAAACCTTGTAGTGTATTTAAGTATGTCTTGCTTTTTAACTGTTAAGATTGTAATTATTATGCTATGTGTGACTGGTGTTGGTTTACTCATACTAAGAATTGTTGATTCTCATCCCGCTATGTTATCATGTAATTCCAGGTGAAAATTCTTCAAAGAATAAGAAGAAAAAGGAAGCTAAATATTAGACTAGTTATAGTTTTATGGTTTATATTACAATTGTTGTATCTTTTTGTACTTCTTTTGTAATGTAAAGAATTATGTAATACTTCAAGCCTTTGCTAAGGCTAATGTTGTATATATATGCATTTTTCTATGAGTTTTACGTTTTCCGCATTTCATATGGCCCTCTATAATGTTTCTAGTGAACATTATGGATATTTGATCAGGTTATTATATATGCAGTGATGTTGTATTGTTGTATATCTCTTTAAATGTTATTTATATTAAGGTATTAGTATTAGGTCATTACAACATCCATGGAGGACACTTCTGTAACTTCTTTGCAAGCCACTACATGTCAGTTTGTGCTCTACATATTCTCTAGTCCAATATTAATCAAGTTGGATGATGAGAATTTCTTACCGTGGAAACAAACTCTTACAAAAATCTTGATTCTAGCAAACAACAGGCTTCACAAGTGTATCATTAGATGATCAATTCTAGCAAAGTTTGCTTCACTAAAAGATAATTAATTAGGAATTGTCAGTGAAGAATATCTTAATTGGGAACAACAAGATCAATTCCTATTTTCTTGGTTGATTTCCTCGATGAGAAACTCTTCACAACTTGCATCATTGTTCATGATTGTTCTTATCAAGTTTGGAAAAAGTTGGAAGAGTTCTTTTCATCACAAAGTTGAGCAAAAGCATAACACGTTAAATTTAAGTTGAGGAATACAAAGAAAAAATCATTAGCGAATGTGTATTTTCTTGAAATCAAGAAAAATAGTTGACAATTTTGCTTCGAGCGGTTCACATGTTGATGAATTAGATCATGTTAAAGCAACTCTAGATGGATTAATAGAAGAGTATAAAGCCTTTTTTACTGTGATTACATCAAGAAGTGATCCGTAAAATGTTGGCTAGATTAAAGCTCTTCTTATGCCTTTAGAAGAGAGAATTGATTGATTTAGGAAAATTGAAATGGGATCAATTCAAAGAAATATGGCTCAAGCTCAGTTCAGAAGAAATCCTAATAATGGTCATTTTGGTCGTATTTTTTTTATAAAAAAAAATGGAATGCAAAAGCATCACAATAGAGCAAGAGATCCCAACTATGTTGGCACCTTAGGCTCTACTTATCATCTACAGCATACCATAAATTTATTGAACAAAGATAAAAATAAAGAATACAAAAATATGGAGGGACATCAACCAAACCCAAGTGAAAGCAAACACTCTTTAAATCTATAATTGGACAGACCAAACCTATTGCGAAAAAAGCCTATCCTAATGAAGTCAGGAATCAAATCCCACTAAGAATAACACTTAGAAACTACACCCAAAGATGCTAATTTGTCAGCATAGTTATTTCCTTCTTTATAAATATGAGAGACCTTGAATTGTATGCTAGAAGTAAGAAGGAGACAATTATTCCACTTTTTCCTAAGTCTCCAGGGAACTATCTCAGAAGAAGCAAAAGCTTGGACTACCAAAGAAGAGTCACACTCAAACCAAAGTTTATGCTAACCTTTCTCATAGGCCACCTCTATAGCAAACATAGTCGCGGACAGCTCAGCATGAATTAAGTCAGTGATACCATAATAAGCAGCAAAACAACCAAAAACAGCACCACTTTTGTCTCTAAATATATGACCACCACCAACAGGGCCTAGAGATCCTTTGGCTGCTCCATCTGAGTTTGCTTTGATCCAACCACAAGCAGGTGGAATCCAATCCACCTGAATGATTGAAGGAGCTTTGCCAGGGTGACCTGATAAACCAAAGAACTTTAAAATAGAGAATTCTTGCATAGATGAGCCCATGTGGTTCTTGGTGAGGTTGCCTGAAAGAGAAGTAGGGGCAATAACCATGCTAATAGCAGTTCTGAAATAACATCCATTGCTTGTGGGCTCCAACTTCTGTTGCAAATAGAAAGAATGGCATTCAATGAAGATGCATCAACAACCAAGTTTACTATAGAACTGAACCAAGTCGAAAGCTTCTTTGCAAAATGGCAATTGAAGAATAGATGATCAGTGGATTCTGCAGCTTGATAGCATAAACTGCAAATAGAAACAGTGACACAACCTCTATGTTGAAAATTTTCATCAGTTGGCATCCTATTATGAAGCAACCTCCAAGCTATAAAAGATTTAGAGGGAAGAATTGCAGAATTCCAAATTAACTTACACTAAGGATTATGCGGTTAAGGTGGCTTGAGGTGCAAGAAAGCATCTTTAAGTGTAAGAAAACTAGAGTTTGATTTTTGCCATACTAACTGATCTGCAGCACAAAAATTAGGAATTGTAATATGAGCAATATCATTAGTAATAAGAGGAAAATGGTACAGTAGAGGAGCTGGAATTATCCACTTATTATCTTGAATGAAGTCTGCCACAGAAGATTTAAGATATTTGTGCAAATGACAAGAGATCTGCATAGACTCCATCAGAGGTTGGCCTAACCAGTTATCTAGCCAATAATTAATGTTCCTGCCATCCCCTAAATGCCAAACTGAATTAGACAGGACAGTATTCATGTTCAACTTAATGCCTGGCCAAATTGAAGATTTGACATACTTAACAATTGGCTTATTAAGAAAGGTGAACCTAGCCTTGAAGAAAACTGCCCACTCTTTATTAGAAGCAAACATTTCCCAGTATAACTTCATAAGGGCCGCTTCATTTAAAGCCCTAAGAGATTTAATTCCAAGACCTCCCTCCATTGTATGTGAGCATAATTTTTCCCAAGCTACTGTGACCATTTTTCTTACATTTATGTCACCAGCCCATATAAAATTTCTAATGCACTTATCAAGATGCTTTAGAAGAGATATTGGCCAAGCATAAACATAGAAGCTGTAAAGGAGCATGCTTTGGATGATAGACTTGACTACCTCAACTCTACCCATTATGGAAAAAAGAGAGCCCTTCCAAGAAGCAAGTTTAGAAGTAATTTTGTCTGTAATAGGCTGAAGATGAATCTTTCTTTGTTTTCCCTTGAATAAAGGGACTCCTAAATAAGTGAAAGGGAGAATGCCTGCTACAAAACCAAGCAAATTAGCTATATAAGCGGATTTTCTAGCTGTGATGATACCTGAATAAAATTTGCACTTGTTCAAACTTAAATGCTGCCCAGAAGCTTGGCTATAATCTTTAAACAAGTTCATCGAATCCTCAAGATTTCTTTTAGTACCCTTACAAAAGACCATGACATCATTAACATATAAAACATGGCTTGGAGTGGAAAAATTATTAGGCCTAGTAATAGTTTTTAGAATGCGAGCATTAACCAACTGAGTGATTCCTCTACTGAGGACATCTTCAGCAATACAAAAAAGAAGAGGGGATAAAGGGTCACCTTGCCTGACGCCCCTCTTATAATTGAAAAATTCCATAAGTCTACCATTAACCAAGAAAGAGAGCTTAGCTGAATTCAAGATTACCCTGATCCAACTACAAAATTTGGCATTGAAACCAAAGGCTTCCAAGACATTAATTAAGAAATTCCAATCCAAAGTGTCAAAGGCTTTTTTGATATCTAATTTGAGAGCAAGATTGACACCAAAAGTCTTGTAATCCAGCAGATTAATAGCTTTTGAGGCAATGCAGATGCAATCCTGAATATGTCTCTCCCTAATGAAACCCTTTTGCTATTAGGAAATGATTTTAGGGGCAAGGAGAGCTAATCTATCAGCCAACACCTTTGATATAAGTTTAAATTGGAAGTTGGCCAAATCAATAGGCCTGAAGTCTTCATTTTTATCTGCTCCAATAATCTTAGGAATCAACACAACCAGATTTGAATTTAAGTTGGGCAGCATCCAACCTTGATTACAGAATTGAACCACTGACCTGCAGACATCAGCACTAATTATATCCTAATACCTTTGATAGAAACACCCTCTAAAAGCATCAGGGCCTGGAGCACCATCTCCATTCAAAGCAAAGACAGCTTTCCTAATTTCCTCAGTAGAAGGCAACTTGTTTAAAATATCATTTTCTTTTGAAGTAACTAGAGAAAGCACCACTGAATTGATCAAATCATTAGGGACACAGTCATTACTAGTGGCATACAAAGAATAATAGTAGTCCAATACATACTGAGCTATATCCTTAGGATTATCCAGAATTGTATCACCATTCTTTAACACAGACATTGATTTAGAAGCCTGCCTAATTTTTGTAACTCTGTAGAAGAAGCTAGTGTTTCTGTCCCCATGACAATGCCGGTTAATTCTAGACTTCTCCCTCCAAAACTCCTCTTCAAAGTTCAAGGCCTGTTGGAGTTCTAATTGAGCAATAGCTTCCTGCTCAATCAAATCAGCATTGGCATCTACAGAGTCAATTTGCTGCTGAATGTTCTCAATAGCAGACATTGCATTATCAACCCTAAGGTGAATATTCCCAAACACAAGCTTGTTCCAACTTTTAAACTCAGTTTTGACATGCACAACAATGCAATACTAATCATACCACATCCACACTGGACAAACCCCTACTCCATAGAGCTAAACCAACATCAGAGAGAATGATCGAGAGTACAAGTCTATATATCGTCAGCCTCAAACCATATGCCAAGAGATCATTTGAAAGTGTGCAAAATGGCTTATACAAGACACTCTCAACCAGATCACGAACCAAGCAGCGACTCTGTCAAGATCATCGGTGCGTTTGCATTCGATACCACGGCACAGTGGTGCTACCAACTGGCCACATATGACATTCCGCTCCCCGACGCCTCAAAGATCAATAATTGATCGCAACCACGCAATTCTTACCCGCACAAAGGTGTAAATTCAACTCCGTGTCATAACAAAATAGTCTAAACGACTTTCTGTGCAAGATTGATGCCTCAATGCATACTTACACATCAAAAACATGTTTTCTCATAAAAACAAGCCACCACTTGCCGAAACCATCTTTTCACAAATCCGGGTCCAGTATGTCGGCCTGACAGCAATCCACTGTTCCTTTCAATCGCGTAACACTTTTACTGCATTTTCACAATCGCATAACATTTTTCTTGCATTTTCAAATTACATCAGTATTTTCCAATGTTTTCAAATCGCATAAGTATTTTTCAAATGTTTTCTAAATCACGTAGGGATTTTTAAATATTTTCTCAATCGCGTAGCAATTTTAAATCATTTCCCTCAATTACGTGGCTCAAAATCACTATTTTGGAAACGCGTAAGGTTTTCTCACTATTTTTCAATTGCGTAAAATATTTCTTAACATTCTAAACTTAATTTTGAAACTTTCCATATTTAATATATAAATTAAATTCCATTATTTCTTTACAACATCTTTTTAAAATAATATTTCCTAACGTTATTCACAAAAACTACGTTATTCTTGACTTAACCAATTATAAAGAATTCTTTTCCATGTTTAATAAAATTTAAATCTCATTTCAAATAAATTTCCTCTTAATAATACTTTCTAATATTTTCTTCACAAAATTTTACACTTCCATGATTTAATCAAATATTATAGCTCAAAGTTTTCTAACGCGCTTCAAAACCCAAGATGTGAGCTATACGTCAGTAAACTTTAACTTATAAATTTATTTCCCATCATGACCTCGATTCATTAATTTAATTAATTTCAGAAATTAGTTTACTTTCTTTTTGCATCTCAAAATTCAGTAAATTGAGTTCTTGTTAATTAATCCTTTAAGACTACACTTGAGAAAATATTTTTGGTCTAAAATACCAATTCTTGGCATGTTGGTCGAAAATCAATTTATATTCCATAGCCAAATATTTATTCATTTCCTATCTCATTTTTCTTTGTAAAAATATTTAATCCAATTATTTATTACATAATTATTTAAAATCCACACTTAGTAAAATATTTTAAGTGATTTGCTTCGAAATACTCATGGAGGCCGAGGGCCTTTTGGTTCTTTGAAACCAAAATAGTTTTCCTTTCCGCATGATTCTTATCATATACAACATATCACTTGTGATATTTATACTATTTCATATTCATGCTTACTATTAAAGCAATAAAATCATATTAAGCATCTAATCACTATTCAATCAAAATCATACCATCTATAATAGTAATCACTTAATAAAAATCATGCATAATTATTAAAGCAATAAAATCACATATAACAACATATAGCACTTAAACATACACAATCAAATAATTAAATTCTTTAAGGGATTTTTCACCCACAAACACAAACAAATCCATTCCCTCAGCACCACATATGGCCGATGAGGTTAATCTCTCTCTTACCTTGATTAGCAACCAAAAAGCTCCAAAAACTCCTCCTTGTAGGTTCGGTCTCCACCATAAACAAACCCTAACACTTCAAACAAGCATATCCATCACAACCAAGACTTAAAACAAGACAACCATGAAATCAAGTCATCATTTAGGGCTTTAGAAACACAAAGGGGTAAGAAGACTCAAACTTTACCTTTGAAGCTACAAACTTCAAGCTTGGAGAAAAACTCGAAAATGGTAGAACCAAGTTAAGGTCTCAACACTAAAGCTTCACTAAATGGTCTCTAGTTTCAAGTGGTGTGATTAGTTAGAATTATAGAAGCTTGGATGGTGTTTTCATGGTGTTGGCCAAAAGGTTGGAGAAGAAAGAAATGAAAAAGCTTTAGTATCTTGAAGAGAGAGAAGAGAGAAAAGATGAATGGTCACAAAGTTAAGAGAGATAAAATGAAACCATGCACTCCAAGTGCTTGGCCGTGAGGGTGGTCATCTAAAGGAGGGGTCAAAGCTTCTCCAAGAAGCTTTGTGAAGGTCAAAACTTGTTCTCCAAGCTCTCCTCCCATTGGCTAGCCACTAAGCTTGACCAATTTCTATTGGTTAGACACTTTTGTTGACTATTCAATAACTTATCAAGCAAGCTTGCTTCTCCCATTGGTGCACACATAAAGCTTGTCATAATTAGCTTCTAAGATATTTAAGCTTAGATATTTTCACCCAGATATTTTACGAAGATATTTTACTAAGATATTTTACTGAGATATTTTTCGTTAGATATTTGTCCTTAGATATTTTATTAGGTGAGTCATCACAGAGAAGTCTCTAGAACGTGTGACTCACTGTGGCGAGTCACAGGGTGAGTCAGTGTTCTACAACCTTCTAGAATGTGGCGAGTCACCATTCTAGAACATAGCGAGCCATCGCTTCTACAAGCTTCTAGAACACACTGAGTCATGGTGCTGAGGTGTCACGCAAGGTGTCTAGCTTCTATTGGTCCTCTACGATGAGTCATAATCGCAAAGTTTGACCAGCTCCTCATTGGTGCATACAAGGTGAGTTACAGCTACTAAAATCTTCTAGAACATTCTAGAACACGCAAAATATTTTTATTTGACAGATAAATTCTAAAAATTAAAAGATTTAGAACTTTGACTTTCAGTTTCGGGTTTAGTAAGCTCCCTCGGCCCCGAATAAACAGTCTAAAATTTTCTTGGCCCTGAAAAATATTATTTTCCTGGCACCGAGCTAAACACTTGAAAAGATAAAAAAATAACAGCAAAACAGTCAAAATAAATTATATTGAGCACAAAAATCACAAAATCAATAAAATCACATTTTACTGAAAAATGAGAAATTTCAGGGTGTTACAATACTCCCCCTCTAAAAAGAATTTCGTCCCAAAATTCATCATACCTTTGAACAATTGCAGATATTGTTCTCTAATTTTGTCTTCTAGCTTCCACGCTGTATGTTCAGTTACATCATTCTAGATTACCATAACTCTTCCCATCGTCGGTTACACAAGCTCAAATCCTAACGCCAAAATTTCCCCCATCTTTTGCCAACACAAAGAGGCTTTACATTGTCGTCCACATAAGGTTTAAAACTCAGCTCCTTCTAATTAAACAGGTACTTCAGACCCTTGTGATTACTGTAGACATTGAATATTGCTCCTTACAGAAAATACTTCCAGATCTTCAATGCAAACACCACAGCATCTAACTCCAACAAAGCTATGGACTTCTGCTATGGTCTTCAGTCTTTCTCATTGAAGAACTACTTCCTAATCATTCTACCAATTGCTTCTTGAGCTTAGCTAATTTTGACGGTGACATCCGATACAGCAACATAGATATAAGATTAAATCCTAGTACAAGATCAATAGAAAACTCTGTCTCTCTTTTTGGTAATACTTTGGGTACCTTGTCAGAAAAACTTTGGGAAACTCATAGACTATAGGAAAGGCATTCACATCATTCTCATTCTTGACCTCCAAGGAACACAATAACACGTATTTTTGAACTCCTTCCCTCGACAGAGCTTCAACTTCGTTGGTTGTTAAAAGCCCAGAAATCTAAGTTTCAAAGAAGACTAAGGTTTTATTGAAACAATCTAGAAGGATATGGTTGGAAGATAACAAATCCATTTATAAAATCAATCTCTCAAATAGACGTGATTTCAGGGAAACAAATCAAATCAACAAAAAAGATTCGATCTTTGACAGAAATAGGATAGATTAAGCAAACTTGAGTAGGAACAACAGGTTTAGCAACAAGAGTAGAAATACTCAGATCAAAAGATAACAAAGACATAGATAACCTAAATCGATTTACTCAGCCATAGGCCATAAAAGAAAGGATTGCCCTTTGAGTTATACAGCATAGATATAGAATCACCTTCTATGGCAATTATCTCCTTGTTGCTCAGATCGTCTGATTGAGATGCTTCTGCTCCACTCATAATATTATCTCTTCCTCCTTCTTGAGATCTTAGAACCCATACTTTGCTAACTGAAGGCTTTGTCTTTTGTTGGGCACAATCTCTATGGGACAAATGAATCTGAAGATTCACCAGCTAAACGAACCTTTGCTTCGATTATCTAGCGTATATCTTCTGGGATGCCTTTATACATTAACAATCTCAATCTTTCACACCTAGCTTCATAGACTTTTGTTAGAGCATTTAGAGGGAGAGAAGGAAAATGTTTTCTTAGATTTGAGAGAATGACATCCATTTTAAAAAAAGAAGAATTCAGTTATTATGGGAAACTAAAAAACAAACCGACTTGAGAGTCACGGAGTACCGTTATCCGCCATTTAACCGGGAACACAAAGAACTGCAAAAAGAAAGAAACAACATTAAAATAAATTCTACTCATAACAAAGATTAGAAAGAGAAATGGATTCTACCTCAACAACTTGATGTTCCAGAAATGGTTTGAGTCTTTGTCCATTGATCTTAAATACAATACCATTCCTAGGATTCTCAATGTCTATGGCCCCATAAGAATACATATGTTTGACAATATAAGGACCAATCCACCTAGATCTCAATTTTCCAGGGAATAGATGAAGACGAGAATTATAAAGTAGAACTTTTTGACCAATTTCAAAAGTTTTTCTCAAAATTGATTTGTCATGAAAAGTTTTTGTTCTAATTTTATAAATCTTTGAGTTTTCATATGCATCATTTCTTAATTCCTCAAGTTCATTCAATTGTAATTTGTGTAACTTGGAAGCATCATCAAGACATAAGTTGAAAGCTTTAATGGCCCAAAATGCTTTATGCTCCAATTCTACAGGCAAATGACAAGGTTTTCCATAAACTAACTGATAGGTAGACATGCCCAAAGATGTTTTAAAAGCAGTACGATAAGCCCAAAGTGCATCGTTTAGTCTTAAAGACCAATCTTTACGATTTGGGTTAACCATTTTTTCCAAAATTTGTTTAATCTCCTTATTTGCCAATTCAACTTGTCCACTTGTCTGAGGATGATAAGGGGTTGCAATTTTGTGGGTAATGCAATATTTCTTCATTAAGGATTCAAATGGTTTATTGCAAAAATGTCTTCCCCCATCACTGATGATAACTTGAGGAATTCCAAATCGACTCAAAACATTTTCTTTTAAAAATTTTAGAACAGTTTTATGATCATTGTGCCGACATGGAATCGCCTCAATCCATTTTGAGACATAATCAACTGTAACTAAAATGTACACAAATCCAAAAGATGATGGAAATGGACCCATGAAATCAATTCCCCAACAATCAAAAATTTCAATGACAAGGATAGGGTTCAAAGGCATCATATTTCTTTTAGAAATGGACCCCAATTTTTGACAACTTTCACAACTTTTACAAAAAGTATAACTGTCCTTGAATAAAGTGGGCCAATAAAATCCATATTGCAAGATTTTTGCACTGTTGTTTTCTTTGAAAAAAAATGACCTCCACATGCTTCTGAATGACAAAATTTAATGACACTACTTACCTCATTGTTGGGTACACATCTCCGAAAGATTTGATCAGGACAATATTTGAACAAATATGGGTCATCCCAAAAGAAATTTTTCACCTCAATCAAAAACGTTTTTCTGTCTTGGTGTGTCCACTGAGGCGGCATCTTACCTGTTATAAGAAAATTGACAATGTTAGCAAACCAAGGCATAGAATTGACCGAAAATAAAAATTTATCAGGGAAAGAATCATTGATAGGTGTGCTATCAAAAGATGAGCCTGTTGTCAGCCTTGACAAATGATCTGCAACAACATTTTCGGCTCCTTTCTTGTCTTTTATTGTGATGTTGAATTCTTGAAGCAACAAGATCCACTGTATCAACCTAGGTTTGGCATCCTGTTTAGACATTAAATATCTAACAGCAACATGATCAGTGAAAACAATAGTGGATGAACTAATTAAATAAGCTCAAAATTTGTCCAATGTAAAAATTACAGCAAGTAGTTCTTTTTCAGTAGTGGTGTAATTCATTTGTACACTATTCAAAGTTCGACTTGCGTAATAAATTACATGAGGCTTACCTTCCTTTCTTTGGCTTAAAACAGTGCCAACAGCAAAATCACTAGCATCACACATTAACTCAAAAGGCAACGACCAGTCAGGAGATTGCATGATAGGAGCAGAAGTCAAAAGACCGATTAATTTTTCAAAAGATTTCTGACAATCTTGAGTCCAATCAAATGGTGTATCTTTTGTTAGAAGATTACATAAAGGTCTAGATATAGCACTAAAGTCCTTTACAAATCTTCTGTAAAATCCTGCATGTCCTATAAAGGAACGAACTTCTCTGACTACTTTTGGGAAAGGCAAATGAGCAATTAATTCAACTTTGGCTTTGTCAACTTCAATTCCTTTAGAAGATATCACATGACCTAACACTATTCCTGAGGTAACCATGTAATGACATTTTTCCCAATTTAACAC
Source organism: Ormosia semicastrata (assembly GCA_029884595.1). NCBI lineage: Eukaryota > Viridiplantae > Streptophyta > Magnoliopsida > Fabales > Fabaceae > Ormosia > Ormosia semicastrata. Next base: position 49,653,821 of record JAQQTO010000060.1, read on the forward strand.
AAATCCTTTTTCTTCGCATCTTTTAAGAACTTTTTCCAAATTATTAAGACAATTTTCAAAAGAATTTCCAAAAACTGTCAAATCATCCATGAAAACCTCTAAAAAATGCTCAATCATGTCACTAAAAATACTTAGCATGCATCTTTGAAAAGTTGCCGGAGCATTACAAAGACCAAAAAGCATTCTTCTATATGCAAAAGTACCAAAGGGACAAGTAAAAGTGGTCTTTTCTTGGTCTTCTAATGCAATTGGTATTTGATTATACCCTGAATAACCATCAAGAAAACAATAGTAGGGATGTCCTGCTACTCTTTCTAGAATCTGATCAAGAAAAGGCAATGGAAAATGGTCTTTCCTAGTAGCTACATTCAATTTTCTGAAATCAATACACATACGCCAACTAGATGAGACTCGGGTAGGTATTAATTCTCCTTTTTCATTTTCAACCACTGTTATTCCAGATTTCTTAGGCACAACTTGTGTAGGGCTTACCCACTAGCTATCAGAGATAGGATAGATAATTCCAACATCAAGTAATTTAAGAACTTCAGCTCTAACTACATCTTTCATGTGTGGATTTAATCTTCTTTGAGGTTGTTGAGATGTTTTAGCATTATCCTCTAAATGTATTCTATGTGTACAAATTAATGGATTAATGCCTTTTATATCCTTTAATGTCCATCCAATTGCACTTTTATGCCTTTGAAGTACTTCTATCAACTTACCTTCTTGTTCTTTGGTCAAGGATGAGGAAATTACCACCGGAGAGCTTTGTTCTTCTCCCAAAAATGTGTACTTCAACCCATCAGGTAATGGCTTCAGTTCTAGTGTGGGCACTTTTTCATGGGCATCATCATTCATAGATTTTAGCTCTTCGAATCTTGGCTTCCATCCTTTGTATTCCATTTCCTGTGTACAATCAAGCAAAGAGCATATTTCAGAAATATCATCATCTAATTGTGTAACTGAATCAAATGAATTAATTAAACAGATTTCTAATGGGTCAAAAGAACTCCTGATTTGAAGATGATCATTTATAATGGCCTCAATCCCTTCAATCTCTTCATTGTCATCATAAACTTCATGTGGTTGCTTGCACATGTTGAAAACATTAAGCTCCAGTGTCATATTTCCAAAAGTTAGCTTCACCACTCCATTTCTGCAATTTAACAAAGCATTAGATGTTGCTAAAAATGGGCGACCCAAAATAATAGGAACTGACTTAGAACTATCAACCATAGGTTCAGTTTCCAAGATAATAAAATCCACAGGATATATGAATTTATCAACTTGTACCAACACATCTTCTACTATTCCTTTTGGAATTTTAATTGATTATCAAGCAAGTAGAAGAGTTACAGAAGTTAGTTTTAACTCACCAAGGTTGAGTTGCTGATAAACTGAATATGAAAGCAAATTAACACTAGTACCAAGATCAAGTAAAGCTCGTTCAATTTTATGTTCACCAATAATGCATGAAACTGTAGGACAACCAGGGTCTTTATATTTCAACTCATTATTGTTTTGAATAATGGAGCTTACATTCGATCAAAAAGGCATTCTTTTTCACCTTATGTTTTCTTTTAACAGTGCACAAGTCTTTCAAATATTTGGCATAAGAAGGAATCTGTTTGATAGCATCTAACAGAGGAATATTGACCTTCACTTGTTTAAAGATTTCAAAAATGTCACTGTTATGATTCACTTTACTTGAATTATTTAATGGTTGAGGAAATGGGGGTGAAAACGAGGATTTGATCTCCTTTTGGCTAGGTGGCTTATCAACTCCTTCCTCATCTTTGGGAATTGACTCATCATCTTTCTCAAAAAGTTCAGGAATTTGTTTTTCAATAACCTTTCCATTCCTAAGAGTTATCACTGAGTTGACTTGATCTATTTTTTTAACTTTCTGAACTACCCTCATTTAGGCTAAACTGACCCTTGGGATTTGGTTGAGGTTGAGAGGGAAACTTTCCTTTCTCATGAATGGCAAGTGCAGAAGAAAGTTTAGCAAGAGTGTCTTTTATGTCAATCATGGCTTGAGTGTTTTGACTATTGATGGCCTCTTGTTTTTCCATGAATGCATGCAATGTTCCTTCAAGGTTTTTCCTATATGGTGGGACATAGGGTGCATATCCTTGAGGATTTTGAGAATCTTGCTGTGCCTGAGGAGGTGGTGGTTGCATGAATTGTGGCTGGTTGCTATTCCTCCAACTGAAATTCGGGTGATTTCTCCATCCCGGATTGTATGTATCTGAAAAATAAGAAGTGAATGGCTTTTTAAAATTATTCATTACATTTACTTGCTCATGCATAACTTCTTTAAAAACAGGAATTTTTGGACATTCATTTGTTGAGTGTCCTAATTCATCACAAATGCCACAAATTTCTTCATTTTGCACAAATTTGATTTCTTTTACTTTCCCGGATTCCATGGCTTCAACCTTTCTAGCCAAACTAGCAAACCTTGCATTTAGATCTTCTTCTTGACTAAGATGATAATTTCCTTTATTAGCATTTGCAAGGTTAAATCTAATTGAATTTTCAGAAGGATTAGTACCATGCCAAGATTGAGAATTTTCAGCCAAATGGTCTAAATAATCTAAAGCTTCTTCAGGTTCTTTATCAAGAAATTCACCATTGCACATTGTTTCCACAAATTGTTTGGTTTCGGGTGTTAACCCTTCATAAAAGAAGCTTATAGTGTGCCATTTTTCAAAACCATGATGTGGGCAAGAATTCAACAAATCTTTAAAACGTTCCCAACTTTGAAAATATGCTTTATTTGAATTTTGGGAAAAATTTTGGATTTGTCTTTTCAAAGCATTAGTTTTATGTGTTGGAAAAAATTTCTTCAAAAACTCACATTGCATTTCTTGCCATGTGCCAATTGATCTTGGTTTCAAAGTGTTAAGCCAAGTTTTTGCTTTATCTTTCAAAGAAAAAGGAAACAATTTAAGCTTAACAACCTCTTCAGTGCAAGTTTGATCATGAAAAGCAGTACATACTTCCTCAAATTCTTTTAAATGTAAATATGGGCTTTCAGATTCTAAACCATGGAAATTAGGAAGTAAAGAAATCATACCTGGCTTGAATCTAAAATTGTTGGCATTGACTGGAAAGATAAAACATGATAGACTAGAATTTTGGGATGGTTGCAAATACTCACGCATGATTCGCAACGGTTGATTTTCATGTTCATCATGCACACTTTCGTTGTCAGCCATTGTACTTAATGTGTGTGATTGTGATTCAAACAAATCAATATGTAAAGTACCTGGATTAACTCTAACCAAACGAATTAATTTAAATCACGATACCAACTAAGCATAAACAAGTAACTTACAGTATAAAATAAAATGTACAAGATAGCAATATAAACTGTCCATTAAATATTAACAAAGGTGTGGTATAAACCAACCACCAAATAAGTTAATAAGCAAAAAAAATAATAAGTTAGATAGCTGATAAAGTAAAAAGTTAGATAGTTAGTAAGAAAGTTAGTAAGTTAGTAAACAAAAAAAAAAAAAGACAAAAAATAAATAACAAAAAAAATGACGAGAAAATAAATACGAGAAAATAAAGTACAAAAAAAAAAATAATAATAAAAGGAGAGTTACCCCCACTAAGTTAAAATGTACAAGAAAATAAAATGGAGAATTACCCCCACTGTACAGAAATTAAAATGCAAAAAAAAAATAAAAAAAATAAAGTGCAGAATGTAAATTTAAAGAAAAAAATAAGTAAAAGGGAGAGATTCCCCCACCAAGTTAGTACGTAAAATAAAAGGGAGAGGTTCCCCCACTAAGTTAGTATGCACAGAAATTAAAAAGGGAGAGGTTCCCCCACTAGTTAGTATGTTAGTATATATACAAATTTTTTTTATACACCAGAAATTCAGTCTTCAAATCAAGTCCCCGGCAACGGCGCCAAAAACTTGATGCACACTTTTTAGTTGTCGCATTTGCAAACCCAAGTGAAGGTTGTCTCAAGTAATAAATTTCTCGGTGAGTCTGAGGTCGATCCACAGGGAATTGATGAAGATTATTTAAGGTAAGGTTAATATTTTGTTACTACAGTAAAAATTATTTACTTGGGTAAAAATGATCCACTCTTGGTAAATAAAGTAAAAGTAAGATTAATTCCTTTTATAACTCAATTAGAATCCTCGCAACATGGAGGTTCCAATCGAATAATATAACGTTAAAAGTCTATTAAAATAATACACGTAATTATATTATGTTTCCTAAAAATATTACCACCACTTATAAATGGGTTAAAGCATTCATTGTGCCAATATTTTGTCTACAACAAATCAAGAACTCCTCTTTACAAAGATGATTTCTAAATTATAAGAAACAAATTATAATACGTATAATGGTTACTAGAAAATATAAATCATTTAAGTACAAGAGAAGAATAAATCTAACCTTACTTTATTACCAAGAGCTTCACCCTTTCACCCAAGTAAAATGAAACTTAGATACTCATAGATAAGAAGAAAGAAAGAAAGAAGAAGAAGAAGAAGAACATGACTTTCATTTAGAACAAAGGAAAATTACTACAAGAAAACCTAGTAACAAAATGGTATTATTTTGGTAACTAACACCTAATACCTTCAATGATCTGCCAAGGCCCCCTTTTATAGAGGATTAGAGATACAAAATGTCAAGGGGGCTGAGTTATTAGTGGTTGAATGATTGGAAAATGAGTGGAAAATGCCAAATGACATTAAATGAGTGGAAAATTATGGAGATTCTTATCTCCAAAATCATGCAGCTCTGAAGTCATTGCATTCGTCATTTTTGAACCACGTGGTCTTCATGAAAGTTGTAGGCCTGGATCTTAGCTTTCAAATGGCTTTAGTTTGGGTCCAATATCATTTCTACAACTCTAGATACGTTCAAATTACTACATACTATCTAGGCCCAGTCACAGCTCCTCTGTTCTGACTTCCAAACCCAATATCACCTTCAAGGAATCCGATTCTGAAAATGTGTTCAACATGAAAGTTGTAGATATGGGTTTTAACTATTCAACATCCAAATTTCAGTCCATTTTACAACATCTAGCCCAAAATCTGTGATGAACAGTATACATAGGTCAAGCTATCAGGAACAGCACTCTAGTTCTTACTTCAACCCCAATTTGAGTTATCTACTCGTGTGATTGGGCCTTTGAAGTATTCATGAAAGTTATAGAACTCTATCTTATATTTCAAATGCCACTAGAATCAGCTCCAAAGATCACCTACAGCCCAAGATATGACCCAAATACAAAAATAGTGTAAGATATGAATCATGCTAAAAAATTCAATTAAGTCCAATTTGAGCTCAAACTTACAAAACATAATAAAACTCAATCAATTAAGTACATAGAGAGTGTAAATGACTAAGAATGAAAGCTTATTAATGTATCAAATATGTGATCATCAATAGACATATTACAGAGGTAGGGCTAACTTTGTTGGTTGCATCCTCATTTTCTCTATAGTATTGGAGTGATGCTTTCCTTGCTGCTATTCATATTATCAATTCTTTACCCACACTACTCCTTCATAATATTTCTCCTTTACAAACTCTTTTTCATGCCAAACTTACTTATCATTCCTTTAGAGTCTTTGGATGTGCTAGCTATCCACTCACTAGGCCTTATAATAAGCACAAACCTGATTTCTGGTTTGTCTAGTGTGTTTTCCTAGGCTATTCTTCTCATCACAAAGGTTTTAAATGCATGACTTAGGAAAAATCATAATAAATTGTAATGCCATTTTTGATGAAACTGTTTCACTTTTAATGCAATCTGTAACTGTTTCTTCCTCAAATTTTTTTTCCTACTTCCTTATCTATAACTTCTATTCCTACTATCCTTACTACCCAAAAGAGTGCTTTACCAGTAGATAGACAAATCAAGTCCACTACCTCTCAAGACTCAACTTCTATGGCTAACACTTTTTTTGAGTAGAATTCTAGTTCTACACCATCTTAGTCTACTGATAGTCTTTCATTACCTCAAGATGAACTATCTATACCACATATTATGTAGAATCAATATCCTATGACCACTAGGGGCAAGGCAAGAATTTAGAAACCAAAGGTCTTTTCTACTACTTGTGAGCCTACTTTTGTATCTTAAGATTTTGCTTAGCCACACTGGAAACATGCCATGTCTGATGAATATAGTGCATTGATGAGGAATAATACTTAGACAATGGTAAATATGCCCCTTGGTAGAGTTGCTATTGGAAGCAAGTGAGTTTTTCAAGTAAAGTATAACCCATATGGCTCTATGAAAAGTATAAAGCAAGATTAGTTGCCAATGGCTTCAATCGAAGGCCCAAGTATGACTACATTGAGACCTTTAAGCCTGTGGTTAAGCCTACTTAATTAGAATTGTTCTCACACTAGCATTTTCCAAAAATTGATCCATCCATCATTTGCATATTAATAATACATTTTTGAATGGTGACCTCCAAGAAGAAGTTTATATGCAATAGCCCCGAGGCTTTGTTATTTACAATAATCATTTGGCTTATAAATTGAATAAAGCTCGACTTGAAGCAGGCCCCTAGAGCTTAGTTCTAGAAGCTTTCTGTAACTCCCTAATACTAAATACTATAGTATAACCGAAGCATAGATGAATAATTAGGATTAGGCATGTCACTTCTAACATTTAAACCTTGTACTACTTGATAATAACTATACATATTATTATATAGAACCTTGAGAGGGAAATGTAACCCGTACATGAATAACTATACAACTAAAAAAGACAATTCTTTATTGACATATCAAGTATAACTAACTGGTACATCAATATCTATATATATACAGTAAAGCCACAACGGCATATGTACAATATATACAATTAGTACAATCTATTGCAATAACCATGAACACAAAGTAATGGACACAAGAGTAAATAAGTCTACTCTACAACATCAACTTCACTTATACTCCTTGGAAGGATCCCGTGTTGGAATTATCATGGAAACAAAGCAAAGGGGTGAGAATTCAAAAATCCTCAGTAGTTTAACACGTAAAGTGACATCATAATAACTCCTGCTGCATCGGGGATTAAATCAATAATTTCAACACCATAAAGAAATGTGGCTAAAGCCAAAACTATTCCTTTCTCTTCTCGAGGCAAAAAATTCAATTATTGCTATAGTTTAATTTCTCATAATCGACCATTTATAGCAATTTATCATAACATCCATAGATCATAATGGTATGACAAGTACATGAGTCATAACTCGCTACCATTCAAACATTTATATTCTCTCTTTATGTAAACATTCATAACTCAAATCCATGATATTTACATAGTAAACATCTCATGTAATGTAATACGCTAGTACAATTATCTTAATATATTTAATATATATATATAGATATATATAAAGATAATTAGTATTAGTTGTGCTACTACTAACTTATCTGATAAATTAATCCCATATCATTTATACAAATAAATATGGAGAGCCACATTAAAAGAAAGTTATACATATTTACATCCAAAAGCCTCAAAGGCAAATGTAATATATACAACAAAACACAACTCAAAGTAACTAAATTACAAGAGTTGTTATCAAAATATGTAACTAAACTATTTATTCTTGAGTCTTTTTCTTCCTTTTCTCCCTATTCTTCTTGATTCCCTTGGATGATTCTTGTCTTGTTATTCATAAAACATAAAACGGGGCGAGAACATAATATTCCACTACTAGAAATTTTTGATTTAGAGACAAATTTTTTTTGTCTCTAATAGAGACAGAAACAGAGACGAAATTGATGAATTAGAGAGGAAAAATAAAATTTAAAATTTAGAGACGAAATTTAGAAATGGAAGTGATCCATCCCAAAAATTTTTGCCTCTAATTTCATCTCTATTTGGTCAATTTAAAGCCAAATATACTTAGAGACGGTGTTTAGAGACGGAATTTACCCGTCTCATATTTTTTCATCTCTGATTCCGTCTCTATTCAGTCAATATAATATTTTAAAAAGTCAAATATGTTTAGAGATAGAATTTAGAGACGAAACTTATCAGTCTCTAAATTTTTTGTCTCTAATTACCTTTCTTTTCCATCTCTAACTAATTTATATAATTTCATTAATAATTTTTTTATAAAATAGAGACAGTTGTTTCTGTCTCTATTCTCTTCAAAATAAAATGATTTTAGAAACCCTTATTCCCAAATTACAACCCAACATTAATGAAAAGCTCTATTCCCATTCTAATCCCCATCGCCATAATGGTGGATCTGGGCAGAGGTTTGGAGGTGCGACGCAGATTTAGGTCGGGACACGGTTGTTCGATAGGGTGGTTCTGTTCTTAGTGGCAGTGTGATGACAACTAAGTTTGTGGAATCTTGCTAGAATGGTGGCTCTTGGTAGCAGCTACTTGCGAATCTGGGCGATGCGAGGCAGAGTGGTTCGCAGTTGATGAGTGATGGCACAGTGGAGGCTCATCGATGGATGGCAGAGATCGGTGGTTGTGCGAATAGGGTGGCGCGCAGATGATGATTTTCGGTGGAGGACATGGGCTTGTGGGTTTTGGGTGATGTTTGGTTTGGGCTAGGTGTGGTGGTTGTGATTTGTTGGGTTCGAGGTTGATATAGTGGCTGAGGCTGCCAAAAGTGACGGAGGGCAACGATTCAGGCATGGAGGCGTGATGGAAGCTCGATGGGTGATGCCTTTAGTTAAGTTTATCTTGTCTTGTCCTAAGCTTAAGCTTTACCTTCTACCTTGGAGCTTGATTCTAGCCTATACTCTTACGTGTAAGATTCTCTCCTCTCCTTCCATTAATCTATCATGGCCTTCATAGTTGCTCTCTTAATTATTACATTAATAATTTAAATAACCATCTCAGGCTGATATGTGATACATAGTGTTTGTAGCACTATATTATTTGTAAGCTATTCCGAGATATATCCAATTTTCATTTTATAAAACCTTGTTGGATAGGAACATTTTGTTTCTTTCCTTGATTAAATACCTAAAATTGAATATGCTTTTGTGCAGTGATGCTTGATGTCGTGTGCCACTTGTATCAATTGCTTAATGATAGAGGTTATGTTGGTTTTGCATCTGATATTTGGTCTTGTGGAGTCATTCTCTTTGTATTTATGGATGGGTGCTTGCCTTTTGATGAGCCAAGTCATATGGCTCTGAACAGGAAATTAAGTCATTTTAGATTATATATTAATATCCATGAGTGAAAAGAGAAGTTGCTTATGTCATTATGGAAGTGAAAATCTATCAATACTATTATATTTCATATTGGCAAGGCAGAATTCTTTTGCCCATCATGGTTTCTACCTCAGGCAAAGAAACCACTGAAGCATATTCTTGACCCAAACCCTCTAAGGGTAAGTTTCCAATATTTGCTTACTCCTCCATGCATTCTTTTTCCTACTTGGGCATTTACTATTGTATTTTTCTGATTCTGTTTGTTGTTATACTTCTCTTCAATATCTATTATTTGGTTAAAAAATAGGATGCGGTAAGCATGTACTTTTTGTTTGTTTTTAAAATATTGGTTTACCGTTTGCAGAGAATAAAAATTACTAAGCTTTTAGAAGATGAATGGTTCAAGAAAGGATACAAGCCAACATGTTTTACAGAGGAAGTTGATGTAAATGTAGATGATATAGCCACTGCTTTCAATGATTTTAAGGTACTATCGTATTAGGTATTTTTTGGCAATATTTCTATTCAACTACTTTCATCGATTGTAGGAAAATCTATTGTTCATTTATTCACTTTGATTTGTAGGAAAATCTAGTGATAGAGAGAAAAGAGAAACCCATCTCCATGAATGCTTTTGAGTCCATTTCTAGGTTACAAAGTTTAAATCTTGATAGTTTGTTTGAGAAGCAAATGGTATATAAAAATGATCTTCTGCTTTGATCAAGTTAATGGTTTTATGCACCTTTTAAAAAAATAAAATAAAATGTTTCGTTCAAGTTACAAGTCTCGTAAAAATGTTTTGTTCAATTCATAGCCTGATCCAAATTCAAGCTAGTAATTTATTCCTTGTGGCAATTGGAAAATATAAAATGTTGATGATGAGATATATTTATTCTTTATGGTTAGTGTGCCTGTTTCTCTATTTTATTTTAACTCAACACTATAGGGTCATGTAAAGCGAGAAACCCGTTTTACTTCACCGCGCCCTGTAAATGAAATTATGTGTAAAATTGAGGAAGCTGCCAAGCCTCTAGGCTTTAATGTTCACAAGCGAAATTATAAGGTAACCATGTATTGCTTCATATTAACGATGCACGGCACACCGATTTGCATTAGTACATTATCTATTTTCCTAGAGCTATCTATAGTGTGACAAACTTTGTAATGTTGTAGAATATTCAAACTTTTGTAGATTTAAATTTTGCAGATGAAGCTACAAGGTGACAAGAGCAGAAGGAAGGGTCACCTTTTAGTGGTTACTGAGGTACTGAGCCATTCCTTTATAATTGTATGTCTCTTCTTCTTTTTTCTTCCTCTCGAGTCACAAGACCAAAAATCAGTTGTGGCTAAGAATGATAATGCCAATTTTCTTTACCTAAGTAAACTAATTGTTGATATAGACTCTTAAATTAGTCATTTATGGTCTGATGTACTTGACCTGACTTTGAATTTGGTTAGTGATTAGAACTTGTGTGACAAATGGAAAATAGTGAAACCAACTGTAACAGTGTTCGAAGTTGGATTGATTTGAATGCATGACATATTTTTATAGTAATTCTTTGACCAACTTCATGCACTCAAATAATGTGTTGTCATGAGGCAAGGACTTTTGCCTAACCGTTGGAGCTTGACTCTTTGTAATACCTAATAAAATGTGACACATAAATTTCATGCTCATGGATGTAGATTGGAGTCTTTTAAATACTTGACTACAAACACTGTCAAAAGTCAAGACAATACATGATGCAATACATTTTATTGGTTTCTTCCAATTCCATTTTATTGGGCTCTGACTGGAGATAATTAGTACAATTGATTGCATTTAGGCTTTAGGTTTTTGAGTGGCTCCCTCCTTGCACATGGTGGAATTGTGAAAGATGGGGGGTGATACACTGGAGTTTCATAAAGCATGCGAAAATTCTTACTCTAGCCTAAGTTTATAAAGAGCAAGAAAAGTTTATTTTTCATATTTGGAAATATGCAACTCAAATTTAAGTTATTTGAGTCTCTTACTGTTGCTTGGCTTAGATGTTCTGCATTCCTTTTTTTCTTTCCCTTCTTTTCTTTGGTTGAACTTTTGTTTGTAGTTCTGTTAACAAATTTTGGTACCTACATTACTGCTATTGAGATGGCAAAGCCACTACTGCCAATTGCTGAAATGTCTGAGCTGCAGATTTGATTTAACTACTGAGAGCCTGAGAGTGTTGATCTAAGCAACATAAGTTGAAAAAAAAAATATCTCGAGTTATGTGATTAATTATAATTGGACTCATTTGGTGGAAAAGCTTTTTCAGAGGGAAATTTCAAAGGAAAGAAGGTGAAGCCAGTCTCTTGCACTTTGAAGGCTGCATATTGAGAAGTTTCCATTAGGGAATGAGAATAAAAATTTGCATAGACTCATTAAATTTTATTTATAACTAATATAAGATTTGAGCCTTTTATTTATATCTCAAGCTTATTTAAAAAGATAGCTACTATGGGAGATATTTGATACTGGCATTGTGGTAGGCAATTATTTGGCACTAATGACAATAACATTTTTCTGGGAAATGAAAGATACCAACTTCTTCCTACTAAACAATTTATATTTCTTGTTTCTTTCAATATCATCACCAACTAGCGAAAATCCTAAGCACTATGAACATGACTTCCACTGTTGCAGAACAAGTTTGGCGTGAGGCCTCTGAGATATAGCCCTAATGAGATGATGGTAGCCTTATACCTACAAGTTAGTATTATAAGCCAGGCCCTAATTTTTGTCACTAGGTCCCGCAGCTGGTCCTATGTTGAAAGACCTAGTCTTCTCCTACTAGGTGCTTTTATGATTGCTCAGCTGGTAAGCTTTAACCACTTCTCCTAACAGCAATGCAATATATAAAGTTGTGTATGTTTCTTTCTTGTTTGATTTTAATATTGAAGAAGTTTGGATTCTAGTGTTAAAAATCCAAGTGCATTTTCAGCTGATGAACTTGAGGAAGAACCTTTTAGACTATAGTTACTTGGATAATTAAAATGATTAATGATTTATTGTGATTTTTGGTAAATTTTGATTTTGGATAATTATATACATAGGAAAATAGAATTTTTTAATAAAATGAAGGCGTCTAGTTGTGGTAAATCCTAACTAGATTCTTAATTAAATTTAGAGATAGAAGTAGAGATAGAAATAAAGACAAAAAATTTTTGTCTCTAAATTAGTGACAAAATTAAATTTTCTATCTCTAAATTAGAGACATAATTAAATTTTCTATCTCTAAATTAGAGACATAATTAAATTTTCTATTTCTAAATTAGAGACGAAATTAAATTTTTTATCTCTAACAATCAGAGACGCCACTTTTTGTGATAGATCAATTTCCATCTTTAATTCTGTCTCTAAATATTTAGAGATGAAATTTTGCACATTTAGAGACAGAATATTTTCATATCTAAATCAGAAATTTCTAGTAGTGTTCTCAGTAATAACATATATTTCATGACTTGAAATTAAGTACAATTAATATATACAATTATAAATTATAACTCATAGATTCACTATTGATATTTAACAAATGATTACTCAATTGTAGAATATCAATTTCACTTGTATACTATGATTCAACTTTAATTAATAAGGAACCAATTTACTAGGGTTCAACCTTATTGCATTAGGGAGCTAATATACTAGGGTTCAACCTTATTGCATAAGGGAGCCAATTCTTACAAGTTTTACCCTTGAAAAGCTTGAGAACTCAACTTGTTCTTATATACTCGTTGGATTATTTCCTTTGTGAAATATTCCTAGAAGTGTTGCATTACACTTAAAGAAGCTTATATGAGTGATCCCAACTAATAGGGAACATCAAAATATCAAGAGTAACATTTTTGGAGAATTCTAATGCTCACACCTCGGCGCATGCTTCTCATGTCGCGACGTGTAGCCCTCGGTCTCAGTCACGCCTCGGCATGATTCTCAGTCACGCCGCAGCGTACTACTCTCGGCCACTCTCACATCTCGGCATGACTTTCCCACGCCACAGCATGAATGGATTTTCTTCAAAATTCTACAACAAATCTGAGCCTCTGTTTTATTAACCCAAAAATGATTTCTAATCATTAATTCTTGGATTCTAAGTGTTTTCCAACCTTAATCATGATATCTAATCATGTTAGAATTAGTAAACACACAAAATAACTAATCAAACTTAGGTTATGAACAAAATATCGTCATTCAAAAACCTAAATCTTAACTTTGAATTCTAACACTCAAAAGAGTGTTTCTAAACTCACCACCAACAACCAAGCATAGGTAAAGCTCTAACCAACTAAACTTAGCCATTGATAGCAAGTTTTAACTAAGAAACCACTTATACCTCAAATACCCTATTTTTCCCAAACCATTCATATAAGTAAAAATCACAAGAAATGGGGAGAAAGTTGGGTATAGGAAGGAACTCCCCTACCTCAAATGGATGAATGATCAAACTTGGCCTTTGTCTTCTCTTCTTCCTCTTCCCTTTTCTCCTTTCCCTCTTTCATTTTCTCTTCTTTTCTTTCATTTCTTTCCTTCTAATTCTAATAGCAAGAAATGTGAGAGGAAAAGAGAATAAGAGATAAGGTCAAACCACTTAAATCCTATATTGGAAATTCCATATCTGTTAAGAACACTTAGATTTTGCTAAACCAAGTTTCTTAACTTCTAACAACTTTCAAATAAATCCTAGGATTCATCCAAAATATTGTTTCACCATTTTCTCTAATATCCATATCTGCTGCTGGTCAATTAGGCATTAAAGCACACTCGTAGTATGCTTAAAAATACCAAATCAACTCAGTTTGCTCTAAAAATTTTACTACATCCTCTTCCACTTATTTGTGACCTAGAAATAAAATTTCTTTATTTATTTCACTTAACTAGGCAAATTATGCCACTTTTTGAGTCATTTTAAGCTACTTATAGCATTATGCGCTGCAACAAAGTGCCTAAATTGACTCAGTTTGTCACGAAAATAAGCAGACATGTCAAGCAAGTGTTGTGCTACCTTTGTAGCTATAAAATAGCCTAACATGCTAAAAGGAGGATGTTACATGTAAAGTCATATGTTAAAGTTCTTGAAATGTCAAATGTTAATGCGGATGAAATGTGGTATATAAATGCTTATGAAATGTCAGATGCAAATGCTTCTGAAATGTCATGCCTCCTTGCATATTCCCAACAATCTAGTTCCTTGTATCTCTTGATAGGGAGGGAATGTTACCTCCTCAACCTACTGGTAACCCTGACTCTATTGATGAGGACCTTTTTAGGAAGTCTCATACTTGGAATTTAGGATCCCCTTCCTTGTAACATCCTCCCTAACATAATAACCATAATCAAAGTTATAGAAGTTCAGTAACTTTAGTATGAGTTATTTGTTAATTTAGGTAACCTTCTGGACTACATTGAGCCTTATTTTATAACACTGAATATGAAAATTACCTAAGATTTTAGCATAAACAGTTGATATGACAGAAATAAATATGAAAAATTTATTTTTAGTTAATAAGTGATTGGAAAGAGATATGATAAATGTTGGAGAATCAACTGAATTAATTTGGTATTTTTATTGGCACTAAATCAGTGTTTAAAGAACTAATTGGACAGTTAAGTATCTTAGAAAATCATGAAATTTTGTGGAGATATCAGGTAGAGGATGAAGAATATTTTGGTAAGGAATATTAGTTAAGGTGAATATTGTAACATTCTCTCTAAGCTAATAGTCCTAATCGGAGTTATAGAAGCTCAATAATGCTAGTATAGGTTACCATTAATTCTGGTAACTATCTGGATTAGTTTGAGCATAAATCTATAACACTAAATGTGAGAAATAACTCATATAAACTTAGATTTTTTCTTAAATAGCTAAGAAGATAGAAATAAACATGAAAAATTTATTTCTAAGTTTTGAATGATTGGAATGAACTACAGTAAATTTTGGGGGCTTAGATGAAATAATTTGGCATTTTCAATGGTACTAAGTGAGTGTTTAAAGGCAAAATTTGAAAAAAAAATAGCTTAGAAGATTATACGATTATGAGCTAATGTCAAATAAAGAATGAAGATTAATCTGAGAATGAAAATAGATTAAAATGGATATATGAAAGCTTCTTAGTTCATTTCCATAGGTTTAACTTAACCTATGAAAGAATAATGAAGCTTAGTGACTGATAAAGGAGTACAAGGAAAATTATTGAATGATGAAATAGAGAATAGAACGAAATCTTAGAATTTTCTATAATACCTATGAAGGTTAGAAAATTCAGTGTTAGGGGATTAAAGTATTCTTAATAGATATGATGTTTCTAGTTGGATTTCATTTTTCTCTCTTATTTTTCTTCCTCTACTGCCTCTCTCTCTCATCCTTATCTCATTGTTGACTTTCTTTTCTCTTAATTTTCTCACTCTCTCCACTCTCTCGTTCTCTCATTACCCAACATAAGGAAGAAAAGAAAACAAAGAAAAGGAGAATAAAAAGAAAAGAAAGAGGCAAGAGGAAGAAGAAAAGAAAGATAAGAAAGGGAAAAAGAAAATGTCTACAAGCTAGGTAGGGGATTGTTTTCTTAAACTTTTCCTACCTTAACTTGATTTCTTAGAGTTTTGAATGAAAACCTTGATTGAATGATAGGTTTTAAATTATGAAATTTGTGAATTTGGAATGGTATTCTTTTGTTATACTTATGAGTTTAAGTTTATATCTTTTCGTTTTGAAACTCTAAGGATTTGAGATTATGAAAGAGATAAATAAGTGGGTTTGAGGCTTACCCATACTTGCTATATCATTCTATAATTGATTTGGTTGGATATCTATGAAGTATTTTGTTGTATTTGGTATATATGTGATTGATTTGGGTTGTTTTAGTTTGAAACCTTGTTTTTTGCTGAAAACACACCAGAAAACCGATTATGACCAAGGCATAACCGATTATCTGCGTGTAGAAAAAATCCTGAGATTGGAATAATTGGTTATGGCTAAGGTCTAACTGATTATTAGAGCATCATAGAGTGTCACGTTAGGCAATAATCGGTTGGAGCCAAGGCCTAACCGATTATTCGTGCGTAACATAATGATATAACAAAGTAATAACCGATTACCTAAGGTTAGTAATCAATTATTGGTCTTTAACAGAATGCCATAGGAAGTTTATAATTGATTAACTAACAATGGTAATCGATTATGGGCTTGAAAAATGACCTGTTTAAACTAGTGATAATCGATTAACATTGAGTGATAATTGATTATCTTGTTTAAATACACAGATTTGGAAATGAGTTTAAGGTGCACATTGAATTCATGGAAGATAGATTAAGAATTGTATTATACTATGATGTGAAATGATATAATGGAATATCTTATCGCATGCAAGATGAGATTGATGGTTGAGATGGAAAACTAAGAGATAATATTTAATTTTCAAGGGTAACCCAATGTCTAGAAAATTATCCTCATAACTAGGTAAGACTTGGACAATGGTATGAGAGGATGCGATATTCCTTCTCTTCCAGAGTTATTGAGGTTATGGATGGACATTCCCTCCCTCTTTACCTGAGTTTCCCTAGATGATAAGTAATTGAGGATGAACATTCCCTGTCTACTTAAGGTGTTCCTATATTATTAATAGTGTGAGAAAGGATGATACCCTCCCTGTAACACCTTTACTATCATTACTAAAGTGTATCCGGAATTACACTATAGTAATTAATAGTAAGCACATAACTTGAAATTTTAAAAACATAATTTTATTGATACTTTACTTTGATATACAAAAATATGAGCCTAGAAGGTGTAATAATATACACATATACTGAAGGATGTTTATACAAGGGTACATCATACTATAAATATACATCAATTGCCTTCAAGGCATTATTCATACATCCCCTATACAAAACTTCAAATTTCTATTAAGTTTCAACTTCAGCTATGACCGTAGTGCTGCAAGATTTGATCTTGGAATTATAATGGAATATAATATAGAAACGGGGTGAGAATTCTAATTCTCAATAGTTCTATTATGAAAATGCGTCATCATAATAATTTCAGCTATTTTGAGAAAAAATACATTTCTTTGAAATTCATTTTGAATATATATATATATATATATATATATATATATATATATATATATGAAGATCATGGGAAAGGTGGAAGAGACAGGATGAAAAGAAAGTAGGAGAGCAGACAGACTACTTTACATGCTATTTAAATGATTAAAACATAATTTTAAAAGAAAGAAATTAAAATGCAGAAATTAAAACATAAAAACTAGAGAGGAGGCAGAGCCTCGACAGTGCCGGTGAAGGAGGAAGAAAAGAAGAGTTAATTGAATCATTATTATTAAAACATAAAAGAAAAGTTAAAACCAGAGACCCGGCAGAGCCAGATTTTTGCTCCGGTGAGAGAGAAGAGGAGAAGAAAGATTATTTCATTAGAGATTGCAGAAAAGATTACAAGATTGGAAAAGGGGAAGGGGGAGAGTTTCTCTCACTAACCTCTCTTTAAAAGGGTGTAAAAATAATGAATGCCTAACATCATGAGCAGACATCCTATAACTAGACTAAACTTTTACTATTACAATAGTAACGCTACAGTGTTCCGCTACAGTGAACAATAAAATAGTAATCGATTGCACCGCTACAGTGAACAGTGTTCAACAGTAGTCTTCTACAAATTGATACAGTGATTGCTATAGTGTTTTGAAGAGTAACTTGACTATTCATTTTCTTCCAATTTGATTGCGTAATAGTCATCTTCATTCTGGTTTGCAGAGTCTTCAGATAAGATGATTGATGGAGAAGGAGAGCTAGATCTTTTGGGAACCAGTTCTCTACTAATAGCAACATCCATATCTTTGTAGAGTCTGAGGACATCTTCTGTGTTTTGAAATAGATTATCTTTGTCGGAGGAGGCGGCAATAGCATCCAAGATCTTAGCCCTCTGATTCAAAAATTGGCAATCAACTTCATCAGCAATCTTGACGTATTTTGGGTTCTTTTGAAACCATAGTTTGATGTTGTCAGTGGATGCTATGGAGGCATCAAATTCAGCCCACCATTTCGCATACACTTGCCTTTGTAGTGCAGGAAGGAGATTGGGGAAACTATCATGAGTCTTATACTTGTACTGCAAAGAAAATATCTAGGCAAGAGATAACTTGGAGAAGAAGTGAAGATCAACCGGGAATGGATCACCTGCTGAGTTGAACTTCTTTAGAAAGTATTAGAATCTTTCCATAACATTTGCCAGAAGAATCTGCTAGATTAGTCCAAAGAAGTTCCACCATTGCATGAACTAGTGAGGGAACTTGTACTGGACATTTTGTTTGAAATAAATGAGCCAAGAGTGGCAGTTAGATTTGTTCTGGAGCCAAAATGTATTGCTCCATGCTTGCATGTAATCCTAGTAATTAAACCCAATTGGGTCAAAATGCTGAGAAAATTTCTTTAAATCGTTTGGGTTTTTTTCTAAATTCTGCTGGTGTCATGACCTTCAAAATATGGATTGTTGAATGGGTTATATAAGATTCATCTTTAGGATCCCTGTAATGCTTAAGAGAGACTGAGTTAGTTTCAACAAGAATATATTTATAAAATTGTTGAGCTTTGTTTGGTGAAATTGGTTTAAAATGAAAACCGTTTGGAAAAAATTTTTGGGAAATTTTGTTTGGGTTGGACTCCTAGAATTCTGGTTCCATTTGAATCACCGGCCAAAAACTTTCTTTTGGTATATAATGTGGTTTGGAGGAAATGGGTTGAGGTTGAGTGGTTATTTCATTTCGAGGGGAGTTACCCACTATGGCTTTGTTTTTGAGTGTTTGGATCATGGTTTGGATGTCAGTTTTCTCGTCAAATTCTTCGGTGAAGATTTGTTTCCAGGATTTGTCTGGAGATGGGTTAGGCCTTGATCTTGCAGGGCTAACCGTGTAGTGATTGGCATGGCATAGTCTTGTTTTGATTATTTTCTCTGAGTGGATGACTCAGCTTGGGTGGATGACCCAGATGGAAGGGTTGAAGACCCCGATTGAGACGATGATTTGGCTGGTGTGCCAGGGGTAGATTACCTGTGCCTATTCCAATAGAGTAAGAAGATCTTGTTGATCTCGGCATAGGGCTATTTTCCCTGTAAATATTCACGGGTAAGGTAGTCAGGTAAGGTGTTTGAGGTGCCTTTGATATATTCAATGTCAAAGTCAAAAATACTCAAGATTGCTTGCCATCTAGCAAAAATTTGTTTTGAAGCAAGCTTTTTAACATCCTTTTGCAAAATATCTTTTGCAGATTTGCAATCGACTCTAATTAAAAAATTTTGATTTAATAAATCAGATTGAAATTTTGAAATGCAAAGAACAATTGCTAAAATTTCCTTTTTTACAGTTGAATAATTCTACTGTGTAGGATTCCAATGTTTTGATGCATATGCAATGATATGTTCTTTATCTGTGATACGCTGTTTGAGAATGCCACCATAACCTATGTCAGAGGCATCAGTTTCAACAATTTTGAATGATTGAGGATTTGGAAGATAGAGGCATGGAAGATCCTTTACCTGAGATTTTACTTGTTTGACAATATTTATATGAATGTCTGACCAAGGAGGAGGACTTTTTTCAGACGATCATGTAATGGTTTGATGAGATTACTTGGCTGAAGAAAGAAGTTAGCGACATAATTTAAACAACTAAGAAATCTTTGTAATTGATTTTTGTCAATGAGTTGATTTGGAAACTTGTCAGCAAACTTAATAACTCGATTAATAGGATTGATAGTTCCTTGATAAATATTATGACCAAGAAATCTAATTTTAGTTTGGAAAAAATTAATTTTTGATTTGGAGACTGCAAGACCATTTCTTTTAATGACTTCAATAAAGATATTAATATGTTTAAAATGTTGATCTATTGATTGAGAAAAAACAAGAATATCATCAATGTAGACAATGGTAAAGTTTAAGTAAGGATTGAAGATTTCGTTTATGATCCTTTGGAATTCTGAAGGAGCATTTTTTAGACCAAAGGGCATTACATTTCATTCGCATTGTCCAAATGGTACAGTGAAAGCCGTCTTGTAGCGATCACTTTCTTTGATTTGGATTTGCCAAAATCCAGATTTCATGTCGAATTTTGAAAAGATTTTAGCTAAATGCAGCCTTTTAAGAAGATCCTTTTTATTTGGAATCGGATACCGAATCCATTGGGGTGCTTGATTAAGCGATTTGTAATTAATGACCAATCGAGGAGTACCTCTTTCAATCTCAGCTTGTTTGTTGAAGTGAAGGCTAAATAGGACCATGGACTCTTACTTTTCCTAATAAGTCCTTTCGCAAGAAGATCTTTGATCTCCTGCTGATAATACAGGACGAGTTCTTGACTTATCTGAATTGGTCTAGCCTTTGAGGGAATTTGTCTTTCATTGAAATCTTTTTCATAAGGAAGATCCACCATATGTTTTTTCCTCTCCCAGAAAGCGTTTGGAAGATCTAAACAAATTGAACCTTGAATTTGTTCAAGAAGGGATTGAATCCTTTTCTTGACTTGGGGTTGACCAAGGTTGGAATCAATATTTTTAAAGAAAATTTCTTCTTTTAGATATTTGATTTGATTTTGTTTATTTTGGATTAAGTTGAGGTTTCTTAGGATCAGTTTCCTAAGAAATTTGAAAATGATTGTCTGTCCTAGATGTTGGGTCATAATCCCTTGATCCGTGATTTGCAGAGGGAAGAGCAATCTAATGAACGGTGTTCCTAAGATCACTTCATTGTTGAGATTCTTGACCAATAAGAAAGAAGTTTCAACTTGGAAATCTTGGTTTTCAATAATTGCAGATGAAAGTTTGAATTTGATTTTTAGTTTTGAACCGTTAGCCATGCTCAGCTGTTTGGATGTTTTTTCAAAATACTTTATTGGGATTAATCCCCTCCAAAATATAATTTGAATCTGCCCCTATGTCAAACAGTGCGATAGTGTCAAGGACAAAATCATCAATTTTGATATTTATGTTAATAAAGAATTTTTGAATGTTCATTTGATTGATAATTTGTGCAAAAAATTCTTCATCTTCTTTATTTTCAGTCTTTTGACTTTTTTTACTCTTGTTTTCTAGAATTGTGTCCTTATCAGAATCAGTTTGAATATCCTGAAGTTGGGATATGATAATTTGATGCAACCTTTGCTGTTCTTTGAGTTGTTTAACTTTGATTTTTAGATTATTAATTTCATATTGAAGATCTTGTATTGTTACAGTTTTCTTAGAAGTTTTCTTTTCAAGTTTTCTAAGTGTTTCTGTAAGATTATATTTATTTTGGATAATCGGTTCTTTGAAAGATTTTGAAGAACTTGCTTCCATTAAATATTTTATCTTGTCTAAGTAAATTTTCCTATCTTGAGCATCATAAATTGAATTAAGAACTTTAAATAAGAGATCTTGCTCTTTTGTTAAGGCATTAATTTCAAGAGAATCTGAATCTCCTTCAGATGATATATCATCATTTTGGATTTGGTTTAAGTCTTTAGAGGATTCTTAATCAGACTCTTCTTCAGATGATTCAACTAACAAATTATTAATTTGTTCTTCGATAGTTGGTTCAATTTTAAAGATTCTATCTTCTTGTTTAAGCTACAATATTTACTAATGTGACCAGGTTTGCCACAATTATAGTAAATTATAGGTTTCTTTGGGACTTTGATATTATCGATTGGAGGTTTAGACTTAAATTCTTGTTTAAGTTTTCTGGGTTTGGTACTTGCTTTATGTTTGTAATAATTATTTTTCTGAATACGATCAGATTTTGGTTTTTGTTTAGGTTCTCCTAGCACAAGGAAGACCAAATTGTTCGTAGAACGTTCCTAAGTCTCGCTTGGTTTGAGCTTTTTCTCTGGCAAGTTGGGCTTGAATCTTGTCATCTTGGCAGATTTTCAAGGCTACCTTTTGGATGAAGGCAATGAGTTGTCCATAACTCAATTGCTCATATGGGATTTCTCCATTTGGGGATTGACTTATGATCTTGTCATGAACCTTGTCGCCTAAGGATTTTGGAAGACCAGCAAGAAATTTTTCTTTCCAGAAAGGCTGTTAACTATCCTCTCTAGTTGAAACCCTAGTTAAGAAGGTGTCTCTTTACCACCCAAAGTCGGCTAGAGTTTTGCATTTTAAGTTTGAAAGAAGTTCAGCAAATCTATCTTTCCATAAAGACGGATCTCCTATGAAATGTTGGGCGATTGTGAAGATTAAAATGTTGACAGCATCAGGAATTGGCTTCCCATCATTGAAGATTATATTACCATTGGCATCAGTCTTGACTGCTTTAGCAATCTCGACCTTTTGATCCTGACCGAAAAATCCTAAAACAAGGATTTCGACTATGACTTCTTCTGGATAGTCATACGAAGTTTGATAAGCAGTAGACACCATGGTCATATGCTGAAGAGTGTTGATTGTAACACCCCAAATTTTTAGACTATGTTGCAAGAGCTGACAGAATCACACTACTCTATGTTTTCTGTGCATTATAAAAATAATTTGATTATTCTGATACTATTTGTGATTATTTTGTGTGATTTGCTCTGGTCAAGAAAATAATAATTTTCGAGAAATGGGAAATTCTTGTCGATTATTTAGAGACGGGGATCTTACTAAACCCGAATCCGAGTAACACGAAAAGAATCTATTAATTTTTAGAATTTATTTGTAAAATAATTCTATTTTACTTGATAAATATATGTTGCTTGATGCATAGCTTGTTATTCTTGTGAATTATTTTGACCCGGTATAGTATAATTTGCCATAATAATCAACCGACCAAAATTCTGGAATTCTAATTCGACCAAAATTCTGGAAATCCCAATCCGACAGAAGTTCCTCAACATTTTCTCAAATGGTTTTCATTTCAAAACCTGTTTCGACAAACCGAATTCGATAATTTCTTTTGAGAATAGATTCTTGTCGATACTGACTTCATTTCAAGCCTATTTTGACAAACAAAGCTCGACAGTTTTATGAATATACTCCTGTCGATAGACTCGGTCTTTCTCAAGCCTTACAGGGATCCAAAAGATCAATCTCACGTAACTCATTCGACAATCCAAGATTTTTGAAGGTCTTGACATCGACATAATTTGGACAAGATCCAAACACTTGAAGAAATTTTCCTAACATTTTGATCCCGTCGGATTTAATTACTGAATGCAAGCATAAGTTAAATAGTGAGTTGAATTCGACACTTCCAGAGCATTTCCCAACAACATCAATCGGTAGTTCGACAAAACCCAAAATACCTCAAGATTGGATGAAACTGATTCTCAATTCTTGAATCAGAAATCAAAGATTTTGGCTGTTATGGCTGCCTCTTTCGACAAAGACCATCTATTCGACCAAGACCATCTTTCCGACAGAAGACCATCTATTCAAAACATGGGAGAAGTCCTCAGGTTCGACAAAGCGATGGACGTTCTGTTAGCAAAGAATCAGTTAAGAACAATATGGTTCTCCTTTTCCCTAAATCTTGTCGGATGATTCTACAAATCAAAATGAAGATGTTTATATTCGTCGAAATATACCTTCTAAAACAATGCCAAAATCCGTCGAAATAGGATCTTTTAAGACAATGTCATATCCATCGAATTTGGACTTCTATCCAAATACGTCGAATTTAATCTTCTTACTAGTTGGTACCATGTTAAAATCCGTTGAATTGGATCTTTTGATTATTAAGTACCAAGTTAAAATTTGTCGAGTGAGGATGCTAGTATCAGTTAAGTGAAAATGTCAATATTCGTCGAGTGAGGATGCTCATGTCTGTTGAGTTAGAATGTCAATTTTCGTCGAGTGGGGAAATCAATGTCCGTCGAATTTGAATGATAATATTCGTCGAGTTATGGTGCTAACGACCGTCGAGTAAGAATTCCTGATTTCAGTAGAAAAACTTCTCTAATGTCAAAATCCGTCGAATTTGATCTTCTGACCATATAATATTTCGTCGATTTGACAATTAGAAGATTTCTCCAACGTCAACACATGTCCGACGAATTAGGATATTTGTTGACCTTTTCAAGTTCATCCGACAGCCTTTCATTTTCGTTTGACAGAATCACCATTCGACAGAGTTCTCATCTGACAACACTTGATTTTAACCATTCTTGGGGAAATGATGTTCTTCCATCTTACTGAATTTTGTTATGTCATTTTTCATCGAAAATTTCCTTTTTACTCACGTTCATGCAGCAATTTGGAGGGGTTCTACGTCGGCCACGTAGCAGCTTGAAGGAGGTTCTACAAGGTTCTTGAACAATCCAATAACCTTGAAAGTCAAATGAATGACATCAGCCACGTGCATTCAGAATAAGATATTTTACTTCATGTAAATCCTAAACTTTATTTAAGCTTATCCCACGGCAGCAGCATTCATAAATTTCACTCTCCCACAATTTCATTTTCTCTCTCATCAAAAAGCATCCATCTTTTCTCTCAAAAATCTCACGAACAGAAGTATCAGTTTTTTTCCTTTTCTTTTCGTTGGTTCGGTCAAGCATCCTACCGATACCATCTATTACCTATAATTTTCATTCTCACCACTTCCTAAAGCCAAATAACCTTCTAAACACTTTCATTTA
Organism: Ormosia semicastrata; assembly: GCA_029884595.1. Classification (NCBI taxonomy): domain Eukaryota; kingdom Viridiplantae; phylum Streptophyta; class Magnoliopsida; order Fabales; family Fabaceae; genus Ormosia; species Ormosia semicastrata. The sequence continues at coordinate 49,678,636 of JAQQTO010000060.1, forward strand.
GAAAGTTTTCACAAAATCCCACTCTAAGTGCTTCAAAATCCAATTTCTATCTTACTTCTTTGGAGGAATTGTTGTGGCTTGTACGAAAACAAGGAGAAGGAGAAGAGCTTAAAAAGCTTGAATCATCTATTTTCTATCTTGTTCTTCAAAGCTCAAGTTTGAAGCTTGAAGCTCTTGGTGGAGGAAGTCACTTGAAGGAGACATACAAGGAGCTTTGGAGGTTCTTCAAGAGGTAAGAGGGAGATTTAACCTCACCAACCAAGTTTTGGTGGTGTGGAGATGGTTGTGTGCGGTGAAAAACCCCTAAGGGTTTATTCACTTATTGTTTAATTACTTCTTTAGTTGTGATTGTGTTGTTGGTGATTTTATGTTTGTGATTGTGGTGTATATGGCTTTGAAATTATGATTGCATGTGTGATAATATGTTTATTGTTTTGATAAATATTGGTATGTATGAAACTGAATGCATGTAAGTGTATGTGTAAATTAGGATGTGAATAATATGATGGATTAAACGAGAATTTAGAATTTGAAAGAAAAGGAAATTGAATTTGGAAGAGTCGAATACAAACAAGATGAAATGATTTTGGAGAAACAATACAGATTATGATTTTATAGGAGCAATATTGTAATTTTTGTGTTTAATGGGGACATGTTGTAACTATTGATTTTTGAATGGTTATATTGTAAATATGATTTTTATAAGGGACTATTTAGTAAATATGGTTTTTGAGGGACTATTTCATAAATATAATTTGTATGAGAAACTATTTCGTCAATAGGATTTTTATGAGGGACTATGTTGTAAATTATAAATTTTATGAAAGATTATTTCGTAAAAAGGAATTTTATGAAAAACCATTTTGTAAATATGAATTTTTGAGGGACTATTTTATAAATATGAATTTTATGAGGGATGATTTTGTAAAATATGAATTTTTCAAGGGACTATTTCGTAAGTGACTTTTATGAGGGACTGTTGTGAAAATATTATTTGGATGAGGATTATAATGCAAATATTATGTTTTGAGGAGTTATTATGCAAATATGAAAAATGAAGTTGAGTTTTGGTGTTAACTGAGGAAACTAGTATTATTGATTTAAAACGTGTGAAGAGTATTTTACGTGATTGAGAAATGATGAAAAATTGATACGTGATTTGAGAAAATGCGAAAAATATGGTTTCGCGATGAAATTACTGTAATAATATTATTGGGCCAATTTTGAGGACCCCGAATATGAGATAATTTTGAGGACCCCGAATATGAGATAAAGAAAATGAATTGAGAATATGAGATAAAGAAAATGAATGAGAATATGAGATAAAGAAAATGAATGCATGGTGCATTTGAATGTGCATTGAAAAAGTCCGATAAAATTTGAATAAGATGGACAATTAACGGTAAGACTGGAGATTGTCTGTGGGCTAAGGTGGACAATTAACCAGAAGACTGGAGATTGTCTGTGGGCTATGGCTGGACAATTAACCGAAGACCGGAGATTGTCTGTGGGCTAAGGTGGACAATTAACCGTAAGACCGGAGATTGTCTGTGGGCTAATTTGGACAATTAACGTAAGACCGGAGATTGTCTGTGGGCTAAGATGGACAATTAACGTAAGACTGGAGATTGTATGTGGGCTAAAATTTGGACAATTAACCGTAAGATGGAGATTGTCGTGGGCTAAGGTGAATAATTAACCAAAGCATTCTCCTCGAAATTGTGAAAAACCTCCATAGAATTGTTTTGATAAACCGAGTCTTTGTACATATGCATAAATCGAGCATTTACATCTGTGTGATATTATAATTGAGGAATATTGATTATAAGTTATGACAATTGTTTTGAATACTTGGAAGATGATGATGATGATAATCTTTGAGGGCATTATCATCATTATTGTTTATGATAACTAAATTATTGAATAAGTGAATATTGATAAGGACATGGATATAATTATGAATTATGGTATGAATTATGATGATAAATGATATGTGTTAGATAAATGATGTTGGTGGCATAATTGTAATTATGTATGATGTGTTAGTATGTGTTTATCTTCATTGCTACCATACTTTGGTATTGGCGTAGGTGATCTCACCTCTTTGTCATGTCTATTTATGTATTGTATTTATAATTGTAAAGAGATTGAGCAAGACGTTGAGTGAGAATGCAAGGAAGATCAGATTTTCGAGAAGGAAGTTGAGTTCTAAAGAGATGGAGATGTTGAGTTTTCGTAAGGTTTATGGGAACCAGGAGGCATAGTGTGTCGAGCTTTTGGAAAATGTATTTCTCACATAAACAAGTAATAGGGAGCTTACTACCATACTCTTGGTACGGTTAGTATTGTATATTTTGTGTCAAGTAGGATTCCTCCTGTTGAGGAGTCTCGAGGAGGACCCGTCGAGGGTTCGTATGTTTAGAGTTACTTGGGCATTATGTAATTTAATTAATGTGTAAATATTTTTAGAGTCCAATTTGTAAATATTAAAGTGTGACAGTACTACGACTTATGTATATATAATGTAAAATTATATTGTAATGATGCTGTAATGTTTTAATTTCCGCTAAGTTTATCTTACTATCACCAAGAAATTTTACAACTCATATTTATATTACAAGCACGTTTTCTAACGAAGGGGTAATATGATAATTGAGTAACACGAAGTGTGACGCCCTAAGGAGGGTGTTACATTGATGATGGCATATTCAATCATCCCATCAATGTTCCACTCATAGATGTTGTTTGCGCTAAAGCTTCTGAAGTTTAGGTTTCTTTCTTCAAGCAATAGATCTAGAGCTGTCGCTCGTTGATAATAGAGTTTTGAAGGATTTTTCTAGTTAAGGGTTTAGCTTATTACAGGATTTACCTTGATGATAGAATTTGTTTCAGTTTCAGTTTCTGGGCAATTAGAACCCGATTGTGAAGCACATTGTCTAATTGTATTAATGATCAGATTTTAATCTCTAGATTTACTAGTTTTTGATTCTTGGGTTTGCGGTGTATCTAGGGCGACTAAGTTTAGTCTTTCCATAAATTCATTAATGAGGTGTTGGTTAGATGGCTTATTCAAAAGTTTTATACTTTCTTTAAGGTGTTTGCTAACTTTGAATGGTTTGAAGAGAGGCCTTTCGATTGATTTAGGAGGTTTTGTTTCATCAGTTTTGGTTCCAGAGGTTGAAGGTTTATCTAAGGATTGTTTAACTAATTTTTTACCTAAAACTTGAAGGTATTTGTTTGTATAATTATTTTGTTCCATAAGACTTTTAATATCTTTAGGATTAATTGGCTCATCTTCGACTTTAGTCTTGAAAGGAGAAGCTAAAATAGGATTGTTATCTTTGTCTTTTACAATTGGGATAAGATACTGACTGTAAGGAGGTAATTCATATTTGATTAACTCACCATCTTTGCGATGCCAGATAGTAAGAACATTAGCTGATTTATCCTCAATCAAACCAATGCTCCAAGGATATTCAATTTCATTCCTAATCATGTAGGCATGAAACCAATTGAAGAATGGAATACGTTGTTTGACTTTGTTGAGAAATTCGTAGAAATTCTCTTGGATTTCTGTTTTGTTTGATCCCTTATAGTTTTTGAAAAACCATTTCCTTTGTGGAGTCCATTCCATGGAATAAAAGTCTTTCCTAAGGGTTTCTTTATCTATGATGAATTCAGCTAACATGGATATCATCATTAATGGAGGAATAGGTTGGAGTTTGAATAGATCTTTGATCTTCTTCATCTTCACGTTGGTATGTAGGCCTCAGGATGGTTGACGTCGTATCCAGCCCCCGAAGATTGATTATTGATGGAATAGATTAGATTGTGGAAAAAGATTTTCTAGAAACTGCAGATCTGAAATCTTCATATCTAGAGGATGAAGATCTAAAAGATCTAGAAGAGCTGAAAGAATTTCTCTTATTGAAGGCTAATTCAACTTTACCTGATTGGTGTTGGGTAATTTCTTGAATTTCAAGTGTTTCTCTAGGCAAAGCTGGAGTTACTTTATCCATAATCCATTTCTCTGGGAGGATCATATATTCCCATCGGATTTGTTTAGGGACAAATACGTTGCCTTTGATATATCTGTTAGGAATAACATTGTTACCCCCTTGTCTTTTGGTTTTAATGCCTTTGAGTAAAAATAATTCATAACTTTGTATTGAATCCTATAGATTAAGGCTAAAGGGATTGATTCGGGTTTCATGTCTAAGCCACAGACTTTGATGTTTAAGAATAACGTGTCTTGAATATTTTTGTCCTTTAGACTAGCAGTCCTATTAGGATAGCAATTAAAATAGATTGGACCATGACCAAGACTAGTTTCTATGGTTCCTAGAAGTGAATCATGGAATTGATTATGTCTTATGTCTCTTAGATAGAGCAGAATAGATGCGTTTTGTCCTTCTCAGATTAAAGGTTTGACAGTTACCTGTACATATCCGATATGCAGATAATTGTATTTGTTGGCTTGACCTTTTAAGGTTTCTTGACAGAGAAGATGAAATTCTTCATCATCACCTTCAATGGTGATTTGTTTCTCTACAGTCCTAATAATGTAATCAGAACTTCCGAACAATCGTCCTTTAGGTTTATAGAGCTCATTATTTGGGATTCTGGGGATCTCCCAGTCATCCATGTCTTGATTTATGTTTTCAAAATAAATTTCTTCATTAAAGATGTTTATTGTAGATGGATTAATTTGTTGCTCAGTGAGTGATGATGAAGAGGATTGAGAAGATTTGAAAGTAAACTTGGAAGATAAAGAACACAACATGGCAGAAGATTTAACAGAAGATGTAGAAAATAGAAATATAAGGCAGAATATAATAATATAAACACAGGAAATAGCAGGAAAGAGAAAAGAAATAAAATAGCAAGAAAATAAATAGTAGATAACAGATATGAACTTAACCCCTTATATCATTACCCTCATTTGGTTCCATAGATTTGTAATTGAAAAATTTAAGTCAAATTTTATCCTTTGAACTAGATCTTAAAATTATCATGTTTCATACTTTGATTTATGTCTGATTTAATTATTATCTCCTGAACAGTTCAATAAAATTTTAATATATTATACCTAGGTCTTTAGCCACTGCGTTTATTTACCAGTTCTTAACCATGGTCATCACCGTACCTCATCCTCTACTACCTGTGGCGACATCATCGAATTAGACTTACCACCTCCCCAGGACTTACTGCTACAGCCCCACAGAATAGATCCAACATCAAGCATTATGTACCATCCAGTTAAGAAAAGATAACATATAGATGCGTACTATCCAGATCCAGATATAATAACAACATTATTATACAGTTCAGTTAAGATATTAAATAAAGCAGATAAAGATCAAAGCAGAATAATGATTAATCGGTATAATAAGATTAATATCTAGTTCAATAAGATAATAAATAACTTAAATCCACCGTTTACATTCCTACTTCCCCATCAGTCTCTGATACTAGAGTCAAGGTCAAAGATCACGGGAAAGGCGAAAGAGACAGGATGAAAAGAAAGTAAGAGAGTAGACAGACTGCTTTACATGCTATATAAATTATTAAAATATAATTTTAAAAGACAGAAATTAAAGTGCAGAAATTAAAACATGAAAATCAGAGAGGAGGCAGAGCCTCGACAGTGCCGACAAAGGAGGAAGAAGAGAAGAGTTAATTGAATTATTATTATTAAAACATAAAAGAAAAGTTAAAACCAGAAACCCGGCAGAGCTAGATTTTTGCTTCGGCAAGAGAGAAGAGGAGAAGAAAGATTATTTCATTAGAGATTGCAGAAAAGATTACAAGATTGGAAGAGGGGAAGGGGGAGAGTTTCTCTCACTAACCTCTCTCTAAAAGGGTGTAAAAATAACGAATACCTAACATCATGGGCAGACATCCAACAAATAGACTAAGATTTTGCTATTACAACAGTAACGCTACAGTGTTCCGCTACAGTAAATAGTAAAATAGTAATCGATCGCACCACTACAGTGAATAGTGTTCAACAGTAGTCTTTCGCAAATTGCTATAGTGATTGCTACAGTGTTTTAAACAGTACTTGACTATTCATCTTCTTCCAAATTGATTGCGTAGTAGTCATCTTCATTCTGGTTTGTAAAGTCTTCAAACAAGATGATTGACGGAGAAGGAGAGCCAGATCTTTTGGATATTGGTTGTCTTCTAATAGCAACATCCATATCTTTGTAGAGTCTGAGGATGTCTTCGATGTTTTGAAATAGATGGTCTTTGTTGGAGGAGGCAGCAATAGCATCCAGGATCTTAGCCCTTTGATTCAAAAATTAGCAATTAGCTTTATCAGCAGTCTTGAGGTATTTTGGGTTCTTTTGAAACCATAGGTTCTTTTGGGAAGTATGAATGTAAATGGAGGATTTAAGTTATCTATTATCTTATTGAACTGGATATTAATGTTATTATATCGATTAATCGTTATTCTACTTTGATTTTTATCTTCTTTATTTATTATCTTAACTGAACTGTATAATAATGTTGTTATTATATCTGGATCTGGATAGTACGCATCTATATGTTATCTTTTCTTAACTGGATGGTACATAATTCCTGATGTTGGATTTATTCTGTGGGTGTAACACCCCGAAAATTGCTTATTCCGTGATAAATACTTATTTTATAATATTTATGATTTTTGTGAATTTTTTTGAAATTATTTGAATTGTTTGATTATTTTAATATATTTCTCAATTTACGTGCACAAAATGGAGCTGGGAAAATGAAATATATTCCTTGAGTCTGGAAAACCTTGGACTGTAGAAACGGTGATGGGGGATCTTACTAAACCCGAGGTCAGACACAGTTTACGAAGTTTTTATTTTTCGGGATTTTATCTGATGGATAAAATTTGGGTATGTCCTATTGTCCATTGGACATTATGTATCGACATTAATAACTGTAACTTTTATTCATTGGATAATAGATTGCAGTAAAAATCTAGAAGATTATTTCTATCTAGTCACTTTTACGATATCATCAAAATGACATCGTCACATCAACACATGACAACATGATTTGACATTTTTGGGAAACGTGCAAAGCTTCTCGAAGAAGCTTTAGCAGAAACTTGATATGGAAGCTGATGATCACATATTTGATACATTAATAAGCCTTCATTTTTAGTCATTTACACTCTCTATATACTTAATTGATTGAGTTTGATTATGTTTTGTAAGTTTGGACTCAAATTAGACTTAATTGAATTTTTCAGCATGATTCATGTCTTACACTATTTCTGTATTTGAGTCATATCTTGGGCTGTAGGTGGTCTTTCGAGGTGATTCTAGTGGAATTTGAAAGATAAGAGAAATTTCTACAACTTTCAAGAATACCTCAAAGGCCCAATCACACGAGTAGATAACTCAATTTGGGGTTGAAGCAAGAACTAGAGTGCTGTTCCTGACAGCTTGACCTATGTGCACTATTCATTCCATATTTCGGGCTAGATGTTGTCAAATAGGCTGAAATTTTGATGCTGAATGGTTGAGAACTATATCTACAACTTTTATGTTAAACACTTTTCAAGAATCGGAGGTCTAGTGGGTGATATTGGGCTTGAAAGTCAGAATAGAGGTGCTAGAACTAGGCTTGAACACTCTGCAGTAATTAACCCATATCTTAGGCTATAGGTGGCCAAATGAGGTGATTCTAGTATCCATTTTGAAACCAAGATCAAGCCCTACAACTTTGATGAAGATCATATTTGCTCATTCTGACGCATTCAATGACTTCAGAGCTAAATGATTTCTGAGACAAGGAATCTCCATAATTTTCCACTCACCAAAAGTCTTTTGGCATTTTCCACTCATTTTCCACTCATCCACTCACTAATGACTCAGCCCCCTTGTCATTTTGTATTTCTAATCCTCTATAAAAGGGGACCTTAGCAGATCATTGAGGGTGTTAGGTGTTAGGTACCAAAATGATGTTAGTTTGTTACTAGGTTTTCTTGTAGTAATTTTCTTTTGTTCTAAATTGAAGTCATGTTCTTCTTCTTCTTTTTCTATCTTCCTTTCTTCTTGTCTATGAGTAACTAAGTTTTATTTTGCTTGGGTGAAAGGGTGAAGCTCTTGGTAATAAGTTAACGCTAGATTAATTTCTCTTTTGTGCTTAAATGATATATTTTCAAGTGGTCATTATACGTATTATATTTTGTTTCCAATTAATTTAAAAACCCTCCTTGTAAAGTGGAGTTCTTGATTTGTTGTAGACAAGAGATTGACACAATGAATGCTTTAACCCATTTTCAAGTGGTGGTGCTAGAAACTCTCCTTATAAAGTGGAGATCTTGATTTATTGTATACAAGATTTTGGCACAATGAATGCTTGATCCCATTTATGATTGGTGGTGTTAATAGATGATTAAAGGAATCATAATATAATTATGTATATAATTTTTAATGAACTTTGAACATTGTATTCTCTGATTAGAACCTCCGTTATGTGTGGATTCTAATTGAGTTATAAAAAAATTAATCGTGTCTTTAATTTACTTACTAAGAGCGGATCTCCTAACCCAAGCAATTCCTTTTTATTTGTGACCAAGTTTTTATCACCTTTATTATTGTAACAAAATATTTTCCTTATGTCAAATAAATTTTTCTTCATCAATTCCCTGTGGATTGACCTCAGACTCACTGAGAATTTATTACTTGAGATAACCTGCACTTGGGTTTGTAACATTTAATCCCGCATCAAGTTTTTGGCGCCGTTGCCGGGGACTTGATTTGAAGAAAAAATTTATGGTGTAAATATTTTGTGTATATATTCTACTCTTTTAATTTTTTTTTTGTACTTACTAATGTACTAACTTAGTGGGGGAAACTCTCCCTAATCTCTCTGTAATCTTTAATCATTAATGAAATAATCTTTCTTCTTCTCTTCTTTCTCACTGGAGCAAAAAATCGGCTTTGCCGATTCTCTGATTTTCATATTTTAAATTTACTTTTTACACTTTATTTTCTGTATTTATCTTCTGTCATTTATTTTTTGTCATTTATTTTTGTTTACTAAGTTACTAACTATCTAACCTTTTACTTTATCTACTTCTAACATTTTAATTTATTTGCATACTAACTTTTTAATTTTTCTGCTTATTAACTTATTTGGTAGTTGGTTTATACCACACCTTTGTTAATATATATTTGGTGGCTGGTTTATACCACATCTTTGTTAATATTTAATGGATGATTTATACTACTAGCTTGTACAATTTATTTTATATTTTAAGTTACTTGTTTATGTTTAATTGGTATCGTGATTTAAATTATGGTCGTTTGGTTAAAGTTAATCCTAGTACTTTACATATTAATTTGTTTGAATCATAATCACACACATCTAACACAATGGTTGAAAATGAAAGTGTGCATGATGAACATGAAAATCAACCGTTGCGAACCATGCGTGAGTATTTGCAACCATTTCAAAATTCTAGCCCATCATGTTTTATCTTTCCACTCAATGCTAACAATTTTAGATTCAAGTCAAGTATGATTTCTTTACTTCCTAATTTCCATGGTTTAGAATCTGAAAGCCCATATTTATATCTAAAAGAATTTGAGGAAGTATGTACTGCTTTTCATGATCAAACTTGCACTGAAGAGGTTGTTAAGCTTAAATTGTTTCCTTTTTCTTTGAAAGATAAGGCAAAAGCTTGGCTTAACACTTTGAAATCAAGATCAATTGGCACATGGCAAGAAATACAAGGTGAATTTTTAAAGAAATTTTTTCCAACACATAAAACCAATTCTTTGAAAAGACAAATGCAAAATTTTTCCTAAAATTCAAATGAAGCATATTTTCAAAGTCGGGAACGTTTTAAAGATTTGTTGAATTCTTGCCCACATCATGGTTTTGAAAAATGGCATACTATAAGCTTCTTTTATGAAGGGTTAACACCCGAAACTAAACAATTTGTGAAAATAATGTGCAATGGTGAATTTCTTGATAAAGAACCTGAAGAAGCTTTAGACTATTTAGACCATTTGGCTGAAAATTCTCAATCTTAGCATGGTACTAATCCTTCTGAAAATTCAATTAGATCTAACTTTGCAAATGCTAGTAAAGGAAAATATCATATCAGTCAAGAAGAATATCTAAATGCTAGGTTCGCCAGTTTGGCTAGAAAGGTTGAAGCCATGGAATCAGGGAAAGTAAAAGAAATCAAATCGGTGCAAAATGAAAAAATTTGTAGCATTTGTGATGAATTGGGACACTCAACAAATGAATTTCCAAAAATTCCTATTTTTAAAGAAATTATGTATGAGCAAGTAAATACAATGAACAATTTTAAAAAGCCATTCATTTCTTTTTAAGATACATACAATCCAGGATGGAGAAATCACCCGAACTTCAGTTGGAGGACTAACAATCAGGCATAATTCATGCAACCACCACCTCTTCAGGCACAACAAGACTCTCAAAATTCTCAAGGATATGCACCCTATGTCCCACCATATAGGAAAGATCTTGAAGGAACATTGCATGCATTCATGGAAAAGCAAGAGGCCTTTAATAATCAAAACAATCAAGCCATGATTGACATAAAAGACACTCTTACTAAACTTTTTTCTGCACTTGCCATTCACGAGAAAGGAAAATTTCCCTCTCAACCTCAACCAAATCCCAAGAGTCAGTACAACCTAAATAAGGGTAGTTCAGAAAGCCAACAAATAGATCAAGTCAAGTCAGTGATAACTCTTAGGAGTGGAAAGGTTGTTGAAAAATAAATTCCTGAACCTTGTGAGAAAAATGATGAGTTAAGTCCCAAAGATGAGGAAGGAGTTGATAAGCCACCTAGCCAAAAGGAGACCAAACCCTTGCCTTCACCCCCATATCCTCAAGCATTAAACAATTCAAGTAAAGTGAACCATAATAGTGACATTTTTGAAATTTTTAAACAAGCGAAGGTCAATATTCCTCTATTAGATGCTATCAAAAAGATTCCTTGTTATGCCAAATTTTTGAAAGACTTGTGCACTATTAAAATAAAAAATAATGTAAAAAAGAATGCCTTTTTGACTGAACAGGTAAGCTCCATTATTCAAAACAATAATGAGTTGAAATATAAAGACCCTGGTTGTCCTACAGTTTCATGCATTATTGGAGAACATAAAATTTAACGAGCTTTACTTGATCTTGGTGCTAGTGTTAATTTGCTTCCATATTCAGTTTATCAGCAACTCAACATTGGTGAGTTAAAACCAACTTTTGTAACTCTTCTACTTGTTGATAGATCAATTAAAATCCCTAAAGGAATAGTGGAAGATGTGTTAGTTCAAGTTGATAAATTCATATATCCTGTGAATTTTATTGTCTTGGAAACTGAACCTATGGTTGATAGTTCTAAGTCAGTTCCTGTTATTCTAGGTCGCCCATTTTTAGCAACATCTAATGCTTTGATAAATTGCAGAAATAGAGTGGTGAAGCTAACATTTGAAAATATGACACTGGAACTTAATGTTTTCAACATGTGCAAGCAACCACATGAAGTTTATGATGACAATAAAGAGATTGAATGGATTGAGGCCATTATAGATGATCATCTTCAAACCAAGAGTTCTTTTGACCCATTAGAAATTTGTTTAATTAATTCATTGGATTCATCTACATAATTAGATGATGATGTTTCTGAAATATGCTCTTTGCTTGACTGTACACAGGAAATGGAATACAAAGGAAGGAAGCCAAGATTCGAAGAGCTAAAACCCATGAATGATGATACCCATGAAGAAGTACCCACACTGGAACTAAAACCATTACCTGCTGGGTTGAAGTACACATTTTTGGGAGAAGAACAAAGCTTTCCAGTGGTAATTTCCTCATCCCTGACCAAAGAACAAGAAGGACAGAGAAAGGAAGATCATGCTGCTGTTAGATATTTAATATCTAAGCAGGATGCTAAACCTAGGTTGATACGGTGGATCTTGTTGCTTCAAGAATTCAACATCACAATAAAAGACAAGAAAGGAGCCGAAAATGTTGTTGCAGATCATTTGTCAAGGCTGATAACAGGCTTATCTTTTGATAGCACACCTATCAATGATTCTTTTCTTGATAAATTTTTATTTTCTGTCAATTCCATGCCTTAGTTTGCTAACATTATCAATTTTCTTGTAACAGGTAAGATGCCGCCTCAGTGGACACACCAAGATAGAAAAAAGTTTTTGATTGAGGTGAAAATTTTCTTTTGGGATGACCCATATTTGTTCAAATATTGTCCTGATCAAATCTTTTGGAGATGTGTACCCGACAATGAGGTAAGTAGTGTCATTAAATTTTGTCATTCAGAAGCATGTGGAGGTCATTTTTCTTCAAAGAAAATAGCTGTAAAAATATTACAATATGGATTTTATTGGCCCACTTTATTCAAGGATAGTTACACTTTTTGCGAAAGTTGTGAAAATTGTAAAAAATTGGGATCCATTTCTAAAAGAAATATGATGCCTTTGAACCCTATCATTGTCATTGAAATTTTTGATTGTTGGGGAATTGATTTCATGGGTCCATTTGCATCATCATTTGGATTTGAGTACATTTTGGTTACAGTTGATTATGTCTCAAAATGGATTGAGGCGATTCCATGTCGACACAATGATCACAAAACTGTTTTGAAATTTTTAAAAGAAAATGTTTTGAGTCGATTTGGAATCCCTCGAGTTATCATCAGTGATGGGGGAAAACATTTTTGCAATAAACCATTTGAATCTTTAATGAAGAAATATGGCATCACACACAAAATTGCTATCCCTTATCACCCTCAGACAAGTGGACAAGTAGAGTTAGCAAATAGGGAGATTAAACAAATTTTAGAAAAAACGGTTAACCCAAATCGTAAAGATTGGTCTTTAAGACTAAACAATGCACTTTGGGCTTACTGTACTGCTTTCAAAACATCTTTAGGCATGTCACCCTATCGGTTAGTCTATGGAAAACCTTGTCACTTGCCTGTAGAATTGGAACATAAAGCATTTTGGGCTATTAAAGCTTTCAACTCAAATCTTAATGATGCTTCCAAGTTACGCAAATTGCAATTGAATGAACTTGAGGAATTGAGAAATGATGCATATGAAAACTCAAAAATTTATAAAGCTAGAACAAAAACTTTTCATGACAAATCAATTTTGAGAAAAAATTTTGAAATTGGTCAAAAAGTTCTGCTTTATAATTCTCGTATTCACCTATTCCCTGAAAAATTGAGATCTAGGTGGATTGGTCCCTTTATTGTCAAACATGTGTATCCTTATGGGGCCATAGACATTGAGAATCCTAGGAATGGTAATGTTTTAAAGGTCAATGGACAAAGACTCAAACCATTTCTGGAACATCAAGTTGCTGAGGTAGAATTCATCTCCCTTTCTAATCCTTGTTATGAGTTTATTTTAAGTTTATTTCTTTTTTTCTTTGCAGTTCCTGGTTAAATGACAGATAATGGTACTTCGTGACTCTCAAGTCGGTTTGTCTTTCAGTTTTCCATAATAACTGATTCCTTATCCTTCAAAATGGATGTCATCCTCTCAAATCTAAGAAAGTATTTCCCTTCTGTTCCTAAAAATGCTCTAACCAAAATCTACAAAGTTAGGTGTGAAAGATTGAGACTGTTAATGTACAACGGCATCCCCGAAGATATACACTGGATAATCAAAGCAAAGGTTCATTTAGCTGGTGAATCTTCAGATTCATTTGTCCCATACATGCCTGGTCTCGGTAAAAGTTCATTTTCAAAAAGGAGAAGAGCAAAAAGAATGAAAGTTTGTTACAAGTGTGCACGATGGAATTGCAACACGGGATGTCGCTCTTTGGGGATGGTTTCCGTAAACAGAGAAGATAAAATATTCTTCATTAAGAATGGACTGAGTAAGGAGTCATTAGATAATATCTTATTGACTCTTGAGACGCATTCTTGTCGAGTTGTGCAGCGTGAACTTCTTAGTTTGTGGAATCTCTTTAAGGACGAGCAAGAGCGTCATAGTCTTGGGAATCTGACTCAAAAAGACCCTGTTTGCCAATTTATAAGAAAATTGGATGGGAAGCTTATCCTCGACTCATAGAAGGCGTTTAAGCCATTTCTAGACTTGAAACCAGAGGAAGATGTGAACCACAATCACAACAACATGTATATATTACCTTGTACATTTTAAAAAAATAAGACATAAGAAAAAAAAAAGAATAAAAAAAGAAAAAAAAAAAAAAAAAAAAAAGAAAAAATGAGAAAAAATGAAATAAAAAAGAATTAAAAAAGGGCAAAACTTCGGTTGTACTTGGTCTTTAATTAGATTAGGAGCCCCTGATAGTGGCAGCCCTGTAATTGACTCGGGTGGACCATCGCACGTCGGTCCGTAAATAAGGTTCATGTGCCATGCTCTGTAGAGAGCCGCACTCCACAACCCAATGTTGATACCCAATTTTATCCATTTTTATTTATTTATTTTTATTTTTATTTTTATTTAATTTAATTTCTTTCTTTAAAAAGAAAAAAAGAAAAAAAGAAAAAAAATAAAAATTGTCACTATGGGTCAACCCAACCCAATTTCCATCTCAACCCGTAACCCATTTTCGTTTTTAACCCATAACCCATTATTCATCACCTTCCTAAAACCATCTTTCTTCTTCACCTTTCAGCCACATTTTATTCTCAAATTCCATCACCAAAAAAAAAAAAAAAGAGAAAACAGAAACAGTAGCCCAGCCACAACCCACCGTCCTTGCAACGCGTCGCCACCCCGCTCAGATCCGAGCACTGCCCAGCCGCGAGCCTCGCCAGCTCCCTGCAACCCGCGCGTCGTACGCTCCGTCGCCCGCACTGCACCGTTCACCCAGACCCGCCGCTGCACCGGCTCTGTCCAGCCGCGAATCCCGCAACGTCGCCGCCCCGCGTCGTACGCGCCTCACCCAGCCGCGCCGTTTGACTCGCCACTCAACCGCCCAACCGGATCTTGTACCGAGGCCACCCCCGTGCTGCACCATCGTGAGTTTCTTTTCCCCCTCCCCTTTTTCTTCTTTCTTTTCATAATGCTTTTAATCGATCTTGAAGTTCTTCTTATTTGTCGCTTAACTTTTTTTTTTTTCTCTTTCTTTCTTTCCTTGTGGGCTCAATTTGGTTAAGCTTGGGCCTCCTCTTTTTTTTTTTTTCATTTGGGCCCCCCTTTTTTTTTTTTTTAGTTTGGGCCTGTTTTTATTTATTTATTTGGATTGATTTATATTTACTAATTTGGGGTTTACATTGTTTGTATTTAATACATTTTTTATATATTATTATTTTTTTATTTTATTATGAGGTTGATATGTAACTTTAATTTAATTATTATAAATTAGATAATTTAAAACTGGCCTATGACGAAAAATTTGGGAGAGGATCGGAGCGCCGATCAGATTACACTCTTCCCGATAATATTGAGGCTTTATATTGGATTTTGCCAGGAGCGCCGGCGAGGTCTAATCCCAACATAAAAATTAAAATAATTATGTAAATTAAAACACATTTTTTTAATAAACCCAAATAAAACTTTTCTTTTTGTAAAATAAAATATTCAAATAAAAGTGAACAATTTCATACAGTTCAATATCATGATTGTGGTGAATTAAAGTTTTACTTTTTATGAAAACTTTTTATTTTTTTTAATTTATTTTTTTGAAATTACTACAAAAATCTTATTGTGCCTAATTTTTTTTTATTATTATAAATGAGATTTTATTTGGCCATTTACTTTTTAAAAAAAAAAATCTCTTGCCTCAAACAAGTTTCTTTGAATTAAAATTTATTCATTGAAATAATGTTTTATTTGGCCATTTATTTTGAAAATTACTTCTCTTCAAAAAAATAAAATTTTGATTCACCACTTTTATATAATATGTTGTAGACTTAGAATTTGTTCCAAAATAATGGCTATTTAGCCACCCATTACTTGTCTTAGTCATTTATCGTTCTCGATGTTATGCTTGACAAAATGGGACATGTCAAATTAAAAAAATTAAAAAAAAATTCTTTTCTTTTAATTAATAAAGGACCAATTTAATTAATATTACAAATAACATTAGATTAAATAGGTAACTGTTCTTAGAACAGACGGTGTAGGGTGCTAACACCTTCCCTACTCGTAATCAACCCCCGAACCATGAACTCTGAAATGCAGACCATCTTTTAGGTGTCCAATTGCACATTTAATAGATAAAGCGATTGGTGGCGACTCCCAACACCCCGAGGTCTATTCCTCCTTATTCTTTTTATTTTCGCGGCGCCCTTCGGGATGGTTACGACAGCTGGCGACTCCACTAGGGACATAGAGGGTTAAGCCTTGTTTTAATCTTATGTGATTTGCTCTTTAATTATGTTGGTCCATTTTTGTTTTATTTGTTTATTTGTTATTTGTTTCATATTATTGTATATTTTGTTTGCATTATATGTATTATATTTCTGCTTTGTAAATAAGTTCTCTTATGTACACCTGCACACACAAGCTCTCTACCCGAGCTCAGTACCTTGTAGGCTTAGATAGAGGATGAAGTAGTGTTGCTTTGTGGGACCGTTGGTCTCCGTTTAGGCACATGAAAACCCCTCGCTCAAATTGAACTCTTTCCGCTTGTAACCTATCATGGGTGAGGATGGAGGACCCTTGCTAGCCAAAGTGTTGGTGACAGCAAGGGATAATTTGGGGACCTTTTGTCCGATAGGGGTCTAGAACCAAAGCTCTCACTTGTAGATATAATCTTAGAGCTACCATCGTCCATAGAACTTATCTGCTTGAACGGGTACCAAGATTAGGTACCCCTTTTCCTCTAACATATGAGGAATTTCTGTTTGTCTTTTATTTTGTAGTTGTTAACTTTTCTTTTATCTTGCATTTGCATATGTGGTCCAATCTGTGAAGATATCGATAAACCTCAAGCATGAATAAGGGAAAGATGACTCTAATGTCTGAGGTGGCAGAGAGTATCAATTTGTCGGTGAAGAGTCTGTAAGAATTCAAGCCAAGGAAGGAAATAGTTTGCATCGCGAGGATGTTCCTTTACCTCTCTTAAAGGGGAGCCGTGACTTTGAGCAAAATGACTTAAGGAGGCTCCGTAATGTGTGGTGTAGCATGAGAAGACAAGAAGAGTTCAATGACAAGTATGGAGATATTGCAGCTCTCATGTTCATCACCCCTGACCTCCAAATGTTGAAAGCTATGCTCCATTTTTAGGACCCTTCATATCGGTGTTATACTTTTCGACAATTTGACTTGGTGCCAACAATTGAGGAGTATGCTAGGCTTCTTAATAGAGACGACATGCCAAAGGATAAAGTGTACTCACATGACCCTAAGAAGACGCCAAGAAGGATGCTGTCCAAATTAATAGGGATTCATGCCAATGAACTGGACAAGTACATGGTGGATGAAGGACGAAGTCTAGATTCGGAGTTCTTGCTTAGGCTGGTTGAAGCTCAAATTGATCAAAGGTTTGGTTTGGTAGCACTAGCCCTTGCTATTTATGGGTTAGTAATTTTTCCAAGATGGAAAAATCAAATAGATGGACATGTGATCAATTTGTTCGAGCAGATTGAGCATGGGGTACACCCAGCCCCACCAATTTTAGCCGAGACAATTCGATCTCTGAATTACTGCCGAGTCCATCAGAAAGGAAGATTTTAGGGATGTGCACCATTACTTGCAGTATGGATGCTTAGTCATATGCCAACGTTGAAGTGCTTTAACCATCCAGAAATTGATCTAAAACAGTATGTCATACCTAAGCACCCGCTCTCTCTATATGGTCGTGACAATTGGCCTCCCTGAACTCCGACGATGAGGCAATGGATCAGTTTTTTCATGGAAATAAAAGAAGTGGTCTGGAGGGCCAAGTGGTTTCCTCACACTTATACCATATATAGATGTGGAAGCAAACCTTGGGTTCCACTTATTGGCCCATGGGGAGTAGTGGGCTATGCTCCAGCTATGGTCCGAAGACAAATGGCATCTCTGCAATTCATTCCAATGACTTATGGACTGTCCAAATTTGAATTCTCATACGGCGATGAAGGAACCAGTCATAAAATAAAAGAAGTTATTGAAGTTTGGAAGGACACAAGAAGTGTGAAGCCCGGTCTCCCATCGTCTGAAACGGCACTGGAATACTTAATCTAGCAGGCTAGTAGGAGGAAGGGGTTTCTTGCTCCCAAGGTACAAGGTCCAGAGTTACCAATGCACCAATTTAATGAACCCAATGACTACTATGCTGAAGTAGAGGGACAGTACGAAATCATTTATCGGCAGTGGACCATTGAGAGAAGGTCCTTGGAAGATCAACTTAGCACTGCAAAAAGAAAAATCCAAAGTCAAGAACAAATGGCCTCTAAAGATATTGAAATAGAGAGGTTAAGGAAAACATGTCAAGCCCTCGAAACAATCATTTAGGGGAAGGATGATCAACTTCAAGAATTCAAGAATGAAGTTAAAATCTTGAATCAACATTTGGAAAAACATGTTGAATGGTCTACTTTCTTGGAGAGTAAGAAGAATCGGTTGGAGGATGATGTTCTTTTCTTGACTAATGAAAAGAATTTCTATCGTAATGCAAGCCAAGAAATGGAGCGAAAAGCCGAAATGGTTCTTGATAATATGAGGGAAATCTCCAACCATTCAAGAAAGAGGGCAAGAGAAATCATCAAAGTGGAAGCCAAGCTAGCACCAAGAGAAAACCAAGATATTCTGACTCGGGTTAGAAAGTACCTTGACTTCCTAGGAAAATTTCATTGAAATTAGTTTCTTGTTCTAGGAATGCTGATGTAATGACTCTTTCCATCTTGTTTTGTAAAGCTAACTCCTCCATCTGACTTGAGGAGTAGCAAGAATCAACGTGTGTAAAACTCTCTATGACCATAGAGCTTTTCCCTTTGAATAAATGAGGTTTATCGATATCGCTTGCTACTTTGGATCATGTCTCTACATGCATAGTTTTATTTTTGTTTGTATTTTCTTTTTCTTTTTCATATTTTCTAATAAAAAAATGAATACAGAAAGGAAAACTGTCTCTACGACACCCATATAGGACTCGCTCTCAATCAAGAGTCATGGATGAACTGGGTCAGTCACAAGAAGAGTTGAGAAGTGAAGTAAGTCAGCTAAAGGAACAAATGGCCAAGATCTTGGAAATTCTGGAAAAAACGAAGAACACAGAGGGGACTCCTTCAAAGGCAAATGATGATCCTTCTGCAACGCCTGCTCACCCGCCTGGCTTTACGCCAGTTCCTTGGCAATATCCTAGTGTCACCTCTCAAGGGACCATGATGCCGCTCACCATCTACTCAAATAATCTTGAAACACTGGCATCTTCATTCCCACCATATGGCCTTCCACCTGGTTATATGCCACCATTATCCACCAATATTCCTGAAGGCAGTGCACCGACGGTCCCAACGAGTTCAAACCCTCTCCAAGGATCTCAACCAAATACCAGTGAGATTCCTCAGTACCCAATTTCTATTCCACCTTATGGCATTTCTCCTGGTTTTATGCCATCCCAAATTACCAACCCTCTTGAGAGCGGCTCATCATTAGTAATACCTACTTCAGGGCCACAAGGCTTGACTCAGGCCCAACCTCCTTTCTACATGCCACAGTTTTTTCCCCATAAAGTCGCTGGAACTTCTCCGCTGAACCCTTCAACTGAAGGCATTCAATCCAAGGGAAAATTAGAAGTTCTGGAAGAAATATTGCGAGCCATAGAAGGAGCAAGTAGCTATGGTCTTCTGGATGCCGCAGAGCTCTGTCTTGTCCCGAATGTGGTAATTCCTCCAAAGTTTAAGGTCCCGGATTTTGAAAAATATAAGGGAACCACTTGCCCAAAGAATCATCTGACCATGTACATCCGCAAGATGGCATCCCATGCTCATGATGATAACCTGTTGATTCATTTCTTCCAGGATAGCTTAACTGGGGCAGCTTCTAATTGGTATACACACCTGGAACGTGCCCATATACAATGCTTCAAGGACTTGGTGGATGCTTTCTTAAAGCAATATAAGTACAACATCGATATGGCACCAGATAGGCTACAATTACAGAATATGGCTAAGAAAGGAGCTGAAACCTTTAAAGAATATGCTCAGCGGTGGAGAGAAATAGCTGCTCAGGTTGAACCCCCATTGACAAAAAGAGAAATGGTGGCCACATTCATTGGCACTCTCCAGTCACCCTTCTATGACAAGATGATAGGAAGTGTGTCGTCGAATTTCTCAGACATGGTTATCATCGGGGAAAGAATTGAAGGAGGAATGAGAAGTGGAAAGATTGTTGAAAGCTCAACAGGGACATTTAATGCCAAAAAGCCCCCAGCAAGGAAGAAAAGAGAAGGAGAAGCTCATGCTGTGATTTTCGATCAAAGGAGTTTTGCCCAAGGGAGATATAGTCAGGCACCTGTTAACCCTCAACCATCCTTCCAACCTCCCTACATGCCTTACTATCCATACATTGCTAATGCCTCTCAAGCTCCATACCCTCAACCTTATCACCCAATGATCCCTTATCGTGCACCGTCTCCTATCCCAAATCAAACACTCCCTACCATGCCATACCAACCAACCCAACCATGGGCCCAAAACCCAAATACCAACCAAAGAAGGCCGCCAACTAACCAAGAAAAGAAACCTGTCCAATTTGACCTAATTCCCATGACCTATACTGAACTGCTACCACAAATCTTCCGAAACTCCTTATTGGTTCCTTGTCCAATGAAGCCATGGGAACCTCCCTACCTAAGAGGATTTGACCAGAATGCTAAATGTGAGTACCATGCTGGGGCTGTAGGTCACTCAACAGAAAATTGCAGAGCCTTGATGTTCAAAGTGCAAGACTTGATTAATGCCAAATGGTTAAACTTTAAAGAAAAAACTCCTAATGTAGGCCGTAATCCCTTGCCTGATCATGGAGGTCCTGTAGTTAATGCCATAGAGGGGTCTTCTGGACGATGCCTCATAAGTCAGGTAGCTGATGTGAAAACTCCCATGAGAATAATTTTTCAAGAGCTTTGCAAATATGGGTTGATACAAAACCAAGTTGAGTTTAAAAAGGCCAATGAAGATGAAACAGTGTGCAAGATCCATGGGGAAGTTGGGCATTCTATTGAGGAATGTGATGAATTCAAGCAGATCCTCCAAAGTTTAATGGACAGTCACCTAGTGCAAATAAGCAATCAGTACGATAATGGTGACGTCTATATGGTCAAGGAAGTTACACCTCCACCAGTTCAAGAGGCTGCCAATACCTATGCAACGCAACCAATCATAGGGCAAGCTCCAGGTATACCAAGGCCATTGACGATTCATTATAGTAAATACGTGTCTCCGCAAGTCTCTTTTGGTCGGAATCCTATCACTATCCAAGTACCGACTCCTTTTCCCTATAATGATACTAGAGTTGTGCCTTGGAAATATGATGTGCAAGTCGTTGTAAATGATCTCCAAGACAATCAAATGAAAATCCCATCAGCTATCTCTAGCATATCTGGGATTAGTGGAATGACTCGGAGTGGTCGTATTTATACACCTGAGTATTTGCGTAAAGACCAAGTGGAGGAAGTGGAAAGAATTCGGAAAGGGAAAGGCAAGATAGGGGAAACTTCTATTGAAAAAGTCTTGAAAGAAAAAGAAGAACCAAAGATAACACGACAAGAGGCCTATAAAAAAGAAGTGACCGAGGAAGAAGCTTGTGAGTTCTTAAAATTCATAAAGCAAAGTGAATACAAGGTGGTGGATCAACTGAACCGCACTCCTGCAAGAATATCACTTTTATCCTTATTAATGAACTCTGAGCCACACAGGAAGGTGTTAATGAAAGTGCTTAATCAAGCCCATGTTTCTCATGACATCACGGTTGACAAGTTGAATGGCGTTATCAGCAACATCACAGTAGATAATTACATCACTTTCATTGATGATGAAATACCCAATGAGGGAAGAGGACATAATAAAGCACTTCATATCTCAGTAAAATGTCAAGACCATATCATGGCTAGAGTACTGATGGACAATGGCTCTTCCTTGAATGTGATGCCAAAGTCGACACTCTCCAAATTACCTTTTGATGGGTCACACATGAAATCAAGTGCGATGATAGTAAGGGCATTTGATGGCACAAGGAGAGAAGTCACAGGGAAATCGAAATACCAATTCAAATTGGTCCTTGCACTTTCAACATACTCTTCCAAGTAATGGACATTGCACTATCCTACAGTTGTCTCTTAGGACGACCATGGATTCATTCTGCTGGAGCTGTGCCTTCCACCTTGCATCAAAAAGTCAAATTCATAGTTGATAACAAGATGATTACTGTCTTTGGTGAAGAAGACCTACTGGTGAGTAAGCCGCTAGACACCCCTTATATTGAAGCTACGGAAGAGGCTTTGGAGACTGCCTTTCAAGCACTCGAGGTTGTCAATACCATTTATATAAAAGAAGGAGCTCCAATTCCTAAGCCGCAGCCTTCTGTTGCATCTGTAATGATGGCAAAAGTTATGCTAGAAGGGGGTTATCAGCATGGAGATGGGCTGGGCAAGAAACGACAAGGTGCCACAGGACTTTTTCAACCCTTTGAAAACAAAGATAGATTTGGGCTGGGGTACAAACCCACTAAGGCCGATAAGAGGAGGATAATGGAGAGAAAAAGAGAAAAAGGTGGCTCGCTTGGAAAATCGAGAACCTAAAGTAGAGGAGTCCCCATCGTGATATACGATAAAGCTTTCGGAGCGCGGGAGTTGTGTTCGTAGACCAAGTGACTGATTGAAGATGATGATTTTGTCATCACGTTGGACTGGTATATGCATGTTCTTCAGATACAAGACTCAACAATTGGGAGATCTCCGAGTTTCCCATAACCTTAGAGTCTCTTTCAAAGTAATTCTGTAGTGCTTTTCCTTTAGCTCTGCCCAAGGCTTTAGGATTTTCATTTGTAAATTGGCTCACATGTTTCATTTCCAATAATTGTTATTAATAAAATGCATTTTTGAGTTCTCTCATTTTTCATTTCATCAGCTTTCATCCCACCATTATCATGACCTGCTATTCATTTCATTTTTCTTGTGTCAACATCACTTATTGCAGATCTGAAAATGACTCTCTTGAAAGGGACAGTGTCAATATCTCATCATATAATTTTGAACACCCTGTTAATCATACTGATGAGGATAATGAGGATGATTGGGAAACTTCACCTGAGTTAATGAGATTACTTGAACAAGAAGCTAAAGATATCCAACCCCATGAGGAACCAATTGAAGTAATTAACTTGGGGACTGAAAATGATAAGAAAGAAATCAAAATTGGTACCTCGATGAAAGAGGATGAGCGTAACAAGTTGATTAAGCTCTTGTTTGATTATAGTGATATTTTTGCATGGTCATACCAAGATATGCCTGGGCTAGACACTAACATAGTTGAGCACAAATTGCCACTAAAACCTGGGTATCCTCCGATTAAGCAAAAATTGAGACGAATGAAACCTGAGATGTCCCTAAAAATCAGAGATGAAGTAAAAAAACAATTTGATGTTGGATTTCTTCCAGTTGCAAAATACCCACAATGGGTTGCTAACATTGTTCCTGTCCCAAAGAAAGACGGGAAAGTCCGAATGTGTGTGGACTATCGAGACCTAAATAGGGCCAGCCTTAAAGACGTTTTCCCATTACCTCACATTGATGTTTTGGTGGACAACACTGCTCAACATTCATTTTTTTCCTTTATGGATGGTTTCTCGGGATACAATCAGATCAAGATGGCACCGGAAGACATGGAGAAGACCACATTCATCACTTTATGGGGAACCTTCTGCTACAAAGTGATGCCTTTTAGTTTAAAAACTGCTGGGGCAACGTATCAAAGAGCTATGGTGACATTGTTCCATGACATGATGCACAAAGAAATAGAAGTTTATGTGGATGATATGATTGCGAAATCAAAAATAGAAGAAGATCATATAATCAATCTGCAAAAGCTTTTTGAGCGATTGAGGAAGTTCAAACTCAGACTGAATCCTGCAAAATGCACTTTTGGTGTCAGATCAGGCAAACTATTGGGGTTTGTGGTGAGCCAGAAAGGAATAGAAGTTGATCCTGACAAGGTTCAAGCAATACTAGACATGCCGGTCCCTCGCACTGAAAAGGAAGTTCGGGGATTTTTGGGAAGGTTGAACTACATCGCTCGTTTCATATTCCAGCTCACAGCAACATGCGAGCCGCTCTTCAAGTTGTTACGCAAGAATTAGCCAGTCAAGTGGAATGATGATTGCCAAAGAGCCTTTGAAAAAATCAAACAGTATTTACAAGAACCCCCAGTTTTGGTGCCTCCAGTGCCAGGGAGACCTCTCATTATGTATTTAACGGTTCTTAATGAGTCTATGGGTTGCATACTGGGGCAGCATGATGAATCCGGTAGGAAAGAATGCGTCATTTATTACTTAAGTAAAAAGTTCACCGATTATGAGGCAAAGTACTCATTGTTAGAGCGAACTTGTTGCGCCTTGGCATGGGCTGCCCATCGATTGAGGCAATACATGTTGTGTTACACTACTTGGTTGGTGTCCAAAATGGATCCTATCAAGTATATCTTTGAGAAACCTGCTCTCACTTGGAGAATCGCGCGATGGCAAGTTCTATTATCGGAGTATGAAATTGTTTATGTCACCCAAAAGGCAATTAAGGGAAGTGCCCTTGCAGATTATCTGGCTAACCAACCTATAGAAGATTATGGGTCAATGCAATGTGAGTTCCCTGATGAAGATATAATGGCTCTATTTAAAAATGAGGAATCCTCTGAAAAAGAAAAATGGACCATGTGGTTTGATGGAGCCTCTAATGCACTGGGGCACGGCATTGGAGCCATCCTGATTTCCCCTGAAGATAAATTTATCCCAATCACAGCAAGGTTGTGTTTTGACTGTACTAAAAATATAGCAGAATACGAAGCATGTGCTTTGGGTATTCAGGCAGCAATAGAATCAAAAGCAAAGATCTTGGAAGTATATGGGGACTCTGCCTTGGTCATTCATCAACTAAAAGGAGAATGGGAGACCCATGATGCCAAATTGATTCCATACCATGTTTACATCAAAGAATTGATCGAGCAATTTGATGAAGTCACTTTTCATCATGTTCCTCGAGAAGAAAATCAGTTGGCTGATGCTTTGGCCACACTGTCATCAATGTTCCAAGTAAGTCATGAAAGGGACCTACCACTTATAAAAATGGAAAGTCGTGACTGTCCTGTATATTGTCAAGCGATTGAAGATGAGCCTAATGGGAAACCGTGGTATCATGACATCAAATGTTTCATCAAGAATAGGGAGTACCCTGCAAGCACTTCAGAAAATGATAAGAGGACCCTGAGGAGGCTCGCAATGGGTCATTTTCTGAGTGGGGAAGTACTTTACAAAAGAAACCATGATATGGTGCTTCTAAGATGTGTTGATGCAATGGAAGCAGAAAAGATTATTGAAGAAGTACATGAGGGCTCCTTTGGAACTCACTCCAATGGACATGCAATGGCAAGGAAAATCCTAAGATCTGGTTATTATTGGTTAACCATGGAAACTGACTACTTCAATCATGTGAGGAAGTGCCACAAGTGCCAAACATATTCTGATAAGATCAATGCGCCGCCAGTCCCCTTGAATGTCCTAACAGCACCCTGGCCATTCTCCATGTGGGGTATGGATGTCATAGGACCTATTGAACCTAAGGCCTCAAATGGGCATCGCTTTATCCTTGTCGCGATAGACTACTTCACCAAATAGGTTGAAGCTGCTTCTTATGCCAATGTGACAAGGAATGTGGTGATCAAGTTCATCAAAAGAGAGTTGATATGTCGTTATGGTCTACCGAATAAGATCATCACTGACAATGCAACCAACTTGAATAACAAAATGATGAAGGAAATGTGCGAGAATTTCAAGATCCAACATCATAACTCCTCACCATACCGCCCAAAGATGAATGGGGCTGTTGAGGCATCTAACAAAAACATCAAGAAGATCATCCAAAAAATGGTTGTGACATATAAAGATTGGCATGAGATGCTTCCCTTTGCTCTGCATGGTTATCGCACGTCTGTCCGTACCTCAACTGAGGCAACTCCTTTCTCTTTAGTTTACGGGAATGGAAGCCGTACTCCCTATTGAGGTAGAGATCCCTTCATTAAGAGTATTAATGGAGACAAAACTGGAAGAGGCCGAATGGGTCCAAGCTCGACTAGATCAGCTGAATCTTATTGAAGGTAAAAGGTTAACTGCATTGTGTCATGGCCAGTTATATCAAAGGAGGCTTATGAAAGCCTATGCAAAAAAAGTGCGCCCTTGACAATTTCAAGAAGGAGACTTAGTGCTCAAAAAGATCCTGCCAATGCAAAAAGATCACCGAGGAAAATGGACTCCAAATTACGAAGGACCTTATGTCGTGAAGAAGGCTTTCTCTAGAGGGTCCTTGATTCTCACAAGAATGGATGGTGAAGATCTACCACTTCCTGTAAATTCGGACGCAGTCAAGAAATATTATGCATAAAAGCACTACTTGTCAAAAAAAAAAGGTAAAGAAAAAAAAAGGATAACCATGGCTCGCTAGGTGGAAAACCTGAAAAGGCTACCTAGGCAAAAGTTAGAGCGACCTGGTAGGTTGAAAACTCAAAAGAGCGACCTAGGCAAAAGTTAAGGTTCAAAATAAAATGACAATAGTGCTTGGTATGATAAAGGAAGTGAGACCTGAGCGGTTGAGTCTCCATGCCAGGGAGGAGCAAATCTCTGCTTTAGAGCAAACTAAGTTTCCATATTGGGGCAGGCCAAATGATCTCAACTGGGGCAATCAAAGTCTTCATAGGCTGGTTAACGGGTGTTCAAAATCGGGTATGCAGAAGATTGACGCTGATTACGATAAAGGGTTTCATTGGAAGAACTGAAGACCTTTGCCCTTATCATCCCTCTGTAAATTTTATGTTAATGACCATAATATTGCTTTCTTTTCACCATTCCCATTTCAATACAATATCATCATGTTTTTACCTTTGCCTCTTCTTTGACTTAATATGCATTTTTCTAATAATCATATATTGGAATGTGAAATGTGACATTGCTGTCCGAGCATTAAGAATTGCTAATGATTTGAAAGGTATGGGAAACACAATGATTCCTGATAAGAGTGTTGATAAAAGAGAAAGGACAACCAGGTCACCTCAAGGGTCATCTAAAGAGTTTTCCTATTGCTCTTGTGTGTCATATCTAATGCACACTTCAAGGGTCATTCTGGTTGGACATTTCAACCATCGGCTGAATAGACAAATAAAAGGATACCATTAAATCCTATTCTAGTTCATCTTTGAAAATGATTGCAATCATGTCCTCAAGGGTCGTGGAGACAAAAACAAAAAAAAACAAAAAAAAACAAACCAAAAAGAAAAAAAAGAAATTTTTTCATACTCTCATACATTTGAAGCATGCATTGCATAAGTGCATTTGTTCTCATTTTGCTAGCCTTGACCTACAAAGGTCCAAATTGCTTTTTACCTTTTCTGGGTCCCCGTACCCATTGTTTTATGTTTTTTGGGTCCTCGTACCCATTGCTTTTAAGTTTTTGTTAAGCTTCAGTGGATACTTGACTCCGCAAGCTTTTTATCGTTTTGGGTCCCTGCACCCATTGTTGTATCTTTTTGGGCCCCTGCGCCCATTGTGTTTTCCTTTCCGGGCCCCTGCGCCCATTGTGTTTTCCTTTCCAGGCCCCTACGCCCATTGTGTTTCCTTTCCGGGTTCCTACACCCTTGTTTTCTCGTTTCCGGGCCCCCGCGCCCATTGTCTTTTAGTTTTTGGGTTCCTACACCCTTGTTTTCTCATTTTCGGGCCCCCGCGCCCATTGTCTTTTAGTTTTTGGGTTCCTACACCCATTGTTTTCTCGTTTTCGGGCCCCCACGCCCATTGTGTTTTCCTTTCTAGGCCCCCGCGCCCATTGTCTTTTAGTTTTTGGGTTCCTGCACCCATTGTTTTCTCTTTTCTGGGTCTCCGTACCCATTACTTTTTTGTTTTTGTTAAGCTTCAACGGATACCCGACTCCGTAAGCTTCTTACCTTGTTTTGTTAAGCTTCAGCGGATACCTGACTCCGTAAGCTTTTTACCTTTTGGGTCCTCGTACCCATTGTTTGTTTTTGGGTCCCCGTACCCATTGCCTTTAAGTTTTCTGTTAAGTTTCAACAGATACCCAACTCCGTAAGCTTCTTACCTTGTTTTGTTAAGCTTCAGTGGATAACTAACTCCGTAAGCTTTTTACCTTTTTGGGTCCCTGCACCCATTGTATTCTCGTTTCCGAGCCCCCGCGCCCATTGTGTTTTCCTTTTTGGGTCCCTGCACCCATTGTATTCTAGTTTTCAGGCCCCCGCGCCCATTGTGTTTTCCTTTCCGGGCCCCCGCGCCCATTGTGTTTTCCTTTCTGGGCCCCCACGCCCATTGTCTTTTAGTTTTTGGGTTCCTACACCCTTATTTTTTCGTTTCCGGGCCCCCGCGCCCATTGTCTTTTAGTTTTTGGGTTCCTACACCCATTGTTTTCTCGTTTCCGGGCCCCCACGCCCATTGTGTTTTCCTTTCTGGGCCCCCGCGCCCATTGTCTTTTAGTTTTTGGGTTCCTGCACCCATTGTTTTCTCTTTTCCGGGTTTCTATACCCATTGCTTTTAAGTTTTCTGTTAAGCTTCAACGGATACCTGACTTCGTAAGCTTCTTACCTTGTTTTTGTTAAGTTTCAGCGGATACCTGATTCTGCAAGCTTTTGGGTCCTCGTACCCATTGTTTGTTTTTGGGTCCTCGTACCCATTGCCTTTTTGTTTTTGTTAAGCTTCAACGGATACCCGACTTCGTAAGCTTTTTACCTTGTTTTGTTAAGCTTCAGCGGATACCTGACTCCGTAAGCTTTTTACCTTTTGGGTCCTCGTACCCATTGTTTGTTTTTGGGTCCCCATACCCATTGCCTTTAAGTTTTCTGTTAAGCTTCAACGGATGCCCAACTCCGTAAGCTTCTTACCTTGTTTTTGTTAAGCTTCAACAGATACCCGATTCCGTAAGCTTCTTACCTTGTTTCTGTAAAGTTTCAGCGGATACCTGACTCCGCAAGCTTTTTACCTTTTCTGGGTGCCCGTACCCGTTGCTTTTGGGTCCTCATACCCATTGTTTATGTTATCAGGTCCTCGTACCCATTGCCTTTAAGTTTTCTGTTAAGCTTCAACGGATGCCCGACTCCGTAAGCTTCTTACCTTATTTTTGTTAAGCTTCAACGGATACCCGACTCCATAAGCTTCTTACCTTGTTTCTGTAAAGTTTCAGCGGATACCTGACTCCACAAGCTTTTTACCTTTTCTGGGTGCCCGTACCCATTGCTTTTGGGTCCTCATACCCATTGTTTATGTTATCGGGTCCTCGTACCCATTGCCTTTAAGTTTTCTGTTAAGCTTCAACGGATACCCGACTCTGTAAGCTTCTTACCTTGTTTTTGTCAAGCTTCAGCAGATACCTGACTCTGCAAGCTTTTGGGTCCTCGTACCCATTGCTTTTAAGTTTTCTGTTAAGTTTCAGCAGACACCTGAATCTGCAAGTTTTTACCCTTTCATGGATAAAATTGAATCAATTCCTTTGTTTTTCATTTATCCTAAATGTACAACAAAGGGGGGCAGCTGTTGATACCCAATTTTATCCATTTTTATTTATTTATTTTTATTTTTATTTAATTTAATTTCTTTCTTTAAAAAAAAGAAAAAAAGAAAAAAAAAAGAAAAATTGTCACTACGGGTCAACCCAACCCAATTTCCATCTCAACCCGTAACCCATTTTCGTTTTTAACCCATAACCCATTTTCCATCTCAACCCTTCCCTTTCCCCTTCTAACTACTGCAGTCCTAGCCTCCACAAATAGCTACACTAAATTGGATTAAAAACTTTTGTCAGTTTTCTTTCCCATTTGTATTCCAATCGTAGCAAATTGAATGAAAATTAGTGCAAATCAATTGTGAATGGAACCACAAGGCAAGAATAAAAAGGAGAAGCGTTCAGAAAAAAAGGGAGGATCATTCGGAAGAAAGGAAAAATCACAAACTGAAAATCACACTTCAGTGGTCCCAAAAAAAAACTGCTCACTCCCATCTCCAATTTTCGTTCATTCATCTTCATATTCAACTTCCACTTACAGCCACCATTCATAACTCACCATTTCTCCTCATCCAAAAACAAAGCTTTCATCATTTTCCAGCATCCACCCCACACTTCTTCCTTCACCTTCACAAACCCATAACCACTACTATTCATCACCTTCCTAAAACCATCTTTCTTCTTCACCTTTCACCACATTTTACTCTCAAATTCCACCA
Organism: Ormosia semicastrata; assembly: GCA_029884595.1. Classification (NCBI taxonomy): domain Eukaryota; kingdom Viridiplantae; phylum Streptophyta; class Magnoliopsida; order Fabales; family Fabaceae; genus Ormosia; species Ormosia semicastrata. Next base: position 49,709,022 of record JAQQTO010000060.1, read on the forward strand.
CCAAAAAAAAAAAAAAAAAGTAAAAAGAGTGGCCCGGCCCACAACCCACCGTCCCCGCAATGCGTCGCCACCCCGCTCGGATCCGAGCACCGCCCGGCCCGCGAGCCTCGCCGCCCCCCGCAACCCGCGCGTCGTACGCTCCGTCGCCCGCCACACCGTTCACCTGACCGGCTGTGCGCCGCACCAGCCTCCGTCCGCCCGCAAATCCCGCAACGTCGCCGCCCGCGTCATACGCGCCTCACCCGGCCGCGCGCCGTCTAACTTCGCCACTCAACCGCCCAACCGGATCTTGTACCGAGGCCACCCCGTCTTTGCACCACCGTGAGTTTCTTTTCCCCCTCCCCTTTTTCTTCTTTCTTTTCATAATGCTTTTTAATCGATCTTGAAGTTCTTCTTATTTCTTCCTTAACTTTTTTTTTTTTCTCTTTATTTCTTTCCTTGTGGGCTCAATTTGGTTAAGTTTGGGCCTCCCTTTTTTTTTCATTTGGGCCCCCTCCTTTTTTTTTTTTTAGTTTGGGCTGTTTTTATTTATTTATTTGGATTGATTTATATTTACTAATTTGGGGTTTACATTATTTGTATTTAATACATTTTTTTATTTATTATTATTTTTTATTGTTATTATGAGGTTGATATGTAACTTTAATTTAATTATTATAAATTAGATAATTTAAAACCTACTATGACGGAAAAATTGGGAGAGGATCGAGCACCGATCAGATTACACTCTTCCCGATAATCTTGAGGTTTTATATTGGATTTTGCCGGGAGCGCCGTGGCGAGGTCTAATCTCCACATAAAAATTAAAATAATTATGTAAATTAAAATACATTTTTTTAATAAACCCAAATAAAACTTTTCTTTTTGTAAAATAAAATATTCAAATAAAAGTGAACAATTTCATACGAGTTTAATATCATGATTGTGGTGAATTAAAGTTTTACTTTTTATGAAAACTTTTTATTTTTTTAATTTATTTTTTTGAAATTACTACAAAAATCTCATTGTGCCTAATTTTTTATTATTATTATAAATGAGATTTTATTTGGCCATTTACTTTAAAAAAAAAAACATTCTCTTGCCTCAAACAAGTTTCTTTGAATTAAAATTTATTCATTGAAATAATGTTTTATTTGGCCATTTATTTTGAAAATTACTTCTCTTCAAAAAAATAAAATTTTGATTCACCACTTTTATATAATATGTTGTAGACTTTGAATTTGTTCCAAAATAATGGCTATTTAGCCACCCATTGCTTGTCTTAGTCATTTATCGTTCTTAATGTTATGCTTGACAAAATGGGACATGTCAAAATAAAAAAATTAAAAAAAATTCTTTTCTTTTAATTAATAAAGGACCAATTTAATTAATATTGCAAATAACATTAGATTAAATAGGTAACTGTTCTTAGAACAGACGGTGTAGGGTGCTAACACCTTCCCTACTCGTAATCAACCCCCGAACCATGAACTCTGAAATGCAGACCATCTTTTAGGTGTCCAATTACACCATTCCATTTAATGGATAAAGCGATTGGTGGCGACTCCCAACACCCGAGGTCTATTCCTCCTTATTCTTTTTATTTTCGCGGCGCCCTTCGGGACGGTTGTGACACCCAATGTTCACCATCTAGGCACTGTGGAGTTGATGGACAGGTAGAAGCGTCCTACTTTGGTTATTAGTGAGAAGTAACTCGCGGCTGCCAAAGCGTATGAGGCATCTGAGCTTGATCCTCTCTTTTATTGGAAGGGGCTCTCAGCGCCCTGGGATGGAGCGTTCTGGATCTTGGACATTGCGGGTTTTAGATTTTAGCATCTTTGTTGATGTTACGAACCCAAGTGTGAGCTCTCCAAGTTCTAGACCCAGGATGGAAACCCACGATGGTTTCTTTATTCTCTTTTCTTCAAACAAGCAAGAGGGAGAAGAATTCCAAGATTAGCTGAGTCATCTTGGTATTACTGCACTCATGACGAGCAGTATAAAGATACGCCATGAATCCTATACATAAAGGAACATCACTAGAAAAACAATTGGGGAGGAGCTTCAAGTATCATCTATGGATGAACGAATGAGGATAATGCTTGCAAACTCTGATGCATTCATAGCCTTACCGGGTGGTTTTGGTACTTTAGAAGAAGTCTTTCAAATTGTCTCTTGGGCCCAACTGAACATCCACCATAAACCCATAGGTTTGTTGAATGTTAATAATTTCTTTGATAATTTGTTATCTTTTGTTAATCATGCTGTGGAATAGAAATTTGTCATACCTTCTGCAAGACAACTCCTTATCTCTGCTTCCACTGTTGATGAGTTGATTGATAAATTAGAAGCTTTTGTTTATGAACCTGATCCAGTAACAGCTCAGATTGATTGGTCCAAAGGAAGTGGAGGTGGAAGTAGTATGAAAAGCAAGCCATGCCAAACACTCCAACTATTTCAATAATTACAAGCTTTGGTTTTATTTATTGTACATTGTTTCTGTTTAAATTTGTGTAAGGTTTCTCTTTTCAGTAATTGCAACAACAGGTACTATCTTTTATCCTTTACCTATCTATCTTTGACATTGAGGACAATGTTGTGATCTGCTTGGGGGGAAGGATAGTTGTAAAAAAAAACCCAAAAAAATGTAAAAAGAAAAAATAAACAACAAAAAATTAGGAAGTGTGTGTATTAATATGTTTGTTGTGTTTATATGTTTATCAGTAATTTACTAAACCAGTTAAGGATGGCAGAGTAAGGAGTAAATTTTACTCTTGAGACGCATCTTAGTTGGGGTAGACAACTAGTTTGTGTGAAAGTAGTAATTCAAATTCAGGGAAATTTGCATGATTGAGTTAATTGTCTTCTTTCTTAAAAATCACATGCTTGGTTATAGATGTTGAATTGGTGGACTGAGAATGATAGAATTATGCCTTGTGAGATTTTGAGCCTATTGATGAATGGATTGAACATTTGTACCATTCTCTTCTTTCTTGTATGAATTTCACTCATGGAATTGTTATTCTAGAACTTGCTTTGATTCTTTTTGAAACTACATTTTCATATACATACATAAATATGATTGAGGCATTTTTCTTGAAATAACTACTTTAATCAAACAGTGAGCCTTGCTTAGCAGTATATTGTCTCAATATGATATCAAGCACTCTTATGACTTCTTGGAAATTCTCTGATTCCTGTCAACGTAAAGCATTGGAAATGGCCTATTTCCCCTTGCTTAACCCCTTTGAGCTTATTGGACCATTTTTTGTTTCGAACTCATTATGTGCCTTAAATGAAAAACTATGTTCTTACCTGACCTTAGGGAATAAGAGAACATTAACTTCGTCATTCAATGAGTTCTTGAACAAGTGTGGGGGTGTGTGTGCAGAATGGTTAAAAAAATGTATATATGATGTTCTTTTTGTAAAATAAAAATAAAAAAAATAAAAAAAAAAAAAAATAAAAAAAATTATAAAAAGAAAAAAAGGGTCAACAAGGCAATAAAGGAAAGGAAAAGAATATGTAAAGGGAATTTGTATTAGGTGGAGTTGGGATGAACTTTCATGCTTGTTAATTGAACTCAGCTTTCATGCTCTCTTATTCTCTTTGGTATTTAACTTGTCATATCCATATTACCTTCTCCTTTACCTTGACCCTATTACAACCTTGAATAAAGTCCTCATAATTTGTGTGTGCATGTGTTCTGAGTAGTGGAGAAGGAGAAGATAAGCAAGCTTATGGTAGTGCAATTTTTATGGGTTGAACTGAGTGAAATACCTACCTTTTAAACACTTGAGGGATTGAGAGTGAATCTTGTGAAGATCTATCATTCTTGACTCATGCTTTTCAATTGAAGTTTCCTTCCTTATTGGTTTGAGATGTGAAAATATGTTACCTCATGAATGTTTTAATTACTTGAATGATTGGTTGCTCTTCATCTTTAAATATTATTAGAAATTAAGTATTTTACAGTGTTTAACTTTTGAGTCCGTTTCGTTTATTTTTTAGTTTTGATCTTGTGTGTTTTGCCCAAGAGTTCAAAAAGCTAAGTGTAGGGGAATTTGATGATCACATATTTGATACATTAATAAGCCTTCATTTTTAGTCATTTACACTCTCCATGTACTTAATTGATTGAGTTTGATTATGTTTTGTAAGTTTGGACTCAAATTGGACTTAATTGAATTTTTTAGGATGATTTATGTCTTACACTATTTCTGTATTTGAGCCATATCTTAGGCTGTAGGTGGTCTTTGGAGGTGATTCTAGTGAAATTTGAAAGATAAGAGAAAGTTCTACAACTTTCAAGAATACCTCAAAGGCCCAATCACACGAGTAGATAACTCAAATTGGGGTTGAAGCAAGAACTAGAGTGCTGTTCTAGATAGCTTGACCTATGTGCACTGTTCATTCCATATATCAGGTTAGATGTTGTCAAATGAGCTAAAATTTTAATGTTGAATACTTGAGACCTATATCTACAACTTTCATGTTGAACACTTTTTAAGAATCGGAGGTCTAGTAGGTGATATTAGGCATGAAAGTCAGAACAGAGGTGCTAGAACTGGGCTTGAACACTCTGCAGTAATTAGCCCATATATTAGGCTATAGGTGGCCAAATGAGGTGATTCTGGTATCCATTTTGAAGCCAAGATCAAGCCCTACAACTTTGGTGAAGATCACATTAGCTTATTCTGACGCATTCAATGACTTTAGAGCTAAATGATTTCGGAGACAAGGAATCTCCATAAATTTCCACTCACCAAAAGTCATTTGGCATTTTCCACTCATTTTCCACTCATCCACTCATTAATGACTCCGCCCCCTTGTCATTTTGTATTTCTAATCCTTTATAAAAGGGGGCCTTAGCAGATCATTGAGGGTGTTAGGTACCAAAATGATGTTAGTTTGTTACTAAGTTTTCTTGTAGTAATTTTCTTTTGTTCTAAATTGAAGTCATGTTCTTCTTCTTCTTTTTCTCTCTTCCTTTCTTCTTATCTATGAGTAACTAAGTTTCATTTTGCTTAGATGAAAGGGTGAAGCTCTTGGTAATAAGTTAAGGTTAGATTAATTTCTCTTTTGTGCTTAAATGATATATTTTCAAGTGGTCATTATACGTATTATATTTTGTTTCCAATTAATTTAAAAACCCTCCTTGTAAAGTGGAGTTCTTGATTTGTTGTAGACAAGAGATTGGCACAATGAATGCTTTAACCCTTTTACAAGTGGTGGTGCTAGAAACTCTCCTTATAAAGTGGAGATCTTGATTTGTTGTAGACAAGATTTTGGCACAATGAATGCTTGATCCCATTTATGAGTGGTGGTGTTAATAGATGATTAAAGGAATCATAATATAATTACGTATATAATTTTTAATGAACTTTGAACATTGTATTCTTTGATTGGAACCTCCGTTATGTGTGGATTCTAATTGAGTTATAAAAAAATTAATCTTGTCCTTAATTTATTTACCAAGAGTGGATCTCCTAACTTAAGCAATTCCTTTTTATTTGTGACCAAGTTTTTATCACCTTTATTGTTGTAACCAAATATTTTCCTGACGTCAAATAAATTTTCTTCATTAATTTCCTGTGAATCGACCTCGGACTCACCGAGAATTTATTACTTGAGATAACCTGCACTTGGGTTTGCAACATTTAATCCCGCATCAGAAGCATTGCTCCATTTTCCTAGGGAGGCACATGGTTTTAAGGAGGAAAAAGATGACAATATGTCATCTTTTCACAAGCCAGCATCTATCACCATAAACCCAAAAAGCTATCATCTTTTCAATTTCAAAATTTTCTATCACTTTCTCTCTCTACCCTAAAGTTTCCATCTTATTTTCTCTCTTCTTCCTCTCCTCTCTAAACCACACGGCCATACCTTCTTCTACACCCTCCATGTTTGCTTAATTTCAAGCAACCACATTGCTTGAAACCATATGTTACTTGAAGACATTTTCTTGTTGAAATCACTTCCTAAAGCTCTCATCGTCCATTTTCTCTCAACCTCACAGCTACCACCTTCATCCTCATCTTCCATTTTTGTTTCCTCCATTCAATCATGTTTCTTGGATCTACACATTTCATGGATGATTTTCTATGTTGAGACCATCATCAAGTTCTCTCATCTTCATCATCTTTTTTCAAAAACCCTAACTTGAAGCTCTTAAGGTGAGACTTTGATTTCTTTTTTCTCCTCTCATCTTCCTCTACACCTCACAGCTATGGCCATTTTTGGGGGGCCATTCCACACTTTGTTTATAACTTGTTCATCCTTATATCGAAGTAACCAAAGGCTAAACACAAAACTCCTTCCTTTTACTCTTCGATAGGTCACGGCCAACACCCCAAAAACCATCACAAAGTCTTCAATAATTCATGATAATCTTAGATCTTGAGTCTCTACAACATTCTAAGACACTCTTGTGTGGAAATCGATCTCTAGTTCATCCATCTTCAAGCATTTCCTTAAGCTTTGCTTCAAATCTCAAGTTCAAGAATGTTAAGGTAAAGTTCTTGAATATTCCTTCTTATTTCATTTTAAAAGATGTAAAGCCATACTTTGACCTATGGTAATCTTATTCAAGTCCTAGGTACTAATTCTTGTATGTTTGCTTTAATTCTAAGAACCTTTTGGTGGAGAAAGTTTGCTACACGAGGACATACAAGGAGCTAGGAGGCTACACTAGAGGTAAGAGGGAGATTAACCTCATCAACCATGCTATGGTGGTAAGGAACAAATGGTTGTGTTGGGATTGGAGAGTCCACATGAGGATTCATCCACCCGTATGTGTGATTTTGATTTGTGCTTGTTGATCTTGAGTGATTGTATGATGTTGTATGCAAAGATGATTTTGATGACTTAATGGATATTATGTGATTTTGATGGTGAGCATGAATTTGATTGATATATGATGAACATGGTAAGTAACATGTCATGATTGTGTTGTGGAAGAATGAAATAATTGGTTCCTTTGAATCCTTTAGGCTCACAGCCACCTTGGTCCAAAAAGAGATATCCATGAGCAAAATATTTAGTTATTAAGGACCTAGAAGATTAGAAGATAAAGACAAGAAAATTGATAATTAGAAGCAAGAGTGAATTGGAGATCTAAAATATTTGATAATGAGTTGGAAGAGTAATTAGGGTGGTAAGAATTTTATTTAGAAGTTGAATAATGGATGTTTTAGAAAGAATGTTAGGGAATATGGTTTAGATGATTTAGAAGACAAATTAGGGTTTAAGGACTTATAAGTAAGATTAAAAATAATTATAACGTCATAATCTAAGGAGTAAAAACTTTTTAATGTACCAAATGGGAAAAATATTAAAGATAATCGGAATCATGGAAAAGGATTTATTAGTAGTAAATCTAGGTAACTTGACAATTGAGAAAATTAATTAAGGATTATAAGATAAGAATGGAAGAGAATAAAATTGATTCTTAAGCAAAAGTGTGATTTACGGTCTTGAGAGGAAAAAATAAGCGTGTGAAAGAAATAAAGAAAATTTGAAAGACTTAGATAAAAAGGAAAAGAATGGTGGAGTAAGAACATTGTGATTTCTTTTTAGGATTCATAAATGATATGAGGATAGGTTATTCGAGGACCCTAGTTAGATGAAGCTAGGGATTTGGATTAATTTCTATCTTCATTCTCGAGAGCATAAAAATTAAAGACTAAAGAAGACCTAATGTTTCAATATGTTAGAGAAATTTGTGAAAAGGTTCCACGTGACTTGATAATAATGATTCTTGAAATTTGCTCTACTGAAATCCTTTGTGATAGCATGCATTAACATTGTGCGTTGGGCCGACGTACTGGACCCAAGTGATTTGTGATTTTAGCATTGTGACGTCGGGCAGATGAACTGGACCCAGAAACATCAGATATACAAATGAGTCAGATGTGGTTTGCTTGTATAACCGAAAACATCAGATAGACGATTGAGTCAGATGTGACTTGTTATAATAAGAAACCTAGATATATTAGTGATATCATGTAATTGTATGGGTGGTTATATAATATCATTGATATTAATGGTATTAGACAATTGTATGGGCAATTGCTTTAATATCATCGGGAACAGTTCAATGGTGGTTTGATTTCTTTGAGCATACAATTGAGTATTAGATTATCGGCTTTTGATGCCTAAGAGTGAGCGTGAATTGGATAAGTGTGATCCCTGATGGATCTTGGGGGATGCCCAGGGCGGGCGATTCACTGGTGACCACTGTCACATTGTATACCCCTAGCCATGAACACCGTTGCAATGCACTAGCAGCCCGACAAAATACTATTTCTTTTCGTGGTCCAGCATAGATTGTCTTTTGAGGGGGGCAGATCTTCTAGAATGCTCATCTCTGAATCTTAGTTCCATGAAGTAGGAATTGATCACATTGTGCATGAGGATGGTCAGCATACATATCATGCATATGCATAGTCTGCACATCTGTTATTATGACATGGTCTATACATACACATATATATGTCTTGATGTACCTTGCTGGTTTACTTATCAGTTGATAACATGATTATATTTGTTATTCTATTAATATTCCTGTATTGACATGATCATATCTGCTATTACTTGGTGTTGTTGTGTATAAAAGGCACTACTGTCTTTCATTGTGTTTCTTGCTACCATGATGGTATTGATGTAGGGGATCTTACCTCTTCTCCTGTATTATTTTGTCTATTTCTGTCTTTATATTTACGATGAAAAGGCTACGATGGCAGCAAGGCAAGATCCACGAGGTTTCACTAGGCTACGATTCCATGGAGGCATCGGTGCGTGGAGTGCTCAGTGGGACACAGGACGCATTCGGTATGACGGTAATGTCACCTTGAGTAGGAGCAAGACCCGATATAAGGCGGTCACATTCACCTTTGACGCAGATGTTCACTTGGAGTTCCACATGCCCCTTGGGGAGCTTTGGGATGATTAGAGAGCTTCTTATAGGAGGGTTTTGTGGAGTCGACTGCTCGGATTCCTGTCCGCAGCAACATGCCCCGACTGGGGGCTTTGTATTTTGGGGATCCTGAAGGGGATTTGGATGAAGATCTGGTACAGGAACCCATTCTTCAAGTGTTTGGACTTGGTCAAGGTTTAATTTTTGTTTGGTAGTTATATGTATAGGTATGTTTATTTTGGAGTACTTAAGTTTTATGCTTTTGGAATATATACTGATGTACTTAAGGATGTGGTAAACTTTATTTTATGAAAAGCCTTTTATTCAGTTCTTATGACTTAAGTCTCTTGTTTATTTTAGTCAACTTATATCAACCGTTAAAAGGTAATTATTAAATCTCACGTTTTATAATATTTACTACTTCATAGTTTGATAAGTTTTTACACAAAAAGAGTCGTTTTAAAGTGTAAGTTTGATGTTTGATAAATTTTAAAATAAGAGTCGGTCTGTAAATGTAATGCCGCCCAGAAGAGGGTGTTACATTAGGTGGTATCAGAGTAGTTCATCTTGTTGAGCCGGGGTATGGACTGACTGTGCTTAGGCAGGTTGAAATTCCTGTGTGTATTGTACATTTCCTTGTCTCTTGTTTGAGATGTTGAAAGAGGATTGCATAAGTTGCTTAAGGTTAGATATTAGTAGTTACTGTTACATAGCTGTATGATATTGAGGACTGGCTAACTCAATATGTAATGTTCTGTGTGGACAGGAAACTATGACTTCAACTGGGCGAACTAGGGGAAATTGGAGTTCTTCTAGTGAGAGTCCAAATGGATGACTGAACTTGTGCTGAATTGTTCGTACCTACACCTTTGGAGTGGTACTTCTAGTGTGAGTAAAGTGCAAGTCCGAGTCTTTTGGGTTTACGGGAAGTTTATCTTGTTTGTGCTTTGTGTTTCTCTAAAGCTAAACTCAGAGATGTATTATTTGGTCTCCGAAAGGAGAAAACATTATTTGAAATGGTTACTTCTTATTTCCATTATGTTTTGACTTGTTTGTCTTTGAAGGAAAGGCAAATGTCACGGTAGACGTACACATGGAAATGAGGAATGCAACAATGAAGGGATGGTTACGACTGTAGAAGCAATACAAGGAATGGCTCAAGAGATAATACAACAGCATCAGAGGATTGTGCGGCAACAAGAATTGATAACTGAGGCTCAGATCTTGTTAGAGTTGAATCGATCTCAAGATATGGAACCACATAACGTTCGACCATATTGGTTTCCAAGAAGAAGAAATCGTAAAGCCAAGTGATTCCAGCAGAAATCGTATTCGCAACTACTAACAAATCAACAACAATAGCAACAGTATGGAGGTAGCGCTAGTGGTAGTAAACCCAGTCAGCCTGTGACTGTTTTATAGATCTGTAAGAAGTATGCAGAAAGTCATGCAATGAGGGAATGTAAGATCAAGAGAAAAGTTTGTTTCAAGTGTGGAAAGCTGGGACACGTGTTTAGGAATTGTACTTCACAAGAGACGGAGCCTTCCTTTGGTGATGTACGTGCTTCAAAATCTCATGAAGAAAGGAGAGTCAATTCCCCAAGTGGAGAAAAAGCATCCCAGACTAAAGACCTAAATGAAGGAGACTGTGCCACAAGAGATGACCCATTTGATTATGCTATATAATTCTGGGGGTAACCCATTTCTTATGACATATGACTGTATGGATCCATTAGAGTCATTTGTGTCTTCGTTACCTTTTGACCAAAACATTTATGTTTCTACTTCTACTTCAAAGACATGTTATTGATAGCCAAGTTGTTTAAATTATCCTATGACCTGTTAAAGACTAAATCTTTTCTATTGATTTGATTTGTTCACCTCTCTCTCAAATTTGATCTTGAAAGGGGATTGGTTATCTTCTAACCATATCTTGTTAAACTATTCCTATGAAATCTTAAGAGTTCATTTCTAGAATTTGGATTATCTGTGTATTTATTCTGACTTGAGTATTGCTATTCTTATTCTAAGCCCGTTGTTATTACACAAAGTTTGTTTAAACAATCCTATTATTGTTAGAAATTGGAACCTTTTTGCTAATTTAATTGTTTGCCTTCCTCATGAATAAACTTAATCTCAGGAAAGGGATTGGTTGTTTCCTAACCATATCTTGTCATTTTGTTCTGATAGAACCTTAATATCTTTTGAGACAGAAATTCCTGGATTTGAATCCATGAAACTCATTCCTAAGTTTCATTGGACCTGATCTACGAGACATTTCCTGTTAAGATTGAGGTTAGGTGGTTTAACGGATCAATTGAAGGAAGCCGCTGTTTTCTCCAAGATCAGTTACATTCTAGTTATCATCAAGTTATTCGAAAGAAGAATATGTTTCCAAGACGATATTTTTGACGCGCCATGAGCACTACGAGTATTTAGCAATGTCGTTCTGTGTAACGAACGCTTCGGTAGTATTCATCGACTACATGAATAGGATCTTTCTTCCCTATTGAAACAGATTTGTCATTGTTTTTGTTGACGATATTTTGATCTATTCTTAAAATCCAGAAGAACGTGCTGAACATCTCAGTGTGGTTCTTCAAATTTTGAAAAAGAAGAAGAAGTTATGCATGAAGTTGTCTAAGTGCAAATTCTGGTTAGGGGCAAATCAACTTTTCGGTCACGTGATTTCAAAAGAAGGAATTATTGTGGATCCGTCAAAGGTTAGAGCAATTCTTCAATGAGAAAGATCGAAGACTGTATTGGAGATTCATCACTTTATAGGACTAGCTGGCTAGTATTAGAGATTCACCGCAAGATTCTCCAAGATGGCAAGACCTCTCATCCAGCTTACGTGAAAGAGTCAAGCTTCTGCATGAACTGATGCATGTAGGAAAATTTTCAAGGATTGAAGAGACACGCGACTATTTCACCAGTGTTGACTCTGTCGAATTTCAACAAACCTTTCCAGATGTCTCGCGATGTTTCACGTTGGAGTTTGAAATGTATGCTTGTTCGGAATAGAAAGAGTGGTAACGTATGTTTCAAGACAACTGAGAGTACATGAGAAGAATCACTCTACACAAAACTTGAAGTTAGCCATTGTGATTGCATTAAAGATCTGGAGACATTCTACGAGGAACAATATCCACATGTGTTCTAAGATGGAATGAATTTCGAGGATAGAATTTTTTTTAGAAGAGGAGAGTTGTAACACCTCGAAAATTACTTATTCCATGATAAATACTTATTTTATAATATTTGTGATTTTTGTGAATTTTTCTGGAGTTATTTGAATCGTTTGATTATTTTAATATATTCCGTGATTTGCATATATTGAACGGAGCCGGGAAAATGAAATATTTTTCCTTAGTTCAGAAAACCTTGGACTGTGGAAACAGTGATGGGGGATCTTACTAAACTCAAGGTTGGACACAGTTTACAAAGTTTTCATTTCTTAAGATTTTATCTGACGGATAAAATTTGTGAGTGTCCTATTGTCCATTGGACAATAGGTACCGGCATTGATAATTGTAACTTTTATCCATTGGATAATAGCTTCCAGTAAAAATCTAATCAATTATTTCTATTTAGTCACTTTTATGATATCATCTAAGTGACATCGTCACATCACCATATGACAACATGATTTGAGATTTTTGGGAAACGTGCAAAACTTCTTAAAGAAGCTTTAGGAAAGACTTACTATGGAAGCTTTGCTCCATTTTCCTAGGGAGGCACACGGTTTTAAGGAGGAAAAAGATGACAAGATGTCATCTTTTCACAAGCCATCATCTATCACCTTTCACCCAAAAGGCTATCATCTTTTCAATTTTAAAATTTTCTATCACTTTCTCTCTCTACCCTAATGTTTCTATCTCATTTTCTCTCTTCTTCCTCTCCTCTCCAAACCATATGGCCATACTTTCTTCTGCACCCTCCATGTTTGCTTAATTTCGAGCAACCACATTGCTTGAAACCACATGATGCTTGAAGACATTTTCTTGTTGAAATCACTTCCTAAAGCTTTCATCTTCCATTTTCTCTCAACCTCACGGCTACCACCTTCAACCTCATCTTCCATTTTTGTTTCCTCCATTCAATCATGTTTCTTGGATTTACACATTTCATGGATGATTTTCAATTTTGAGACCACCATCAAGTTCTCTCATCTTCATCATCTCTTTTCAAAAACCCTAACTTGAAGCTCTTAAGGTTAGATTTAGATTTCTATTTTCTCCTCTAATTTTCCTCTACACCTCACGACTATGGCCATTTTTGGGGGGCCATTCCACACTTTGTTTAAGACTTGTTCATCCTTACATCCAAGTAACCAAAGGCTAAACACAAAACTCCCTTTTTTCTCTTGGATAGGTCACGGCCAACACCCCAAAGACAATCACAAAGTCTTCAATAATTCATGATAATATTAGATCTTGAGTCTCTACAACATTCTAAGACACTCTTGTGTGGAAATCGATCTCTAGTTCATCCATCTTCAAGCATTTCCTTAAGCTTTGTTTCAAATCTCAAGTTCAAGAATGTTAAGGTAAAGTTCTTGAATCTTGCTTCTTATTTCATTTTAAAGGATGTAAAGCCATACTTTGACCTATGATAATCTTATTCAAGCCTTAGGTACTAATTCTTGTATGTTTGCTTTGATTCTAAGAACCTTTTGGTGGAGAAAGTTTGCTACACAAGGACATACAAGGAGCTAGGAGGATACACTTGAGGTAAGAGGGAGATTAACCTCATCAACTATGCTATGGTGGTGACGAACGAATGGTTTTGTTGGGATTGGAGAGTCCACGTGAGAATTCATCCATCTGAATGTGTGATTTCAATTTATGCTTGTTGATCTTATTGATTGTATCATGTTGTTATATGCAAAGATGATTTTGATGACTTAATGGATATTATGTGATTTTGATGGTGAGCATGAATTTGATTGATATATGATGAACATGGTAAGTAACATGTCATGATTGTGTTGTGGAAGAATGAAATAATTGGTTCCTTCGAATCCTTGAGGCTCACGGCCACCTTGGTCCAAAATATTTAGTCATTAAGTACCTAGAAGATTAGGTGATAAAGACATGAAAATTGATAATTAGAAGCAAGAGTGAATTGGAGATCTAAAATATTTGATAATGAGTTGGAAGAGTAATTAGGGTAGAAAGAATTTTATTTAGAAGTTGAATAATGGATGTTTTAGAAAGAATGTTAAGGAATATGGTTTATATGATTTGGAAGACAAATTAGGGTTTAAGGATTTATAAGTAAGATTAGAAATAATTATAACGTCATAATCTGAGGAGTAATAACTTTTGGATGTACCAAATGGAAAAAATCTTAAAGATAATTGGAATCATGGAAAGGGATTTATTAGTAGTAAATCTAGGTAACTTGACAATCGAGGAATTAATGAAGGATTATAAGATAAGAATGGAACAGAATAAAATTGATTTTTAAGCAGAAGTGTGATTTACGGTCTTGAGAGGAAAAAATAAGCTTGTGAAAGAAATAGAGAAAATTTGAAAGACTTAGATAGAAAGGAAAAGAATGGTGGGGTAAAAACATTGTGATTTCTTTTTAGGATTCATAAATGATATGAGGGTAAGTTATTCAAGAAACTTAGTTAGAAGAAGCTAGTGAATTGGATTAATTTCTATCTTCATTCTCGAGAGCATAAAAGTTAAAGACTAAAGAAGACCTAATGTTTCAATATGTTAGAGAAATTTGTGAAAATGCTCCACGTGACTTGATAATAATGATTCTTGAAATTTGCTTAACTGAAATCCTTTGTGATAGCATGCATTAACATTGTGCCTTGGGCTGACGTACTAGACCCAAGTGATTTGTGATGTTAACATTGTGCTGTCGGACCAATGAATTGGACCTAGAAACATCAGATAGACGAATGAGTCAAATGTGGTTTGCTTGTATAACTAGAAACATTAGATAGATGATTGAGTCAGATGTGACTTGTTATCATAAGAAACCCGGATATATCAGTGATATCATGTAATTGTATGGGCGGTTATATAATATCATTGATATTAATGGTATTAAACAATTGTATGAGCAGTTGCTTCAATATCATTGGGAGCAGTTCAATAGTGGTTTGATTTCTTTGAGCATGCAATTGAGTATTAGACTGTCGGCTTTTGATGCTTTGGAGTGAGTGTGAATTGGATAAGTACGATCCCTGATGGATCTTGAGGGATGCCCAGGGCGGGTGATTCACTAGTGACCACTATCACATTGTATACCCCTAGCCGTGAACATCGTTGCAATGTACTGACAGCCCTATAAAATACTATTTCTTTTTGTAGTCCAGCGTAGACTGTCTTTTGAGGGGGGGTAGATCTTCTGGAACGCTCATCTTTGAATTATAGCTCCGTGGAGTTGGAATTGGTCACTTTGTGAATGAGGATGGTTAATATACACATCGTGCATATGTATAGTCTGCACATCTATTATTGTGACATGATCCATACATACACATATATATGTCTTGATGTACCTTGCTTGTTTACTTATCAATTGATAACATGATTATGTTTGTTATTCTATGAATATTCCTGTATTGACATGATCATATATGCTATTACCTGGTGTTGTTGTGTATGAAAGGCACTACTATCTTTTGTTGTGTTTCTTACTACCATGATGGTATTGATGTAGGGGATCTCACTTATTCTCCTGTATTATTCTGTCTATTTTTGTCTTTATGTTTATGACGAAAATGCTGTGATAGCGACAAGGCTAGACCCACGAGGTTTCATTAGGCTACAGTTCCATGGAGGCATCAATGTGTGGAGTGCTCAGTGGGACACAAGACGCATTTGGTATGACATCTATGTCACCTTGAGTTGGAGCAGGAATCGGTATGAAGTGCGTTGGGATGATCAAAGAGCTTCCTATAAGGAGGGTTATGTGGAGTCAACTGCTCGGACTCCTGTCCGCAGTGACATGCCCCGACTGGGGGCTTTGTCTTTTGGGGATCCCAAAGGGGATTTGGACGAAGATCGGGTGTAAAAACCCGTTCTTCAGGTGTTTGGACTTAGTCAAGGCTCAATTTTCATTGGGTAGTTATATGTATAGGTATGTTTATTTTGGACTACTTAAGTTTTATGGTTTTGGAATATGTACTGATGTACTTCAGAATATGGTAAACTTTGTTTTATGAAAAGCCTTTTATTCAGTTCTTATGACTTGAGTCTCTTATTTATTTCAGTCAACTTATATCATCTGTTAAAAGGTAATTATTGAATATCACGTTTTATAATGTTTACTACTTCACAGTTTGATAAGTTTTTACACAAAAAGAGTCGTTTTAAAGTGTAAGTGTGATGTTTGATAAATTTTATAATAAGAGTCAGCCTGTAAATGTAATGTCGCCTGGAATGGGGTGTTACAGTGGGACTGTAGCAATAACTCTTGGGGAGGCGGTAAGTCTAATTCGACGATGTCGCCACAGGAAGTGAAGGATGAGGTACGGTGGTGACCATGGTTAAGAACTGGTAAATAAATGCGGCGGCTAAAGACCCAGGTATAATATATTAAAATTTTAATGAACTGTTCAGGAGATAATAATTATATCAGACATAAATCGAAGTATGAAACATGATAATTTTAAGATCTAGTTCAAAGGATAAAATTTGACTTAAATTTTTCAATTACAAATTTATGGAACCAAATGAGGGAAATGATATCAGGGGTTAAGTTCATATCTGTCATCTGCTGTTTATTTTCTTGCTATTTTATTTCTGTTCTCTTTCCTGCTATTTCTTGTGTTTATCATATTATATTCTATCTTATATTTCTGTTTTCTATATCTTCTGTTAAATCTTCTGCCTTATTGCATTCTCTGTCTTCCAAGTTTACTTTCAAATCTTCTCAATCCTCTTCATCATCGCTCATTGAGCAATAAATTAATCCATCTACAACAAACATCTTTAATGAAGAAATTTGTTTTGAAAACATAAATCAAGACATGAATGACTAGGAGATCCCCAGATTCCCAAACAATGAGTTCTATAAACCTGAAGGATGATTCTTCAGAAGTTCTGATTACATTATCAGGACTGTAGAGAAACAAATCACCATTGAAGGTGATGATGAAGAATTTCATCTTCTCTGTCAAGAAACCTTAAAAGGTCAAGCCAACAAATACAATTATCTGCATATCAGATGTGTGCAGGTAGCTGTCAAACTTTTAATCAGAGAAGGACTAGACGCATCTATTCTGCTCTGTCTAAGAGACATAAGACACAATCAATTCCATGATTCACTTCTAGGAACTGTAGAAACTAGTCTTGGTCATGGTCCAATCTATTTTATTTTTTATCCTAATAGGACTGGTAGTCTAAAGGACAAAAATATTCAAGACACGTTATTCTTAAACATGAAAGTCTGTGGCTTAGATATGAAGCCCGAATCAATCCCTTTAGCCATAATCTATAGGATTCAATACAAATTTATGAATTCATTTTACTTAAAGACGTTAAAACCAAAAGATAAGGGGGTAAGAATGTTATTCCTAACAGACATAACAAAGGCCAACGTAGTTGTCCCTAAACAAATCCGATGGGAAGATGTGATCCTCCCTGAGAAATAGATTATGGATAAAGCAACTCTAGCTTTGCCTAGAGAAACACCTAAAATTCAAGAAATTACCCAACACCAATCAAGTAGAGTTGAATTAGCCTTCGATAAGATAAATTCATTTAGCTCTTCTAGATCTTTTTGATCATCATCCTCCAGATCTGAAGATTTCAGATCTGTAGTTTCTTGAAAATCTTTATCCATAATCCAATCTACTCCATCAACAATCAATCTTCGGGGGCTGGATACATCGTCAACCATCCCGAGGCCTATGTACCAATGTGAAGATGAAGAATATCAAAGATCTATTCAATCTCCAACCAATTCCTCCCTTAACAATGATGTCTATGTTATCTGAATTCATCATAGATAAAGAAACCCTAAGGAAAGACTTTTATTCTGCGGAATGGACTCTGCAAAGGAAATGGTTTTTCAAAAACAATAAGGGATCAAACAGAATAAAAATCCAAGAGAAGATCTACGAATTTCTCAACAAAGTCAAACAATATATTCCATTCTTCAATTGGTTTCATGCCTACATGATTAGGAATGAAATTGAATTCCTTGGAGCATTGGTTTGATTGAGGATAAATCAACTAATGTTCTTACTGTCTGGCATCGCAAAGATGGTGAGTTAATCAAATCTGAATTACCTCCTTCCAATTAGTATCTTATCCTAAACGTAAAAGACAAAGATAACAATCCTGTTTTAGCTTCTCCTTTTAAGACTAAAGTCGAAGATGAGCCAATTAATCCTAAAAATATTAAAAGTCTTATGGAACAAAATAATTATACAAACAAATACCTTTAAGTTTTAGGTGAAAAATTAGTTAAACAATCCTTAAATAAACCTTTAACCTCTGGAACCAAAACTAATGAACAAAACCTCCTAAATCAATCGAAAGGCCTCTCTTCAAACCATTCAAAGTTAGCAAACAGCTTAAAGAAAGTATAAAACTTTTGAATAAACCATCTAACCAAAACCTCATTAATGAATTTATGGAAAGACTAAACTTATTCACCCCAGATACACCGCAAACCCAAGAATAAAAAACAAGTAAATCTAGAGATAAAAATCTGATTGTTAATACAATTAGATAATCTAGTTCATAATCGGGTTATGATTGCCAAGAAACTGAAACTGAAACAAATTCTGTCGTCAAGGTAAATACTGTAATCAGCCAAACCCTTAACTGGAAAAATCCTTCAAAATTCTATTATCAATGAGTTACAGCTCCAGATCTGTTGCTTGAAGAAAGAAATCCAAACTTCAGAAGCTTTAGCATAAACAACATCTATGAGTGGAACATTGATGGGATGACTGAATATGCCATCATCAACACTCTTTAGCATATGACCATGGTGTCTACAACTTATCAAACTTACAATATTTACTAATATGACCAGGTTTGCCACAATTATAGCAAATTATAGGTTTCTTTGGGACTTTGATCTTATCGATTAGAGGTTTAGACTTAAATTCTTATTTAAGTCTTTTGTGTTTGGCACTTGCTTTATGTTTATAATAATTAGTTTTCTAAATACGATCAGATTATGGTTTTGGTTTAGGTTTTCTCCTAGCACAAGGAAGACCAAATTGTTTGCAGAACGTTCCTAAGTCTCGCTTTGTTTGAGCCTTTTCTCTGGAAAGTTGGGCTTCAATCCTGTCATCTTGGCAGATTTTCAAGGCTACCTTTTGGATGAAGGCAATGAGTTATCCATAACTCAATTGCTTGTATGGGATTTCTCTATTTGGGGATTGACTTCTGATCTTGTCACGAACCTTGTCGCCTAAGGATTTTGGAAGACCAACAAGAATTTTTTCTTTCTAGAAAGACTGTTGACTATCTTCCCTGGTGTAAATCCTAGTTAAGAAGGTGTCTCTGTACCACCTAAATTCATCTAGAGTTTTGCATTTTAAGTTTGAAAGAAGTTCAACAGATCTATCTTTCCATAAAGACGGATCTCCTATGAAATATTAGGTAATTATGAAGATTAAATTGTTGATAGCATCAGGAATTGGCTTCCCGTCACTGAGGATTATATTGCCATCGGCATCAGTCTTGACTGCTTCAGCAATCTCGACATTTTGATCAGCTGAGATATAGTTATCCCACCAACCTTTAAGCTCAAAGGTTGGTGGGATAACTATATTTTCGCTGATCAAAAGGTCGAGATTGCTGAAGCAATCAAGACTGATGTCAATGGCAATATAATCCTTAGTGACGGGAAGCCAATTCTTGATGCTATCAATAATTTAATCTTCACAATCGCCCAACATTTTATAGGAGATCCATCTTTATGGAAAGATAAATCTGCTGAACTTCTTTCAAACTTAAAATGCAAAACTCTAGATGACTTTAGATGGTATAGAGACACCTTCTTAACTAGGATTGACACCAGGGAGGATAGTCAACAACCTTTCTGGAAAGAAAAATTTCTTGCCGGTCTTCCAAAATCCTTAGGCTACAAGGTTCGTGACAAGATCAGAAGTCAATCCCCAAATGGAGAAATCCCATACGAGCAATTGAGTTATGGACAACTCATTGCCTTCATCCAAAAGATAGCCTTGAAAATCTGCCAAGATGACAAGATTCACGCTCAACTTGTCAGAGAAAAGGCTTAATCCAAGTGGGACTTAGGAACATTCTGCAAACAATTTGGTCTTCCTTGTGCTAGGAGAAAAACTAAACCAAAACCATAATCTGATCGTATTTAGAAAACTAATTATTACAAACATAAAGCAAGTACCAAACCAATAAGACTTAAATAAGAATTTAAGTCTTAACCTCCAATCGATAAGATCAAAGTCCCAAAGAAACCTATAATTTGTTATAATTGTGGCAAAACTTGGTCATATTAGTAAATATTGTAGGTTAAAGAAGAAGATAAAATCTTTAAATCTTGAACCAACTATTGAAGAATAAATTAATAATTTGTTAGTTGAATCATCCGAAGAAGAGTCTGATACAGAATCCTCTGAAGACTTAAACCAAATCCAAAATGATGATATATGTAACATCCCAAAAATTATCTCATTCATCATAAATAGTCATTTTATAATATTTGAGATTTTCAGGAATTTTTCAGGATTTTTCCTGAAATATCGAATATTTTAATATATTTCTCGTTTTATGTGCACACTGAGCAGAATCAGTGCAACGCTCCAAAAATTATTTGTTTCATCACAAATAGTCTTTTTATAATATTTGTGATTTTTGGGAAATTTTCTGTATTTTTTTGAAAATGTTGAATATTTTAATATATTTCTCATTTTGCGTGAACACTGAGCAGAGTTAGTGTAAACACTTCGAAAATCGTTTGTTTCATCATGAGTAGCCTTTTTCTAATATTTTTAATTTTTGGGAATTTTTGTGGATTTTTTTGAAAACGTCGAATATTTTAGTATATTCCTCGATTTGTGTACTCACTGAGCGGAGCTGGAGTAAACGAAATGTTCTCCCTGAGGCCGGTAAACCTTGAACTGTGGAAACATCGATGGGAGATCTTACTAAACTCGAGGTTGGACATGATTTACGAGGTTTCACATTTTTTGAGAAATTTGATCTGATAGAGCGATAAATCGCTGTGTAATTTTATCAGTTGGACAATTAACACTGACTTCTGTCAACTATAACAATTGTCCATTGGGTAATAGCATGCATTAGGAATCCTATCACCTTATCCTAATGCAATACAGTTTATGGCAAATCAAATCCACTTTAATTCAAATTTGTGTACTTTCTTCAAAGCTTCTTTGAGAAGCTTTGACCACCAAAGGACAAGAATGCCCTTGGCTTGTTGGAGAAGCCTCTCCACCCCTCTCTTCCCTCTTATGTCCGTGGACCCATGGGCATAATGGGAAGCAAAATTGCTTCCCACACTTAACCTAATACACACACAAAAATATCTTCACTTTCCCACACATTTTCTCTCTCTAATCTTCATCTTCTTCAAGTTTCTCCTCCTTCTCTCTACCTTCCTCCATAGCTACGAAATTTGCAGCCCATCCTCCACCATTTTTCTTCATCTTTTCTCTTCACTAAGCTTATTTCTACACTCACCTTTACCTCCTCAACGTTCTTTATCTAGAAAGTTTCTTCATTTTCCATCTTCACCTCCATTTTCTCCCTTCCTCTTTTCTTCTTCCTCTTTACCACCACGAAATTCCAGCCACCATTAGAGATCATTCTCTTCACTTTTCTCTTCAAAAACACCATTTCTATACTCCTCTCAACCTCCTCTACAACTTCTATTTGAAAGGTTTTCTTCAAAAACTAACTTTTCCTCCATTGTCATCCAAGACAAAGCTTCAAATTTTAAGGTAAAGCTTCCATCTTTCTTCATTTTTCTCTTCATTTTCATGATCCATGGTCACTATGGTGATCATGGATGCCTTTTCAAGCTTTGATTGTGATTCTTGTGAAAGTTTGATGTCCTAGGGTTTTGGTGGAGGTGGAATCCGAATTTCACTTGGAGCATTCAAGGGAGATCCATTGTTTGTTGTCTTCTCTAGGTAAGAGGGAGATACTCCTCTTCAACCACTCTTGGTAGTAGGAAACTTAATTTTGTGATTGGTTGTGAGAAACCCTTGCTAGGGTTGCTCTCTTTGTTGCATGATTTTTATGAGTATATGTTGTTTTTAATTTGTTTTGGTTGATTGGTTGATTTTATATGTACATTGGTGCTCTTGGTTTGATTAGTATGGATTGGAAACTTAAATGGAAGCAAAATAATCCTTGCTCTCTTCTAGGAGGCTCACGGCCTTAGGGCCCAAAATTAGAGTTCTTGGTGAAAATTTATAACAAGTGGAAGACATAGTTAATCAAGTGAACAATATGTAATTAATGGGATGAAAATTTGGAATCCTAAGACTTAGTGAGGCTCACGGCCTCTAGGGATTAATAATGGCCTAATCATGTGACTTCATGCAACCATGACATTTAATTAATCAAGTGAATAAGTAAGAGGATTGTGCAATGGAAAGAAATTAATTGGGTAACCTAAAGGAAATCTTTGGACTTAAGAAAGTGAATAAGGATGTGTGAGACTTGGAATAATTTTCTAAATGGATATAACCAAACTTAAAGTATGGAACTAAATAATTAAAAGAATTCTCCTAGAGAAGAATTTCGCAAGGAATATCAAATCGAAGTGAAACTCAAATAAATTGAGCAATTAGAATTTATTAGGAATTTATAAAATGAAAATGATCCAAAAATGGAATTGTGTCATAAAACTTAGAATAATTCCTATTCAAAGGAAGATCATGGTTGATGCACACTTTTTAATTGTTGCATTTGCAAAATCCAAGTGCAGGTTGTCTCAAGTAATAAATTTCTCAGGAGTCCAAGATCGATCCACAGGGAATTGTTGAAGATTAATTAAGGTGAAGTAAATATTTTGTTACTACAGTAAAAATTATTTACTTGGGTTAAAAGATCCATTCTTGGTAAATAAAGTAAAGGTAAGATTAATTTCTTTTATAACTCAATTAGAATCCTCGCAACATGGAGGTTCCAATCAGACAATATAACGTTAAAAGTCCAATTAAAATAATATAAGTAATTATATTATGTTTTCGAAAAATATTACCACCACTTATAAATGGGTTAAAGTATTCATTGTGTCAATATTTTGTCTACAACAAATCAACAACTCCACTTTATAAGGAGAGTTTCTAACACCACCACTTGTAAATGGGTTAAAGCATTCATTGTGCCAATCTCTTGTCTACAACAAATCAAGAACTCCACTTTACAAGGAGGGTTTCTAAATTGATTGGAAACAAAATACAATACATATAACGACCACTTGAAAATATATCATTTAAGTACAAGAGAGAAATTAATCTAACCTTATTTCATTACCAAGAGCTTCACTCTTTCACCCAAGCAAAATGAAACTTAGTTAGTCATAGATAAGAAGAAAGAAAGAGAGAAGAATAAGAATAAGAACATGACTTCAATTTAGAACAAAGGAAAATTACTACAAGAAAATCTAGTAACAAACTAGCATCATTTTGGTACCTAACACCTAACACCTTTAATGATCTACCAAGGCCTCTTTTTATAGAGGATTAGAGAGACAAAATGACAAGGGGCTGAGTCATTAGTGAGTGGATGAGTGGAAAATGAGTGAAAAATGCCAAATGACTTTTGGTGAGTGGAAAATTATGGAGATTCCTTATCTTTGAAATCATTTAGCTTTGAAGTCATTAAATACGTTAGAATGAGTAAATATGATCTTCATAAAAGTTGTAGCCTAGATCTTAGCTTTCAAATGGCTTTAGTTTGAGTCCAATATCATTTCTATAACTCTAGATACGTTCAAATTACTATACATTGCTCAGGCCCAGTCATAGCTCCTCTGTTCTGACTTGCAAGCCCAATATCTCCTACTAGACCTTAGATTCTGGAAAAGTGTTCGACATGAAAGTTGTAGATATAGGTCTCCAATATTTAGAGTCAAAATTTTAGGGGGCTGAGTCATTAGTGAGTGGATGAGTGAAAAATGAGTGAAAAATGCCAAATGACTTTTGGTGAGTAGAAAATTATGGAGATTCCTTGTCTTTGAAATCATTTAGCTCTGAAGTCATTGAATGCATCCGAATGAGCAAATATGATCTTCATCAACGTTGTAGGTCTGGATCTTAGCTTTCAAATGGCTTAGTTTGAGTCCAATATCATTTCTATAACTCCAGATATGTTCAAATTACTATACACTGCTCAGGCCTAATCACAGCTCCTCTATTCTAACTTGCAAGCCTAATATCACCTACTAGGCCTCAGATTCTGGCAAAATGTTCAACATGAAAGTTGTAGATATAGGTCTCAAATATTAAGATTCAAAATTTCAGCCCATTTGAAAACATCTAGCCCAAAAAATAGCATGAACAATACACATAGGTCAAGCTGTTAGGAACAGCACTCTAGTTCTTGCTTCAACCCCAATTTAAGTTATCTACTCGTGTGATTGAGCTTTTGAGATCTTCATGAAATTTATATAGCTCTCTTGTATCATTAAAATGCCATCAAATTCACTCATTTGACCACCTACATCCTAAGATATAGCCCAAATACAGAAATAACGTAAGACGTAAATTATGCTAAAAAATTCAATTAAGTCTAATTTGAGTCCAAACTTACAAAACATAATCAAACTCAATCAATTAAGTACATGGAGAGTGTAAATGACTAAAAATGAAGGCTTATTAATGTATCAAATATGTGATCATCAAATTTCCTCACACTTAACTTTTTGCACTCCTGGGCAAAACACACAAGACCAAAACTAAAAAAAAACGAAATAGACTCAAAAGTTAAACACTCTAAAAGACTTAATTTTTAATAATATTTAAAAATGAAGACCAACCAATCATTCAAGTAATCAAAACATTCATGAGGTAACATATCTTCACATCTCAAACCAACAAGTAAGGAAACTTCAATTGAATAGCATGAGTCAAGAATGATAGATCTTCACAAGATTCACTCTCAATCCCTCAAGTGTTTAAAAGGTAGGTATTTCACTCAATTCAACCCATGAAAATTGCACTACCATAAGCTTGCTTATCTTCTACTTCTCCACTACTCAGAACACATGCACACACAAATCATGAGGACTTTATTCAAGGTTGTAATAGGATCAAGGTAAAGAAGAAGGTAATATGGATATGAAAAGTTAAATACCAAAGAGAATAAAAGAGCATAAAAGCTGAGTTCATGAAAGTTCATCCCTACTTTACCTAATACAAATTCCCTTTACATATTTTTTTCTTTTCCTTTATTGCCTTGTTGACCCTCTTTTTCTTTTTACATTTTTTTTATTTTTTATTTTTATTTTTATTTTTTTATTTTTTTTTATTTTTTATTTTTTGATTTTTTTTACTAAAAGAATATCATATATACATTTTTTTTAACCATTTTGCATACACACCCCCACACTTGTTCAAGAACTCATCCAATGACAAAGCTAATGTTCTCTTATTCCCTAAGGCTAAGTAAGAACATGTTTTTTTTTTCATTTAAGGCACAAAATGAGTTCGAAACAAAAAATGGTCAAATAAGCTCAAAGGGGTTAAGTAAGGGGAAATAGGTCATTTCCAATGCTTTACATTAGCAGGAATAAGAGAATTTCTAAGAAGTCATAAGAGTGCTTGATATCATATTGAGACAATATGCTGTTAAGCAAGGCTGACTATTTCATTAAAGTAGTTATTTCAAGAAAAATTTCTCAATCATATTTATGTATGCATATGAAAATGTAGTCTAAAAAAGAATTAAAGCAAGTTCTAGAGTAACAATTCCATGAGTGAAATTCACACAAAAAAGAAGAGAATGGTACAAATGTTCAATCCATTCATCAATAGGCTCAAAATCTCACAAGACATAATTCTATCATTCTCAGTTCATCAATTCAACATCCATAACCAAGCATGTGATTTTTAAGAAAGAAGACAATTAACTCAATCATACAAATTTTCCTGAATTTGAATTGCTACTTCCACACAAACTAGTTGTCTACCTCAACTAAGATGCATCTCAAGAGTAAAATTTACTCCTTACTCTGCCATCCTTAACTAGTTTAGTAAGTTACTGACAAACATATAAACACAACAAACATATTAATACACACACTTCCTAAATTTTTTTTATTTTTTTTTGTTTTTTGTTTTTTTATTTTTATTTTTTTTATACAACTATCATTCCCCCCCAACCAGATCGCAACATTGTCCTCAATGTCAAAGATAGATAGGTAAAGGATAGAAGATAGTACCTGTTGTTGCAATTACTGAAAAGAGAAACCTCACACAAATTTAAACAGAAACAAAGTACGATAAATAAAACCAAAGCTTGTAATTATTTAAATAGTTGGAGTGTCTTGACTGGCTTTCTTTTCATTCTATTTCCCTCACCGCTTTCTTCAGACCAATTTATCTGAGCTGTTATTGGATCAGGTTCATAAACAAAAGCTTCTAATTTACCAATCAATTCATCAACAGTAGAAGCAGAGATAAGGAGTCGTCTTGCAGAAGGTGTGACAAATTTCTGTTCCACAGCATAGTCAACAAAAGATAACAAATTATCAAAGAAATTATTAACATTCAACAAACCTATAGGTTTATGGTGGATGTTCAGTTGGGCCCAAGAAACAATTTGAAAAACTTCTTCCATAGTACCAAAACCACCTGGTAAGGCTATGAATGCATCAGAATTTGTAAGCACTGTCCTCATTCATTCATCTATAGATGATACTTGAAGCTCCTCCCTAATTATTTTTCCAGTGATATTCTGTTGAGCTAAAGGTCTAGGAATGATACCTAAAACCTGACTGCCTTTTAAATGTGCAGCAAGTGATACAGCCTTCATTAACCCAATGCTACCTCCCCTATATATTAAATGAATTTTCTTCGCAACAAGTGTTCAACCAAGAGTGATTGCTGCATCTACATACTCTAAACCCTTCCTATAAGTTGACCCATAAAATACACAGATATTGGTAAGCCTACGAATAGAAGAAGAAGAAGCTCCCTCCATTTTACACTCACACTCCCTTTGAATGTTTTTAAGTTAAAGGAAAGTGAAGGAAATGTAGTGTTTAAATAGGGAAGAGGATAGAAAAAGTAATGATAGCACCTATATGGGTAGGTTGGCTGTTGTCAGAAAAGTTTGAAATTAAGAAACAAAATTATTTTTTTTTGTTTTTATTTTTGTTTTTTTTTTGTTTTGTTTTTTGAAGATGTACAAGATAATATATACATGTTATTGTGATTGTGGCTCACATCTTCCTCTGGTTTCACGTCCAGAAATGGCTTAAACGCCTTCTATGAGTCGAGGATAAGCTTCCTATCCAATTTTCTTATAAATTGGCAAACAGGGTCTTTTTGAGTCAGATTCCCAAGACTATAACGCTCTTACTCTTCCCTGAAGAGATTCCACAAACTAAGAAGTTCACGTTGCACAACTCCACAAGAATGCGTCTCAAGAGTCAATAAGATATTATCTAATGACTCCTTACTCAGTCCATTCTTATTGAAGAATATTTTATCTTCTCTGTTTATAGAAACCATCCCCAAAGAGCGACATCGTGTGTTGTAATTCCATCATGCACACTTGTAACAAACTTTCATTCTTTTTGCTCTTCTCCTTTTTGAAAATGAACTTTTACCGAGACCAGGCATGTATGGGACAAATGAATCTGAAGATTCACCTGCTAAACGAACCTTTGCTTCGATTATCCAGCGTATATCTTCTGGGATGCCTTTATGCATTAACAGTCTCAGTCTTTCACACTTAGCTTCATAGACTTTTATTAGAGCATTTAGAGAGAGTGAAGGAAAATGTTTTCTTAGATTTGAGAGAATGACATCCATTTTAAAAGGAGAAGAAATCAGTTATTATAGGAAACTGAAAAACAAACCGACTTGAGAGTCACGGAGTACCGTTATCCACCATTTAACCGGGAACACAAAGAACTACAAAAAGAAAGAAACAACATTAAAATAAATTCTACTCATAACAAGGATTAGAAAGAGAAATGGATTCTACCTCAACAACTTGATGTTCTAGAAATGGTTTGAGTCTTTGTCCATTGACCTTAAATACAATACTATTCCTAGGATTCTCAATGTCTATGGCCCCATAAGAATACACATGTTTGACAATATAAGGACTAATCCACCTAGATCTCAATTTTCCAGGGAATAGGTGAAGACGAGAATTATAAAGCAGAACTTTTTGACTAATTTCAAAAGTTTTTCTCAAAATTGATTTGTCATGAAAAGTTTTTGTTCTAGCTTTATAAATCTTTGAGTTTTCATATACATCATTTCCTAATTCCTCAAGTTCATTCAATTGCAATTTGCGTAACTTGGAAGCATCATCAAAACTTAAGTTGAAAGCTTTAATGACCCAGAATGCTTTATGCTCCAATTCTATAGGTAAATGACAAGATTTTCCATAAACTAACCGATAGGGAGACATGCCTAAAGATGTTTTAAAAGCAGTACGGTAAGCCCAAAGTGCATCATTTAGTCTTAAAGACCAATCTTTACGATTTGAGTTAACCGTTTTTTCCAAAATTTGTTTAATCTCCCTATTTGCTAATTTAACTTGTTCACTTGTCTGAGAATGATAAGGGGTTACAATTTTGTGGGTAATGCAATATTTCTTCATTAAGGATTCAAATGGTTTATTGCAAAAATGTGTTCCCCCATCACTGATGATAGCTCGAGGAATTCCAAATCGACTCAAAATATTTTCTTTTAAAAATTTTAGAACAGTTTTATGATCATTGCGCCGACATGGAATCGTCTCAATCCATTTTGATACATAATCAACTGCAACCAAAATGTACACAAATCCAAAAGATGATGGAAATGGACCTATGAAATCAATTCCCCAACAATCAAAAATTTCAATGACAAGGATAGGGTTCAAAGGCATCATATTTCTTTTAGAAATGGACCCTAATTTTTGACAACTTTCACAACTTTTGCAAAAAGTATAACTGTCCTTGAATAAAGTGGGCCAATAAAATCCACATTGTAAGATTTTCACAGGTGTTTTCTTTGAAGAAAAATGACCTCCACATGCTTCTGAATGACAAAATTTAATGACACTACTTACCTCATTATCTGGTATACATCTCTGAAAGATTTGATCAGGACAATATTTGAACAAATATGGTCATCCCAAAAGAAATTTTTCACCTCAATCAAAATTTTTTTTCTGTCTTGGTGTGTCCACTGAGGCGGCATCTTACCTGTTACAAGAAAATTGACAATGTTAGCAAACTAAGGCATGGAATTGACAGAAAATAAAAATTCATCGGGAAAAGAATCATTGATAGGTGTGTTATCAAAAGATGAGCCTGTTGTCAGCCTTGACAAATGATCTGCAACAACATTTTTGGCTCCTTTCTTATCTTTTATTGTGATGTTGAATTCTTGAAGCAACAAGATCCACCGTATCAACCTAGGTTTGGCATCCTATTTAGACATTAAATATCTAACAGCAGCATGATCAGTGAAAACAACAGTGGACGGACCAATTAAATAAGCTCAAAATTTGTCCAATGTAAAAATTACAGCAAGTAGTTCTTTTTCAATAGTAGTGTAATTCATTTGTACACTATTCAAAGTTCGACTTGCGTAATAAATTATATGATGCTTACCTTCCTTTCTTTGGCCTAAAATAGCGCCAACAGCAAAATCACTAGCATCACACATCATCTCAAAAAGCAAAGACCAGTCAGGAGATTACATGATAATAGCAGAAGTCAAAAGATCGATTAATTTTTCAAAAGATTTCTGACAATCCTGAGTCCAATCAAATGGTGTATCTTTTGTTAGAAGATTGCATAAAGGTCTAGATATGGCACTAAAGTCCTTTATAAATCTTCTGTAAAATCCTGCATGTCCTAAAAAAGAATGAATTTCTCTTACTATTTTTGGGAAAGGCAAATGAGCAATTAATTCAACTTTGGCCTTATCAACTTCAATTCCTTTAGAAGATATCACATGACCTAACACTATTCCTAAGGTAACCATGTAATGACATTTTTCCCAATTTAACACAAATTCTTTTTCTTCGCATCTTTTAAGAACTTTTTCCAAATTATCAAGATAATTTTCAAAAGAATTTCCAAAAACTGTCAGATCATCCATGAAAACCTCTAAATAATGCTCAATCAAGTCACTGAAAATACTTAGCATGCATCTTTGAAAAGTTGCCGGAGCATTACAAATACCAAAAGGCATTCTTCTATATGCAAAAGTGCCAAAGGGACAAGTAAAAGTGGTCTTTTCTTGATCCTCCAATGCAATTGGTATTTGATTATACCCTGAATAACCATTAAAAAAATAATAGTAGGGATGTTCTGCTACTCTTTCCAGAATCTGATCAAGAAATGACAAAGGGAAATGATCTTTCCTAGTGGCTGCAATCAATTTTCTACAATCAATACACATACGCCAACTAGATTAGACTAGGGTAGGTATTAATTCTCCTTTTTCATTTTCAAACACTGTTATTCCAGATTTCTTAGGCACAACTTGTGTAGGGCTTACCCACTGGCTATCAAAGATAGGATAGATAATTCCAACATCAAGTAATTTAAGAACTTCAGCTCTAACTACCTCTTTCATGTGTGGATTTAATCTTCTTTGAGGTTGTTGAGATGTTTTAGCATTATCCTCTAAATGTATTCTATGTGTACAAATTAATGGATTAATGCCTTTTATGTCTTTTAATGTCCATCCAATTGCACTTTTATGCCTTTTAAGTACTTCTATCAACATACCTTCTTGTTCTTTGGTCAGGGATGAGGAAATTACCACTGGAAAACTTTGTTCTTCTCCCAAAAATGTGTACTTCAACCTAGCAGGTAATGGCTGTAGTTCCAGTGAGGGTACTTCTTCATGGGTATCATCATTCATGGGTTTTAGCTTTTCAAATCTTGGCTTCCTTCCTTTGTATTCCATTTCCTGTGTACAGTCAAGCGAAGAGCATATTTCAGCAACATCATCATCTAATTGTGTAGTTGAATTAAATGAATTAATTAGACAAATCTCTAATGGATCAGAAGAACTCTTGGTTTGAAGATGATCATCTATAATGGCCTCAATCCCTTCAATCTCTTCATTATCATTATAAACTTCATGTGGTTGCTTGCACATGTTAAAAACATTAAGCTCCAGTGTCATATTTCCAAATATTAGCTTCACCACTCCATTTCTGCAATTTATCAAAGCATTAGATATTGCTAAAAATGGGTGATCTAGAATAACAGGAACTGACTTAGAACTATCAACCATAGGTTCAGTTTCCAAGACAATAAAATCCACAGGATATATGAATTTATCAACTTGAACTAACACATCTTCCATTATTCCTTTTGGGATTTTAATTGATCTATCAGCAAGTAAAAGAGTTACAGAAGTTGGTTTTAACTCACCAAGGTTGAGTTGCTGATAAATTGAATATGGAAGCAAATTAACACTACCACCAAGATCAAGTAAAGCTCGTTCAATTTTATGTTCTCCAATAATGCATGAAACTGTAGGACAACCAGGGTCTTTTTATTTCAATTCATTATTGTTTTGAATAATGGAGCTTACCTATTCAGTCAAAAAGGCATTCTTTTTCACATTATGTTTCCTTTTAACAGTGCACAAGTCTTTCAAAAATTTGGCATAACAAGGAATCTATTTGATAGCATCTAATAGAGGAATATTGACCTTCACTTGTTTAAAAAATTCAAAAATGTCACTGTTATGATTCACTTTACTTGAATTGTTTAATGCTTGAGGAAATGGGGGTGAAGACAAGGGTTTGGTCTCCTTTTGGCTTGGTGGCTTATCAACTCCTTCTTCATCTTTGGGACTTGACTCATCATTTTTCTCACAAGGTTCAGGAATTTTTTTTTCAACAACCTTTCCACTCCTAAGAGTTATCACTGACTTGACTTGATCTATTTGTTGTCTTTTTGAACTACCCCTATTTAGGCTGTACTGACTCTTGGGATTTGGTTGAGGTTGAGAGGGAAATTTTCGTTTCTCGTGAATGGCAAGTGCAGAAAAAAGTTTTGTAAGAGTGTCTTTTATGTCAATCATGTCTTGAGTGTTTTGATTATTAAAGGCCTCTTGCTTTTCCATGAATGCATGCAATGTTCCTTCAAGATCTTTCCTATATGGTGGGACATAGGGTGCATATCCTTGAGAATTTTGAGAGTCTTACTGTGCCTGAGGAGGTGGTGGTTGCACGAATTGTGCCTGATTGTTGGTCCTTCAACTGAAGTTCGGGTGATTTCTCCATCCCGGATTGTATGTATCTGAAAAAGAAGAAGTGAATGACTTTTTAAAATTGTTCATTGCATTTACTTGCCCATGCAAAACTTCTTTAAAAATAAAAATTTTTGGACATTCATTTGTTGAGTGTTTTAATTCATCACAAATGCCGCAAATTTCTTCATTTTGCACAGATTTGGTTTCTTTTACTTTCTAGAATTCCATGGCTTTATCCTTCCTAGCCAGACTAGAAAACCTAGCATTTAGATCTTCTTCTTGACTAAGATGATATTTTCCTTTACTAGCATTTGCAAGGTTATATCTAATTGAATTTTCAGAAGGATTAGTACTATGTCAAGATTGAGAATTTTTAGCCAAATGGTTTAAATAGTCTAAAGCTTCTTTGGGTTCTTTATCAAGAAATTCACCATTACACATTATTTCCACAAATTGCTTAGTTTCAGGTGTTAACCCTTCATAAAAGAAGCTTATAGTGCGCCATTTTTCAAAACCATGATGTGGGTAAGAATTCAACAAATCTTTAAAATGTTCCCAACTTTGAAAATATGCTTCATTTGAATTTTGGGAAAAATTTTGGATTTGTCTTTTCAAAGCATTAGTTTTATGTGTTGGAAAAAATTTCTTCAAAAATTCACCTTGCATTTCTTGCCATGTGCCAATTGATCTTGGTTTCAAAGTGTTAAGCCAAGTTTTTGCTTTATCTTTCAAAGAAAAAGGAAATAATTTAAGCTTAACAGCCTCTTTAGTGCAAGTTTGATCATGAAAAGCAGTACACACTTCCTCAAATTCTTTTAAATATAAGTATGGTCTTTCAGATTCTAAACCATGAAAATTAGGAAGTAAAGAAATCATACCTGGCTTGAATCTAAAATTGTTGGCATTAAGTGGAAAGATAAAACATGATGGACTAGAATTTTGAGATGGTTACAAATACTCATGCATAGTTCACAACGGTTGATTTTTATGTTCATCATGCACACTTTCATTTTCAGCCATTGTGCTTAATGTATGTGATTGTGATTCAAACAAATCAATATGTAAAGTACCTGGATTAACTCTAACCAAACGGCCAGAATTTAAATCACGATACCAATTAAGCATAAACAAGTAACTTATAGTATAAAATAAAATGTATAAGCTAGCAGTATAAATCGTCCATTAAATATTAACAAAGGTGTGGTATAAACCAACCACAAAATATATATTAACACTTAGTAAATAAATATTAACAAATGTGTGGTATAAACCAACCACCAAATAAGTTAATAAGCATAAAAATTAAAAAGTTAGTATATGAGAGAAATTAAAATGTTAGAAGCAAAAAAAGTAAAAAGTTAGATAGTGATAAAGTAAAAAGTTAGATAGTTAGTAAGAGAGTTAGTAAGTTAGTAAACAAAAAAAATGACAAAAAATAAATAACAAAAAAATGACAAAAAATAAATACGAAAATAAAGTACAGAAAGTAAATTTAAAATATGAAAAGCGGAGAATTGGCAAGTGATTTTTTGCTCCAAATGGTAGAGAGAGAAGAGAAGAAGAAAGATTATTTCATTAATAATTAAAGATTACAGAGAAATTAGGGAGAGTTTCCCCCACAAGTTAGTATGCATAGAAATTAAAAAGGAAGAGGTTCCCCCACTAGTTAGTATGTTAGTATATGTACAAAATTTTTACACCAGAAATTCAGTCTTGAAATCAAGTCCCCAGCAACGGTGCCAAAAACTTGATGCACACTTTTTAAGCATTTGCAAACCCAAGTGCAGGTTGTCTCAAGAAATAAATTTTTTGGGAGTCCGAGGTCGATTCATAGGGAATTGTTGAAGATTAATTAAGGTAAAATAAATATTTTGTTACTACAGTAAAAATTATTTACTTGGGTTAAAAGATCCACTCTTGGTAAATAAAGTAAAGGTAAGATTAATTTCTTTTATAACTCAATTAGAATCCTTACAATATGGAGGTTCTAATCTGACAATACAAACTTTAAAAGTCTAATTAAAATAATATACGTAATTATATTATGTTTCTAAAAAATATTACCACCACTTATAAATGGGTTAAAGCATTCATTGTGCTAATATTTTGTCTACAACAAATCAAGAACTCCACTTTATAAGGAGAGTTTCTAACACCACCACTTGTAAATGGGTTAAAGTATTCATTGTGCCAATCTCTTGTCTATAACAAATCAAGAACTCCACTTTACAAGGAGGGTTTCTAAATTGATTGGAAACAAAATACAATACGTATAATGACCACTTGAAAATATATCATTTAAGCACAAGAGATAAATTAATCTAGCCTTATTTCATTACCAAGAGCTTCACTCTTTCACCCAAGAAAAATGAAACTTAGCTACTCATAGATAAGAAGAAAGAAAGAGAGAAGAATAAGAAGAAGAACATGACTTCAATTTAGAACAAAGGAAAATTACTACAAGAAAATTTAGTAACAAACTAGCATCATTTTGGTACCTAACACCTAACACCTTTAATGATCTGCTAAGGCCTCTTTTTATAGAGGATTAGAGAGAAAAAATGACAAGGGGCTGAGTCATTAGTGAGTGGATGAGTGGAAAATGAGTGAAAAATGCCAAATGACTTTTGGTGAGTGGAAAATTATGGAGATTCCTTATCTCTGAAATCATTTAGCTTTGAAGTCATTAAATACGTTAGAATGAGTAAATATGATCTTCATAAAAGTCGTAGCCTAGATCTTAGCTTTCAAATGGCTTTAGTTTGAGTCCAATATCATTTCTATAACTCCAGATACGTTCAAATTACTATACATTGCTCAGGCCCAGTCATAGCTCATCTGTTCTGACTTGCAAGCCCAATATCTCCTACTAGACCTTAGATTCTGGAAAAGTGTTCGACATGAAAGTTGTAGATATAGGTCTCCAATATTTAGAGTCAAAATTTTAGCCCATTTGACAACTTATAGCCTGAAAAATGGCATGAACAGTACACATAGGTCAAGCTGTCAGGAATAGTACTCTAGTTCTTGCTTCAACCCCAATTTGAGTTATCTACTCGTGTGATTGGGCCTTTGAGATCTTCATGAAAGTTATAGAGCTCTCTCGTATCTTTAAAATACCATCCGATTCACCTCATTTGACCATCTACATCCCAAGATATAGCCTAAATACAGAAACAACGTAAGACATAAATTATGCTAAAAAAATTAATTAAGTCTAATTTGAGTCCAAACTTACAAAACATAATCAAACTCAATCAATTAAGTACATGAAGAGTATAAATGACTAAAAATGAAGGCTTATTAATGTATTAAATATGTGATCATCAATGGTTATAAGTAAGAACCTTGAATATCTCAATTTAAATTACTCTAATGCAACTTTGTCTATAATTTGAAGGTGAACTTGTATAATTAAAATAATAAAGATAAAAATAATAATGTGAGGGTAATTTATTAATAAGGGTATAGAAAGTTAAGCGTAAATTTCATAATGTGCCTAAAAATATAATGTATTAATTGAGGACTAACTGAATAAGAGAAACAAGAATTAAGAGTGTAAGTGAGACTTTGAGAATCGTAAGACATTTAATTAAATGAATCTTATTAAAGACAAAGAGAAAAATAATGATAAAACTTTATGAGACAATGGTAAGTCTTAAATAGATTATGAATGATGACTTTGTTAACGAGCCCATAAGTGGGACCCAAAATATGTTGATGCTTACTTTGGCCAATTAAGGCATATTGTGGAAAAGTATGTAATGATAAACATACATAATATATGCATTGAGTCATCATTTATTGTGGAAGTCCGATGGACTATTTGTCAAGGCCATGTTGCTTAGGAGTTGAATCACACCTTAGTACGGGTGCGAATAGACTAGTGTAGGTCCTGTAGTTGACCTTGGGGGCATCGGGGCACGGGCGTCTCACAGTGGGCAGTTGGTAGCCCCACTTGACCGTGGGACAAACCGATGCAAACGCACCGACGATCCTGACTGGGCATTGTCCTATGTCGCGATCTTGTGAGAATGCCGCTGTATAGAGCCTGTTTGCACAAAAATTGTTGATTTTGAATTCTGGAAGCACTT
The DNA here is from genome assembly GCA_029884595.1 of Ormosia semicastrata. Lineage (NCBI taxonomy): Eukaryota > Viridiplantae > Streptophyta > Magnoliopsida > Fabales > Fabaceae > Ormosia > Ormosia semicastrata. Next base: position 49,745,413 of record JAQQTO010000060.1, read on the forward strand.
GGTCCTAGGCGGACGAGATACTGGCATGTCTCCCTGATCATTCACTCCGATGTTTGTGTCTAGCTCCATGGAGTAGGAATTTGATATCATGTACATGTGTATAGTGAGTCAATACATTACTTGGCATTTAATTTATATGATAATTGGATTTGCTATCTCATTGATGATATACTGCCTGAAACTGTTAAACTACTTAATATCTGCTTCTCAATGATGTTTGTCATTTTTGTTATGCTATGTGGGCGTCCTATGCCGTTTATGTTTCTTACTAGCATAATTGGTAATGAAGTAGGATGTCTCACCTCTTTCTTGTACTGTTCTTGTTCTATGTGATATTTAGTTAAAGACTGTAAAGGGGATGAGATTGTTTTTCCTAGACTTTACTGGGTATTGATCACCTGCTTTCAAGGATGTCGTCAAGAAGGGGGTTTATCGGTTTCGTTAGGATCGTGTTCACCGGTGGCGCCAATGCGTGGCGAGCCGACTGGGTTGGACAACATGTACGATATGTTGGGGACTTGATCTTGACCGTAAGGAGGACCCGCGATGGAGATCCTGTTCTGACACTTACTACTTCAGTACATCTGGAGTTCGCCTTGCCTATCCAGGAGCTATGGGGTCACCCGATTCACACCCCTAGAGAGGATGAGGATTCCATGGCATCAGCTGCTAGGGCACCTGCCCGTGGGACCATACTCAGTCCTGTCCTTATATCTTCAGACGACCCGGGGGAGGATCCCGAGGTGGATCCGATGGAGTGCCCAACTCCTTAGTTGTGAAGTTATTATGAGTAGGTTATATTTCTCTTGTATTACTTGTATTTTAAGTATAACTGTATCTCACGTATAATTCGGTGTATTTTTAGTATATTCATGTTTTGAAGTAAACCTTGATGTATTTCATTGTAAGCGGTATGAGTAATGTGCCGCGCTCCGTATGCTTGAACTCAATTATTTAGTTCTAAGTATTGTATTTTGCATATATCCTGTTGATACATATCTGTTAACGACAACTTACATATTATTGCATTCGTGGCTCATATTTCCCTTATAAAAAAAATAAATAATATATTCGAATTTGGAAAAGTATAATGAAAAAGTTGTAGCACGCCAAAAATTTAGTGACTGCGGTATAATGACGATTGTGCCGTGGCTATTAAATCAATGGGTGTTATAATATATCATCTAAAGGAGATTCAAATTCTCCTAAAATTAATGTCTTAACAAAAGAGCAAGATCCCTTATTTGAAGTTCTTAATTCAATTGATGATCCTCAAGATAGGAAAATTTACTTAGACAAGATAAAATATTTAATGGAAGCAAGTTCTTCTAAATCTTTCAAAGAACCGATTATCCAAAATAAATATAATCTTACATAAACACTTAGAAAACTTGAAAAGAAAACTTCTAAGAAAACTATAAAAATCCAAGTGTTGACCTTTTTTATGTACCGCAAGTGTACGGGTCGTGCAAGTAATAAAATGATGAGTTAAGTTCGTTCCCTCGAGGATTAGGATTAATATCTTAGCTAACTATTAACTATTAGTTTAAGAAATTCTATTCAAGGACATACAAATGTGGAGAGAGTGTGTGACTTGTTTAAAAGACTAAAAAGCTTTAATAAGAGATAAAGATTCAAGGATTGGAGGATAGGGACTCCTTTTTCACTAACTATTCCACTTGATAATATGTAACCAAGGTGAGTGTTATGCATAAGTGAATTTGTTGGCATAAGAAACTCCACTAGTTAAAAGCCTATGTCTAGGTCAATTAAGCTTATGTAATTTGCCTAGTTCACTATATGTCCATGAAAACCAAAGCAAATTCCATTCATTAAGATTGATTCTCAACAATTGCCATGCATGACCAAAGGGTATATCTCTACCCCATTAGCTAATTAAATCACTCATCCACTAGAATGAAATTAAACATGCATCAACCATATTCATGATCTAAAACCTAAATCCTTATGTCTAGTTCAATAGATTCAACCAAAACACAATAAATGTTGGCCACACATTCATGAGCATTAAGAGAAATATGGATGAACAAAACACATTACCATAAACATATCACAAGGTTACAAAATCATCAAGTTTACATAGGAAGATCCAAAGGAATCCCTAAAATGAACTTAGCTAGCCATGGGTCACGAAAATGCCAAAACCATTTCCATGCCCATGCCCTAGAATGAGAGAGAGTAAAGAGAGAAGAGGGGAAACTCTATAATGTTGGTGCTTAGATGAATGATCCTCCTTCAAGAAGGGTGGCTTCCACTTCTAGTCCCTTTACAGCTCTCCAAAACTGTTAGCAAATGAGCCCTAGCTTCGTTCTTTCATGACCCCCGAACTCTTCCTTTTTTAATCTGAAAGCATCGTATTTATAGGTGCTGCAGACATCCACGCGCCGCGGCGTGCAATTTTCCACGCCGCGGCGTGGGGAGCTGAGACATCTCCTGGCTCTTCTCTTCCCATGCTGGCCCACACACTACTCCAATTCATCCATTTTGTAGCCTAACCTACAATTTACAGCTCACTCGATTAATCACAAGTGCAAAATCAACATATTCTAACAAAACCAAGTATGAGTACACAAGCATTTATAAAATCTACCCATCATGCATTCAGCAGCTAACATGGGTTCCACATTCACACCTCTCCTAGTGCACCATGGTTGCATAATCCTCAAAGAATGCTCATGCCTCATAATTTACTTCACATACATGTAATCCTTATCATGTTAATAATCGCAGCTTCCTTTCATTTAAATCACCTTTTCCACAAGCATGCAAGCTAACTTTTCAAATCAAATCATGTTCATCTGGATAAGCTTATGAGCATACATATGAATATGAATCAAAGAATCCCCAAGATTGTAATTCAACTCATTCTCCACTAATGTAAATTGCACACAACTGAGGATCAAAAGGGACTTTAATAGCTTGTAATGTAAGGCCAAGGTGATGGGATGACGAACAAGGGAGAAAGGAAAACATACAAATGTTGAAAACATAACATAGCATTTCAAGACTTGAGCCACAACAAGGGTCCGCAAAAATGACATAAACAACACTCTCTACAACCACTTAAATGCTCTTTCGCATTTGTTTCCTTTCTTGCACTTTTTTTTTTTGGACATTCCTATTTTCTTTTATTTTCTTTACAAACAAAGGTAATTTATTGTGCAGCCAAAGGTTCCTTCAAGTCACTCTTGTATTGAACAACATAGACACCCTAATCATTGGACTCAAATCGAGAAATAACATGCTATGTGCTCAACAAACAACATTTATGGTGAGGTGAAAATGCAATGAAATTTCATATGCATTGGAATGGTTACATGGCTTGGGAGAAATGAAGGTGATGAAAGAAAATAGAAGGCCAAACATTTATAAAGCTTCAAAGGGGACCTAAGGATATGATTATGTCAAGGTAAGCTTTTTAGGCTTAATCTGTCTAAACAATGCCCTAATCATTTCCTCAATCAAGCATAACCTAGGATTTTGCCTCAAAAGAGTTGCAAGACAATTTTATTGGATAAAAAAAATCTCCACATGCATAGTTCATAAACATTTTCTAGATTCGCACTCAAACCATTTCAAAGTTACACAAGCATACAAGTGGGATGTGCTCACACTAGATTGTTTCATCAAGCATTAGAGATTGCATATGGATTCACCTAAATAATGAGATCAAAACACATCCATACTCATCATTGGACAACCATCAATGCATAGCAATTGGTATAAACAATGCATTCCAAAAGATTTTACTTTTCAACATGCATTAAGAACAAAACAACAAAATTAACCAAGCACTACCACCAGTAATAGTCAAAACACAAGAAGTAGCAAATACAAACATCACAAAGCAAGTTAGACACCCCCAAACCTAAGGGAAACAATGTCCTCACTGCTCAAAATATCTGAAAATAAACAACAAAATAAGATAGAAAGATGCCCTGACTACATCATAACTACACATCATCATCATTATCTGGGATGATCTCAGTATCACCACCACTGTCATGACCTTCAGCTGCTGGATCCTAGGGCTGATGGGATGGTCCAGCACCAACGTAGGGAGAGGAAGCTGACCCCGAAAAGTTATCCATGGGAAACCCCGAGTGCTCAGCCAGCCACCTCAGTATGGCAGTTATCTGAGTCAGCCTAGCATCCACAGAAGCACGCCACTCATCATCAGACGGAGGGGCCGCTCTGGCTTCACTCTGCCCCCGCCTCTGTCGCTGTCCTGGAGCCGGAGGATGTTTCAGCTTCTGCAGGATGGTGTCATTAAGAGGCTGTTTGATATCAACAAGCTCCTCATGAGGGCCCCATTGGACCTGAGATTTGCTGCAAAGCTGGTGGATGAGGAATGGGAAAAAGAGGCTTCTAGACTCATTTATTGACTTGTGAATCTGCTCATGAATAATCCTAGCAATATAAATGGACCTGTGCTCAAGAATGGAATAGATCAGGATGGCACGATCCCTAGTCACCTCGGACATGTTGGCAGAAAGGATGATCCGAGCACTTATGAAATGATACCACACGCGAGCCTCAGGAGTCAAATATGAGCGGGGGAAGTTCCTGGGCTGCTGATCTTGAACAATGAGGACCCATTGCACAGGTTGAGCCTCATGAATGCAGATACGAGAGGTGATAACATCCGGGTCCAGGCCCTCCTCCGTCCCCATACGGAGGAACTCCGAGTACTCATAAATCTCCCCAGGATCAACTAAGCCCAATGCACGTCGAATATCCTCAACGGAGAAAGAGACCAGGCGGCCACGCACTCTGACCATAGATGTCTGCTGGTCAGAGAATGCCGCGTTCGCATAGAACTCGCGAACGATTGGAAGAACAGCAGACAGTGGGTGCTTTGCAAATTGCTTCCAATTGTAGTGGTCGATAGTCTGCTGGATCTCTAGGTGGAGAGCCTGTTTGAAGCTGAACCCCCTCTCAGGAATGACTGGTTTGGTGACCAGCACGGAGTACTTTGCTTCGGCCTCGGCTGAAATGAATTTCACCCTATCAAAACGGCGAGGCGGAGAGGGTTCCCCACTGCGCCGGCTAGTATCACCTTTCTGGTGCTTATGAGTCATTGTGCAGTCAAAGTAGGGTACCTAGCTCTGCCAAAAACAAAGTGCCAAAGTTAGAACAATTTGCCAAAGGGCCTAAAATAGGTACAAAAATAGAAAAAAACAATTAATTCATTATACAAAACATGATGGCAGTTACATAAAATATGTAAATTAAAACAAAGAACAAAGCCACCAATCCCAAAAAGAAAAAAATAACAAAAGAAACAGGCACGTAAAAGAGGATCACGCCGCGGCGTGAAACTTTTAGCCAGCGCCACAAGACCGGCATTGCACGACGGTGCGCATGGCTAGGTCGTTACGACCACTATCGATACCCATTTTGCACCCAAAAAAAAACAGCCCCCAAAATAGAAATTTATATCATTGCCTCACATTATCCTCAATCCAAAATAGATATTTAAATAAAAAATCATTCAAAAACAAATAATAAGGAAAAGAAAGAAAAAGAAATAAAATGAAAAGTGGAGAAAACGCCAAAATGAAAGGAGAAGAGGAAGAGGAAGAACTGAATGTTACCTGGAGGAGGAGTGTAGTGTAGATGGAAGAAAATTGTGCAGTAAATGAAAAGCTGAATGTGGGTGGGGGAATGGGGGAAAAAGAGAGCAAATGGAAGAGAGAAAAAAAAAGAAATGGAGAGTAAAGAGAAAATGAGGGCTTATGCCCCTTTTTGTGTAGGAAGGGTGCCTCAGTGAAACGCACGTTTCACTCCCCACGCAACCCCCCTCTTTTTTTGTGTTTTTTTTTTGTTATTTTTTTGTTGTTTTTTTTTTTGGCATCATCGCGCCGAGGCATGAGTTTTTCCATGCCGAGGCGCGGTACTCACGGTCTCAACATACTGATCATCCAGAGACAGTTGCGCCGCGGCGTTCAATTTGTCACGCCGCGGCGTGAGACACCAGACTGCCAAATTATGCAGAAAACCTGATTCATCTACTGTAATTACTTCCCAGAGTTCTCCACCACCTGCAAAATTAGTCCAAACAGCACAACTGCAGAGAGCAAGATCAAAATAGCATGAAACCTTAAAATTAAAGGCATTAGTTGTGTTGGACACAAAATCAAAGAGGTAAGAATAGGGGTGGTTCCCTCTCAAAAAAAGTAAGGGCCTTTTTTATAGTCTAGGCAGGACTTCTTCTGCAACTATTCTGGGGCAGCCAATGTGAGGGAGGTTTTCTCCCTATCGATTTCTCCTCCTAGGTAGGGCTTCAAGCGCTAGCCATTGATTTTAAAGGTTGACTTTCCCTCGAGATCTGTGACTTCAACGGCTCTATAGGGAAACACCTTTTTCACTTGAAATGGACCTGACCACCTTGATTTTAACTTTCCCGAAAAGAGTTTGAGCCTGGAATTGTACAGGAGGACTTTTTGGCCTTGCTCAAATCTCTTATGCACAATCTTCTTGTCATGCCAACTCTTCACTTTTGCCTTGTACAACTTTGCATTTTCATAGGCTTGAAGCCTAAATTCATTAAGTTCATTAAGCTGCAATAATCTCTTTTCACCAGCAGCTTGCAAATCAAAATTTAGCTGCTTTATGGCCCAATAAGCATGATGCTCCAACTCAACGGGAAGATGGCAAGCCTTCCCAAATACAAGCTTGTATGGAGACATACCAATGGGGTTTTTATAAGTTATCCTGTATGCCCATAGTGCATCATCAAGTCTCCTTGACCAATCCTTATGGGATGGACATACCATCTTCTCAAGTATTCGTTTAACTTCACGATTGGACACCTCTGCTTGCCCACTCGTCTGTGGATGGTACGCGGTAGCAATCCGATAAGTTACCCCATACTTGGCCAAGAGAGCATTAAAGTACTTATTGCAGAAATGGGACCCTCCGTCACTAATAATGGCCCTAGGAGTGCCAAAGCGGGTGAAGACTTGTTTCTTCATGAAGTTTATCACTACCTTAGAGTCATTGGTAGGAAATGCACACGCTTCCACCCACTTGGACACATAGTCCACTGCCACAAGAATGTACAGATTCCCATAGGAGGGGACAAAGGGGCCCATGAAGTTGATGTCCCACACATCAAAAATCTCAACTTCAAGGATGGAATTGAGGGGCATCTCATTTCTCCTTGAGATGTTTCCTACTTTTTGGCATCTATCACATTTGCTGACATGAAAATGCGCATCCTTGAAGAGAGATGGCCAATAAAATCCAGATTGTAGCACCTTGGCTGCTGTCCTCTCCCCACTATAGTGTCCACCATATGGAGAAGAATGGCATTGGTTTAGAATTTGTTCAACTTCCTCCATAGGCACACATCTTCTCAACATGTGGTCAGGGCACTGTTTAAACAAGAATGGTTCATCCTAGAGATAGTGCCTGACATCGTGCAAGAACTTCTTCTTTTGATGAGAGGTAAGATCTGGAGGCAACACACCACCCACTATGTGATTCACGATGTCAGCGTACCATAGGTATGGACAAGTTGCCATAGCAAAGAGTTGCTCATCAGGGAATGCCTCATTAATTGTGATTGGTTCAACTTGATATTCCTTATTTTCTAATCTAGAGAGGTGATCTGCAACTTGATTCTCCGCCCCTTTTTTATCCCGAATCTCTAAATCAAATTCTTGCAACAATAAGACCCAACGAATCAACCATGGTTTTGCATCCTTTTTGCTCACCAGATATTTAATTGCAAAGTGATCCGTGTAGACTATCACCTTAGTGCCCACCAAGTATGCCCGGAACTTATCAAATGCGAAGACAACTACCAGAAGTTCCTTTTCTATTGTTGTGTAGTTTAGTTGTGCATCATTAAGAGTTTTGCTTGCATAGTATATGGAGCGAAATACCTTATCCTTCCTCTGCCCCAAAACTGCACCAACATCATAATCATTGGCATCGCACATTAATTCAAAAGGTAATTCCCAATCCGGAGTGATTATCACCGGGGCTGACAGTAGTCTCCTTTTTAGCTCCACAAATGCACCCAAGCATGATTAATCAAAGTTGAACTGGATGTCCTTCTCCAATAAGTTGCAAAGAGGCTTAGAAATCTTGGAGAAGTCTTTTATGAATCTCCGGTAAAAACTGGCATGACCAAGAAAGCTGCGAATTCCTTTCACTACATTTGGTGGAGGAAGTTTGTCAATCACCTCAATCTTTGCCTTGTCTACCTCCAACCCCTTGATAGAAACCTTGTGGCCAAGAACAATGCCTTCTTGAACCATGAAGTGGCATTTCTCCCAGTTTGGGACTAGGTTGGTCTCTTCACATCTTTTCAACACAGAAGAGAGAATTTGCAGGCAGCTATTGTAAGAATCTCCGAACACCGAAAAATCATCCATAAAGACTTCCAGACCATGCTCAATCATATCCGCAAATATAGCCATCATGCAACGCTGAAAAGTTACTGGTGCATTACATAATCCAAATGGCATTCTCCGGAAAGCAAACGTACCATAGGGACATGTGAATGTTGTCTTCTCTTGATCTTCAGGTGCTATGGCAATTTGGTTGTATCCAGAGTACCCATCAAGGAAGCAGTAATAAGCCTTTCCAGCTAACCTATCCAGCATCTGGTCAATGAAAGGGAGTGGAAAATGATCCTTCTGGGTAGCTTTATTCAATTTTCGGTAATCCATGCATATCCTCCATCCAGTGACCTTGCGAGAAGGAATGAGCTCATTCTTTTCATTGGTAACCACCGTCATACCTCCTTTCTTTGGAACACATTGGACTGGAGAAACCCACGGGCTATCGAAAATAGGATAAACTATGCCAGCATCAAGCCATTTAATTATCTCTTTCCTCACCACTTCCTTCATTATTGGATTCAATCGCCTTTGGTGCTCCACAACTCCATTCAGATTATCCTCCAACAGAATCTTGTGCATACAAATGGAAGGGCTAATACCATGAATATCAGCAATAGTCCATCCAATGACATGTTTGTACTTCCAGAGCACACGAAGAAGTTTCTCCTCTTGCTTATCAGTGAGTGATGAAGATATGATTACTGGCAAAGTAAACATTGCTCCCAAGTAAGCATATTGCAAGTGATTCGGCAAAGGCTTCAACTCAAGTCTTGGAGGTTCCTCAATAGAAGGCTTAGGCAACTCCTTAGATGCTTGGAACTCCAAAGGCTCAAACTTGGATGACCTGAAATACTTAGGAAGAGCATCAAATCATTTAACAAAATCAAGCACGACATCCCTAGTATCATCTTCTTAGTCAGTTGAAGTAATCAAAGCTAATGCAAGAGGGTCATTAGGAAAGTTAGCATAAAATGCATCAACAATGATATTATCAAGCATGCCTACATATGAACACTCTTCAGGATCATGAGGAAATTTAATTGTCTTGAAAATATTAAAAGTTACCTCTTGATCCTAAACTCTCATAGTCAATTCACCTTTTTGGACGTCGATGAGTGTTCTTCCTGTGGCCAGAAATGGCCTGCCAAGGATTAAAGGCACGTTTCTATCTTCCTCCATATCTAGAATTATGAAGTCTGCAGGGAATATAAACTTGTCCACCTTGAGCAAGACATCTTCAACAATTCCCTTCGGGTAAGAGTAGGAGCGATCCGCTAGTTGGAGGGTAACTGATGTAAGCTTACATTCCCCCAAACCTAGCTTCTGGAAGATGGATAGGGGCATGAGGTTAATACTTGCCCCCAAGTCACACAAGGCTTGCCCACAGAATTTTTCTCCAATTGCACATGGAATTGTGAAGCTTCCTGGATCTTTCAATTTTGGCGGAAGTTTCTGTTGCAAAACAGCACTGCACTCTTCTGACAATGCCACTGTCTCAAACTCACCCAGTTTCCAATTTTTTGACAATATATCCTTCATGAACTTCACGTAACTAGGCATTTGTTCTAATGCCTCTGCAAATGGAATGTTTATTTGAAGCTTTTTGAAGACTTCCAGAAACTTCTTGAACTGTGCATCCATTTTATGCTTGGCAAAGCGATTAGGAAATGGCAAGGCAGGAGAAGTGTTCTCTTCTTTCTTTTTAATTTCATCCTTGATTGGCTCTTCCGTGCTCTTGGCAACAACCTTACTCCCTTGGTCTTCCTTATACACAATATCTTCTTCTTGGGTTACCTCAACATCATTAACAAGTAATTTGGTCTTGGGATTCCCTTCTAAGTTCTTCCCACTTCTTAGGGAAATAGCTTTGCAATCTTTTGGGTCACCTTTTGGATTACTGACGGTATCACTTGGAAATGACCCAGGAGGTCGGTTGTTGATAGCATTCACCAATTGCCCCATCTGTGTTTCCAATGCTCTCATTGATGCTGTTTGACTTTGAATCATTGTATCATTTCTAGCCAAATGAGCATTAGTTTTTAGCCAAATGAGCATCAATTTTAGACATATAAGAATCAGATTTAACCATAAATTGCATGAACATGTCCTCAAGTGATGGTTTCTTCTCTTGCGGTGGTGGTCTTGCTTGTGAAGAGAAACCAGGAGGATATTGTGGTCTCTCATTTCCAGCTAATGAAGAGGTTGCTCCTTGGTTATCTCTCCATGAAAAGTTTGGGTGATTCCTCCACCCAGGATTGTACTGTTGAGAATAGGGGTTATTCTAAGAAGGACGGTAGTTTCCCACATATTGAGCACTCTCCATGTTAGATGGGCATCTATCCGTTGCATGGTTGTCTCCACATCGGTCACACAACACGAATGGGCTTTGCTGAGAGCCTACCCCCAAACTGTCTAACTTGTTAGCAATCGCAGCCACTTAAGCAGAAAGTGATGTAATTGCATCTACATCATGCACTCCAGCCACCCTTTTTGGGGTATTTCTTGCCGATGGCCATTGGTAGCTATTGGCGGCCAATTCCTCTAACAATTGGTATGCCTCATCAAATGATTTACTAAGCAAGGAACCACCGGAAGCTACATCCACAATTGGACGGTGGTGAGGCAGCAAACCTTTGTGAAATGAATAGATTTGGTGCCATGGTGGTATCTCATGGTGAGGACACCTTCTCAGAAGATCCTTGTACCTCTCCCAGGCTTCATACAAGGATTCAGATTCAACTTGTGTAAATGAGGTGATATCATTCACCATCTCCGCAGTCTTAGCAGGTGGGAAGTATTTGTTCAGAAACTTGCCACATACATCATTCCAAGTGCTTATAGACCCCCTTGGCAAAGATTGCAACCAGCTCTTAGCTCTATCCCTGAGAGAGAAAGGAAAGAGCCTTAAACGGATGGCGTCTTCAGAAACACCATTATGCTTGAAGGTGTCACAAATCTCCAAGAAATTTGACAAATGAGCATTTGGGTCTTCACTTGGCAACCCACCAAATTGCACTGATGTTTGTATCATCTGTATGATGGCAGGCTTGATTTCAAAATTATTGGCTCGGATGGGAGGCCTTGTGATACTCGATTGAAGATTACCCATCTGAGGAGTAGTAAATTCCCTCAAAGGCCTTGTGTGATCATTGTGATCTCCCATTGTAAGTGTACCAAAAATAGACAAAGAATGAAACTTGATTTAAAATGAAATAAAAGAAAAACTTAAACTAGAACTAATCAAACTTGTTGTCAATATTAGCAAAGTAGAAATTAGCCGTAATCCCCGGCAACGGCGCCAAAAACTTGTTGACCTTTTTTATGTACCGCAAGTGTACGGGTCGTGCAAGTAATAAAATGATGAGTTAAGTTCGTTCCCTCGAGGATTAGGATTAATATCTTAGCTAACTATTAACTATTAGTTTAAGAAATTCTATTCAAGGACATACAAATGTGGAGAGAGTGTGTGACTTGTTTAAAAGACTAAAAAGCTTTAATAAGAGATAAAGATTCAAGGATTGGAGGATAGGGACTCCTTTTTCACTAACTATTCCACTTGATAATATGCAACCAAGGTGAGTGTTATGCATAAGTGAATTTGTTGGCATAAGAAACTCCACTAGTTAAAAGCCTATGTCTAGGTCAATTAAGCTTATGTAATTTGCCTAGTTCACTATGTGTCCATGAAAACCAAAGCAAATTCCATTCATTAAGATTGATTCTCAACAATTGCCATGCATGACCAAAGGGTATATCTCTATCCCATTAGCTAATTAAATCACTCATCCACTAGAATGAAATTAAACATGCATCAACCATATTCATGATCTAAAACCTAAATCCCTATGTCTAGTTCAATAGATTCAACCAAAACACAATAAATGTTGGCCACACATTCATGAGCATTAAGAGAAATATGGATGAACAAAACACATTACCATAAATAAATCACAAGGTTACAAAATCATCAAGTTTACATAGGAAGATCCAAAGGAATCCCTAAAATGAACTTAGCTAGCCATGGGTCACAAAAATGCCAAAACCATTTCCATGCCCATGCCCTAGAATGAGAGAGAGTAAAGAGAGAAGAGGGGAAACTCTATAATGTTGGTGCTTAGATGAATGATCCTCCTTCAAGAAGGGTGGCTTCCACTTCTAGTCCCTTTACAGCTCTCCAAAACTGTCAGCAAATGAGCCCTAGCTTCGTTCTTTCACGACCCCCGAACTCTTCCTTTTTTAATCTGAAAGCGTCGAATTTATAGGTGCTGCAGACATCCACGCGCCACGACGTGCAATTTTCCACGCCACGGTGTGGTAGCCTCTGTCTCCTCAGTACACAGCAGCTTGAGAGCAGCACGCCGAGGCGTGAACATATCCACGCCGCGGCATGGGGAGCTGAGACTTCTCCTGGCTCTTCTCTTTCCATGCTGGCCCGCACGCTACTCCAATTCATCCATTTTATAGCCTAACCTACAATTTACAACTCACTCGATTAATCACAAGTGCAAAATCAACATATTCTAATAAAAGAATTGGAAATATGTTCACAAAATAAAGAAGAAGACAACAATAGACTTTTGCATAAAAATAAGGCTAGAGTCTCCCAATTATGCCTGAGAACAAGGACTGAGCAATCAATAAAGCACTGATATAGGGCACAAATAACTGCATTTTATGGAGTTATCACCAAGATCTTTAATATGAAATCAATAATCTGAAAATCGAAGTTAAATAACTCAAAGAACAGCAAAGCTTGCATCAAATTATAATATCCCAACTTCAGGATATTCAAACGGATTCTGATAAGGACACAATTCCAAAAAACAAGAATAAAAAAAGTCAAAAGACTAAAAATAAAGAAGATGAAGAATTTTTTGCACAAATTATCAATCAAATGAAAATTCAAAAATTCTTTATTAACATAAATATCAAAATTGATGATTTTGTCCTTAACACTGTCGCACTGTTTGACATAGGGGCAGATTCAAATTGTATTTTGGAGGGATTAATCCCAACAAAGTATTTTGAAAAAATATACGAATAGCTTAGAATGGCTAACAATTCAAAACTAAAAATCAAATTCAAACTTTCATCTATAATTATATAAAACCAAGGTTTCCAAGTTGAAACTTATTTCTTATTGGTCAAGAATCTGAAAAACGAAGTGATCTTAGGAACACCGTTCATTAGATCACTCTTCCCTCTGCAAATCATGGATGAAGGGATTATCACCCAACATCTAGGACAAACAATCATTTTCAAATTTCTTAGGAAACCGATCCTAAGAAACCTCAACTTAATCCAAAATAAACAAAATCAAATCAATTATCTAAAAGAAGAAATTTCCTTTAAAAATATTGATTCCATCCTTGGTCAACCCTAAGTCCAGAAAATGATTCAATCCCTTCTTAAGCAAATTCAAGGTTTAATTTGTTCAGATCTTCCAAATGCTTTCTGGGAGAGGAAGAAACATATGGTGGATCTTCCTTATGAAAAATATTTCAATGAAAGATAAATTCCCACAAAGGCTAGACCGATTCAGATGAGTCAAGAACTCGTCCAGTATTGTCAGTAGGAGATCAAAGATCTTCTTGCGAAAGAGTCCATGGTCCTGTTCAACCTTCTACGTCAACAAACAAGCTGAGATCGAAATAGGTACTCCTCCATTAGTCATTAATTACAAACCACATAATCAAGCACTCCAAGGGATTCAGTATCCGATTCCAAATAAAAAAGATCTTCTTAAAAGGCTCCATTCAGCTAAAATTGTTTCAAAATTTGACATAAAATCTGGATTTTGGCAAATCCAAATCAAAGAAAGTGATCGCTACAAGACGTCTTTCAGTATACCATTTGGGCAATATGAATGGAACGTAATGCCCTTTGGTCTAAAAATGCTCCTTCGAAATTCCAAAGGATCATGAACGAAATCTTTAATCCGTACTCAAAGTTTACCATTGTCTACATTGATGATGTTCTTGTTTTTTCTCAATCAATAGATTAACATTTTAAACATATTAATATCTTTATTGGAGTCATTAAAAGAAATGGTCTTGCAGTCTCCAAATCAAAAATTAATCTTTTTCAAACTAAAATTAGATTTCTTGGTCATAATATTTATCAAGGTACTATTAATCCTATTAATCGAGTTATTAAGTTTGCGAACAAGTTTCCAAACCAACTCATTGAAAAAAATCAATTACAAAGATTTCTTGGTTGTTTAAATTATATTGTAGACTTCTTTCCCCAGCTAAGTAATCTCATCAGACCATTACATGATCGTCTGAAAAAGAGTCCTCCTCCTTGGTCAGACACTCATACAAATATTGTCAAACAGGTAAAATCTCAAGTAAAGGATCTTCCATGCCTCTATCTTCCAAATCCTCAATCATTCAAAATTGTTGAAATTGATGCCTCTAACATAGGTTATGGTGGCATTCTTAAATAGCGTGTTGCAGACAAAGAACATATCATTGCATATGCATCAAAACATCGGAATTCTGCATAGCATAATTATTCAACTATAAAAAAGGAAATTTTAGCAATTGTTCCTTGCATTTCAAAATTTCAATCTGATTTATTAAATCAAAAATTTTTAATCAAAGTCGATTGCAAATCTGCAAAAGATATTTTACAAAAGGATGTTAAAAATCTTGCTTCAAAATTTTTTTTTGCTAAATGGCAAGCAATCTTGAGTGTTTTTAAATTTGACATTGAATATATCAAAGGCACCTCAAACACCTTACCTGACTACCTTACCCGTGAATATTTACAGGGAAAGTAGCCCCATGCCGAGATCAACAAGATCTTCTTCTTCTAGGGGAAGAGGCATAGGTAATCCGCCCCTGGCACAGCCAGCCAAATCATCGTCTCAACTGGGGTCTTCAACCCTTCCATCTGGGTCATCCACCCAAGCTGAGTCATCCACTTAGAGAAAATAATCAAAACAAGACTATGCCATGCCAATCACTACACTGTTAGTTCTGTATGATCAAGGCCTAACCCATCTCCTAGACAAATCCTGGAAACAAATCTTCATCGAAGAATTTGACGAGAAAACTGACATCCAAACCATGATCCAAACACTAAAAAACAAAGCCATAGTGGGAAACTCCCCTCGAAATGAAAAAACCACTCAACCTCAACCCATTTCCTCTAAACCACATTATACACCGAAAGAAAGTTTTTAGCTAGTGATTCAAATGGAACCAGAATTCTGGGATTCCAACCCAAACAAAGTTTCCCATAAATTTTTTCCAAATAGTTTTCATTTTAAATATATCAAAGGCACCTCAAACACCTTACCTGACTACCTTACCCGTGAATATTTACAGGGAAGGTAGCCCCATACTGAGATCAACAAGATCTTCTTCCTCTAGGGGAAGAGGCACAAGTAATCCGCCCCTGGCACAGCCAGCCAAATCATTGTCTCAACTGGGGTCTTCAACCCTTCATTCTGGGTCATCCACCCAAGCTGAGTCATCCACTCAGAGAAAACAATCAAAACAAGACTATGCCATGCCAATCATTACACTGCTAGCCCTGTATGATCAAGGCCTAACCCATCTCCCAGACAAATCCTGGAAACAAATCTTCACCGAAGAATTTGACGAGAAAACTGTCATCCAAACCATGATCCAAACACTCAAAAACAAAGCCATAGTGGTTAACTCCCCTCGAAATGAAATAACCGCTCAACCTCAACCCATTTCCTCCAAACCACATTATATACTAAAAGAAAGTTTTTGGCCGTTGATTCAAATGGAACCAGAATTCTTGGATTCCAACCCAAACAAAGTTTCCCAAAATATTTTTCCAAACGATTTTCATTTTAAACTAATTTCACCAAACAAAACTCAACAATTTTATGAATATATTCTTGTTGAAACTGACTCGGTCTCTCTCAAGCATTACAGGGATCCTAAAGATGAATCTTACATAACCCATTCAACAATCCAGATTTTAAAGGTCATGACACCAGCAGAATTTGGAAAAAACCCAAACGCTTTAAAGAAATTTTCTCAGCATTTTGACCCAATTGGGTTTAATTACTGGGATTACATGCAAGCATGGAGCAATACATTTTGGCTCCAGAACAAATCCAACTACCACTCTTAGCTCATTTATTTCAAACAAAATGTCCAGTACAAGTTCCCTCCCTGGTTCATGCAATGGTGGAACTTCTTTGGACCAATCTAGCAGATTCTTCCGGCAAATGTTATGGAAGGATTCCAATACTTTATGAAGAAGTTTGACTCAGTAGGTGATCCATTCCTGATTGATCTTCACTTCTTCTCCAAGTTATCTCTTGCCTGGATATTTTCTTGGTAGTGCAAGTATAAGACTTATGATAGTTTCCTTAATCTCCTTCCCACACTACAAAGGCAAGCGTATGCAAAATGGTGGGCTGAATTTAACGCCTCCAGAGCATCTCTTGACAACATCAAACTATGGTTTCAAAAGAACCCAAAATACCTCAAGACTACTGATGAAGCTAATTGCCAATTTTTGAATCGGAGGGCTAAGATCCTGGCTGCTATTGCCACTTCCTCTGACAAAGATCATCTATTTCAAAACATTGAAGACGTCATCAGACTCTACAGAGATATGAATGTTGCTATTAACAGAGAACCGGTTCCCAAAAGATCTGGCTCTCTTTTTCCATCAATCATCTTGTCTGAAGACTCTACAAACTAGAACGAAGATGACTGTTACGCAATCAATTTGGAAGAAGATGAATAGTCAAGTTACTATTCAAAACACTTTAGCAATCACTGTAGTAATCTACGGAAGACTACTGTTGAACACTATTCACTGTAGTGGTGTGATTGATTACTATTTTACTGTTCACTGTAGTGGAACAATGTAGCGTTACTGTTGTAATAGTAAAATTTTTGTCTATTTATAGGATGGCTGCCCATGATGTTAGGCATTCATTATTTTTACACCCTTTTAGAGAAAGGTTAGTGAGAGAAACTCTCCCCTTCCCCTCTTCCAATCTTGTAATCTTTTTTGCAATCTCTAATGAAATAATCTTTTTTCTCATCTTCTATCTCGCTAGAGCAAAAATTTGGCTCTGCCGGGTCTCTGGTTTTAGCTTTTCTTTTATGTTTTAATAATAATAATTCAATTAACTTTTCTCTTCTTCCTCCTTCGCCGGCACTGTCGAGGCTCTGCCTCCTCTTCGATTTTCGTGTTTTAATTTCTGCACTTTAATTTCTGTCTTTTAAAATTATGTTTTAATCATTTACATAGCATGTAAAGCAGTCCGTCTGCTCTCCTACTTTCTTTTCATCCTATCTCTTTTGCCTTTCCCGTGATCTTCGACCCTGACTCTGGTATCAGAGACTGATGGGGAAGTAGGAATGTAAATAGTGGATTTAAGTTATCTATTATCTTATTAAACTGGATATTAATGTTATTATATCGATTAATCATTATTCTACTTTGATCTTTAGTTGCTTTATTTATTATCTTAACTGAATTGTATAATAATGTTGTTATTATATCTGGATCTGGATAGTACGCATCTATATGTTATCTTTTCTTAACTAGATGGTACATAATGCTTGATGTTGGATTTATTGTGTAGGGCTATAGCAGTAAGTCCTAGGGAGGCGATAAGTCTAATTCGACGATGCCGCCATAAGTAGTGAAGGATGAGGTACGGTGGTGACCATGGTTAAGAACTGGTAAATAAACGCGGTGGCTAAAGACCCATGTATAATATATTAAATTTTTAATGAACTGTTCAGGAGATAATAATTAAATTAGACATAAATTGAAGTATGAAACATGATAATTTAATATCTAGTTTAAAGGATAAAATTTGACTTAAATTTTTCAATTTCATCTTCTCTGTCAAGAAACCTTAAAAGGTGAAGCCAATAAATACAATTATCTGTATTTCAAATGTATGCAGGTAGCTGTTAAACCTTTAATTAGAGAAGGACTAAACGCATCTGTTCTGCTCTGTATAAGAGACATAAGACATAATCAATTCTATGATTCACTTATAAGAACTGTAGATAGTAGTCTTGGTCATGGTCCAATCTATTTCAATTGCTATCCTAATAGGACTGGTAGTCTAAAGGATAAAAATATTCAAGACATGTTATTCTTAAACATCAAAGTTTGTGGCTTAGACATGAAGCCTGGATCAATCACTCTAGCCTTAATCTATCGGATTCAATACAAAGTTATGAATTCTTTTTACTCAAAGGCGTTAAAACTAAAAGACAAGGGGGTAACAATGTTATTCCTAACAAACATAACAAAGGCCAACACAGTTGTCCCTAAACAAATTCAATGGGAAGATGTGATCCTCCCTAAGAAATGGATTATGGATAAAGTAACTCCAGCTTTGCCCATAAAAACACCTAAAATTCAGGAAATTACCCAACACCAATCAGGTAGAGTTGAATTAGCCTTCAATTGGAGATATTCGTTTAGCTC
Organism: Ormosia semicastrata; assembly: GCA_029884595.1. NCBI lineage: Eukaryota > Viridiplantae > Streptophyta > Magnoliopsida > Fabales > Fabaceae > Ormosia > Ormosia semicastrata. Next base: position 49,764,246 of record JAQQTO010000060.1, read on the forward strand.
TTCTATATCTTTTAGATCTTCATCCTCTAGATCTGAAGATTTTAGATCTGCAGTTTCCAGAAAATCTTTTTCCGTAATCCAATCTACTCCATCAATAATCAATCTTTGGGTGCTGGATACGTCGTCAACCATCCCGAAGCCTACATACCAACGTGAAGATGAAAAAGATCAAAGATCTATTCAATTTCCAACCTATTCCTCCCTTAATGATGATGTCCATGTTATCTGAATTCATCGTAGATAAAGAAACCCTTAGGAAAGACTTTTATTCTGCGGAATGGACTACGCAAAGGAAATGGTTTTTCGAAAACTATAAGGGATCAAACAGAACAAAAATCTAAGAGAAGTTCTACGAATTTCTCAACAAAGTCAAACAACATATTCCATTCTTCAATTGGTTTCACGCCTACATGATTAGGAATGAAATTGAATATCCTTGGAGCATTGGTTTGATTGAGGATAAATCAACTAATGTTCTTACTATCTGGCATCGCAAAGATGGTGAGTTAATCAAATCTGAATTACCTCCTTCCAGTCAGTATATTATCCCAAACGTAAAAGACATAGATAACAATCCTGTTTTAGCTTCTCCTTTCAAGACTAAAGTCGAAGATGAGCTAATTAATCCTAAAGATATTAAAAGTCTTATGTAACAAAATAATTATACAAACAAATACCTTCAAGTTTTAGGTGAAAAATTAGTTAAACAATCCTTAGATAAACCTTCAACCTCTGGAACCAAAACTGATGAAACAGAACCTCCTAAATTAATCGAAAGGTCTCTCTTCAAACCATTCAAAGTTAGCAAACAGCCTAAAGAAAGTATAAAACTTTTGAATAAACCATCTAACCAAAACCTCATTAATGAATTTATGGAGAGACTAAACTTAGTCGCCCCAAATACACCACAAACCCAAGAATAAAAAACTAGTAAATCTACAAATAAAAATCTAATTGTTAATACAATTAGACAATCTAGTTCATAATAGGGTTCTGATTGCCCAGAAATTGAAACTGAAACAAATTCTGTCATCAAGGTAAATCCTGTAATCAGCCAAACCCTTAACTGGAAAAATCCTTCAAAACTCTATTATCAACAAGCAACAGCTCCAGATTTGTTGGTTGAAGAAAGAAATCCAAACTTCAGAAGCTTTAGCGCAAAAAACATCTATGAGTGGAACATTGATGGGATGACTAAATATGCCATCATCAACACTCTTCAGCATATGACCATGGTGTCTACTGCTTACCAAACTTCGTATAATTGTCCAGAAGAAGTCATAGTCAGAATCCTTGTTTCAGGATTTTTCGATCAGCTCAAAGGTTAGTGGGATAATTATATCTCTACTGATCAAAAGGTTGAGATTACTGAAGCAGTCAAGACTGATGCCGATGACAATATAATCCCCAGTGACGGGAAGCCAATTCTTGATGCTGTTAACAATTTAATCTTTATAATCGGCCAACATTTCATAGGAGATCCGTCTTTATGGAAAGATAGATCTTCTGAACTTCTTTCAAACTTAAAATGAAAAACTCTAGCTGACTTTAGGTGGTATAGAGACACCTTCTTAACTAGGGTTTACACTAAAGAGGATAGTCAACAGCCTTTTTAGAAAGAAAAATTTCTTGCTAGTCTTCCAAAATCCTTAGGCGACAACGTTCGTGACAAGATCAGAAGTCAATCCCCAAATGGAGAAATCCTATACGAGCAATTGAGTTATGGATAACTCATTGCCTTCATCCAAAAGGTAGCCCTGAAAATCTGACAAGATGACAAGATTCAAGCCCAACTTGCCAGAGAAAAGGCTCAAACCAAGCGGGACTTAGGAACGTTCTGCGAACAATTTGGTCTTCGTTGTGCTAGGAGAAAACCTAAACCAAAACCAAAATCTGATCGTATTCAGAAAAATAATTATTACAAACATAAAGCAAGTACCAATCCTAGAAGACATAAACAAGAATTTAAGTCTAAACCTCCAATCGATAATATCAAAGTCCCAAAGAAACCTATAATTTGCTATAATTGTGGCAAACCTGGTCACATTAGTAAATATTGTAGGATAAAAAAGAAGATAAAATCTTTAAATCTTGAACCAACTATCAAAGAACAAATTAATAATTTGTTATTTGAATCAACCGAAGAAGATTCTGATAAAGAATCCTCTTAACATTTAAACCAAATCCAAAATGATGATATATCATCAAAAGGAGATTCAGATTCTCTCGAAATTAATGTCTTAACAAAAGAGCAAGATCTCTTATTTGAAGTTCTTAATTCATTAGATTGCTCTTCCCTCTGCAAATCACGGATGAAGGGATTATCACCCAACATCTAGGACAGATAATCGTTTTCAAATTTCTTAGGAAACCGATCCTAAGAAACCTCAACTTAATCCAATATAAACAAAATCAAATCAATTATCTAAAAGAAGAAGTTTCCTTTAAAAATATTGATTCCAACCTTGGTCAACCCCAAGTCCAGAAAAGGATTCAATCCCTTCTCGAACAAATTCAAGGTTCAATTTGTTCAGATCTTCCAAACACTTTCTGGGAAAGGAAAAAACATATGGTGGATCTTCCTTATGAAAAAGAATTCAATGAAAGACAAATTCCCACAAAGGCTAGACCGATTCAGATGAGTCAAGAACTCGTCCAGTATTGTCAGTAGGAGATCAAAGATCTTCTTGCGAAAGGACTCATTAGGAAAAGTAAGAGTCCATGGTCCTGTTCAACCTTCTACGTCAATAAACAAACTGAGATCGAAAGAGGTACTCCTCGATTGGTCATTAATTACAAAGTGCTTAATCAAGCACTCCAACGGATTCAGTATCCAATTCTAAATAAAAAAGATCTTCTGAAAAGGCTGCATTCAGCTAAAATATTTTCAAAATTCAACATGAAATTTAGATTTTGGCAAATCCAAATCAAAGAAAGTGATCGCTACAAGACGACTTTCACTATACCATTTGGGCAATACTAATGAAACGTAATGCCTATTGGTCTAAAAAATGCTCCTTCAGAATTCCAAAGGATCATGAACGAAATCTTCAATCCTTACTCAAACTTTACCATTATCTACATTGATGATGTTCTTGTTTTTTCTCAATCAATAGATCAACATTTTAAACATATTAATATCTTTATTAGAGTCATTAAAAGAAATGGTCTTGCAGTCTCCAAATCAAAAATTAATATTTGCCAAACTAAAATTAAATTTCTTGGTCATAATATTTATTAAGGAACTATCAATCCTATTAATCGAGTTATTGAGTTTGCTGACAAGTTTCCAAACCAACTCATTGACAAAATTCAATTACAAATATTTCTTGGTTGTTTAAATTATGTTGCTGACTTCTTTCCTCAGCTAAGTAATCTCATCAAACCATTACATAATGGTCTGAAAAAGAACCCTCCTCTTTAGTCAGGCACTCATACAAATATTGTCAAACAAGTAAAATCTCAGGTAAAGGATCTTCCATGCCTCTATCTTTCAAATCCTCAATCATTCAAAATTGTTGAAACTGATGCCTCTGACATAGGTTATGGTGGCATTCTCAAACAGTGTGTCATAGACAAAGAACATATCATTGCATATGCATCAAAACATTGGAATCTTGCATAGCAGAATTATGCAATTGTAAAAAAGGAAATTTTAGCAATTATTTTTTATATTTCAAAAATTCAATCTGATTTATTAAATCAAAATTTTTTAATCAAAGTCGATTACAAATCTGTAAAAGATATTTTGCAAAAGGATGTTAAAAATCTTGCTTCAATACAAATTTTTGCTAGATGGCAAGCAATCTTGAGTGTTTTTGACTTTAACAATGAATATATCAAAGGCACCTCAAACACCTTACCTAACCACCTTACCCGTGAATATTTACAGGGAAAGTAGCCCCATGCCGAGATCAACAAGATCTTCTTCCTCTAGGGGAAGAGGCACAGGTAATCTGCCCTTGGCACAGCCAGCCAAATCATCATCTCAACTGGGATCTTCAACCCTTCCATCTGGGTCATCCACCCAAGCTGAGGCATCCACTCAGAGAAAACAATCAAAACAAGACTATGCCATGCCAATCACTACACTATTAGCCCTGCAAGATCAAGGCCAAACCCATCTCCCAGACAAATCCTAGAAACAAATCTTCACCGAAGAATTTGACGAGAAAACTGACATCCAAACCATGATCCAAACACTCAAAAACAAAGCCATAGTGGTTAACTCCCCTCGAAATGAAATAACCACTCAACCTCAACCCATTTCTTCCAAACCACATTATATACCAAAAGAAAGTTTTTGGCCGGTGATTCAAATGGAACCAGAATTCTGGGATTCTAACCCAAACAAAGTTTCCCAAAAAAAATTTCCAAACGGTTTTCATTTTAAACCAATTTCACCAAACGAAACTCAACAATTTTATGAATATATTATTGTTTAAACTGACTCGGTCTCTCTCAAGTATTATAGGGATCCTAAAGATGAATCTTACATAACCTATTCAACAATCCAGATTTTGAAGATCATGACACCAGCAGAATTTGGAAAAAACTCCAATGCTTTAAAGAAAGTTTATCAGCATTTTGACCCAATTGGGTTTAATTACTGGGGTTACATGCAAGCATGGAGTAATACATTTTGGCTCTAGAACAAATCCAACCGCCACTCCTGGCTCACTTATTTCAAACAAAATGTCCAATACAAGTTCCCTCACTAGTTATGTAATGGTGGAACTTCTTTGGACCAATCTAGCAGATTCTTCTGGCAAATGTTATGGAAGGATTCCAATACTTTCTGAAGAAGTTTGACTCAGCAGGTGATCCATTCCCGGTTGATCTTCACTTCTTCTCCAAGTTATCTCTTGCCTAGATATTTTCCTGGCAGTGCAAGTATAAGACTCATGATAGTTTCCCGAATCTCCTTCCTACACTACAAAGGCAAGTGTATGCAAAATGGTGGGCTAAATTTGACGCCTCCAGAGCATCTCCTGACAACATCAAACTATGGTTTCAAAAGAACCCAAAATACCTCAAGACTGCTGATGAAGTTTATTGGCAATTTTTGAATCAGAGGACTAAGATCCTGGCTACTATTGCCTCCTCCTTCGACAAAGATCATATATTTCAAAATATGGAAGACGTCCTCAGACTCTATAAAGATATGGATGTTGCTATTAGCAGAGAATTGATTCCCAAAAGATCTGGCTTTCCTTCTCTGTCAATCATCTTGTCTGAAGACTCTGTAAACCAGAACAAAGATGACTGTTGCGCAATCAATTTGGAAGAAGATGAATAGTCAACTACTGTTCAAAAACACTGTAGCTATCTACAGAAGACTACTGTTGAACACTGGTCACTGTAGTGGTACGATCAATTACTATTTTATTGTTCACTGTAGCAGAACATTGTAGTGTTACTGTTGTAATAGTAAAATCTTAGTCTATTTAAAGGATATCTGCGCATGATGTTAGGCATTCATTTTTTTTACACCCTTTTAGAGATAGGTTAGTGAGAGAAACTCTCCCCCTTCCACTCTTCAAATCTTGTAATATTTTCTGCAATCTCTAATAAAATAATCTTTCTTCTCCTCTTCTCTCTCGCTGGAGCAAAAATCTAGCTCTGCCGGGTCTCTGATTTTAACTTTTCTTTTATGTTTTAATAATAATAATTCAATTAACTCTTCTCTACTTCCTCCTTCGCCGGCACTATCGAGGCTCTGCCTCCTCTTCGATTTTCATGTTTTAATTTCTGCACTTTAACTTTTGTCTTTTAAAATTATGTTTTAATAATTTACATAGCATGTAAAGCAGTTCGTCTGCTCTCCTACTTTCTTTTCATCCTATCTCTTCCACCTTTCTCGTGATCTTCGACCTTAACTCTGGATATATATATAGTTAGAAGGGTAGTAAAAGTGCCAAATCTAGTTCCTTCTCTTCCTGAAACAGAATTCCATTTAATAGTAGTTTTCAAAAATATTTCTTATTCAATAATACAAATTCCAATCACAAATAATTTTAGGAAATATCTCCAAATACAGACACTATGATATCAAATTCATTCAATAATTCATATACTCGCAATATCAAATTCATACAATAATTCATATACTCAATCAAGTCATAATATGACATAAAAATTCAATTTCCATCTGAGTGCTCATTTAAATGCTCACTTAACCTACAGAACCCATATCTCAAGCACCACAAGGGTAGGAGCCACCTCATATAGCTCGGGTTCTATATACTCATGGTAGGGAGTGATTTAGGGCCTCACACTACCACTAGTATCCTATAAGGGAATTAATACGTGAGGATTATACTGATACTGATACTATGAGGAATTTATCCAAGAACACAAGATTCTCCTTCCTCACAAGAGGTCATCTCCATAGTTCAAATGGAATTTTGAAAACTCTGCCCTCATACAAGATTGTCTCTAAAATCCACTATACTAAGTGGAACATAATTCATATAAATACAAAGGATTCTGAGTGGGAAAGCCTGGACTAATTACTTTCCCGTTCAAGGATTATTGTCCAATTCTCATTCTCAATTCAATTACAGATTCATTGAACACTGATTATTCAAGCATTCATTCAATACATATTTCTAGCTTAACCTTAACATCAAAGGGAGCATATCCTCAAATTCACAATATAAAATTGAAATTCATAATTCCAGATACAATGTTGCATTCAAGCACATTTTCAAGTTCATCATTCATACAAGGTAAAATCTTATTTCACAAGAGTAAGACCACTCCAATACAATTACTCCATTGCATAAGAAATACCCACAAATTATATCACAACGTACTTTCCTTTATAAGACACACCGAGTCGTGTTCCAAAACCAACATTTTCACTCAACAAAGCTTCAATACATAGCAAATTCAAATTATAATAGTGTCATAGTTGCCTTCAACCTTAGGTTTATATACATATTTTAAGCCATAATTCCATACCTAATGATGACAAAATTTTAGTCTTAAAGGGCAGCAATCTGCCAAGACTTTTATCTATTCTCCAAGTCACAATATCAAGCATAAGGAATAACAAAATTTTGGTCACTTAAGGCAGCATTCTGCCCTGACCTTCACACACTAATCAAACCATAATTTTTATTCATAAACACATTAAAATTTGACCATAAATGGATAGCCTTCTGCTATGGATATGCAACACCATTTTAATCACAATTTAATGCTTTTAAATGATAAGAATTCTAGGCACCAACAAGGTATACACAGCCATGATCATTCAACATTATAATTTAACAATTTTCTCATCAATACAATACACTATTGAACACAAGCTTCAATAGCAATAGGTGAACAAGCAAAAGAATAAATACACCTCAATTTACATTATGGTTATAAGACCCTATAGCACAAAATAGCAATAAAACTCATAGTCAATTTCATAAACTTCTCAGTCAATATTTTATCAAGAGAAAGCACTAGCTAGTAATAGAAAAGTAAAGCATAAAAATAACAAAATATTCCTCTTTAAACATGGTCTAACTGTGACCATTTTGAACGCAAAGATCAGAATTTTGGGTTTAAAAACCATAAAGAAAGAAGAACAAACATCCCCTACCTCACATCCTATCCTAGTTTCCTTGCCTTTTCTTCTTTCTTTGGTGTCCCTTAGCCTACGGTTTGCTCACATTTCCCTTTGTTTTGCCACTAGTTCAGCGTGAAAGAAAGGGAGAGAAAGTGAAGTAAATAAGACAAAATGATGAGATAAAAGTGGGTGAGGAAAGGATAGAAAACTAGACTTTGATTCTATGGGTTTTCTCCTTGCTTTCTCTTATTTGTCTTTTGACTTTCTTGGGCTGTTGCTGGATGGAAAAATAGAGAGAATAGGCAGAGAAAAAGATGAAAGAAAAGTGAAGAAAAGTGAACAGGAAAAGGTAAAATATCTAGGGGGTTGGATGGTCAAAATTTCATCCTGAGACTTTTGTATCTGCTACGTACACTTTAATCTTCAAAAGTTGAGTTTTCAAGTGTCCATAAGTATTAGGAAAAAATTTAGAACTCATCTTAGCCCTCAGATCCATTTTTCCATAATTTTTCATATACTGCTATTCATCAGGTAAGCTGCACTACCTCTTTGAAATTAAATCGAACCTGTAAAATAAGTAAATATACCTACCTTAAATTATTTTGCATACCAAAATATTCTTCATATTCTACTTATCATCTCCATGAAGTTTCATAATTTTCTGAGTTGCTTAATTGTTCTGGCTACTTGTTAGCAGTATCCTTAAAAATACCAGACTTGCTTTGTTGCTTCTCCAAAATTTTCTACAACTCTTATCAACGGTTCTTAGTTAGGAAATAAATTTTCCATATTTATTTCCATCATATCAACCGATTCATTAGATACTTTAATTATTTTCTTATATTCAATGTTATAGAATTACGCTCAAACTAGTTCAGAAAATTATCCAAATTAACAGATAATTCTTACCAATATTATTGAGCTTTTAAAACTTTGATTAGGGCTATTAGGTTAGGGAGGATGTTATAATACCGTTAATGACATGTTAGACTTGTATATGTGTACAAAGGTAGCATATGACTTGCTTAACATGTCTGTTTAATCTTATGACAAGCTGAGTTAGTTTAGGCACTTTGTTGCAACACCGAAGGTGAAAAGTAGCTTAAAATGACCCAGATAATAGCATAAATTGCTTAGATGGGGGAAATGAACATAGATAATTTATTTCTAGGTCATAACTGTATGAAACAAAATGTGGTTAAAGTTTCAAGGCAAACTGGGTTAGTTTGGCATTTTTAGGCATACTAGTTGTGCATTTTATGTTGGATTGACTAGCACGAGATATGAAAAAGTAAGATAACTGTGAAACAACAATTTTAATGAATCTTAGTATTTATTTTAAAGTTATTGGAAGTTGGAAAACTTGATTTAGCTAAATTTAAGTGTTTTTTTACAGATTAGGATTTATCAGTGTATGGTCTTAAAGGCCTTATAAATCTTTTGGAACCTCTTTTTAAGTCTTCACTCACAGTTCTTTCCTGTACCAACACAGAAACAAAAAACGTGAAAGAGCAAAGAAAAGAAGAGGAAAGAAAGGAGAAGGAAAAGGAGGAGAAAAAGAGGAAGGCCAAAGGAAAATCCAAGGTGTGATTATCCAAGCTTGAATCTCCATCTCAGTTGCCAAGGTAGGGGATTAGAGTTCTTTTCACTTTTTGTCTCCATTTTCTCCATTAATGAACTCTTGGTGCAAGAGAGGTCAAATTTGGTTTTAGAGGTGTTTGATGTGTTTTTCTTGCTTGAATGTGTTTCAATGGTTGTTTATGACTTGTTCACAACATGAGTTTGAGTTAGAAACTTAGAACTTCTCATTCAGACCTTTGATGAACAAAATGAGTTTTAGGTCAAAGCATGTGTGATTTTGGTTCATAATCCAAAATTAGTGGTTTAAGTTGGTGATTGGTGATTCCTATATGTTAATGAATTCATTAGGGACTTAGGATCACCTAGAAGCTATTTTGGAATGACCAAATCTCATGAAAAGAACTAATAGAACAGTGCACGGTTCTGCAGAATTTTGTAGAACCTAGTTTCTGCTACTTATGCTACAACGTGGAAAGGTCACGTTGAGGCATGATGTTCAGAGTATGTGCACCTGAGAGCAACACGCTACGGCGTGAGATACACTATGCCGAGGCGTGAGAACTAGAGAGCTGAGTGTCACGGCGTGAGAAGGGCTGTGCCAAGGTGTGAGCTCCAAAATTTGTCAAAAATGTGATTTTTGATGTATTGATGTTTCCTACTAGTTGGAATCATTTATGTATGTTTTCTAATGTGTGGTAAGACACAAATAGGGATATTTCAAGAGGAAAATTATCACCTAGAAAGTATGAGAAAACTTAAGCCTTGAGCATCCAAGAGTGATGGTTTGCCTTTGGTAAGTATCTAGCACCTTAGGCCACTTTATGTGGTGTTTGTATCACTTAAGAGTTATAAGTGATGATGTGGTGTTTTAGATGCATGTATGAAGGATGTGCTGGTAGTATTAGTCTTTATGAGTATCCTTTGATGATGTACACAATCATTTGGCCAAGGGAGATAAGTGGAGAGTCCAGAAGGATCTTTTAAACAAGGATTCAGCCCAAAACTTCTCGATAGTGCTAGGGTACATGTAATGTGAGGATGAGTTTTCCCTCTATTTACCATGAGATAATACACTAAATCAGGAATCCTAGTTGAACATCTTGATTCTAAGTTAGACTAAGTATGTACGATAGAATGTATGTTAACTTGGTATCTTTAGTTACTAAAGTATATCTTTATAGATTCTTTAAACATGTGTTAAGATTATGTTTATTATGCTATATATGACTGGTTTTAGTTTAGTCATACAAAGAATTGTTGATTTTCACCCCGCTATGTTACCATGTAATTTCAGGTGAAATTCTTTAAAGAAAACGAAGAAAAAGGAAGCTAAGGATTAGACTAGTTTTAGTTTTATATGTTATGTTACAATCTTTGTATATTTTTGTACTTCCTTTGCAATGTAAAGAATTATGTAATACTTCAAGCCTTTTCTAAGGCTAATGTTGTATATATATGCATTTTTCTATGAGTTTTATGTTTTTCGCATTTTATATGGCTCTTTGTAATGTCTCTAGTGCACATTATGGGTATATGATCAGATTATTATGTGTGTAGTGATGTTGTAATATTGTTTATCTTTTAAATGTTATTTATATCGAGATATTAGTATTAGGACATTACAGATGTTACACCCCCTATCCGAGTAATTGAGGATGGACATTCCCACACTAGAGATGATTTGGGTTACTTGGAGTAGTTCTGTGTAACAGAATAAGATTGTTACAAATAGGTTGAAGTGCACCAACCTGAAAGCAAACTACTACCAAGAGTAAGGTATTGTGGGGATAGACATTCCCTTCATACCCTTTTAATAAATGATAAATGATGAGATATGATGACTGATGTTACATGATGATGGTGATATAAGATAAAAGTTTATTGTTGATAAATGATAAGACTCATTGTAACATCCTAATGCTAGATACCTTAGTATACAGTATTAGCCATGCTACTTCTAACTTAATATTCAACTAACCCATAACATTTTAAACAAACAATTATGGAGAGCCAAAACTTTAAGGTCATACATATATATATAAATAGCCTCAAAGGCAAAGTGTTATGCATACAACTTTATACAAACTCAAAGTAAATATAAATAAATACATAAGCTTTGTACAAACTAAAGCAAAATAAACTACACTAGTTCTTCTGCTTCCTCATCTCTTTTCCCTTTGAAGGGTCTTAACCTAGATTTACATGGACACATAGCGGGGTGAGAATTCATAAATTCTCAGTATAAGGTTTCCAAAACCAACCTTTATGCATTCACAATGAATAAAATGAACTCATTTAAGTCTAATTATGTTTGCAGTAGATAAATGAGACTTTACTCATCACTATAAGAATATACACATACTGTAACATTGTCCTTAACCTAATAGCCCTAATCAGAGTTATAGAAGCTCAGTAATACTGGTAAGAATTATCTGTTAATTCAGATTAGTTTTTGAATTAGTTTGAGCATAATTCTATAATATTGAATATAAGAGAATAATTAAGGTATCTGCTGGATTGGTTGATATGATGAAAATAAATATAAAAAATTTATTTACTAACTAAGAACCATTGATAAGAGTTGTGAAAAATTTTGGAGAAGCAACTGAGCAAGTTTCGTATTTTTAAGGATACTGCTGAGAAATAGCCAGAACAGTTAAGTAGCTCAAAAAATTATGAAATTTCATGGAGAAGATAAGTAGAATATGGAGAATATTTTGGTATGAAAAATAATTTAAAGCAAGTATATTTACTTATTTTACAAGTTTGATTTAATTTGAGAAAAGTTTATACAACTTACTTAACGAATAGCAGTATACAAAAAATTATGGAAATACAAATATGAGAATTTAGTTGACATCTGTGATTTTCTAGAACACTAAAGGACGATAGAAAATGTGGTTATAAAAGATTAAAGTATTCCTAAAAGATATAGAAGTTCCAGGTGGAATCCCATTTTTACTTATGTCGGTACAAAGAAGAAAAAGGATAAGAAAGAAATAAGAGAGGAGAGAAACGAAAAATAGAAAAAGAAAAAGAGAGAAGAAGAAACGGAGAAATAGAAGAGAAAGAAGAAAAAAAAAGAGGAGGAGATCATGAACTAGAAAACAAAAGAGAAAGAAAAAAAGATCTAGAGGAAGAAGAACCAAGAAGAAAGAAAAAAGAGGAAAAAAAGAAAAACATGGTTTCAAGCTGAGGTAGGAGGATTTCTTTTTCTCTTCTATTTTTTCATTTGTTTTTTCTAATGTTTTGGAAAACTTGTGATTAGATGATGATTTTGAAATGATAAATATGAGTATAAATTTAGAACATGATTTCTTGGTTTCTTTTATGATGAGTTTTAAAGATTTGAAAATGGGTTTCATACCTATATTGAAAGTTGATGTTTTATAAGTGTTTTGGTTGCATATTTGTGATGGATTGTTATTGTTATTAATATGGATTGGTTTGGATTAGGTAAGATTGTAACATCCCGGGACTGCTTGCAAGATTGACGAGTGTCTCCACAAACCAACACGGGTCTTTTCAACGTGCTTTGTCCTCACTCACATGCATCCTAGGAAACTTCCCAGGAGGTCACCCATCCCACAATTGCTCTAGGTTAAGCATGCTTAACCATGGAGTTCTTATGTTCTAGGCTCCCAAAAAGAAGTTGCAACTTGTTGATATAGCTATGCCAAATCAATTCCTTTAAGCCATCCTCAACTATGCAGTCCTATACCTGCACAGTCTCTAAATCCCTCTCATTCCAGTGCGTATTCAGTTCATTCATGCGACCCTTCGCCTAGAAGCATGCAAGAAGCCGCTCCTTGTCCGTGCTTCATTGCACCGGTGATCACTCCCAGCCCTCGTCGGCCCCGAGACACACATGCCCACCAACTTCCGCTTGGTTCATCCCCGAACCATACTATACTAGGAGAGGTCCCGTCTCTGATACCATTTGTAACATCCCAGGACTGCCTGCAGGATTGACGAGTGTCTCCACAAACCAACATGGGTCTTTTCAGCGTGCTTTTGTCCTCACTCACACGCATCCTAGGAAACTTCCCAGGAGGTCACCCATCCCATAATTGCTCCAGGTTAAGCATGCTTAACCATGGAGTTCTTATGTTCGGTGTTCCCGAAAAGAGGTTACAACTTGTTGATATGGCTACTCCAAATCAATTCCTTTAAGCCATCCTCAACTATGCAATCTCATACCTACACAGTCTCTGAATCCCTCTCATTCCAGTGTGTATTCAGTTCATTCATGCGACCCTTTGCCTAGAAGCATGCCAGAAGCCACTCCTTGTCCGTGCTTCATTGCACCGACGATCACTCCCCGCCCTCGTCGGTCCTGGGACACACATCTAATCAATGGTGTGAAAACAATCTTCATCAAGAAGCTTATGATATTAACCATAGATTTAATCAATGGTTAGGACTTATTTAATAAAAGTGGCTAGATTGATTAGTTACTAATTAACTAGATAATCTAACTTAATTATCCTAATAGCTTAATTACCTAAGTGAACTAATTTAATTGATTAATTATTAGAAGCTGATTAGTAGATAAATATCTACTGTCTAGAATTATGACATAATCATGATCTATACAATGACATAATAATGTAATTAACTAATTAGAATGTAACTAGAAATCCTAATTAAATTAGTTTAAGAGAAACCAAATGAATTAATTATTTAATTAAGGTGTAATTAGGGAATTAAAATAGAACCAATTTAGTTCCATTCCCCTATGACTCCCACGGCTACAAGGCCTTCTCCAAGGTTCTTGAATGGTCTTTTATGACCAATGGATGACACCAAGTGACATAAGCCATGTGAAGACCATGTGCATACATGTGATAGCTTTCGATTTTGCTAAACAAATTTCTATCTCTCCATTCTCTCACCTCACGGCTACACACTTAGGAAGTAGGCTATTTCATTTCCATTTCTCATCAACTTTGACACTTAAACACCATTCTCTCTCTTCTCTCTCTTCCAATTATTCAAGAATACCAAGAACAAACACCGTCTTCTCTTTTCTTGGAAGCATTCAGTCACCACTCCAAATCCCATCTCCACACCTATATAATTTTATCCAACCTTACTTTCCAAACCCAAACCTTATTCTAAACATCTTTCCTTTTGTGAGTTTTACCTAAATCCTACTCTAAGTGCTTCAAAAAGCAAGCTTTGATTTCTTACATCCAAGGTAATCTCTTGATTCTTTGGTTCTAAGTTGAGTTTTGAATTTTCTAGACCATGATTGATTCATGGTTTCTTATTCCTAAGCTTTGTTTATGACTTTAGGATTTGTTTAAGATTTTACGAAATTGTTTGGGTGATTTGCGAAATTTAGAGGAGAAGGAACTTGAAGAGTTTTACAAAAAGCTAGGAAGCATCAACCAGGTAAGAGGGAGAATAACCTCATCGGCCATATGTGGTGGTGAAGGAATGAAATTGTTTGTGTTTGTGAGTGAAAAATCCATGTGAGGATTTATTCACTCGATTGTGCAATTATTGGTTTGTGCTTGTTTGATTATATTGTGTGATTGTTTTATTGCTTTGATAAGTATGCATGATTTGTATATGTGTTTGATATGCTTATAGCTTTGACGGTATATTTGCCTATGTGAATTTGGAAGCATGATGATGCTTGTGTAATTTAATATGTGGTTCACATGATGAGAAAATTTGTATGAGGACTCCAAAGAATCTAGAGGCATACGACCTTATTGCTATCAAGAGGGCTAAGGATTTTAAATTATTTTTCAAATTGAGGTTTAAATAATTTTATGACAAGAAATTCAATTAAGTTATTTTATAAGGATTTAAAGTGTTAGAAAATGATTTATCTATTAATTTGGAAGCAATTTGTAAATTTGGCCAACATGCCAATTTTGGATGATCAAGATCCAAGATTATTTTACTAAGTGTAAACTTAGGTGTTTTAATAGTAAGAACTCAATTTGGTAGGTTTTGAAATTTAAATGAAAGTAATTTTAAATGTCAATACTTGAAATTTACTGACGTATAGCTCACCTTATGGGTTTTGAAGCGCATTAGAAAATTTTGAGCTGTAATATCCCAAGTAACTTAAAGAAACTAATTTTTTTGGGAAACAGTAGAAATATTGACTTTTAGAGGGACTATATTAAAAATTATATTTTTAGAGGGACTATATTGAAAATTATATTTTTAGAAGGACTATCTTAAAAATTATATTTTTAGAGGGACTATATTGAAAATATTCTTTAAAAATGGACTTTATTGTAAATATTATTTAATGAGGGGCTATTTTATAAATATTATTTTATAGAAGGACTAATATATAAATAAAATTAATTTTTGATATTAAATGAGAAAAATCTTATTTTGGATTTAAAATATGTTTGGAATATTTTACGCAATTTGAAAATAGTAATTTTTAACTACGCGATTGAGAAAATGTTTTAAAAGCTCTACGCGATTGAGAAAATGTTTTAAAATCTTTACACGATTTGAAAATGTAACAAAAGTGTTACACGATTATGAAAATGCGATAATACTGCTACGCAATTGAGAGGAGCAACGAGTTTTGCTGTAAAGCCAACGTTTTGAAAAGAATTTGTGAAACTGAAGTATTGGACCCGAGTGGATCTTTGGTATTATCGATTGTATAGGCGGTTATATAATACCATAGATACTAATGGTATTGGACAATCTGTATGTGCATGTGCAGTTGCGTTAGTATCATTGGGGACAGTATAACAATACTCTGTTTTGAACAAAAGTGTTTTGAACATTATACGGTGATACTGCCATATAATGGCATGTGCATATGAAATACTGTGTGATCGATGATAATATATGTTTGAATCATTTATAATGCATATTGTGTACAAATACTGTGTGATCAATGACAGTATTTGTTGTGGCGTTTTATACCTAAGGAGTGGACGAGAACTTACAGGATTGTGGGAAGGAATCTTGGGGGACGTCAGGGCGCAGTGATTCACTTGTTTGACCATGTGTCATATAATATCTATACAAATATTTACCCTGGCCGTGAACACCGATTGCAACGCACTGTCATCCTGACAAACACTATTGCTTTTCATTTTCCAGCATAGACTGTCTTATTTTGGTTCTTACTAAGGGGGGACAAATCTACTGGGCGTTCATTTCTGAATTTGAGTAAACTCTATGAAGAAGGAACTGAATGTGTTGAGCATATGCATATTCATCATTTACATTGTTGAAACATAATATGATTGTGGCATTATCATTATGCCTGATATTGAGCTACGAGTTTCTTGGAATGTTTATCTGTTTAATATCCTGAATATATATATATATGTGCTGTTGATTTTATGATAATCTATGAATTGTATGTATGGAACGACATTGTTGTTCGTATCGTTTCTTTGCTTCTATATTGGTATGCGATGTAGGTGATCTCATCTCTTTGCTATTTTATTTTGTCTATTTCTATTTTATGTTTACGTCTGTAAAGACTACGATGGCTGCAAGGAGGAATTTCACTGATTACATGCAAGCGCAGTTCCACGATGGCATTGATGCCTGGAGTGTCGACTCAGCTACTAAACGTGTTAGTTATGTAGGAGAGGTGACTCTATCCTAGAATGATACCTACCATGGAAACCCTACTTTCACATACTATGCTGCGTGTGTACATGTAGAGTTTTCCATGTCTATTGGTGAACTATGGGACATTGCTCACCCTTTGTCTAGTGAAGACTCTACGGAGTCAACCGCTCGAACTCCTATTCAAAGAGACACACCTCAACCAGAGAATGTGCCTTTAAAGGATCCGGGAGAGGATCAGGTTCAGAACCTCACTCTCCAGGTGTTTTGGCTTGGGCCAGGTCAAGTTTATATGTGGTGATTAATTATTGTCTAGAACATATAAGTTTTATGTAATGAAGACATCATGAATCTTTGTGATATATGTGAGAGATGTATGTTATTCAGTTTTTATATTATCTAGTTTAGTAAAGTTTATATTTTTCACAAAAAGAAATTTTGAAACCCGTTTTTAAATGAAATTAAATATTTTATAACTTGGGTAATTAATTATTTATGAGGAGTTATTTTGAAATGTGACACCCTTCGGAGGGGGAGTTACAAAGATGGGTTAAAACTCCATTTTTCTGCAAATTCATAGTTGGGAAGCCTTGTAATCGATTACATGGTCTTTGTAATCGATTACCATGCTTCTAGAGCTGCGAAATGGGTTTTTGGTTAGCTTGTAATCGATTACATAGTCCATGTAATCGATTACAAGGCTTTTTGGTAAGATGTAATTGATTACATACTTCTTGTAATCTATTATAGAGGTTCTGCAAAGCTAGTAATCGATTACCAAGGCTATGTAATCAATTACCAGACCCTCGAATTGAGGATTTTGATCTGAAATTAATGGAAATAGAGTTCTTTATCCTATGGGACCTAAATGCAAACCTTAAATCTTGAATTGAATGATTAAAATTCACTAATCTGTTAAATGACTATGCAACCAAATTAATTTGAGGAATGAATTTTCATGATGTACTAGAAATGAATGAGAATGTGATTATAAGTGTAAGGTTTAATGAGCTGTATGAGAAATAGTCACTATATACATATATTTTATGATGAATTGGAAATGATCTCGCTCCTTTGTGATACAAAGTTGAGCTATTTAAGTATAAATTTAAGAATATGCTCCCTTGAGTCATTAAGGTAGAGCTAGCATTTGAAATTGTGAACTCATAATATAGAATTGTGTTTTGGATATATAATAAAGAATTTATTGCTCCTTGATTTATCAAGTTGAGCTTGAATTTGGATTGGTATTGTTCTTGTAAAATATGAATTTGAATTACTATATTTGTGAATTAAAAATACGCTCCCTTGAATTATTAAGGTTGAGCTAGAATGATGTATTGAATGAATGTTTGAATGACTAGTGCTCAAAGAATTCGAATTTGAATATGAATTGAGAATAAGAATTGGACAATTATCTTTGAATGTGGAGGTAATTAGTCCATGCTTTCCTACTTAGTATCCTTCAGTATATGAACCGTTGGTTCACTTAGTATAGCAGATTTCAGAGATGATCTTGTATGAGGGAAAGTATTCAGAATTCCATTAGAATCATGGAGAGGACTTCTTGTGAAGAAGGGGGATCCTATGTTCTTGGATAAATTCCTCATAGTATCAGTATAATCCTCACATATTAATTCCCTCATAGGATACTAGTGGTAGTGTGAGACCCTGAATCACTCCCTACCATGAGTATATAGAATCCGAGCTATATGAGGTGGCTCCTATACTTTGTGATGCTTGAGATATAGGTTTTGTGGGATAAACGAGTATTTGAATGAGCACTAAGATGGAATTGAATTTTTATGTCATATTATGACTTAAATGAGTATACGAATTATTGAATGAATTTGATATTTGTAACACCCTAATACCGATAACCTAGTATATCATGCATATCTTAGGATAAATAGTATTAGCTATGCTACTTTTAACTTAAACATCATATTAATCCATATCATTTAAGCAAATAACAATGGAGAGCCTTGCGAAAAACTGAAATTTATACATATACCTTTGCCACAAAAGGGCTCATCGTATAGATAAACTTTATACAAAATAAAAGCACACAAATGAATACAAGCTTTAAACTATTAAGCATAAAAACTATCCTAGTCTTCATACTTTTTCTTCTTGCCTTTAGAGGAACTCCACTTGGATTTACATGGCAACAAACAGGGTGAGAAATCGTATTTCTCAATATAAGTAACCAAAATCAGTAGTTTAAACATTTATAATGAATAAACTACATTGAAACTAGTAAACATACTAAAACTCATTGTATAAGAACCATCACAACACTTCCTCTCTATGTAACGCTCCTAATCAATCTATACTTCTAATCTATAACTGAAATCATGATGATAACAAACAACTTCCCACACAATCATTTGAAATCATCTACTAGACAATCACCCATACAGTTGTCACCGAAGGCACAATGCAATATATACACAAAAAAGAACACAAAAAATCCAATCAATGCAAGTATTAATTAATTAAATGATGTGATGATGTATGCTCAAAGAAAAGAATATGTAGTGTAAGTGCAGTGTCATGATACTTAACTATTCCCCCTAGGTAAGAAGGTAATCTGCCATAATAACGTGTGACCTCTTATAGCCTACCTAGTAGGAACAAAGTCTGTTACTATAAAAAGTATCCTCCTTAACCTACCAAGTAGTCTACCATAAATTGGGTGGATATCACCACCAAAACTGAGTGGATGCTTCCACTATCTAATCTCTAGGGATAGCAAGTATGTATGAAGTGAGGTGGGTGTGTGAAAATGCGGAGTTATGTCCTAACTCTAACATAACCACCACATAACTCTATACTAAGTCCATCTTGTGTAACACTCTGATTTTTCATTTTTCTTGATATTTATAAGTTTTATAATATTTGTGAATTTTTAATTTATTTTGATTATTTTAATATTATTTTTGGACTGTATGTGTGTTTGAGGCAGGCCCGAAAAAATAAAAAATTTTCTAGACCAGAAAGTTTTGGACTGTTAATGCAGGGCCGGGGGAACTTACTAATCCCAAAACCGAAAACAGTTTTCAAAAATTTTCTTTATCTAGGTTTTTGTTACATTCTGTTATCCATTGGACAATGTTATTATCCATTGGGTAATGTTATTATTCATTAGATAATGCTATTTCCATTGGGTAATGTTATTGTGTTTTTGTTCAATTCTATTATCCATTGGATAATGTTATTATCCATTGCATAGTATTATTATCCATTGGACAATAAAAGTAGTAGCCTTTGTCCATTGGGTAATAGCTTTTGGAAAATATCTAATATGAGTCAAAGATGATGGCTATGACACCTTTGTGAAGATCCAATAAGAAGTAAGCTTGGAGAAGAAGCTTTGGATGTCCACCCTTGATTTAATCAATGGATGTGAGGGGTTGTAGTGAACTAAATGATCATTGTAACACCCCAAATTTTAGACTATGTTACAGAACTGACAGAATTACACTATTTTGTGTTTTTTGTGTAATACAAAAATAATTTGATTATTCTGATACTGTTTTTGATTGTTTTGTGTGATTTGTTCCGAGTTAGGAAAATAATAATTTTTGGGTCGAAAAAATTCTTATTTTAATTATTCGGAGTTGGGGGATCTTACTAAACCCAATTCCGATTGATATATATATTAATCTTTTAATTTTTAGGATTTAACTGTGTAATAAAATAATTTTATATTATTATAATATTATATTTTTTGACAGTACATACTGTCTTAAAAATAGTAGAAATCTGCTTCAAAATTATCATGAACCCGAAAAAGTCTGTGGGACCCACGTTTAGAGTAGCAGTCAACGATTCTGACTGGACGAAAATTCTAAACCAATAGGAATCAGTCAAAATAGGTGGTTGGACTTTTCTAACTAATAAGAATTGGTCAAATAAAGAAGCAAAGACTTTGTTGTCGACCATTGGATAAAAAGCATGATTTAGATGCTTTTAATCATAACCATTGATCCGATCAATGGTGTGAAATGAATCCTAATAAAACCACTAAGTAATATCCATCGTAGATGAGATCAATGGATAGGAAACCAAGTTGATTTCAATAGCTAAGATGAAGTCAACAATAGTGGCTTGACTTTACTTAGTAACTAATTAAACCTAATTAAGTCATCTTAATGGCCAAATTAACAAGCTAAGTAAACTAACCTAATTATTAATTAGTTATAATCTAATTACTAATTAGACATCCTAATTTTAATTAGGAGCTATAATATATGTAATAATAGGTTTAATTAATTAGTTATGTAATTAGATAATTAATTAAGATTGGTTAGGAAACTAAACCTAATTAATTAGCTATTTAATTGGCAAGTAATTAGGCTTTAATTGAAAACAAATTAGAGTCCTAAACTCACTAGACATCCACGGCCAAGAGGCCAAATAATACTAAATTTCCACAAGCTTCTAGGACAATCTTTGTGACATAAGCCATGTGCTTCAAGTGTGAAACCAATTGGATATTTTATTTCATGCAAATCCTCTAATTTCCCTATGCTTATCCCACGGCAGCAGCACCTTTCCATTTCACTCTCACAATTTCACTTTTCTCTCACCTAAGACCAAGCATCATATCCTCTCTAAATTTCAAGAACACATAGAAACCATTTTCCTTCCTTTTTCTTCTATATGGTTCGGCCCCAACACCAAATACACCATCCATCATCTATAATTTTCACTCTCATCATTTCTTAAAGCTAGACAACCTTCTAAACACTTTTCATTTAGGAAGTTTTCTCAAAATCCCACTCTAAGTGCTTCAAAATCCAACTTCTAGCTTACTTCCCTAGAGGTAAATTTGTGATTTTTTGGTTTTAATTCAAGTTTGTGATTTTCTAAACCATGTTTGTTCCATGGTTTATCATTATTAAGCTTTGTATGTGATTCTACTAATTGTTTTAGAATTGTTAGGAATTGTTTGTGAGCCACACGAAATCAAGGAGAAGGGGAGGAGCTTGAAAGACTTGTCTTCAAGAGGTAAAAGGGAGATTTTACCTCACCAACCAAGTTTTGGTGGTGTGGGGATGGTTTTGTTTGGTGAAAAACCCATAAGGGTTTATTTACCTATTGTTTGATGTGTCTTTATTGTGTTTGTGGTGTTTGTGATTATGTCTTTGTGATTTGCATGTGTGATATATGATTACCGCTTAATATATGTTTATCTGTATGAGATTTGAATGCATGTAAGAGTATGTGTAATTTAGGATGTGAACAACATGATTAAACGATTGTATGAATGCTCCAAAGAGCAATGAGACTCACGGCCTTACCATGGAAAAGAGGACCAAAGTCCTTAAACTGATGGATTAAAATGAGAACTGAGAGACCTAAATGAATTTGGAAAAGTTTGAGTATAGCAAAGTAAAATGATTTTGGGAAAACAAATTGTTATAATTAAATTTGTAGAGTTATAAAATGAAATGAGGGTCACTACTTGAATTTTACTGATGTATAGCTCACCCTATGGGTTTTGAAGCGCATTGGTAAAATTTGAGCTGTATTATGTGAAGTAAGGAAAAGAAATATCAATTTTTGGGAAACAACACAAAGACTGATTTATAGAGGGGTTATATTGTAATTTTTATTTTTAAAAGGGGTCATATTGTAATTATGATTTTTTGAGGGACAATATCATAATTTTTATTTTTAATGGGGCCATATTGCAATTATTAATTTTAGAGGGGCTATATTGTAAATATTTTATAAAAAAGGGACTATCTCGTAAATATTATTTTATGAGGAACTATTATGAAATTATTATTTGAAAAAGGGCTAAAACATAAATATTATATTTTGGAAGGACTATTTTGTAAATATTATATTTTATGAGGGACTATTTTTTAAATATGAATTTTATGCGACACTATTTCATAAATATGAATTTTATGAGAGATTATTTCGTAAATATGAATTTTATGAGAGACTGTTGTGAAAATATTATTTAAATGAGGGCTAAAATGCAAATATTATGTTTTGAGGGGTTATTTGCAAATATGGAAAATAAAGTCAAATTTTGGTGTTAAATGAGAAAAATAGTATTTTTGATTTAAAACGTGTGAAAAATATTTTACGCTATTTAGAAAATGTGAAAATATGGTTTCGCAATGAAATTACAATAATAATACTGTTGGGCCAATATGAGGACCCCGAACATGAGATAAAGAAAATTGAATTGAGAATATGATATAATGAATTGAAATTGTGAAAGGTGCATAGTACATGCATTGGAAAGGTCTGATGGACTGAATAAAGCTGATTGCCTAAGAGAGAATACACCTCCTGAGTGGGTGCAATATGCGTAGTGTAGGTCACTTGTTGACCTTGGGGGCATCGGGGTGCGGGTTACCTACAATGGGCAGTTGGCAGCGCTTCTGTACCGTAGGTTAGACCGATGCAACACACTGATGATCCAGACTGAGACACTATCCCTAATCAAGATTTGATAAAGACTGTGGTGCATATGCTAGATGTGCAAAAATTGAGCACGTGGTTTGAGGCATGTTAGTGCAGACATATCTTTTCAATCACTCTTTTTGATCTAAGTTTTAGCTCCATGGAGTGGAAAATTGAGTCTAGATGCATATGCATAGTTATTGAGGGTATTATCGTAAATATTATTTATGATAATTGAATTATTGAATATTTGAATATTGGTAATGGCATGATTGTAATTGCTGGTTATTACATGTGATACGATGATGAATGATGTTGATGGTATAATTGTAATTATGTATGATAGCTGTATGAGATATTGTACGTGTTAATCTTCATTACTACCATACTGGTATTGGCGTAGGTGATCTCACATCTTTATATGTCTATTTTGTATTGTAATTATAAACTTAAAGATGTTGAGCGAGGACTTGAGCAAGAAGCTGAGGAAGAACAGACTTCTGGAGAGGAAGCTGAGGTCTGAGACGAGGAGATGCCTTGTTTCCTTGGGTATACGAGATTGACGTTTCATGGAGGATTGGAGGCGTGGCACGTTGACCTGAAAAGAGAGCATATTTGCTACATAAGAGACTTAAACATTATTTTAAGTAGGCTAAATCTTGAAAATTAGGGTGAATATTAATGTACACCTACAATTTCCATTGTCAATTGGATAGTATTGGGGAGTATACTATCATACTCCTAGTGCGATTAGTATAGTGTCGTCTGCGCGGACACCTATCCGTAGGACTTCGCGTCAAGTCGGACTTCTATCTTTTGAGGAGTCTGAGAAGGACCCGTCTGAGGGTTCTGCTGTGTAGTAATACTTGGGCAGTATGTTAGTTTAAATTAAAGTTTAAATATTTTGAGAGTCTAGTTTGTAAATATTAAAATATGACAGTACTATGACTTGTGTACATATGATGTAAATAATTTGTGATGATGTTGTAGTGTTTTATTTCCCACTAAGTTTATTTAATTATCATTAAGAAATTTTACAACTCGTATTTATATTACAAGCACGATTTTTCCAATGAAGGGGGTAATTTGGAAATTGAGTCACAAGAAATGTAATGCCCTAAGGAGGGTGTTACAATCACTCATTCTCTCCTTGTATCTCACGACCATGAGAGCTTTAGGAGACAAAAATCATAATTCAAAGTTATCATCTTTTTCATGCATAACACAAAAACTCTCTCTTCCATTTTCTCTCAAAGCTCACAGCCTTACTACCCAAGATCACCTTCCAACCTCTCATAATTTAAACCAACTATACTACTTGATTCTAAACATCATCCTAAGCAACTTTGATGTTGTGATCAAGACTTAGTTCAACCATTTTCAAGATTGATTTTCAAATTCAAGTCCTATGGTTCTAAGGTGAAGTTCATGATTTTTCATTTCTTGTTTCATTTTTGGAGTTCTAAAACCATATTTGATCTATGGTTACCTTAATCAAAACCTTAGATGTTAATATGTTTGTGTTTACTTTGATTTCTAAGAGCAACTTGGTGGTGAAAGTTGACACAAAGAGAGTCCTACAAGGAGCTAGGAGGCTACATCTAAGGTAAGAAGGAGATTAACCTCATCAACCACTTATGGTGGTGAGGGACACAAATTTTGTATGAAGGTGATGAATCCATGTGAGGATTTATTCATCATATTTGTGTAATTGTGTGATTTGTATTTATTTTGCTTATGTGATTTTATTGCTTTAATATTATGCATGAAAAGTGCCTGCGATGTTGTATGGTACTGAATGTTGGGTGGTAAAAAGCCAACAAAAGCATAAGATCAGTGTTGCGGAGATGAGGATGTTGCGTTGGATGTGTGGCCATACAAGACAAGATAGGATTAGAAATGAATGCATTAGAGAGAAAGTAGGGGTAGCACCTATTGTGGAAAAGATGGGAGAATCTCGCCTTAGGTGGTTTGGACATGTAAGGAGAAGACCCTTAGAAGCCCTGTAAGAAGAATAGATCAGGTAGATAATAGCCCAATAGCTAGAAGTAGAGGAAGACCAAGAAAGACTATAGGTGAAACGATTAAAAAAGATTTAGATCTGAATAACATATCTGAAAACTTGATTTATGATAGGGCACAATGGAGTCGTTTGATCCATGTAGCCGACCCCACCTAGTGGGAAAAGGCTTGGTTGTTGTTGTTGTTGTTGTAATACTATGCATGAACTTGTTGTAGTAGGATTGTGATGCTTTAAGTATGTTGTATGCTATAATTGTGTTGGAAAAGAAAGCAATTTTTGGTTCCAATGACCATGAGGCTCACGACCTCTATGCCCACAAATGGGTAATCCAATGTAAAAATGGTTTTATTAAATGTTAATCTAGAGGATTAGTGATAAGAAACTTAATTAAGGAATTACAAAATAAAAATGGAAATGAATATATTTTCATCACTAAATCAAAAGTGATTTTCGGTCAAGAGATTAAAAATAGAAATGAGAATTAATTTGGAGACTTAAAGTATTTTATTTAAGATGATTTTTGATAAGTTAAATGGAAATGATTTTATTTAGAATTAGAATAATGAAAGTTTTGGAAAGAATGTTAGAAAATATTATTTAGATGATTTGGGAACTAAATTAGGATTAAAGGATTTATAAATAAAAATGAGATGAATACATTTTTATAATTTAAGGAGTAATGACTTTTGGCTATATCAATGGATATAATTTTTAAGGATAATTTGGAATATAAAATATTTTAATGTAACAATGTTTTTATTTAGAATAATGAACAAAGACTGATTTTTGGCCTTGGTATGGAAATAAAGTAAGAATGATGTTTTGAAAATAAAGTATGTTATTTAACAAAGAAGGATTTCTGAGATATATTGATTTAATTTAAATAAATCTAAGTTTTTGTGGAAAACGTTTGGAAATATTAATTAGAGGTGGATTAGTGAGAAAATGTTGGAATTAAAATCCAATTTTTATATTAAATCTTAGAATATTGAGAAAATGTTTTATGCGATTTGAAATATGTAGAAAAACTCTTATGCGATTTAAAAATGATGATTTTTAGCTACGAGATTAAGAAAATGTTTTAAAATCTTTACGCGATTGAGAAAATGTTGGAAAACTATTACGCGATTTGAAAACGTAGCAAAAGTGTTATGCGAATGAGAAATACAGTAATTTGTTGTCGAGCTAAGGTGTTGGACCCAGATATATTAATGTACGGTTATGGCCGGTATTGGCTTGTGATATGCATTGAGTCATTGATCATGCATTATTTGTCAGACTGTGTCTGTTAAGGCTATTGTTGCCTAGGAATTGAATTATACATTTGTGCAGGTGCGAATTGCGTAGTGAAGGTCTATGAATGATCTTGGAAGCAACGGGGTGCAAAATTCCACATGTGGCCAGTTAGTAGCATTACTGTGCCGTGGCAACCGATGCAAACATACCGACGATCTCGATGAGAACACTATTCCTATTCCCGATCTGGCGTAGAATGTCTTGTACAAGCCATGATGTATACACTGAGAAAATTTTTATAGCACTTGAATTGAGGCGGATGACGTACGGACATATCTTCTGGATCATTCTCTCTGAAACTGTGTTTAGCTCCATAGAGTAGGAAATGAGTGCATTGTGCATAAGAATGGTCAGTATACACATTGTGCATGTGCATAGTAAGTGTACATATTTATTGTTTTGGCATAGTCAGTATACTTAATTTTGTGGAATGGTTAGTATTCATATAATGTGATATATATATATATATATATATATATATATATATATATATATATATATATATATCATTAAATTATCTATTAGTTGATAACATGATTATACTTGTTATTTTGTGATATTGCTATATATGAATGACATGATTGTCATTATTGTTTCTATGCTGCATTATGGTATTGATGTAGGGGATCTCACCTTTTTATTGTATTGTTCTATTTGTTCTGTTCTATATTTATGTTGTGAGAAGACTGTGATGGTGGTGAGGCAGAAACTTCAAAGTTTCGTTAGACTACAATTTCATGGGGGCAACGAAGCATGGCATGTCCATTGGGACATGGGGCGTATTCAGAATGTTGGAGATGTTACTTTGCTTTGGAGTAGGACTTGGCATGGGGTTGCTATGTTTTCTGTGAATGCTACTGTGTATTTGGAGTTTTCTATGCCTATTAGAGATTTATGGGGTGATCTTTATGATACATCTAGTGAAGATTCCGAGGAGTCGACCGCTCGGACTCCCGTCCGTAGTGACATGCCCCGACTGGGAAATTTGTTCGTTAGGGATCCCGAAGAGGATCTGGAGGAAGATCGGGTTTAGGATCCTACTCTTCAAGTTTTTGGACTTGGGTTAGGTTAGTCTTTATATGGTAGCTATGCATATTACTTGGTGTATGTAAGCTTTATGTATTTAAGTTGTTACTAATCTATGTTATGTACATGAGATGCATATTATTCAGTTCTTATGTCTTGTGCTTCTAAGATTCGGTAAGTTTATGTTATCCGTAAAAAAGAAATTTTGAAACTCATATTTTATAATATCAAATATTTTATAACTTGGGTAAAGAATTAAAAGGAGTTGGCTTGAAATGTAATGCCCTTCGGAGGGTGTTACATCTTGCACTACTAAGACTATCTCTTCTCTGTAAGAGCAGTTCATGCACCACGACACTTAACTAATGCCAATTACACTTAGAACACTTTCTACTTTAGCATTACTAACTCTACCTCACTCTTTGAGAGTTTTCACGCATTGTGGCATTCACCCTTGCTAGCTAGGGTCTGTGGCACTCAACTCTTGCCATCTAGTTCCTTAACTTTGTAATCACCTCTCTTTTAATACCTATGCAACTCTAGGTTGCTTAGAAAACTAACTCTTGGTCTATGGCAATCTATGTCCAATGGATGCACAAGCTTAACTCACTCTCCCTTATATGCTTAATCACCTTTCTCTCTAGGAATAACCCTTACTAGTGTCTCAAGACACTCTACCAGTCATAAAAAGGGAGTCCCAACAAGTAGGATATCTCAAAACATCAAGAAAAACACGTTATATGGTGCTTGGGCGCTTGAACGCCCCTTCTTGAGCACTTGAGCGCTCTATGCTCTGTTTTACTATGCGACGCGCACCTACGTGCTATGCACTGGGCACTTGAGCACTCGGCGCCCTGCATCATGCGTCTCTTTGGTGCTTGAGCACCTGAGCACGCTACACTAAGCGCTTGAGCGCTCCTTGCACAGAATGGATTCTGCAGAATCTGTGAGTGATTCTTTTGGAAGAACACTTACCCCCAAACAATCTAGATCAACTTCCTTATGATTTCTAACACCAAAAATAGCCTCTAAACTTGTTGCAACCCTCTTACAACTCATTAAATCACCTAGCATGTTACTGGATCCAAAAATCACATTTACCTTAAATTCAATTCTAAGCTCCTCAAAGAATCAAAACTAATTATCTTAAGCCATAAATGGCCACTTTGATTTTACAAAGCTAAAACTATCCTAACTTAACCCTTGGAATTCAAGAATCAAGCTAAGAACTCAATTTGGCCTATCCAAACCCCCATTTCTATTCATAAAAACCAAGTTCATAGAAGATGAACATCAAGGAAAGAGATGAATAGAAACACTTACCTCTTGTAGACAACTTAATTTTGAAGCTTTACTCTTGCTCTTGGATCCTTCCCTTTGCTTTCCTTATCTTTCTTCTCTTCTTTCTTCCCTTGGTTTCCTTTTTCTCTCTTTTCTCCCCTTTGTTTCTACTCTCTGCGATGAAATAGAGAAGAGAAGTCTATTTTGACTTCTTAAAAGATTACCACTAATGCGGTACTAGAATTCCCGATCTACTATGAACACTTAGATTCCTCTGAATCTAGTTTTCCAACTTCCAACAGACTTAAAATAAATCCTAAGATTCATTAAAAATCCTGTTTCACCATTTCTCTATTTTTTCATATTTGCTGGGGGTCAATCCGACATTAAAAGCACAACCAGTATGCCTAAAAATGCCAAATTAACTTCGATTGTCCTGAAACTTTAACTATAGCTTACTTAGCTCATTTGTGACCTAGAAACAAATTATCCACACATGTTTCCCTTCAAATAGTAGTTTATGCTATTTTCTGAGTCATTTTAGGATATTTACCACATTTTGTGTTGCAGTAAAGTGCCTAAACTAACTCAATTTGTCACAAAACTTAACTGACATGCCAAACAAGTATCAGACTACCTATGTAACCTTATACAAGCCTAACATGATTTTTCGGGATGTTACAATATTGTGAGTATATGAACTATTGAAAGAATTTGATATCATAGTATTTGTATTTGTATTTGGATACATTTCCTGAAATTTATTTGTGATTGAAATTTGTATTATTTGATAAGGAATATTTTTGAAAACTACTATTAAATGAAATTATGTTTCAGGAAGAGAAGGGACCAGATTTGACACTTTTGCCACCCTTCTAACTATATATATATATATTCAAATTGAATTTCAAAGAAATGTATTTTTTCCCAAAATAGTTAGAATTATTGTGATGATTGTAACACCCTAATTTTTTATTTTTTTCTTGATATAAATACATTTTATAATATTTATGAGCTTTTGTGAATTTTTAAGAATTTTTAATTATTTTAATTATTTTAATATTATTTTGATTATTTTAATATTATTTTATTTGTATGCTCAAAATTCATTTATTTCTGAATATACATGTTTTATAATTTTTATGATTTTTGGAAATTTTTGTGGATTTTTCTGAGGTTTTAATTATTTTAATATTATTTTGAGCTGTATGTGTGTTCGAGGTGGGCCCGAAAAAAAAATTTTCTTGGACCAGAAAGTTTTGGACTGTCAAGGCGAGATCAGGGGATCTTACTAAACCCAAAATCGGGAACAGTTGATAAAAACTTTCTTTATCTGAGTTTTCTATTATCCATCGAATAATAATAGCAGTAGCTATTGTCCATTGGGTAATATCTTCAAAAAAATA
Source organism: Ormosia semicastrata (assembly GCA_029884595.1). Taxonomy (NCBI): domain Eukaryota; kingdom Viridiplantae; phylum Streptophyta; class Magnoliopsida; order Fabales; family Fabaceae; genus Ormosia; species Ormosia semicastrata. Next base: position 49,794,433 of record JAQQTO010000060.1, read on the forward strand.
TCTTGATGACGATGAGTCAAAGTGATGGACCAATGGCAAGCTTGAAGAAGATAAAATGGTTACTCAAGTGGAGGAGGAGAAATTCAAATTGACTACTCAAGCTAGAAGACAAATTCAAATTTGCTATTTACTCTTTCAAGCTTATCTTATCATTCTTTTTCTAGAAACTTCTCTATGATGACTCACCTAGTAAAATATCTACGGATATATATCTAATGAAAAATATCTCAGAAAAATATCTAAGTAAAATATCTAGATGAAAATATCATTTGGAAAATATCTGAATGAAAATATCTAAGTTAAATATCTTAAGTGTAATAATGAGCCATCATTACATAGATTAATGACTAACCAATTGAAATTGGTCAAGTTTAGTGGTATGGACTTTGTTGTGAACCGTTGGATGGCAAACTTGATGAAGAAGCTTTGGATGATCACCATTAATCTAATCAATGGTGTGAGAGCAAACTTGACAAGGAAACTTAAGATATCTACCCTAAATTAAATCAATGGTTAGGAGATGAAGTCAACAAAAATTGTTAGACTAGCTAGCAAGAAACTAGATAATCTAAGTTACTCTAAAAGCCTAAGTAGTAACTAAATGAAATAAACTAAGTTTGGTAATACTTAGAATCCATAGTTACAAGAAAATATCTAGAGTCATCTAGAAGGAATGACTAATGAATGATAAATGCATGACTTAATCATGTAACTAGATGGCTAGTAATGTAACTAAATGAACTAACTACCTAAACTAAATGTAACTAACAATTAAATGGAATCAAAACTTAGTTAGTTGTCCAATGAGTCCCACGGCCACTAGTAGTTCTAGGATGTTCTTGAATGATCTATTATGACCAATAGATGATCATTTGATGACCTATGCCATGTGAGACCATGTGAAGCCATGTGATGGATATTTTTTTTTCTATCTTGTAAAACAAGCTTCACACTTTCTCTCCAAAGCACCTACACGGCCATATGCATGAGAATAGGAAATTCTATTTCATTTTTCTAACACTTTGTGACTTAAGTTTTCTCTCCATTCTCTCTCTTCCAAGAACTCCAAGAACAAAGACCAAAAACTCCATTCTTTTCTTCTCTTGAAGGCTCACGGCAAAACCCATTGAAACACCTTCCAAGCTTCAATAATTCTAAATAACCTTAGATCTAGAACCTAGACACAATTCTAAGATACTTTGTAGTTGAGATCTTAGCCTAAATCATCCATCTTCAATCTTGTTCTTCAAGTTGAAAATCAAAAAGTTCACACCTTGTTCTTCCAAGGAAGCTCACGGCTATACCCTCTCCCCCAACATCCAACCACTTTTGATTCAATCCAACCTCACTTCTTGAATCTTCACATCATTCTAAGACTCTTTGGTGTTGAGACTTTAGTCTAAATCAATCATCTTCAAGCTTGATTCTTGGATTTAAATTCTAGGGTTTTAAGGTAAAGATCTTGAAACTTGATTTCTTACTTGGTTCTTGGAATCCTAAGACCATGCTTGATCTATGGTCATCTTTATCAAGCCTTAGATACTAATTTTTATGTGTTTGTTTTGATTCTAAGATCTACTTGGTGGTGAAAGTGTGATACAAAGAATATTAAACAAGGAGTTTAGAAAGCTACACACCAGGTAAGAGGGAGATTAACCTTATCGGTCATATGTGGCAGTGAAAGAATGAATTGTTTGTGTTTGTGAGTGGAAAATCCATGTGAGGATTTTTTCACTCGATTGTGTGGTTATTGGTTTATGCTTGTTGGATTATTTGTGATTTCTATTGCTTTGATATTTATGCATGATTTATATATGTGAGATGGTATGATTATGATTAAATTATAATTAAGTGCTTAATATGATTTTATTACGTTAATAGTGAATATGAATATATGATATATTGTATATCATAAGATTCATGTTGAAAGGAAAACTATTTTGGGTTCAAATAACTAAGAGGCTTACGGCCTCAATGATGATTTTGGAATAAACCACTTGAAATGTTTTACTAAGTATGGATTTTAGATGATTAGGTAACAAGTAAATGGATTAAAGATTTTTACAAAGAAAAATGAGATAAGAAATGAATAAATATTTGATTATGGAAAATAAATGGATTTTCGGCCATCATGCCAAGAGTTAGTATTTTAGACCAAAAATATTTTCTTAAGTGTAGTCTTGAAGGATTAAATAACAAGAACTCAATTTTGTGAATTTTGAGATGTAAAAAGGAAATAAACTAATTTTTAGAATTAAATTAATGTAAGTGAGATAAAAGTCAAAACTTGAAATTTACTGACGTATAGCTCACCCTTTCAGTTTTGAAGCGCGTTAGGAAATTTTGAACTGTAATATTCCAAGTTAATCAAAGAAATACAGTTCTGTGAAGAAAATATTAGAAAATATTATTTAGAGAAGTTTTGGTAAGAAAATGATTTTTGAGGATGATTTGGAACTTACAGTATTTTATTTAAAGTTTTATTGAGAGTAATGAACAAATATTTTTGAGATATCTTGAATTAATTAAAATAATATAAGATTTTGTGGAAAATGTTTGGAAATAGTAATCAAAGGAAGTTTAGTGAGAAAATGTTAGAAATATTATTTAAAGGTGATTTATTAAGGAAATATTGGGATTAAAGTCCAATTTTGATATTAAATGAGAAAATTTTTAATTTAAGCTTAAAATATGTTAGAAATATTTTACGCGATTGAAAATATACAGAAAAACTCTTACGCGACTTAAAAATAGTGATTTTTAGCTATGCGATTGAGAAAATATTTTAAAATTATTACGCGATTGAGAAAACATTGAAAAAATCATTACGCAATTTGAAAACATAACAAAAATGTTACGCGAATGTGAAAATGCGATAATATTACTACGCAATTGAGAGGAACAACGAGTTGTACTATAGGGCCGACGTACTGTACCTAAGTAGTTGTGGTTTAGCATTGTGCTTGTGGAACCGAAGTTCTGGACCCGTGTGGATCTTTGGTATTATGTAGTTGTATGGGCGGTTATATAATATCATTGATACTAATGGTATTGGACAATTGTATGGGCAGTTGCCTTAATATCATTGGGAACGGTACAATGGTAGTTTGATTTCATTGAATATGCATTTGAGTATTATACAGCCGGTGGCTGTTGTGGCGCTTTATGCCTAAAGAGTGAATGGGAACTCACAGGATAGTCGATCTGGACCAGATCTTAGGGGATGTCAAGGCGCGGTGATTCACTTTGTGTGATGATCTCACATTATATATATATACCCCTGGCCGTGATTAACCGACTGCAATGCACTGGCAGCCCGACAACCACTATTTCTTTTCATGATCAAGCGTATACTGTCTTTTAGGGGGGACAGATCTTCTGGAACGTTCATATCTGAATTTGAGTCTAACTCCATGGAGTAGGAACTGATTGCATTGTGCATAAGGATGGTCAGCATACACATCGTGCATACGCATAGTCAGCATTTATATTGTTGTGATATAGTATTATTGTGATATTATCATTATGCTTGATATTGTGTTGCAAGTTTATTGGATTATCTATCTATTTAATATCATGAAATATACCTGCTGGTTTTATGCTATTTTATGGATTGTATGTTGAACTTGTATGTTGTACTGTATTGGTATGTTTGTCATTTCTTTGATGCCATCTTGGTATGCGATGTAGGGGATCTCACCTCTTTTTGTTGTATTGTTCTGTCTATTTCTATTTTATGCTTACATCTGTGAAGACTACGATGGCAGCAAGAAGGGATTAGCTGGGTTTCTTTAGACTATAGTTTCCTGAAGGCACTGCTGCTTGGCGTGTCCATTGGGACTCAGTATATAGAGCATTGTGGTGACATTACTCTATCCGCAAGTAGGACCCGCCTTGGGGTCATTACTTCTTCTTTTACGATGGCATATGTGGAGTTTGTTTTATATATCAGGGAGTTGTGGAATGATGTTCACTATACTTCTAGGGAGTACTCCAAGATTTCACTTGCTCAGATTTCTATCCGTCAAGACATTCCTGGCTAGGGAATTTGTCTTCTGAGAAGGACTTATGTCTTTAGGTGTTGTGAACTTGGGCTAGGTCAAGTTTTTATATGGTAATTATATTTTATTTAGAATACGTGAGTTTTATGTAATGAAGATGTTACAAATCTATGTTATATACGAGAGATGTATTTAATCCAGTCTTTATATCTTGTGTTTTTCTAATTCAGTAAAGTTTATGTTATCCATGAAAAGAAATTTTGAAACTTGTATTTTAATAATGTTAAATATTTTATAACTTGGGTAAAGGATTTTATAAGAAGTTGGTTTGAAATATGATACCCTAAGGTGGGTGTTACATTAGTTGGTATCAGAGCCTAAGTTAGAGTCTTTTGGGTTTGTGGGTAGATTTGTCTTGTTTGTGCTGCATGTTTCTCTGACACCGAACACAGAGATATATTGTTTGGTTTCCGAAAGGAGACAATGTTATTTGAAATTGTTACGTTTGATTTCATTGTGTTTTGATTTATTTGTCTTTGAAGAAAAATAATGAATCGCGGTAGACGTAAGCATATAGACGCGAGATGTGACGATGATCGTATGTTCGCAGCTAGAAGTATAATGCAGAGGATGGCTGACATAGCAGTACAACAAAGTCAAAAGATAGTTCAACAACAGGAACTGATAATCGAACTTCAAGGTTTATTAGATTTGGAGCAGTCTCGGGATGTAAGAAGCTGTAACTTTGAATCCTCGATAATCCAAAAGGCAAGGAAATGTAAGGTCAATCGATTTCAGCAAAAGCCGTATATATGACCACTGGGGAAGCAACAACGAACAAATGGAGGAAGTACTAGTGGCAACGGATTTGGTCAGACTGTAGCATCAGCATCAAAATGTAGGAAGTGTGGAAAAGCTCATTTGACAAAAGAATGTACGATCAAAGGAGTTATTTGTTTCAGATGTGGGAAGCCCAAACTCATTTCTAGAGGCTGTACACAATCGAAGACGGAACCTTGTGTCAGTAATGCACAAGTTTCGAGATCTCAAATAGAAGAAAGAGTCAATACAAAGAGTGGAATGGAAGCGTTCAAATATAAAGACTTAAGAAACAAGGAAGCTGTGCCATAGTGAGTAATCCTAAAATTATACTGTATAACTCGCAAGGTAACCCATTCTTTTGTTGTCTATGACTATGTGAACCATTTAGGTTATCTGTGTCTTTGTTATCTTTTGATCTGAGTATTTCTACTCTTCTTGTTAAACTTGTTGTTTATACTCAAGTTTTCTAACTCTACCCTATATCTATTAAAGATCAAATTTTTTCTGTTGATTTGAATTGCTTGTCTAAAATCACATTTATTTGAGTTCATGATCTTATGAGAGGATTGGTTATCTTCCAACCATATCATGTTATATTGTTTCAGTAAAACTATAGTGTTCCTTGAAACTGAGATTTTTGGATTTGAATCTAGAAAGTTCATTTCTAAATTCATTGGACCATATCAAATTCTTTGTTGGATAGATCCAGTAATCTACCAAATAGCCTTATCACTTTTCTTTTTAACCTTCACAGTGTCCTCCATGTATCTCAATTGAGAAAATGTATTCCTGATTCAACACATGACATAACACCATGTACAGTACAATTAAAAAGAGAACTTGATCTATGAGACATTTTCTGTTAAGATAAAGGATAGGCGGGTGAAACAACTCAGAGAAATTACCTTGGTGAAGATAATCTGAAACAATGTGATGGGAGATACAACATAGGAACTAGAAGACCAAATGAAGGGCATCGTTGTTTTCTTCAAGATCAATTTGCGTGCTGGTTATCATCAGATTCACGTGAAAGTAGAAGATGTTCTAAGATAGTTTTTTGGATGCATTATAGGCACTACGAATATTTAGTAATACCATTCGGGGTAACGAACGTTTTTGTGATATTCACGAATTACACGAATAGGATCTTTCGTCCCTATTTAGATAGATTTGTTGTTGTCCTTGTTGGCGATATTCTAATCTATTCTCGAAGTCCGAAGGAGCATGCTGAACATCGTGATGCGATTTTTTCAAATTTTGAAGAAGGAGAAGAAGTTATACGTGAAGCTGTCCAAGTGCGAATTCTGGTAAAGGAAGTTCAACTTTTGGATTGAGGTCGCATGTTGATGCAAAACAGAAAGATTATGACGTATACTTCAAGGCAGTGGAACGTGCATGAGAAGAATTATCCGATTCATGTTTTCAAATTTGTAATAGTCATTTTTGCATTAAAAATCTGGAGACGTTTTCTTTATGGATCAACCTACAATGTCTACAGCAATCACAAGAGCTTGGAGTACCTGTTCAATCAGAAGGAGTTCAATAAGAGGCAGAGACGATAATTAGAATTTTTGGAAAGACTACGATTTTTAACTTCTATGTCATCCCGGGTAAGGCGAATGTCATGGCGGATATGCCTTAAGTAGAAAATGTACTTCGTGTATCTGCTATGATTGTTAAAGAGAGTGAATTGATAGAGCAATTCAGGAATATGCGGTTGTCTGTGGATTTGACGTTTGTGGAGGATTTGTTTGAATATGGTTACTATCCGAATACTTTGATGGGGGAAATTTCAGAAAAGCAGAAAGGTGATCTGGAAACGACGTAACTAGAAATGCTACGTGGAAGCTTGAAGACAAGATAAAGACGTAATATCCTCTTTCGTTTTAAACATATAAGAGAAATTTCAAGGATGAAATTTTTTTTAGAGGGGGAGAGTTGTAACACCCTGATTTTTCATTTTTTTTCTTAATATAAATACGTTTTATAATATTTATGAATTTTTGTGAATTTTTAGGAATTTTTAATTATTTTGATTATTTTAATATTATTTTAATTATTTTAATATTATTTTACGATGTATGCTTAAAATTCATTTTTTTTTCGAATATGTATGAGTTTTATAATTTTTATGTTTTTTTGGGAATTTTTATGGATTTTTCTGAGTTTTTGATTATTTTAATATTATTTTGAGTTATATGTGTGTTTGAGTCGGGTCCGAAAAAATAAAAATTTTTCCTGAATTAGAAAGTTTCAGACTGTTAAGGCGGGATCTTACTAAACCCGAAACCGGGAACAGTTGACGAAAATTTTCTTTATCTTAGTTTTCTATTATCCATTGAGTAATAATAGTAGTAGCTATTGTCCATTGGGTAATATCTTAGGGAAAATATCTTGATGGCGATGAGTCAAAGTGATGGACCAATGACAAGCTTGTAGAAGATAAAATGGTTACTCAAGTGGAGGAGAAGAAATTCAAATTGACTACTCAAGCTAGAAGACAAATTCAAATTGGCTACTTACCCTTTCAAGCTTATCTTATCATTCTTTTTCTAGAAACTTCTCTATGATGACTCACCTAGTAAAATATCTATGAATAAATATCTAAGGATAAAATATCTAACGAAAAATATCTCCGTAAATATCTCAGAAAAATATCTACGTAAAACATCTAGATGAAAATATCTTTTAAAAAATATTTGAATGAAAATATCTAAGTTAAATATCTTAAGAGTAATAATGAACCATCATTACATAGATTAATGACAAACCAATTAAAATTAGTCAAGTTTAGTGGCATGGACTTTGTTGTGAACCGTTGGATGGCAAACTTGATGAAGAAGCTTTGGATGATCACCATTGATCTAATCAATGGTGTGAGAACAAACTTGATAAGGAAATTTACGATATCTACCCTAGATTAAAACAATAGGTAGGAGATGAAGTCAACAAAAATGGTTAGACTAGTTAGCAAGAAACTAGATAATCTAAGTTACTCTAAAAGCCTAAGTAGTAATTAAATGAAACAAACTAAGTTTGCTAATACTTAGAATCCATAGTTACAAGAAAATATCTAGGGTCATCTAGAAGGAATGACTAATGAATGACAAATGCATGACTTAATCATGTAACTAGATGGTTAGTAATGTAACTAAATGAACTAACTACCTAAACTAAATGTAACTAAGAACTAAATGGAATCAAAACTTAGTTAGTTGTCTAATGAGTCCCACGGCCACTAGTAGTTCTAGGATGTTCTTGAATGATCTATTATGACCAATAGATGATCATTTGATGACCTATGCCATGTGAGACCATGTGAAGCCATGTGATGGACATTTTTTTTATCTTGCAAAACAAGCTTCACACTTTCTCTCCAAAGCACCTACATAGCCATATGCATGAGAATAGGAAATTCAATTTCATTTTTCTAACACTTTGTGACTTAAGTTTTCTCTCCATTCTCTCTCTTCTAAGAACTCCAAGAACAAACACCAAAAACTCCATTCTTTTCTTCTCTTGAAGGCTCATGGCTAAACCCATTGAAACACCTTCCAAGCTTCAATAATTCTAAACAATCTTAGATCTAGAACCTACACACAATTCTGAGATACTTTGTAGTTGAGATCTTAGCCAAAATCATCTGTCTTCAATCTTGTTCTTCAAGTTAAAAATCAAAAAGTTCACACCTTGTTCTTCCAAGGAAGCTCATGGCTATACCCTCTCCACCAACATCCAACCACTTTTGATTCAATCCAACCTCACTTCTTGAATCATCACATCATTCTAAGACTCTTTGGTATTGAGACTTTAGTCTAAATCAATCATCTTCAAGCTTGATTCTTGGGTTTAAGATCTAGGGTTTCAAGGTAAAGATCTTGAAACTTGATTTCTTACTTGGTTCTTAGAATCCTAAGACCATGTTTGATCTTTGGTCATCTTAATCAAGCCTTAGATACTAATTTTTATGTGTTTGTTTTGATTCTAAGATCTACTTGGTGGTGAAAGTGTGATACAAAGAGGATTAAACAAGGATTTTAGAAAGCTACACACTAGGCAAGAGGAAGATCAACCTCATTGGCCATATGTGGTGGTGAAGGAATGAATTGTTTGTGTTTGAGTGAAAAAATTCATGTGAGGATTTTTTCACTCGATTGTGTGGTTATTGGTTTATGCTTGTTGGATTATTTGTGATTTCTATTGCTTTGATATTTATGCATGATTTATATATGTGAGATGGTATGATTATGATTAAATGCTTAATATGATTTTATTGCGTTAATAGTGAGCATGAATACATGATATGTTGTATATGATAAGAATCATGTGGAAAGAAAAACTATTTTGGGTTCAAATAACCAAGAGGCTCACAGCCTCAATGATGATTTTGGAATAAACCACTTGAAATGTTTTACTAAGTATGGATTTTAGATGATTAGGTAACAAGTAAATGGATTAAAGATTTTTACAGAGAAAAATGAGATAGGAAATGAATAAATATTTGATTATGGAAAATAAATGGATTTTCGGCCAACATGCCAAGAGTTAGTATTTTAGACCAAAAATATTTTCGTAAGTGTAGTCTTGAAGGATTAATTAACAAGAACTCAATTTAGTGAATTTTGAGATGTAAAAAGGAAATAAACTAATTTTTAGAATTAAATTAGTGTAATTAAAGTATTAAGTGAGATAAAAGTCAAAACTTGAAATTTACTGACGTATAGCTCACCCTTTGGGTTTTGAAGCGCCTTAGGAAATTTTGAGCTGTAATATTCCAAGTTAATCAAAGAAATACAGTTCTATGAAAAAAATATTGAAAAATATTATTTAGAGAAGTTTTGGTGAGAAAATGATTTTTGAGGATGATTTGGAACTTACAGTATTTTATTTAAAGTTTTATTGAGAGTAATGAACAAATATTTTTGAGATATCTTGAATTAATTAAAATAATATAGGTTTTTGTGGAAAACGTTTGGAAATAGTAATTAAAGGAAGTTTAGTGAGAAAATGTTAAAAATATTATTTAAAGTTGATTTATTAAGGAAATATTTGGATTAAAGTCTAATTTTGATATTAAATGAGAAAAGTCTTAATTTAAGAATAAAATATGTTAGAAATATTTTACGCGATTAAAAATATGTAGAAAAATTCTTACGTGACTTAAAAACAGTTATTTTTAGTTACGCGATTGTGAAAACATTTTTAAATCTTTACACAATTGAGAAAACATTGAAAAAATTATTATGCGATTTGAAAATGTAACATAAGTGTTACGCGAATGTGACAATGCGATAATATTACAACGCGATTGAGAGAAACAACGAGTTGTGCTGTAGAGCCGACGTACTGTACCTAAGTAGTTATGGTTTAGCATTGTGCTTGTGGGACCGAAGTTCTTGACTTGTGTGGATCTTTGGTATTATGTAATTGTATGGGCGATTATATAATATCGTTGATACTAATGGTATTGGACAATTGTATGTGTAGTTGCTTTAATATCATTGGGAATTGTACAACGGTAGTTTGATTTCATTGAATATGCATTTGAGCATTATATAGCCAGTGGCTGTTGTGACATTTTAAGCCTAAAGAATGAACGGGAACTTATAGGATTGTGGATCTGGACAAGATCTTCGAGGATGTCAGGGCGCGGTGATTCACTTTGTGATAATGATCTCACATTATATATATATACCCCTGGCTGTGATAAACCTACTGCAATGCACTGGCAGCCCGACAACCACTATTTCTTTTCATGATCCGGCATAGACTGTCTTTTAGGGGGGACAAATCTTCTAGAACGTTCATCTCTGAATTTGAGTCTAACTCCATGGAGTAGGAACTGATTGCATTGTGCATAAGGATGGTTAGCATACACATCATGCATACGCATAGTCAGCATTTATATTATTGTGATATTATCATTATGCTTGATATTGTATTGCAAGTTTATTGAATTATTTATCTATTTAATATCATGAAATATACCTGCTGGTTTTATGCTATTTTATGGATTGTATGTTGAACTTGTATGTTGTACTGTATTAGTATGTTTGTCATTTCTTTGCTGCCATATTAGTATGCGATGTAGGGGATCTAACCTCTTTGCTATATTGTTCTGTCTGTTTTTATTTTATGCTTACATCTGTGAAGACTATGATGGCAGCAAGGAGGGATCAGCTGGGTTTGTTTAGACTACAGTTTCTTGAAGGCGCTGCTGTTTGGCGTGTCCATTAGGACTCAGAGTATATAGAGTATTGTGGTGACATTACTCTATTCGCAGCAAGTAGGACCCGCCATGGGGTCGCTACTTCTTCTTTTACGGTTGCATATGTAGAGTTTGTTTTACCTATCAGGGAGTTGTGGAATGATCTTCACTATACTTCTAGGGAGGACTCCGAGATATCACTTGCTCGGATTTCTATCCATCGAGACATTCCCTGCGAGGGAATTTGTCTTCTGAGAAGGACTTATGTCTTTAGGTGTTGTGAACTTGGGCTAGGTTGAGTTTTTATATGGTAATTATATTTTATTTAGAATACGTGAGTTTTATGTAATGAAGATGTTACGAATCTATGTTATATACGAGAGATGTATTTAATCTAGTCTTTATATGTTGTGTTTTTCTAATTCAGTAAAGTTTATGTTATCTGCAAAAAGAAATTTTGAAACCCGTATTTTAATAATATTAAATATTTTATAACTTGGGTAAAGGATTTTATAAGAAGTTGGTTTGAAATGTGATACCCTAAGGTGGGTGTTACAATGACACGTTTTTATAATAGAACTACTGAAAATTAGTATTCTTACCCCATTTCTATTTTATATTTCATGATAATTCTAGGATCGGATCTTGCAGCACTACGGTTGCAGCTGGAGCTGGAGCTTATTAGAAATTTGAAGTTTTGTATAAGGATTGTATGGATAATGCTTTGAAGGCAATTGATGTATTTTTGTGTAATTGATGTATTTTTGTACTATGTAGTACTTTTTGTATAAACATCCTATTATTATATGTATATTAATTCACCCGTCCAGGCTCATATTTTTGTATATCAATGAAATTATGTTTTAAAATTTTTAAGTGATGTGCTTACTACTAATTGCTATAGTGTAATTCTGGATACACTAAGGGCGTTACATTTTGGTATTAGAGTAGTTCATCTTGTTGAGTCAGGATATGGACTAGCTATGCTTTGTTATGCATTTATCTTGTGTTGATGATGAGATGTATAGGTAGAATTGCATAACAGCCTTGAGTTTGTATGTTATGGTTAATTGTCACATTGTTACATAATATTGAGTCTGATCAACTCAATATATAATGTGCGGTGTGTACAGGAGATTATAGCATCGACCAGGAGAAACCAAAATGGTAGAGCACTCGCTGGCAATAATGTGTCAGACATGTTAAAGATTTTTTTAAAACATAGTTGCCGCTGTGAGAAAACAGGCATCTATGAATACTAGAAAGTTAGAGAAGATAATTTCAGTGATGAGGTGCACGGGTGATCTAAAGGTGTCATTTGTTGTTTAAGTGTTAAAAGAAAAAGTTGAGTATTGGTGGGCTAGTGCTAGCAGTTTAAAGGATAGTGCCGGGGTTGAGATAATATGGCTTGGACTAGTATTTTTCAAAGAAGTTGCAAGAAGAGAAGGAGTTAGACTTCCTAGAACTTAAGCAAGGAGATATGATCGTGAAGTAGTACGAAGCAAAGTTTGAGAAACTATTTAATTTTTCTTCATATGTTAGATATAATCTAGATGAGAATTAGAAATGTGTTAAATTTGAGGTTGGACTGAGAGATGAGATAAGAAAAGCAGTTAAACCTCTGTAGATTAGAGATTTTTGTAATGATAGTAAATAAATGCAATATTGTGGAATCAGAGAATTTAAGGTTATAGCAGAAGTTTAGATAGTGAGGTTTCCAGAAATGAAAAAGGAAAGATGAGAAATCTAAAAGAAGCATTTTATGGCCAAAGATTCAGCAAGATAAGGGAGGAGAAGAGAAGTAATAAAAGAAAGAAAAAGGGAAGTAACCCATAGCAAGCTAAGGAAGATGGATAGGGTTTAGGGTTTAGCGATGGATTTGAGCTTGGATGAGTCGTTGTTGATTTATTATAGTAATGGATTTGAGATTTGTTTGAGAATGTTTTCAGATAGTATAAATATCTTCTATGAGATTAGAAACTCCCTTGAATCCATGTTTGAAATATTAGAAGTTGATATAGAAACTAACAACATAAAGAATGAATTGCGCCAGCTGTTGGGTGCCTGATCGCTCATTGTGAAGTGTTTGAGTGCCCAGCGCCCAAGTGCACAAAGAGCAAAAGAATTTTTATGTTATGTTATTATAAGAATATAAGATTTTCAATGCAGTTTAATGCTATTTTATGGTATATTAAATGAGGATTTAAGATTATACGATGAGTAAGTCTTGAATATAATTGTGAAATGAAATGTATAGTAATTTGTAGTTTGCATATGATGAAATATGCTATGATTGAATGCTTGAAAAATGAGAAAGAATGGAGTTGTGCAGTAGATAGAAGTAATGGATTTGCTTGATAAATGAACAAAAGTAGATTAAAGTTGAGTGAGTTACTCCCTCTCTACTTAGAATCTGAATTGATAGAATGACTTTATATGCAATGTATTGTATGAATGATAAAATTTGATGATTAAAAAGATAAACAAAGAAATACAGAATGATAAAGAATTATAGAATGAATAGTATGGGTAACCCATTATCTAGGATTATCTTCATACTTGGGGTGAGACTTAGGAAATGGTGGTTAAGGATTTTATTTCCCTTATCATTAGAGTTATTGAGGTTGAGGATAGACACTCTTTGTAATCGATTACCAACTATGAATTTGCAAAAAAATATAGTTTTTAACCCACGTTACCTAATCCAAACCAATCCATATCAATAACAACAACAATCCATCACAAATATGCAACCAAAACACTCATAAAACATCAACTTTCAATATGGGTATGAAACCCATTTTCAAATATTTAAAACTCATCATAAAAGAAACCAAGAAATCAAGTTCTCAATTCATACTCATATTTATCATTTCAAAATCATCATCCCATGACAAGTTTTCCAAAACATTGGAAAAAACAAAGGAAGAATAGAAGAGAAAGAGAAACCCCCTACCTCGACTTGACGCCATGTTTTTCTTTCGTTCCTCCTTTCTTTTTCTTCTTGGTTCTTCTTCCTCAGGATCTTTTTTTCTTTCTCTTTCGTTTTCTGCTTTATGATGTCCTCCTCTCTCTTTTTCTTCTGTCTCTTATATTTCTCCATTTCTCCTTCTCATTTTTCTTTTTCTATTTTTCATTTCTCTTTTCTCTCTTATTTATTTCTTATCCTTTTTCTTCTTTCTGTTGACATAAGTAAAAATAGGATTCCACCTGGAACTTCTATATCTTTTAGGAACACTTTCGTCTTTCAAAACCACATTTTCTAACTTCCATTAATGTTTGAGAAAATCACAAGTCATAACTAAATTCTCATATCCTTATTTCCATAATTTTTTGTATATTGCTATTCGTCAAGTAAGCTGTACTAACTTTTCTCAAATTAAATTGAACTTGTAAAATAAGTAAATATACATGCCTTAAATTATTTTCCATACCGAAATATTCTCCATATTCTACTTATTATCTCCATGAAATTTCATAATTTTTTGAGCTGCATAACTATTCTATTATTTCTCAGCAGTATCCTTAAAAATACCAAACTAGCTCTATTGCTTCTCCAAAATTTTTGACAACTCTTATAAATGATTCTTAGTTAGGAAATAAATTTTTCATATTTATTCTCTTGTATTAGTATTATAGAATTACACTCAAACTAGTTTAGAAAATTATCCAAATTAAAAAATAATTCTTACTAGTATTATTGAGCTTCTATAACTTTGATTAGGACTATTAGGCTAGGGAGGATGTTACAAATACTCACTATATAATACTCATAAAGCAAGCATAATCCTACACACTTCGTTACCAACAAGAGAGACAATTGCCCATACAATTGTCTAAAATGCAAATGCAATGTTTATGTCGTATGATTATGCCTATGCTATGTCCTAAAAGTATACAATCCTTGTGTAGTTTTTTGTTTTAGAAAACCATGATACTCACTTATTCCCAAGAACCGTGTTCCCATATATCTTTCTAGACAGGATAGGCAAAAGAACCCTTCACTATCTGGTAATCCGTGAATTCCTTCTCCTCACAAAGGTAAGAGTGTTGCTACCACCCCATCTCTAGTAACCTTGACTATAATAGTATCGCATGCTAGGAGAAGTTAGGATCTCATATCCCAATCTCTGGACAAATGGTTGTGTACACCATTTAAGGTCACAATATATAAAAATAGCAAGTGTAAAAACATGCAATAGTGTTTACATAATACAAACCCTTCACAAAGTTCACTCTAACAAAGTGGAAGAGTTAAGATTAGAAAACATGCACTCTTGGCTTAGCTTTATCTCACAAAGGAACCAACCCATGTCTCTAGCATACTCTCATAGTTCAACCTCAGTAAATGAGAGAACATTCATCATTTATGCACTTGAAACTCACCCTTCACCAAAAAGGGAGCAACTCATGCATAAAGATAGGCAACCATGCCAAACAATCTCAACTTAGTTGTATCTAGCACACCCCAGCATCACTTCACAAGTGACATCAAACACAACCGCATGCTACTCAAGGTCTAGATAACAACCTATGGCAATCCATACCTATTGGATGCACAAAGTTTCCTATTTTTCCATATATGCAAGGTGCTCATCCTCTCTAGGAAATACTGCTATTAGTGTCTCAACAATATTTAATAGGCATATATAACGGATCCTAATAAGTAGGGAAGTTTCATTTCCCAAAATAAATCTCCTAAGGAAAACTATCCGAGGCGCCTAGCCGCCCCATTCCCAGTGCCTAGGTGCTAGCTTCTATAGGGGTTGGCGCTTAGGCATGCCTCTTTGGCGCCTAGGCGCCAAGCCCCCTGCCTCACCCACACCTGATTCTAGGTGATGGGTTCCTAGGCGCCTAACCTAGGCACCTGGTACGCGTAAAATACACTAAGAGCAAGTGTACTCTATCGCCAAGTAATATAGGACTTGAGTCCCAATTATCGATCCCACGAGGAATAATTGATAATTACTAGATTCGCTAAACTTTTTGTTATTCAAACAATTGAAAGTGTATGAAGAAATTCAAGTTAAAATCAAAATAAATAAATAAAGAAAAAATGAACAATTAAACAAAGAAAAGATAATCAATGAGAAAGAGACTAGGGTGCAAGGTTCACTTGAATCCAATTATTCATATTTTCTTTCAATTATGATGTAGGTAATTCTTTTGCCAATATTCTCTTATTTGCTATTGAATCCCAATGGTCATGGATGAAACAATATTCTATTCCTAATTTAATTCACCTATTTGGTCATTTAGTTGAATTAATCAAGAATGCATTAAGCTTCAATTCAAGAGATGAACTAACATACCGTCAATTCCATTGGTAGGATAAATCGATGTTTGGTCATTCACCAATCTAATCCTAGGCTTACCATATAGATCCACTCATTGAATGCAGATGGTCACCGGTCAAACAATGGATTAACACATGCCAAAAGTGATCAAATTCTGACAAGAATACAAGTAATATGATAAACCTAAAAAGAAATTACCATAATCAAATTAGAAATCAAATCCAAATAACAAGGAAAACAAGATCCCCCATAGCCCTAGCTATGGGTTTAGCTACTTATGTTCAATAAAAACAAACTCATATCAGAATACAAATCCATGGAAAAAAAATCCAAAGAAAATGGGAAACTAAAAAGAAAGAGAAATCAAAACCCCTTTAATGGAGATTAAAATCTTCAAGCCTTCAAGAATCCTCCTTTGAAATCGCCCTCCAAGGTCTACTACCGCAAAACAAGTCTCTCAGGATTAGGGATTTCCTGTGTAATGTGCTCAAAGTGTTGTCTGTGGTGTAACTTTTCTTATTTAATAAAAATCACATCTACTGTTATGCTCTCAGCGCCTAGGCACCCAGTTTTGAGCGCTCAAGCGCTCAGTCACTTAAGTCAGTACGCGCACTGCTACACATTGCACGCTTAGGCGCTCCTTCCCAGTGTTCAAGCACTGAATCACTAAATTACCATTGCTGCAAACGCTCTGGGCACTCAGGCACCCCAACACCAGTGCTTAGGCGCTGGACTCTGTTGCGAAATTCTTCTTTTTCTTGCTCCTTGAATGTCCAGTCTTCCCCAAGTGTAATTACCTAACAAAAACACACAAAACACTTAATAAAAACATAAACAAAAAATACTAAAATATATGAAAACTTATGAGCAAAATTCAATAAAAATAAATAAAAGAAATATGGAAAACTAAGTAATTGAACCGTAAAAATATGACATATTGACGGTTCATCAACTCCCTCATACTTGAGCTTTGCTTGTCCTCAAGCAAAGAATAGGAATCAACAACAAGATCAAACTCAACATCAAGAAACATGAATCAAAGGGAAATTCCACAATTAAAAGAAATTCAAGTTCAGTAATCGAATCCAATCAAGCAAGATCATTTAACACTTAAACAATTAGAGGCTCGAGTCTAGCTTGCAACTGTTCTCTTCATCAAACATCTGAGATCACTCAAATTTACCATCGCTCAAGTGTTTAAAGGACAAAGAGATCACTCAAATTTCTCTTGAAAAATGCAATACCATAGGCTTGCTTATCAATCTCATCTCCACTTAGGTTCACATACAACATAAGAATCAAAAGGACTTTCCTTTGATTGTAACAAGGCCAAGGATATAATGGAAGATAGGAAGAAAGGATAACATAGGGTAAATAATGCTCATGAATAAATCAATACAAGCAGAATCAGGCTGAAAAAGATGACAAATAGAGCATGATGCATAAGAATATAATAACTTCTCACTTTCAACCCAAAATTTTCATTATTCTTCACCAATAATTCTTTTCTTTTCTTTCTTTCCATTTTTTTTCTTTTTTCCAATTTTTTTTTCTTTTTTTTTTCAACCCTTGAAGACAAAAGCAACCTTTCAAGACTTTTCAATCAACACATCAATTGCTCCAAAGAATTCAACCTAATTATTCAATTAGGTATTCAAAGAAATCAATTTCAGGCTCAAATGAGGCAACTAAGGGGTTATTTAATCAATGTAACTCTAGAAGTCAAGAAAGAATTAAGCCTAATTGCCTTAATCATGTTTAAGTCTGTATATGAATCATTAAAGCCTCAACAAGATATCAAAGCAAGTTCTAGCGCACATCAATCAAGAGAAAACTCACTCCAGAAGAAAAATAGGATTTCATTTATGAAAAATCCAATCATTAAGGCTCAAAACTCACTTTCTGGCTAAAATTAATAAAGAGAACAAAAGCAAGCAAACATGGCTAATTTCTAACTAAGATGCTAAATTTCACTTTACTTCATTGAAAAAGATTGCTTCACACATTATCAGCTCATGATCAATGAAATTCCATTTAAAAACAAATCTCTATTAGCTCAGAATAAATCAAGAAATCAACACACAATTCCAGCTTAATTACCAACATTACTCAAGTTCTTCAACAAATTTTTTTTTGACAAAAATTGTAAAAGTACCCCCCTACACTTAAGATAAACATTGTCCTCAATGTGAAAGAAAAAGAAATAAAGGGGTAAAGAAAAGAATAACACAACCTGATGGACAGTGACACAATATCAGGCAAAAGAGAAGTACAAGAGTCAGCACAGCAACACAATCTGAAAACTAAAATCCTAAAACACATGAGTAATCTAAAAGAAAAACAAACATAACAAAATAACTAAAATAAAATAAAGGAAGAAGAAACACAGGTTGCCTCCTGTGTAGCGCTTGTTTAACATCATTAGCTCGACGTTGCCTTTTCCCGATGAATCAAGGTGGCTTAAAGCAAAAGAAATAGGAGGACACTTTTTTCTTTTCAAAACATTTCTTCCTCCCTTCAACAATGGCCTTGAGACTCCTTCCAACAAAATTGTGAACTTGACAAGAGCTTGACTGTCCTAATTGCGCCTTGACACCACTAGGCTATGGTGGTCGCACTCAATCAACAGATAAAGGACCAATCTATGAAGAAGCATGAATCTTAGGAGGACCTTTATCTGTCTCAACAGCTTGACTTTCTGAAAGATCAGCATCAACATTGTATAATGGCGAGGGATCCTTGATAGTTAAGGTTTCCTGCTTCTTAGCTTAAAAAAAATTGATAGGAGCATGGAGATTTGACATTGGGGAAGATTTAGCCTCCCTAAAGATATTAATGATCACATGATCTCTATCCACTCTCAAGATGAGCTCCCCCGAGGTACATCAATCACAGCTCTAGAAGTGGCCAAAAATGGTCTTCTAAGAATAAGAGGAATATCAGCATCTTCTTCCATATCTAGCACCACAAAATCAACTATGAATTTATCCACCTTCACCAAAACATCCTCCACCACACCAAGCGGGTAAGCGAAGGATCTATCAACCAACTATAGTGAAATGTTGCTAGGCTTCGGTTCCTGCATTTCCAATTTCTTAAACACAGAGAAAGGCATCAAATTAATACTAGCTCCCAAATCACATAATGCCTTATCAAAATAAGAGTTACCAATAGTGCAAGGAATAGTAAAACTCCCTGGATCTTTCAATTTTTGGGGTAACTTCTTTAAAAGAATGGCAGAACACTCCTCAGTAAGACATACAATCTCAAATTCCTTAAGCTTGCATTTCTTTGTAAGTATTTCTTTCAGAAACTTTGCATACTTGGGTATTTGAGAGATGGCTTCAACAAACGGAATATTAATTTGTAATTTCTTGAATATCTCTAAGAATTTGGTAAATTGCTAATCTCGCTGATTGTTCTTGAGTCTCTGAGGGAATGGGATCTTGGCATATGGGGATGGTTCATAAACTGCGCTCTGCTCACGATCCTTCTTCGCTCTCTGCCACTTTGGTGCTTTCTTCTCAACCTCTCTTTCTTGATTGACATCTTCAGTCGCTTTCTCTTCATCATGCACTGACTCAACAAGAGTATCTCCAAGCTCTAGTATTTCCTTCTTTTGAGAAGACTCTTCAAGTTCCTTACCACTTCTAAGGAAAATTGCATGGGTCTGTTCCCTTGGATAAGTCTCAGTAGAGCTAGGCAATGTCCTTAGTGCCCTCTGTAACACCCCAAACTTTCTATTTATTAAATAGTAATTTTGACAGTTAACAGAATTCTACTGTTTAGTGATTTCTGTGTACTGTAAAATTATTTTAAATATTCCATCTGTATATTTGATCGTTTTGAGTAATTTGTTCCTTGTCAGAAAAATAATAATTTTTGGGCCGAAAAAAATTTACATAATTTAATTTTTACTATTTAGTCTTAATTAATTTACGTAATCTGATTTGATATTTGTGAATTTTTTAATATTTATGATTTTATGTGTGATTTTAAAATTTTTACTATTTGTGGGTCCCACGAGATGTATGTGGGCCTAAGTGGCCATACATGGGTCCAGGTGGGTCCCGCAAAGTGAAAATTTTTCTACGTATAGAAAAATTTGTACTATTTAGACGGAGACAGGGGATCTTACTAAACCTGAATTCAGAAATAATTTTAGAAAATTTTCTTTTACTGTATTTTATACTGTATTTAATTATCGAATGATAAAAATACAGTAAATATATTCTTTCATGAGGTTAT
This sequence comes from Ormosia semicastrata, assembly GCA_029884595.1. Taxonomy (NCBI): domain Eukaryota; kingdom Viridiplantae; phylum Streptophyta; class Magnoliopsida; order Fabales; family Fabaceae; genus Ormosia; species Ormosia semicastrata. Next base: position 49,815,009 of record JAQQTO010000060.1, read on the forward strand.
AACAGATAAAAAATAAAATTCTATATTGTTAAGTCAATATTGGTGGTTTGGATATCCACCATCGATTTAATTACCGTTGGAGATTTAATCTTGATTTAATCAACGGTGGAGATTTGATCTTAAAAGTAAATAGGATCAATTATAACCGTTGGATGGAAATTAAATCAAGGGTAGAGATTTAGTCTTATAAATGACTATGACCATTATCAACCCTTGGATGTAAAATTAATCAATGGTGGAGATGGATCATTAATGACCATTGGATTTGGATTTAGATCGATGGTGGAGAATTGGTCATCAAAAAATGACTACAACCATTTTGGACCCTTGGATGTAAAGTTTGAAGGTGTAATCTTGACCCTTCATTTTGGAGACACATTCAATGATTAGGATTGCAAGCCAAAAATGATCCAATGGCTCAAATAAAGTCTTCCATCTATAACCTAAACCTAGTAACTATTTTTAATCCAAACCATTCTTTTAATCAATGGTTAGGATGGCTTAAAGTGATGGTTATGAAATTTGTCACATTTGGAGTGCATGAAGAGGGGGCACGGTTTGGAGAAGCAAGGAAGAAGGAAGACAATTTTGTATAGGCTTTTTAGGCCAAAGAAAAGGATGAAGACAATAGCCAAGTGTCAAGACCATTTCCTATTGATCATTAATGATCATGTTTTTCAAACTTCACTTTACACTTCTCTCCAATGCATGCTACGGCAATATCACTTTGGAAGACTAAAAAAATTCATTTCTACACTTCATATTATCACTTCTTCACCTTTTTCACTTAAGCTTCAAGAACAAACCAAAGAAAACTCCATTCTCCCTCCCAGAAGAAGATCATTCGGCCAAGCACTCTAATTCTCTCCTCCATCACTCTTTAATTTCAGACAACCTAGTTTCTTGAATCCTTACCCTATTCTAAACAACTTTCATGTTGAAGACTTTCTCTAAATCTTCCATCTTGAAGGACTTTTACTAAGATCAAGTTCTAGAGTTTTTGTTGGTGAAGTGTAAGGAAACTTCATTTATTCTTTTCTTTTTCATGTTCTAAACCATGTTTGACCCATGGTTCTTCTTATTCAAGCTTAATATACTAATTTTCTTGTATTTATTTCATGTTTAAGAACTTGTGTTGGTGGAGATCTTGTTCAAAACACAAAGCAACAAGTTTTTTTTGGTAGTTCTTCAAGAGGTAAAAAGGAGATCCATCTCACCAACCAAGCATGGTGGAGAGAGATAGTTTTATATTTGGTGGATGGTGAATCTATGTGAAGATTCATATCCATGGTCATGTAATAAGTTATGTGTGTTATGTACTTTGATTATTTTTGTCTATGCTTGATATGCTTTGTATGATTTACTTGTGTATGCATGCTTAGTATGATTTTTATTTGTTTATATGGTATGCTTATAATATGTATGATGATATATGTTCAATATATTATGATGGATGTATGTTGAAATAAGCAAAATTTTGGCTCCAAAGGCCATGGAGGAGGTCACGGTTTTGAACTTCCAAGACTAAAGTTATTTTTGAAATTTTTCAAGAACTATGGAGTTCATTTTTAGTCCTTGAACTAATGTAAATTTTGGATAAGACATCAACCAATTTGGTATTCACAAAATTATATTTTCATAAATAATAAAATTGAATGATTTGAGAATTAAAGAAAATAAACAAAAGAGTTTGTTTTGTAAAGAGAATGCACACGATTTTTGGAGTTGAGTTTTCATGAATTTGTTTTGTGTAGAAACAAGAATGGAATTTATTTAAGTTAGAAGAAAATTATTTCATGGTTCCAATGGCCATCTATATGGTTTTGATAATTTAGAAAAATGTTTTGATGTTATAAAATATAAGAATTTTCCAATAAGGATTTTTGAAAAGGGAATTAAAGTGTTATCAAGTGGAATTTTCATAAATAAAAGAAAAAGGAAGATTGAAGGTATTGAACTTCAAGTTATTTTAAAGAGAATTAATTTTTAGAAGTGATTTAGAAATATAAAAGAAAACGTTTGTAACTTAAATTTACTAATGAAGAATTTAATTATTGGGTTTTGGAAAATGTTAGGAAATTTAAAATTAGAAACAGTAGTTAAATCAACTAAATGTGATTTTGTAAAATTAAATCAATAAAAAGTGATGTTGAGGAAATATATTACGGAAAAGAATTTTTTTGACTAAGAATAGGAAGAAAATAAAGTAAGAAATTATATTATTGTAAGAAAAGTCCAAAATAATATTTTAAAGTTAAGAAATATTTTACGAAGGGTAAAAACGGTGAAAAATGATTTTCGTAACTCAAAAATGTAATTTTTAAATTATGCTATTTGAAAAATGTTAAAATATTTTTATGCAATTTTTAAAGTGTTTAAATATTTTACACAATCGAAATGTTGTAGAAAAATCGCTATGTGATTTAAAAATGAAAGAATATTTTTACTCATTTTAGAATACAGTAGAAAATTATCACGCAATTTTTAAATGTAATAGAAATGTTACAAATCGTTGTTTACATAATAAAATATTACGTGACTGTAAAAACGTGACAAAAATATTTTTTGAATGAGAAAAATGCAATAATATAAGGTTGTTGTTAATTATACAGTAAACTTTACAGTTAAAAATCAATATGTGAATACTGTACAAGAAATTGAGTAATTTGCCTATAATTGGCATAAATACATTTTATGAACGTAAAATAGTATTTGAACTTTGTATGAGAAATTATGTGATTTACCTTTGGTTGGTAATTGGTGTATTACACATACATTGAAAAAGGTCCGATGGACTGTATATGGCTAATTGCCTAGGAGAAACGTACACCTCTTGAGTGGGTGCGATACGCGTAGTGTAGGTCACTTGTTGACCTTGGGGGCATCGGGGTGCGGGTTGCTCGCAATGGGCAGTTGGTAGCTCTTCTGTACTGTGAGTTAGACCGATGCAACACACCGATGATCCGGACCGAGACACTATTCTTAGTCGAGATCTGACAAAGACTGTCGCGTATGTGCTAAATATGCAAGATATAATTATAGCACTTGGTCTGAAGCACGTGGTACCAGCAGATCTTTCGATCAATTTCTCCGACTTGAGTATTAGCTCCATGGAGTAGGACATTGAGTCTATGTGCGCATGCATGAAACTAAGCATCTATATCTATATGATGGTGTTACTGTAATTATTTTGTGATTTAAACAGTGATAATGGCATGATGGTAATTATTATTTTACACTATAATGATGGCATAATTGTGATCATGATATGATATTTTTACATGATATGTTGTTTGTATTATCTCCGTGCTATCATGCTGGTATTGGCGTAGGTGATCTCACCTCTTTGTATGTATATCTGTATATTGTATTTATAATTGGGTGAAGACATTGAGAGAGAAACGGTACAAGAAGGAGAAGAGGAACTACTTCTCACATCAGGGAACGCAGAATTCTGACAGTACGATGTCAAGAGCCAGTTTCTTCAGATATGTACATCTACAATTTCACGGAGGAGCTGGAGAATAGAGGACAAGTCCCGATGATCGAGGACTTATTTACGAGGGGTACCTGACTGTTAGTATTAGTAGACTATTTTATGGAGATCCATTTTTCTGTGTGACTATCTTTGTTGATGTTGAATTTCCTTTGCATATCGGGCGACATTAGGATACTAGAAATTATGTCCCAACGGAAATCAGCATAGTATGATTAGCCCGGACACCTGTCCGTACGGCTACTCGTCATAACAGATTCCTACCTGCTGAGGAACCCGAGGAGGACCCGTCTGAGGGGTCTTCTACTTAGTTAAACTTGGGCAAGTTTGAATTCTGATATAAACTATGTGTGTAATTATTTAAGTGTGTTTATTGTTCCGAGACATGGTCTATAATAAATAAGCCTGACAGCACTTGTGTAATATGTATATGATGTAAATTATGTGTGAGGTTGTTGTATAGTAGTTTTATTTTCCGGTAAGTCTATTTTATTGTTATCCATGAAGAAAGAAAAAAAAATTTACAACTCGTATTTTTATCACAATATCCCATTTTATGACTATTGAGGGTATTTTGGGTAATAAAGTAACATAAAAGTGACACCCTACGGTGGGTGTTACATTAGTTGGTATCAGAGCCCAAGTTAGAGTCTTTTGGGGTTGTGGTTAGGTTTGTCTTGTTTGTGTTGTGTGATTCTCTGTTATTGTTTTCTGAAAAGAAACAATATTGTTTGAGGATTAACCTTACTTTCTTTGTATTGTCCAGTTTGAGTAGAGAAAGTAATGACTGGACGAGGACGTGGACGTGGAAATAATAGCACAGATATGGAACTTAATGGGAATAATAATTTGAACATGGCTGCAGCTGTAGCAACAATGCAGAGAATGGCGGAAGTGGTTGCACAACAAAATCAACGGGCTAATGAAAATGTGCACAGTTTGTCAGAGTTTCGAAGGAATAATCCACCAAAATTTCGTGGAGAGTTTGATCCGGAGAAAGCTGAGCTTTGGATCTAAGAACTTGAAAAGATATTTGATGGTATGGGATGTGCTGATGAACGGAAGCTTAAGTTGGCAACCTTTATGCTGGTAGGAGATGGTGAACGATGGTGGGCAGGAGCTAGAAGACTGTTGGAAGCCGAAGGAAGGATGGTGACATGGCAACTTTTTAAGCAAAAATTTCTAGAGAAATATTTTCCAGTAAGTGTGAGGCATATGAAGGAAATGGAATTTCTGAGCTTACGACAAGGATTGATGTCCGTAAGTGAGTATGTGGCAAAATTTGAAAGTCTGTCTCAGTTTTTGAGATATTTGCAGATGAATCCAGATGAGGGTTGGAAATGCAGGAAATTTGAAGAAGGATTAAAGCTGGATATTAAGAGAGCTATATCGATGTTGGAGATTAATCAATTTCCAACTTTGATTGAAAAATGTCGTAAAGTTGAAAAGATTGATCATCAACGTGCGGCAAGAAATAAGAATTTTGGACCTGCAAGGTTCCAAAAAGGGAAGAATAATCAAGCAAATCGCTCTCAGCAAAAGCCGTATGTGAAACCGACAGGAAGTCAGACCAAGATGCAATTTGTGGGAGGAAGTTCTAGCGGTAATAAGGCAAGTCAAGCTGGGACTCCTATTCGATGTTTCAAATGTGGGAAGGATCATCTCACGAAGGATTGTCAACATAAGGAGGTTGTTTGTTTTAAGTGTGGACAGCATGGACATTTCTCCAAAGACTGTGATCAGATAAAGAAAGAATCCTCTGTGGGAAATGTTCGAACTGCAAGGCCATAGGCAGGTGGTCGTGTCTATACAATGAGCAGAGAATAAGCTGCTAAATCTGAGGACTTGATAATGGAGGAGGGTACTATTTAAGGTAATCTTTTAACCATACTCTATGATTCAGGAGCAACACATTCTTTCATTGCATGTGATTGTGTTGAGCATTTGGGATTGACTGTGACTGCATTGCCATATGATCTAAGTGTTGCTACTCCTACTGATAAGTCTGTAGTTACATCAACAGTATGCCTGAATTGTCCTATCTATGTTAGGGATAGAATCTTTTATGTGGACTTGATCTGTTTGCCTCTTTCCAAGATTAATGTAATCTTGGGAATGGATTGGTTGTCTTCTAACCATATCCTAATTGATTATTCGAATAAGACATTAGTATTTCCTGAGGCTAAGGATTCTAGATTCCTAACAGCTATTCAAGTGGAAGCTTGTCTGAAAGAAGGAGATCGTGGGTATTTGTTATTATCTTCTTTGGAAGGGCAAAGTGATGATGTCTTGAAGGATATTTTCATGGTTAACGAATTTCCTGTAGTGTTTCCTAAAGATATACCAGGACTACCACCGGTAAGGGAAATCGAGTTTGCCATTGATCTTGTACCTGGAGCTGGACCGATATCTATAGCACCCTATCGGATGTCGCCGGTAGAATTAGCCGAACTGAAGAAATAGCTAGAGGATTTATTGGAAAAATAATTTGTGAGACCAAGTGTGTCACCTTAGGGAGCTCCAGTTTTATTAGTTAAGAAGAAAGATGGGACTTCACGTCTATATGTAGATTATCAGCAATTAAACAAAATCACGATTAAGAATAAATATCCACTTCCAAGGATAGATGATCTAGTGGATCAGTTGCGAGGAGCCGCAATATTTTCTAAAATTGATCTACGTTCTAGGTATCACCAAATACGTGTGAAAGTGGAGGATATTCCCAAGACTGCATTCCGGACGCGCTATGGGCATTACGAATATCTTGTGATGCCATTCGGTGTAACAAATGCACCAGCTATATTCATGGACTTCATGAATAGAATTTTTCGTTCATACTTGAATAAGTTTGTTGTCGTCTTTATCGATGACATTTTGATCTATTCTCGAAGTCAGGAAGAACATGCTGAACATCTCAAGGTGGTTCTTCAAATTTTGAAGGAGAATAAGTTATATGCCAAGTTATCCAAATGTGAATTTTGGTTGAATGAAGTTCAATTTTTGGGACACGTGATATCAAAAGAAGGAATTAAAGTCGATGCTTCCAGGGTGGAGACAGTTTTGGAATGGGAAAGACCAAAGACTGTAACAGAATTCTGTAGTTTTATCAGATTAGCTGGTTATTATAGACGATTCATTGAGGGGTTTTCAAAGATTGCAGGACTTCTTACCTAACTTACACAAAAGAATCAGCCGTTCGTGTGGACTGACGCATGCAAAGAAAGTTTCCAGAAGTTCAAAAGACGATTAACTACTTCACCGGTATTGATTCTACCTGATCCAAATGAACCTTTCGAAGTATATTGTGATGCTTCATACCAAGGATTGGGTTGTGTACTTATGCAGAATTGTAAGGTGGTGGCTTATGCTTCAAGGCAGTTGAAAAATCATGAGATGAATTATCTGACTCATGACTTGGAGTTAGCAGCTGTGGTATTTGCGTTGAAGGTGTGGAGACATTTTCTCTATGGAGCATCATTCACTGTTTTTAGTGATCATAAAAGTTTAAAATATCTGTTTGACCAGAAAGAGTTGAACATGAGACAAAGGCGTTGGTTAGAGTTTCTGAAGGATTATGATTTTCAATTGCAGTATCATCCCGGAAAGGCGAATGTTGTAGCGCATGCGTTGAGTAGAAAAATACTTAGTGCTTTTGTTATGATGATCAAAGAGAAGGAGTTGATAGAAGAATTTCAGGATATGCGATTATCAGTGAAATTGACGCCGGGCAAGATGCGTTTAAACATGATCACCATTTCAAATAATTTGATGGATAGAATCCGTGAAGGACAAAACAGTGATCAGTATTTGCAAGAAGCAAAAGAAGCAAAGAGCCAAGGAGCAGTGTTGGAGTTTAGCGAAGGTGCTAAGGGAATTTTGAAGTTTAGCGAAGGTGATAAGGGAATTTTGAAGTTTCAAGGAAGAGTTTGTGTGCCTAATAATCTAGATCTTAGCAGATTGATTTTGGATGAAGCTCACAGGAGTAAACTGAGTATGCATCTAGGAGCCACAAAGATGTACCAGGATTTAAAACAATTATATTGGTGGCAAGGAATGAAGAAAGATGTTGCAGAGTATGTATCATCCTGTTTAGTCTGTCAGAAGGCTAAGGTGGAACATCAAAGACCTTTGGGAATGTTGCAACCTTTGCCTATTCCCGAATGGAAATGGGATGACATAGCAATGGATTTTGTGACGGGACTACCAAAGACTTAGAAGGGTTATGATGCCATTTGGGTAATTATTGATCGGCTTACTAAGTCAGTGCACTTTTTGCCGATTAATATTAAATACTCAATGGAAAAATTGGCTCAAGTGTACATCAGTGAAATTGTTAGACTTCATGGTATACCATCCAGTATTAATTCAGAACGAGATCCAAGGTTTACGTCGAGATTTTGGAATAGTTTGCAAGAAGCGATGGGAACAAAGCTACGTCTAAGTTCTGCTTACCATCCACAAACAGATGGTCAGTCAAAAAGAACAATTCAGTCTCTAGAAGATTTATTGAGAGCTTGTGTACTGTAGCAAACTGGAGGCTGGGATGAATTCTTACCATTGATAGAATTCACATGCAATAACAGTTTCCATTCAAGTATAGGGATGGCACCCTATGAGGCATTATATGGGAGGCGATGCAGAACACCATTGTGTTGGTATCATGACGGTGAGAGTGCTATGTTAGGACCAGAGATTTCTCAATAGACAACTGAGAAAGTGAAGATGATTCAAGATAAAATGAGAATGAGTCAAACTCGGCAAAAGAACTATGCTGATAAAAGGAGAAAATCTCTTGAGTTTGAAGAAGGTGACCATGTATTTTTGCGAGTGACGCCTATGACGGGTGTTCGACGAGTCCTTAAGTCCAAGAAGCTCACTCCAAAGTTTATCGGACCATATCAGATTTTACGTCGGGTAGGTATGGTGGCATATCAGATTGCATTACCACCTTTTCTGTCAAATCTTCACAATGTATTTCACGTATCACAACTACGGAAATATATTTTTGATCTTACTCATGTTATCAAGCCAGACACAGTACAGCTGAAGGAAAATTTAACCTATGAAACTTTTCCCGTAAAGATTGAGGATGGAAAGACAAAGCAACTTCGAGGTAAGGAAATTTCATTGGTTAAAATTATTTGGGATGATATAAGCGGGAAAGCTACATGGGAACTAGAAGAAAAGATAAAAGAACAGTATCCCTATTTATTCTGAGGATGTGAAATCAAGTTCATCAAGTTTCGAGGACGAAACTTTTGTTAGATGGGGAGAGTTGTAACACCCCAAGCTTTCTATTTATTAAATAATAATTTTGACAGTTAACAGAATTCTACTGTTTAGTGATTTCTGTGTACTATAAAATTATTTTGAATATTCAGTCTATATATTTGATCATTTCGAGTAATTTGTTCCGTGTCAGAAAAATAATAATTTTTGGGCCGAAAAAAAATTTACATAATTTAATTTTTACTGTTTAGTCTTAATTAATTTAAGTAATCTGATTTGATATTTGTGAATTTTTTAATATTTGTGATTATATGTGTGATTTTGAAATTTTTACTATTTATGGGCCCCACGAGGTGTATGTGGGCCCAAGTGGCCATACATGGGCCCAGGTGAGTCTCGCAAAGTGAAAATTTTTCTACGTATAGAAAAATATGTACTATTTAGATGGATATAGGGGATCTTACTAAACCTGAATTCGGAAACAGTTTTAGAAAAATTTATTTTACTATATTTTATACTGTATTTAATTATCGAATGATAAAAATACAGTAAATATATTCTTTCATGAGCTTATAACAGATAAAAAATAAAATTCTATATTGTTAAGTCAATATTGGTGGTTTGGATATCCACCATCGATTTAATTACCGTTGGAGATTTAATCTTGATTTAATCAACGGTGGAGATTTGATCTTAAAAGTAAATAGGATCAATTATAACCGTTGGATGAAAATTAAATCAAGGGTAGAAATTTAGTCTTATAAATAACTATGACCATTATCAACCCTTGGATGTAAAATTAATCAATGATGGAGATGGATCATTAATGACCATTGGAATTGGATTTAGATCAATGGTAGAGAATTGGTCATCAAAAAATGACTACAACCAATTTGGACCCTTGGATGTAAAGTTTGAAGGTGTAATCTTGACCCTTCATTTTGGAGACACATTCAATGATTAGGATTGCAAGCCAAAAATGATCCAATGGCTCAAATAAAGTCTTCCATCTATAACCTAAACCTAGTAACTATTTTTAATCTAAACCATTCTTTTAATCAATGGTTAGGATGGCTTAAAGTGATGGTTATGAAATTTGTCACATTTGGAGTGCATGAAGAGGGGGGACCGTTTGGAGAAGCAAGGAAGAAGGAAAACAATTTTGTATAGGCTTTTTAGGCCAAAGAAAAGGATGAAGACAATAGCCAAGTGTCAAGACCATTTCCTATTGATCATTAATGATCATGTTTTTCAAACTTCACTTTACACTTCTCTCCAATGCATGCTACGGCAATATCACCTTGGAAGACCAAGAAAATTCATTTCTACACTTCATATTATCACTTCTTCACCTTTTCCACTTAAGCTTCAAGAACAAACCAAAGAAAACTCCATTCTCCCTCCCAAAAGAAGACCATTCGGCCATGCACTCTAATTCTCTCCTCCATCACTCTTTAATTTCATACAACCTAGTTTCTTGAATCCTTACCTTATTCTAAACATCTTTCATGTTGAAGACTTTTTCTAAATATTCCATCTTGAAGAACTTTTACTAAGATCAAGTTCTAGAGTTTTTGTTGGTGAAGTGTAAGGAAACTTCATTTATTCTTTTTTTTTTCATGTTCTAAACCATGTTTGACCCATGGTTCTTCTTATTCAAGCTTGATATACTAATTTTCTTGTATTTGTTTCATGTTTAAGAACTTGTGTTGGTGGAGATCTTGTTCAAAACACAAAGCAACAAGTTTTTTTTTGTAGTTCTTCAAGAGGTAAGAGGGAGATCCATCTCACCAACCAAGCATGGTGGTGAGAGATAGTTTTATATTTGGTGGATGGTGAATCTATGTGAGGATTCATATCCATGGTCATGTAATAGGTTATGTGTGTTCTGTACTTTGATTATTTTTGTCTATGCTTGATATGCTTTGTATGATTTACTTGTGTATGCATACTTAGTATGATTTTTATTTGTTTATATGGTATGCTTATAATATGCATGATGATATATGTTGAATATATTATGACGGATGTATGTTGAAATAAGCAAAATTTTGGCTCCATAGGCCATGGAGGAGGTCACGGTTTTGAACTTCCAAGACTAAAGTTATTATTGAAAATTTTCAAGAACTATGGAGTTCATTTTTAGTCCTTGAACTAAAGTAAATTTCGAATAAGACATCAACCAATTTGGTGTTCACAAAATTATATTTTTATAAATAATAAAATTGAATGATTTGAGAAGTAAAGAAAATAAACAAAAAAGTTTGTTTTGTAAAGAGAATGCACACGATTTTTGGAGTTGAGTTTTCATGAATTTATTTTATGTAGAAACAAGAATGGAATTTATTTAAGTTAGAAGAAAAATATTTCATGGTTCCATTGGCCATCTATAAGGTTTTGATAATTTAGAAAAATGTTTTGATGTTATAAAATATAAGAATTTTCCAATAAGGATTTTTGAAAAGGGAATTAAAGTGTTATCTAGTGGAATTTTCATAAATAAAAGAAAAAGGGAGATTGAAGGTGTTGAACTTCAAATTATTTTAAAGAGAATTAATTTTTAGAAGTGATTTAGAAATATAAAAACGTTTGTAACTTAAATTTACTAACGAAGAATTTATTTATCGGGTTTTGGAAAACATTAGGAAATTTAAAATTAGAAACAGTAATTAAATCAACTAAATGTGATTTTGTAAAATTAAATCAATAAAAAGTGATTTTGAGAAAATATATTACGAAAAAGAATTTTTTTGACTAACAATAGGAAGAAAATAAAATAAGAAATTATATTATTGTAAGAAAAGTCCAAAATAATATTTTAAAGTTAAGAAATATTTTATGAAGGGTAAAAACGGTGAAAAACGATTTACGTAACACAAAAATGTAATTTTTAAATTATGCGATTTAAAAAATGTTAAAATATTTCTACGCAATTTTTAAAGCATTTAAATATTTTACACGATCGAAATGTTGTAGAAAAATCGCTATGTGATTTAAAAATGAAAGAATATTTTTACGCATTTTAGAATACAGTAAAAAATTGTCATGTGATTTTTAAACATAATAGAAATGTTACAAATCGTTGTTTACATAATAAAATATTACGTGACCATAAAAATGTGACAAAAATATTTTTTGAATGAGAAAAATGCAATAATATAAGGTTGTTGTTAATTATACAGTAAACTTTACAGTTAAAAATCAATATGTGAATACTGTATAAGAAATTGAGCAATTTGCCTATAATTGGCATAAATCCATTTTACGAACGTAAAATAGTATTTGAACTTTGTATGAGAAATTATGTGATTTACCTTTGGTTGGTAATTGGTGCATTACACATACATTGAAAAAGGTCCGATGGACTGTATATGGCTAATTGCCTAGGAGAAATGTACACCTCTTGAGTGGGTGCGATACGCGTAGTGTAGGTCACTTGTTGACCTTGGGGGCATCGGGGTGCGGGTTGCTCGTAATGGGCAGTTGGTAGCTCTTCTGTACCGTGAGTTAGACCGATGCAACACACCAATGATCCAGACCGAGACACTATTCTTAATCGAGATCTGACAAAGACTATTGTGTATGTGCTAGATATGCAAGATATAATTATAGCACTTGGTCTGAAGCACGTGGTACCAGCAGATGTTTTCGATCAATTTCTCCAACTTGAGTATTAGCTCCATGGAGTAGGACATTGAGTCTATGTGCGCATGCATGAAACTAAGCATCTATATCTATATGATGGTGTTACTATAATTATTTTGTGATTTAAACAGTGATAGTGGCATGATGGTAATTATTATTTTACATTATGATGATGGCATAATTGTGATCATGATATGATATTTTTGCATGATATGTTGTTTGTATTATCTCTGTGCTATCATGCTGGTATTGGCATAGGTGATCTCACCTGTTTGTATGTATATCTATATATTGTATTTATAATTGGGTGAAGACGTTGAGAAAGAAACGGTACAAGAAGGAGAAGAAGAACTACTTCTCACATCAGGGAACGCAGAATTCTGACAATATGACATCAAGAGCCAGTTTCTTCGGATATGTACGTCTACAATTTCACGGAGGAGCTGGAGAATGGAGGACAAGTCCCGATGAACGAGGACTTATTTACGAGGGGTACCTAACTGTTAGTATTAGTAGACTGTTTTGTGGAGATCCATTTTTCGGTGTGACTATCTTTGTTCATGTTGAATTTCCTTTGCATATCAGATGACATTGGGATACTAGAAATTATGTCCCAATGGAAATCAGCATAGTATCGTCAGCCCGGATACCTGTCCGTAGGGCTACTCGTCATAACGGATTCCTACTTGCTGAGGAACCCGAGGAGGACCCGTATGAGGGGTCTTCTACTTAGTTAAACTTAGGCAAGTTTGAATTCTGATATAAACTATGTGTGTAATTATTTAAGTGTGTTTATTGTTTCGAGACATGGTCTATAATAAATAAGCCTGACAGCACTTGTGTAATATGTATATGATGTAAATTATGTGTGAGGTTGTTGTATAATAGTTTTATTTTCTGCTAAGTCTATTTTATTGTTATCCATGAAGAAAGAAAAAAAAAATTTACAACTCGTATTTTTATCACAATATCCTATTTTATGACTATTAAGGGTATTTTGGGTAATAAAGTAACATAAATATGACACCCTACGGTGGGTGTTACACCCTCGCTGTCATCAATGTAGTCAACCGACTAATCTGAGTCTCTATATTCTTCATTCTGGCATCAAAATTCTGCATGTACTTCATAACCAGATCTTCAAAACTCAGCTTCTCTGCAGGTGCTTGGAAACCAGGAGGTGGTGGTGGAAGTCTTTGTTGATTCTGCTGATAGCCCTGTTGATTTCCCCATTTGAAATTCGGGTGGTCCCTCCAACTAGAATTATACATATTTGAATACGGATTGTACTGTTGCTAGTTGGAATTACCAACAAAATTTGCTACTTCAAGCTCGGAGGCAAAAGGACTACCAACTTGACAATTTGCACTCGTATGACCCTGTCCTCCACATGCTTCACAAATGATTAGTGGGACTGCACTATTTGTCACCATCAAAGTCTCTACCTTCTTCGTCAAAGCTTCTAATTGACTCAGAATGGCAGTAGAAGAATCAACAACATGTACACTTGCTTATTTCTTAGGAGCCTGGCGCTCATTCTGCCACTGATAACTGTTCAGTGCCATTTCTTCAATCAAAGCTTGGCTCTCAGTAGGTGTTTTCTTCTATATAGTACCTCCCGCAGCAGCATCAATAAGTGAACAGTTTGCAGGCGACAAACCATTGTAAAAAGTCTAAACCGGCTACCATACGGGGAATCCATGATGTGGACATCTCCTCAAAAACTCCTAAAAGTGCTCCCAAGCTTTATAAAGAGTGTCCATTTCAAACTGCACAAAAGAATATATATCATTTCTTAACTTAGCAGATTTAGAAGGAGGAAAATACTTAGCCAGAAATTGTTGTGTCAACTGATCCCATATAGTGATGGAACCCCTTGGAAGTGACATTAACCATTGACTTGCTCTGTCCCTAAGAGAGAAAGGAAAGAGTCGCAATCGGATTGCATCATCTGTCACACCATTGTACTTGATAGTATCGCACAACTGTAAGAACCTGGCCAAATGCTGATTAGGATCATCTGAAGGCAATCCACCAAACTGAACTGAATTCTGAATCATGGAGATCAATGCTGGTTTAATCTCGCAGTTATTAGCCACCATAGCTGGTCTTATAATACTTCCTCCATACCCTTCAGTAGTGGGCATAGAGTACTCAAACATGGTCTGCTTTGCTGCGATAACTCTTTCTTCACGGTTGGCCTCAACAGTTGGTTGTCTCTCCATCTTGTTTATATCTTCTGCCACAGCTACAATAAAAGACTACTTCTTTAATCTGCAAACTATTTTCTCAATTTTTGGATCAAAAGCCAAATAAGGAAACTGAGATTGAGTAAGCATAAACAAGAAATAGAAAGTGCAAAATAAATAAATAAAATAAAATAAAATAAAATACAGAATAAAAGAAAAGGGCGTCTAAATTACCTAGAATTTTTTGCTTCTAATATTACCGACTTATTCCCTGGCAACGGCGCCAAAAACTTAGTGCGCGTAAAATATACTAAGAGTAAGTGCACTCTATCACCAAGTAATATAGGACTTGAGTCCCAGTTATCGATCCCACGAGGAATAATTGATAATTACTAGATTTGCTAAACTCTTTGTTATTCAGACAATCGAAAGTGTATGAAGAAATTCAAGTTAAAATCAAAATAAATAAATAAAGAAAAACAATGAACAATTAAATAAAGAAAAGATAATCAATGAGAAATAGACTAGGGCGCAAGGTTCACTTGAATCCAATTATTTAGATTTTTTTTTCAATTATGATGTAGGTAATTCTTTTGCCAATATTCTCTTATTTGCTATTGAATCCCAATGGTCATGGATGAAACAATATTCTATTCCTAATTTAATTCACCTATTTGGTCATTTAGTTAAATTAATCAAGAATGCATTAAGCTTCAATTCAAGAGATGAACTACTATACCGTCAATTCCATTGGTAGGATAAATCGATGTTTGGTCATTCACCAATCTAATCCTAGGCTTACCATATAGATCCACTCATTGAATGCGGATGGTCACCGGTCAAACAATGAATTAACACATGCCAAAAGTGATTAAATTCTGACAAGAATACAAGTAATATGATAAACCCAAAAAGAAATTGCCATAATCAATTAGAAATTAAATCCAAATAATAAGGAAAACAAGATCCCCCATAGCCCTAACTTTGGGTTTAGCTACTCATGTTCAATAAAAACAAACTCATATCAGAATACAAATCCATGGAAAGAAAATCCAAAGAAAAAGGGAAACTAAAAAGAAAGAGAAATCAAAACCCCTTTAATGGAGATTAACATCCTCAAGCCTTCAAGAATCCTCCTTTGAAATTGCCCTCCAAGGTCTGCTACCACAAAACAACTCTCTCAAGATTAGGGATTTCCTGTGTAATGTGCTCAAAGTGTTGTCTATGGCATAACTTTTCTTATTTAATAAAGATCACGTCGACTGTTATGCTCTCAGTATCTAAGCGCCTAGTTCTGAGCGCTCAAGAACTCAGTCACTTAAGTCAGTACGCACGCTACTACACGTTGCACGCTCAGGTGCTCCTTCCCAGTGCTCAAGCGTGGATTCACTAAATCACTGTTGCCGCATACGCTCTGGGCGCTCAGGCGCCCCAACACCAATGCTTAGGTGCTGGACTCTGTTGCGAAATTCTTCTTTTTCTTGCTCCTTGAACGTCCAGTCTTCCCCAAGTGTAATTACCTGACAAAAACACACAAAACACTTAATAAAAACACAAATAAACAATACTAAAATATATCAAAACTTATGAACAAAATTCAATAAAAATAAATAAAAGAAGTATGAAAAACTAAGGAATTGAATCGTAAAAATATGACATGTTAACGGCTCATCAGCACCTAACCATGGCACCTAGATGCCAATGCACCTGAATGCTTGCCCTGTTCTGCTGGTCATTGGGCGCCTTGGTGCCAGTGCACTAGAAAGAATTACGCAGAAATTAATTTATGCATAACTTTGTTTATAACCAAGTTCTAACCCTCAAAAATCAGTTCCTAGATGATTTCTAACATCATTTAATGCCTCTAATCATGTTATAACTCACATACAACCTCTTAACTCTCTCAAGCATGGATTAAAGAATCAATCACAAACCTTAAAAACTCATTTCTTAACTCTCAACTCAAGTAAAAACAATGGATTCTAAGGGATCAAAACTAACAACCATGCATCAAACAAGCTAGTAACAAACTCACTTCAACCATAGAAGCAAGAAACAAGCAACAAGATTCACTAAACTCACTCAAACCCATTTTCCTTCATCAAGCAAACACTAAGAAACAAGATGAAGTTAAGAAAGAATGAGATGAAGCCAAGCACCCCTACCTCTTGTGGTGTGGTTGAGCCTTAAGCCTTGTACTTCTCCTTGGTCTTCCTTTCTTTCTTCTCTTCTTTCTCCTTCATTTCCTCCCTTCTCTTCTTTCCTTTCTCACCTCTATTTCTACTGGTCTTCAGATGTGAAGAATGAGATAAATAAGAAAGATAAGTCTAGAAAAGAAAAATAGGATTAATGACTTATAAAGCCATTCAAATATTTTACTGAAACTTTTTATCTCTCAAGAATACTTTAATCTCACAAAATCAAGTTTACTAACTTCCTTGAGTATTAGAATAAATCCTAAGATTCATTTAAATCCTATTCTCATCATTTCCATAAACTTCCAAATATCTACCAAGTCAATCTGGTATTAAAACACTCACTCAGTGTGCTTAAAAATACCAAACTAACTCAGTTTACTCTCAAACTTTAACTATATCCTCTCCCATATATTTGTGACCTAGAAACAAATTCATCATATTCATTTCTATTAACCAAGCAGTTTAAGCCATTTTCAGAGTTAATAACAGTTATTTTTCACATATAGTGTTATAGTAAAGTGACTAAACTAGCTCAGAAAGTCACAAAATTAAATAGGCATGTCAAGCAGGTATTATGCCACCTCTGTAACCATATACAAACCTAACATATTATTGAGAGTGTTACACTCATTGAATTAGTTGATTTTATAAATAATTTTGTTAAAAGACATAAATTGAACCTCTGTTTCGAGAAGAGAAAGGACATTGTTTTGGTACTAGCCATCTTTCTATGAAATTAATTTATAAGACCCATTTGATTTTCCCCGAAATAGCTGGAATTGTTATGATGACATGGATTTTATATTAAACTACTGAGAATTGAGAGATTCTCACCCTATTTGCTTGAATTTCCATATTGATTCCAGGACAACCATGTGCAGACAAGTGAGAAAAAGGACTTGGACTTAGAGATTCTTTATTTCTTTTTGTTTTGATATTTGTACTTGGTTGTATTCATTTGTGCCTTAGTGGCAAATTATGTATGTATAGTACAATGATGTACAACTTTGTATAGTCTTCATTTTCCAAAATTATGTACTATGTATTTCCGCTTCAAGCTCATATTTTTATATATTTTATACACATTTTCATAAGAATTGAAATTAAACTAAGTGATGTGTAATGTCCTAATACCAAAATCTCAGTACATTTGGAATATACATAAATAAATAGAATTAGGCACATTGCATCTAACCTAAAAACCATATTCTAGATTCATAATAACCATACATGTTATTATAAAAGAGCTATGAGGATAGGAGAAGATTATATATATACAACCTCAGCCTCAAAAGAGCATATTGTAATACATAAAACTTTTATACAAACCAAAGCATATATATTAATATACAAGCTTTGTTCAAAAGCAAATAAAACTACTCTAGACTATTTGCTTCTTCTTCTTCCCCTTGGAAGATTCTCGACTTGGATATATCATGGAAACAACAAATGGGGTGAGAATTCACAATTTTCAGTAATAGTTTATACAAACATGACATCACGATAACTCCTATAACACCTTTGTGGGGATGTCACATTTATGATGCAATAAAATAAAATTAAATAAAATTCTTACCCAAGTTATAAAACATTTGGTACATTAATAATATTAGTGGTAAAAATTTTCCTTTTATATTTATAATATTAAATAAAATAACACGAAGCACAAATTAAAGCAAACATAATCACACACCAATAATATATATATGATTCTTGTCTGAAGTATACAATTAATTTACAACTATTACTATTTAATAGAAATAGTAAAAGACAGCATACTACTCAAACATAACTCCTAAAACATGAGCCCTTGTTATGAGACAAATTTCCTAGTTGGGAATGTCTTGACCAATAGAAATTTGACCCAAAACTATGTCAAAGTTTTCTTTAGGAGTATAATGAAACTCATCCCGCAACTCCCTAATAGGTAAAATAACCTGTATGAAAGTAATCGTATAACGTGTAGTAATGAACCCATGTTGAGTCCTACTTACTAATAAGGTCACGTCACCACTGTACTCTATGTGTCCTGTGTCCCAGTGGACATACCAAGCCTCAGCGCCTTCAAGAAACTGAAGTCTAAAGAAACCTAATTGACCTCCTCTTGCCGCCATTGTAGTCTTCGATGATATAAACATAAAGTAGAAATAGGCAGAATAATACAATAAAGAGGTGAGACAATCTACATCATTACCCGCATGGCAAATAAGAAAACGACAATACCAAACAATTATCACAATAGTACATACTAGCATAACATGCCTAATATAGCAAAGTAATACATACCATTATATCACATACAGTATAGCAAATTAATACATCATGCATTTTATCACAGGTTATAATAAACATTAAAAATGTAGATAATGATTATGATAAACATTAAAATACAGATGATGAATGATACACACACTGACTCGTTCCCACTCCATGGAGCTAAACATGGATATCTGAGAGAATGATCCGAATAGAAACTAATAATACTTTATGGCTACCCAACCAAACTATTGCACTGTCTAACATCGTGTCTATAGCCCACAGTCCAAACATCGTGTAGTAGTACACAGTCAATACATCGTGCACTATAGGCATAGTACGTAGTAATCCCTCAATATCTCGATTAAGAATAGTGCTTGTCAAGATCATTAGTGCATTGCCCGTTACCACGGCCCAGAGGTGCTACCACTGTCCACATATGGGATTCTCCACACATTAATGTCTCCAAGTTCAAATAATGAACCACACTACGCCTATCACACCACAACTCGGTGTAATTCATCTCGTCAATCAATCGTCAATTATAAACCAAATTGGCACAACACTCTAAACATGATCTAAAATTATAGAAATACCCTTAATATCAATTTTTTACCATATTTACGAAAAAAGCCCTTAGTCATAATACACCAAAACATAGCCTGTCCCACCTGACAGTACTATCTCACAACATATCCGGGTCCACCACTTTGGCCCGACAGTAAAACTCACTGTATCGTTTAATCGCATAGAAATTTTATCACATTTTTACAATCGCATCATTTTCACAAACGTTTTAAAATCGCATAAATATATTTTAACATTTTTGAACATCGCGTAATGTTTTTAAATCATTTTCTCAATCGCGTAAGATTTTTAATTCATTTTCTTAACCGCATAGCTTAAAATCATCATTTTAAATGTGTAAACTATATCTAGTACATTTAAAATACGTAGAGTATTTTCCTTGTGTTATAGATATAGTATGAAATCTTTTCATTTTATTCACCTAATTTTAGTAAATTTTGGCAGTATTTTGCCTATAAAATCAGTATAAGGTATTTTTCAACGTTTTCCTCTAAATTCTATTTATTTTAATCTTACCCATCAGTTACACATTAAAACTTGCTAACATGCTTCAAAACTTAGAGAGTGAGCTTTACATTAGTATTTTTCAAGCGTTTGCTTTATTTCTTACTTCAATAAATTCTGCTAAGTTAGAATTCTAGAACTAAATTCATTCCTTTTATTTTCTCAAAGATTCATTGGAATCAGTTTATTTTGTAAATCCATTACCTAACCTATCTTAGAAAATAAAATGGCATTCAATTATACACTAAATGGCATGTTGGCCATAATTAATCAAAATCATTCTTAAATTTATTATTTTACCTAGATTCTTTAAATCATTAATTTAGAAAATGGTTGAGAACATTTTGGTTCTTTGTTTCATGATAAGGTCGTGAGCCTCAATGTGTTCTTTGGAACACTCATGCAAATCGTTACATGTTATTCACATCCTACTTTAATAAATATACAATTATAAACACATACAACTATAAACACATACAATATACATACAATATATTTTAAAACTATAAACATACATAGCAATCAAAATCAATAATTAAAACTATAAACATGCATAGCAATTAAATCAATCACAATTAGGAAATCATTTAAACAATCACATAAATAATAAAAATAATAAACAACCACACAAATGAATCCTTATGGATTCTTCACACACATACAGATCCATTTTCTCATCACCATACAAGGTTGATGAGATTAAATCTCCTTCTTACCTCTTGAAGACAAAAATTGGCTAGTCTCCTCCTTCTCCTTGCTTTCTTTAAAATCAACACAAAATCCTAATAATCTTTAAATAATTAGTAAATACACATACAAGGATTAAGATTGAAAAACCATGGAACAATCATGGTTTAGATAATCAAAAATCAAAATTTAAACCATAGAATCAAAACTTACCCTTAGGAAAGTGAACAAAAGGTTGGATTTTGAACTAGATAGAGTAGGTTTTTGACAAAACCTTGTGAAGGAAAAGTGTTTAGAATATGATTTTGGTTTAAGAAAAGTGAAGAGGTAAAATTATAGAAGATTGGTGGTAGTATTTGGGTGCTTGGCCGAATTCTAGTAAGAAAATGGAAGAGAAAGTTTGCTTGGTTCTTGGAATTTTTGGAGAGAATGGATAGCTTTGATTAGGATAAGTGTAAAAATGAAATTGAAGAGTGTAAAATGAGGGGGCTGCTGGCGTGAGGTTGTTTGTGGGTGAGGTTGAGTGTTTGATTTGGATAGTAAATATCCAAGTGTGTTCACACTAGTTAAGCACATGGCTTATGTCATTGGATGGTTCAAGAACTATGTAGAACTTGTGAAAGCTTGCCCATTTAGCCATTATAGTCATGGGGTTCCTATGGGTTTAGGGGATTTAATTTGTTTCAATTACAAGCTAATCCCATGCTAATTAAATAGGTAATTAGTTAGGTTAAATATCCTATTAACACTTAATTAACATTCTAATCATATAACTAATTAGTTTAATATATATTAGCATATATTATAATCTTTAAACAATATTAGGATATCTAATTAGTATTTAGATTATAACTAATTAATAACTAAGTTAGTTTACTTAGTTTGCTAATTAGGTAATTAGATTAATCAAATTAGGTTTAATTAGCTACTAATCAAATTCAAGCCACTATGTTTGACTTAATCTTAACCATTGATTTCAACTTTAATTCCTAGCCCTAGATGTAATCTAAGGTGGATATTGATTAGTCATAAAACTTAAATTCTCATCTCACCATTGATTTGATTAACGGTTAGAATCAAAGGCTTCCTAACTAAGTCTTCATCCAACATATTAAAGTCCATGCTCCTTTTGTTGACCTATTCCTATTGGTTAGAATTTTTCAAGCCTCCTTTGTTGACTTGCTCCTATTGGCTTAGAAATTCGTCTAGTCAGAATCGTTGACTGCTTTTCCTAAACGCGGGTCCCACAGACTTTTAAGGATCCATGGTCATTTTGAAGCAGATTTCTACTATTTTTGATATAGTAGGTATTGTAATATAAAATAATATTATAATAATATAAAATTATTTTATTGTAGAGTTAAATCCTAAAAATTAAAAGATTAATATATATATCAATCAGAATTGGGTTTAGTAAGATCCCCCAGCTCCAATTAATTAAAATAAGATTTTTTCGGTCAAAAAATTATCATTTCCCTGGTCGGAGGAAATCACACACAACAATCAAATACACTCCCGAAATAGTCAAATTCATTTTACTACTCACAGAAATTACAAAACAGTGCATTTAAGGATGATATTATAATTAACCCAAAAGTTGGGGTGTTACAACTCCAGCTGCTTCGGGGGAAAAACAAGTTATTAAACAACAATTAATAACATCTAGAAAGGTGGCGAAAGCCAAAAACAATTCCTTTCTCTTAGCAAAGCAGAACGTTCAATTATTACATAATTAAACTTTTATTCAGAATAATCTTATTAACAACAGATTATGTTTGCAACAAGTACTTGAGTCAGCACTCATTACGATATGAATATTCACATACTTACTCTATGTAATACTCATAAAGAAAACATATAATCCTTAACTAATCTCATGCCAAAGATAAGACAATCGCTCATATAATTGTCATTTAAATGCAATGCTTGTGTTATGTCGTATGATTATGCCTAGGGTATGTTCTAAGATTTTGCTCATGAAATGTGTTATGATAGGGTTTGTGTTGTAATACCCTAATACAATTATCTTGATATATTCATCATATATAAAGATAAATAGTATTAGTTATGCTACTACTAACTTATTTAACAAACTAGTCCCATATCATTTAAACAATTAAATATGGAGAGCCACGTTAAATGAAAGTTATACATATTTACATCAAAAGCCTCAAGGGAAAATGCAATATATACAACAAAGAATAACTCAAAGTAACAAACTTTACAAGAGTTGCTATAAAAAACATAACCCTAAAATTATTTATTCTTGAAACTTTTTGTTCTTTCTCTATTTCTTCTTCTTTACTCCCTCGAAAGGGCCTTGTCCTGGTTAACCATGAAACATAAACGGGGTGAGAACATAAAAAGTTTCATTAATAACATATATCTCATGGCACTGATATAAATATACACTAAGGTACATTTATAAACTATAACTCATAAACTTATTATTGATATTAAACAAATGTCTACTCAAATATAAATATCGATTTCACTTGTGTACTATGGTTCAACTTTGATAAACAAAGGAACCAACTTTTGCTATGGTTCAATATTGATAAACAAAGGAACCAACTCTTGCTATGGTTCACTAATCACCATTACATAGCCTTACTAGGGTTGCTTCTAACCCAAAGAGTGTTAAACTCTGCTCTTACTAGGCCTGTAACTGGTTATGCTACTTGGATAATCAGTTAAACCCTTTGAAAATCTATTTTGAGCAAGCTTATAACTGGTTATTACTATGGAATAATCGGTTATGGCTACATAACATTTGTTTTCGGACACTCTATAATTGGTTAGCTTCTTTTGGCTAACCGATTATGGTGTTTTATGCCTCTCTGACTTGAATGAATAATCGGTTATCCCCATGGGATAATTGGTTATCTTCGTGAGGCACAATGGCATGCTCTCTTCTATAACACAATAACTAATTATCCTCATGGGATAATCGGTCATCTGATGCAAACTTGCACCAGATAACAGGGTCTCTCACCCTTCTCTGCTAAGCTTTCTTTCTCAAACATATTATACTCTTAAAACTCAACATATGATGCATTCAACACAAGATTTTAAGTGAAAAAGATAACTAGAATCAATCTCAATAATCAAGTTGAATATAAACATATAATTTCTAACTTCAAACTCAACTCACTGATACCCATATTATCAACCTGATGCTCAAGGTGTTAAGAAGGGCATTTCTCAAGTCAAGAATGACTCTCTTGCATCCTCTAGGTTGTAACTAACTCTTTACAACCATTGGGGACACTTACTAATCAAAGAAGATAGGTTTTACCTTTCAAAACCCATTTTGTTCAATTACTTTATCTCACTTCACACAAGATGAAATAAGAAGGATAAGTTGTGTAAAGAACTCCTCTACCTCAAGGTATTTGAATGGCAAATCTCGAGTTTTGGTCTTCCCTTCTTCTTCCTCCTCCCCTTTCTCTTCGTTTCCTCTGATTTGGGCTACTGCAGCTGAGTGATCGTGAGAGAAAGTGAGAAAGTTGATGAGATAAGGATAGAAAATGACTTAAGAGTCAAAGGAAGCCATCTGTTTCGTGAGTCACTAAAATGACTCTAATATTTCACTAGAAACTTTATATTTCTTAGGAACACGTTGATCTTACTAAATTAAGTTTCCTAACTTTCAACAACTTTAGAATAAATCTTAAGATTCATCTAAATTATTATTTCACCATTTTCTCAAGTTTCCATATCTACTACTAGTCAATCTAGTATTAAAACACTTTCTCTTTGTGCTTAAAAATACCAAATTAACTCAGTTTGCTCTCAAAATTTAACTACATCCTCTTCCCTTTATTTGTGACCTAGAAATAAGTTCTCTTTATTTATTTCACTTAACACTACCTGATAATATGTAACACCCTAACTCTAGATGTCAGAGTATATCTAAAATATACGCAAGCAAATAAAGTTAAACGAGTTACTTCTAATTGATAAACAATAAACATAAATCCATAATAATATACATGTCATTATAGATAGCCTCAAAGAAATAAAGATACATGTTTATACAATATTAGCCTCAAAAGAGTGAATTATAATACATAACATCTCTGTACATCACAAAGCAAATATAAATATAATATATGCTTTGTCAAAAAGAAACTAGCTATCTAATCCATTTGTCTATTCTTCTTTCCCTTAGAAGGATCTTGACCTGGATTTACATGGAAACACAAAGGGGTGAGAATTCATAATTCTTAGTGACAATATTCCATAACCAATCATTCAAAACATTATAAATACAATCTTAACAAATAAGAAGTAAGATATGTTTTAAAAGCTCTTCCACGAGTCTTTAGTAACTAAAAGAGCCAAGCTAAGTAAACATTCATGGATCAATAAAAGAACCAAGCTAAACTTATTTCCATGCCAATTAATGAAAACCAAGGTAAGTAAACTTCCATGGTCCAATAAGGAAACTAAGCTAATAGACTACCATGGTCTAATAAGGAAATCAGGTTAATAGACTACCATAGTCCAATAAGGATGTAACATCCGAAATTTAATACTAATAGTATAATCTTTATTATACCACAGTAATTAGTTCCAAGTATGCTACTATCTACAACTATACATTTTCTAATATAATAATATCTTATAAATAGAAAATATGAGCTACGAATGAAAGATTATATACATAATGTCTATATTTCTCATAAATACAAAATATGTATAAAGCTTGTAAATTAGGACTCTTAAGGCACAAAATATGCATGTTTCAAAAAGAAACTACAAATTACAAATAACCTATGCTTTCCATGCTCCTGCCTGCGCTTCATATTCCATGTCTTTTTCCTTGGAATCATTATGGAAATCACAACATACGGGGTGAGAACAACTTGTTCTCAGTAGTTTCACTATAAAACATGTCATCACAATCATTCTAGCTATTTCAGGGAAAAACATCAAGTAAAACCACAGTTACACTAGAAAGGTGGCAAAAGTTAAAGCCACTTCCTTTCTCTTCTCGAAATAGAATCTCATTTTATAAGTTTGTATAGAAAACTTTTTTCCACATACAAAGCTCACAAATCATCATCACAATCTCAAAAGTAAGCAATTACCTATACGATTACAATGTTATGAATATGTCATGGTTAACAACCACTCATAAAATTGTCATGCATATGCTTATTGATGCCTTGTGTTCATGCCTATGAAATAACCTAGAAATGTAATGAATAATGTCATGAGACCATTCACGGGAACCCAGTTCCATGATAATGTCATGATATGCCATAAGCCTTGAACAAAGCAAGGGAACTCGGTTCTATAAGCCTTGAACAAGCATTGGAACCTTGTTCTAGATATTTCTCTAGGTGGTGAAGGAATGGACCATCCTCAACTCATCACTGTGCTAGGGAAGGAATGTTACCTCTTCACTTACAATCACATATATGATCACCCAAAAATGAGCACCTCATCCTCCATCAAACGTAGGTATGAAACACAATGATGCTAATTACCACAATAACTAGCATACCAATTAGTTTACATTCATCACCACAAGTATGAAATACAATGATGTCAATTATTACAATAGTTAGCATACCAATTGATTTACATTCATCATCTCAAGTATAAACAACAATGATACTAAATACTACAATAATTAACATACTAATTGATTTATATTCATCACATTAACACTTCATTAAATACCCTTATTAGAGTCTCATAACTCATTAAGAAGCATATAATAAAGATCTACACAACATAGGAACTTCATTTTAACTAAATAAAGATCTTCTCAAAATTCTGTCTGGACGCCTACCCAGCGCCTAGGCACCGGGATAGCAGAGGCATTGCCCTGCTTTCCCCTATGACTGGCGCTTAGGCGCTCAACTAGCGCTCAAGCTGTAACATCCTCTTTTTAGGCATGTTAGACTTCTATATGGTTACTAAGGTAGCATATTACTTGCTTGACATGCAAGTATAATTTTGTGACAAATTAAGTTAGCTTAGGCACTTTGCTGTAACAAAAAAGGTAAAAAGTAACTTAAAATAACTTAGATAATAGCATTTATTGTTCAAAGGAGGAAAATAAATATGGATAATTTATTTCTAGGCCTTAAATACATGAAATGAGATGTAATTAAAGTTTCAAGATAATCAGAGTTAGTTTAATATTTTTAAGCATACTAGTTGTGTGTTTTAATGCTGAATTAACGTGTAGCAGATATGAAAAATCATGAAAATGATGAAACAATAATTTAGATGAATCTTAGTATTTATTCAAAATTTGTTGAAAGTTAGGAAACTTGATTTCATGGAATCTAAGTGTTCTTAACATATATAATATTTTAGCAAAAAATAAGTCACTTATGACTCATGGTTCTCGTATGTTCCAGTTGAGTTTGTTGGCTTATTTTTCTTTCCTTTTCACACTCAAAGCTCATTATTTCTCTTATGTTACCTTCAGCAGCAGCAGAAGACCAAAGAAATAGAGAAAAAAATATAGAGGAGAAAGAGGAAGAGGAAGAGGAGAAAAGGAAGAGAAAAGCAAAAAGGAAAGCCAAGGTTTGAAGATCATCCAGACTACAAGTGAGGTAGGGGTGGTTGAACTCATAAGAACATCTCTAACTATCTTCATCTCATGCATGTTGTATGTTGAGGGATGATTAGTGGGTTTGAGGGACTTAGTTTATCTTCTAGCTTGCTTAGTGCCATTAATGGCTGAGCTTGGATTTTTTTTAGCTTAACCTATGTAAGGTTCTGGATTATAAGCTTAGAAACTTCCATTTGTAAGCTTAAGTTAAAAGTTGAGTAATGGATATTTCTTCGAAGCATGATAATGTAAATCCATGTTTGATGACTTGGTTGTTGTTATGGAACCCCATCTAGACTAGTTTTGGCAGCACTTATGTTTTAAAGTGTTTTCCATGGTTTTATATGGGATGATGGAAGAGGAAAGGCTGTGGTTGCCCTATTTTTCTGCTGAAAAACACAACAGATAATCAGTTATGCACAATCCATAACCGATTACCTGTGTGTTACAGGGAGTTATGGAAAAAGCTATAACCGATTAGGCCTTGGCCTAATCGGTTATTGTTCTCTGGCAGAGAGTTATTCTGACTTGATAACTGTAACACCCCAACTTTTGGGTTAATTACAATATCATCCTGAAATGTACTGTTTTGTGAATTCTGTGAGTAGTAAAATGAATTTGGTTGTTTCGTGAGTGTATTTGATTATTGTATGTGATTTGCTCCGAGCTAGGGAGATAATAATTTTCTGGCCGAAAAAATCTTATTTTAATTAATTAGAGCTGGGGGATCTTACTAAACCCAATTCTGATTGATATATATATATATTAATCTCGTAATTTTTAGGATTTAACTGTGCAATAAAATAATTTTATATTATTATAATATTATTTTATATTACAGTACTTACTGTCTCAAAAATAGTAAAAATCTGCTTCAAAATGACCACGAATCTTTAAAAGTCTGTGGGACTCGCGTTTAGGAAAAGCAGTCAACGATTCTGACTGGACCAAATTCTAAACCAATGGGAGCAAGTCAACGAAAGTGGCTTGACTATTTTGAACCAATAGGAATAGGTCAACAAAAGGAGCATGGACTTTAATATGGACCGTTGGATGAAAACTTAGTTAGGAAGCCTTTAACCTTAACCGTAGATTAAATCAATGGTGTGGATGTGAACTTGATTAGCAAGCATTGAATATTGGCCATAGATCTAATCCATGGATAGGAATTAAAGTTGAACTCAATGGTTAGGATATAGTCACCCAAACTCGACATATTTCTTCCAAACCTCATTATATTCCAAAAGAAAACTTTTGGCCAGTAATCCTAATCCAACCAAAGTTCCTCAAAATTTTCCCTTATGGTTTTCATTTCAAGCCTATTTCGACAAACAAAACTACAATTTTATGAATACCTTCTCGTCGATACTGACTCGGTCTCAAGCACTACAGGGACCCAAAAGACCAATCTCACATAACTCATTCGATAATCCAGATTTAAGTAGTGAGCTGAATTCGACACTTCCAGAGTATTTTCCGACAACATCAACTGGTAGTTTGACAGAACCCAAAGTACCTCAAGACCGGATGAAGCTGATTCTCAGTTATTAAATCAGAAATAAAAGATTTTGGCTATTATTGCTATCTATTTCGACAAAGACCATCTATTCAAAAACATGGAAGACGTCCTCAGACTCGACAAAGAGATGGACGTTACTATTAGCAGAGAATCAGTCAATAAAAACAATCTGGTTCTCCTTCTCCCTCAATCTTGTCGGACGATTCTGCAAATCAAAATGAAGATGAGTGCTATGTAATCGACCTAATTGATGATGAATAGTACTACTATTCGTTGTCGAACACTGCTCTATGTCAAAGGCTGCTTATTGTTGGATAAACATTTATCATCGAATTTGATTTTTTGATCATTTAGGACAATGTCAATATCTGTCAAGTTAGAATGTCGATGTTCGTCGAGTTGGAATTTCTAAAGAGAAACTTCTTTAATGTCAAAATCCGTCGGATTAGAATTTCCAACCATATAGTACTTTCATCGATTCAACGCTTGGAAGGTTTCTTCAATGTCAACACCCATCTGTCGAATTAGGATTTCTGCTGACTTAGTATATTCGACAGTTTTTGATCTTCATTAGATAGAGTCTTCATTCGACAGAACTTGTTTTTTAGCATTCTTGTGAAATAATGTTCCTTACATCATTCTGTCATGTTATTTTTTGTCAAAAAGGTAGCCTCACAAAATTGGATGCTAGAGGCATATATAGTTGGATAATTAATTAGGATTGGTTGGGAAACTAAACCTAATTAATTAGCTATTTAAGTAGTAAGTAATTAGACTTGAATTAAAAATAAATTGAATCCCTAAGTGCCCTTGAACCACATGGTTTTGCAGTAGCCTTGGGAGGCAAATTTGATAAGTTCTACGTGGTTCTTGAACCAACCTGCACACTAGGTGGCCAAAAGGTGACATAAGCCAAGTGCACTCAAATAGGATATTTTACTTCAAGTAAATCCTAATTTCTCTATGCTTATCCCACGGTACAACCGCCCACTTATTTTTCACTCACACAATATTTATTTTCTCTCTCATCAAATGCATTCATCTTTTTCTCTCAAAAATACCAAGAACACCAAAGTAACTTTTCCTTTCTTTTTCTCTCTATGCTTCGGCCCTACACCCAAACACCACCATCAGACCTCTATAATTTTATCTCCTCGTATTTCCTAAACCCAAATCATATTCTAAACACTTTTCCTTCACAAGGTTTTGTCAAAAACCTACTCTATCTAGTTCAAAATCCAACCTTTATCTTATTTCCCTAAGGGTAAGTTTTTGTTTCTATGGTTCAAAATTTGATTTTTTGATTTTTCTAACCATGATTGTTCCATGGTTTTTGATCTTGATCCCTATATGCGTTTTTACTAATTGTTTAAGAATTTTAGGGATTTGTTTGGGAGTCACACGAAATTTCAAAGAAAGGAGGAAACTAACCTATTAATTGTCTTCAAGAGTTAAGAGGGAGATTTAATCTCATCAACCTTGTATGGTGATGAGAAAATGGATTTGTATGTATGTGAAGAATCCATAAGGATTCATTTGTGTGTTTGTTTATTGTTTTTATTATTTGTGTGATTGTTTATTGTTTTCATTATTTATGTGATTGTTTATATGCTTTCCTATTTGTGATTTATTTTTGCTATGCATGTTTATAGCTTTAAAATATATTGTATGTATCTTGTATGTGATTATATAATTGCATGTGTTTATAATTGTGTGATTATTAAAGTAGGATGTGAATAACATGTAACAATTTGCATGAGTGTTCCAAAGAACACATTGAGACTCATGGCCTTCTCATGAAAACAGAGAACCAAAATGTTCTCAACAATTTTCTAAATCAATGATTTAATGAATCTAGGTAAAATAATAAATTAAAAAAAATGATTTTGATTAATTATGGCCAACATGCCATTTAGTGTATAATTGAATGTCATTTTTATTTTTGATTTTGGCCAACATGCCATTTTATTTTCTAAGATAAGTTAGGTAATGGATTTACAAAATAAACTGATTCCAATGAATCTTTGAGAAAATAAAAGGAATGAATTTAGTTCTAGAATTCTAAATTAGCATAATTTATTTTAAGAATGAAAGAGAACACTTGAAAAATACTAACGTAGAGCTCACTCGATAAGTTTTGAAGCGCGTTAGCAAGTTTCAAAGTGTAACTATTGGGTAAGATTAAAATGAAACAGAATTTAGAGGAAATTGTTAAAAATACCTTATACTGATTTTATAGGCAAAATGCTGTCAAAATTTACTAAAATCAAACGATTAAAATGAAAAGATTCCATACTATATCTATAACACAAGGAAAATACTCTACGTATTTTAAAGGTACTAAATATAGTCTACACATGTTTTTAAAATGACAATTTTAAGCTATTCGGTTAAGAAAATGAATTAAAATCTTACGCGATTTAAAAAATGACTTAAAAACTTTACGTGATGTTTAAAAATGTCAAAATATATTTATGCGATTTTAAGGCGTTTGTGAAAATGACGAGATTGTGAAAATGCGATAAAATTCCTACGCGATTGAACGATATAGTGAGTTTTGCTGTCGGGCCAAAGTGGTGGACCCGGACATGTTGTGGTGTAGTACTGTCAAGTGGGACATACTATACTTTGGTATTTTGTGACTAAGGGTATTTTCATAATTATAGTAAAATTTGGATAATAAGGGTATTTTTTTTGTAATTTTTAGATCATGTTTAGAGTGTTATGTCAATTTGGTTGATAATTGGCGATTGATTGATGAGGCGAATTACACCGGGTTTTGATGTGATAAGCGTAGTGTGGTTCATTTATAAACTTGGAGACATTAGTGTGTAGAGAATTCCACATGAGGACAGTGGGTTGCTCCTCTGGGCCGTGGTAATGGGCAACACACTAGTGATCTTGACAAGTACTATTCTTAATCGGGATCTTGAGGAGACTATTACGTACTATGCCTGTAGTGCACGGTGTATTGACTGTGTACTACTACACGATGTTTGGACTGTGGACTATAGACACGATGTTTGACAGTGCAATAGTTTGGTTGGGCAGCCATAAAGTATTATTAGTTTCTATTCGGATCATTCTCTCAGATATTCGTGTTTAGCTCCATGGAGTAGGAACGAGTCAGTGTGTGTATCATTCATCATCTGCATTTTAAATGTTTATTATGTTCATGCATTATTTGCATTTTACTGCTTACCATAATCTGTGATGAAATGTGTGATTTATTGCTTTCCAATAATGCATGTGATATAATGATATGTATTACTTTGTTAAAAATTATGCATGATATATTGGTATGTGTAACACCCTCCATAGGGCGTCACATTTTTTTAAATAAAACATAAAACCAAATTAAATCATTTTATAAAAGCTTTGAATTCTAAAAGATAAATTTTAAAGATTTTTTTTTTATTTGCAGAAATATAAACTTACCAAAAATTATAAGTAAAACAGAAATTTAAATTAAATTGATTAATACACATATTATATATACCACAAAATATTCAACAACAATTTAAAACATAACATTTACAGACTCAGAGAAACAGTAGCAAACCCAATGAAGGTTACTACTAATAGCACGGTAACAACACTAACGAGAAAAAAACCCAACCTACATGTCCTGCTTCTTCACCAACTGCATCCTATTGAAGTCTGGAAGACCACTCCTTGACACCGTCACCGTCTTCAGAATATTGTCTCCTATAGGTTTAAGAATGTGCTCCGCCTACTATACAAATTTAACGAATACAAACACAACAAGTAATACAGTAAAGAGGTGAGATCCCCTTTCACCAATACCAGATTGGTAGCAAAGAATGATTCGAATGACAAGGTCATTCCATACACACAGATATCACAAATTTAGTCATGTTATCAATTTACAATTAATTCTAATAAGCATATATTGTAATTAAATAAACAAAGAATAACATTATCGGGATAGATATAACAATTCATACCATATAAAATGCCATAACAAGTAAATCATAATAATATAAAATAAAGATTAAATACAATAACAACATATAATATCACAAATAAAAGATCACGGATAAAAGATCACCAATAAACAATAATAATGTACCACATATAGACATATGCAATATGACACGATCCTACTCCATGGAGCTAAAACACATAAACACAGACATCGAGGAACGACCCGCAAAATCTATTAGTACCACGGCTGCCCAACCAAACTATTGCTTGTTTGTCACACGTTGCGTCTATAGCCCCACCATCACATGGAGCCCCTTTATTCCACGGCGTGGTGTAGTTCACGGTCTCACGTTGTGGCACTACAGGCAATGTACTATTAGACTTTACAAGATCACGATTAAGTATAGTGTGTGTCGAGTCCATTAGTGTGTTGTCCGTTACCACGGCCCAGAAGAGCAACCAACTGTCCACAAATGGAATTATGCACACTAATGTCTCCAAGTTCATTCAAAATTGAACCACACTACGCTTATCGCACCGACAATACGATGTGATTCACCTCATCAATCAATCCACCAAAATTGGCATTAACTCAATGCATGATCAAAAATAAGAAATTACCAAAATACCCTCAATGGTATAAAATATGCATATTTACGCAAATGCCCTCATAGCATATAAAAATTTGCCCTCATGGCAAAAATATACAGTAAGTCCCACCGGACAAATACTGTTTCAAAGCCTGTACGGGTTCACATTTTCCCGACAGCAAAGATATACAGTATGGGTCAATCGCGTAGAAATTTTATCACATTTTCACAATTCCATCGTTTTTATAATCGTTTATAAATCGCATAAATTTATTTTTTTCTATTTTTAAAATCGCATAGTGTTTTTAATACGTTTTCACATTCACGTAAGATTTTTAAATCATTTTCTTATCTGAATCCCTTAAAAATTACAATTTAAATAAACAAAAATAATATTTAGTACATTTAAACTACGTAGAATATTTTCTATACCGTATACTGTCTTTTGGATATATTTTCTATCTTATTTGTCCATTTTTAGTAAAAACTGACAGTACTTTGTTTAGAAAAGTTATAATAATGGTTTTCTAAGTTTCACTGTCAAAACCTTTTTTTTTAATTTTTATTACAACCAATTAATTATACTCTTGAAAATTACTAACGTGCTTCAAAACACAAGGTGAGCTATACGTTAGAAATTTTACAAAGCTACTGTATTTCTTTACAAATGGTAAAATTCTCATTTTTTAAATCTCATTAAATCATTGTTTTAGATAATGGTTTGGAAATAATTTTAAAAATCATCATTGCTTGGCTTTGGCATGTTGGCCGAAATCTATATTTATGCCATTTGATCTCTAATTTCATTTTTCCTTGATCTAAACAAATGTATATCTTATTAATTTTCCTAAGTTAATTAAATTTCACTTTAGAAAAATAATGAGAACATTTTGGTTCTCTTCTTTGCCTTGAGGTCGTGAGCTTGGATTTGTGTTCTTTAGAACACTCATGCAAATCCTTGTATGTTATTTACATGCTACAATATTTATCATGCATCTATGAACACATACCATATTTTAAAGCGATCATAAAACACATACAAACCATTAAAGCTATTAGACATGCTTGCACATATAATCAATCTCAATTAGGAAAAATAATAAACAATCAAGTGAATGAATCCTTATGGATTTCTTCACCACAACACAAACATTCCTCACCACCAACACATGGTTGATGAGGGTAATCTCCCTCTTACCTCTTAAAGAACCTCCAAGTTCCTTGTATGTCTCCTTCAAGCAAATTTTCTCCACCAAGAGCTTCTTGAAAAACAAAGAAAACATACAATATTAATACCTAAGGCTCTAAACTAAAATAATCATGGATTAAAATCATGATTAGAACTTTGAAATGAAGAGAAACATAAAGATTAAAGAATTCCACCTTCAAGGCTTCAAACTTAAGCTTTGAAGAACAAGATAGAAAAATGATGATTTAGGCTTAGGTTTTAACTTCAAAGTGTCTTGAAATGAAGTAAAGAAGCAAGGAATAAGATAGTTTAGAATTATAAAAGAATGAATGGTAGAAAAGGATGAAGAGGCCGTGAGGTTGGAGAAGAAAAAGAGAAAGAAATTTGAGAGCTTTTGCTATTTGTAGAATTTTGGAGAAAGATGATTATAAGGTGAGATAGTTAAGTTGAAAATGAAGTGAATTTTGGCTCTCCAAGAGGAAATGGCCGTGGAGCTCAAAGGGGTGAAGATAGCCACTTTGTTTGACTCTCCAAGACTCCATCCAAGCCTTAGAATTCACCAAGGGTCAAGATTAAAACTTGATCATCAAGCTTGTCTTCCATTGGCTAATCCAAGCCTTGTCACAAGCTCTTGAATATTCCACCACTAATGATGCTTAATTAAGCTACTAATCCTATTAAGCTTCTAAGCACACTTAACTTATCTTAATTAGATTAATTAGCTACATATTAATTAAATTATATTCTACTAACCTAAGCTTCAAGAACCATTGATCATATCAAGGGTTGATATTTCATCTTAAACTTTCTCATCCAATGGTGTAGATCAAGTCAAGCCTCTAAAATTGACTTGGTCTTACTTGGTTAATTAAATGTAAGATAGTAAGAATTAAATTGTAATATTTGCTTCACCAAAAGCTTGCTTTGCCGTAGACTTCAACCAAGAAAAGCCATCAATATTGACTATTCTTCATTTGTTCAATTTGGCTTTCTAAATGAATTTCCTAAAGGCTTTCTACGTGAATTCACAAAGCCTTCTACGTGAGTTCACTTTGTGAATTAGCTATTTAGAGCAATTTACTCATCTCTTTCACCGTAGAATCAATAGTTTCCAAAAAGTCCAAATTTATTTGATAGCTTGCTTTCTATTGGTCCTTAAAGAGTCAAGCTATTATTCTTGACCAATTTCTATTGGTTAAATATTCACTAACTTAATTCCTATTGGTTGCTATTTTTGTTGACCAATTATTATTGGTACACACTGTATATTTTATAATATTTTATAGTATACTTTAACCAATGAACAATAATTACTATTTATAAAGTCAGTATTTATTGTCTAATAGATAATAAAACATATATAGATTTTTTATCTTATACTAACAGAGTAGCAATTATTATTGATCATTTTATTATTATTATTATTTTTCTACTGATTGCCCTTGATGAGTCATAAAGCGAGTCATCAAAGAGAAATTTCTAGAACACGTGACTCACTACGATGAGTCAGTATGATGAGTCATTGTGGAACTTTCTAGAACGGGTGAGTCAGCATGGCGAGTCATCACCGAGTCATGCATATTTGAGTCACCAATGGTGAGTCACGGCGATGAGTCATCATGGTGAGTCATCAAGGAAGCTTCGGAACAGGTGAGTCACTATGGTGAGTCACGGGGTGAGTCATCGCTTCGGAACCTCGGAAGCTGGCCGAGTCATGGTGTTGAGGTGTCACGCCACGTGTCAAGTTCCTATTGGCCCGTTGCGATGAGTCACGACCACCAATTTTGACCGACTCCTCATTGGTCCACGTGTACAAAGACTTGATATCTAAACGTGGGTCCCACAAAATATTTCGGGTCTCATTGTCACTTATTTGTACTTGACTAATAAAATAATATTACAATAATATAAAATTATTTTATTTGTGATTAAATCCTAAAAATTAAAAGATTCACAACAAGTATTATTCAATTGGGTTTAGTAAGATCCCCAGGTCTAGAATAATTAAAATAAGATTTCCCGGTCCAGAAAAATTATTATTTTCCTGTCCCGGAGCAAATCACACAAAAAGTCCAAATAAAATCACAGACAGTAATATTGCCCACTGTATCACATAGAAAAATTGAAAACAGTACATTCGGGACGTAATGGTCATTTTTTCATTTTTCCCCATCACGAAGCAAATCATTCAAAACGCTCAAATAAAATTACAGATAGTATTATATATCTGTATTTCATATAGTAAAAATTTAAACAGTAATTTGACAAAATTTTTATTTTACAGTCTCGAAGCAAATTATGCAAAACGACCAAATAAAATTTGAGCCTGTAAAATATATTTATATTTCACACAGAAAAACAAGAAACAGTAAAATAGGGACACAACGGTCTTTTACCCAAAAGTTGGGTTGTTACAGTATGTACTATTGTGATAATTGTTTTGTACTATCGTTTTCTTTATTGCCATGCCGGTAATGATGTAGATTGTCTCACCTCTTTATTGTATTGTTCTATCTGTTTCAATTTTATGTTTATATCATCGAAGACTACAATGGCGGCAAGAGGAGGTCAATTAGGTTTCTTTAGACTACAATTTCTCGAAGGCGCTGAGGCTTGGTATGTCCACTAGGACACCGGACACATAAAGTACAGTGGTAACGTGACTTTATCAGTAAGTAGGACTCGACAGGGGTTCGTTACTACACGTTACATGGTTGCTTTTGTAGAGATTATTTTACCTATTAGGGAGTTGTGGGATGAGTTTCACTATACTCCTAGAGAGAACTTCGATATACTTTTGGGTCGAATTTCTATCGGTCAAGACATTCCCAACTAAGGAAATTGTCTTCTGACAAGGGCTCATGTCTTAGGTGTTATGCTTTAGTAGTATGCTGTCTTTTACTGTTTCTATTAAATATTGTAGTTGTAAATTAATTGTGTACTTCAGACAAGAATCATATGTATATTATGGTGTGATTATGTTTTGTTTTATTTGGTATTCCATGTTATTTTATTTAATGTTATAAGTATAAAAAGGAAAAATTTTACCACTAATATTATTTATGTACTAAACGTTTTACAACTTGGGTAAGAATTTTATTTTATTTTATTTTACTGCATCATAAATGTGACATCCCCACAAGGGTGCTACAATAACTAGTTAGCATGATAGCATAGTCAGTTATTGCTTGAAGATAGAGACATAAGAAGCGCATCAGGTTCTCCATAACCAGTTACCAGGACCCCATAACTGGTTATGGCAAGTTAAAAATTAGATTATTGGCTTGTTTTCGCCAACTTCTCAAGAGGGATAAAGGTTAGGAACTTATGGAAACATAGTTTGACACCCTTGGGCTTCATGTAAGGCTTGTTTAAGCTAGGGAATGGATACTCATGATTCAACAGAGACTTTTATGCTTATTCTTAGTATGAAGTTAGATACTAATGGATGTTATAATTTTCTTTTGATAAGTTAAGGAATGTATGAGCTTAGTTTCCTTTGGGGAACTATGAAATAAACAGCAGCTAGGTTCTCAGGTGAGCCATGGTGACCAAAATATCTTGGTTCCTTAATTGGATCTTGCTAGGTTATAGCTTGGTTGTTAAATAAGCCATGAATATGAATTCGCTTGGTTTCCTTCAACGGGCCATGGAAATGCATTTAGCTTGATTCCTTAATAGATCATGGTAATTCTAAGCAGCTTGAGTCTCCAATGATTCACGAATGTTTATGAAGCTTGACTTCTTTAGTTTTTAAAGATGAGTCATGTATGAGCTTTTATACCACGTTTTACTTTATACTATTATGATTGTATAATTGTTGTTACAAATGATAGAATTGGAATAATTATACTGAGGATTATGAATTCTCACCTCGTTTGTGTTTCTATGTAATTCTAAGTCAAAACAAATGGATTAGATAGCTAGTTCTTTTGTCAAAGCTTGTATATGGTTACCTTTGCTTTTAGTTGTACAGAGATATTATGTATTACAATGGCCCTTTAGAGGCTAGATATGTATAAACATGAATCTTTATTTCCTTTGAGGCTCTCCATAATGACATATATGCTATTATGGGTTTTGTTTTATGTTAAATGGACTAGGAAGTAACTCGCTTAACTCTGTTGCATGTGTACTTTTTGAATATACTATGGTAACTAGGGTTAGGGTGTTACACAAGCACTGCAGAATGGGTGCTCAAGCTCCCTGTACACATCCTACTGATGCACACCTTCTGGGCATTGGGCGCTTAGGTGGCCAACGCTAGCACCTATGCACCAGTGCACCAGAATCGTTTGTGTAGAATTCTGCAGAAATAGGTACTGTTCCATTAGGAACATACCCTCTTGCAATCACTCAAACATCAATTCCAAATGTTTTCCAACATCATACAATGCCTATAAACATGTTGTAACTCTTATACAATTTTTAATTCACTCTAAATATGGAATAATGAATTAACCATCAACCTTAAAAACCCAAATTTCAATTCTTAGTCAAGTAAAAATAAAGGAGTTTAAGGGATGAAAATTCATCACCATGCATTAAACAACCCAAAAACAAGTCATTCTCAAGTTCTTCAACAAGATTCAAGTATAAACAACAAAAGCTACACTCAAAACCCATTTACTTCATCAAGCCTTCTCATGAAACAAGATGGAGAAAATGGAAGAAAAGTGTCAAGAACAAAATCCCCCTACCTCTCTTGTCTAGAAAGAAATGAACTTAAGAGCTCTTCTCCACCTCATCCTTCTTCTTCCTCCTTTTTTCCTCCTTTGCTGGTTATTATTTCTCCTCTTTTATCTTCTTCCTTTCCTTTCCCTTTGTGTTTTTTTGTTAGCATTCATGTGTGAGTGGTGAGAATGAGAGAAATATCTCTTATAAACCAAAAAAGTCAAGGGCAGAAACAGAGAAAGAAACGTGAGGCTTTTGGCCTTTTAGTGCTTTAGTTGAACATCCGATCTGTTAAGAATACTTAAATTTCACCAAATCAAGTTTCCTAACTTATAACAAGTTTAAAAGAAATGCTAGGATTCATCAAAAATCTTGTTTTACCATTCCCCTATTTTTCCATGTCTACGACTAGTCAATCCGGCATTAAACACAGTCTCAGTATGCTTAAAAATACCAAACTAACTCCAATTAACCTCAAATTTTAACTACATCCTCTTCCACATATTTGTGACCTAGGAACAAATTCTCCACATTTATTTCCATTAACTAAGTAGTTTAAGCCAATTTCAGAGCTAATAACAGTTATTTTTTACACATAGTGTTACAGCAAAGTGATTAAATTTGCTCAGAAGGCCACAAAATTTAATAAGCATGTTAAGAAAATATTAGGCTACCTCTGTAACCATTTACAAGTCCAACATGTTTTCGAGGGTGTTACATTTTTCCTCTCCATTTTAAAATTTTGCCCCTAAAATTTAGTTTACCTAATGTAAGAAGTCCTAAGTAACTCACATATAAAAATAGGTACAACAAAATACTAAAGAAACAAAATTTCACCAAAGTACTCACCTTTTCCTGAACTAGGAGGTTGTGTTGTGTCCCTGCCTTACAAAGTGGTCCGATTGGCCACAAGTAAAACTTGTTGTCAGGTCAGCCGTACAAGCTTTATCCCCATGATGTCTACCACACTTGGCACGCCATTGCCTACGATCCTCTGTCTAAATTTGCTTTTCTTTATCTTCTGATATCTGGCCTATGGAGTACTCCTCTTGAACCTATCATCTGCACTTTTTCATTTGTTGTAATATTGTGATCTTTGCTCCTATTGTGGTCTTAAACTAAGAGGTTCTACAACTCTGCATTTGTTAACTAAGGTGAGCTAATCTCAGATCTCAAAAGGCTTCACTATCTTCTTCATACTGCCTCTCAAACCAGTTTCAAACTTCATGCACTTCCAACTATCATTCGGGTTGTATCGAAGGGAAGACGAAAACTTGGACAACTCCTCGAATTATGCCAGGTACTGTCTAACAGATATGTTTGTAACACCCGTGAAAACATGATAAACTTGTCTATGGCTACGGAGGTAGCCTAATACCTGTTTGTCATGCTTGTTAAGTTTTGTGGCCATCTGAGCATGTTTAGTCATTTTGTTGTAACATTATGTGTGAAATATATCTGTTATTAGTCTCGAAATTGGCTTAAACTGCTTAGTTAATGGAAATAAATGTGGAGAATTTGTTTCTAGGTCACAAAAGTATAGATGAAGATGTGATTAAAGTTTGAAGTTAATCAAAATTAGTTTGACATTTTGAAGCATACGAGTTGTGTGTTTTAATATTTGATTGACTACCAGCAGATATGGAAAATTATGAAAATGGTGAAATAAGATTTTTTATGAATCTTAACATTTATTTGAAGCTTGTTGGAAGTTAGGAAATTGGATTTAATGGAATCTAAGTGTTCTTAGCAGATTGAGGGTTTTAGTAC
The DNA here is from genome assembly GCA_029884595.1 of Ormosia semicastrata. NCBI lineage: Eukaryota > Viridiplantae > Streptophyta > Magnoliopsida > Fabales > Fabaceae > Ormosia > Ormosia semicastrata. The sequence continues at coordinate 49,856,071 of JAQQTO010000060.1, forward strand.
CTATCCAAGAGAAGACAAATTTGACTTCTCTTGTTAAATATCACACGACAGAGGATGAGGAAACCAGAAAACAAAAGAAAAAAAAGAGAAAAGGAACAATGGAGGATAAAGAAGAAGGAGAAAGAGGAAAGAAAGGAAAGAGGAAAGAGAAGTTGGATCCATCGTTAGCCATCTTCAAGACCTTGAGGTAGGGGAAAACTTGTTTTTACTAATTTCCTTCATTTTCTCCATTTTTTCTCATGAGGAGAGTTGATGAAGAAAGTGGGGTTTTGAGTATTGGTCTTTGTTGTTTTATGCTTGAATCATGTTGTGGAACTTGAGAATAGCATGTTTTTAGGTTGTTTAATGCTTGATGATGAGATTTCATCACTTGAACACCTTTGGTTTCCCTTGAGATAGAAGATGAGCATTAGGGTTTCAAGGTTGATGTTTTAGTTCTTTGATCTATGTGAAAGTTAATTAAAAATTGTTTGGATGTTGCAATATGTTAATGAACCTTGTGAGGTGATGGAAATAATTTAAAATTAGAGTTTGAATGATTAAAAGAGGGTTTGTTCCAATGGAACAGTGACCTAATTTGCAGAATTATGCAAAAAACGTTTCTAGGCAACCAACGCTTGAGCACTGGGAGCTGGGCGCTTGAGCGCCCACTATCTAGTAAGTTTCAGTGTGCTGCTAAGCAGCTAGCACCTAAGGGCCTATGGAGGAATGCCTAAGCATGCGACGAGCGCTTGAACGCTAGGCAAGGAGCGCCTGAGCGCCTAACAGGGAGTGCCTAAGCATTCAGTCCAATTTTGAGAGGACTTTGTTTTAGTTGAAATGAAGTGCCTAACTTGTGTGGTTCCTTCTTTTATGCTCCTTAATGAGTAATGAGACTCTTTTTGGATTATTTGATGAAGTAAAATTTGGAATGCATATGAATCAATTGTGGTATTAATTATTGTAGGTAATTAGTAATTGTTTTACATGATATGATTGTGGAACATATTGAGGTAAGTAATATCCTCTCTATGTTTGTTAAGTAGCTGAGGTGAGTAATATCCTCTCTATGTTTGTTGAGTAGCTAAGGTGAGTAATATCCTCTCTATATTGTTGGGTAGTTAAGGTGAGTAATATCCTCTCTACATTTTGATGAGTGGTGGAGGTGAGTCATATCCTCACTATGCTTGAGAACTCATGACATATCATAACATATCTTAGAGTAGTTGAGGTGGGTAATATCCTCAATACGTTTGAGGACTCATGACATTCTTAAATTTCATTCACTCTTAGGAATTGCATAGAAATAAATGTTAGACATAATTTAGCATAGCATGGCAATTGTATGGGCAGTTGCCACCATGACATTGCAATTGTATGAGCGATTGCGTACTTCAGAGATTGGAGTATTATGTACTTCTATGATTGAAGTTTTAACATAATAGTTGCATATTCTATATGAATTTTGTAACACCCATGGAAAACATATTAGGCTTGTATATGGTTACACTGGTAGCCTAATACTTACTTAACATGCCTGTTTAATTTTGTGACCTTCTAAGTACGTTTAGTCACTTTGTTGTAGCACTATGTGTGAAAAATAGATGTTATTAGCCCTGGAATTAGCTTAAACTCCTTAATTAGTAGAAATAAATGTGAAGAATTTGTTCTTAGGTCACAAATGTGTGGAAGTTGATGTAGTTAAAATTTGAGATCAATCAAAGTTAGTTTAATATTTTTAAGCATACTAGTTATGTGTTTTAATGCCGGATTGACTACCAGCAGATATGAAAAAATATGGAGTTAGTGAGACAAGATTTTTAGTAAATCTTAGGATTTATTTTAAACTTATTGAAAGCTAGGAAACTTGATTTGGTGAAATCTAGGTGTTCTTAGTAGATAGGAAGTTACAGTTAGGGTACTAAAGAGGCAAAATGCCTCATAATTGTTTCCTTTTCTACCTTGACTATTTCTTCCTTCAAAATGAGATATTTCTCTTATTTCTTACTCTCTTTCATAGATGCTAGTAGGAGAAACAAAAGGGAATCCCAAGAAAGGAGCAAAAGGAAGGCAAGCATCAACTAAAGAGGAAGAAGAAGATAGAGGTGGTGAGGAGCTGCTAAGTGACTTTATTTTTAGTCATTGAGGTAGGGGGAAACCTATTTTTGCACTTTCTTTTCTTTTTCTTCATTTTGTTCATGTGATGGCTTGGTAAGGAAAAGGGGTTTTTGGTGTGATTTTTTTGTTCTTGGCTTGAATCTTGTTGTAGAACATGAGAATAACATGTTTCTAGGTTGTTTGATACTTGATGATGAGTTTTCATCACTTAAACACCTTTGGTTTTTCTTGAGATAGAAAATGAGTTTTAGGGTTCAAGATTGATGATTTGGTTCTTAATTCACGTAGAAGTGTTTTAAAAATTGTTTGAGAGTTACTTTGTATTAAGGAACCTTGTGAGGTGTTAGAAATCACTTAAAAATTGAAGTTGGAGTGTTTGGAGCATCATTGTTCCTCAATGGAACAGTAGTTCCATCTACAGAATTTTGCAGATTTCTCTCTATCCTATCAGTGCTCAAGTGTTGAGTGTTTAGCGCCTAGGCACTAGCAGGGTAGATAGAGAGCACTTTTATGCTATGTAAGAGCCCATATAGGAGTGCCTGAGCACGTGTTGAGCGTTAGAGCGCCAGGCAAGGAGCGCCTAAATGCCCATCGTTGGGAAAGATAGAATAGAGCCTTATTTTGGTGAAAATGAAAGGCTCACTTCTGTAGTTCTTTCTTTTATGCTTCTTAAGGAGTGATGAGACTTCGATAGGAGTATTTGAAAAAATGAGAATGTGATGAGTCACTTAGTTTTGGTTTACTAATTATTATAGGTAATTAGTTATTGCTTTTCTTGAGATGTGGTAGAAGACTGTGTAGATGATGGATTCACTACTCGGAGGGGATGGATTCCTCTATGTTATTGAAGACTATGTAGTTGATGGATTCACTACCTGGAAGGAATGGATTCCTCTATGTTTGTTGAAGACCACGTGGTGATGGATTCCCTACCCGGGGAAAAAGTTTGTTGGAACTAGGTTCCAGTGTTTTAATCAAAATGCTTGCATATCATGATATTACCATGGGATTAGATTCCCGTTAATGGTATTATAACATTATTCAATTCATATTTAGGTTATTATATAGGCATGCACATAAGGCATAATTTGGTATAGCATGGCAATTGTATGGATGGTTGCCAATCATAACATATTCATCCATTGCAATTGTATGGGCAGTTGTGTGTTCTATATGAACGTATAACATACTGGTTTTGGAATTCTACTGAGAATTGTGGTTTCTCACCCCATTTATGTTGCCATGTAAATCCAGGTGCAAGTGCTACAAGAGGCAAGGAGAAGATATTTAAATACTAGTATAGTTTACATGCTTTATGTGGACAAAGATTGTATCTTTTGTGCCTAGAGAGGCTTCATTGTAATCTTTGGTTATAGTTTGTATTTATGAGGATTACTAGTTTGATGTAAAAGTTTGATGGCTCACATTTTCATATATAATGTGTGATGTTATATTGAAGGTGTTAGTGTAGTAAGTAGCATGCTTAGATTTAATTATCGTGGCATAATACAGTTTGTACTATTGTTATTAAATTTGGGATGTTACAAATGTATAATGTACTGGTTTTGGAATACTTCTACTGAGAATTATGATTTCTCACCCCAACTCTGTTACCATGTAAATCCAGGTGCAAGTTCTTCAAAAGGGAAGAAGAAGATGTATGAAAACTAGCATATCATAGATGATGTTTTAGACTGAGCTTGTTTATATTTTATATTTGCTTAGCTTATTTTGAAGTCATATAGGTAATGTATTTGTGAGATATCCTGATATTGTGTAATAAATATATTATTTATTCATTATGAGGCTCATATTTTCTATATACATGGTTTTGTTATCTTAGAAAATGCTTGGTTGTAGTAAGTAGCAGGCTTGAATCTAATGACTATTATATAACACAGTTATACTGTGGTTATAAAATTTGGGATGTTATAATGTTCCTTTGCTCCAATTGTAAAAACTCCATCTCCTTTTCCTCTTCTATGTTTTGCAAAAAGTATTTCTCTAAAAAGGCAATCTTAAATACTTTCGAGGTAATCTAAATTCCCGCTACTTCCTTTATCCTCTTCGCACCATTCCACCAGTGCTCAACATCTCCCTTTAACATGTATGTAGCAAAAGACATCTTCTGGTGCTCTGTACATCTCATCACCACAACAATTTTCTTCAACTTGGTTATCTATTCCTCGGCCCACGCCAGATCATACTCCCCTCGGAAGGATGGAGGACTAGCTTTTCAGAACTCAGAAAGATCATGAAAATCTTGGTTCCTTTCCTCCTGTACCACTTTTGTTGGCTGAGGTTGTGCCAATTGTGTAGGTTGATTATTCCCCATTTGCTCAACCATTTTAGCAGTTGCAGCTTCCTACTCCTTCATTGCATTGACAGTTATTATCGCCTATTCTCGCATCGCATTGGCCATTGCCATCATGGCCTCGGCCATATCCAGACCTTCCCTAGGTGAGTTCCTGATTTCACGGGTTCTCCTTTGTGGTGCCATAGTTTCCTATACACACAGAATAATACATATTAAGTTGATTAGTCTCAATATCATGTAACCGTGTAAAAGTAGCTAATACCAATCCAACCTAAGGCAAGTCATGCAATTCTATTCAAACATCTCAAACAAGAGACAAAGAAATGCACAACACACAAAGGAACTCCTAAACATGCCTAAGCATAGTCAGTCCATACCCCAGCTCAACAGGATGAACTCCTCTGATACCATAATGTAACATCCCAAATTTAATAGCAATGGTATAATCTTTATTATACCACAATAATTAGATCAAGACATGCTACTATCTACAACTATACATTTTCTAACATAACAATATCATATAAATAGAAAATATGAGCCATGAACGAAAGATTATATACATAATGTCTGTATTTCTCATAAATACAAAATATGTACAAAGCTTATAAATTAGGCCTCTCAAGGCACAAAATATACATGTTTTAAAAAGAAACTACAAATTAAAAATAAGCTAAGCTTTCCATGCTCTTGCCTGCGCTTCACTTTCCATAAGTCTTCTTCATTGGAATCATTATGGAAATCACAACACATGGGGTGAGAATCATATATTCTCAGTAGTTCCACAGTAAAACATGTTGTAATACCCTTAGTAACATGTTACACTTGTATATAGTTACAAAAGGTAGCATATTACTTGCTTCACATGCTTGTGAAGTTTTATGACAAACTGAGTTCATTTAGGCACTTAGTTGTAACACAGAAGTTAAAAAATAGCTTAAAATGACTCATAAAAAGGCATAAAATACTTAAATGAGAGAAATAAATATGGATAAGTTATTTCTAGGTCACAAATGTATGAAACAAGGTGTAGTTAAAGTTTCAAGAGAATCTGAGTTAGTTTGGTTTTTTTAGGCATACTGGTTATGCTTTTAATGCCAGATTGGCTAGCAGCAAATATGAAAAATCATGAAAATGGTGAAATAATAATTTAGATGAATCTTATGATTTATTCTAAAGTTTTTGGAAGCTAGAAAATATGTTTTAACTAAAATTGAGTGTTCTTAGCAGATACAGATTTTCCAGTACAACCCCAAGAGACAAAGTCTCTCACGGCTCTTTCTTTTTATAAGGCAGCAAAACTGCTGTAGCCTAAAAGAAAGAAAGAAAAATAGAAAAAAAGAAAGAAGGAAGGAGCCAAAGGAGAGAAAGGAAAGGGGGAAACAAAGGAAGACCAAGAGAAGATTAAGATCAAAGCATAGAGCTTGAAGATGGATCATCTCAGCTGCCAAGAGGTAGGGGTTTATATCCATATTCATCTATTTTCTCTATTTCACCATAGATGCACCTTTGGTGCTTAAGAGATCAAAATGAGTTCTAGAGGTTTTTGATGTATTTGGCTTACTTGAATGTGTTTCTTTGGTCATTTATGACTTGTTCAAGCATAAGTTAAAGCTAGAAGCTTAGAACATCTCAGTTAGGCCCATGATTCACAAAGAATGGTTTTAGGTCAACCAAGAGGGGTTTTGATTCATAATCCAAATTAAGAGGTTTAAGTTTGTGATTAATAATTCCTATGTGTTTAAGAAGTGATTAGGGACTTGGAATCACTTAGAAGCTGATTTGGAATGACTAAAATCCATGAAAAAAACCAATGGAACAGTACCACGGTTCTGTAGAATCTAGTCTCTGCTATGCATTTCACGGTGTGAGTAAGCCATGCCGCGGCGTGGGGTTGAATTTGCTGCTAGCGCCGTGGCATGAAGACACGGCATGAGAGTGATGTTACACCCAGCAATGAAACCCGAGGCTAGGGCGTCGTGGCGTGCCCTGGTTTGTGCTGCGGCGTGAGCACTAGATATATTAAAAATGTCATTGATGATGTTTTGAAGTTATGGACTAGATGGGATCATTAGTATATGTTTCTTAACATGTGTTAAGGCACAAATGGGGATAGTTTACAAGGAAAATTATTATCTAGTAAGTATGAGAAATCTTAATCCTTTGAGCATCCAAAAGTGAAGGATTGCCCTAGGTAAGGATGTAGCACCTTAGGCAACCTAGCATTGCATTAGATATTATTCAAGATGTGATGAGATGGTGCATTAGAGACGAGTATATTAGGATGGATTATAGGATTCACTCTAGTAAGGAATACAGAAGGTATGAGCCTTAGGATATCCAAGAGTAGTGGATTACCTTGGGAAGGTAGCTAGAACCTTAAGCAACGAATATTTGTAAATAAGAACCACTCTTGCATTAGATTCACTTGAGTGGGATAAGGTTGTGTATTTAGTTTCGAAGAGGGAATGTTATGTACTAAGTCTCTAGTTAAATGAGACCTTGTACATTGTAGAATACACAAAAGGATGAATGTTGACTTGTAAGCTTGTTAGATTCATTAAGTATACAAATTCTAGAGAAATGCTCATTTGTTTCTTTAAACAAGGTTGAAATGAAGCATTAGCTAAGATAGACTCTTTCACTAGGATGAGTTGAGTCTATAGGAATGTTAAGGTGGTGTTTATGTATGAGGTAAACATAATACTATGCTTTTCACACACTAGTTAGTTAATCTAGTTTGTATAAGAAAGCTAAAAACCTTAGAGCAACCAGGAGTAATGGTCTGCCATAGGTGAGTATCTAACACCTTAGCAACATAGTGTTGCATAGAGATCACTTAAGATGTGATGAGTGATCATGGGGTGTATTAAATGTAATGAACTAGGATGGATTGGTAGTGCTTGCTGAAGAATGTGACTTATATGACGTGAGGTCATTTGGCCAAGAAGGAAGGGAGTCAACAAGTTCCTAAGGGGACAAATATTCTTAACCAAGTGCTAGGGTTACATGTAGTATGAGGTTACAAATTCTCCTCTCTATAAGGGTAAACATAAGAAGCCAAAGTTCCTAGTAGAATATGCTTAGCTCTTAAATGAACTAGGTATATAAGAATGTATGTATGCAAATGAAAATGGTCTAGTAGTATTAATCTTTGTGAGTATCCTTTGATGTCCATTCATGGAGGCCATGGGAGATAGACGGGTGTTTGATAGACTCTTATGAGGAAGGATATAACCCAAATATCTCGATAGTGACAAGGCCATAGGAGAAAAGTGGGGAGTCCGTAAGGTTCTTTTGAATAAGGATTCAGCCTGAACTTCTCAGCATGTCAAGATGCGTGTCAAGATATGTGTGATGTGAGGATAAGCTTTTCTTCTATTTACCACAGGATAATATACTGAACTAGTTCCTAATGAATATTTTTGTTTTCAAAATAAACCACTGCATGTATTTCAAAACAAAACATTGTATAAGCATATCTTTATGAACTTTCTTAGGCATATTCATATTGCATATTATCTGCATTGCATTTATAGAAAGTTGTATGGGCATTGTCTGTTGCTGTTGGTATTTACAATTGTATGGGCAATTATTTATATCCAATGATATGTAGGCTATCAGTTTAGATCACACTACTAGGTAGTGTGCAGCTATGAGAATTTATAGAGGAAACTCCTATGTTTGTAGTTATAGCAATTGTTATATTTGTTATACAATGTTATAGCTAGCTGGTATTGGAATTGTTTTTACTGAGAATTGTAATTCTCACCCCAGTTGTTCTTCCATATAAATTCAGGTACAGACCCTGTTAAGGGAATGAAGGTGACGAATGAAGACTAGTGTATTTTTTATATTCTTTAGTAGACAAAGCTCATGTATAAAGTTTATATTTGCTTTGTGTGTTTTATGTAGTATGTATTACAATATGCCCTTTTGTGGCAAGTGTTGTATATATATATGTATGAGTTTAAGTTTTTCCACATTCTCTCAAGGCTTTCTATAATTACTCAGTTGTGATTATGGATATATATTAGTATGTAGTATGTAGAAGTGACGTCTCTAGTATATGTTATCTTTATATATCTCTGTATATCTAGGATATATATAAATATCTATATTGGGATGTTACATTTTGATTTCAAAGCAGTTCATCCTGTTGAGTTGGGATATGGACTGACTGTGCTTAGGCATAAGTAGCAGTTTAGTAGAATGTGATGCATTCTTTTATCTCTTTATGAGATATGCAAATGGAATTGCATGGCTACCCTTAAGGATGGATGCTATTGGCTACTGTCACACAGATACATTATATTGAGCCTAGTTAACTCAATATATAATGTTTTATATGTACAGGAAACTATGGCAACTACCGGGTGAACCTATGAGACTTGGAGATTAGTAAAGGAGGATATAACCAGAGCTCTTAGAAAAATGGCTGCTATTTTGAGAGAGTAGACTGCCATTTGTAGAAGTCTATCAGAAGCGATAGAATAAGCCTCGCATAGTTAGTTGCTAGAACGAGAAGGAACTTATGAAAGAACAATAGTTCTTAGAGTTTAGGAAAGTTACTCCTTTGTTTTCAAGGGAGAGTTTGGTTTAGTCAGAGCCAAAAGATGGCTTCATGTGATGTAAGAGATCTTTGAGATCATAGCATGCAATGATGGATAGAAGGTGACCTTGCTTCGTAAGGGTTAGTAGGAAAAGGCAAAATCTATTAAGATGAAGGAGAGAGGTTAGTAGAAGAGGTTGGTACTTGAATCACTTAGTAGGTGTTTAGAGCTACTTTCCTAGATAAGTATTATTCACTCGAGTTATGGAAGGCAAGAGAAATTTTGAAATTTCTCAAGTTTGAGCAAGGGGATATTACTGAGGACTAGTATGTGGAGCAACTAAAAAAATTATGAAGCAAATGGAGATTAAGGACTTTTTCGCTCTAGTCAGTGAGTGCAAAGGTGAAGCAGCAGATAATCTTAGAGCCACGACAGAACAAGAGTTAGAAGTTTCCCCAAAGAGGAAAAGATCAGATGTTGAGATCAGTGAGGGTGCCTCTTGGTCTCAATTTTTATTACGCAAAGGAACACAGGTTCAAGTGGTAGCTTGGAGTGATGATGAGTATGAGTAAGGTTCATTCAAGATGAGCAACCTTCAAGGAAAAAGGTAAATCAGACTCCAAGGTACCAAGATGCGCAAGCAGAATATAGATCAGAGTGTGCAACAGAGGCGACAAAATCTTCCAACTCAGTATGAGGTAAGAGCACATGTATAGAAAAATCTTTTAAGGCGTGTATAAGGAGAGTATGGATTTACTTTGTAAATCATGTTAGATTACTTTGTGAATCTAGCTTGCTTACCTTGTTGGTATGGTTTGGTTGTTTTAGTGACAAATGATATTATGTTCTTATTTAGTGGAAGTGTGAGACTGTGCTTAATGTTAGGCAGTTGAACAAAGAGACTATCGAGAATAAATGTTTTTGTCTAAAAAGGATGATTGGGTAGATCAGTTGAGAGAAGCTTTGGATTTTCTCATAAGATGATCTAAGATCTAGTTGTCTTAGAATCAGAGTTAAGAAAAGTTGATCTTAAAGAGTTTTCCAGAATTACGAAAGGACATGAAGAGTATATCAAAGGTAGTTTTGGAAACTTTTGGAAAAGAAGGTGGCTAAGTGCCAAGTTAGCTAGAAGTCAGTTTTGGGTTAAAAATATACAAAAATATGAGCCTGTAATGTAATGCCCCTTTTTGTGAGAGAGCGTCACATTGTCAATCACAATGCGAAAAATAAAATTTATAAGTTAAGACCCGGTTCTTTTTATTACGATTAAATTTATCTGGTTAAAGCTGTATAAATAAAATGGTGACTATTTTTTTTTCTTGATTAATAAAATATAGAGATGAAACGTAAAGGACATAAAGAGCAAGACAGAAGTAAAGCATACATTTGATCAACATTGCATATTCATATATATATATAATTAAATCCAATCTGTTTAGTTATAAAGCCCGATATACCAAAAAGCAAAACTATACCTGCCCAAAGGATCATACATATACATCCCTAAGATATCAGAAATATACAGCCCACTACAATAAGACATCAGGTCCCCAAAATAAAAACTGGTAGCCCTCAGTAGCTACTAGCAATATCAGTCCCTCAGATAAGGAGGAATCGTATCAGGATCCTCTGCGAGATCCTCCTCGGGAACCTCCTCGGGGTCTTCCTTATCCAAGAAAACCCACATAGAAGCCACTGAATGACGGGACGGGGCCCGAGCAGTGGAAACAAAAGAATCCTCATGTGAGGTGTAGTAGCGATCACCCCACATTTCCCGGATGGGTAAGTAGAACTCCAAACACACGCTGATGTTGCCCGTGAAGATGGGCGGATCATGACGCCTCCAAGCTAGTGAAATCGACACCTCTCCCTCGTAGATGAAACACTCAGAATTTAGGTTGATGTGCCAGTAGTCTGGCCCTCCGAGGAAGGTCAGATGAACATAACCCAGAAATCCACGCGGGTGCGCTGCCATGATCCGAGGATAGACGTTAGTCGTGATCGAGCCAGAAGCTGAGGAAATCGGGAGCTCTAACCTCCTTGCCATCGTCTTCGATGGGACACAATATACAGATAGAAAATAACAGAAATATAGGAAAGAGGTAAGACATCTTACCATCATTACCAGTTATAGCAGCCAGAAGCAAAACGGCGCCAGGTGCCCACATAGCATTTTCAACAGTAATAGTAATAATAAGCATTTAATGACAGTAATAACAACCAAACAATTCCAGGCAGTATATAAATCAGCAATACAACAATTCTATTTATAAAAATAAATAGATGCCAGATAATACATGGACTCACTATGCACATGCATAGAAAGTCAAAATCCTACTCCATGGAGCTAGACACAAATAGTCAGAGAGAAAGATCAGGAGACTCGTCTGCAACTTGGCTGTTGCAGCCAAAGTGCTATAACTCATCAGTTTATCCATGTGCACATCAAAGCATTGTACAGACAGTCTACGCTAGATCACGATATAGGACAGTGCTCCGTCAGGATCGTCGGTGTGTTTGCATCGGTTTGCCTCACGGACAGAAGAGCTACCAACTATCCATTACGAGGTACCGGCACCCCGACACCCCCATGGTCAACAATATGACCTACACTAGTCTACTCGTACCCGTACTAAGGTGTGTTCAATCTCCTAGGCAACATGGCCTTAACAACAGTCCAAAGGACTTTCACAATGCATAAAGACTCTATGCATAATCATGTATGATCATCATTACATACTATTCCACAATATGCCATAATTGGCCAAACTACGTATCAACACATCATTGGTCACTCACATGAACCCACAATATTATAATATTGGAATTAAATGAATTAATACATCTTTAAGGTTTATTATGAATTCTTACTTAAATTTAGCCTTTCTTGCAAAGTTTGTCTCTAGAGGAATTCTCTTAATCAATTAAATTCTCTATTGTAATTTATTCTCATACGCTTAGAAAGTTATCCTAAGAGTCTCAAAGTCTCACACTCTCTTGTTCTTTCCCTAATTAAAATTATCCTAAGTCTTACGAAAAATTTCATTCTTTGTTCTTTAAAATTTATGAATCTCAAAGTATATCCTAATCTTCCAATTTTTCTAATTTTCTATCTCATTATCAATAATTTAATCACTTGATTATTTAAGTTCCAAGGTTACCAAAATAGCATAATCAAGCCCTAAATGGCCCATAGAGGCCGTGGCCTCCCTAGGGAATTAAGCTCCCATATTTTTCATTCCGTTAATTTCATATTGTACACTTGATTAATTAAGGTTTCCACTTGTTACAATTATTCACAAAGAACCCCAATTTTGGGCCCCCAAAATCGTAGCCATCCAAAGGGAGAATCCAACATCATTTTCTTCCATTTCATGCATTCTAATCCATTCCAATATATCAATACACTCAAACAATCAATCCAATAGCATAAACAAATTGTAAACAACATGTAAACATACTAATCATGCAAACAAAGAATAACCCTCAATAGGGTTTTCTCACAATCAATCACAAACAAGGTTTCTTAGTACTAATAGAGGTTGAGGAGGAGTGTCTTCCTCTTACCTAAGAGAAGAAAACAAGAGAAGCTCCCTCTAATCTCTTTGCAATTTTCGGATTGGACACCACCAAGAACCCTAAAATTTCAAACCCACCAAAACAGCACCAATGCTTGAAAATAAAGTATGGATGGTCACCAAGAAGACCATAGAAACGAAAATGAGAAAAAGGAAGTGAAGAATCAAGAAGCTTACCCAAAAACCCTAAGCTTGAAGTTTGAAGAAAATGGTGAAAATGAGAGCTTTTCAAAGAACCACCAACTAGAGAAGAATTTAGGTGATGGAGAGGATTAAGAAAATGGGGTTGGATGAAATTTTTGTGATGGATGGGTGCATGGAGGGCTGCTGGCCGTGAGCTCCTAGAGAGAAGGAGGAGATAAAAATTTCAAAGGAAGAAGAAGGTAGAGAGAGAAAGTGCATAGGAAATAAAGGTAGTAGCTTTTGGATGTTTGAAATTGATGTAGTATAATTAATTGTGTGAAAAACACAAATTCCTCCCAAAATGGGTGCTGCTGCCGCGAGCTAGGGAGAGAGGAGAGAGAGTGCATGGCTTCCTTGGGAAGCTTGGAGGAAATTTCCTAGAAGCTTCCTTGAGAAGCTTTCCACATTTCTCAATAAAGTGCAAGGTAAGCTTGTCTCCTAAATTAAATACTCTTGAATAGATGATTAATTACACTGTTAGAATTATTTTTCCAGTGAATAAATGTTACGGTTGATGAAAAAAATATTTTATTATTCATCAGATAATTTTATGATACAGCAATTTTATTTATCAGATAAAATCTTGGAAAACTCAAACCTCGCGAACTGTGCCTAGTCTCGGGTTTAGTAAGATCCCCCGTCGACACGTTGATAGTTCAGGTTTACCAGCCTCAGAGAAAACATTTTGTTATCGCGGCCCCGCTCAGTACGCACGCAAAACGAAGAATATACTAAAATATTTGACATTTTAAGAAAAATCCACAAAAATTCCTAAAAATCACAAATATTAGAAAATGGATATTTGTCATGAAATAAATAATTTTTCAGAGCGTTTGACTGACTCTGCTCAGTGTGCATGCAAAATGAGAAATATATTAAAATATTCAATATTTCTGAAAAATTCCAGAAAAATCTCCAAAAATCATGAATATTGGGAAATGACTATTCATGATGAAACAAATCTTTTTCGAGGTGTTACACTGACCCTGCTCAGTGTGCATGCAAAACGAGAAATATATTAGAATATTCAACATTTTCGAAAAAATCCACAGAAATTCCCAAAAATTATGAATATTATGAGATGATGATTAATGATAAAATAAATAATTTTCAGGGTGTTACGACTCTCCCCTTCTAAAAATAAATTTAGTCCTCGAAATTTGCATACCTTAGAATAATTGTGGATGTTGCTCCTTCATCTTGTCTTCTAGCTCCCAAGTTGCATCTCCAATTATTTCATTCCAGATTACATTCACCAATGAGATCTCCTTGCCTCTCAGTTGCTTTATCCTTCTATCCTCAATTCTTACAGGAGGTGCCTCATAGGTTAAGTTCTCTTTTAATTGTGCTGTATCTGGTGCTATGACATGACTTGGGTCAGGAAGGTATTTTCGCAGTTGTGACACATGGAAGATATTGTGAATGTTTGAGAGAAAAGAGGGTAAGGCTATTTGATAGGCTACAGGACCTACTCGATGAATAATTTGGTATGGTCCAAGAAATTTTGGAGTGAGTTTTCTAGATTTCAAGGCCCGGCCTACCCCAGTCGTAGGTGTGACTTTCAGAAATACATGCTCGCCTTCATCAAACTCAAGAGGCTTTCTCCTTTGGTCTGTATAACTCTTTTGTCGGCTCTGAGCCGTCCTCATCTTCTCCTGAATCATCTTAACCTTCTTAGTTGTCTGCTGTATAACATCTAGTCCAATAGTAAGGTGCTCGCCATCTTGGTACCAACCTAAAGGTGTACGACACCGCCATCCATATAGAGCTTCATAGGGAGCCATCCCTATGCTTGAATGGTAACTGTTGTTGTAGGTGAATTCTATCAACGGTAGAACGTCATCCTAATTTCCAGTCTGTTCTATGGTGCAAGCTTTAAGCAAATCTTCCAAAGATTGGATTGTCATTTTTGATTGACCATCGGTCTGTGGGTGATAAGCAGAACTTACACGTAACTTCATCCCTAATGCTTCTTGTAGACTCTGTAAAAAATTTGAAGTAAATCTCAGATCCCTATCCGAAATAATACTTGTAGGCACACCGTGCAGTCTAACAATCTTCCCAATATAGAGCTGGGTCAGTCTCTCCAGTTTGTATCTTATGTTGATCGGGAGAAAATGTGCTGATTTTGTGAGTCGGTCCACGATTACCCAAATTGAGTCATGACATTTTCTTGTCTTTGGCAAACCTACTACAAAATCCATTGTAATGCTGTCCCACTTCCATTCAGGAATAGACAATGATTGCAGCAATCCCGCTGGTCTTTGATGTTCCACTTTAGGTTTCTGACAAACTAGACAAGTCGACACCCGTCTAGTGATGTCACTCTTCATTCGATGCCACCAAAACAACTTCTTCAAGTCTTGATACATCTTTGTTATGCCTGGATGCATATTCAGCTGGCTTATGTGAGCATGGATGATGATATACTCTCTAAGCTCTTGATCACGAGGAATACAGACTCTACCTCAGAATCTCATAATTCTGTCTGTTCCTTCCGCAAATGCTATTTCGTTGCCTTGCTTCATTTGCTCTCTCACTTCTTGCAAGTACTTGTCAACTTTCTATTTTTCCCGTATGTCATCCATCAGCTCGCTTAAGATGCTAACCATATTCATGCAGATCTTTCCTGGTTCTAACTCCACAAAAGACCATACATCTCTGAACTGCTCTATCAGGTTTTTCCCTTAATCATCAGGGCTGAGACGCTGATCATCTTCCTACTCAGGGTGTCTGCCACAACATTCGCCTTGCCAGGGTGATACAGAAGTTGGAAATCGTAATCCTTCAGGAACTCTAGCCACCTTCACTGCCTCATATTCAACTCCTTCAGATCATACAAGTACTTCAGGCTTTTATGATCATTGAAGATATTGAACGTTGCTCCGTAGAGAAAATGCCTCCATATCTTCAGAGCAAAAACTATAGCCGCTAACTCCAAGTCATGCGTCGGGTAGTTTTTCTCATGCACTCGCAATTGTCTTGAAGCATAAGCCACTTCTCTTCTATGTTGCATAAGTATAGATCCTAATCCTTGGTATGAAGCATCACAGTACACTTCAAACTGTTCATTCGAATCGGGTAGCACTAACACTGGCGAGGTAGTCAACTGTCTCTTCAATTCTTGGAAACTCTGTTCATAGTTGTCGGTCCACTCAAAAGCTTGGTTCTTCCTCGTGAGTTGAGTAAGAGGTCCTGTATTCTTGGAGAATCCCTTAATGAACCTCCGGTAATATCCTGCCAATCCCACGAAGCTATGAATCTCCGTCACTGACTTTGGCCTTTCCCATTCCAGCACTGCCTCCACTTTTGATGGATCCACTGCAATCCCATCCTTCGAGATTACGTGACCCAAAAATTTAACTTCTTCCAGCCAAAATTCACATTTTGACAGTTTGGCATACAATTCCTTCTCTCTCAGAATCTGAAGAACTATATTGAGGTGTTCAGCATGGTCCTCCTGATTTTGAGAGTATACTAGAATGTCATCAATGAATACCACAACGAATCTGTCCAAGTAAAGATGAAAAATTTGGTTCATGTAGTCCATAAAGATAGCTGGTGCATTCGTCATGCCAAACAACATCACGAGATATTCGTAATGACCATATCGGGTATGAAAAGCAGTCTTGGGTACATCCTCCGTCTTCACTCGTATCTGATGATACCTAGATCGCAGATTGATCTTTGAAAACACTGTTGCTCTCTTCAGTTGGTCCATTAAGGTGCTATAGACACTGGACCAGCTCCCGGTATAAGGTCAATAGCAAACTCTATTTCTCGCGCCGGTGGTAAACTAGGTACATCCTCAGGAAAGACTTCGGGAAACTCATTCACCACTAGAATTATGTTCACATCAACCTCGCTCTCGACTTTCAAAGAAGACAGTAGCATATATCCGTGAGTTCCTTCTTTCAGGAGAGCTTGTACTCGGTTGGTCATCAGAAATATAGAATCCTCATCTGTAGGAAAAATTATGATTTTTCTTGAATAATCTAATAGAACGTGGTTGGAAGACAACCAGTCCATCCCTAAAATTATATCTAGTTGGGAAAGGGGTAAACAGATCAAATCGACAGAAAAGGTTTGACCTTCAACAATCAATGGACAATTTAGACTGACTTTGGTAGTAACTATTAGTTTATCAGTGGGGGTAGAAACAGTTAAGTCAAAAGGTAAGGTAGACACTGGTAAACCAAGTCTTTGCACACAGTCATATGATATGAAAGAATAGGTTGCCCCAGAGTTATATAGTATAGTTAAAAGGTTACCTTCTATGGTGCCTTCCCCTTGAATCAAGTCTTCGGACTCGAAGGCTTCAGCTCCGCTCATGGTATAAACTCGCCCTCTTGCCTGTGGTTTCTTGGCTCTTGCAGCATTGATCGAAGGTTTAGCCTTTGTAACACCCCTCGATTTAATAACCAATGCACAATCGTCATTATGTCACGGTCACTAAATGTCGGCGTGCTAACATTGTCAAATAACAAATTTACCATAAATATTAAACATTTTACATATGAGGAAAATAAGAGCCACGAATGAGTAGTTACATATACAACCAGTTAAATTATGAATTATAATATGTACTCAATTTACAACATTTAAGTCTGGATAATTGCCTTGAAGCATACATGTACTCAAAAATACACTTTATATAGGTAATGTAAAATAAAATATAAACTACCCATAATATATCTACGACTAAGGAGTTGGGCACTCCATCGTATCCCGAATGCGTGAGGCAATTCCGGGCTCACCGGTGTAGTGAGAAATACAAGATAAGGTCTTCAATCACAGTCCTCTTCATGGTCAAAGTCAGACCCCGAGCATGTCACATACGCTTGTCGGACCAGTCGACTCTATAGGTCTTGGTATCAAAGCGAACACAATTCGAACAAACCCCAAAAGAGCTCCCTTCGCGACGGCATCACCGAATGTAGTAGGTCAAACCAATAAAATCCAAAGGAATCCAACTTCGTTCCCACTTATAGTCTTTAACCAAAAATTAACATAGAGCAAGAAAAGTACAAGAAAGAGGTAAGACATCCTACCATCATTACTACGATCATAGCATCAAGAAACCAAACGGCGCAAGGCGCCACATAGCATTTATGATAGCAATAATGGTAATAAACATTTAGTAGCGATTATAATCAACCGTGACAGTTTCAAGCAATCATATATATATATATATGGATATATCGAGAATACAACAGTTCCAATTATAATAACAATGTATGCGCGATAATTCATGGACTCACTATGCACATGTGCCCTCAATAATCAAAATCCTACTCCATGGAGCTAGACACAAAAACACTCGGAGAGAATGATCAGGGAGACATGCCAAGTATCTCGTCACCATAAAAAAAACAAGTGCTTTCCAGAAAAATAGTCAGTCATTTTGCGCAACAAGGCTTTATACAGCGGCATTCTCACAAGATCTCGATATAGGACTGTGGCCAGTTAGGATCGTCGTGCGTGTGTATCGGTCTGTCTCCACGGTCCAGAGGAGCTACCATGCGCCCTCGTGAGACGCCCGCGCCCGACGCCCTCAAGGTCATCTACAGGACCCCACGTATCTATTCGCACCCGCACTAAGGTGTTATTCAACTCCTAGGCAACTCGGCCTTAACAAAGTCCAACGGACATTCTCTTTCTCTTTTTATGCCATGCATGACTCAATCATGCTCCTCATGACAAGCTAAGTCAATCATGCCTCAAATGCATATCATATGATTTATCAATCAGGTTTGTTCCCATTCTTGGATCCACAAGACATTTACAATGCATAATATGTATGATTCAAAATTCCATACAATTTCATAATATGCCACAATTGGCCAAGAGAGCATCAATATACAAGTGGTCATTCACGTGGACCCTTAGCATCATAATATTAAGGTCAAACATTAGGTTCATTATGTTCCTTACTACCTCACCCATACTCCTGGTTCTTCCTTTATTCCAAGTTCTCACTAGTTGTAAGGCTCAATCACACTCCTTGTTTTTCCTTCATTATGGTCCCTACTTTGTTTCTAGTCATCTGATGTTATTTATGATTAATATAGTGTATAATAGTCCCAAAAGTTGAAATCAGGAGGTCACAAGGCCAGAATCATCCATTCGTTTGCTAGGTAAAAAGAATTGAAATATACTTATAATTTCGACGGAACAGTGTATCTAGTGAGAAACTGGAGCTTGCATTCGACGAGTAGTAGCACGACAGGATCAAGGTAAATGGAAAACAATCGCGGGGGATAAACTCTAAGTGCTATCGAATTGGGAACGAACTTCGACCGGATGAAGTATATAAGCTGTCGAATATGCTACCACATTTACGAGAAAACATGATTCGATGGACACGACATTAGGTCGGTTCCTCTATTAAACCTTCAGAATTCTACTCGACGGATTTGGAGAAAATCTCTCTATTTAATAATCAGGAACTCCACTCGACGGGCATTCACATCCTAACTCGACGGATATAATTCTCTCACCTAACCCGATGGATTTTCACATCTTAACTCGACGGATTTCCACACTTTAGTTCGACGGATATTCTCATTGGGTAAGTTTCTCCATTAAACCTTCAGAACTCTACTCGACGGACTTTCACACCTTAACTTCGACGGATATTCCCATCCTAACTCGACAGATTTTCACATCTTAACTCGACGGATATGATTCACAGCCTAACTCGACGAATTTTAACTTTGAAGGAGTTTCACTCGTGTTCAACCGACGAATACGCTAAAAGTTCAATTCTAACTCGACAGATTTTGGATAATGGGGAAAGTCCCGTTCCTGTCGAACCGACAAGAATGTTAGGGTTACAAGGTTCTAATTCGACGGATTCTGGAAACGTTGAGATTTCACTCCTACTGATCCGACAGATGCAACTCGACAGATCCTGGAAAACGCTAAGGTTTCACTTATGCTGATTCGATAGATACACTCGACAGATCCTGGAAAATGCTAAGGTTTCACTCATGCTAATTCGACAAATACACTCGACGGGTTTTGACATTCAACGGAAAAGTAAGAAGTCTAAACTCGACGGATTTTCACATTGTGCTTTAGTGGTGAGAAATCTAAACTCGACAGGTATGTCACTCGACGGATTCGACTTTGGGAAAATGTTGAGGTCTCACTTAAGCTGATCCGACGGATTTAACTCGACCGATTTCTGGAAAAATGTTGAGGTTTCACCTATACTAGTCCGACAGACACTAAGAGGGCCACACTTTCTAATTCGACGAATTCACCGACGGAGGTGTTAATGGGGGGTCACTAGCTTCGACAACTTTTGACATGATGAAGGGCCCCACTTGTCGACAGGTTTGGCCAGGAGCTCATACTCGACAGGTTTTAACATCTTAATTCGACGGACATGGCTTACTCACTCTCGGTGGATTTTAACATTTACTTTAGAATGGATCAGCAAACCAAGTCATTACCATTTTCAATATAGGATCTCTGTTTTCTGGGTTCAAAACCGTGACCATACGAGAACCAAAACGGAGCTCATTTCTTTCCATATTACACATTCCAAATATATATATATATACATACAAAACTCCAGCAATCAGCTAGCATCTATACATCACAAACAACATTTAAAAACAGAAAGACCCTCAACACAAATTACTGACGTTCCTAAATGCTAAGAGAGGTTGAGGAGGAGTGTCTTCCTCTTACCTTGGAGAAGCACAAAGAAAGGCTGCTCCTTTTTGGTCAGAAATCACGTTTTCAGCTCCCAAGAGATCCTTGAACATTCAAGCTCACCAAAATCAGAATCAAGTGTTGAAATGGATACCCATGGTCATCAAAATGACAGTGGGCTACGAAAATGAGGAGAGATGAGGAAAAAGCTAAGGACTTTACCTTAAAGTTCCAGCCTTTAAGCTTCAACCGTGGAGGAAAAGAAGATGAAGAAAACGTAGAGCTTTGAAGATGATTCCCTCAGGTGTGGTGCTTCTCCAAACACGAAATGGTGCTGGAGTGTGACGGTATTGGAGGATGAAAATATGAAGGTGGGTGGATGGTGCTGCTGTAAGGAGAAATGGAAAGAGAGAAAGATGAGTGAATAGTGAGTGCTACGTACAGGAGGAGGAAAATGTGTGAATTGAAGAATGAATTAAGTCCCTTAATTCAAATGTGCAGCACAAAAAAAATGGGAGGAGAGAGAGAAATAATAAAATAATAGTTGGAAGAAGCTTCCTTGAGAAGCTTCGCACGCTCCTCGATAAAGTGTATGGTAAGCTAGTCTCCAAATTAAATACATCGATAGATGATCAATTACTGTTGTAGAATTATTTTCTCGGTGAATAAAATTACAAGTGATGAAAATAATATTTTATTATTCATCCGATAATTTTATGATACCGCGATTTTATCTAGCGAGATAAAACCTTGAAAATTGTAAACCTCGCGAACCGTGCCTGGCCTCGGGTTTAGTAAGATCCCCGTTGACACGTTGACAGTCCAAGGTTTACAAACCTCAGGAGAACATTTCGTTATCCCGGCTCCGCTCAGTGCATACGTAAAACGAGGAATATATTAAAATATTCAACGTTTCCAGAAAATTTCACAAAAATCACCAAAAATCACAAATATTATAAAATGATTATTTATAATGAAATAAGCAATTTTCGGGATGTTACAATACTCCCCTTCTAAAAAGGAATTTCGTCCTCGAAATTCATCATATCTTAGAACAAACGCAACTGTGTTTCTTTCATTTCGTCTCTTAGTTCTCGTGTTGTATCTTCAGTTGCATCAATCCAAATCACAGGCAATAAGGTTGCTTCCTTCCCCTGAGCATCTTACATTAACGAGCAAAAATGCGTTGACGTCATAGGCCGATCAACAAAAGAATTTACGCTCCTTGAGTCTTCAGCCATCCAACAGCCAACTCCCAAAACAATTGTACACCGCTGAGTGTCTCTATCGAACTTCCTCTTCTTGCTCACTGTTGTAGACAACTAAACGTATTTTCTTCCTAAGGCGTCCTCTACAACATTCGCCTCTTCTGATATTATACCAAAACAAAATCAAAATCTTTTGGAACTTTTAATCATCGTTTCTGCCTTATATTTAACTCATTCTAATAAACCAAAATACCTTTAGCTCTTAAGATTACTATAGGCATTGAGAATTTCTCCTGGTAGAAAATGCCTCCAGACCTTCAATGCAACTACAAAGCTAATTCTGAGTTGGTGTAAGGTAATCCTTCTCATGTATTCTTGATTGTCGCTAAGCGTACATTACCATTCCTTCTATTCTGATCAAGCGCATGTTCTAAACTTTCAATGCGAGCATCACTAGGTATCCCAAAAAGTTCATTGGGGTTGGGCAGAATTGTCTTTGGCAAAGAAATCGAGTGTCTCTTCAATCTTTGAAAATTTCCCTCGTATACATCAGTCCATACTAAACCATTCTGAAGAATTCTGCAGTGAGTCCCCCGTACCATTCAGCTGATCCTTTAAAGTTACAAATCTACAATACAATCTTTGGTCTGTCCCATTGAAGAATTGCTCCAACTCGCGACGGATCTTCAATAGTTCCTTCTTTTAAAGATCACTTGACTCAAAAGTCAAACTGCCTCAAACCGAAATTCACACTTGAACAACTTCTAGCGTAACTCCTCGTTCTTCTTACGAATTTGAAGAACAACATGGCAATTCTGTCTCAATAGGGAAGAAAGGTCTTGTTTGTGTAGTCGATGGTTACTACCGAAGTGTTCATTACTTGGAACGACATTACAAAATACCCGTGGTATTCACTACGTATCAGAGAAAGTTACCTTGGAAATATACCCTTCTCTCAAATGATCTTAATGATAGTTGAGAACCCAAAATGATCTTGGAGAAAGTACCAGCGTCCTTCAATTGATTTGCCAAATCGTCTTTCCTTGGTTCCAACAAACGTCTCATAGGGTAAGTTCTCACTTTATCGTGCTACGCTTAGCACATTGTTATGGTTCAGATTCGGAAACACCTTTACTCAATCGAAGTAAACTAGAAACGTTATAAGGTCAGAAAGAAAAATAGGGAAGTTACTTGATTTACCACTGGGCCCGCCTAACGAAGAGTATGATATGGTCCAATAAAACTTAGGAGCGAGTTTCATGGATTTACATCTAGGAAATTTCTGTCTCAAGAAACACTAAGTTTCCGTTGAAACTGAATGACGAGACCCATTTTAAAAACGATCAATCTCTTTCCTGAGATCAAGCCTATTCATGAAGAAAGTAGGTGATTGAATTGGTAAAAAGGTTCCAATGTCTAACAACAATAGGATAGTTCTAAACAGACCTATTGTATTAAAAATAGTCTTACAAACGAGAATGGTATCATTCGGATCGAAAGGAAATAAATACACAGATAACTCAATTCCATAAACGAACTCTTAGAATTTCATTGGAATATTTCAACAGGATATGGTTGAAAGATAACCAATCCCTCTTGTTAACATTACATCTGATTTTGCAAAAGAAGTAAACGAATCAGATTACCAAAGGATTTAGTCTTTAACAGGTCGTAGGATAATTTAAACAACTTGGCTACCATCAACAAGTTCTTAGTAGCCAAAATAAGAATAACTTAGTCAAAAGATAACGAAGGTATGAATATCCCTATTGAATTCATACATTCATGCGTCATAAAGAAACGGGTTACCTAGGAATTATACAGATAATCACAGGGTCATCCACCGTAGTACAAGCTTCCTCGCTTAGGCCGTCAGTCTTGGACGTTTCCACTCCACTTGAGAAATTAACTCTCCTTTCTTCGTGAGATTGTGAAGTGCGTGCATCACCAACAAAAGGCTTCGTCCTTTGCGAAGTACAGTTCTTAGCCACATGTCCTAGCTCCCTGCATCTGAAACAAATTCTTCCTTCGATCTTACAGTCCCTCGTGAAGTGGTCCTTTCCGCACTTCTTACACATTGACAATGGTACCACAGTTGAATTGGACTTACTACCACTCGTACCTCCTTCAGGTATTGGTTGTCGTTGTTGTCCCCTTGGTCGTAGTATATACGATTTCTGCTTAAACTATTTGGCCTTCCCACGGTTCCTCCTTTGGAACTTCGGTAATCGAGTTACCCCAAAATCGACTTTCTTCCTTCAAATTTCGAACCTCAACTTCCAATTCCTGTCGTTGTGCAATCTCTCTACGATCTTGGCGTGTAGTTACATTAACCATTCTTTGTATTTCCTCGGTTGCCTCAGTCGTGTCATCATTGTCACTCCCTGCGTTCACGTGCTTATATTTACCTCGAGTCATTGTCTTCCTTCAAGAACAAACAAGTCAAGTAATAAGGGAAAATCAAAAGCATTCATTCCAAACAATATTATCTCTTTTTGGAAACCAAGCACAAAAGTCACATAACCCAATCAAGACAACCCAAAAGACTATAATTCGAGCTCCTCCATTCTGCCTTTCGCGGCGCGATCTCCAGTAAGTCTTTGACTCCTATGCAGCTTCTCGAACCAAACTTATGCCAGATACTCCTTTCCAAAGAGAATCGATTTTCGAAAACCTCTTGGACACCTCAGTCCACTAACCTTGCAAGTCTTATTCAACTACCCTTTTTCTAACCCATAGGCTCAAACAATTCTAGAGGTAACACTACATGGGTATAAATGCAAACAAGTCCTAAGCAAGTTCAGTCATCTTAGCTGAGCTTCTTTCTAAAGAACTCCTATTACTTTAATATGCCAAGGTGAAGTCATAGTTTCCTGTAGTCACAGAACATTACACATTGAGTGGGCCAGTACTCAATGTCACGTAATTGTGCAACAGTAGCTACCAATACTCAACCTACGGCAAGCCATGCCTTCCTTTCCCAACATCTCAATCAAGAGACAAGGAAGTACACAACAACTTCTAATATGTCTAAGCATAGTCAGTCCATACCCCGGCTCAACAGGATGAACTGCTCTGATACCATTAAATGTAACACCCCTCGATTTAATAACCAATGCACAATCGTCATTATGTCACGGTCACTAAATGTCGGCGTGCTAACATTGTCAAATAACAAATTTACCATAAATATTAAACATTTTACATATGAGGAA
The DNA here is from genome assembly GCA_029884595.1 of Ormosia semicastrata. Taxonomy (NCBI): domain Eukaryota; kingdom Viridiplantae; phylum Streptophyta; class Magnoliopsida; order Fabales; family Fabaceae; genus Ormosia; species Ormosia semicastrata. Next base: position 49,880,887 of record JAQQTO010000060.1, read on the forward strand.
AATAAGAGCCACGAATGAGTAGTTACATATACAACCAGTTAAATTATGAATTATAATATGTACTCAATTTACAACATTTAAGTCTGGATAATTGCCTTGAAGCATACATGTACTCAAAAATACACTTTATATAGGTAATGTAAAATAAAATATAAACTACCCATAATATATCTACGACTAAGGAGTTGGGCACTCCATCGTATCCCGAATGCGTGAGGCAATTAAAGCTCACGGTGTAGTGAGAAATACAAGATAAGGTCTTCAATCACAGTCCTCTTCATGGTTAAAGTCAGATCCCGAGCATGTCACATACGCTTGTCGGACCAGTCGACTCTATAGGTCTTGGTATCAAAGCGAACACAATTCGAACAAACCCCAAAAGAGCTCCCTTCGCGACGGCATCACCGAATGCAGTAGGTCAAACCAATAAAATCCAAAGGAATCCAACTTCGTTCCCACTTATAGTCTTTAACCAAAAATTAACATAGAGCAAGAAAAGTACAAGAAAGAGGTAAGACATCCTACCATCATTACCAGTCATAGCATCAAGAAACCAAACGGCGCAAGGCGCCCACATAGCATTTATGATAGCAATAATGGTAATAAACATTTAGTAGCAGTTATAATCAACCAGACAGTTTCAAGCAATCATATATATATATATATGGATATATCAGGAATACAACAGTTCCAATTATAATAACAATGTATGCCAGATAATTCATGGACTCACTATGCACATGTGCCCTCAATAATCAAAATCCTACTCCATGGAGCTAGACACAAAAACACTCGGAGAGAATGATCAGGGAGACATGCCAGTATCTCGTCAGCCATAAAAAAAACAAGTGCTTTCCAGAAAAATAGTCAGTCATTTTGCGCAACAAGGCTTTATACAGCGGCATTCTCACAAGATCTCGATATAGGACTGTGGCCAGTTAGGATCGTCGGTGCGTGTGTATCGGTCTGTCTCCACGGTCCAGAGGAGCTACCACTGCCCTCTGTGAGACGCCCGCGCCCCGACGCCCTCAAGGTCATCTACAGGACCCCACGTATCTATTCGCACCCGCACTAAGGTGTTATTCAACTCCTAGGCAACTCGGCCTTAACAAAGTCCAACGGACATTCTCTTTCTCTTTTTATGCCATGCATGACTCAATCATGCTCCTCATGACAAGCTAAGTCAATCATGCCTCAAATGCATATCATATGATTTATCAATCAGGTTTGTTCCCATTCTTGGATCCACAAGACATTTACAATGCATAATATGTATGATTCAAAATTCCATACAATTTCATAATATGCCACAATTGGCCAAGAGAGCATCAATATACAAGTGGTCATTCACGTGGACCTTTAGCATCATAATATTAAGGTCAAACATTAGGTTCATTATGTTCCTTACTACCTCACCCATACTACGGTTCTTCCTTTATTCCAAGTTCTCACTAGTTGTAAGGCTCAATCACACTCCTTGTTTTTCCTTCATTATGTGTCCCTACTTTGTTTCTAGTCATCTGATGTTATTTATGATTAATATAGTGTATAATAGTCCCAAAAGTTGAAATCAGGAGGTCACAAGGCCAGAATCATCCATTCGTTTGCTAGGTAAAAAGAATTGAAATATACTTATAATTTCGACGAACAGTGTATCTAGTGAGAACTGGAGCTGCCGTTCGACGAGTAGTAGCACGACAGGATCAAGGTAAATGGAAAACAATCTGGCAGGGGATAAACTCTAAGTGCTATCGAATTGGGAACGAACTTCGACCAGATGAAGTATATAACTGTCGAATATGCTACCACATTTACAGAAAACATGATTCGATGGACACTGACATTAGGTCGGTTCCTCTATTAAACCTTCAGAATTCTACTCGACGGATTTGGAGAAAATCTCTCTATTTAATAATCAGGAACTCCACTCGACGGGCATTCACATCCTAACTCGACGGATATAATTCTCAGCCTAACCCGATGGATTTTCACATCTTAACTCGACGGATTTCCACACTTTAGTTCGACGGATATTCTCATTGGGTAAGTTTCTCCATTAAACCTTCAGAACTCTACTCGACGGACTTTCACACCTTAACTTCGACGGATATTCCCATCCTAACTCGACAGATTTTCACATCTTAACTCGACGGATATGATTCATGACCTAACTCGACGAATTTTAACTTTGAAGGAGTTTCACTCGTGTTCAACCGACGAATACGCTAAAAGTTCAATTCTAACTCGACAGATTTTGGATAATGGGGAAAGTCCGTTCTGTCGAACCGACAAGAATGTTAGGGTTACAAGGTTCTAATTCGACGGATTCTGGAAACGTTGAGATTTCACTCCTACTGATCCGACAGATGCAACTCGACAGATCCTGGAAAACGCTAAGGTTTCACTTATGCTGATTCGACAGATACACTCGACAGATCCTGGAAAATGCTAAGGTTTCACTCATGCTAATTCGACAAATACACTCGACGGGTTTTGACATTCAACGGAAAAGTAAGAAGTCTAAACTCGACGGATTTTCACATTGTGCTTTAGTGGTCAGAAATCTAAACTCGACAGGTATGTCACTCGACGGATTCTGACTTTGGGAAAATGTTGAGGTCTCACTTAAGCTGATCCGACGGATTTAACTCGACCGATTTATGGAAAAATGTTGAGGTTTCACCTATACTAGTCCGACGAGACACTAAGAGGGCCACACTTTCTAATTCGACGAATTCACCGACGGAGGTGTTAATGGGGGGGTCACTAGCTTCGACAACTTTTGACATGATGAAGGGCCCCACTTGTCGACAGGTTTGGCTAGGAGCTCATACTCGACAGGTTTTAACATCTTAATTCGACGGACATGGCTTACTCACTCTCGGTGGATTTTAACATTTACTTTAGAATGGATCAGCAAACCAAGTCATTACCATTTTCAATATAGGATCTCTTTTTACGGGTTCAAACCGTGACATACGAGAACCAAAACGGAGCTCATTTCTTTCCATATTACACATTCCAAATATATATATATATACATACAAAACTCCAAAGAATCGCCTAGCATCTATACATCACAAACAACATTTAAAAACAGAAAGACCCTCAACACAAATTACCGACGTTCCTAAATGCTAAGAGAGGTTGAGGAGGAGTGTCTTCCTCTTACCTTGGAGAAGCACAAAGAAAGGTGCTCCTTTTTGGTCGAAATCACGTTTTCGGCTCCCAAGAGATCCTTGAACATTCAAGCTCACCAAAATCAGAATCAAGTGTTGAAATGGATACCCATGGTCATCAAAATGACAAGTGGGCTACGAAAATGAGGAGAGATGAGGAAAAAGCTAAGGACTTTACCTTAAAGTTCCGGCCTTTAAGCTTCAACCGTGGAGGAAAAGAAGATGAAGAAAACGTAGAGCTTTGAAGATGATTCCCTCAGGTGTGGTGCTTCTCCAAACACGAAATGGTGTTTGGAGTGTGACGGTATTGGAGGATGAAAATATGAAGGTGGGTGGATGGTGTCTTGTTGTAAGGAGAAATGGAAAGAGAGAAAGATGAGTGAATAGTGAGTGCTACGTACAGGAGGAGGAAAATGTGTGAATTGAAGAATGAATTAAGTCCCTTAATTCAAATGTGCAGCACAAAAAAAATGGGAGGAGAGAGAGAAATAATAAAATAATAGTTGGAAGAAGCTTCCTTGAGAAGCTTCGCACGCTCCTCGATAAAGTGTATGGTAAGCTAGTCTCCAAATTAAATACATCTGATAGATGATCAATTACGCTGTAGAATTATTTTCTCAGTGAATAAAATTACAAGTGATGAAAATAATATTTTATTATTCATCCGATAATTTTATGATACCGCGATTTTATCTAGCAGATAAAACCTTGAAAAATGTAAACCTCGCGAACTGTGCCTGGCCTCGGGTTTAGTAAGATCCCCCGTTGACACGTTGACAGTCCAAGGTTTACCAGCCTCAGGGAGAACATTTCGTTATCCCGGCTCCGCTCAGTGCATACGCAAAACGAGGAATATATTAAAATATTCAACGTTTCCAGAAAATTTCACAAAAATCACCAAAAATCACAAATATTATAAAATGATTATTTATAATGAAATAAGCAATTTTCGGGATGTTACAGCCTTCGCTTGATTGTAGTCTCTAGATACGTGGCCAGGTTTGCCACATCTGAAGCAGATGATCCCTTTTATGGTGCATTCCCTTGTGAGATGATCTTCCCACACTTCAGGCATCTTGAAGGATACGCCATGTTCTGGCCAGTTCGGTTCCCAGCAGAACCTCCACCAGAGCTTCCACCTACTGTCTGCTGCTGGTTCCCTGTTGGTCGGGAGTAGGGCTTCTTTTGGAAGTGGTTTAGACTGTTGCCGCCGCCTCTTTGGAACCTTGTAGGTTCAAAGTTCTTGTTCCTCGTATCTCTAGATTGCTCCAGAGCTTCTACTTCACAGCACATGTCTAGTAGCTCTGAGAACTCATTGATCTTCAAGGTGATAACAGCCTTCTTCACCTCATATCTCAGTCCCTCTGTAAATCTCCGGCACTTCCAAGCTTCATTCGGTTAGTGCTGAAAGTATGTTGAAAACTGTGACAATTTTTCAAACCTCGCTGCATACTCATTAACGGTCATATTCCCTTGCCGTAGGTTGAGAAATTCTGACTCCTTTGCGTGCCTCGCACTAGCAGGGAAATACTTATCCAAGAATTTGTCCTTGAATAAGTCCCAAGTGATCTCGCGGTTTGCAGCTTCCAACATTCTCTGCACTCAATTCCACTAGTTTTCAGCATTGCCCACTAGCATAAAGGTAGCATAGTTCACCTTCTTGTCCTTAGCGCAGTTTATGCCTCGAAAGACCTTCTCTAACTCCTTGATCCATAGACTAGCCTTATTCGGATCGAACTCTCCTTTGAATTGGGGAGGGTTGTGGCGACGAAACTCCGCCAAGTTCTGAGCATCTATCGTAGCTTCGAGCTATTGAGCAACCCTTTCTTGTTGTTAAGCGACTCTCTCTTGCTGCTGAGTAGCTTGTTTGGTTTGTTGTGCGACAGTCTCAACCATCCTCTGCATCACCGCTATAGCAGCTGCCATGTCTTCGCGTCGTGCCATCTTACTATCTCAAGTCAGAGTAACTGAAAGACACAAGGAAAGTCAGTTGCATCCACTAGGAACACTAAATAATACATCTCTGCATTTAGTTTTCAGAGAAACACACAGCACAAGCAAGACAGACACAATCACAAGACCCAAAGAAACATAAACCGAGGCTCTGATACCAACTTAATGTAACGCCCCTTCTTGGGAGGGAACGTCACATTGTCAATTACAATGCAGAAAAAAAAATTTATAAGTTAAGACTCGGTTCTTTTATTACGATTAAATTTATCTGGTTAAAGCTGTATAAATAAAATGATGACTATTTTTTTTTCTTGATTAATAAAATATAGAGACGAAACGTAAAGGGCATAAAGAGCAAGACAGAAATAAAGTATACATTTGATCAACATTGCATATTCATATATGTATATATATATATATATATATAATTATATCCAATCTGTTTAGTTATAAAGCCCAATATACCAAAAAGCAAAACTATACCTGCCCAAAGGATCTTACATATACATCCCCAAGATATCAGAAATATACAGCCCACTACAATAAGACATCAAGCCCCCAAAATAAAACATTGGTAGTCCTCAGTAGCTACCAGCAATATCAGTCCATCAGATAAGGAGGAATCGTATCAGGATCCTCTACGAGGTCCTCCTCAGGAACCTCCTTGGGGTCTTCCTCATCCGAGGAAACCCACATAGGAGCCAATGAATGACAAGACAGGGCCCGAGCAGTGGAAACAAAAGAATCCTCCTGTGGGGTGTAGTAGCGATCACCCACATTTCCCAGATGGGCAAGTAGCACTCCAAACACACGCTGATGCTGCCCGTGAAGATGGGTGGATCATGACGCCTCCAAGCTAGTGAAATCGACACCTCTCCCTCATAGATGAAATGCTCAGAATTTAGGTTAATGTACCAGCAATCTGGCCCTCCGAGGAAGGTCAGACGTACATAACCCAGAAATCCATGCGGGCGCGCCGCCATGATCCGAGGATAGACGTTAGTCACGATCGGGTCAGAAGCCGGGGAAATCAGGAGCACCAACCTCCTCATCGTCGTCATCGATGGGACACAATATACAAATAGAAAATAACAGAAATACAGGAAAGAGGTAAGACATCCTACCATCATTACCAGTTATAGCACCCAGAAACAAAATGGCGCCAGGTGCCCACATAGCATTTTCAACAGTAATAGTAATAATAAGCATTTAATGACAGTAATAACAACCAAACAGTTTCAGGCAGTATATATATCAGCAATACAATAATTCCATTTATAAAAATAAACAGATGCCAGATAATACATGGACCCACTATGCACATGCATACAAAGTCAAAGTCCTACTCTATGGAGCTAGACACAAACAGTCAGAGAGAAAGATCAGGAGACTCATCTGTAACTCAGCTGTTGCGGCCAAAGTGCTATAACTCATCAGTTTATCCACATGCACATCAAGGCATTGTACAGACAATCTCACTAGATCACGATATAGGACAGTGCCCGGTCAGGATCGTCGGTGCGTTTGTATCGGTTTACCCCACATACAGAAGAGCTACCAACTGTCCATTACGAGGTACCGGTACCCCGACACCCCCATGGTCAACAATATGACCTACACTAGTCTACTCGCACCCGTACTAAGGTGTGTTCAATCTCCTAGGCAATATGGCTTTAACAATAGTCCAAAGGACTTTTACAATGCATAAAGACTCTATGCATAATCATGTATGATTATCATTACATACTATTCCACAATATGCCATAATTGGCCAAACTATGTATCAACACATCATTAGTCACTCATATCGAGCCACAATATTATAATATTGGAATTAAATGAATTAATACATCTTTAAGGTTTAATATGAATTCTTACTTAAATTTAGCCTTTCTTACAAAGTTTGTCTCTAGAGGAATTCTCTTAATCAATTAAATTCTCTATTGTAATTTATTCTCATACGCTTAGAAAGTTATCCTAAAAGCCTCAAAGTCTCACACTCTCTTGTTCTTTCCCTAATTAAAATTACCCTAAGTCTTATGAAAAATTTCATTCTTAGTTCTTTAAAATTTATGAATCTCAAAGTATATCCTAATCTTCCAATTTTGCTAATTTTCTATCTCATTATCAATAATTTAATCACTTGATTATTTAAGTTCCAAGGTTACCAAAATAGCATAATCAAGCCCTAAATGGTCCATAGAGGCCGTGGCCTCCCTAGGGAATTAAGTTCCCAAATTTTTCATTCCATTAATATCATATTGTACACTTGATTAATTAAGGTTTCCACTTGTTACAATTGTTCACAAAGAACCCCAATTTTGGGCCCCCAAAATCGTAGCCATCCAAGGGAGAATCCAACATCATTTTCTTCCATTTCATGCATTCCAATGCATTCCAATATATTAATACACTCAAGCAATCAATCCAATAGCATAAACAAATTGTAAACAACATGTAAACATACTAATCATGCAAACAAATAATAACCCTCAATAGGATTTTCTCACAATCGATCACAAACAAGGTTTCTTAGTGCTAATAGTGATTAAGGAGGAGTGTCTTCCTTTTACCTAAGAGAAGAAAACAAGAGAAGCCCCTAGAACTCCTTGCAATTTTCGGATTGGACACCACCAAGAACCCTAAAATTTCAAACCCATCAAAACAACACCAATGCTTGAAAATAAAGCTTGGATGGTCACCAAGAAGACCATAGAAATGAAAATGAGAAAAAAGATGTGAAGAATCAAGAAGCTTACCCAAAAATCCTAAGCTTGAAGCTTGAAGAAAATGGTGAAAATGAGAGTTTTTCAAAGAACCACTGACTAGAGAAGTGTTTAAGTGATGGAGAGGATTAAGAAAATGGGGTTGGTTGAAATTTTTGTGATGGATGGGTGCATGGAGGGTTGCAGGCCGTGAGCTCCTAGAGAGCAGGAGGAGAGAAAAATTTGACAGGAAGAAGAAGATAGAGAGAGAAAGTGCATAGGAAATAAAGGTAGTAGCTTTTGGGTATTTGAAATTGATGTAGTATAATTAATTGTGTGAAAAACACAAATTCCCCCCAAAATGGGTGCTGCTACCATGAGCTAGGGAGAGAGGAGAGAGAGTGCATGGCTTCCTAGGGAAGCTTGGAGGAAATTTGCTAGAAGCTTCCTTGAGAAGCTTTGCACATTTCTCAATAAAGTACAAAGTAAGCTTGTCTCCTAAATTAAATACTCTTGAACAGATGATTAATTACACTGTTAGAATTATTTTTCCAGTGAATAAATGTTATAGTTGATGAAAATAATATTTTATTATTCATCGGATAATTTTATGATACAGCGATTTTATTTATCAGATAAAATCTTGGAAAATGCAAACCTCACGAATTGTGCCCGGCTTCGGGTTTAGTAAGATCCCCCTTCGACACGTTGACAGTTCAAGGTTTACCAGCCTCCGAAAAAATATTTCGTTATCCCCGCTCCGCTCAACGCGTACGCAAAACGAGGAATATACTAAAATATTTGACATTTTCAGAAAAATTCACAAAAATTCTTAAAAATCACAAATATTAGAAAATGGATATTTTTCGTGAAATAAACAATTTTTTGGAGCGTTTGACTGACTCTGCTCAGTGTGCACGCAAAATGATCAATATATTAAAATATTCAACATTTCTAAAAAATTCCAAAAAAACTCCAAAAATCACGAATATTGGAAAATGACTATTCATGATGAAAAAAATCATTTCTGAGGTGTTACACTGACCCTGCTCAGTGTGCACGCAAAATAAAAAATATATTAAAATATTTGACATTTTCGAAAAATCCACAGAAATTTCCAAAAATTATGAATATTATGAGATGATGATTAATGATAAAATAAATAATTTTTGAGGTGTTACATGTAGCAGAAGCATATTATGCATATAATATGAAATGAATTATATACAAAATTATACATCGCAGAACATTACATGGTATACCACTTCATTGTACAAAAATCTAGGCTAAAGAAACTAACTGTCTCTCCATCCTTGAGCTCCATCTTTCTTCTTCATGCTTTACTGCTACTGATCTTCCTTGTAATCATTGCAGAAAACATAGATGCAGGGGGGAGAATTATGAAATTTTCTTAGTTTAGTTAAAAACATGTCATCACAACAATTCTAGTTATTTCGGGGAAAATCTATTTCTTTTAAAAGCATTCAACCTCAATCTAGGAAGGTGGCAGAAAGCCAAAAACGAGTCCTTCCTCTTCCCGAAATAGATAGTCCATTTTATTATGAAAATTTTCCTTAATCGTCAAAATCACATTATAAAAAATCATATCTTTAAGTCTCATATTGTCCAGTCATAAATCATGTTATCTAATCTCGTATTTTCAAATAATCAAAATTTCATCAAATCTTATGTCTTGAAAATCATCAGTTATATCATTAAAAATCTAACGTTTAAAATCCATCATATCGAAAGTCATTAAAAATCAAACCATTAAATAAGAAATCATATCGTTAAATCTCATATTTTCAAATATTCAGGATATATCAAGAAATCTCATGTTTATTTTAAAGCAAATATTCATCATGTCACAAATCATCAAGACACATGTGTCATCTCAAATCAAATGGTATGGAAGGAATATCCATCCTCATAATACCAATCACTTAGTAGTAGTTTGCTTTCGGGTTAGTGCACTTTAACCCATTCATAGCTCCCGCTACACAGAACTACTCCGAGTAACCCAAATCAACCACAACACTAAGGGAATATGCATCCTTATTATGGTTGTGAGTAGAGAGGGAATGTCTATCCTTAACTACTGTTGATAGGGAGGGTATTATCCTTCCTCACACTATCCTTCAACTAGGAATACCTCAAGTGTAGAGAGGGAATGTCCATCCTCAACTACACATCAACCATAGGGAACTTAGGTAAAGAGGAAGGGAATGTCCATCCTTAACCTCATTACTCAAGTGGTAAAGGAATGTCCATCCTCAACCACCGTTTCCAAGTCACCCCCTAGGTCCAAGGATATCCTTGGTAATGGGTTACTCATGAAAAATCAACTAGTTCATCAATCATCATGCATATAATAAATCATTTCAGTATGTCATCTCATCATTTCATATCTTGGCACAAGGCCTGACATATCATCAAAAGCAATATTATGAAAATAATAGTTCTTCCCATCATAAATATTCAAATCCATCAATCAATCTCATGTCATAGCATAATGTATTAATTTATCACCAATCAATCTCAATTTTTACCATGCAACCAAGCATCATCCTCTACATTCCATATCTATGTTCATTACATAATCATTTTACCAAATCTTGGTATTCATCAATAAACTCATACAAAATCATACTTTACATAACATTATTTATGCTTATCTTCATCTAATATGTCTTAAAATGGCATTGCATTGCATTTGGAAATCAATTTCTTAAGTAACAGAATCACAATTTCATTCTGCTAGGCTGGCCTGGGCACCAGCCATCCACCAGCTGGGCGCTACGCGCGCCTAGGTACCCAACGTCCTATGCTGCAATGCTGAGCGTTAACCAGCACTAGAGTTTTTTCTAGTTTTTAGTCAAAAATCCATCCCTTTCCAAAATCAAACCAAAACCATTCCAAAAACAAATAACAAAATAACAAATTGTCATATCTACGCATCCAAAAACATCATCAAGCCAACCGATCAATGTGGGTTTCAAACTCAATTTTCAACCATCATGTTCATCAAGAATCAAGAACCAAATATAAAACTTTACCCCACTTTCGAAGGCCAAATGCATAGATCTTTCATCTTCAATATAAAATCACAAAAAACTCATCAAAATTTTAGTTTTGAAAAGAAACAAAGATGAAGGGAAAAGTGAGAAAAAACCCCTACCTTGGTTTCCATGGATCCTTGATCTTGTTCCCTTGCATTTCCTTTCTTCCTCTCCAATTTTCTGCTGCCACACCTCCCTCCTTCCTCTTGGCCATTTCCTTCTTGACTTCTTCATTTTCTCTCCCTCTGTTTCTTTGTTTTCCTTTTTGTTTACTTTTTCGATCTTTCTTTGTTTCTCTTTTCTTTTCTTTCTGTCTCTGTTTCTTTCTCCTCATCTATCTTGTTTCTTTTCTTATTTCGTTGTCTCTTTTTCTGGGTTGTTGACCGAATGTGAGGGAGAGAAAAGTGAGAGAAAAGTATCTAGAGGGAGTGATGATGAGGGTATGGGCAGTGGGGAAGGAAAATAAAAAGGAAAAGGGAAATCTAGCTAGACATATTATATATATTAAGAACACTTTAATCTTTCAAAACCACTTTTTCTAACTTCCATAAGAGTTCCCAAAAATCACAATCTCAACTAAATTCTTATATCCAGGCTTCCATAATTTTCCATGCACTGTTATTCACTGAATAAGCTGCACTATTTCTTTTAAATTAAATCGAACCTGTAAGGTAAGTAAACGTACCTACCTTAACTTATTTTTTCATATCAAAATATTCCCCATATCCTACTTGTCATCTCCAAGCAATTTCATAATTTTCCAAGCTATGTAGCTATTTTATTTAATCTATAAACATTTTCTCAGTATAATTAAAAATATCAATTTAATTCATTTGATCCTTCAAAATTTACTATAGCTCACAGCTATCATCTTCATCTTGAGAAATCAATTTCCCATATTTATTTCCTTCAATTTAGGTATTTAAGCTAAATTCTGAGCTATTTTGAGCTATTTCTCATATTCAGTGTTATAGATTTACAATCAATTCAATCCAAATAATTTACCAAAATTATCAAGTAGATTATACCAGTCTTATTGAGCTATTATAACCCTGATTAATATTATTAGGTTAGGGAGGATGTTACAATTCTCCCCTCCTTTTTATAAATTTTGTCTTCAAAATCTAGTTTACCTCTTTCAGAAGTACTAGATAACTCTTTTAATTTCTCAGCTTCATGCTCTTATCTGGGGTTAAGATGGAGTACCACCTTAAAATTAACTTGACCAAGAAGCTCATCAAGTAAATCTCCCGCATCATAGGGAAGTATCGTGCTCGTTATCTCATGCAAATCTTGTATAACTACCACTTTCCTTTTAAAGTCTGTGTCCTTCTACAGATTGTTTTCAACTAAATCAAAGAAGCTTCGTATACTGGGTGTATGTATTCTATCTATGAATGAGCTTGACAACAGGTCTAGATGTTTCTAACTTTAAAACTTTGGCCACACAAGATCTACATTTTCGAACACCTTCCTAGCATGATTCTGATGTAGGGTTCATGACAGTACAACTTCTCTAGGTGTTTGTACTTTGGCAAGGAATTGTACTGTATCAGTATTTCATTTCTTGGAGTGTGTCTCTCATCTAGTAAGAATTAAAGAGATCTTAAGCCATATCCCTTGGCAAGATAATGATGAATTACTAGTTCCATTCTCATAAAAGATTGTAAAGAACTGTCTGTACCCCAAGAAAAGAATACTCTTCTGCTCCACTCACTGTTTCAACACTTCCAGTTACTGAGATTTACTATCTGCCTTCACAGTGTTAAAGTCATAGAGTGATATGCCCTTATTTTTCCATATTTGAAAGCTTTTCCAAGTCGATAATATCCCTATTGGAAGCACCACTAAAAGTCTAGCACTAGGATGCTTACCAAGAAAACTTTACATAACATTGATAATCATGAATATCTTCCCAGTTCTCAGAACATGAGCTAAGATGCAACCCCCAGAATGCTCACCTGCAAGGTTTCTAATAAGAAAAAAAAGAAATTGGATCCTTCGACTTGATGAGGTTTCATCTGCTTCATATGTCATGGGTGCGCAGAGGTTTCAGTTATCATGAGATTATCTTTAGCAATCTGAATTCCAGATACATCTGATTTTCTTTGGCTTTCCATGAATCATCCACGTAAGTACTTGTACTCCTTTGTAACCTTATATTGGAACTCAAATATGGTTTAAATTCCTCTGTTAATAACTCCATAATTTCAACAGCATAAACAAGATCATCTTTCGAAACAAAAGAATGGTTACAGTCCTCATCCTTTATAGGGCAGAGGATTCACAAGAAAATATTCTAGAATATTCTATTGCCATTGACATAGTTTCCATTTTCATTTAGGAACTCCTAAGGATTGTAGAGATTCTAAATATTTCTAATATTCTATCTTTACTTTTGGCAATAATTCATTTGAATGCATCAAGCAATGTCAATTTTTATATGAGGCCTCCAAATATCCTTTGAGGTTTTCATACATTTTCGTAATTCCAGGATAGGTAGAGTAGTTGCTCTTATGAGCGTCATCAAGGATTTTCTCTTTAATTACATATTCTCTTGAGACATATGGTCTCTCTCTCTCTAAACAACATTGTCCCATCTTCAGCTCTTCTACAATCTTTTCTGTTTCCTAAAAGGATTAGCTTACCTATCCCTTTAAGATTTCGTCTTCTTTTTTAGCATCCCTAACTTGAGCCTTCAAATCATTACGAAGTTCTGATCTGTCCAAACAGAGACTATGTGACAACACAGTCACTGTCAGGCTCAAGTTTCTATAACTCTTTAAAAGTTCCATCTCTCGTACCACCATATAAGACACATGTAGAAATCTTATGCTCAGTGCATCGACCACCTTATTGGCCTTACCCAGATGATACTCTAACTCAAAATCATAATCTTTTACGAACACATCTATTGTCTTTGTCTCATAATTAACTATTTTTGGTCAAACGGATGTTTCAAACTCTTAAGGTCACTGAAGACCTCAAACTTAACTCCATACACTTAGTGCCTCCAAATCTTCAAGGCAAACACCACTGCCATAAGTCCTAGGTTGTGGTGGATAGTTGTCCTCATGCGGTCTCAATTGCCTAAAGGTGTAAGCAACTACCTGCCCATCTGGCATCATGTAACACCCCAACTTTTGGGTTAATTACAATATTGTCCTGAAATACACTGTTTTGTAATTTCTGTGAGTAGTAAAATGAATTTGACTATTTTGTGAGTGTATTTGACTGTTGTGTGTGATTTGCACCAAGTCAAGAAAATAAGATTTTTCTGGCTAGAAAAATCTTATTTTAATTAATTGGAGCTAAAGGATCTTACTAAACCCAATTCTAATTGATATATAAATTAATCTTTTAATTTTTAAGATTTAACGTGCAAAAAAAAAATTTATATTATAATATTATTTTATATTACAGTACCTACTATCTCAAAAATAGTAGAAATCTGCTTTGAAATGACTATGGACCCTTAAAAGTCTGTGAGACCCGCGTTTAGAAAAGCAGTCAACGATTCTGACTGGACAAAATTCTAAGCCAATGGGAGCAAGTCAACGAAAGTGGCTTAACTATTTTGAACCAATAGGAATGGTTCAAAGAAAGAAGCTTGGACTTTAATATGGACCATTGGATGAAGACTTAGTTAGGAAGCCTTTGATTCTAACCATTGATCAAATCAATGGTGAGATGAGAATTCAAGTTTTATGACTAATCAATATCCACCTTAGATTACATCTAGGGCTAGGAATTAAAGTTGAAATCAATGGATAGGATTAAGTCAAACATAGTGGCTTGAATTTGATTAGTAGCTACTTAAACTTAATTTGGTTAATCTAATTACCTAATTAGTAAACTAAGTAAACTAGCTTAGTTATTAATTAGTTATAATCTAATTATTAATTAGATATCCTAATATTGTTTAGGAGATATAATATATGCTAATATATATTAAACTAATTAGTTAAGTAATTAGAATATTAGTTAAATATAATTAGGAGACTTAACCCAATCAATTAACTAATTAATTTGTGTGTAATTAGGCTTAAATAGAAGTCAAATAAAGTCTCAAATTTCCGTTGCACTCCACGGCCAAGGAGGGCTAAGTGGCCAAGTTCCACATTATTCTTGAACCATCTTGCATGCCCACTAGGTGGCCAAAGGGTGACATAAGCCATGTGCACTCAAATTGTGATATTTTGTTCAAGTAAATCTCTTCATTTTCCTACAACACCTACACGGAAGCCCCCTCCCTTTTTCACTCTCAATATTCATTTTACACTTATCATAATCAAAGCTTTCTATTTTCTCTCAAAACACTAAGAACACCAAGTAACTTTTCCTTTCTTCTTCTCTCTATGTTTTTGGCCCAACACCCTAACACCACCATCCAACTTCTATAATTTTATCCCTTCATATTTCCTAAACTAAAATCATATTCTAAACACTTTTTCCTTCACAAGGTTTTTCCAAAAACCTACTCTATCTAGTTCAAAATCCAACATTTTGTTCACTTTCCTAAGGGTAAGTTTTGATTCTTTGGTTTAAAGTTTGGTTTTTGATTATCTAAACCATGATTGTTCCATGGTTTTTCAATCTTAATCCTTGTATGTGTTTTTACTAATTATTTAAGAATTATTAGGATTTTGTGTTGATTTTCAAGAAAACAAGGAAAAGGAGGATACTAGCCAATTTTTTTGTCTTCAAGAGGTAAGAGAGAGATTTAATCTCATTAACCTTGTATGGTGATGAGAAAATAGATTTGTATGTGTGTGAAGAATCCATAAGGATTCATTTGTGTGGTTGTTTATTATTTTTATTATTTATGTGATTGTTTAAATGCTTTCCTAATTGTGATTGATTTAATTGCTATGCATGTTTATAGTTTTTATTATTGATTTTGATTGCTATGTATGTTTATAGCTTTAAAATATATTGTATGTATATTGTATGTGTTTATAGTTGTATGTGTTTATGATTATATAATTATTAAAGTAGGATGTGAATAACATGTAACAATTTGCATGAGTGTTCCAAAGAACACAAAGAGCCTCACGACCTTACCATTAAACAGAGAACCAAAATGTTCTCAACTATTTTCTAAATCAATGATTTAAAGAATCTAGGTGAAATAATAAATTTAAGAATAGTTTAGGTTAATTATGGCCAACATGCCACTTAATGTATAATTGAATGCCATTTTATTTTCTACGATAGGATTAGGTAATTAATTTACAAAAGAATTGGATTCCAATGAATCTTTGAGCAAATAAAAGGAATGAATTTGGTTCTAGAATTCTAAATTTAACAGAATTTATTATGAGTAAGAATTAAAGTGAACACTTGAAAAAATACTAACGTAGAGCTCACTCTCTAAGTTTTGAAGTGCATTAGCAAGTTTCAAAGTGTAATTGATGGGTAAGATTAAAATAAATAGAATTTAGAGGAAAACGTTGAAAATATCTTATACTGATTTTATAGGCAAAATGCTGTCGAAATTCACTAAAATCAGACGAATAAAATGAAAAGATTCCATAATATATTTATAACATAAGAAAAATACTTTACGTAGTTTAAAAGTACTAGATATAATCTACACATATTTAAAATGATGATTTTAAGCTATTCGGTTAAGAAAATGATTTAAAAATCCTATGCGATTGAGAAAATGATTTAAAAACATTACGCGATATTTGAAAATGTCAAAATATACTTACGCGATTTAAAAACATTTGTTAAAATGATGAGATTGTGAAAACGCGATAAAATTCCTATGCGACTAAATGGAACAGTGAGTTTTACTGTTGGGCCAAAGTGGTGGACCCAGACATGTTGTGAGATATTACTGTCAGGTGGGACATGCTATATTTTGGAATATTGTTACTAAGGGTATTTTCGTAAATAAGGTATAATATTGATATTAAGGGTATTTTTGTAATTTTAGATCATGCTTAGAGCGTTGTGCCAATTTGGTTGATAATTAGTGATTGATTGACGAGATGAATTACACCGGGTTGTGGTGTGATAGGCGTAGTGTGGTTCATTATTTGAACTTGGAGGCATTAGTGTGCGGAGAATCTCATATGTGGATAGTGGTAGCACCTCTGGGCCGTGGTAACGGGCAACACACTAATGATCTTGACAAGCACTATTCTTAATCGAGGTCTGGTAGAAACTATTATGCACAATGCCTGTAGTACACGATGTTTGGACTATGTATTGCTACACGATGTTTGGACTATGGGCTATAGACACAACGTTAGACAATGCAATAGTTTGGTTGGGCAGCCATAAGTACTATTAGTTCTTTTCGGATCATTCTCTCAGATATTCGTGTTTAGCTCCATGGAGTAGGAACGAGTCAATGTATGTATCATTCATCATCTGCATTTTAATGTTGATTATAATCTGTGATAAAATGCATGATGTATTAATTTGCTATACTGTATGTGATATAATGGTATGTATTACTTTGCTAAATTATGCATGATATGCTGGTATGTACTATTGTGATAATTGTTTTGTATTGTCATTTTCTTTATTGCCATGCTGGTAATGATGTAGATTGTCTCACCTCTTTATTGTATTGTTCTGCCTGTTTCTACTTTATGTTTATATCATCAAAGACTACAATGGCGACAAGAAGAAGTCAATTAGGTTTCTTTAAACTACAGTTTCTCAAAGGCACTGAGGCTTGTTATGTCCACTGGGACACAGGACACATAGAGTATAGTGGTGACGTTACCATATCAGTAAGTAGGACTCAACATGGGTTCGTTACTACACTTTATACGGTTACTTTCGTACAAGTTGTTTTACCTATTACGGAGTTGTGGAATGAATTTCACCATACTCCTAGAGAGAACTTCGATATACTTTTGGGTCGAATTTCTATCGGTCAAGACATTCCCAACTAGGGAATTTGTCTTCTGACAAAGGCTCATGTCTTAGGCATTATGTCTTAGTATTATACTGACTTTTTACTGCTTTATTAAATATTTGTAGTTGTAAATTCGTTGTATACTTCAGACAAAAATCACATGTATATTATGGTGTGATTATGTTTTGCTTTATTTTGTGTTCTGTGTTATTTTATTTAATATTATAAATATAAAAGGAAAAATTTTACCACTAATATTATTTATATACCAAACGTTTTACAACTTGGGTAAGAATTTTATTTTATTTTATTTTATTGCATCGTAAATGTGACATCCCCACAAGGGTGTTACATATCACATGCATCCTACCTCTTTCCTTGCGACATCAGAGTATATCTTAAAGTTTCCTTGAGGATTTGGGACCACTAGAATCAGTATGGTAGTTAATCTCTTTTTCAGTCCTTGGAAATTATGTTCGTACTCTTGGGTTTATTTAGAAACACTACCTTTATCGGTTCTTGTGTTTATTCTTACTTAGATATACAGATATCCCTTCTCTAGAAATTACATGTTCTAAGAATTGCACCATGCCAACATACTATTGCTTTTCTTTTAGGATTCCTAAAACCTTCCTGAGGTGATCTTCATGCTCTTTAAGTGTCTTTAAATAGATGAAAATACCATCTACAAAGACTGCAACCATTTTGTCTAGATATGGTTCAGAAAGCCTATTCATCTAATCCATAAGGATTTCAAGTGTTCGGTGCTCACATTTGGTTCTAAGGACAGTTTCAAGAATATTTTCTCTCGAACTCTGTTTTGATAATACTTTGACCTTAAGTCATTCTTTGAGAACATTACTATATCCCTTGTCCAAAATTTAGAAATCCTATTTCATTACTTTCTATAAATCGTACGAATCATATTTACCCTTAAAAATAACTTCAAACATTTTCCAAATAGTTTAGGCTCCTGCTACTTCTAACAACCACTTAGTATCATACCACCATCTCATAACCTTTCTAGCACCATATTTAAGGCTATAGTCTAGAGCCATCCACACTATAATTGAAGGAATATCAGACTATCTGTTTGTCCCAAAATAGGCCGCAAGTGCACGGGTCATTCAAGTAATAAAGTGAAAAGTAAAGATCGTTCCCTCGAGGAAAAGTTTACTTCCCATGCTAAGTATTAACCAATAGCTTACCTAATTCTATTCAAGAACATAAGAATAAGGGAAAGTAATTAAACTAAAGACTAAAAAGTGATAAATGAAAATAACATAATGGATAGAGTTTAGGAAAATCCTTCTTCACCCCTTACTTCAACCAACAACATGCAATCCTTTTCATAAACATAAATGAAATGATTAGGTTAGATTGAGAATCTTCATTAGCTAAAAGCCTATGTCTAGGTCATCTAACCACAGTTTCAATTGCCCAACTCACTATGTTTCCATGAGAGCTAACACAAAATCTACTCTTGAACGATCTATTCTTAAACACATACTATACATGGCTAAAAGGTATATTTCTATCCAGTTAGTGAATTAACTCATCCCGCCATTGGAATAGAATCGAACATGCATCAACCATACATTAGATCTAAAATCCAAATTCCTATTTCTAGGTTCATCAGACTTCAACAAATCATTCAAAAGTTGATCAAACCTTCAAAAGAATTAAGAACCATATGATTGAACAAAACCATACATCCATACAAACTCATAGGAGAACAAAATCATAAATATCTATAAAAAGGATTCAAAGTATTTCCTAAAACAGCTGTTACATCATTGAACACATGATTACAAATCAAAATACATGCTCAAATGAATGAGAAAGAGAAGAAAACAAAGGGAGAAAGGAGGAAAGGCCTATGAATGTTGTCATTGATGCTTGAATCTCCCTCCATGAGGAAGATAGCCTCCAACCTTGGCTCCCTTGGCCTCTTTCTGCCTCAGAAAATGAAGAACCAGGCATAGCTTCTCTAACCTAAAAAACCATACTTTGAAAATTTGATAAAAATTTATTTATAGGCTCAATTCTGCACATCACGCCACAGTGCACACTTCTTTTTGCCACGACACTCATTGAGTCGGTCACAAAGAGCTGCGACGCACACTCTTTTGTGCCGCAGCGCTTTAGCCTTGGGTTTTTGTATGGCAGCTTGATGATGCACCTTTTTGCACCGCGGTGCACACTACTTTGTGCGGTGGCGCTCTCTCTTGGAATGCCACTTGGTCCTTCTCTTGGGCTTTTGAGCCTTGAATCGCTCCAATTATCAGTTTTGAGCCCATCCTTCATTAGGAAAATCACCAAGTTAAATATAAATTATAAATCCACTTAATCATTTGCATAATCTGCACAATTTGGTCAATAGCATATAGAGAGACATCCAAAGGAAATTCAACTAATATAAGCATAAAATCTCCCATATATGCATAATAACAAGGACATAACATTCTATGAAGTACAATTATGGGGCACAAATAACTACATTTCATGGAGTTATCACACCCCTAAACCTAAGATGTTGCTAGTCCTCGAGCAACATAATGTACGATCAAGTAAACTCACATCAATCAATTCATGCTCATATGCATTCAACACTTCAATTTTCATTTAACCACAACCAGTGCACAATGATTGTTTAAGCCCTCAAAAGATGCACATGCCTCACAATTAAGTTCAACACATATGCAATCCTAAACATGCCCTCAATCCAGCTTCCAATCATACACATGACATTTCCCACAAACATGCAATTCAAACTTGTTTTTTTCAAATCATGCTCATCTGGATAAGTTTATGAACATACACATGGATACAAATGAAAGAATCCACAAAATTCTAATCCAACCCTCGCTCCACTAATATAAATCATACAAGATTAAGGATCAAGAGGAACTTTCATAGCTTATAATGTACGGCCAACGGTAATGGGTAACGTAATAAAAGGATAGGATTAAACACAAACATTGAGAAACATAAACATGATATTCCAATTCATGAGCCAATAATGACATTAGCAGGGTATTATATGTAGCATCCCAAAAATTAATTATTTCATGATAAATAATTATTTTATAATATTTATGATTTTTTAAAAAAAATTGAAATTTTTTGAATTGTTTGATTATTTTAATATTTTTCTCGATTTGCGTGCACACTGAGCGAGGCTGGGAAAATGAAATATTTTTCCCAAGGCCGAAAAACTTTGAACTATAGAAACGTCGATGGGGGATCTTACTGAACTTGAGATCGGACACAGTTTACGAATTTTTCATTTTTTGAGATTTTATACGATAAATAAAATCCCAGTATAGTTTATTATCTGTGGGATAATAAAATATTATTTCTGCTAATTATAAAATTTGTCCATTGAATAATAGCTCTAGCAAATTATTTCTATATGATCACTTTTATGATAGCATCTAAGTGACATCATCACCCTTCACTTTATCAAGAAGCGTGCGAAGCTTCTCAAGGAAGCTTCCTATCAACCACCACACACTCTCTCCTCTCAAATGGGCTGCACGGCTAGAAGGGGGGAAACAAAAGATTGCAAGCTCTCATTTTATTTCACTCCTCCTATTCACATTTCATTTCTCCTTCTCTCCCTCACGCATATTTCTCTCTTTCTCTGTTCTCCTCCATTCACATGGCCACACCACCATTGGTAAGCAACCAAGCTTTTCTTGCTCAACCAACCTTGTTTCTTGCTTCCTCTCATCATACTAAGACACTTCTCCTTGGAGGTCATCCCCTAAATCCATCTTCATCTTCTTCCACCATTGAAGCTCAAAGCTTGAAGTTTTAAAGTAAAAGATCATAGCTTTTCCATTTCTCCACCTCATTTTCGTGGTCCTTGGCCACAATTGTGAACTCCTTTTTCAAGCTTTGATTTTGGATTTCTTGGGTTTCACCAGCTCAGGGTTTTCTTGGAGGTCTTGGATGAAAATCTCAAGAAGAGCACCAAGAAGGTTCCTTTTCTTGTCTTCTTTTGAGGTAAGAGGGAGATAATCCTCTTCACCCAATCTTGGTGGTGAGGAAATGTCTTTGGTGTTGATGGTGAGGAATCCATTGTGGGTTTCTCACTTTGTTGTGATTTTTAATAATGTTATGATTTGATTGTGTGATATGATTTTCTATGCTTGTTATTGAGTATTTTGATGGATTTGTATGTGTCTAAATGTTCAAATATGTATATGGATTGGTACCCATTCGATTTGGAAGCTTGGAGAAGCTCATTTTCATGGTTTCTGGTGTAAATTCACAGGCTGTGTGGATTTACACGGCGCAGGCCGTGTTACCCACTGGAAACACAGCTAAAAATGCAAGACAGAGTGTTACACGGCTTAAGACGTGTAATATTACATGGCCATGTAATCGGGCATCTCCATTTTTGCATGTTTTCAGGTTCTTCCAGAGGAGTACACGGCCTAGGCCGTGTAATTTGACACGGCCGTGTACTCTAGGCCGTGAAATTAGTCATGACTGTGAAATCAAGGGTAGTGAAGAATTATTTGGTTTTTCTAGTCCCTTGGTGGCTCATGACCTTATTGGGCACTCATTAGGAGGCTTTGTAACAATCTAGAACTTAGTTAATTAAATGAATTACACTTAATTAGGAACTCATAATGTGGAAAGGATAAAGAACACAACCTTATCATAAAACTTAGAGTGAGGTTTGGATAATGAAAGAACATGAGTGTGAGGAGGGTTGTGAGGAACTTAAAGTAATTACTCTATGAGAGTTTAACACAAGAACATAATGAAATTGAGGCATAACTTTTGTAATAACTTTGAATAGTATGTGTTCACTTTTGAGGTTTTAATATTGACTTAATGTGGGTCCGTGATTGGGATCAAAGATTTTGGATGAATGACTGGGCTCTATGTGGCACGTGAGTTTGGATAAGTTACGCTATCATTGTGATTCTATATATATATATGCATTGAATCCATATGAATTGAGGCGTGATTGATATAGTCTGACATGATGAGCATGATTGAAGTATGCATTGACATTGTGATTATGGAACTAAAGTACCGGACCAAGAAACATTAGATAGACGATTTAGTCAGATGTAATTTTCTTTTATAACCAGAAACATCAGGTAGAAAATTTAGTCAGAAAGGTCTGGTTATCAGAGAAAACCCAAATATCAGTGGTATTATGTAGTCGTATGGACGGTGATATAATATCATTGATGCAAATGGTATTAAAATGATTGTATGGACGGTTGCTTTAATACCATTGGGAATAGTACAACGGTGGTTGAACTATCGTTAAGGCTATGTTGCCTAGGAGTTGAATCACACCTTAGTGCGGGTACGAATAGACAAGTGTAGGTCTCTTATTGACCTTGGGGACGTCGGGGTGCGGGTACCTCGCAATGGAAAGTTGGTAGCTCTTCTGTCCGTGGGGCAGACCGATGCAAACACACTGACGATCCGGACTGAGACACTGTCCTATACCGAGATCTGTGTAGAATGTCTTGTACAATGCCATGATGTGCACGTTGATAAATTGAGAATTTTAGCACTTGAAGGCCTCGGCAGCCGCGATACAGACATATCTCCTGATCATTCTCTCTGATATTTTTGTCTAGCGCCATGGAGTTGGAAATGAGTACATTGTACATGAGGGTGGTCAGCATACGCATGGTGCATATGCATGATCAGTTCACATATTGTCATGGCACGGTCATCAAACATATTGTGGTGACATAATTTATTATTCATATATCTATGATGGGTGTCTGTTGTTATAGTGCTGTTAATATTTATATTATTGTGGGATATGCTTTTTTATTTATATATATATATATATATATATATATATATATATATATATATGTGTGAAATTGATAACTTGAATATATCTGAATTATCTGTATGTATGGAATGACTACGTCATTCGTGTTATGTTCCTTTGCTACCGTGTTGGTAATGACATAGGATATCTCACCTCTTGCTTGCACTATTCTTGTTCTATGTGATTTTAGGTTAAAGATTGGAAAAGGGGATCCAATCTTGACTGTGAGGAGGATCGTGATGAAGATCCTATCCTGATTCTCACTACATCGGTGCATCCGAAGTTGCCTTACGCATTCGGGAGCTATGGAGTGATCTGATTCATACCCTCAGAGAGGACGAGGAGTCTATGGCATCAGCTGCGAAGGCGCCTGCCCGTGAGACTCGCACTATTCTGCTTTTGTGTCCTCTGATGAACCGGGGAAAAGATCCCGAAGTGGATTCGATGGAGTGCCCAACTCCTTAGTCGTAGATTTATTTACGGGTAGTTATGTTTCTTTTGCACTACCTGTATAAAGTTTCTTTTGAGTATATGTATGTTTTGAGTTAATTATCCAGTCTTATGTGCTGTAATTTTGAGTATATCTTGTTAATTCATATTTTCAAATGGCTGTATGTGTAACTATTCATTCGTGGCGCATATTTTCTTTATATACACAATGTTTAAATTTGAAAAACTTGCTATTTGAGTTATAGCATGCCAAAATTTAGTGACTGTGGTATAATGAAGATTGTGCCATGGTTATTAAATCGAGGGGTGTTACATTATACAATGAATATAGAAAACTCGGCAGAACCATTTTCGATGCTTTTCAAACTTTACTTTACTTATGCTTTGCTTTTGCTTCTCTTTTCTTTTGATTTTCATTCATAATTAATTTTTTTTCTCTTGCAAAACAATAATTTTTCTTTAACTGTATTTGGTTCCTTCAGGCTTATTTTGTATTAAATCATTAATACCCCTAATCAACAGACTCATTTCAAGAAATAACATATTATGAACCCAACAAACAATAAGGGTAGGAAGAAAATGCAATGCTTTCACATGCATTAAAACAGTTAACAGGTTAACGAACATAATGGTGGTGAAAAACAAATAAGGCCAAACAATATAAACCTTTAAAAAGGGACCTATGGATAAAATCATATCAGGTAAGCTTGAAAAGGCTCAATTAGTGCAAACAATGCCATAATCATTTCCTCAATCATACATAACCTAGGATTTCACCTCAAGAGAGTTAACAAACAATTTTTAAGATAATTGAATTTTTCACATGCATCATCCATAAACTTTCTCTAGGCAAACATTCTTATTCTTTCCAAAGTTCAAAAAAGCATCTAAGTGGGAAAACACAGTATGTAAAAAAATAAACCAGATTGCATTGACATGCTTCAAGATCATAAATGGTTTCAAAAAAAAGAGGGCAATACACAAGCATTTATATCATTGACTAACCATCACACACTAGCAAATGGAAAAATGACATGCATTCCAAAGATCCATCATTTTCCATTCAAGGATGCATAAAAACATGTACAAAGTGTGGAAAATTGAAACTTGCATCAACAGCTCACTAGTAATAGCCAAAACAGGATATAATCATGAAAGCATGACAACTATCACTAACACATACTTAAAATATCAAAATATGTGTAAACATTAAGCATTAAAGGTGAAAACATGTAAAGATACTCCCTCAAACCAAAGTGAATGTGTTCCTTGCTGCACATGGTCTATAGGGAACCTGAGCATATCAAAATAGCAGCTAAACTAGCACAGAGCATACTAAATAAAGAAAAACAAAGAAAATAAATAGAAAAAGGTAAAAACAGGGTGCTACGCCGCGGTGCAACCATGCCTGGGCCACGGTGTAAGTAAAAAGCTGCAGAATTCTACAAAAAATGTGTAATTGCGCTGCGATGCTCAGAATACTACACCGCGGTGTTTAGAACTCAACCTATAGAATTCTGTAGGGAAATGGTTTCTGCTGTCATTTCTGCTTCAATATGGCCTCCAGCACTAACAAAATGTGCCTACAAACTTAAAACACAGAATGTATAACTAAAACATAACAAAAACACAAAATTAAACTATAACTACATATTTAAACAAATCAACAACAAAAACATAAAACCTTGAAAATAAAACTATTTACAACAACTAAACATAAAAACTTCAATTAGAACTAAGCAAACTCATTGTCATTATTAGCATTATAGAAATAATGCCTTATCCCCGGCAATGACGCCAAAAACTTGTTTGTCCCAAAATAGGCCGCAAGTGCACGGGTCATTCAAGTAATAAAGTGAAAAGTAAAGATCATTCCCTTGAGGAAACGTTTACTTCCCATGCTAAGTATTAACCAATAGCTTACTTAATTCTATTTAAGAACATAAGAATAAGGGAAAATAATTAAACTAATGACTAAAAAGTGATAAATGAAAATAACATAATGGATAGAGTTTAGGAAAATCCTTCTTCACCCCTTACTTCAACCAACAACATGCAATCCTTTTCATAAACATAAATGAAATGATTAGGTTAGATTGAGAATCTTCATTAGCTAAAAGCCTATATCTAGGTCATCTAACCACAGTTTCAATTGTCCAACTCACTATGTTTCCATGAGAGCTAACACAAAATCTACTCTTAAACGATCTATTCTTAAACACATACTATACATGGCTAAAAGGTATATTTCTATCTAGTTAGTGAAATAACTCATCCCGCCATTGAAATAGAATCAAACATGCATCAACCATACATTAGATCTAAAATCCAAATTCCTATGTCCAGGTTCATCAGACTTCAACAAATCATTCAAAAGCTGATCAAACCTTCAAAAGCATTAAGAACCATATGATTGAACAAAACCATACATCCACACAAACTCATAGGAGAACAAAATCATAAATATCCATAAAAAGGATTCAAAGCATTCCCTAAAATAGTTGTTACATCATTGAACACATGATTACAAATCAAAATACATGCTCAAATGAATGAGAAAGAGAAGAAAACAAGGGGATAAAAGAGGAAAGGCTTATGGATGTTGTCATTGATGCTTGAATCTCCCTCTATGAGGAAGATAGCCTCCAACCTTGGCTCCCTTGACCTCTTTTAGAAAATGAAGAACCAGGCACAACTTCTCTAACCTAAAAAACGATACTTAGAAAATCTGATAAAAATCTATTTATAGGCTTAGTTCTGCACATCGCGCCACGGTGCACACTCCTTCATCCCACGGTGCTCATTGAGTCAGTCACAAAGGGCCGCGGCGTACACTCTTATATGTCACAACGCTTTAGCCTCGGGTTTTTGTATGGCAGCTTAATGATGCACCTTTTTGCACCATGGCGCACACTACTTTGTGTTGCGGCGCTCTTTCCTGGAATGCCACTTAGTCCTTCTCTTGGGCTTTTGAGCCTTGAATCGCTCCAATTCATCAGTTTTGAGCTCATCCTACATTAGAAAAATCACCAAGTTAAATATAAATTATAAATCCACTTAATCATTTGCATAATATGCACAATTTGCTCAATAGCATATAAAGAGACATCCAAATGAAATTCAACCAATATAAGTATAAAATCTCCCATATGTGCATAATAACAAGGACATAGCATTCTATGAAGCACAATTATAGGGCACAAATAACTACATTTCATGGAGTTATCACTATCCTGGCGAACCATGTGACACATCCATGCCTAGAATGAGGGTGGAAATTCTAGAAACAATGGGAAGAAAAGGAGAATGTTCAACGTCTAACAATGAATTCAACCTACTAAGCTTGGCATTGATCTTCAACAAAACTTTAGCCATATATTGGTCACTGACCCTTGTAGAAGCCATGCACTGAGTAATGATTCCATACTCAGCAAGATTCTTCTTCTTCTTCAATGGACCATAAATATCACAGCTCTTCCAATCAGAAAACAAACAGAGAAGAAATTGAGGAGCACCAAGAGGTTTAAACTGGATGTTCTCAAACATCTTCTCCACTCTAACCATAGGTGGATTACACTTTCTAAACTCAGAAGGGTTATAGAGATTCTAGTCCCTTGTAAGTGCTACCTCATTTTTTGGCTGTAGATAAGGATGATTCCTTATTCCTTCCAACATCTCAGTAGTAGTCGTATTTTGTTTCCTCATGGTCACGAACATTTCTCTTTACTTTCTCAATGAAGTTGTCATCTCCCTTAGCACTTTCCATTACATCTTTCATATTTTTATTGGCAGTTGTTCTGCCTCTACACGTATACCTGGTCAATGCCATAGTCTCCTGTATATACCGCACATTATATTGAGTTGATCAAGCTTAATATTATGTAGCAGTGTTACAGTTAACTATAAACATACAAACTAAAGGAAGTTATGCATTCCTACCTATACATCTCATCATCAGGATAAGATAATGCATAACAAAACATAGCTAGTCCATACCCCAGCTCATCAGGATGAATTGCTCTGATACCATAATGTAACATCTCAAAGACTAACACTAATGACGTATCCGGTTTACACATCAGTAATTAGAATTTAGTACATTATTATGAATATCCATATTTTTTACAAATAAATAATTTAATAATATATAAAATATGAGCCTGTAGCTGAAACATATTATACATATTGTATGAAATGAGTTACATACAAAATTATACATCGCGGAACATTACATGGTATATCACCTCATTGTACAAAAATCTAGGCTAAAGAAACTAACTATCTCTCCATCCTTAGGCTCCATCTTTCTTCTTCATGCTTTACTGTTGTTGATCTTTCCTTGAATCATTGCAGAAAACATAGATGTAGGGGGTGAGAATTGTGACATTCTCAGTAGTTTAGTTAAAAACAAGTCATCACAACAATTCCAGCTATTTTGGGGAAAAACTTTTAAAAGCATTCAACCTCAATCTAGGAAGGTGGCAGAAATCCAAAAAAGAGTCCTTCCTCTTCCCAAAATAGATAGTCCATTTTATTATGAAAATCTTCCTTAATAGTCTAAATCAAATCATAAAATCTCATATCGTCTAGTCATAAATCATGTTATCCAATCTCGTATTTTTAAATAATCAAAATATCATCAAATCTCATGTCTTGAAAATCATTAGTCATATCATTAAAAATCTAATGTTTAAACTCCATCATATCCAAAGTCATTAAGACTCAAACCATTAAATCAGAAATCATATCGTTAAACCTCATATTTTCAAATCTTCAAGATATATCAAGAAATCTCATGTTTATTTTAAAACAAATATCCATCGTGTCTCAAATCATCAGGACACATGTGTCATCTCAAATCAAATGGTATGGAGGGAATGTCCATCCTCATAATAACAATCACTTGGTAGTAGTCTACTTTTGGGTTAGTGTACTTCAACCCATTCATTGCTCTCGCTACACAGAACTACTCTAAGTAACGCAAATCAACCACAACACTGTGGGAATGTCCATTCTCATTATAATTATGAGTAGAGAGGGAATGTCCAACCTAAACTACTGTAGATAGGGAGGGTATCATCCTTCCTCACACTATGCTTCAACTTGGAATGCCTCAAGTGTAGAGAGAGAATGCCATCAGCAATTACACATTAACCATAGGGAACTCAGGTAAAGTGTAACACCTTTTCTGGGGATGTCACATTTATGATGCAGAAAAATAAAAATAAATAAAATCCTTACCCAAGTTGTAAAAACATTTTGATACTTAAATAATATTTGTGGTATATATTTTTTTTCCTTTTATAATTATAACATTAAATAAAATAACACGGAACACAAAATATAAGAAACATAAACTCATCATAATATACATGTAATTCTTGTCTGAAGTATACAATTAATTTACAACTATTAAGATTTAATAGAAACAATAAAAGACAGTATACTACTCAAACATAACACCTAAGATATGAGCCCTCGTCATAAGACAAATTCCTTAGTTAGGAATGTCTTGACCGATAGAAATTCGACCCAAAAGTGTATCGAAGTTCTCTTTAAGGGTATAGTGAAACTCGTCCCATAACTCCCTAATAGGTAAAATGATCTCTACTAAAGCAACTGTATAGCGTGTAGTAACAACCCCATGTTGAGTCCTACTTATTGATAAAGTCACGTTACCACTGTACTCTATGTGTCCAGTGTCCCAGTGGACGTACCAAGCCTCAGCGCCTTCGAGAAATTGTAGTCTAAAGAAACCTAATTGATCTCGCCTTGCCGCCATTCTAGTCTTCGATGATATAAACATAAAGTAGAAAACAAAACAGAACAATACAATAAAGAGGTGAGACAATCAACATCATTACCCGCATGGCAATTAAGAAAATGACAATACAAACAGGTATTACAATGGCAAGCAGATATTACAATAACACATGCTATTACATCATATACAGTATAGCAATTTAATACATCATACATAATATAACAAAGCAATATATATATATTAAATAACATATATCATCATATCATACAATATATATTAAAGCAATACATCATACAGTTTATCACAGAATATGGTAAACAGTAAAGTGCAGAGGATGCATGAATAGTAAAATACAAATAATGCATGAACATAATAAACATTTAAAATGCAGATGATGAATGATACACACACTGACTCGTTCCTACTCCATGGAGCTAAACACGGATATCTGAGGGAATGATCCGAATAGAAACTAATAATACTTTATGGCTGCCCAACCAAACTATTGCACTGTCCAATCTTTGTGTCTATAGCCCACAGTCCAAAACATCGTGTAGCAGTACACAATCCAACATCGTGTACCACAGGCATAGTACTTAATAGTCCCCTCAAGATCTCGATTAAGAATAGTGCTTGTCAAGATCATTAGTGTCTTGTCCGTTACCACGGCCAAGAGGTGCTACCACTGTCCACATATGGGATCCTCCGCACACTAATGCCTCCAAGTTCATAAATGAACCACACTACGCTTATCACACCAAAACACGGTGTAATTCACCTCGTCAATCAATCACCAATTATAACCCAAATTGGCACAACACTCTAAGTATGATCTAAAATGACAAAAATACCCTTATTATCCAAATTTTACCATAATTATAAAAAATTACCAAAATGCCCTTAGTTACAAAATATCAAAGTATAGTACGTCCCACCTGACAGTACTACACCACAACATGTCCGGGTCCACCACTTTGGCCCGACAGCAAAACTCACAGTATCTTTCAATCGCGTAGGAATTTTATCGCATTTTCACAATCTCGTTGTTTTCACAGACATTTTTAAATCGCGTAAATATATTTTGACATTTTTTAAACATCGCAAAATCTTTTTAAATCATTTTCTCAATCGCGTAGGATTTTTAATTCATTTTCTTAACCGAATAGCTTATAATTATTATTTTCAATATGTGTAAAACTATATCTAGTATATTTAAAATACGTAGAGTATTTTTCTTGTGTTCTAAATATAGTATGGAATCTTTTCATTTTATGCATCTGATTTTAATAAATTTTGGCAGCATTTTGCCTATAAAATCAGTATAAGGTATTTTTAACGTTTTCCTCTAAATATAGTTTATTTTATTTTTACCCAATAATTTTACTTTGAAACTTACTAACGCGCTTCAAAATTTATGGAATGAGCTCTACGTTAGTATTTTTCAAGCGTCTAATTTAATTCTTATTTAAACTAATTTCTGCTAAGTTAAAATTCTAGAAATGAATTTATTCCTTTTATTTTCTCAATGATTCATTGGAATCAATTTATGTTGTAAATCAATTACCTAACCTATCTTAGAAAATAAAATGGCATGTTGGCCAAATCAAAATAAAATGGCATTTAATTATACACTAAATGGCATATTGGCCATAATTAACTTAAATCAACTTTAATTTGATTATTTTACCTAGATTCCTTAGATCAGTAATTTAGAAAATTGCTGAGAACATTTTGGTTCTCTATTTGGTGTAAGGCCGTGAGCCTCATAGTGTGTTCTTTGGAACACTCATGCAAACCGTACATGTTATTCACATCCTACTTTAATAATTATATAATTATAAACACATGCAATTATATAATCACATATAATATACATACAATATATTTTAAAGCCATAAACATGCATAGCAAAAATAATGAAAGTTATAATCATGCATAGCAAAATAAATCACAAATAGGAAAGCATTTAAACAATCACACAAATAAATAATAAATACAATAAACAACCACACAAATGAATCCTTATGGATTCCATACACAAACAAATCCATTTTCCCATCACCACTTAGGGTTGATGAGATTAAATCTCCCTCTTACCTCTTGAAGAAAATTAATCGGTTAGTTTCCTCCTTTCTTTGCAATTTCGTATAGTCTCCCAAACAAATCCCTAAAATTCTTAAATAATTAGTAAAAACACATACAAGGTACAATATTGAAAAACCATGGAACAATCATGGTTAGAAAAATTAGAAATCAAATTTTGAACCAAGAAATCAAAACTTACCCTTAGGAAAGTAAGCAAAAGGTGTGATTTTGGACAAGATAGAGTAGTTTTTTGGCAAAACTTTGTGAATGAAAAGTGTTTAGAATAGGATTTGGGTTTAGGAAATATGAAGAGATAAAATTATAGAGGTTTGGTGGTGTGGGTGGGGTGTATGGCCGAATAGAGGGAAGAAAATGGAAGAAAAGGTATGCATGGCTTCTTGGTATTTTTGGAGAGAAAATGAATAGCTTAGATTTAGGATAAGTGTGAAATAAAATTGAAGAGGGAAATAGAAGGGGCTACTGCCGTGAGTGGCTTTTTGGGTGAGGTTGAGTGTTTTAATTTGCTAAGTAAAGATCTAATTGAATTCACATGATGTGCACATGGTTTATGACATTTGGAGGGTTCAAGAAGCTAGTAGAACTTAGCCACCAAGCCTCTCAAGGCTGCTGCCCAAACCGTGTGCCCTCCTTAGATTTTAGGGATTTAATTGTTTTCCATTTACACCTAATTATATGCTAATTAATTAGGCAATTAGTTAGGTTAATTATCCTATTAAAACTAAATCAACATTCTAATCATATAATCAATTAGTTTAATATATATTAACATATATTATAACCTTTAATCAATATTAGGATATCTAATTAGTATTTAGACTATAATTAATTAATAACTAAGCTAGTTCACTTAGTTTGTTAATTAGGTAATTAAATTAGTCAAATTAAGCTTAATTAACTACTAACCAAATTCAAGCCTACTATTTTTGACTTAATTCTAACCATTGATTTCATCTTTAATTCCTAGCCATAGATGTCATCTAAGGTAGATATGAATTAGTCATAAATCTTAAATTCTAATCTCACCATTGATTTGATCAACGGTTGAAATCAAAGGCTTCCTAACTAAGTCTTCATCCAACGGTCCAAACCAAAGTCCATGCTCCTTTTGTTGACCTTTTCCTATTAGTTTAAAAAGTCAAGCCACTTTCGTTGACTTGCTCTCATTGGCTAGAATTTGTCCAGTCAGCACAGTTGACTGCTTTTCATAAACGCGGGTCTCACAGTACTTTTAAAGATCTGCGGTCAAATCGAAGCAGATTTTTACTATTTTTGAGACAGAAGGTACTGTAATACAAAATAATATTATAATAATATAAAATTATTTTATTACACAGTTAAATCCAAAAAATTACGAGATTAATATATATATCAATCAGAATTGGGTTTAGTAAGATCGCCCAGCTCCAATTAATTAAAATAAGATTTTTTCGGCCAGAAAATTTTTATTTCCTTAGGTCGGAGCAAATCACATACAACAGTCAAGTACACTCCCGAAACAGTCAAATTTAATTTTCTGCTCACAGAATTTACAAAACAGTACATTTTGGGACTATATTGTAATTATCCCAAAAGTTGGGGTGTTACAACTCTCCCCCACTAATAAGAATTTCATCCCTGAAATTCATCATACATCAAAACAATTGAGGGCATTGCTCCCTCATCCTATCTTCTAGCTCCCATGTAGCTCTGCCTCTACATCGTTCTAAACTACTTTAACCAATGCGATCTCCTTTCCTCGAAGTTACTTTGCCCTTCGATCTTCAATCTTGGCTGAAAACATCTCATAGGCTAGATTCTCCTTCAGTTGTACAGTGTCTGATTCGATGACGTGAGTCGGATCAGAAATATATTTTCGTAGTTGTGATACGTAAAATACAGCACGAAGATTCAATAAGAATGGTGGTAGTGAAATCTGATAAACTATCGGAGAGTATCTGATACGGCCCGATAAACTTCAGAGTGAGTTTCCTCGACTTAATTGCTCGTCCAACTCCAGTCATAGGTGTCACACATAGAAATACATGTTCACCTTCTTCAAATTCAAGCAGTCTCTGTCTTTTATCAGCATAACTCTTTTGTCACGTCTGAGTCGTCCCCATCTTGTCTCGAATTATCTCCACTTTCTCAGTTATTTGCTGCACAAACTCGGGTCCTACAATACTACTTTCCACAGTATGATACCAATACAATGGCGTTCCACAACGTCTCCCATATAATGCCTCATAGGGTGTCATCCTTATACTCGAACAAGACTATCGTTGTATATGAATTCTATCAATACTAGAAATTCATCCGAACAAGTCCTTTGAAAATTCTAACTATTCGTCTCTTCTTGATATCCAAGCCCTTCTTGATTGAACAGGTACTTCAAGCCTTTAAAATTATGGTGAATTTTATAGGAAAGAAAATGTCTTCAGATCTTCTTTGCACAACGACTACCATGTATCCCAAAAATGTAAATTGAATAATCCTTTTCACGCACGTTCCACTGCCTTGAAGTATACGCCACCACCTTTCTATTCGATGTCCACACTCAATCTAAATCCACGAGTTGAACTTCTTCTAACAGAACTTGCATCTGACTAGTTTCGCGCATAGCTCCTTCTTCTTCTTCAGAAATTGAAGAGCTGCATTGAGATCTTCAGCATGTTCCTTTGAATTTCGAGAATAGGTCAAAATATTGCCAACAAAAATAATGACAATTTTGCCTAAGTGAGAAAGAAAGATCTTATTTATATAATTCGTGAACATCATCAAAACATTCCCTACCCCGAATGGTAGTACTGAATATTCATAGTAGTACTTAATATTCATAGTGCTTGCAACGCATCTGAAAAACTATCTTGGAACATTCTCTACCTTTACGCGAATC
Organism: Ormosia semicastrata; assembly: GCA_029884595.1. Taxonomy (NCBI): domain Eukaryota; kingdom Viridiplantae; phylum Streptophyta; class Magnoliopsida; order Fabales; family Fabaceae; genus Ormosia; species Ormosia semicastrata. The sequence goes on from JAQQTO010000060.1 coordinate 49,915,679, forward strand.
TGATAATTACCAGCACACAAATCAATCTTGGAACGAACAACGAGTTTCTTCATTTGATCTTCTGGCGCCCCTATTGCCACATTATTCCAGATTTTCTTCATCAAGAGAAGTTATTCTACTTGTCTATTTTTAATCTTAACAGAAAATGTCTCATAGATCAAGTTTTCTTCCAATTGCACTGTATTTGGTAGTATGACATAAGTTGGATCAAGAATAATCCTTCTTAAGTGAAACACATGAAAGATACTATGAAGGTCATAAGGAAAAGTAATAAAACTATTAAGTAGGTTACCAGATTAGTCCAACCAAGAATTTGAGATGGTCTAATAGATTTCGAAATGAACATAGTCCAATAATTTTAGAAATGAATTTTCTGGATTCAAATCCAAAAATCTCAGGTCAAAGAAATACTAAATTGCATTGCAACAATCTAGTAGGATATGGTTGGAAAATAACCAATCCATTTAAAAAGTCAGACTCTCAAATAGATGCGATTTTAAATAAACAGATCAAGTCAACAGAAAAGATTTGATATTCAATAGATATAGGGTAGAATGAGAAAACTTGAGTATAAACAAGAAGTTCAACAAGAAGAATAGAAATACTCAGATCACTCTATAACAAAGACACAGATAGATGAAATTGATTTACTCAGTCTATTTGAGAAAGAAATAGACAAACCAGATCAATAAAAAAATTTCAAACTCTAATAATAATTGGGTAGTTTTAAACAGGTTCAAATAGTAATAGCAAGTTTAGGAGTTGAAGTAACATTATGAAAAGAAGTAAAACACAGATAACTCCAAAAGACTCACACAGTCACAGATCACAAAAGAATGAGTTACCTCGCGAATTATACAGCACAGTTTTAAGATTACCCTCTATGGCACGACTTTCTCGCTTCTTAAGTTTTTGTCTTTGAACATTCTCATTACACTTCTTGCATCGGCTCTTTCTTCTTTTTCGAGATTTTGAAACACGTGTATTACTAACGGGAATTTCCATCTTCAGCTGACCACACTCTTTGAATAAGTGTTCAGGCTTTCCACACTTCAAGTACTTCATTGGTGATGCCACAGTCTGACCAAAATCGTTGCCACTAGTACTTCCTTTCTTTGTCCGTTGTTGCTTCCTCGGTGGTTGTACATACAACTTTTAGCTAAAAACGATTGGCCTTACGCTTCCTTCTATTTTGGATTATCGAAGGTTTTAAGTTACAGCTCCTCGCATCCGATGGCTGCTCCAATCCTAATAAGCTATGAAGTTCAATTATCAATTCCAGTTGCTGAGTGATCATCTGTCTTTGTTATACTGCAGCTTTACACCACCTTTTCCATCACTCTTCTAGCTGCGACTATACGATCCTCATCACGTTGCATGTCCACACGCTCATGTTCGTAACGCCTCATTATCTTTCTTCAAAGATAAACAAAATCAACACACAACGAACTAAACATAGCTATTTCGCACAAAGTCATTTCCTTTCGGAAATCGAAACATATCTCTGTGTTTAATATCAGAGATTCACACAGAACAAACAAGACAAACTTACCCACAAACCCAAAAGACTCTAACTTGGGCTCTGATACTAACTAATGTAACACCCTTTCTGGGAATGTCACATTTATGATGCAGAAAAATAAAAATAAATAAAATCCTTACTCAAGTTGTAAAAACATTTTGATACTTAAATAATATTTGTGGTATATATTTTTTTTTCCTTTTATAATTATAACATTAAATAAAATAACACGGAACACAAAATATAAGAAACATAAACTCATCATAATATACATGTAATTCTTGTCTGAAGTATACAATTAATTTACAACTATTAAGATTGAATAGAAACAATAAAAGACAGTATACTACTCAAACATAACACCTAAGATATGAGCCCTCGTCATAAGACAAATTCCTTAGTTAGGAATGTCTTGACCGATAGAAATTCGACCCAAAAGTGTATCGAAGTTCTCTCTAGGGGTATGGTGAAACTCGTCCCACAACTCCCTAATAGGTAAAATGATCTCTACTAAAGCAACTATATAGCGTGTAGTAACAACCCCATGTTGAGTCCTACTTATTGATAAAGTCACGTTACCACTGTACTCTATGTGTCCAGTGTCCTAGTGGACATACCAAGCCTCAGCGCCTTCGAGAAATTGTAGTCTAAAGAAACCTAATTGATCTCGCCTTGCCGCCATTCTAGTCTTCGATGATATAAACATAAAGTAGAAAACAAAACAGAATAATACAATAAAGAGGTGAGACAATCAACATCATTACTCGCATGGCAATTAAGAAAATGACAATACAAACAGGTATTACAATGGCAAGCAGATATTACAATAACACATGCTATTACATCATATACAGTATAACAATTTAAGACATCATACAAAGTATAACAAAATAATATATATATATATTAAATAACATATATCATCATATCATACAATATATATTAAAGCAATACATCATACAGTTTATCACAGAATATGGTAAACAGTAAAGTGCAGAGGATGCATGAACAGTAAAATACAAATAATGCATGAACATAATAAACATTTAAAATGCAGATGATGAATGATACACACACTGACTCGTTCCTACTCCATGAAGCAAAACACAGATATCTGAGGGAATGATCCGAATAGAAACTAATAATACTTTATGGCTGCCCAACCAAACTATTGCACTGTCCAATCTTTGTGTCTATAGCCCACAGTCCAAAACATCGTGTAGCAGTACACAGTCCAACATCGTGTACCATAGGCATAGTACTTAATAGTCCCCTCAAGATCTCGATTAAGAATAGTGCTTGTCAAGATCATTAGTGTGTTGCCCGTTACCACGGCCCAGAGGTGCTACCACTGTCCACATATGGGATCCTCCTCACACGAATGCCTCCAAGTTCATAAATGAATCACACTACGCTTATCACACCAAAACACGGTGTAATTCACCTCGTCAATCAATCACCAATTATAACCCAAATTGGCGCAACACTCTAAGTATGATCTAAAATGACAAAAATACCATTATTATCCAAATTTTACCATAATTACAAAAAATTACCAAAATGCCCTTAGTTACAAAATATCAAAGTATAGTACGTCCCACCTGACAGTACTACACCACAACATGTCCGGGTCCACCACTTTGGCCCGATAGCAAAACTCACAGTATCTTTCAATCGCGTAGGAATTTTATCGCATTTTCACAATCTCGTTGTTTTCACAAACATTTTTAAATCGCGTAAATATATTTTGACATTTTTTAAACATCGCAAAATCTTTTTAAATCATTTTCTCAATCGCGTAGGATTTTTAATTCATTTTCTTAACCGAATAGCTTATAATTATTATTTTCAATATGTGTAAAACTATATCTAGTATATTTAAAATACGTAGAGTATTTTTTTGTGTTCTAAATATAGTATGGAATCTTTTCATTTTATGCGTCTGATTTTAATAAATTTTGGCAGCATTTTGCCTATAAAATCAGTATAAGGTATTTTTAACGTTTTCCTCTAAATATAGTTTATTTTATTTTTACCCAATAATTTCACTTTGAAACTTACTAACGCGCTTCAAAATTTATGGAATGAGCTCTACGTTAGTATTTTTCAAGCGTCTAATTTAATTCTTATTTAAACTAATTTCTGCTAAGTTAAAATTCTAGAACTGAATTTATTCCTTTTATTTTCTCAATGATTCATTGGAATCAATTTATGTTGTAAATCAATTACCTAACCTATCTTAGAAAATAAAATGGCATGTTGGCCAAATCAAAATAAAATGGCATTTAATTATACACTAAACGGCATGTTGGCCATAATTAACTTAAATCAACTTTAATTTGATTATTTTACCTAGATTCCTTAAATCAGTAATTTAGAAAATTGTTGAGAACATTTTGGTTCTCTATTTGGTGTAAGGCCGTGAGCCTCATAGTGTGTTCTTTGGAACACTCATGCAAACCGTACATGTTATTCACATCCTACTTTAATAATTATATAATTATAAACACATGCAATTATATAATCACATATAATATACATACAATATATTTTAAAGCCATAAACATGCATAGCAAAAATAATGAAAGCTATAATCATGCATAGCAAAATAAATCACAAATAGGAAAGCATTTAAACAATCACACAAATAAATAATAAATACAATAAACAACCACACAAATGAATCCTTATGGATTCCATACACAAACAAATCCATTTTCCCATCACCACTTAGGGTTGATGAGATTAAATCTCCCTCTTACCTCTTGAAGAAAATTAATCGGTTAGTTTCCTCCTTTCTTTGCAATTTCGTATAGTCTCCCAAACAAATCCCTAAAATTCTTAAATAATTAGTAAAAACACATACAAGGTACAATATTAAAAAACTATGGAACAATCATGGTTAGAAAAATTAGAAATCAAATTTTGAACCAAGAAATCAAAATTTACCCTTAGGAAAGTAAGCAAAAGGTGTGATTTTGGACAAGATAGAGTAGTTTTTTGGCAAAACTTTGTGAATGAAAAGTGTTTAGAATAGGATTTGGGTTTAGGAAATATGAAGAGATAAAATTATAGAGGTTTGGTGGTGTGGGTGGGGTGTATGGCCGAATAGAGGGAAGAAAATGGAAGAAAAGGTATGCATGGCTTCTTGGTATTTTTGGAGAGAAAATGAATAGCTTAGATTTAGGATAAGTGTGAAATAAAAGTGAAGAGGGAAATAGAAGGGGCTGCTGCCGTGAGTGGCTTTTTGGGTGAGGTTGAGTGTTTTAATTTGCTAAGTAAAGATCTAATTGAATTCACATGATGTGCACATGGTTTATGACATTTGGAGGGTTCAAGAAGCTAGTAGAACTTAGCCACCAAGCCTCTCAAGGCTGCTGCCCAAACCGTGTGCCCTCCTTAGATTTTAGGGGTTTAATTGTTTTCCATTTACACCTAATTATATGCTAATTAATTAGGCAATTAGTTAGGTTAATTATCCTATTAAAACTAAATCAACATTCTAATCATATAATCAATTAGTTTAATATATATTAATATATATTATAACCTTTAATCAATATTAGGATATCTAATTAGTATTTAGACTATAATTAATTAATAACTAAGCTAGTTCACTTAGTTTGTTAATTAGGTAATTAAATTAGTCAAATTAAGCTTAATTAACTACTAACCAAATTCAAGCCTACTATTTTTGACTTAATTCTAACCATTGATTTCATCTTTAATTCCTAGCCATAGATGTCATCTAAGGTAGATATGAATTAGTCATAAATCTTGAATTCTAATCTCATCATTGATTTGATCAACGGTTGAAATCAAAGGCTTCCTAACTAAGTCTTCATCCAACGGTCCAAACCAAAGTCTATGCTCCTTTTGTTGACCTTTTCCTATTAGTTTAAAAAGTCAAGCCACTTTCGTTGACTTGCTCTCATTGGCTAGAATTTGTCCAGTCAGCACAGTTGACTGCTTTTCACAAATGCGGGTCCCATAGTACTTTTAAAGATCTGCGATCAAATCGAAGCAGATTTTTACTATTTTTGAGACAGTAGGTACTGTAATACAAAATAATATTATAATAATATAAAATTATTTTATTGCACAGTTAAATCCAAAAAATTACGAGATTAATATATATATCAATCAGAATTGGGTTTGGTAAGATCCTCCAGCTCCAATTAATTAAAATAAGATTTTTTTGGCCAGAAAATTTTTATTTCCTTAGGTCAGAGGAAATCACATACAACAGTCAAGTACACTCATGAAACAGTCAAATTTAATTTTCTGCTCACAGAATTTACAAAACAGTACATTTCGGGACTATATTGTAATTATCCCAAAAGTTGGGGTGTTACAACTCTCCCCCACTAATAAGAATTTCATCCCTGAAATTCATCATACATCAAAACAATTGAGGGCATTGCTCCCTCATCCTATCTTCTAGCTCCCATGTAGCTCTGCCACTACATCGTTCTAAACTACTTTAACTAATGCGATCTCCTTTCCTCGAAGTTACTTTGCCCTTCGATCTTCAATCTTGGCTGAAAACATCTCATAGGCTAGATTCTCCTTCAGTTGTACAGTGTCTGATTCGATGACGTGAGTCGGATCAGAAATATATTTTCGTAGTTGTGATACGTAAAATACAGCACGAAGATTTGATAAGAATGGTGGTAGTGAAATCTGATAAACTATCAGAGAGTATCTGATACGGCCTGATAAACTTCAGAGTGAGTTTCCTCGACTTAATTGCTCGTCCAACTCCAGTCATAGGTGTCACACGTAGAAATACATGTTCACCTTCTTCAAATTCAAGCAGTCTCTGTCTTTTATCAGCATAACTCTTTTGTCACGTCTGAGTCGTCCCCATCTTGTCTCGAATTATCTCCACTTTCTCAGTTATTTGCTGCACAAACTCGGGTCCTACAATACTACTTTCCATAGTATGATACCAATACAATGGCGTTCCACAACGTCTCCCATATAATGCCTCATAGGGTGTCATCCTTATACTCGAACAAGACTATCATTGTATATGAATTCTATCAATACTAGAAATTCATCCGAACAAGTCCTTTGAAAATTCTAACTATTCGTCTCTTCTTGATATCCAAGCCCTTCTTGATTGAACAGGTACTTCAAGCCTTTAAAATTATGGTGAATTTTATAGGAAAGAAAATGTCTTCAGATCTTCTTTGCACAGCGACTACCGCGTATCCCAAAAACATAAATTGAATAATCCTTCTCACGCACGTTCCACTGCCTTGAAGTATATGCCACCACCTTTCTATTCGATGTCCACACTCAATCTAAATCCACGAGTTGAACTTCTTCTAACAGAACTTGCATCCGACTAGTTTCGCACATAGCTCCTTCTTCTTCTTCAGAAATTGAAGAGCTGCATTGAGATCTTCAGCATGTTCCTTTGAATTTCGAGAATAGGTCAAAATATTGCCAACAAAAATAATGACAATTTTGCCTAAGTGAGAAAGAAAGATCTTATTTATATAATTCGTGAACATCATCAAAACATTCCCTACCCCGAATGGTAGTACTGAATATTCATAGTAGTACTTAATATTCATAGTGCTTGCAACGCATCTGAAAAACTATCTTGGAACATTCTCTACCTTTACGCGAATCTGATAATTACCAGCACACAAATCAATCTTGGAACGAACAACGAGTTTCTTCATTTGATCTTCTGGCGCCCCTGTTGCCACATTATTCCAGATTTTCTTCATCAAGAGAAGTTATTCTACTTGTCTATTTTTAATCTTAACAGAAAATGTCTCATAGATCAAGTTTTCTTCCAATTGCACTGTATTTGGTAGTATGACATAAGTTGGATCAAGAATAATCCTTCTTAAGTGAAACACATGAAAGATACTATGAAGGTCATAAGGAAAAGTAATAAAACTATTAAGTAGGTTACCAGATTAGTCCAGCCAAGAATTTGAGATGGTCTAATAGATTTCGAAATGAACATAGTCCAATAATTTTAGAAATGAATTTTCTGGATTCAAATCCAAAAATCTCAGGTCAAAGAAATACTAAATTGCATTGCAACAATCTAGTAGGATATAGTTGGAAAATAACCAATCCATTTAAAAAGTCAGACTCTCAAATAGATGCGATTTTAAATAAACAGATCAAGTCAACAGAAAAGATTTGATATTCAATAGATATAGGGTAGAATGAGAAAACTTGAGTATAAACAAGAAGTTCAACAAGAAGAATAGAAATACTCAGATCACTCTATAATAAAGGCACAGATAGATGAAATTGATTTACTCAGTCTATTTGAGAAAGAAATAGACAAACCAGATCAATAAAAAAATTTCAAACTCTAATAATAATTAGGTAGTTTTAAACAGGTTCAAATAGTAATAGCAAGTTTAGGAGTTGAAGTAACATTATGAAAAGAAGTAAAACACAGATAACTCCAAAAGACTCACACAGTCACAGATCACAAAAGAATGAGTTACCTCGCGAATTATACAGCACAGTTTTAAGATTACCCTCTATGGCACGATTTTCTCGCTTCTTAAGTTTTTGTCTTTGAACATTCTCATTACACTTCTTGCATCGGCTCTTTCTTCTTTTTTGAGATTTTGAAACACGTGTATTACTAACGGGAATTTCCATCTTCAGCTGACCACACTCTTTGAATAAGTGTTCAGGCTTTCCACACTTCAAGTACTTCATTGGTGATGCCACAGTCTGACCAAAATCGTTGCCACTAGTACTTCCTTTCTTTGTCCATTGTTGCTTCCTCGGTGGTTGTACATACAACTTTTAGCTAAAAACGATTGGCCTTACGCTTCCTTCTATTTTGGATTATCGAAGGTTTTAAGTTACAGCTCCTTGCATCCGATGGCTACACCAATCCTAATAAGCTATGAAGTTCGATTATCAATTCCAGTTGCTGAGTGATCATCTGTCTTTGTTATACTGCAGCTTTACACCACCTTTTCCATCACTCTTCTAGCTGCGGCTATACGATCCTCATCACGTTGCATGTCCACACGCTCATGTTCGTAACGCCTCATTATCTTTCTTCAAAGATAAACAAAATCAACACACAACGAACTAAACATAGCTATTTCGCACAAAGTCGTTTCCTTTCGGAAATCGAAACATATCTCTGTGTTTAATATCAGAGATTCACACAGCACAAACAAGACAAACTTACCCACAAACCCAAAAGACTCTAACTTGGGCTCTGATACTAACTAATGTAACACCCTTTCTGGGAATGTCACATTTATGATGCAAAAAATAAAAATAAATAAAATCCTTACTCAAGTTGTAAAAACATTTTGATACTTAAATAATATTTGTGGTATATATTTTTTTTCCTTTTATAATTATAACATTAAATAAAATAACACGGAACACAAAATATAAGAAACATAAACTCATCATAATATACATGTAATTCTTGTCTGAAGTATACAATTAATTTACAACTATTAAGATTGAATAGAAACAATAAAAGACAGTATACTACTCAAACGTAACACCTAAGATATGAGCCCTCGTCATAAGACAAATTCCTTAGTTAGGAATGTCTTGACCGATAGAAATTCGACCCAAAAGTGTATCGAAGTTCTCTCTAGGGGTATAGTGAAACTCGTCCCACAACTCCCTAATAGGTAAAATGATCTCTACTAAAGCAACTATATAGCATGTAGTAACAACCCCATGTTGAGTCCTACTTATTGATAAAGTCACGTTACCACTGTACTCTATGTGTCCAGTGTCCTAGTGGACATACCAAGCCTCAGCGCCTTCGAGAAATTGTAGTCTAAAGAAACCTAATTGATCTCGCCTTGCCGCCATTCTAGTCTTCGATGATATAAACATAAAGTAGAAAACAAAACAGAATAATACAATAAAGAGGTGAGACAATCAACATCATTACTCGCATGGCAATTAAGAAAATGACAATACAAACAGGTATTACAATGGCAAGCAGATATTACAATAACACATGCTATTACATCATATACAGTATAGCAATTTAAGACATCATACATAATATAACAAAACAATATATATATATATATTAAATAACATATATCATTATATCATACAATATATATTAAAACAATACATCATACTGATTTATCACGAGAATATGGTAAACAGTAAAGTGAGAGAGGATGTATGAATAGTAAAATACAAATAATGCATGAACATAATAAACATTTAAAATGCAGATGATGAATGATACACACACTGACTCGTTCCTACTCCATGAAGCAAAACACGGATATCTGAGGGAATGATCCGAATGGAAACTAATAATACTTTATGGCTGCCCAACCAAACTATTGCACTGTCCAATCTTTGTGTCTATAGCCCACAGTCCAAAACATCGTGTAGCAGTACACAGTCCAACATCGTGTACCATAGGCCTAGTACTTAATAGTCCCCTCAAGATCTCGATTAAGAATAGTGCTTGTCAAGATCATTAGTGTGTTGCCCGTTACCACGGCCCAGAGGTGCTACCACTGTCCACATATGGGATCCTCCTCACACGAATACCTCCAAGTTCATAAATGAACCACACTATGCTTATCACACCAAAACACGGTGTAATTCACCTCGTCAATCAATCACCAATTATAACCCAAATTGGCACAACACTCTAAGTATGATCTAAAATGACAAAAATACCATTATTATCCAAATTTTACCATAATTACAAAAAATTACCAAAATACCCTTAGTTACAAAATATCAAAGTATAGTACATCCCACCTGACAGTACTACACCACAACATGTCCGGGTCCACCACTTTGGCCCGACAGCAAAACTCACAGTATCTTTCAATCGCGTAGGAATTTTATCGCATTTTCACAATCTCGTTGTTTTCACAAACATTTTTAAATCGCGTAAATATATTTTGACATTTTTTAAACATCGCAAAATCTTTTTAAATCATTTTCTCAATCGCGTAGGATTTTTAATTCATTTTCTTAACCGAATAGCTTATAATTATTATTTTCAATATGTGTAAAACTATATCTAGTATATTTAAAATACGTAGAGTATTTTTTTGTGTTCTAAATATAGTATGGAATCTTTTCATTTTATGCGTCTGATTTTAATAAATTTTGGCAGCATTTTGCCTATAAAATCAAAAGTATAAGGTATTTTTAACGTTAACGTTTTTCTCTAAATATAGTTTATTTTATTTTTACCCAATAATTTCACTTTGAAACTTACTAACGCGCTTCAAAATTTATGGAATGAGCTCTACGTTAGTATTTTTCAAGCGTCTAATTTAATTCTTATTTAAACTAATTTCTGCTAAGTTAAAATTCTAGAACTGAATTTATTCCTTTTATTTTCTCAATGATTCATTGGAATCAATTTATGTTGTAAATCAATTACCTAACCTATCTTAGAAAATAAAATGGCATGTTGGCCAAATCAAAATAAAATGGCATTTAATTATACACTAAATGGCATGTTGGCCATAATTAACTTAAATCAACTTTAATTTGATTATTTTACCTAGATTCCTTAAATCAGTAATTTAAAAAATTGCTGAGAACATTTTGGTTCTCTATTTGGTGTAAGGCCGTGAGCCTCATAGTGTGTTCTTTGGAACACTCATGCAAATCGTACATGTTATTCACATCCTACTTTAATAATTATATAATTATAAACACATGCAATTATATAATCACATATAATATACATACAATATATTTTAAAGCCATAAACATGCATAGCAAAAATAATGAAAGCTATAATCATGCATAGCAAAATAAATCACAAATAGGAAAGCATTTAAACAATCACACAAATAAATAATAAATACAATAAACAATCACACAAATGAATCCTTATGGATTCCATACACAAACAAATCCATTTTCCCATCACCACTTAGGGTTGATGAGATTAAATCTCCCTCTTACCTCTTGAAGAAAATTAATCGGTTAGTTTCTTCCTTTCTTTGCAATTTCGTATAGTCTCCCAAACAAATCCCTAAAATTCTTAAATAATTAGTAAAAACACATACAAGGTACAATATTGAAAAACCATGGAACAATCATGGTTAGAAAAATTAGAAATCAAATTTTGAACCAAGAAATCAAAACTTACCCTTAGGAAAGTAAGCAAAAGGTGTGATTTTGGACAAGATAGAGTAGTTTTTTTGGCAAAACTTTGTGAATGAAAAGTGTTTAGAATAGGATTTGGGTTTAGGAAATATGAAGAGATAAAATTATAGAGGTTTGGTGGTGTGGGTGGGGTGTATGGCCGAATAGAGGGAAGAAAATGGAAGAAAAGGTATGCATGGCTTCTTGGTATTTTTGGAGAGAAAATGAATAGCTTAGATTTAGGATAAGTGTGAAATAAAAGTGAAGAGGGAAATAGAAGGGGCTGCTGCCGTGAGTGGCTTTTTGGGTGAGGTTGAGTGTTTTAATTTGCTAAGTAAAGATCTAATTGAATTCACATGATGTGCACATGGTTTATGACATTTGGAGGGTTCAAGAAGCTAGTAGAACTTAGCCACCAAGCCTCTCAAGGCTGCTGCCCAAACCGTGTGCCCTCCTTAGATTTTAGGGGTTTAATTGTTTTCCATTTACACCTAATTATATGCTAATTAATTAGGCAATTAGTTAGGTTAATTATCCTATTAAAACTAAATCAACATTCTAATCATATAATCAATTAGTTTAATATATATTAACATATATTATAACCTTTAATCAATATTAGGATATCTAATTAGTATTTAGACTATAATTAATTAATAACTAAGCTAGTTCACTTAGTTTGTTAATTAGGTAATTAAATTAGTCAAATTAAGCTTAATTAACTACTAACCAAATTCAAGCCTACTATTTTTGACTTAATCTAACCATTGATTTCATCTTTAATTCCTAGCCATAGATGTCATCTAAGGTAGATATGAATTAGTCATAAATCTTGAATTCTAATCTCACTATTGATTTGATCAACGGTTGAAATCAAAGGTTTCCTAACTAAGTCTTCATCCAACGGTCCAAACCAAAGTCCATGCTCCATTTGTTGACCTTTTCCTATTAGTTTAAAAAGTCAAGCCACTTTCGTTGACTTGCTCTCATTGGCTAGAATTTGTCCAGTCAGCACAGTTGACTGCTTTTCATAAACGCAGGTCTCACAGTACTTTTAAAGATCTGTGGTCAAATCGAAGCAGATTTTTACTATTTTTGAGACAGTAGGTACTGTAATACAAAATAATATTATAATAATATAAAATTATTTTATTGCACAGTTAAATCCAAAAAATTAAGAGATTAATATATATATCAATCAGAATTGGGTTTAGTAAGATCCCCCAGCTTCAATTAATTAAAATAAGATTTTTTCAGCCAGAAAATTTTTATTTCCTTAGGTTGAAGCAAATCACATAGAACAGTCAAGTACACTCACGAAACAGTCAAATTTAATTTACTGCTCACAGAATTTATAAAATAGTACATTTCGGGACTATATTGTAATTATCTCAAAAGTTGGGGTGTTACATAAAGAGGAAGGGAATGTCCATCCTTAACCTCATTACTCAAGTGGTAAGGGAATGTTCATCCTCAACCACCGTTTCCAAGTCACCCCCTAGGTCCAAGGATATCCTAGGTAATGGGTTACTCATGAAAAATCAACCAGTTCATCAATCATCATGCATATAATAAATCATTTTAGCTTATCATCTCATCATTTCATATCTTGGCACTAGGCCTGATGTAACGCCCCTAAAATTTCTTATTCCATGATAAACACTCATTTTATAATATTTATGACTTTTGTGAATTTTTCTAGATTTTTTCCAGAATTGTTGATTATTTTAATATATTTGTCATTTGCGTACGCGTTGAACGGAGCCGGGAAAATAAAATATTTTTCCCGAGGCTGGTAAACCTTGAACTGTGGAAACGTCGACAGGGGATCTTACTAAACCCGAGGGCGGGCATAATTTATGAGGTTTACGTTTTTTGAGATTTTTTCTGATATATAAAATTGCGGTACATTCTATTATCCATTGGACAATAAATACTGACTTTGTGAACTGTAACAATTGTCTATTGTGTCATAGCTTGTAGTAAAAATCCTTATCATCTTATCTAGAAATCTACTTTATGTCACATCAAGTTGACTTTTCAAAAAGGTGAAGAAGGAGGAAATTCAAAAAAGTGAAGAAGGAGGAAACTTCCTAGCACCTTGCTATTGCCTTGTTGGAGAAGCCAATTTCCCCCTCCCCTTTGTGAAGCTCCATGGCAATGAGGAGAAAAAATGGATGGCAAAAGTTGTCACATTTTCACCAATATTACCTTTTCACTTCACTTTTCAAATCTCCAAACTTTTCTATCACTTTCTCTCTCCAAATTTTCTCTCCTCTCACTTTTCTTCACACTTTCATCTTTTCCATTTTCTCTCGAACCCCACAGTAGCCCCACATCCTTTCATCCTCCATCATTGCTTGATTTCAAGCTCACACATTTCTTGAATCCACATTTTCTTTGAAGACTTTCACTTCTTGTTGGAATCACCTTCAAGGAGCTCACATTTTCCTCTCCATTTTCTCTTTCCTTCCACAGCCAAGATACCATTTTTGGCCACCCACATTTTCTTGTTCAACCAACCTTGTTTCTTACATCTTCTCATCATCTTAAACTTTTTTTCTTTTGTGACCATCTCTTGAATCCACCATTTTCATCTTCTTTCATAAAGCCCTAAGATTTGGAGTTTTAAGGTAAAGTTTATGATTTTTCCATTTTATCTCACCATTTTCATGATTCTTAGTCAACTTTGTGACCAAGAACTCCTCTTTTATGGTTTGGTTTATTGATTGTGAAAGTTTGATGTCCTAGGGTCTTTGATGGTGGTGGAGGACGAATTTCAAAAGGAAAAAGGAGCTTGCTTTTCTTATTATTTTCTTGGTAAGAGGGAGAACATCCTCATCAACCACCCATGGTGGTGAGGGATGAATTTTCCTGTTGAAATTGGAGGATCCATGTGTGGATTTTTCCTCTTGATTGCTTGGTTTTTGATGATTTGTAATTATGTGCTTGTATGATGTTGTTACTTGATGTTGTTTTATTATGTTACATGGATAAATTGTGATATTTTGTGTGCTTGAAATAAAGTGTAAAAGGTAAGGAATCCTTGCCTATGTTGAAGGGGAGCTCATGGCCTTGTGGCCATAAATGATGAATCAAGAACCAAACCTTGTGTTAAAATGGAACTTAAGTAACTAATTGATGAGTTGATGGAAATCTTGGGTCTAGAGACCATGGTTGAGTGTCTCGGCCAAGAGGAGGCAAATTAGGAAAACTTGTGATTAAAAGAGGGATAAATTGGAACTTAGAAGTTTAAGTGGGAAAATGGATTGATTGAGGAATTAAAATGATGGATTAAGAAGATGAATGTTGAATTCCATGAACTTAAGGCTCACGACCATTTAGGGTAACTAAGAGGAAATTTTGTATTAAAATGAAACTTTGAATACTTAAGTGATTAGACATTCAATTAGGGATTCATAAGATGGAGAGAGAAAGGAAATGAAATTTTATCATAAAACTATGAGCAAATCTTAACCTTTAAAGGAAAATGAGTGTAAGCGATACCTTGAGAATCACAAGACATTTAATTAAATAAGTTTTATTAAGAATAAAGAGAAGGACTAATTGAATTAGAGAAACAAGAATTAGGAGTGTAAGGGAGGATTTGAGAAATATAAAATACTTGTTTTAGTTGAATTTTATTAAGGACAAAGAGAAGAACTTTTTGAATTAGAGTAAAATAGATTCGGCGAAAGATAAGAGGATTTATTCCCTAGTGAAGCTTAATAGGAAAAGTGTTGAAGTTGAGGTGATTTTCTTACACTAATTTTGAAGATTCAACGTTTATTTTAATATGGCTTATGGTTATGAAATGCACGATTGAAATCCTCTGTGATAGTACGCATTTGGCAACGTGCTTTTGGAAACGAAGTACCGAGCCTAGAAACATCAGGTAGATGATCGAGTCAGATGTGGTTTGCTTTTATAATCAAAAACATCATATAGACGATCGATTCAGATGGGACAGGTTATCATAAGAAACCTAGATATTAATGATATTATGTAGTCATATGGATGGTCATATAATGTCATGGATACAAATGGTATGGAACAATCGTATGGAAGGTTACTTTAATGCCATTGGGAATGGTACAACGGTAGTTTGGTGTCATTGAATATGCATTTAAGCATCATACAAATGTGGCTATTGTGGCATTTTATGCCTAAGAAGTGAGCGAGAACTTGCAAGATAGTGCGATCCATTATGGATCTCAGGGGGCGTCCGTGTGTGGTGATCCATTTAGTGACTTGTTTGTCACATTGTATACCCCTGGCTGTGGTGATCCGTTGCAACGCACGACGAGGACCCGACAAATACTATTGTTTTTTGTGGTCTAGCGTAGACTGTCTTTTGAGGGGGGGACAGATCTTCTGGAATGTTCATATTTGATGTTGTGTCTAGCTCTATGGAGTAGAAACTGGTTCATTATGCATACACATGGTTTGTTCACACATTGTCATGGCATGGTCAACATACCTATTGTGGTGGCATAATTATTATTTATACATCTATGGTGGATATCTGTTGTTATAGTACTGTTAATATTTATATTATTGTGGGATATACTTTCTGATGATATCTATGAAATTGATAACTTTAATATATCTGTAATATCTATATGTATGGAATGACTTCGTCATTCGTATTATTTTTCCCTTTGCTGCCG
This sequence comes from Ormosia semicastrata, assembly GCA_029884595.1. Lineage (NCBI taxonomy): Eukaryota > Viridiplantae > Streptophyta > Magnoliopsida > Fabales > Fabaceae > Ormosia > Ormosia semicastrata. The sequence goes on from JAQQTO010000060.1 coordinate 49,931,993, forward strand.
TGTTAGTAATGATGTAGGATATCTCACCTCTTATTTGTACTATTCTTATTCTATGTGATTTTGGTTAAAGACTATGAAGGGGACGAGGTTGAATCTCCTAGATCTTATCTAGTTTGATCTCATGTGTTCGGTGATGGCTGGAGGGAGGGGTTCTATTGGTTTCGTTAGGATTGTGTTCACCAGGAATGCCAATGCTTGGTGAGTCAACTGGGCTGGCGAGCATATATGGTATGTTGGGGATTTGATCTTGACTATGAGGAGGACCCACGATGTAGATCCTATCCTGACTCTCACTACATTGGTGCATCTAGAGTTTGCCTTGCCCATTTGGGAGCTATGGGGTGATCCGCTTCACACCCCTAGAGAGGACGAGGATTCTATGGCATCAGCTGCTAGGGCACCTGCCCGTGAGACCGCACTCTGTCCTGTCCTTGTGTCTTCAGATGAACCGGGGGAGGATCCCGAGGTGGATCCGATAGGGTGCCCAACTTCTTAGTATTGGGCGTCGTTATGGTTAGTTTATGCTTCTTTTGCATTGCCTGTATAAAGGTTCTTTTGAGTATAACTGTATTTTGAAGTATAACTTGGTGTATTTTGTTTAGAGCGGTATGATTAATGCGCCACGCTATGTATGTTTTAAGGTAATTATCCTGTCTTATGTGCTGTATTTTGAGTATATCCTGTTAAATTATATTTTCAAATGACAACATGTGTATCTATTTGTTCGTGGCTTATATTTTCTTTATATACACAATGATTAAATTTTGGAAACATGCTATTTGAGTTGTAGCACACCAACAATTTAGTAACCGTGGTATAATGACGATTGTGCCGTGATAACTAAATCGAGGGGTGTTACATTAGGTGGTATCAAAGCAGCTCATCTTGTTGAGTCAAGGTATGGACTGATTATGCTTAGACATGTTAGAAGTTTCTTTCTATATTGTGCACTTCCTTGTCTCTTGATTGAGATGTTTGGGAAAGGAAGGCATGACTTGCCATAGGTTGAATGTTGGTAGCTATTGTTGCATAGTTACATGATATTAAGTATTGGCCCACTCAATGTGTAATGTTCTGTGTGGACGGGAAACTATGACTTCACCTAGGCGTATTAAGGGAATAGGAGTTCTTTTAGTAAGAAGCTCAGCTGGTATAACTGAACTTGTTTAGGATTTGTTTGCATTTACACTCTTGTTATGTTACCTCTAGAATTGTTTGAGCCAATGGGTTAGAAAAAGGGTAGTTAAATAGGACTTGCAAGGTTTGTGGACTAAGGCGTCCAAGAGGTTTTGGAGAACCAATTTTCTTGGGAAAAGTATATCTGGTGTAAGTTTAGTTTGAGGAGCTGCTTGGGAGTTAAAGACTTACAAGAGATCGTGCCATAGGAGGTAGAATGAAGGAGCTCAAGTTAGTGTCTTTTGGGTTTGGTGGTTAGGTTTGTCTTGTTGTGTTGTGTGACTCTTGTGTTTGGTTTTCGAAAGGAAACAACATTATTTGAATTGATTGCTTTTGATTTCCCTTATGTTTCGAGTTGTTTGTCCTTGAAGAGAGGCAATAGCTCGGGGTAAACGTAAGCATGTGAATATGGGGAGTGACGATGATTATATGACTACGACAGCAGAAAAAATGCAAAGAATGGCTGATGTAACAACATATCAGGATCAGAAGGTTGCACAGCAGCAGGAATTGGAAGTCGAGCTTTAGAATTTCTTAGAAGAAAGTCAGTTTTGGGGTAACTATTGACTGCCTAAGCTCCAAAGGAGGAATAATAAAAAGGTTAATCAGTTTAAGCAGAAATTATATTCACGACGACCAAGGGAGCAATAGCAGCAACAAATGCATGAAGGAAGTGCAAGTGGTAATAAATCCAATCCAACCGTGGTATCTTTACCAAAATGTAAGAATTATGGAAAGAACTACTCAATGAGAGAGTGTAAGATCAAGCAGGTAATCTACTTCAAGTGCGGAAAGGGCCACTTAACAAGGCACTGTACGTTCAAGGGAGTCATTTATTTCAGATGCGGAAAGCCCGGACATGTATCTAGAGACTGTACTCAATCAAATACAAAGCCTTCCATTGGTGAGGTACGTGCTTCAAGACCTCAAGTAGGAGGAAGAATTTATACCCTTGGTGGCGCGAGAATTTCTCAGACTGAAGATCTAAGCAATGGAGATTGTGCCACAGGGAGTGATCCCTTGACTGTACTGTATAATTCTGGGGGCAACCCATTTCTTTATGGCATATGATTGTGTGGATCAGTTAGATTTATAGGTGTCTTCATTATCTTCAACTTGCTTATTTCTACTTCTATTACTAGACCTGTGTTGCTATTTAGTTGATTAAATTGTCCTACTTTTGTTAAAGATCAAATCTTTTCTGTTAAATTGATCTGTTTACCTTTTTCTCCAATATACATAACCTTAGGAATGGATTGGTTATTTTCTAATCATGTCCTATTAGATCGTTCCCATAAAACTTTAGTATTTCCTAAAACTGAGATTTCTGGATTCTAACGACTGACTAAGTTGAAGTTTTATTGAGAGTAGGAGCCCAAGGATGCATGATATTATCTTCTTTGGAGGTCAAAAGTAAGGAGAATGTGAATGTCACTCTTGTAGCCAATGAGTTTCTCATGATGGGCTCCAGTGTTGTTAGTTAAAGGGAAGGATGGAGCTTTTTGGCAATATGTGGACTATCGCCAGTTGAACAAGATTACGATCAAGAATGAGTATCCTTGGAAGAAGATAGACGATTGGATGGATCAGTTGGAGGGAGCCGCTATTTTCTTCAAGATTAATCTACGCTCTAAATATCATCAAATTTGCGCAAAAGTAGGGGATGTTTTCAAAATGACCCTTCGAAGACACTAGGGGCATTATGAGTGTCGTGTGATGCCGTTCGAAGTAGCAAATGCTCCTTTCGTATTCATGGATTTCATGAATTGGATCTTTCATCCTTATCTAGATAGATCTGTCATTGTCTTAATTGATGACATTCTGATCTATTCTCAAAATCAGGAGGAACATGCTAAACATCTCGATATGGTTCTCCAGATCCTGGAGAAGAAGAAGTTGTATGCCAAGAGGTCAAGATGCGAGTTGGTTGGATGAAGTTCAGTTTTTGGAGCACGTAAATTCAAAGGAAGGAATTTTTTAGAGTCTGTCAAAAGTTTAAACAGTTTTATAATAGGAAAGACCGAAGATCGTAACACGGGTTCGTAACTCCGTGGGATCAACTGGTTATTAGTGACGATTCATCAAAGGATTTTCAAGATAGCAGGACCTCTCACTCAGCCTACGAGAAAGAGTCAAGCTTTTCTATGGACTATGGCATGTGAAGAAAGTTTTCAAGAATCGAAGAGACACTCGACTGTTTCGCCAGTGTTGATTATGCTGAATTCCAACTAGCCTCTTAAGACGACTCGCGATGTTTCACGTTGGAGTTTAGAACGTATACTCATTCGGGATAGAAGGAGTAGTAGCATATGCTTCAAGACAACTAAAAGCACATAAGAAGATTTGCTCTACACAAAAACTCAAAGTTAGCCATTGGGATTGCATTAAAGATCTGGAAACATTCTACAAGGAACAATATCCGCATGTATTCTAAGATAGACCAAATTTCGAGGATGAAATTTCTTTTTAGAAGGGGAGAGTTGTAACGCCCCAAAAATTTCTTATTCCATGATAAACACTCATTTTATAATATTTGTGATTTTTATGAATTTTTTTAGATTTTTTCTAAAACTATTGATTATTTTAATATATTTCTCAATTTGCTTGCCCGCTGAGCGTAGCCGGAAAAATAAAATATTTTCCCTGAGGCTAGTAAACCATGAACTGTGGAAACGTCAATGGGGGGTCTTACTAAACCCAAGGTTGGGCACAGTTTACGAGGTTTATGTTTTTCAAGATTTTATCTGATAAATAAAATTGCGGTACGTTCTGTTAAATAAAAATTTTGTAGTACGCTCTATTATCCATTGGACAATAAATATTGACTTTGTGAATTATAATAATTGTCCATTGGGTAATAGCTTGTAGTAAAAATCCTTATCACATTATCTAGAAATTTACTTTATGTCACATCAAGTTGACTTTTCAAAAAGGTGAAGATGGAGGAAACTTCCTAGCACCTTCCTATTGGTTTGTTGGAGAAGCCAATTTGCCCCTCCCCTTTGTGAAGCTCCACGACAATGAGGAGAAAAAATGGATGGCAAAAGTTGTCACATTTTCACCAATATTACTTTTTCACTTCACTTTTCAAATCTCCAAACTTTTTTATCACTTTCTCTCTCCAAATTTTCTCTTTTCTCACTTTTCTTCACGCTTTCATCTTTTCCATTTTTCTCTAATTCCAAGGCAGCCCCACATCCTTCCATCCTCCATGGTTGCTTGATTTCAAGCTCACACATTTCTTGAATCCACATTTTCTTTGTAGACTTTCACTTCTTGTTGGAATCACCTTCAAGGAGCTCACATTTTCCTCTCCATTTTCTCTTTCCTTCCACGACCAAGATACCATTTTTGGCCACCCATATTTTCTTGTTCAACTAACCTTGTTTCTTACATCTTCTCATCATCTTAAACCTTTTCTATTTTGTGACCATCTCTTGAATCCACCATTTTCATCTTATTCTATAAAGCCCTTAGATTTGGAGTTTTAAGGTAAAGTTTATCACTTTTCCATTTTCTCTCACCATTTTCGTGATTCTTGGTCATCTTTGTGACCAAGAACTCATCTTTTATGGTTTGGTTTATTGATTGTGAAAGTTTGATGTCCTAGGGTCTTCGATGGTGGTGGAGGACGAATTTCAAAAGGAAAAAAGAGCTTGCTTTTCTTGTTATTTTCTAGGTAAAAGGGAGAACATCCTCATTAACCACCCATGGTGGTGAGGGACGAATTTGTGTGTTGAAATTAAAGGATCCATATGTGGATTTTTTCTCTTGATTGCTTAATTTTTTATGATTTGTAATTATGTGCTTGTATGATGTTATTACTTGATGTTGTTTTATTATGTTGCATGGATAAATTGTGATATTTTGTGTGCTTGAAATCAAGTGTGAAAGATAAAGAGTCCTTGCTTATTTTGAAGGGGAGCTCACGGCCTTGTGGCCTTAAATGATGAATCAAGAACCAAACCTTGTGTTAAAATGGAACTTTAGCAACTAATTGATGAGTTGATGGAAATCTTGGGTCTAGAGACCATGGTTGAGTGTCTCGGCCAAGAGGAGGCAAATTAGGAAAACTTGTGATTAAAATAGGGATAAATTGGAACTTAGAAGTTTAAGTAGGAAAATCGATTGATTGAGGAATTAAAATGATGGATTAAGAAGATAAATATTGAATTCCATGAACTTGGGGCTCACGGCCATTTAGGGTAACTAAGAGGAAATTTTGTATTAAAATGGAACTTTGAATACTTAAGTGATTAGACATTCAATTAGGGATTCATAAGATGGAGAGAGAAAGGAAATGAAATTTTACCATAAAACTATGAGTAGATCTTGACCTTTAAAGGAAAATGAGTGTAAGTGAGACCTTGAGAATCATAAGACATTTAATTAAATAAGTTTTATTAAGAATAAAGAGAAGGACTAATTGAATTAGAGAAACAAGAATTGGGAGTGTAAGGGAGGATTTGAGAAATATAAAATACTTATTTTAGTTGAATTTTATTAAGGACAAAGAGAAGAACTTTTTGAATTAGAGTAAAATGGATTCCGTGAAAGATAAGAGGATATATTCCCTATATTCCCTAGTGAAGCTCAATAGGAAAAGTGTTGAAGTTGAGGTGATATTCTTATACTAATTTTGAAGATTCAACGTTTATTTTAATATGGCTTATGGTTATGAAATGCACGATTGAAATCCTCTGTGATAGCATGCATTTGGCATTGTGCTTTTGGAAACAAAGTACCAGGCCTAGAAACATCACGTAGAAATCGAGTCAGATGTGGTTTGCTTTTATAACTAGAAACGTAAAATAGACGATTGATTCAGAAGGGACTAGTTATCATAAGAAATCTAGATATTAGTGATATTATGTAGTCATATGGACGGTTATATAATGTCATGAATACAAATGGTATGGAACAATTGTATGGATAGTTGCTTTAATGCCATTGGAAGCAGTACAACGATAGTTTGGTGTCATTGAATATGCATTTGAGCATCATATAGTTGTGGCTGTTGTGGTGTTTTACACCTAAGGAGTGAGCGAGAACTTACAGGATAGTGCGATCCATGATGGATCTCAAGGGGCGTCCGTGTGTGGTGATCCACTTAGTGACCTGTTTGTCACATTGTATGCCCCTAGCCGTGGTGATCCATTGAAACGCACGACGAGGACCCAACAAACACCACTACTTTTCGTGGTCCAACGCAGACTGTCTTTTGAGAGGGGATAGATCTTCTGGAATGCTCATCTCTGATGTTGTGTCTAGCTCCATGAAGTAGGAACTGGTTCATTATGCATACACATGTTTAGTTCACACATTGTCATGGCATGGTAAACATACCAATTGTGGTGGCATAATTATTATTTATACATCTACGGTGGATATCTGTTGTTATAGTGCTGTTAATATTTATATTATTGTGGGATATGCTTTTTGATGATATCTATGAAATTGATAACTTGAATATATCTGTAATATCTGTATGTATGGAATGAATTTGTCATTCGTATTATTTTTCCCTTCGCTGCCATGTTGGTAACGATGTAGGATATCTGACATCTTGTTTGTACTATTCTTGTTCTATGTGATTTTGGTTAATGATTGTAAAGGGGACGAGGTTGAATCTCCTAGATCTTACTTGGTTTGATCTCCTGCGTTCAGCGATGGAGGCAATGAGGGGTTCTATTGGTTTCGTCGGGATTGTGTTCACTGGGGGTGCCAATGCGTGGCGAGTCGACTGGGCATGCGAGCGTATACGGTATGTTGGGGATCTTATCTTGACCATGAGGAGGACCTGCGATGGAGATCCTATGCTAACTCTCACTACATCAGTGCATCGAGAGTTTGCCTTGCCCATTCGGAAGCTATGGGGTGATCTGCTTCACACCCCTAGAGAAGACGAGGATTCTATGGCATCAGCTACTAGGGCACCTGCCCGTGAGACCGCACTCTGTCCTGTCCTTGTGTCTTCAGATGAACCAGGGGAGGATCTCGAGGTGGATCCGATAGAGTGCCCAACTCCTTAGTCATGGGCGTCGTTATGGGTAGTTTATGCTTCTTTTGCATTACCTGTATAAAGGTTCTTTTGAGTATAACTGCATTTTGAAGTACAACTTGGTTATTTTGTTTTGAGCGGTATAAGCAATGTGCTACGCTATGTATGTTTTAAGGTAATTATCCAGTCTTATATGTTGTATTTTGAGTATATCCTGTTGAATTATATTTTCAAATGACAACATGTGTATCTATTCATTGGTGGCTCATATTTTCTTTATATACACAATGATTAAATTTTGGAAACTTACTATTTGAGTTGTAGCATGCTAATAATTTAGTGACCGTGGTATAATGACGATTGTGCCGTGATAACTAAATCGAAGGGTGTTACACCTGACATATCACCAAAAATAATATTATGAACATAACAGTTCTTCTCATCATAAATATTCAAATCTATCAATCAATCTCATGTCATAGCATAATGCATTAATTTCTCATCAATCAATCTCAATTCTTACTATGCAACCAAGCATCATCCTCTACATTCCATATCTATGTTCATTACATAACCATTTTACCAAATCTTAGTATTCGTCAATAAACTCATACAAAATCATACTTTACATAGCATTATTTATGCGTATCTTCATCTAATATGTCTTAAAATGGCATTACATTGCATTTGGAAATCAAATTCTTAAATAACAAAATCATAATTTCATTTTTCCCGGCTGGCACCCACTGCCTCTGTGCTCCGCGCGCCTAAGCACCCGACGTCCGGTGCCACAACACTGAGCACGAATCAGTACTAGATTTTTTTCTAGTTTTCCACCAGAAATCCACCTCCTTCTAAAATCAAACAAAAACCATTCAAAAATCAACAACAAAACAACAACTTGTCATATCTAAGCATCCAAAAACATCATCAAGCCAGTAGATCAAAGTGGGTTTCAAACTCATTTTTCAACCATCATGTTCATCAAGAATCAAGAACCAAATATAAAGCTTTGTCTCACATTCAACGCCCAAATGCATAGATCTTTCATCTTCAATATAAAATCACACAAACTCATCAAAATTTCAGTTTTGAAAAGAAACAAAGATGAAGAGAAAAAGTGAGAAAAACCCCCTACCTTGGTTTCCATGGATCCTTGATCTTGTTCCCTTGCTTTTCCTTTCTTCCTCTCCAATTTTCTGCTATCACGCCATCCTCCTTCCTCTTGGCCGTTTCCTTCTTGGCTTCTTCATTTCTCTCCCACTATTTCTTTGTTTCCTTTTTTGTTTCCTTTTTCTCTCTTTCTTTGTTTCTCTCTTTCTTTTGTTTCTGTCTCTGTTTCTTTCTCCTCATTTTTCTTGTTTCTTTTATTATTTCTTTCTCTCTCTTTGTGGGCTGTTGACCGAATATGAGGGAGAGAAGAGTGAGAGAAAAATATCTAGAGGGAGTGATGATGAGGGTACGGGCGGTGGGGAAGGAAAATAGAAAAGGAAAAGTGAAATCCAGTTAGAAATATTATATCTATTAAGAGCACTTTAATCTTTCAAAACCACTTTTTCCAACTTCCATAAGAGTTCCCAAAAATTACAGATAACTAAATTCTTATATCTAGGTTTCCTTAATTTTCTATGCACTGTTATTCACCGAGTAAGCTGCACTATTTCTTTTAAATTAAATCAAACGTGTAAGGTCAGCAAACGTACCTGCCTTAACTTATTTTTCTATATCAAAATATTCCCCATATCCCACTTGTCATCTCCAAGCAGTTTCCTAATTTTTCAAGCAATATAGCTATTTTATTTAATCTTTAAACACTTTCTTAGTATTATTAAAAATACCGATTTAATTCATTTAGTCCTTCAAAATTTACTACAGCTAACAACAATCATCTTCATCCTGAGAAATCAATTTCCCGTATTTATTTCCTTTAATTTAGCTATTTAAGCTAAATTCTGAGCTATTTTGAGCTATTTGTCATATTCAGTGTTATAGATTTATGCTCAATTCAACCTAAACAATTTACCAAAATTATTAGATAGATTATATCAGTCTTATTGAGCTACTGTAATCCTGATTAATATTATTAGGTTAGGGAGGATGTTATAAACATACCTTTTTTGAATCACTCAAACATCAATTCAAAATGTTTTTCAACATCACACAAAGCCTATAAACATGTTGTAACTCTTATACAATTTTTAATTCACTCCAAACATAGAATAATGAATCAACCATCAACCTTAAAAACTCAAATTTCAACTCTTAGCTCAAGTAAAAATAAAGGAGTTTAAAGCATGAAAATTCATCACCATCCATCCAACAACCCAAAAACAAGTCATCCTCAAGTTCTACAACAAGATTTAAGCATGAACAACCAAAACTACACTCAAAGCTCGTTTACTTCATCAAGCCTTCTCATGAAACAAGATAGAGAAAATAGAAGAAAATGTCAAGAACAAAATCCCCCTACCTCTATTGTCCAAAAAGAAACGAACTCAAGAGCTCCTCTCCACCTCTTCCTTCTTCTTCCTCCTCTTTTCCTCCTGTGTTGGCTGCTGCTTCTCTTCTTCTATCTTCTTTCTTTCCTTTCCCTTTTTGTTTTTCTATTGGCAGCCGTGTGTAAGTGGTGAGAATGAGAGAAATATCTCTTAAAAACCATGAAAGTTAAGGGCAGAAAAAGAGAAAGAAACGTGAGGCTTTTGGCCTCTTTAGTGCTTTAGTTGAACAACTGATATGTTAAGAACACTTAGATTTCACCAAATCATGTTTTCTAACTTCCAACAAGTTTGAAAATAATCCTAAGATTCATCAAAAATCTTTTTTTACCATTCCCCTATTTTTTCATATCTACGACTAGTTAATTCGGCATCAAAACACACTCTCAGTATGCTTAAAAATACCAAATTAACTCCAATTAACCTCAAATTCTAACTACATCGTCTTCCACACATTTGTGACTTAGGAACAAATTCTCCACATTGATTTCCATTAACTAAGTAGTTTAAGCTAATTCCGGAGCTAATAACAACTATTTTTCATACATAGTGTTACAATAAAGTGACTAAACTTGCTTAGAAGGCCATAAATTTTAACAGGTATATTAAGAAAGTATTAGGCTACCTCTGTAACCATTTACAAGTCGAACATGTTTTTGAGGGTTTTATAAAGGAAAACAAGCTAAGTAAACTTCCATGATCCAATAAGGAAATCAAGCTATCTCATTTCCATGGCTCATTAAAGAACCAAGCTCATTTAATTACCATGGCTCTACAAGGAGCCAAGCTAACTTAACTACCATGGCTTTGCTAGGAACCAAGCTATTATTCTTCCATAAGTTCATAAGGAAAAACTAAGCTCATGCTATCAATTGTTCATCAAAGAAAATGCTTGGGAGTTACTGTCTTTGGGCACTTAAGTGCCCACTTTTCCAGCGCTTAGGTGCTCCATGACAGAAAACCTCCCCTGTTTCATACACAAAGATGGTCTTTAATCATGTAGTAAACCTCATGCAAGATCTCAACTCATCAAATCATAGATTCATGTTCAAGCTTACATCAATGAAATACCCATTTCTCAACTCTTAGCTTAAGCATAAAAATGAGTGTTTCTAAACTCACGAACAATAACCTTGCACAGTTTAAGCTAAAAGTAAACCAAACTTAGCCATTGAAGACACTAGGCAAGCAAGAAAACAACATAAGTCTCTCAAACCCATTTTTCATTCAACAACATACACCATGTAAAAAGGACAGAGATAGGGAGAGATAGTCATGTAAGGTTCAAGCACCCCTACCTCAAGTAGTCTAGATGATCTTCAGACCTTTGATTTACCTTTGGTCCTCCTCTTTCCTTCCTCTTCTTCCTCTTGCTTTCTCTCCTCGTCTTTCCTTTTCTTTTCTTTCCTGTCCTTTTTTCTATTTTTCTTGTTGGTCGCACGTATAAATGAGAGAGTGATAATGAGGAAAGTCAAAGAAAGTGGCTAAGAGAGAAAGAGAGATGGTGGAAACCAAAAGAAAAAAGGTAGGAACTTAAGATATTTAGCTGGAACTTTATATCTGTTAAGAACACTTTGATTTTACAAAATCAAGTTTCCTAACTTCCGTAAACATTATAGAAAATCATAGGATTCATCTCAACCCTAGTTTCATCATTTCCATAAATTTCCATATATCAGTCAAGTCAATCCGATATTAAAAAACTCACTCAGTGTACTCAAAAATATCAAACTAACTCAGTTTATTCTCAAACTTTAGCTACATCACATTTCATACATTTGTGACCTATAAATGAATTCTCCATATTCATTTCATTTAATAGAGAATTTATGTCATTATTTGAGTCATTTTAAGCTACTTTTCATATTCAGTGTTGTGGCAAAGTGCTTAATCTAACTCAGATTGTCACAAAACTAAACAGGCATGTCATGCAAGTATTATATATCTTTATAATGAGTGGACTGTTCCTTCTCACAACAATGAGGATGTTACATAATGCGTGGACTGTTACATAATCTAACATGTCAAAGAGGATGTTACATAATGAGTGGACTGTTCCTTCTCACAACAATGAGTGTACTGATACCACATCATACTGCTGGTAACCCTAGCCTTAAGAGCCTACACGCTCAGAGAATTTAGAACTAGTCCCCAGGACCGATTATCTACAATTTTCTAGCCAAATGATTGTGCACATCATATAAGGTTACAATACATAAGAATAGCAAGTTTGTGAAACTATGCAGTGTTATATTTAACTCACACATACACTCCACAAAACTTACCACAAGGTCCACTCTAACTAAGTTAAAGAATAAAATCTAGCAAACATGCACTCTCGGCTCAACTTTATCTCATAAAGGAGCAAATTCATGTTTCTATCTTTTCTCATAGCTCAACCTTAGTAAACAAGCGAGCATTCATCATTCATGCACCTTAAGCTTAACTTTCACCATAAAGGAGGAACTAATGCATAATGATAGGCAAACCATGCCAAACAAACTCAGTTTAGTTATATCTAGTACACCATATCATCACATCTCAAGTGATACCAAATGTAACCTGATGTTGCCCAAGGTCCTAGATAACAACCTATAGCAATCCACAACCATTGGATGCTCAAAGATTCATACATTTACACATATTCCAGGTGGTCATTCCCTTCATGAAATACCCTTATTAGTCTCTTAACACATGCTAGAAAGCATGTATAAAGGATCCCAACAAGCAGGAAACACTATCTCCTCAAAAAGAAACACATGGCACACTCTGCCCTTAGGCTCATAGGCGCCCCACTTTCCAACACTTAGGCGCTCCATGATAGCGACGCTTGTAACACCCCTCGAAGGGCATTACATTTCAGACTAACTCCTTTTAATTCTTCACCCAAATTATAAAATATTTCATATTATTTTAATACAAGTTTCAAAATTCCTTTTTTGCAGATAATATAAACTTACCAAATTTTAGAAGCATAGTATACAAGAATTGAATAATATACACCTATAGTACATAACATAGATTAGTGACTTTTTTAATTACATAAAACTTACGTATTCCAAACAACACATAACTACCATATAAAAACTGAACCTAGCCCAAGTCCAAAAACTTGAAGAGTAGGGTCCTGAACCCGATCTTCATCCAGATCCTCTTCGGAATCCCAAACAAACAAATTCTCTAGTCGGGGCATGTCACTACGGGCAGGAGTCCGAGCAGTTCACTCCACAGAGTCCTCACTAGGGGTAGTTCTACAATTACCCCATAATTCCCCAATAGGTATATAAAACTTTATGCAAACAGAAACATCCAAAGAAAACGTAGCAACCGCATGCTGGGTCCTACTCCAAAGCAAGGTAACGTCTCCAACATACTAAATACGCCCAGTGTCCCAATGGACATTCCACACTTCGATGTCCCCATGAAATTGTACGCTAACAAAACCTCATGGATCTTGCCTCATTACCATCGTAGACTTCTTAAAACGTAAATATAGAACAGAACAAACAGAACAATACAATAAAGATGTGAGATCCCCTACATCAATACCATAATGGCAGCAAAGAACAATAATGACAATAATGTCATTCACATACAACAATATCATAAAACAGCAGGTATAATCATGTTATCAACTAACAGATAATTTAACAATGTATATCACAATAACATGAATACTAATCATACCATAAAATAAGTATATTGACCACACTTATGCACAATGAATTAACCCCTTTTATGCACAATGCACCAATTTCCTACTCCATGGAGCTAAACACAATTTCGGAGAGAATGATCCAGAAGATATGTCTGTATCTTGGCTGTCGTGGCCCAAGTGCTATAATTTATCAATGTGTACATCAAGGCATAATACAAGACATTCTACGCCAGATCGGGAATAGGAATAGTATCCTGTCGAGATCGTCGATGTGTTTGCATCGGAAACCACGGCATGGTAGCGCTATGTAACTGGCTACCTGTGGAATTACTGCACCCCAATGCCCCCAATATCCATTATAGACCATCACCACGCAATTTGCACCCGCACTAAGGTGTAATTTAACTCCTAGGCAACAATAGCCTTAACAGACACCGACTGACAAATAATGCATGATCATTGACTCTGTGCATATTACAAGTCTTTACCGGCTATAACCATACTTTGATATATCTGGGTTCAATATATTAACCCAATAGCAAATTATTGTATTTCTCAATCGCGTAACACTTTTATCGCATTTTCACAATCGCATAACACTTCTATTATGTTTTCAAATCGCATAACAATTTTTTAACATTTTCTCAATTGCATAGAGATTTTAAAACGTTTTCTTAATCGCGTAACTAAAAATCATCATTTTTAAATTGTGTAAGAGTTTTTCTACGTATTTTCAATCGCGTAAAATATTTTCTCAATATTCTAAGCTCAAATTAAAACTTTTCTCATTTAATATCAAAATTGGACTTTAATTCCATTATTTCCTTAATAAATCACCTTTAAATAATATTTCTAACATTTTTATACTAAACCTCCTTCAAATAATATTTCCTAACATTTTCCTTAAAAACTTATATCATCTAAATTAATTCAAGATATCTCAAAATCTTTGTTCTTTACTCTTAATAAAACTTTATTAAATAAAATATTTTAAACTCCAAACTATCATTAAAAAATATTTTTTGCTAAAACTCTTCTAAATAATATTTTCTAATATTCTTTCCAAAACTTACATTATTTTAATTTAATGAAACCTTTTCCATCTTCCTTATTAAAAATCCTTTTAAATAAAATACTTTAAGTTTCAAACTTAATTCTCAATCCTATTTCCTAATACCATGGCGGAAAATCACTCTTTTGCTTAATGATAAAATTTATTCATTTCCATTCTTATCTTAGAAATCCTTAATTAAATTTCTTAACATTAAACTACTAAATTCACAATTTATAAATCATTTTCATCTTTCCAACTAAAACTCTATTAAATAAAATACTTCAAATCTCCAAATTACTTCTTAGTTCTGATTTCACTATATTAATCTAAAATCACTTTTTAATTAGTAATAAAAATATATTCATTTCTATTTTTATTTTGTAATCCCTTAATTAAATTTTTTTATCGCTAATCCTCTAGGTTAACATTTAATAAAACATTTTTCATTGGATTACCCATTTGTGGGCATAGAGGCCATGAGCCTCATGGTCTTTGGAACCAAAAATTGTTTCCTCTCAATTACAATTTATAGTATACAATACAACATAAAGCATCAAAATCCTACTTATTTAAACAAGGTCATGCATAATATCAAAGCAATAAAACCACATAAGTAAAATAAATACAAATCACACATGCACATACATATGGTGAATAAATCCTCACATGGATTCATCACCATCATACAATTTCATGTCCCTCACCACCATAGTTAGTTGATGAGGTTAATCTCCCTCTTACCTTAGATGTAGCTTCCTAAGCTCCTTGTATGATCCTTTGTATCAATTTTCTTCACCAAGTGATTCTTAAAAATCAAAGAAAACACAAACATATTAACATCCAAGGCTAGAGTAAGACAACCATAGATCAAATATGGTCTTAGAATTTCAAGAATCAAATAAGAACTCAAGTTTCAAGATCTTTACCTTAAAACCCTAGAACTTGAATCCAAGAATCAAGCTTGAAGATGATTGAATTAGGTCTTGATCACAACTTCAAAGTTGCTTGGAATGGTGTTTAGGAATAAGTGGTGTAGTTGGTTTGAATTATGAGAGATTGGAAGGTGTTTGTAGGCACCAAGGCCATGAGCTAGTGGAGAGAAAATAAGAGAAAATGGTGTTAGCTTTTGAGAGAAAAGATGATAGCTTTGAAAATGTAATTGAAAAATGAAACTTAGCCACTTTAGGGGCTTCAAGGCCGTGAGATGCAAGGAGAGATAAAGAGATATTTTAGTTTACTATAACCATTCTTAACCATTGATTCAATCAAGGGTAGATATTCTAAGCTTCTTCACTAAGCTTTCCTTCACAACCATTGATTAGATCAATGGTGGACGTCTAAAGCTTCTTTACTAAGCTTGCTATCACAACCATTGATTAGATTAAGGGTTGATATGCAAAGCTTCTCCTCCAAGTCTTGCCATCCAATGGTTCAAACTAAAGTCAAGCCCTCTTTGTTGACTTCAACTAGCTTCACCATGAAGCTTTCTTCCTATTTGTTAGCTTTACAAGTAAGCTTCCTTTCTATTGGTTCTTCATAAAGTCATAGCCTCTTTAGTTGACTAATCTCAAGATATTTTTCAAAAGATATTTTCAAAAAGCATTGATATTTTCCAGATATTTTTAGAAACTATTACCCAATGGATAATAGCTACTGCTAGTTATTGTCCAATGGATAATAACATTACACAATGAATAAAAGCATTACCCAATGGATCTAATGGATAATAGAAAACTTAGATATAGAAAATTTCTGTCAACTGTTCCCGGTTTCGGGTTTAGTAAGTTCCCCCGGCCCCGCATTAACAGTCCGAAACTTTTTGGTCCAAGAAATTTTTTTATTTTTCTAGGCCTGCCTCAACACACATAGAGTCCAAAATAATATTAAAATAATTAAAATAAAATAAAAATTCTCAAAAATTCACAAAAATTCACAAATATTATAAAACTCAAAATATCAAGAAAAATGAAAAATCAGGGTGTTACAACTCTCCCCCTCTAATAAAAATTTTGTCCTCAAAATTTCTTTTACATTTTAAAAACAAATGTGAATATTACTCCTTCATTTGTCAGAATAGCTCTTCTTCCGAGTCTGAGTTGTCTGCATCTTTTCTTGAATCATCTTTACTTTCTTTGTCGTTTGTTGTATAAGCTCAGGTCCTAACGCGAAACTTTCCCCATCTTGATACTAACACAAAAGTGTTTTGCATCATCGTCTATACAATGCCTCGTAGGGTACCATCTCTGTGCTTGAGTAATAACTGTTATTATAGGTGAATTCTATCAGAGATAAGAATTCATCCTAACCTCCTAAATGTTCTAATACACAAACCCTTAACAAATCTTCCAACGACTGAATTATACTCTTTGATTGGCCATCATAGCAGGTACACTAAGCACTTTTCTACTCCAGGCATCCACCACGATATTCGCCTTTCTAGAATGATACTGAAGTTGAAAATCGTAGTCTTTCAAGAATTCTAACTATCGTCTTTGCCTCACATTCAACTCCTTCTGATCAAACATGTACTTCAGGCTCATATGATCACTGTAAGCATTGTAGGTTGGTCCATAAAGAAAATGTCTCCAGATCTTCAACGCAAAAATAACTACCGCAAATTCCAAATCATAAGTAGGATAATTCTTCTCATGCACTTTTAACTACCTTGAAGCATACACCACAACCTTTCTATTTTGCATCAACACACAACCTAAACCCAAAAGTTGAACTTCCTTTAACCAGAATTTGCACTTGGACGCTTAACGTATAACTTCTTTTCCTTCAGAATTTGAAGAACCACACTAAGATGTTCAGCATGTTCCTCTGGACTTCGAGAATAGATCAGAATGTCATCAACGAGGACAATGACAAATCTGTCTAAATAGGGATGAAAGATCCTATTCGTGCAATTTATGAATATCGCAGGAGCAATCGTTACCCTAAACGGCATTACTAAATACTCGTAGTGCCCATAATGCATCCAAAAAAAACCTATCTTGAAATATCTTCTACTTTCACCCAAATTTGATGATAACCATAACACAAATCGATCTTGGAGAAAACAGTGGCTCCCTTTATTTGGTCTTGTAGTTCCCATGTTGTATCTCCCATCACATCGTTTCAGATTACCTTCACTAAGGCAATTTCTCTGAGTTATTTCACTCGCCTATCCTTAATTTTAACAAGAAATATCTCATAAGTCAAGTTCTCTTTTAATTTGTACTGCATTTGGTACTATTACATGGGTTGAATCAAGAATATATTTTATTAATTGAAATATATGGAAGACACTATGAAGGTTAGAAAGAAAAGTGATAAGGTTATTCAGTAGATTACCGGACCCATCTAACAAAGAATTTGATAGGGTCCAATAAATTTAGGAGTAAACTTTCCGCATTCAAAATCCAAAAATATCAGTCTCAGGGAACATTAAAGTTTTATTGAAACAATATAACAGGATATGGTTAGAAAGTAACCAATCCATCCCTAAGATTCTGTCTATTTGTAAAAAAAGTAGACAAATCAAATCAACAGAAAAGTTCTGATCTCCAATAATAATAGGATAGTTTTAAATAGACTTGAGTAGTAACAACAAGTTTAGAAATGAGAACAGCAATAGTCAAGTCAAAAAGAAATGAAAACAACCCAAATTGGTTCACACAAACATAGGCAACAAAAGAATGGGTCGCTCCTGAGTCAAATAGTACAATTTAAAGGCTTACTTCTTATGGTACAATCTCACTTAATAAGATCTTCAAATTGGGAGGCTTCTGCTCCACTCATCGTGTAAACTCTTCCTCTTGCTTGAGGTCTTGTTGTGTGTACATTACTCACGGAAGGCTCTATCTTTGATTGAGTACAGTCTAGATTTAGTCAGTAGATTACCCCTCTTATGCACAAAGCACCAATTTCCTACTTCATGGAGTTAAACACAATTTCGAAGAGAATGATCTAGAAGATATATCTGTATCTCAACTGTCATGGCCCAATTGCTATAATTTATCAATGTGTACATCAAGGCATAATACAAGACATTCTACGCTAGATCGAGAATAGGAATAGCATCCCATTGAGATCGTCGGTGTGTTTGCGTCGGAAACCACGGCACAGTTGTGCTATTTAACTGGCCACCAGTGGAATTATCGCACCCCGACGCCCCCAAGATCCATTATAGACCTTCACCATGCAATTCGCACCCGTACTAAGGTGTAATTCAACTCATAGGCAACACTAGCCTTAACAGACACTAACTGACAAATAATGCATGATCAATGACTCTATGCATATTACAAGTCTTTACCGGCTATAACCATACGTTGATATACTGGGTTCAATATATTAACCCAACAGCAAATTATTGTATTTCTCAATCGCTTAACATTTTTATCGCATTTTCACAATCGCATAACACTTCTATTATGTTTTCAAATCGCGTAACAATTTTTCAACATTTTCTCAATTGCATAGAGATTTTAAAACATTTTCTTAATCGCGTAACTAAAAATCATCATTTTTAAATTGTGTAAGAGTTTTTCTACGTATTTTCAATCGCGTAAAATATTTTCTCGATATTCTAAGCTCAAATTAAAACTTTTCTCATTTAATATCAAAATTGGACTTTAATTCCATTATTTCCTTAATAAATCACCTTTAAATAATATTTCTAACATTTTTATCCTAAACCTCCTCCAAATAATATTTCCTAACATTTTCCTTAAAAACTTATATCATCTAAATTAATTCAAGATATCTCAAAATCTTTATTCTTTACTCTTAATAAAACTTTATTAAATAAAATATTTTAAACTCCAAACTATCATTAAAAATTATTTTCTTGCTAAAACTCTTCTAAAACTTGCATTATTTTAATTTAATGAAACCTTTTCCATCTTCCTAATTAAAAATCCTTTTAAATAAAATACTTTAAGTTTCAAACTTAATTCTCAATCCTATTTCCCAATACCATGGCCAAAAATTACTCTTTTGCTTAATGATAAAATTTATTCATTTCCATTCTTATCTTAGTAATCCTTAATTAAATTTCTTAATATTAAACCACTAAATTAATAATTTATAAATTGATGCGTGAGGATATAGTGATTAAAATTTCAAGAAAAAGATCAGTTGTCAGGCCCACCAGAAAATAAAAACCTTACAACTAGTTGTAGTTAGTAAGGGTCGATCCATAGAGAACAAATTCAATTAACACTATCAAGTAATTCCCAATTTAAACTCTGATTAACAATAAACAGTAAAAATGGGGGTTTTTGGAGTTTTGATGAACAATGAACAGTTTCAAAGGCAATAACAACAAACAAACTGAAATCAACAATATAAGAAAATTGGTTAAGAGATTGAATCCACCACTAGATTTATATGATGATGTAAATCCACATATCCTTTTATTCCAACATGCTCAATTATGTTTTTATGCAATGGTGAGAGTAAATCTCTGTTTTCCTTACGTGTTGGCCAATTTAGCAACCGCTCAAATCAACTCCTAATCACTGATTAGTCATAAAGCAACCGCTCTTACAACTGTCCAACAATTGCATTAAGATTTAGAAAACCAATCACAATAAGATCTAATCACACACCGGGATTAAATTACTTAGAACATATATTTCTCTAGATATATTACCACAACCGCGCATAATAAACCCAGATCTACCACTTTTATAACTGGCAAATAGCACAAAGATAATTATACCCACATGAACATCATATATTCCACTAGATCTACTACCGCAACCGCGCATAATAAACCCAGATCTACCACTTTGAAAGTGGGAACAAGTACGAAAACCTTCATACCAACAATAGATTCAGAAATATATGAATAAAGTCATAACTGTGTTGAAATAATCAAATAGGCAAGATTCACAACATCAATACTAGTGGTTTCATCACCCCCTTAACCAAGGGAGGTTTAGTTACACATAGCTAGAAGGAAATCACAAGAAAAACTGAGAAAGAACAACATGAAAAACAAAGTGCAGAAGAAAAACTAAAGCAAACGAGTTTCTGAGGATTGAGGTTGATGGATCTCCGATTGCTCGAACCCGAGACTCCAATCTTTGATCCAAGACTCCCCTCTCCTTCTCCAAGGAGTTGTAGCTGCTCTCCTAGGTCAGAACTCCCTTCAAAACATGCCAAGAGTGTCAATATATAGGCCTCCCACATAAACTTCGCGCAGAAGTTGCAATAATTGAAGTCTGGAGGTCATACACGGCCGTGTATGACACTTAGTTGGGAGTCCAAAATTTCACTATTTTAAGCGCAAAGTCAGAAGTATACACGGCCTAGGCCGTGTATTCTCACACGACCGTGTATGTTTAGGCCCTGTATTCTGACGCAGGCCCTGTATTCTGACGCAGGTTCTGTAATTTGACTTCCAAGCTTAATATGACCCATTAGACCTCCAAATCTAAAAAAGTGTTCAACATGAAAGTTGTAGATTTGGATCTTAATTATTAACCATCAAAATTTCAACTCATTTGACAACTTGTAGCTCTAGATATGCCATTAACAATATGCAAAGGTCAAGCTATCAGGATCAGCACCCTAGTTCTTGCTTCAACTCCAATTTGAGTTATCTATAGGTGTGATTGGGCCTTTGAGGTCTTCATGGAAGTAGTGGAGAATTGTCTTAGCTTTCCTGCAATACCAAAATCACATCAATTAGATATTTGAAACTCAAATTATAGCTAGTTTACTGAACATTGTCAAAGAGATAAATTAGGGCTAGGTCATGCAATAATTCCCTCAATGATCCAATTAGGATCAATATCATAAAATGTGTCAAAACCAACTTAATTAAACCTAATTGAACCTTAAGAAGCCCAGTGACTGAAAAGCATAATTCAATTATGAGTGCAAATGAACACATTTAAGCAAAGTTTTACAGTAATATTCCAATTAGGGTTTGATATCAGAAACTAAGCTAAATGATGACAATTAAGTACAAATGGAGTTCAATGAATCAATTATATGGCAACTAAAATATAGGAATAATCAATAGATCAATTACCCCCACACTTAGCCTTTTGCACTCCTGGGCAAAAATATACTGTTCAACACAGTTTCACAATAAGCCAAGCAAATGCAGAATAATGAGCAAAGAACTTTGTGCATTTAGTTTTCAAAGCATTTAAACAATCAAGAATTCCCTTTCTTAGAAATCCAAATTGACAAGCAAAATCAATCAAATTTCAAGGTTCAATCAACATGATAAATCCTCACTGAAATGCTCTCTCACTTAAGTGTTTCAGGCTTGTGTTTTCACTCAACCAACTCATGAGAATATGCTTTACCATAGGCTTGTCAAGCCTCTACTTCTCTACTACTCAGACCATATGTAAACAAAGATCAAAAGGACTTTATTCAGGTTGTAATGGGGTCAGGGTTAAGGTAGGATACATCAAAGATAGACAAAGCTAGACCATAGGAACTAGAAGAGCAAAATGGAAAGATATTCAATCATTACACAAAATTTTCCAATAATCTTCAAATTCAAATTCCTATTATGTACCTTATCCTTTTTCTGACTTTTTTTATATATATATATAAATATATACACACCTTACATCCTATTCATAATGATATTTTGCTAGCATGAGACTTTTATATACAAACATAGCTAGGCAAATACATCATTAATTCACACCCCCACACTTATTCAAAAGCCACTTTCCAATGCAATCCTTAAGCTCTTCTACTCCCTAAGGTAGGGTAGTAAAATAGTTTTTCACTTTTAGGTTTAAATTGAGCTTAGATAGAAAGAAATTGTGTTAATTAGGCTCAAAGGGGTTAATCAATGGATAAAATGCAAGGATGGCTATTTGGCTAGTAATTATTTAAAAGAAAAATGCCTTTATCATTTCAAATGCATGTAGTGGTCATTAGCAGCTTAAAAGAGAATCAAGACAAGTTCTGAAAAACACAATAATCATGAGTGGAATCACACAATCAAAGATCCAAAATGGCCTAAAGTTAGCCATTTACACCAAAGCCCCAAAACTCACTAGGTTTTTTCGATTCATCATTTTCAATTAAACCCTTTAATTTTTTATAATTTCACCCAACAAAATCGATAACCAGAAAGTTCATTCAATCATGCTCTAAATTTTTTTTTAGTCAATTGCTCACTAATCACATCACTTGTAAGCTTATCAGAAACTTAAAAAGCCTAATGGAGAAGTATCACAAGAAGAACAACACCATCAAGATCAAATACACTCACCCCAAGAAAGTTCAATCAGTCATTTAAATCTCATAATATCAACAGTATTCACAATAGAACATCAAAGTATCCACACCCCCACACTTAAACTAAGCATTGTCCTCAATGCTACACACATCCAGAAAAGGAAAACAAGCAAAAACAGCTATACCACAACTGAAAGCAAAAACAAATCTACTATGAATGAAACAAGCAAATCAATAGTGCAAATCAATTCCCAAATGTATACAATACAAGAGAATGAAAATACAATGAAAACCAAGGGGGTACATTTACTCATCATTCTTGAGGGAATGTCAAAAATCTACGAAGTTCATAAGGCACAAGTTCATATGAATGCGTCTCAAGAGTATAACTATTTACTCAGTCCATTCATCACGAACTTAAAATTTAACTTCTCAATTGAATGAAATCATTCCCAAAGAACATAGTTCAGCATTCAGAAGAACAAAACAACAATTTACAAACGAACTAATTCCTATAGTTTCGTTTGGTTTCCACTGTACTTAATCCACGCAATTATCAATCAAACAATCCATTCAAACACACAATTAATCAAACCAAACACAAGGTTTTCCAAAGATTCACATGCTCACAATCAACAAACAGATAAAATATAATCTAAAAAACTAATAAAAACACAAAATAAAAAGGATAAAGAAAGCAAATCCGGTTGGGTTGCCTCCCAATGAGCGCTTAGTTTATTGTCCTCAGCCTGACATAATGATACTTTCAATGCTCCTCATATTATGGAAGGATGAGGGTCATCACTTCCATCTCTGCACTGTCAGGAGGTTCATGATAAAGTTTGAGACGATGACCATTGACCTTAAATGCTTTGCCTGAATTTTCACTCATGATCTCAACTGCACCAAAAGGAAAGACATTAGTTACCACAAAATGGCCCAATCCACTTAGAACGTAGTTTACCTGGAAACAATTTGAGTCTTGATTGGAATAGCAGAACTTTTTGTCCTCTGTGAAATTTCTTTCTGGAAATCAATTGGTCGTGGAATGCCTTAGCTTTAGTCTTATAAATCAGGGCATTCTCGAAGGCCTCATTTCTTAGTTCTTCCAGTTCCTATAACTGGAACTTCCTTTGTTTTCCAGCACCTTCTAATTCCATATTTACTTGTTTAATGGCCCAGTAAGAGCGATGCTGTAGCTCAACTGGCAAATGACAGGGCTTTCCATACACCAACCGAAATGGTGACATGCCGATGGGAGTCTTATAGGCTGTCACAAGACTTACAGAAGTTGTAAGCGTCTTTGAAAATTGAAGGCCAATAGAAACCATTGTCAAGCACTTTGTTGGCTGTCCTTTTACTGCCAAAGTGTCCTCCACATGCATAGGTGTGACAAAAGGAGAAGATGGAGTGTGTCTCAGAATCAGGAATGCACCTCCTAATGACTTGATCTGCACAATGCTTCCATAGGTACGGGTCATCCCAGATATAGTATTTACAGTCACTCCTTAATTTATCTCTTTGAGCATTGTTCAAACCCTCCGGAAAGTCCTTAGTCACCAAGTAGTTAACAATGTCAGCATACCAAGGGATTATGGCATTAACAATCATCAAATATTCATCCGAAAAAGTCTCCATGATAGGCATTTCTTCCTCTTCAGTTACCAACCTACTCAAGTGATCGGCCACCAAGTTCTCGCTCCCTTTCTTGTCTTTAATCTCTACGTCAAATTCCTGGAGCAATAAAATCCATTGGAGCAATCTAGGCTTTGCTTCTTTCTTGGTTAGTAGATACTTCAAAGCTGCATGATCTGAAAACACAATTACTTTAGAACCAATTAGATATGATCTAAAATTTTCCAAAGCAAATACAACAGCTACAAGTTCTTTTTCTGTGGTTGAGTAGTTAAGCTGAGCATCATTTAGAGTCCTTGATGCATAGTAAATGGCATAAGGAACCCTATCAACTCACTGTCCTAAGACAGCCCCTACTACAAAGTCACTGGCATCATACATTAGTTCAAAAGGTAACTCCCAGTTAGGTGGCCTGATGATAGGTGCAACAGTTAATAACTTCTTGAGTTTATTGAAAGCTTCTATACATTTCTCATCAAAGTTAAAATTGACATCTTTTTGAAGAAGTCTGCAAAGGGGCAATGAGACTTTAGAGAAGTTTTTAATGAATCTCCGGTAGAAACCTGCATGATCAATAAAAGAACGAATCTCTCGCACACTAGTGGGTGGGGGCAAAGAATGAATGAGTTCTACCTTAGCTTTATCTACTTCAATTCCCCTAGCAGAAATTACATGACCTAACACAATACCTTCCTTTACCATGCAATGACATTTTTCCCAATTCAGTACCAGGTTAGTGTCAATGCATCTTTTAAGCACTAATGTTAAATGTTCCAGACAATTTTCAAAACCATTTCCAAAGACACTAAAGTCATCCATAAAAACTTCAATGATATTTTCAATGTAATTAGAAAATAAACTCATCATGCATCTCTAGAAAGTTCCTGGTGCATTGCAGAGTCCAAAAGGCATTCGCCTATGTGCAAAGGTACCAAATGGACAAGTGAATGTAGTCTTGTCTTGGTCTTCTGGAGCTATGGCAATCTGATTATAACATGAAAAACCATCCAGAAAACAATAATGAGAATGACCAGCTAATCTCTCTAACATTTGATCAATGAAAGGTAAAGGAAAGTGGTCTTTTCTCGTGGTGGCATTCAACTTCCTGTAATCAATACAAACATGCCACCCTGTCTGTAACCTAGTGGGAATAAGCTCATTTTCAGCATTTCTTACCACAGTAATTCCAGATTTCTTTGGTACTACCTGGACTGGGCTTACCCACTTGCTGTCAGAAATGAGGTAGATCACCCCCACACTTAGGAGCTTCAGTATCTCCTTTTTCATAACCTCCATCATGGGAGGATTTAACCTCCGCTAAGGGTCTCTCACAGGTTTAGTATCCTCCTCCATTAATATCCTGTGCATACAAATGGAGGGACTAATACCCTTGATATTAGCTATTGACCAACCAATGGCTGTCTTATGTTCGTACAAAATAGCAATCAATTTCTCTTCTTGCTTTTAGGTGAGTGACTTGCAATTATTACTGGAAGGGTGTCCTTCTCCCCCAAGAAGATGTATTTAAGATGATCAAGCAGTGCTTTCAGTTCCAATTCAGGTGCCTGCACAACGGAAGATTGAGGTATATTAATAGTAATAGGTAAATCAACAAAAGTTACCTCATGCTCTTCTGGAGTGGAAGAGAGCTCTTGTAAGGCAGCAACAATTTCATCAATGTCTTCGCTCCATGGCTCTTCTTCATTCTTCTTCTTTTCCTCCTGTACATCTAAGCTATGAGTTAGAATTGTATCAAGAGCATCAAAATGGTCAGTATCAAAAGCTGCAGAAATTAAAGAATCAAAAGGATCAAAAGAATTAATTAAACAAGCAGAGTGCACATCACTTGGGTATCTCATAACTTCAAAAATATTGAATCTAATTAATTCCTCATCAAATTCCATTGTTAGAGTTCCTGAGTGCACATCAATTTTTGTCCGCGCAGTCTTCAAAAATGGTCTCCCTAACAAGATAGGAGCAGATTTGGGAGACTCATCCTCTTCCATGTCTAAAACATAGAAGTCTGCCAGAAACACTAATTCATTCACCTGCACCAAAACATCTTCAACCACACCCTTAGGGTATGCATTAGATCTATCAGCCAATTGAATAATAACACCAGTAGGTTCCAAGGGACCCAAGTATAAAGATGCATAAATAGAATATGGCATGACATTTATAGATGCACCTAAATCAAGCATTGCCCTTTCAAACCTTGTGTTACCTGTAGTGCATGGAATGGTGAATGTGCCAGGGTCCTTACATTTGGTTGGGAGTTTCTTTTTAATTACAATTTGAAACATTTTCTCCCACTTGGACCTTTTCATTTCCTTTTAGCTTCCTCTTGTTAGTGCATAATTCTTTCAGAAATTTTGCATATCTAGGTACCTGCTTAATGGCATCTAACAAAGGGATATTAACTTCTACCTTCCTAAAAGTCTCAAGTATTTCTTTTTCTGCTTCTTCTTTCTTGGTTTTAACCAACCTACTGGGAAAAAGAGCTTTAGTGATATATTTAGGAAGGGGTTCAGAAATACTTACCTTAGGGGCTTTGGAAGTTTACCCCTTATCATTTGCTTCTTTGGGTGGTTCATCTTTCTCTTGAGTGATTGGTGGAAGAGATGTAGGCTCATCCATCGTCTTTCCACTTCTCAATGTGACAGCACTAGTATTTTCCCTTGGATTCACTTCTGGCTGTGAGGTTAGTTTCCCTGAAGCTTGGCTTTGAAACTTGTTGAATTCTGTGGACAACTGCCCTATCTGATTCTGTAAGTTATTGATTGTAGTCCTTGTTTCTTGTTTAAAACTTTATATGGTTGCATTTGTTTCTTGTTGGAACTGCAAATTATTAGTAGCCATTTGTTTCACTACCTCCTCTAGTGAAGGCTCAGGTTGCTTAGGAGCTTGAACTTGCTGCTGTCTCTGAGGGAAAGGTGCTTGCCTTTGTTGGAATCCTGGAGGTCCATAAGCTGGAGGTTGATTTTGAGGTTGCTTTGCATAGTTGAAATTAGGATGATCCCTCCAACCTGGATTATATGTGTTTGAGTAGGGGTTGTAATTTTTTGAAAGTCCTGTATATCCCCCTACTGCTCTTACCTCCTCATTTGTGTCCTCTTGGAGAATGGGACACATATCAGTGGGATGTCCAGATGAACAACAGATCCCACAAGCATGAACTGGTGCTTTGCCTGAATCCATTAACCGCTGAACCATAGCAGTCAATTGAGTCATTTGTTGCTGCAGACTGGTTGTCTCTACTTCTTTCACTGCTCTTACTCTAGTGTCATTTCTAGAGTAGAATTGTTGAGTATTGGCAGCCATTCTTGAGATCAAGTTTCTAGCTTCTTGAGGAGTTTTATCAACCAATGCTCCTCCGCTAGCAGCATCAATCATGTTGCGATCCATCACTTGTAAGCCTTCATAGAAATACTAAATTAAGAGCTGCTCACTTATTTGATGATGAGGGCAGCTGAAACATAGCTTCTTAAATTTCTCCCAATAGTCATGGAGTGATTCCCCATGCCTTTGTTGGATACCATGATTTCTTTTCGATTGTTCTGACTTTTGAGGCAGGGAAGTATCTGTCTAGGAAAGTTTGGGCCATGTCTTGTCATGATTGGATGGATCCGGGTGGCAAGTAGTAAAGCCACTCCTTTGCTGAGTCTTTCAATGAGAATGGAAAAGCTCTCAGCTTGACTTGCTCTACATGAATTCCTACAAGCTTCATGCTAGAACACACCACATGAATTTCCTTCAAGTGCTTGTTGGGGTCCTCTCCAGGTAATCCATTGAAAGATGGCAAGAGATGGATTAAGCCGGATTTCAATTCAAATGCATCTTCATTTTCAAGAATGTCTATGCATAGAGGCTGTTGATCTAGATCTGGAGCACCCAATGCCTTTAAAGTGTTTTCTGCCATTGTCACTTCTTCAGATATTTCAGATGGCTCAGATGTCTCTAAACTTGATAGATCAATGTAACGGGCAGCTTCAATGTCAGCCGGTGTGAAGTGGAAGTTAACCGGATGGAAAAGAAATTGAGGATGTGAAGTGAATTGATCAACATAGTTCCTTAAATTTAACAATCCTTCGTCTACCCCTTCAATGGACATTAACACCTACAAAAAACTCAGAAAGAAAGATTCAAAACTAAAAATAAAATAAAAACAAAAATAAAAATAGAGTAAAAATAAGAAATAAATTAATAGTGTAATTGAAAAATTGGCTCCCCGGCAACGGCGCCAAAGTTCTGATGTGTGAGGATATAGTGATTAAAATTTTAAGATAAAAATCAGCAGTCAAGCCTACCAGAAAATAAAAACCTTACAACTAGTTGTAGTTAGTAAGTGTCGATCCACAGAGAACCAATTCAATTAACACTATCAAGTAATTCCCAATTTAAACTCTGATTAATAATAAACAGTAAGAAAGGGGGTTTTTGGAGTTTTGATGAACAATGAACAGTTTCAAAGGCAATAACAATAAACAAACTGAAATCAACAATATAAGAAAATTGGTTAAGAGATTGAATCCACCACTAGATTTATATGATGATGTAAATCCACATATCCTTTTATTTTAACATGCTCAATTATGTTTTTATGCAATTATGAGAGTAAATCTCTATTTTCCTTACGTGTTGGTTAATTTAGCAACCGCTCAAATCAACTCCTAATCACTGATTAGTCATAAAGCAACCGCTCTTACAACTATCCAACAATTGCATTAAGATTTAGAAAACCAATCACACTAAGATCTAATCACACATCGGGATTAAATTACTTAGAACATATATTTCTCTAGATCTATTACCGTAACCGCGCATAATAAACCCAGATCTACCACTTTTATAACTGATAAATAGCACAAAGATAATTATACCCACATGAACATCATATATTCCACTAGATCTACTACCGCAACCATGCATAATAAACCCAGATCTACCACTTTGAAAGTGGGAACAAGTACAAAAACCTTCATACCAACAATAGATTCAGAAATATATGAATAAAGACATAACTGTGTTGAAATAATCAAATATGCAAGATTCACAACATCAATACTAGTGGTTTCATCACCCCCTTAACCAAGGGAGGTTTAATTACACATAGCTAGAAGGAAATCACAAGAAAAACTGAGAAAGAACAACATGAAAAAAAAAGTGCAGAAGAAAAACTAAAGCAAACGAGTTTCTAAGGATTGAGGTTGATGGATCTCCGATTGCTCGAACCCGAGACTTCAATCTTTGATCCAAGACTCCCCTCTCCTTCTCCAAGGAGTTATAGCTGCTCTCCTAGGTCAGAACTCCCTTCAAAACGTGCCAAGAGGGTCAATATATAGGCCTCCCACACAAACTTCGCGCAGAAGTTGCAATAATTGAAGTCTAGAGGTCATACACAGCCTAGGCCGTGTATGACACTGAGTTGGGAGTCCAAAATTTCACTATTTCAAGCACATAGTCAGAAGCATACATGGCCTAGGCCATGTATTCTCACACGGCCGTGTATGTTTAGGCCCTGTATTCTGACACAGGCCCTGTATTCTGACGCAGGTTCTGTAATCTGACTTCCAAGCTTAATATGACCCATTAGACCTCTAAATCTGGAAAAGTGTTCAACATGAAAGTTGAAGATTTGGATCGTAACTATCAACCATCAAACTTTCAGCTCATTTGACGACTTGTAGCTCGAGATATGCCATGAATAGTATGCAAAGGTCAAGCTGTCAGGATCAGCACCCTAATTCTTGCTTCAACTCCAATTTGAGTTATCCATACGTGTGATTGGGCCTTTGAGGTCTTCATGGAAGTAGTAGAGAATTGTCTTAGCTTTCCTACAAGACCAAAATCACATCAATTAGATATTTGAAACTCAAATTATAGCTAGTTTACTGAACATTGTCAAAGAGATAAATTAGGGCTAAGTCATGTAATAATTCCCTCAATGATCCAATTAGGCTCAATATCATAAAATGTGTCAAAACCAACTTAATTAAACCTAATTGAACCTTAAGAAGCCCAGTGACTGAAAAGCATAATTCAATTATGAGTGCAAATGAACACATTTAAGCAAAGTTTCACAGTAATGTTTCAATTAGGGTTTGATATCAGAAACTAAGCTAAATGATGACAATTAAGCACAAATGGAGTTCAATGATACAATTATAAGGCAACTAAAATATAGGAATAATCAACAGATCATAAATCATTTTCATCTTTCCAATTAAAACTCCATTAAATAAAATACTCCAAATCTCCAAATTACTTCTTAGTCCTGATTTCACTATATTAATCTAAAATCACTTTTTAATTAGTAATAAAAATATATTCATTTCCATTTTTATTTTGTAATCCCTTAATTAAATTTTCTTATCGCTAATCCTCTAGATTAACATTTAATAAAACATTTTGCATTGGATTACCCATTTGTGGGCATAGAGTCCGTGAGCCTCATGGTCTTTGGAACCAAAAGATATTTTCAAAAAGATATTTTACAAAAGCATAGATATTGTTTAGATATTTTCAGAAACTATTACCCAATGGATAATAGCTACTGCTAGTTATTGTCCAATGGATAATAACATTATACAATGAATAAAAGGATTACCCAATAGATAATAACATTATCCAATGGATAATAGGAAACTCAAATACAAAAAAATTTCGTCAACTGTTCTCGATTTTGGGTTTAATAAGTTCCCTCGGCCCCGCATTAACTGCCTGAAACTTTTCGGTCAATATATAGTCCAAAATTATATTAAAATAATCAAAATAAATAAATAATTCTAAAATATTCACAAAAATTCATAAATATTATAAAACTCATAAATATCAAGAAAAAACAAAAAATTGGGGTGTTACAATGCTTCCCAAGTTTATCTGTCACTGGGTGCTTAGGCACCCAATTTCTGAGCTATTAAGCAGTCAGCTGCAGACCTTCGTAGTCTCGCGCACTTAGGCACTCATTTCTTGAGCGCTTAGGTGCCCAACACTAGACTCAGATGCCATGTTTCACTGAGTTTCAAACTAATCCTTGACCTCCAAACACAGGTCCTAAGTGGTTTTTAACTCCAAACATGGTCTCAAGCATGTTAAAGCTGTAACACCGCGAAATTTCTTATTTTTTAGTAGAATATGATTTTACTAATTTTTGTGATTTCTATGTGCTATAAAATTATTTTGACTATTCTGTGACTGTTTTTGATCTTTGTGTGTGTTTTACTCTAAGCCAGGAAAATAATAATTTTTGGGCTGGGGAAAATCTTTACTCATTTATTCGGAGCCAGGGATCTTACTAAATCCGAATAAGAGAGATACGTTACCTGATCTTTTAACTTTTAGAATTTATTTAAGCAATAGAAATTTTTTGTATTTTATTATCCATTGGATACTAATCGTTGGTATTTCGGTAGTATATTCTATTCATTGGATAGTAGCTTCCGAAAATATCTAGTGGATAGTTATCCATAAGCCAAAATATCTTGGGGCTCATCATGAGTAATCTTGATAAGCTTTTGTGTTACACCAATAAGAGACCTTGCTTGCTTAGGAAGTTGTTTGAAAAGTCAACAAAGGTGGCTTGCACAAAGGTGGACCAATGGAGAGGTTACTTGGTGGCTAAGCTGGTGACTCGCGTATTCTAGAAGATTCTAGTAGCTGACTCACCATGTATGCACCAATGAGGGGCTGGTCAAACTTGGCGGCTATGACTCGTGGAGGACCAATAGAAGCTGGACACCTTGCGTGACACCTCAGCACCATGACTCAGCATGTTCTAGAAACTTGTAGGAGCGATGACTCGCCATGTTCTAGAATGGTGACTCACCACATTCTAGAAGGTAGTAGAACACTAACTCGCCTTGTGACTCGCCACTGTGGGTGACACGTTCTAGAGACTTCTCTGTGATGACTCATTTAGTAAAATATCTAAGGATAAATATCTAACAAAAATTTTCTTTATCTGAGTTTTTATTATCTGTTGGATAGAGCTATTATCCATTGTGTAATGTTATTATTCATTGGACAATAGCTATCGATAATCTTTGTCCATTAGGTAATAGTTTCTGGAAAATAGCTTTTGGGAAAATATCTTGAGATAAGTCAACAAAGAGGCTATGACTTTGGGAAGGACCAATAGAAAGGAAGCTTACAACTGAAGAAAGATGGAGTCAACAATAGTGGCATGCACTTTGATTTGCATCATTGGATGGCAAGACTTGGAGGAGAAGTTTTACATATCTATCATTGATCTAATCAATTGATATGAAAGCAAACTTAATGAAGAAGCCTTGGATGATCATCATTGATCTAATCAATGGTGTGATAGCAAACTTAGTAAGGAAGCTTTAGATGATCACCACTGATCTTAGCAACGGTTGTGAGAGTAAGCTTAATGTAGAAGTCTTGGATATCCGCCATTGATTAAATCAATGGTTTAGGAAGCAAGCTTGCTTGCTTAGTTGTTGAATAGTCAACAAAAATGTCTAACCAATAGAAATTGGTCAAGCTTAGTGGCTAGAAAATGGAAGGAGAGCTTGAAGAGCAAGTTTTGACTTTCACAAAGCTTCTTGCAGAAGCTTTGACTCTCCTTTGAGATGCACTCCCCGGCCAAGCACCATTTTGAGGGAAAACCTTCACATTTCATTTCATAAATCAATATCACAAAGTAATCTATCCTTTTCTCTTGAAACCTCACGTCCAGCTTGTGGTTCTAGCACAATTTCACTTCAATTTTCATAACACTTTGTGACATAAACCTATCATCTTTTTCTCTCTCTTCCAAGAATTCCAAGAATTAACACAAAAATGTCATTCTTCTTTCTTCTTGAAGCATTCAGCCTTCACACTCAAAACCAACATCTAAGCTTCTATAATTTTATCCAACATCATTTCCTAGACCTATACACTATCCCTAAACACTTCTATGTTGTAGCTTTCTCTAAATCTCTATTCTAATTCTTGGAAAACCAAAAAGTTCTCTCCTTTTCTCTTCAAAGAGGCCCACGGCCAAGATCTAGACAACCTTAGATCAAGAATCTATACACAATTCTAAAATACTTTGTAGTTGAGATCTTAGCCTAGATTATCCATCTTCAATCTTGTTCTTCAAGTTGAAAATCAAGAAGTTCTCACCTTGTTCATCTAAGGAAGCTCACGACTATACCCCTCCACGAACATTCAACTACTTTTGATTCAATCCAACCCCACTTCTTGAATCCTCACATCATTCTAAGACTCTTTAGTGTTAAGACTTTAGTCTAAATCCATCATCTTCTATCACTTTCATCAAAGCTCTAATCAAGAGTTTTATGGTAAAGGTTATTAATCTTTGCTTTTTTATTCATTTTAAAGTTCTAGACTATGTTTTGATCCATAGTCATCGTAGATAAGCTTTAAATGTTAACTTGTATATTGTCTTTGATTTTAAGTAAATCTTGGAGGTGGTGCACGAAATCTTCAAGAAAGACAATCAAGAAGAGTTTTTGATCTTCCTTTGAGGTAAGAGGGAGATTAACCTCATCGGCCATATATGGTGGTGAGGGAATGGATTTATTTGTGTTTGTGGATGAAAAATCCCTTAAAGGATTTATTCATTTGATTGTGTATGTTTAAGTGTTATGTGTTTTTATATGTGATTTTATTGCTTTAATAATTATGCATGATTTTTATTAAATGATTACTATGTGAGATGGTATGATTTTAATTGAATTGTGATTAGATGAATAATATGATTTTATTGCTTTAATAGTAAGCATGAATATGTGTTGGTAGAAATATTATGAGTGATATGTTGTATATGATTTTTGTTAAGCAAAAAAGGCATGCAAAAGCATCATAATAGAGTGGGAGATCCCAACTAGGTTGGCACCGCAAACTCTACCAATCATCTGCAGCGCACCATAATATTATTAAAAACAAAGAACAAGAAAAGAACAAATACAAAAACATGAGGGGACTAAAGCCAAAACTTATGAAAGGAAAGACAAACTATCCAAACCTATAATTAGGAAGACCATACCTATTACGGAAGAAGTCTTCACTAAGAAAAGAAAGAAACAAGTCCCACTAAGTAAAACATTGGGAATTCACCCCAAAAGAAGCTAACTTATCTGCACAAGTATTACCCTCCCTATAAATATGAGATACAGCAAAATGCATACGCCTAGTAAGGTTCATACAACTCCTCCATCTAGTCCTAAGCTTCCAAGGCACCACCTCAATGGAATAAAATGCCATGACCACTAATTTAGAATCACATTCTAACCAAATGTTATGCCAGCCTTTTGGAAATGCAATTTTAATGGTAATCATGGCAGCAATCATCTCAGCATGAAGGGAGAAATTGGAACCAATAAAGGAAGCAAAACAACTGAGAATAGCAGCATTGCTATCTCGATAAATGCCACCAGCAGCAACTGGACCAGGAGACCCTTTTGCCGAGCCATCTGTATTGCATTTGATCCATCCATAAGATGGAGAAAACCAAGCTAACTGTTTAATAGAATGGGCCTTTGAGGGGTGCCCTGTAATGTCCAGAAGCTTAAAAATGGAGAACTCTGTAATGGAGGAAGACATGCAGCCCTTAGAAAGATTACCAAAGATTGAAATGGAAGCAATCACTATATTAATAGCAGAATTCAAAGAGATGCTGGAATTGTCGAATCTATTTTTATTACGACAGAACCAGATGATCCAGATTATGTGAATAATACCAGCTAGGATCACATCATTTAATTGATTTTTGCAGTTGCTGTTACAAACTGAAAATATAGAAGTGAAGGTGGATAAGTCAATAAACCAGTTAATAATAGAACTAAACCAATTCCAAAGTGCCCGAGCAAAATTACATTCTAGAAACAAATGATAAGATGATTCTTCAGTTGAACCACACTGACTGCAGATCGAAACAATGATACAACCCCTATTTCTCAAGTTCTCATCGGTTGGCATCTTATTTTGTAATAACCTCCAAACAAGAAAAGACCGAGAAGGAGGAATGGAGGCACTCCAAATTAATTTAGCCCAATGAACAAAAGCTTTGGGAGGATACAGATGTAGAAAAGCATCTTTAAAAGATAAAAAACTAGAGTCTGTGCCGTCCAAACAAGATGATCTTGATAAGAATATGTAGGAATTGGAACCTGTAAAATGTCATTATCTAAGTTAGGATACTTAGCAGCAAGAACTGGAAGGATAAACCAGCAGTGACCTTGAATGAAATCATAAACAGAAGCTTTCAATGTATGATGAAGCTGGGCAGTAATTTGCAAAAGCTCAACAATAGGCTGGTTGAGCCAATTATCAGTCCAGAAATTAATTAATTTGTCATCTCCAATTTGCCAAATGCTGTTAGCAGAAACCAATTGAAGTTTAGTTCTTAGAGCAGGCCAAATTGATGACTTAACATAATATGTTATTGGAACCTTCTTTTTAAGAAACCTAGCTCTGATCAGGCCAGCCCATTGTGAAGATACCAAATCCCAAGTCAATTTTAGCATAGCAGCGTCATTAATAGACCTTAGAGATCTCAAGCCAAGGCCACCCTCATTAATAGGAGAACAAACAGTGCTCCAAGCAACAATAACAACTTTCCTAACCAAAATATCACCAGACCAAATAAAGTTTCGGATACAATTATCCAGTATTTTCAACATTTCAATAGGCCAAGCATAAACCTAAAAACTATATAACAACATGTTGGGAATTTTGCGGATACAACACGCAGCGGAAAACAGGGATTCCCACCGAGAATCCATGCCAAAAAGCCATAATCCGAGTTTTTAAATGATTTACCTCTTGAAGCGTGAATCACTAACACCGTAATAGAAACGATGTCTCTGCGGTATCCACACGAACAGACTCACGAACGTCCAACGTCTGCAAAGAGGAGCCTCACGTCTCTCACATAGTGCTAGCTGCGAAGAGAAGAGAAGAAACTTGTCGCTCTCTCACTCACTTTTCTGTAGGTGCGGCTAGGGTTCAGAATTATGTATCTTAGCAGCCCCCTTAGCAGTACTATTTATAATAATGACTGCCTTAAGTGAGTGTGAGCAGTAGCAAGGTAAGCTGTGCAACCCTAGACCCATCTATTATGAGTCTGACCCATATTTGAATCCGAGTCCAACTTTGATCCATTGCTCCAATTTTAGTCTGCTGTATGTGTGTGACCCTGTAGGTTCTTATTACGTTGGTAGTAATATTAAAATCCCATTTTAATATTACAAGCAGTGAGCGGTATCTAGCAACACATCACTGCTACCCAAGTAATAAGAATGTCAGTGATTTGATATAACCTTTTCGTGACCAATGTTTTCGTGTCGTTTAGTCCCTTTGTCAAGATATCTAGATTGAACACAAGGCATGGAATGCGTCACCCTTATATAGTCCAATCATTCATTTCCTGATACTCGAGCAGACTTTGTAACAACAAATGAGATCAATATCTCATATTGACTCATTTGAGCATGGCCATGCATTTCGCAGTCTCACTCAATTAGGGGGCACGAAGATATCACTCCTGTTATGTAGGAGTGACAAATCCCATCTAGGTCACTCACATCCCTCTGCATGATTTGCGGTATGTCCAATAACTAACTTTATAATCACCTTGTTACAGATGACGTTTGATGGCATTAAAACACACAACTCCTCATGTAGGAATCGTAGTGATTTCAGGTCAAAGGACCACAAACACCATTGTCACTATGAGAATCGCTTATGACACTCACGTAACGATCCATGTAGCGTTCTCATGGTAGGTCAGTCCAGTACATCATTACTCTAATATGTACCCATGGGAAGACTTGATATCTCATATCCATGACCCGTGAGATGTGGTCATCAGTCTATGCACATACTAGTCTCAATGTATTATTGTTGTCCTAATTAACAATAATACTTGACTAGGGACATTTAAGAATAGTGTTGTAACCAAAAGGATCTCACGATCAAGTCATCCACTTGATGTCCTATGGCATCAAACTTACTATTCTAAGGACTTTATTATGTTTGTAACATCCTGAAAATTGTTTATTTCATTATAAATAATCATTTTATAATATTTGTGATTTTTGGTGATTTTTGTGAAATTTTCTAGAAACGTTGAATATTTTAATATATTCCTCGTTTTGCGTATGCATTGAGCGGAGCCAGGATAACGAAATGTTCTCCCTGAGGCTGGTAAACCTTGAACTGTTAATGCGTCGACGGGGGATCTTACTAAACCCGAGGCCAAGCACAGTTTGCGAGGTTTGCATTTTTCAAGGTTTTATCTGGTAGTTAAAATCACGATATCATAATATTATCGGATGAATAATAAAATATTATTTTCATCACTTGTAATTTTATTCACTGAGAAAATAATTCTACAGTATAATTGATCATCTATCAGATGTATTTAATTTGGAGACTAGCTTACCATACACTTTATCGAGGAGCGCACGAAGCTTCTCAAGGAAGCTTCTTCCAACTATTATTTTATTATTTCTCTCTCCTCCTATTTTGTGCAGCACGTTTGAATTAAGGGGTCTAATTCATTTCTCTCCCATTCTCCTCATTCACGCTGGTCACTCTCCCTCACGCAGATCACTATTCACTCATCTTTCTCTCTTCTCTTTCACCCCACAACAACAACACCATCCACCCACACCTACGTTTTGTTCTTCCAAAACCGTCACACTCCCAGCACCATTTCGTGTTTGGAGAACCACCATATCTGAGGAAAACATCTCCAAGGTCCTACATTTTCTTTATCTTCATCTTCTCCATTGTTGAAGCTTAAAGGTTGGAACTTTAAGGATCTCCTTGAAACTGAAAACGTGATTTCTGACCAAAAAGGAGCAGTTTTTCTTTGTGCTTCTCCAAGGTAAGAGGAAGACACTCCTCCTCAACCTCTCTTAGCATTTAGGAAACGTCTGTGATTGTGTTGAGAGTCTTTTTGCTTGTGTATGTTGTTTTGTATTGCATCCGTGCTATTTGATTGTTTGAGTTTTGAATATATATATATATATATATATATATATATATATATATATATATATATATATATATATATATATATATATATATATATCTGGATGTATTGGAACGTGGAATATGGAAGGAATGAGTCCCGATTGGTTCTCGGATAGTTACGGTGTTAGGCCAAGAAATTTGGAAACTTCATGAGGAAAAGCGGTAATAGTGTGAAATCTGGTTAAAATCCGTCGTGAAAGTGAAAACACTGGTCTTTTGGTGAAATGTTAAAATCCGTCGAGTAAGGACTCATGGCCAAACCTATCGAATTTGATATCTTGATCACTTAGTAAAATGTTAAAATCCGTCGAGTATGAACGAGTTTGAGAGCCGCCAAACCGTCAATTTGATATCTTGATCACTCGGTAAAATGTTAAAATCCGTCAGTATGAACCAGTTCGACAAAAAATGCCAAACTGTCGAATTTCAATTTGATATCTTGATCACTCAAGTAAAATGTTAAAATCATCGTAATTAGTATGAACTTCGGCTAAACTTGTCGAATTTGATATCTTGATCACTTAGTAAAATGTTAAAATCCGCGCTATTGATTTTACGTGGAGTATGAACTTTGAAATAGGATTGGCCAAATCCGTCGAAATTGACTTCCCAATCATTTTATTCAATGTCAAAATCCATCGAGTATGAACCCCGATCGATCATGTCCGTTGAGATTGATTTTTCCGACCAAACCCGTCGAATAGAGTTCCTGGCCACTTAGAGAAAGCGTCCTAAAGTCAATAATCGTCGAGTTTGAGAGACAATGCCTGTCGAGTAGATGAATTTCTTCAGACCCGTCGAAATTAGAGATTTCGACGAGTGTTTCGTCGGTTCGACGCTTGGGAGATCTTCTCCAATGTCAACACCCATACCCGTCGAATTGAGGCTTTTGCTGACCTTCTAGAGGGTTCGGTTACATTTTATGGTATCGAGCTTAGTTCGTTCGTTCGACAGAACTCTGCTCGACAAAAAATGATCTGTTGCCAATTTTGTTATAAAATGTCCCTCATTTATTTCATCCTGCTACCATGTTGTTTTCGTGGAATGGCAGCCTCAATTTTTCACTAAATATATGTCTCCGTCGAACTTACAAGTGCTGTTTATCACCCAACATCTAATAATTAAATTTGTGAATCTATTGGTGATTCTCTTTAGGAGTATAGTGTATCTTCCTGGACTCAAAACCTTTGGACTAATAAAAGATATATTCAATTATAAAGAATTGGATGACCGAGAAATTAATTAGGATTCATAAACATGACATATCTCGAGGGGAAGAACATGAGTATAGGTGATCAGGTGAGGCACATAATGAATCTAATGATTGATTTCTAATATGACTATGAATGAGATTGTGATTATCCTTAAAATGCGCTATTGATTTTACGTGGATCCGTGAATGGGATCAGACTTCATTGTTAAATGATATGATATGCATTTGAAATAGGATTGGCCTAGTTTGGTATGAGAAGCATGATTGAGTCATGCATTGAACCCATATGCATTTAAATGTGCATTATCATTATGACATTGGGTCGATTTAGGAAATGTACTTTGAGAAACATAGTGTTTGAACCGGTTGACGATTGAGTCGAATGTACTTTGAGAAACATCCGGTTGATGATTGAGTCGGATGTACTTTGAGAAACATACGGTTGACGATCGAGTCGGATGTACTTTGGATTTATTCCCATGAAGTAGGATCTTGATTATCGAGGGCACATGTGCATAGTGAGTCCATGAATTATCGGCATACATTGTTATTATAATTGGAATTGTTGTATTTTTGATATATCTATATATATATGACGTTTACTGGAAGCTGTTTGGTTGATTATAAGCTGCTACTAAATGTTTATTACCATTATTACTTGTCATAAATGCTATGTTGGCGCTTTGCGCCATTTGGTTTCTTGATGCTATGGAGGTTTACCGGTAATGATGGTAGGATGTATTACCTCTTTCTTGTACTTTTCTTGCTCTATGTCAATTTTGGTTAAAAACCTGTAAGTGGGAACGAGGTTGGATTCCTTTGGATTTTATTGGTTTGACCGATCACCACGGGTTCTGATTGTGCATCGGTAATGCCGTCGCGAGGTTCTCTTGACTCCAGGAGCTCTTTTGGGTTTGTTCATTATTGAGAATTGTGTTCCTAATTGCGGAGCTTAGGTGCCAAGACTTTAACTACTTGGGACCAATGGGAGCAAGCCTTTCCACGACTGTGATGACCCAGCTTCGAGCAGAAAGATGAAGAGTCATGGTTTGTTAAGTAAGCCTTTCACCAATGGGCCAACGAAAGAGGCACAATCCGAGAAAGCTCTCGGGAGGTAAGTTCGAGGTAGATGGTGTTGATTTAATTATGTCAAAGTTTGATTCTTTGAATAAACGTGAGGTGCACGACACAATTTTTGTGAGATTTTGGAGTTGGGGACAAGCGTATGAGGAGTTTGTGACATGTTGGAGACCCGGATCGACTTTGAAATGAATGTGAGTTTGAGGAGTGGAAACAAGAGGATTCCAAAGATAATGGGAGAGACAAAGGTGAGGGTATTGAGGAAAAGAGCGATTGACCCCCGACAGTTTGGGAAGTTATCTTACATTAATGTACCCTTCATCGATCTTTCTAAGGACATTTTGTCTAATAAGAGAAAGTTGATCGACTGGTAGCGTTAAGCGAGGATGTAGCGCTTTAATTCAAAATAAGTTACCTCCTGCTTCCTATTCCCTGTTTGATTGGTAACACGGTTTTGATAAAGCTCGTGTGATTTGGGAGCTAGTGTTAGTCTTATGGTGTGTAAGAAGTTGAGGTGGGTGGTTGAAACCTACAACTATCTCCCTTCAATTGGCGGATCGGTCGGTCAAGTACCCCCGTTAAATCGACTTTACAAATGTCACCAGTAATCTATAGATGCTACTTGTTCTTTTGAGGTATACGGGAATGACAGACCTACGGTTCTTGTTGACTTTGACAATGAAGAGGATGTTGATTGAAGACCTTATCTTGTATCTTTCACTACACCGGTGAGCGAGAATGGCCTCACGCATTCATGAAGGAAAGATACGATGGAGTGCCCAACTCCTTAGTCGTAGATATATTATGGGTAGCTTACATTTTATTTTGCATTACATATATAAAGTGTATTTTGGGTATATGTATGTTTTAATATGATTATCCATTGACATCTTATCGGACCAAAGTCAATGCTAATGTAATTCGAGCACATATTATAATTCATAATTTAGGTTTGCTTTTGGTTGTATATGTAACTACTCATTCGTGGCTCTATTTTCCTCATATGAGAAATGTTTAATATTTATGGTAAATTTGTTGTTTGACAATGTTAGCATCATATCCTTAGGTTTTTTATTGAAGACATTTAGTGGACCGTGACATAATGATTGATTGTGCATTGGTTATTATAATCGAGTGAGGGTGTTACATTTTATGGTATGAGCTTAGTTCAGTTGCCCATTTTGAGCCTATCTGCATACTTGCTTTCTTTATACCTATCTTTGAAACATTATTGTTATCATTTAGAATGGAGCAATGTGGGCTTGAAAGTTTATGGGGATATTACTATGCTTAGACATATTAGAAGTTGTTGTGTACTTCCTTGTCTCTTGATTGAGATGTTGGGAAAAGATGGCATGGCTTGCCGTAGGTTGAGTATTGGTAGCTACTATTGCACAATTACGTGACATTGATCGGCCCACTCAATGTGTAATGTCCCACGTCTTGGTTTGACTTTAATTTTTGTGTCTACTTGGGGGATTTGAGTGAAACTATGACTTCACCTAGGCGTATTAAGGCAATAAGAGTTCTTTAGAAAGAAGCTAAATGGTATGATTGAACTTGCTTAGGATTTGTTTGCATTTATACCCTTGTTGTGTTACCTCTAGAATTGTTTGAGCCTATGGGTTAGAAAAGGGTAGTAAAATAAGACTTGTAAGATTAGTGGTGAGGTGTCCAAGAGGTTTTCGAAAATCGATTCTCTTTGGAAAGGAGTATATGGCATAAGTTTGGTTCGAGGAGCTGCATAGGAGTCAAAGACTTACTGGAGATCACACCGCGGAAGGCAGAATGAAAGAGCTCAAGTTATAGTCTTTTGAGTTTGTCTTGATTGGGTTATGTGACTTTTGTGCTTGGTTTCCAAAAAGAGACAATATTGTTTGGAATGAATGCTTTTGATTTTCCCTTATTACTTGACTTGTTTGTTCTTGAAGGAAGACAATGACTCGAGGTAAATATAAGCGCGTGAAGTAATGGGGAGTGACAATGATGACACGATTGCGGCAACCAAAGAAATACAAAGAATGGTTTATATAACTACACGCCAAGATCGAGAGCTGCTTGATAACTTGCTACAATGCTGTTTTCTTTATTTTTATTTAATTGTTTTGGAATTGGAAGTTGAGGTTCGAAATTTGAAGGAAGAAAGTCAGTTTTTGGGTAATTCTGAACTACCTAAGTTCCAAAGGAGGAACAACTGGATGATTAATCAGTTTAAGCAGAAACTGTATTCGCAACAACCGAAGGGACAACGGCAACAACAAATGTTGAAGGGGAGTGCGAGTGGTAGCAAATCCAATCCAACTGTGGTACCGTTATCAAGGTGTAAGAAGTGCGGAAAGGACCACTTCACGAGGGACTGTAAGATCGAAGGAAGAATTTGTTTCAAGTGCAGAAAACCAGGACATGTGTCAAGAGATTGTCCTTTACATGAGACAAAGCCTCCGTATATGATCAAGAGGACAATCTGCCTCAAGTGCGGAAAGAACCACTTAACAAAGGACTGC
This sequence comes from Ormosia semicastrata, assembly GCA_029884595.1. Classification (NCBI taxonomy): domain Eukaryota; kingdom Viridiplantae; phylum Streptophyta; class Magnoliopsida; order Fabales; family Fabaceae; genus Ormosia; species Ormosia semicastrata. Next base: position 49,975,030 of record JAQQTO010000060.1, read on the forward strand.
GAGATCGAAGGAATAATCTGTTTCAAGTGCGGGGAACAAGGACATGTGGCGAGAAACTGTACTTCTCAAGGGATGAAGCCTTACGTCAGAAATGTGCGTACTTCAAAATCTCACGAAGAAGGGAAAGTTAATTCCTCCACCCTGACTGAAGATCGGAGTGAAGAAAGGGACTGTGCTACAGTGGATGACCCTGTGACTTCACTGTATAATGTCGGGGGTAACCCATTTCTTTATGACGTATGAACGTATGAATTCAATAGGGATATCCATACCCTCGTTATCTTTTGACTAAGTTATTTCTATTTTGGCTACTAAGAACTTGTTGATGGTAGCCAAGTTGTTTAAATTATCCAATGACTTGTTAAAGATTGAATCTTTTGGTGATCTGATTTGTTTACTTCTCTTACAAATTAGATGTAATGTTAACAAAAGGGATTGGTTATCTTTCAACTATATCCTGTTGAAATATTCCAATGAAATTCTAAGAGTTCGTTTATGGAATTGAGTTATCTGTGTATTTATTTCCTTTTGATCCGAATGATACTATTCTCGTTTGTAAGACTACTTTCATTACAACAGGTCTGTTTAGAACTATCCTATTGTTGTTAGACATTGGAACCTTTTACCAATTCAATCACCTACTTTCTTCATGAATAGGCTTGATCTCGGAAAGAGATTGATCGTTTTTAAAATGGGTCTCGTCATTCGGTTTCAACGGAAACTTAGTGTTTCTTGAGACAGAAATTTCCTAGATGTAAATCCATGAAACTCGCTCCTAAGTTTTATTGGACCATATCATACTCTTCGTTAGGCGGGTCCGGTGGTAAATCAAGTGACTTCCCTATTTTTCTTTCTAGCCTTCATAACGTTTCTAGTGTACTTCGATTGAGTAAATGTGTTCCCGAATCTGAACCATAACAATGTGCTAAGCGTAGCACGATAAAGTGAGAACTTACCCTATGAGACATTTGTTCGAATCAAGGAAAGACGATTTGGCAAATCAATTGAAGGACGCTGCTACTTTCTCCAAGATCATTTTGGGTTCTCAACTATCATTAAGATCATTTGAGAGAAGGGTATATTTCTAAGGTAACTTTCTCTGATACGTAGTGAATACCACGGGTATTTCGTAAGGTCGTTCCGAGTAATGAACACTTCGGTAGTAACCATCGACTACATAAACAAGACCTTTCTTCCCTATTGAGACAGAATTGTCGTGTTATTCTTCAAATTCAGAAGAAGAACGAGGAGTTACGCTAGGAGCTGTTCAAGTGCGAATTTCGGTTTAAGGCAGTTTAACTTGAGTCAAGTGATCTTTAAAAGAAGGAACTATTGACGATCCGTCACGAGTTGGAGCAATTCTTCAATGGGACAGATCAATGACTGTATTGCAGATTCGTAACTTTAAAGGATCAGCTGAATAGTACGGGGGGACTCACTGTAGAATTCTTTAAAATGGCAAGACTTCTCATCTAACTCATGTATGAGGGTCAAGTTTTGTATGGACTGATGTATACGAGGAAAGATTTTCAAGAATTGAAGAGACACTCGATTTCTTCGCCAAAGATGATTCTGCCCAACCCCAATGAACTTTTTGGGATACCTAGTGATGCTTCGCATTGGAAGTTTAGAACGTGTGCTTGATCAGAATAGAAGGAATGGTAACGTGCGCTTAGAGACAATCAAGAATACATGAGAAGGATTACCTTACACCAACTCAGAATTAGCTCTGTAGTTGCATTGAAGGTCTAGAGGCATTTTCTACAAGGAGAAATTCTCAATGCCTATAGTAATCTTAAGAGCCAAAGGTATTTTGGTTTATTAGAATGAGTTGAATATAAGGCAGAAACGATGATTAGAAGTTTCAAAAGATTTTGATTTTTGTTTTGGTATAATATCAGAAGAGGTGAATGTCGTAGAGGACGCCTTAGGAAGAAAATACGTTTAGTTGTCTACTACAGTGAGCAAGAAGAGTAAGTTCGATAGAGACACTCAGCGGTGTACAATTATTTTGGGAGTTGGCTGTTGGATGGCTGAAGACTCAAGGAACGTAAAATCTTTTGTTGATCGGCCTATGACGTCAACGCATTTTTGCTCGTTAATATAAGATGCTCAGGGGAAGGAAGCAACCTTATTGCCTGTGATTTGGATTGATGCAACTGAAGATACAACACGAGAACTAAGAGACGAAATGAAAGAAACACAGTCGCGTTTGTTCTAAGATATGATGAATTTCGACGACGAAATTCCTTTTTAGAAGGGGAGTGTTGTAACATCCCGAAAATTGCTTATTTCATTATAAATAATCATTTTATAATATTTATGATTTTTGGTGATTTTTGTGAAATTTTCTGGAAACGTTGAATATTTTAATATATTCCTCGTTTTGCGTATGCATTGAGCGGAGCCGGGATAACGAAATGTTCTCCCTGAGGCTGGTAAACCTTGAACTGTCAATGCGTCGACGGGGGATCTTACTAAACCCGAGGCCGGGCACAGTTTGCGAGGTTTGCATTTTTCAAGGTTTTATCTGCTAGATAAAATCGCGGTATCATAAAATTATCGGATGAATAATAAAATATTATTTTCATCACTTGTAATTTTATTCACTGAGAAAATAATTCTACAGTATAATTGATCATCTATCAGATGTATTTAATTTGGAGACTAGCTTACCATACACTTTATCGAGGAGCGTGCGAAGCTTCTCAAGGAAGCTTCTTCCAACTATTATTTTATTATTTCTCTCTCCTCCTATTTTGTGCAGCACGTTTGAATTAAGGGGTCTAATTCATTTCTCTCCCATTCTCCTCATTCACGCTAGTCACTCTCCCTCACGCAGATCACTATTCACTCATCTTTCTCTCTTCTCTTTCACCCCACAAGAAGAACACCATCCACCCACACCTCCGTTTTGTTCTTCCAAAACTGTCACACTCCCAGCACCATTTCGTGTTTGGAGAACCACCATATCTGAGGAAAACATCTCCAAGGTCCTACATTTTCTTCATCCTCATCTTCTCCACTGTTGAAGCTTAAAGGTTGGAACTTCAAGGATCTCCTGGAAACTGAAAACGTGATTTCTGACCAAAAAGGAGCAGTTTTTCTTTGTGCTTCTCCAAGGTAAGAGGAAGACACTCCTCCTCAACCTCTCTTAGCATTTAGGAAACGTCTGTGATTGTGTTGAGAGTCTTTCTGCTTGTGTATGTTGTTTTGTATTGCATCTGTGCTATTTGATTGTTTGAGTTTTGAATATATATATATATATATATATATCTGGATGTATTGGAACGTGGAATATGGAAGGGAATGAGTCCCGATTAGTTCTCGGATAGTTACGGTGTTAGGCCAAGAAATTTGGAAACTTCATGAGGAAAACTGGTAATAGTGTGAAATCTGGTTAAAATCCGTCGAAAGTGAAAACCTGGTCTTTTGGTGAAATGTTAAAATCCGTCGAGTAAGGACTCATGGCCAAACCTGTCGAATTTGATATCTTGATCACTTAGTAAAATGTTAAAATCCGTCAAGTATGAACTTCTGGCCAAACTTGTCGAATTTGATATCTTGATCACTCAGTAAAATGTTAAAATCCGTCGAGTATGAACTTCTGGCCAAACCTGTCGAATTTGATATCTTGATCACTCAGTAAAATGTTAAAATCCGTCGAGTATGAACTTCTGGCTAAACTTGTCGAATTTGATATCTTGATCACTTAGTAAAATGTTAAAATCGTCGAGTATGAACTCCTGGCCAAATCCGTCGAAATTGACTTCCTAATCATTTTATTCAATGTCAAAATCCATCGAGTATGAACCCCTGATCATGTCCGTTGAGATTGATTTTCCGACCAAACCCGTCGAATAGAGTTCCTGGCCACTTAGGAGAAACTGTCCCAAAGTCAATAATCGTCGAGTTTGAGAGACAATGCCTGTCGAGTAGATGAATTTCTTCAGACCCGTCGAAATTAGAGATTTCGACGAGTGTTTCGTCGGTTCGACGCTTGGGAGATTTTCTCCAATGTCGACACCCATACCCGTCGAATTGAGGCTTTTGCTGACCTTCTGGAGGGTTCGACAGTTCTGTCCTTCGTTCGACAGAACTCCCGTTCGACAGAAAATGATCTGTTGCCAATTTTGTTATAAAATGTCCCTCATTTATTTCATCCTGCTACCACGTTGTTTTTGTCGAATGGCAGCCTCAGTTTTTCACTAAATATATGTCTCCGTCGAACTTACAAGTGTTGTTTATCACCCAACATCTAATAATTAAATTTGTGAATCTATTGGTGATTCCGACCGTGTATCTTCCTGGACTCAAAACCTTTGGACTAATAAAAGATATATTAATTATAAAGAATTGGATGACCAGAAATTAATTAGGATTCATAAACAGGGAAGAACATGAGTATAGGTGACTAGGTGAGGCACATAATGAATCTAATGATTGATTTCTAATATGACTATGAATGAGATTGTGATTATCCTTAAAATGCGCTATTGATTTTACGTGGATCCGTGAATAGGATCAGACTTCATTGTTAAATGATATGATATGCATTTGAAATAGGATTGGCCTAGTTTGGTATGAGAAGCATGATTGAGTCATGCACTGAACCCATATGCATTTAAATGTGCATTATCATTGTGACATTGGGTCGACGAAATGTACTTTGAGAAACATCTGGTTGACGATTGAGTCGGATGTACTTTGAGAAACATCTGGTTAATGATTGAGTCGGATGTACTTTGAGAAACATCGGTTGACGATCGAGTCGGATGTACTTTGGATTTATTCCATGAAGTAGGATCTTGATTATCGAGGGCACATGTGCATAGTGAGTCCATGAATTATCTGGCATACATTGTTATTATAATTGGAGCTGTTGTATTTTTGATATATCTATATATATATGACTGCCTGGAACTGTTTGGTTGATTATAACTGCTACTAAATGTTTATTACCATTATTCTTTGTCATAAATGCTATGTGGGCGCTTTGCGCCATTTGGTTTCTTGATGCTATGACCGTAATGATGGTAGGATGTCTTACCTCTTTCTTGTACTTTTCTTGCTCTATGTCAATTTTTGGTTAAAGGCGTAAGTGGGAACGAGGTTGGATTCCTTTGGATTTTATTGGTTTGACCTACTGCATCTGGTAATGCCGTCGCGAAGGGAGCTCTTTTGGGTTTGTTCAAATTGTGTTCACTGGTGATACCAAGACCTATAGAGTCGACTGGACCGACAAGCGTATGTGACATGCTGGGGATCTGACTTTGACAATGAAGAGGACTGCGATTGAAGACCTTATCTTGTATCTCTCACTACACCGGTGAGCCCGGAATGGCCTCACGCATTTGGGATACGATGGAGTGCCCAACTCCTTAGTCGTAGATATATTATGGGTAGTTTACATTTTATTTTGCATTACATATATAAAGTGTATTTTGGGTATATGTATGTTTTAATATGATTATCCAGTCTTACATGCTGTAATTCGAGCACATATTATAATTCATAATTTAACTGGTTGTATATGTAACTACTCATTCGTGGCTCCTATTTTCCTCATATGAGAAATGTTTAATATTTATGGTAAATTTGTTGTTTGACAATGTTAGCACGCCGACATTTAGTGACCGTGACATAATGACGATTGTGCATTGGTTATTAAATCGAGGGGTGTTACAATGTTTATGAAAAAAGAACACAATAAATGAAATGCCTCATATATAAAATAGCATAATAGAATATATGTAAATATAGAAAATGTATTAGCCTCTAGGGCATACACTAACAATCTCCCACTTGCACTACAGCCAATCAGGCATATATCTAATGCCTAAAGACCTAGTGTGACCCTCATGCTTCTGCTGTGCAAGAGGCTTCGTCAGTGGATCAGCAATGTTATCATCTGTTGGTACTCTGCATATCTTCATATCTCCTCTATCGATGATCTCTCGAATGAGATGGAAGTGCCTAAGTATATGTTTGGATCATTTGGTGAGATCTAGGCTCCTTAGCTTGTGCAATGGCTCCATTATTATCACAATAGAGGTCCACTTGGGTCCACAATGCTAGGAATAGTTCCAAGTTCGGTAATGAACTTCCCGATCCAAACGGCCTCCTTTCTTTGCATTGGAGGCGCAATATACTCGGCCTCGTGGTAGAATCGGCGACTGTCTCCTGCTTTGAACTCTTCCAGCTCACAGCCCGACCATTTAGGCAAAAAACATAACCTGATTGCGATTTGGAGTCGTCCTTATCGGTTTGGAAGCTAGCATCAGTGTAACCTTTTACAACTAGCTCTTCCTCGCCTCCATATACCAAGAACGAATCCTTAGTCCTTCTCAAGTACTTAAGGATGTTCTTGATAGCAGTCCAGTGACTTTCATCGGGATCATACTGGTACCTACTCATCATGCTCAAAGCATACGAGATGTCTGGTCGAGTACATAACATGGCATACATGATAGATCCAATTGCAGATGCATATGGAATCTTGCTCATGCGATCCCTCTCATCCTGGGTGGAAGGGGATTGAGCCTTAGATAGGCTTACACCATGTGACATAGGCAAGAGTCCTTTCTTGGATTCATGCATGTTAAATCATCTTAACACTTTGTCTATGTATGTACTCTGACTTAGGCCAAGCAGTCTCAGTGATCTATCTCTATAGATCCTGATACCTAATACATAGGTGGCTTCGCCCAAGTCTTTCATAGAGAAGCAGTTCCCTAACCAAGTCTTTACGGACTGTAGGGTAGGGATGTCATTTCCAATAAGTAGTATGTCATCAACATACAATACCAGAAAGACAATAGTGCTCCCACTAACCTTCTTGTAGACACAAGATTCTTCTTCATTCTTGATGAAACCAAACTATTTTATTGTATCATCAAAACGAAGATTCCAGCTTTCGGAAGCTTGCTTTAATCCATAAATAGATCGTTGCAACTTGCATACTTTTCTAGCATCCTCTGGAGTGGTAAAACCCTCAGGTTGTGTCATGTATACATCTTCGAGAAGATTTCCATTAAGGAAAGCAGTTTTGACATCCATTTGCCAGATTTCATAATCATGGTATGCTGCAACAGCAAGCAAGATCCGAACAGATTTAAGCATCGCAACTGGGGAAAAAGTCTCATCATAGTCTACACCATGAATTTGTTTGAAACCTTTAGCCACCAATCGTGCCTTAAAGGTATGCACATTACCATCCATGTCGGTTTTCTTCTTGAAAATCCACTTGCACCCAATGGGTTTTACCCCTTCAGGTAGGTCAACCAAGGTCCATACTTGGTTGGTATACATGGAATCCATTTCATATGTCATGGCCTCAAGCCATTTCTTAGATTCTGGGCCAATAATGGCTTCCTAGTAAGTCACAGGCTCATCTTGATCTATGAGCAATACGTCACCTTGTTGGGTCATGAGAAATCCATATCTCTTTGGTTGATGACGTATCCTGTTAGACCTACGCAGGTCTTGTGCTACTAGAGCAGGTTGCTGTTCCACAACATTTTGTGGAAGCTGCTCTATTTCCACCATTGGTTCATTGCTGCTTTGTGAAACTTGAACTTCTTCAAATTCTATTTTTCTCCCACTGGTTTTTTTGGAGATAAACTCCCTTTCTAGAAACACAGCTATCCGTGCGACAAACACTTTGCCCTCGGATTATAGAAAAAGTATCCCTTGGTTTCCTTTGGATACCCCACAAAGAAGCATTTATCTGATTTAGGTCCAAGCTTATCAGAAACTTGACGTTTCACGTAAGCTTTGTAGCCCCAAATCTTCAAGAAAGACATACTGGGCCGTCTCCCAGTCCATATCTCATATGGTGTCTTTTGAACCGTCTTAGATGGAACACGGTTAAGTGTGAAAGCTGCTGTTAACAGAGCATGTCCCCAGAAGGAGCCTGGAAGGTTTGCATGACTCATCATGGATCGGACCATGTCCAACAAGGTCCGGTTCCTTCTTTCAGAGACACCATTCCATTGTGGTGTTCCTAGTGGAGTGAGTTGAGATATTATCCCACACTCTTTCAGATGATCATCAAACTGTTGGCTTAAGTATTCTCCTCCTCGATCTGATTGAAGGATTTTAATACTCTTGCCAAGTTAGTTTTATACTTCATTCTTGAACTCTTTGAACTTTTCAAAGGATTCTGATTTGTGCTTCATAAGATATACAAATCCATATCTACTGAAATCATCAGTAAATGTAATGAAGTATTGAAAACCGCCCCTAGTGAGTGTGTTTAGTGGCCCACATACATCACTATGTATAAGGCCTAAAAGATCACTAGCCCTTTCACCTTGTCCAGTGAATGGGGCCTTTATCATCTTCCCCAATAAACAAGATTCACATGTCTCATATGATTTGAAATCAAACGAGTCCAAGAATCCATCTTTATGGAGTTTGGAGATGCGTTTCTCATTTATGTGGCCCAAACGACAATGCCAGAGAAAAGTTGGGTTCAAATCATTTGATTTAAACCTATTTGTATTTATGTTATAGACGGGCATTTCGAGATCAAGTACATAAAGTCCATTACTCAATTGTGCACTACCATAAAAAAATATCATTCATATAAATAGAACAACACTTGTCCTTTATTATAAAAGAAAAACCTTTCTTGTCCAAACAAGAAATAGAAATGATATTCCTACTAATAGCAGGCACAAAATAGCAGTTCTCTAACTCTGTTACAAGCCTAGTGGGCAAAGATAATAAATAAGTCCCTACAGCTAATGCAGCAACCTTTGCTCCATTTCTAACTCGTAGGTCGACTTCGCCCTTCGTCAATGGTCTACTACTATTTAGATCCTGCACATTTACACAAATGTGAGATCCACATCCAGTATCTAATACCCATGATGCAGAAGTAGATAAATTGGCTTCAATAACAAAAATACCTGAAGTAGAAGTCTTACTTCCCTTCTTCTTTTTGAGCTCCTCTAGGAACTTAGCACAGTTCCTCTTCCAATGTCCGGTCTGACCACAATGGAAGCATGTACCTTCCTTAGCCACTCCACCCACTGGTTTCAAGCCAGAGTGCTAGGCTTGGACTTGTCCTTGCCCTTGCCCTTCCAGTTGTCCTTGGGCTTTTTTTGCTATTTCTTGCCCTTATTCTTTTGGACCATCATTATGGCCTTCCCTTTGCCTTTTTAATGTTACGCTCAAGATTCTCAACATGCCTAGCGGACTCTGGTAGTGATTTGTCAATCTCATTCATGTTGTAGTTCATGACAAATTGATCGAAACTTTCCTAAGAACGATTGCGGGACTAAGTCGATGGCCAACTCTTGGCCCAAAGGAAAATCGAGTCTCTCTAGGTTTTCAATGTACCCAATCATCTTGAGTACATGAGCACCAACAGGGCTTCCTTTTACCTTGCCTTGCACCGAAACAAGTGCTTTAGAGACCTCAAATCTCTCATGTCTGGCCTGCTCTTGATAGAGCTTCTTAAGGTGTACGATCATATCGTATGCATCCATGTTCTCATGTTGCTTTTGGAGCTCAGAGTTCATGGTGGCCAGCATTAGACATCCAATGTCCAAGGCATCATCTTGATGCTTCTTATAAGCATCTCTTTTAGTTCTAGGGGCATTAGCAGCAGGTGGCTCAGGAATAGGCTGTTCCAAAACATACAGCTTTTTCTCTTGCTTGAGGACAATCCTCAAATTCTTGTACCAGTCTAGAAAATTCGTTCTAGACAACTTGTCCTTCTCAAGGACGGATCACAATGATAAAGTACCCGATGTGTTTGTTGTCATGGTAATCTATTAACAGAAATATACAAAATATAAGTATCATACCATAAACATATTTAATGAGGTCTTTTAATTAAATATGCCTCCCACTATTTTATTCAAGTTAATGACCCTCAGCATTGACTCGAAAAATCCCATCGTAAGATTTCCTAGTAGGCCAAGATCCATATTTCACCTAGTTTTGAGTCAGCTTTGGCTGATCACCCAAAATTCAGTTATTTAGGTAGGAAACATTTTCCAATTACATCACATGTAACTCTTGGATAGTTGGGTGAATAACACTTATTCAAGTCCATCTAATGGACCAAAGCCCAACTTCATGCCCCTAAGCCTTCAATCCTATTGAAATGGCCTAGTTAAGTCAGACCCAATGGTTGGCAGTTGGATATTACCTTTATCCTATCGCGTCTTACTATTATAGATAAAGGCATCTTGCTTTGGCAGACCTGCACTTGATCGATACTAGTCTTGACGAGTGCCACACATTGGAAGGCATCACATAATGACTTAATATTTGCTTTGAGGGAATTTTTATTATTATTATTATTAGATCTCACTATTTATTAAACTGTTTATCATACCATAAACAATGTCCATGCATCTCATACATAAAAGGCATATAATAAAAGTGACATGGTTATGGCCCCCTAAGAGAGTAGCATTAACTAACCCAGCTTCATCAAGCATCTCCCACCAACGTCCTCACTTGATGCTGCCTTTTTGTCTCCACATCATAATTACATTATATAGAAACCTCTTTTACATTCGAGGGGAGTTAGGTGAGAAGAGAATGTACAATCAGAATGTAGAGAGAAAGGTACGACACACAGGTCGTATTTATTAAAACCAAAAGGCATAAAGAGAGGACTAAGGCCATAACCATGCACCATGCATCACAAAGAACATATAAACTTATAACAATAATACATAATTATTTTTTGTGAGTTATAAAAGGATAGAAAATATTGCGCTTTCGAATAACACACTACGCAGAGGCAGCACGGGCCGAAAAATTTGACCAAAAACAAGAGCTGAATCTCTTGCGCCTCCCTTGGTGCAGCATGTGCCGCGCGAAACCCTAAGCCCGAACAATATGAACACTTCATGTGCTGCAGGGAACCCGTGCGCCGTCGTTCAACACTTGAACCTCAGGCGCCTCGTTGGCGGCTTGACATCAACACTTGATGTTGCTACCGCAAAACAAGAATAGGGTTTCCAAAACCCATTACGCTGCGCCTTTTGTGCAGAAACAAGGATTCCATAACCCCTGCCGCCGCAAGCCAAGAACAAGGTTTCCTAAACCCTTACGCCGCGCATTGAGAATAAGGATTCCATAACGATGTTTGTATCACATATATACCAGAAAGCTTCGCAAAAACATATATCTTAATACAAAACAATTTTTGTAACACCCCAAATTTCCCATCTCATAAACAGTAATTTTGACAGTTAATAGAATTTTACTGTTTAGTAATTTCTGGATACTGTAAAATTATTTTGTTTATTCCATCAACATATTTGATTGTTTTGAGTGATTTACTCCATGTCAGGAAAATAAAAATTTTTGGGCCGAGAAAAACTTTACGTAATTTAATTTTTACCGTTAGGTAATTATTTTACGTAATCTGATTTGATATTTGTGTATTTTCTAATATTTGTGATTTTGTGGATGATTATGAATTTTTGACTGTATGTGGGCCCCGGTGGTCCTAGGTGGGCCCAGGTGACCTTACGTGGGCCCAGGTAGGTCCCGCAAAGTGAAAAAAATTTCTACGCATAGAAAAATTTGTATTGTTTAGACGGAGACAGGGGATCTTACTAAACCTGAATTTGGAAACAGTTTTAGAAAATTTATTTTGTACTGTATTTATTTATCGGAAGATAAAAATACAGTAAATATATTCTTTCATGGGATTTTTAGTAGATAAAAATAGAAATTATATTGCTTAAGTCAACATTGGTGGTTTGGATATCCACTATTGATTTAATTAATAGTTAAGAAATAAATTTAATAAAGAAGCATTGGATAATCACCATTGATTTAATCAATGATGTGAGAATAAACTTAGTTAGGCAAGCTTCAATATCAACCGTAGATTTAATCAACGGTGTAAATTTGATTATATAAAGTGACCATTTATAACCATTGGATTTAGAATTGATCAAGGGTGGAGATTTGGTCTTGTAAAGTAACAAGGACCATTTATGACCATTGGATGAAGAATTGATCAAAGGTGGAGATTTGGTCTTCTAAAAAGGTTATGACTAATTATAACCCTTGGATTTAAAGTTTGAAGGAGCAATCTTGACCCTTTATTTTGGAGACACATCTAATGGCTAGAATTTAAAGGAGAAGGATTCAATGGCTTAGATTTAGTCTTCTAAAAATCAAAAGTCTACCTAAATCCTAACCATTGAATTAATCAATGGCTAGAAATGCTTCAAATAATGGCCTAATTAACAAGCTAAGTAAACTAAATTAAATGTTAAATTATTATAATCTAATTCTTAATTAGATATCCTAATTTTAATTAGAGATTATAATATATGAAATAATATGTCTAATTAATTAGTTATGTAATTAGAAAATTAGTTAAGATTGATTAGGAAACTTAATCTAATGAATTAACTAATCAATTAGCAAGTAATTATGACAACTTTGGAGTGCATGATGAAGAGGGGGACGGTTTTGGAGTGTTAGGAAGGAGGAGACATGTTGAGACATGTTGGAGTAGCCTTTTTAGGCCAAAGAAAAAGCTTGAAGACATTAATTAGATGTCTTGACCAATTATTGGTCATTTTTCTAAAGCAAAATTATTTTCTTCTTTCTCTCCATGCAATGCTACGGCTGCCCACTTCAATTCATCCATTTGATTTCATTTGTATCACATTTTATAACACTTAACTCATTCTCTCTCTTCTCTCTCTTCCAATTTGTCAAGAACACCAAGAACAACACCATTTTCTTTCCTTCCTTGAGCATTCGGTCACCACCCATGGAACCACTTCCAATCTTCCATAATTTTATCTAGTTACATATCTTGAATCCTCTCATCAATTCAAAACACTTTCATGTTGGAGACTTTCTCTAAATCATTCATCTTCATCACTCAACTAAGCCAAGAACACAAAACAACCATTTTCCTTCATTTTCTCACCAAATGGTTCGGCCATGACCACCAAAAGCACTACCCATCACTTTTAATTTCATCCAACCATAGATCTTGAATCTACATGATATTCTAAGCAACTTTCATGTTGGAGACTTTCTCTAAATCATTCATCTTCATGGACTTTCTTCAAGAACAAAGTTATGGGATTTTTGAGGTGAAGTATAAGAAGACTTCATTTCTTCTCTTCTTTTTAATGATCTAAACCATGTTTGATCCATGGTTCCTCTTAATCAAGCTTAGTATACTAATTTTTATGTATTTTGTTTTGAATTTGAGAAGCCCTTGGTGTTGAAGGACTTGGAAAGAGAAGCAAAATCAAGAAGCTTTGAGGATCTTCAAGAGGTAAGAGGGAGATCCATCTCACCAACCAATTACGGTGGTGGGAGATGGTCTTATATTTGATGGATTGTGAATTCATGTGAGAATTTCAATCCATGGTTATGTAATAATTAATTATGTGTTTATGAGCTTTGTTTATTTTCTTGTGCTTTGATTATTTTTGTCTATGCTTAATATGCTTTGCATGATTTTATGGCTTTGATAGTATACTTATAATATGTATAATGAGTATATGGCATGTTTGTGATATTTATGATGAAATATATATATGTATGCCATGATGTGTGGATGGAAAGAAAATTGATCTTGGTTCCAATGGCCAAGGAAGAACTACGGTTTTGATGCCTTGATTTGGGTCAATGTTGAAATTTTTTAAGAACAAGGAAATTAAATTTTGATCCCTAGAAAAATGAGAATTTCGGCCAAGACACCTCAAAATAGGTGTTTACAAATTAATATGTTATGGAAGAATAAAATTGGATTGATTTGAGGAGTATGGAAAATGAACTAAATGTTTGTTTTTTTTTTTTAGAAAACATGAACACAAATTTTAGAATGAAATTTTATTGATTTATTTTGTGTAGAAACAAGAATGAAATTTATTTAAGTTAGAAGAAAAATATTTCATGGTTCCAATGGCCATCTATAAGGTTTTGATAATTTAGAAAAATATTTTGATGCTATGAAATACAAGAATTTTCAAATAAGGATTTTTGAAAAGGAAATTAAGTGTTATAAATTAAGTGAAGTGGAATTTTCATAAATAAAAGAAAAAGAAGATTGAAAGTATTTAACTTCAAATTAATCAATTTTTAGAAGTGATTTAGAAATATAAAGGAAAATGTTTGTAACTTAAAATTTCTAACAGAGAATTTATTTATTGGGTTTTGGAAAACGTTAGGAAATTTAAAGTTAAGAAATAATAATTAAAACAACTCAATATGATTTTGTAGGACTAGATCAATAAAAAGTGATTTTGAGAAAATATAGATTAAGGAAAAGATTGTTGACTAAGAATGAAAAAGGATTTGCAAAGAAAGTGAAAATGAATTTGAACAAATGAGTTTGTTATATGACCAATCGGTACTTTGGTTTTGAAAATAAAATTTTAATGGTTTTGTTTGTGTAAAACTATATCAATTTAGAAGGAAAAATATTTAATGGTTTCAATAGTCATGTCCACGTTTTTGAAGGCTTGTAATGCCTTGATTTTTATGAACAAAGTGATTTTCAAAGTGAAAATGTAACTTGAGTTAATACAAGAATTTGGAAATGGAATTAGAGCATTTATCACTTGAGAATTAAGTTTTTGTAAACAAGAATGTTTTTGAACTTCAATTTATTTTGAAGAAGATTGTGTTTGGAAATGCTTTGAGAAAAATGGAGAATATAATGGTATTTTGAGAATTTACTCAAGTATAACTTATTTTCAAGTTTTGAAGTACGTTTGGAAAATTTAAGATTTGAAACATTGATTTATATCAATGGAAAAGTAATATTGTGGATTATATTTGAAAAAGAATTTCTTGAGTAAAGAAATGTGGAAAAAGATTTTCTTGAGTAAGAAAATGTGAAAAATAAAATACAAAGTTATATTATTTTGAGAAAAGATGAAATGGAATTTTTGAAGGTTAAGAAATATTTTTCGTAATAGAATTATGGTGAAAAATGATTACATATCTTAAAAACGATTTAGAATATAGTAAAATATTCCTACGCAATTTAAAATATGTTAAAATATTTCTACGTGATTTGAATTATGTTTAAATATTTTACGTGAGTTTAAATATTTGACGTACTGTTGAAAAATCACTATGTGATTTAAAAGTAATAGAATATTTTTATGGTATTGTGAAAATATAATGTAAACGTTTAATTTTGAAAACGTAACAGAAGTGTTACGATATTTTGAAAACGTAACAGAAACATTTTGGAATTGTGAAAACATAATGGAAATGTTACGCAATTTTGTGAAAACATGGCGAAAGTGTTTTATAACTATGAAAACATGAGAACATGATTTTGTGTCGAAAATACAGTATAATTACTGTTTAACCAGTGTATGGACACTGTATGAGAGAGTGACGTGTTTTGCCTATGATTAGTATTTGGTGCATTTTATATGCATTGGAAAGAGATGCCCGTATTTGGATTTGGTGCATTATACATGCATTGAAAAGATTTGGCCCGTTGGGGTTGGACTTGCACTGATATACTCATGCATTGTATAAATGAAATTGAAAAGATTTGGCCCGTTGGGGTTGGACTTGCACTGATAAATTCGTGCATTGTATAAAAGATAGCTAATAGCTATTATGGCCCTTGTGGTTGAAGAGGGAATGAGAATTGATAGTGAGGTCTATGATGGATCTTGGGGGAAGCGTCAGTAGCGGCGGTCGACCGAGTGGACGGTAGCGAGTACCCTGTGCCACTTGGCGATGCAGTCCGTTGCAACGCATTGATGATACCTGACAAGAACACGATTCTTTTCAACGACTAGGAGATTGTCTTTGGGCTAAGGCTGACAATTAACTAGAGCATTCTTCTCAAAATTGTGAAAACCTCTGTGGAGTTGTTTTTGAAAAACTGAGTCTTTGTACATATGCATAAATCTGAACATTTATATCTGTGTGATATATTAATTGAGGAATATTGGTTATTGGTTATGATAATTGAATTGATAAATGATTGGATGATGATTAAACTGATAAATGATTGGATGATGATGATGATAATGCTGATAACATGATTATGGTATGATCTATCTGTATGATATTGTTGGCTGTGTGTTATCTCTGTGCTGCCATGTTGGTATTGGTGTAGGTGATCTCACCTCTTTGTTATGTTGTTTTGCTGTGTCTATATTGTTAAAATCAAACAATAGAAGGATCGAGTTATCTTAGACATAACGAGCGATAAATACTCTGAGATTGGTGACAACAATAAGGAGTGGACATTCAGGACTCGAAGGTGTGCAGTGTTGACAAAGGAACAAATGTTTGATGCATCAAGATGGACAGATGATAACTCCATAAACTGTAGTTATTTGTGTCCTATATCAGTGCTTTATTGATTGCTCAGTCCTTGTTCTTGGGTATATTTAGGAGACTCTAAACTTGTTTTTATACAAAAGTTATTGATGTCTTCCTCTTTATTTTGTGAACATATTTCCAATTCTTTTGATTAGAATATGTTGATTTTGCGCTCGTGATTAATCGAGTGAGCTGTAAATTGTAGGTTAGGCTACAAAATGGATGAATTGGAGTAGCTTGTGGACCAGCATGGGAAGAGAAGAGCCAAGAGAAGTCCCAGCTTCCCACGCCGCGGCGTGGATATGTTCACGCCTCGGCGTGCTGCTCTCTGGCTGCTGAAAACTGAGGAGACCGAGGCTGTCACGCCGCGGCGTGGGATATGGTACGCCGCGGCGCGTGGACGTCTGCTGCACCTATAAATACGATGCTTTTAGATTAAGTCAAGGGAGTTCGGGGTCGTGGGAGAACCGAGCTAGGGCTTATTGTTGGACAGTTTTGGAGAGCTAAAAAAAGGGACTAGAAGTGGAAGCCACCCATCTTGAAGGACGATCATTCATCTAAGCATCAACATCATAGAGTTTCCCTTCTTCTCTCTTCTCTATCTCTCTTTCTAGGGCATGGGCATGGAAATGGCTTTGGCATTTTCGTGACCCATGGATAGCTAAGTTCATTTTAGGAATTCCTTTGGATCTTTCTATGTAAACTTAATGATTTTGTAACCTTGTGAGTTGTTTATGATAATGTGTTTGTTCATCCATATTTCTCTTAATGCTCATGAATGTGTGGCTAGCATTTATTGTGGTTTGGTTGAATCTATTGAACTAGACATAGGGATTTAGGTTTTAGATCATGAATATGGTTAATGCATGTTTAATTTCATTCTAGTTGATGAGTGAGCGGTGAGCGGTATCTAGCAACACATCACTGCTACCCAAGTAATAAGAATGTCAGTGATTTGATATAACCTTTTCATGACCAATGTTTTCGTGTCGTTTAGTCCCTTTGTCAAGATATCTAGATTGAACACAAGGCATGGAATGCGTCACCCTTGTATAGTCCAATCATTCGTTTCCTGATACTCGAGCAGACTTTGTAACAACAAATGAGATCAATATCTCATATTGACTCATTTGAGCATAGCCATGCATTTCGCAGTCTCACTCAATCAGGGGGCCCGAAGATATCGCTCCTGTTATGTAGGAGTGACAAATCCCATCTAGGTCACTCACATCCCTCTGCATGATTTGTGGTATGTCTAATAACCAACTTTATAATCACCTTGTTACAGATGACGTTTGATGGCATTAAAACACACAACTCCTCATGTAGGAATCGTAGTGATTTCAGGTCAAAGGACCACAAACACCATTGTCACTATGAGAATCGCTTATGACACTCACGTAACGATCCATGTAGCGTTCTCATGGTGGGTCAGTCCAGTACATCATTACTCTAATATGTACCCATGTGAAGACTTGATATCTCATATCCATGACCCATGAGATGTGGTCATCAGTCTCTGCACATACTAGTCTCAATGTATTATTGTTGTCCTAATTAACAATAATACTTGACTAGGGACATTTAAGAATAGTGTTGTAACCAAAAGGATCTCACGATCAAGTCATCCACTTGATGTCCTATGGCATCAAACTTATTATTCTAAGGACTTTATTATGTTTATCAAAAAGAACACAATAAATGAAATGCCTCATATATAAAATGGCATAATAGAATATATGTAAATACAGAAAATGTATTAGCCTCTAGGGCATACACCAACACAACATACCATGAATAATGGATTTGACAAGTTGAACCTTTCCCATTATAGACAAGAGAGATCCCTTTTAAGAAGCCAATTTGGTTATAATTTTATCAGTTATAGGCTGCAAGTAAATTTTCTTTGGCTTTCCTTTAAAAAGAGGCTCTCCAAGATAATTAAAAGGCAATTGCCCTGCTGAAAAACTAAGAATATTGGAGATAGCAGCAATTCTGTTAGGACAAAGCTTAGTAGCATTGAATTTACATTTATCATAACTTAAGAACTGTCCTGAAGCTTGCCCATAAAATTGAAAAAGAGACATCAAGTTATCCAAGTTTCTTTTGGTTCCTTTGCAGAAAATTAAGATGTCATCAACATAGAAAATATGAGTAGGAGAGGGATGACTTCGAGGACCTGCCTTTGGATCTAGCAAACCAAAAATAACCAATTGAGAAATACTTCTACTGAGAACATCCTCAGCAAGGCAAAAAAGGAAAGGTGATAGATGATCACCTTGCCTCACTCCTCGCTTGCAAGAGATGAAACCAATAGATTTACCATTGACAGAGAAGGATAGTTTAGCAAAATTAAGGATAATTCTAACCCAATGACAAAATTTATCTTCGAAACCAAAATCAGCCAGAACTTTAAGCAAGAAATGCCAATCAATTATGTCAAAGGCCTTTTTAATATCAAATTTGAGAGCAACATTACCTCCAAAGGTCTTGGAATCAAGCATATTTACTGCCTCAGAAGCTATACAGATGCAATCTGATATGTGTCTCCCCTTTATGAAGCCCCTTTGTTGATCAGAAGTTATCTTGGGAGCAACAATGGCTAATCTATCAGCTAGAATTTTTGTTATTATTTTAAACTGAAAATTAGCCAAAGCAATTGGCCAAAAGTTTTCAATCCTATCAGCACCAGGATACTTGGGAATAAGAACCACTATATTGGAATTAAGATTTGGAAGCAACCAATTTTGAGTAAAGAATTGCATAACTGAATTACACACATCTGATCCAACAAAGTCCTAGAAATGTTTATAAAAACATCCACCATAACCATCAGGACCAGGAGCACTACTACCACACATGGAAAAGACAGCACTCTTGATCTCATGAATAGAAGGCAAATTAGTAAGCATAAGATTGTCTTGTATAGAAATAGTGGAAGGAATCACCTTATGAATGAGATCATTGTCAACATAATAATTATCTGAAGCATATAAAGAAGAATAAAACTAGAGAACATGTTGTTCAATAGCATTTTCATCATCCAAAATAGAATCACCATCTTTAAGCTCTGTCATTTTTTTAGAAGCAATTCTGACCTTAGCTACTTGATGAAAATAAGATGTATTTCTATCTCCAAATGAATGCTAGTTGATCCTTGCTTTTTCTTTCCAGAATTGCTCCTGATAAGACAAAGCTTGCTGCAAGTCAACTTGAGCTTTCTGCTCCTGAGCAAACAAATCATCAGAAAAATCATGATTGGAAATCTGCTCTTGAATTCTATCAACTTCTTCCAGGGCATTATGCACCATGAGGTGAACATCACCAAAAGTAGATTTATTCCAGGATTTCAATTCATATTTGAGAGCTTTCAGTTTTTGAGAAAGCACAAACATTGGACAGCCAACAAACTGTCTGCCCCAAACCTCAGCAACTAGTCTATGACAGTCTGAATGCTCTAACCACATTTGATGAAATTTAAAAGAAGAGGGATATGTATTGGTGCCTTTTTTAAGAAGCAAAAGCAAAGGGCGATGATCATATTGGCTTCTAGTCAAGGTGCAACAAGAAGAAGAAGACCAAAAAGAGAGCCAAGCATCATTACAAATGGCTCTATCTAACTTTTTTCAGAGTGTGCTCTAGCCTGCCTTCTATTAGTCCATGTAAATTCAGCACCTCTTGTGACCAAGTGAGTTAATTGGCAATTATCAGTCTAAGCCTTGAACTCTTGACATGATATCTGTAAAGGAATGCAGCCTCCTCTATTTTCATGAGCACCAAGAATGACATTAAAATCCCCTATGTAGCACCAAGGTCCTGGATAGTCATCCTGTAATTTAGCCAGCTCAAGCCAAAGATTTTTCCTAGTCACATAAAAAGTACTAGCATAAACAGCAGCCATGTAAACCACTTGACTATCCCACATAATAGAAAAGGAAATTTACTGAGAAGAAACAGAGGTTACCATAGGATCTAAAGAATCATCACACATTCCCTAAATATTAGGTAATAAATGACTTCTATTATTAACAATAAAAGGCTTTAAATGAAGATGTCTCCAAAAAGAAGAAGGAAATTGATCTGGAGCTATCCAAGGCTCTGAGATAAATAGAAAATTAGGTTTAAGAGTAGAACAAAGATTTTTCAAAACAAGCCTAGTAGCTTTATTCCCTAGGCCTCTAGCATTCCATTACAAGACCTTCAATAAACAAAGTTTCGGGGTCTTGCCCTTAACCGGGTATTATAGACATGCCTAGTCAATTTCCTCTGACTGTTCTTTAGCTTTTTTCTCTGTGATTTAGAAAGAACCATGGTGAAACCGTCTGTCTCATTAGTTTTCTCCATCACTAAATTAGAGGGTGAAGAGTTCTCAATCTCGTCATCAATAGCATCCCCCCAAAAATTGTGATAGGTTTCTGAGATCTTGCTCCACATTAAAAAGGACAATACTAGAATTCATATCCGGTGTGGATGCCTCCCTGCCTGAAATAGTAGCCGCCACACCACTACTTGGCACAAAATTAGAAACAAACTATATGTCAACAGAAGAAATGATATTTCTATTCTGGGCAGGTAAACCAGACGATACAACCCCACGTGTTTCATCAAAAATGGTTTGAACAGATTCATCATAATCATCAGCATTCCCTAAATTAGAATTAGTGTCATTCAAAGCAGTTGCTTGGTCCCTTACTCCATTTCCATAATCAGGAATAATGTCAACAAGAGGATCACTAATCATATAGTCATGTTCTCTTGAATCATTATTAGCTTGACTAACCATTTGATCACCTAGCACATTATCAGAATTTACTAGATCAGCAGCCTGCGTAACCTCCACTCCATTTCCAATAGAAATATCTGCAACCATCTCAACTTGTTTAAGAACATAAATCACCTTTTCTTTCTACAATTAATGAGAATCTTTCTGAATTTTAACATAAAGATTGCCATTCTTCTTCTTACAGTTAGCAATTGTATGGCCAATAGAATGGCAATAATTACAAAAATTAGGTAGTTTTTCATAATCTATCCCCACAAAGAAAGCAAAGTCTACCCTTTCCACGATGATTGCATTCGAAAGTTTTCCAAAAAGATCAATATCAACCAGAACTCTACCAAAATGACCAAAGCCTTGTTTCTTGTAGTTTCATCTAATGATAACGGAATTCCCACACCACTAGCTATTTCAAACAAGATTCGTGGCCTCCAATATTCTTGAGGCAGATCATAAATATGAATCCAACATTGAGCATGAGTCTGCTTTTATGTATTCAGATTAAAATCTTGACTCCATTTAGAAAGTCTTAGAACCCCACGTTTTAAATTCCAAGAACCAACTACCCAAACACTCCTGAGATCTCCAGGTGAAGCAAAACTAAACTCATAATATCCTTTCCCAAGTGGAGTCATGCACCATTGCCCTATAGGTTTCCACAGCTTGGATAACTTGGCTTGCAAATCAGCAAACTTAATGGGCTGATTCCCCTTTGTAAGAAGAAGACGACCGTGCAAATTATTCTTACTACTATCAATCCCTTTTTGATACTCATCCTCAGAGATTGTAATGGAGATAGAATCTCCCTTCACATATGGCTGAGGAAGTTGACTAATAGGTATGTCAAAAGAGTTATTCAACGCCTAAGCTAAAGTCTTACGTTGAAGAGGAGCATTTGATGGAGAAGACAAAGAAGAAAAGGAACACAGGTTGAGGAATGTCCATGGACAGATGGAACGAGCCTCCATGATGAAGCATGAAAACCCTAGAAACCTGCCACCCTCTTCATGACCCAAAATTCGGAGGACCTTGTTGTATATGATAAGAATCATGTGGAAAGGAAAACTATTTTGGTTTCAAAGAACCAAGAGGCACACGGCCTCCATGATTATTTTGGAGTAAACCACTTAAAATATTTTATTAAATGTGGATTTTAGATGATTATGTAACAAGTAATTGGAATAAATATTTTTAAAAAGAAAAATGAGATAGGAAATGAATAAATATTTAGTTATGGAATATAAGTTGATTTTCGACCAACATGCCAAGAATTGGTATTTTAGACCAAAAATATTTTTTCAAGTGTAGTCTTAAAGGATTAATTAACAAGAACTCAATTTAGTAAATTTTGAGATATAAAAAGAAAGTAAACAAATTTTTTTGGAATTAATTAAACTAATGAATTGAGGTTATGATGGGAAATAAATTTGTAAGTTAAAATTTACTGACGTATAGCTCACTCTTTGGGTTTTGAAGCGCGTTAGAAAACTTTGAGTTGTAATATTTGATTTAAATCATGAAAGTGTAAAATTTTATGAAGACAATATTAGAAAGTATCATTTAGAGGAGTTTTAGCAAGGAAATAATTTTTTAGGATGGTTTGGAACTTAAAGTATTTTATTTAAAGTTTTATTGAGAGTAATGAACAAATATTTTTGCGATATCCTGAGTTAAATAAAATAATATAAATTTTATGGAAAATGTTTGAAGATATTATTCAAAGGTGATTTTTTAAGGAAATATTGGAAATAAAGTCTAGTTTTGAGATTAAATGAGAAAAGTTTTAATTTAAGCTTAGAATATGGCTAAAAAGTTTTGCGTGATTGAAAATATGTGGAAAAATTCTTACGCGATTTAAAAATGGTGATTTTTAACTACGTGATTGAGAAAACATTTTGAAATCTTTACACGATTGAGAAAACGTGTAAAAATCATTACGCGATTTGAAAACATAACAGAAGTTTTCTGCGATTGTGAAAATGCGATAATATCGCTACGCGATTAAGAGGAATAGCGAGTTTTGCTATAGGGCTGGCGTACTCCACCCAAGTGGATTATGGTTTTAGCATTGAGCTTTTGGGCTGACGTACTGGACCCATGTGGATTGTGGAATCGAAGTACTGGACCCGAATCGATCATTGGTATTATGTAATTGTATGGGCGGTTATATAATATCATTGATACTAATAGTGTTAGACAATTGTATACACAGTTGCCTTAATATCATTGGGAACAGTTCAATGGTGGTTTGATTTCATTGAATATGCATATGAGCATTATACAGTTGGGGGCTATTGTGGCGTTTTATGCCTAGGAGTGAACGAGAACTTATAGGATAGTGGGATCTTTGATAGATCTTGGGGGACGTCAGAGCGAGGTGATTCACTTAGTGACCATGTTGTCACATTATATACCCCTAACCGTGAAAAATCGTTGCAACGCACTGACAGCCCGATAAACACTATTTCTTTTCGTGGTCCGGTGTAGAGTGTCTTTTGAGGGGGGACAGATATTCTAGAACGTTCATCTCTGAATTTGAGTTTAGCTCCATCGAGTAGGAAATGGGTGCATTGTGCATAAGAATAGTCAGTATACTCATTGGGCAAGCGCATAGTTCATATACATATTGGTCAAATGCATAGTCAGCATTTATATTGTTATGATATAATATTATTGTAATATAATATTATTGTGGTATTATCATTGCACCTCATATTGTGTTAAAAGTTTATTGGATTATTTATTTATTAAATATCATGAATATATTTGCTGATTTTATATTATTTTATGGATTGTATGTTGAACTTTGTTGGCATGTTTATCGTTTCTTTGCTGCCATATTAGTATGCGATGTAGGGGATCTCACCTCTTTGCTGTATTGTTTATCTGTTATGTCTTTATGGTTATGTTTGATAAAGACCGTAAGAAGGACGAGGTTGGATCGCCTAGATTTGAGTTGGTTAGACTTTGTTTGATCGATTTGCAATGGTTGGAAGGAGGGATTTCTCTGATTATGTGCAAGCGCAGTTCCATGGAGGCACTGATGCCTGGTTTGTCGACTCAGTTACTGAACGTTTTAGTTATATAGGAGAGGTGACTCTATCCATAGTGGGACTTACCATAGAATCCCTACTGTTACATATAATGCTTGTGTACATGTAGAGTTCTCCATGCCTATTAGAGAACTGTGGGACATTGCTCACTGTTTGCCTAGAGAAGACTCTACGGAGTCAACTACTCAGACTCTTGTCCAAAGAGACACGTCTCGACTAAAGAATGTGCCTGTAGAGGATCCGGGAGAGGATTAGGTTCAGGACGTTACTCTCCAGGTTTTTGGGCTTGGGCCAGTCGAGTTTTTATATAGTAATTATATATTGTTATAAAGTACGTAAGTTTTATGTAATTAAGTTGTTACTAATCTATGATATGTATATGGAATATGTTTTATTTAGCCTTTATATCTTGTGTTTCTTTAATTCTGTAAGTTTATGTTATCCACAAAAAAGAAATTTTGAAATCAGTATTACAATAATATTAAATATTTTATAACGTGGTAACGATTATAAAGGAGTTGGTTTAAAATATGATACCCTAAGGAGGGTGTTACATTAGTTGGTATTAGAGCCCAAGTTAGAGTCTTTCGGGTTTGTGGGTAGGTTTATCTTGTTTGTGCTGTGTATTTCTCTGACATTGAACATAGAGATATATTGTTTGGTTTCTGAAAGGAGACAATGTTGTTTGAAATGGTTATATTTGGTTTCATTGTGTTTTGATTTGTTTGTCTTTGAAGAGAGACAATGGATTGCAGTATATATAAGCATGTGGACGCGAGACGTGGCGATGATCATATGGTCGTAGCTAGAAGTGTAATGCAGAGGATGGCTGACATAGCGGTACAAAGGAATATACGAAAAAGGAAAAGCTTTGCTACTAGTGTGGGAAACCTGGACACGTTTATAGAGATTGTGCTCAGTTCAAGACAAAGCCTTTCGTTAGTAATGCACGTGTTTCAAAATTTCAAGTAGGAGGAAGAGTCAATACAAAGAGTGGAACAGAAGTGTTCAAATATAAAGACTTAAGAAACAAGGAAGCTGTGTCATACAGAGTAATCCTAAAACGGTTCTGTATAACTCAAGGGGCAATCTTTTCTTTTATGGTCTATGATTGAGTAAATCGATTTGGGTTATCTGTGTCTTTGTTATTTTTTGATCTGAGTATTTCTACTCTTCTTGTTAAACTTGTTGTTTATACTCAAGTTTTCTAAATCTACCCTATTTCTATTAAAGATCGAATCTTTTCTGTTGATTTGATTTGCTTATCTAAAATCATATCTATTTGAGTTCATGATTTTATGAATATCTTCTAACCATATCCTGCTAGATTATTTCAATAAAACCTTAGTTTTCTTTGAGACTAAGATTTCCAGACTTTTTAACAGCCAACAAAGTTGAAGTTCTGTCGAGGGAAGGAGTTTAAGGATATATGTTATTGTATTCCTTAGAGATCAAGAAAGAGAAGGATGTGAATGTTGTTTCTGTACTCTTTAAATTTTCAAAGTTTTTTGATAATGTACCTGGAATATCACCAAAAAGAAAGAGGGAGTTTTCTGTTGATCTTATACTAGGGTATAAATCCTATATCTGTGTTACTTTATTGGTTATCGCTGTCAGAATTAGCAAAATTCAAGAAGCGGTTGGTAGAATGATTAAGAAATAGTTCTTCAATGAGAAAGATTGAAGGCCGAAGCGGATGTTCGTAACTTGGTTAAAGTTAGATGCTGTAGTGGTTGCATTGAAGATCTGGAATTATTTTTCGTCTGGAGTAATATTCAACGTTTACAGTGATCGCAAGGGTTTGAAGTACCTGTTCGAGTAGAAGGAGATGAATTTGAAACTTTATATGGACGACGATGTAGAACATCATTATGTTGGCAAAAGATGAGGGAAATTTTGACATTAGGATTTGAGCTTATGCAACAAACGACGGGAAAAATTATGGTATGATCTGAAATGATGTAACTGAAGACGTAACGTGGAAGCTAGAAGATAAAATGAAAGAACAATATCTGCGAATGTTTTAACGTATGATGAATTTCGGGGACGAAATTCTTTTTAGTGGGGGAGTATTGTAACACCCCGAAATTTATTATTTTTAGTAGAATGTGATTTTACTAATTTTTGTGATTTCTATGTGCTGTAAATTTATTTTGACTGTTCTGTGACTGTTTTTGATCTTTGTGTGTGATTTACTCCGAGCCAGGAAAATAATAATTTTTGGGCTGGAGAAAATCTTTACTGATTTATTCGGAGCTGAGGAATCTTACTAAACCCGAATCCGAGAGATACGTTACCTGATCTTTTAATTTTTAGAATTTATTTGACTAATAAATTTTTTTTTGTATTTTATTGTCCATTGGATAGTAATCGCTGGTATTTCGACAGTATACTCTATTCATTGGATAGTAGCTTCCGAAAATATCTAGTGGATAGTTATCCATAAACCAAAATATCTTAGGGCTTATCATGAGTAATCATCATATGATTTTGTGTTGCACCAATAGGAAACCTTGCTTGCTTAGCAAGTTGTTTGAAAAGTCAACAAAGGTGGATTGCTTAAAGGTGGACCAATGGAGAGGTTACTTGGTGGCTAAGCTGGTGACTCGCGTATTCTAGAAGATTCTAGTAGCTGACTTACCTTGTATGCACCAATAAGGGGCTGGTCAAACTTGGCGACTGTGACTCATCGTGGAGGACCAATAGAAGCTGGACATCTTACGTGACACCTCAGCACCATGACTCAGTGTGTTCTAGAAGCTTGTAGAAGCGATGACTCGCCATGTTCTAGAATAGTGACTCACCACATTCTAGAAGGTTGTAGAACACTGACTCACCCTGTGACTAGCCACAGTGGGTGACACGTTCTAGAGACTTCTCTGTGATGACTCATCTAGTAAAATATCTAAGGATAAATATCTAACAAAAATTTTCTTTATCTAAGTTTTTATTATTTGTTGGATAGAGCTATTATCCATTGTGTAATGTTATTATTCATTGGATAATAGTTATCAGTAATCTTTGTCCATTGGGTAATAGTTTCTAGAAAATATCTTTTGGAAAAATATCTTGAGATAAGTCAACAAAGAGGCTATGACTTTAGGAAGGACCAATAGAAAGGAAGCTTACAAGTGAAGAAAGATGGAGTCAACAATAGTGGCATGGACTTTGATTTGTACCATTGGATGGCAAGACTTGGAGAAGAAGCTTTACATATCTATCATTGATCTAATCAATGGATATGAAAGTAAACTTAATGAAGAAGCCTTGGATGATCGCCATTGATCTAATCAATGGTGTGACAGCAAACTTAGTAAGGAAGCTTTGGATGATCACCACTAATCTCAACAACGGTTGTGAGAGTAAGTTTAATGTAGAAGTCTTGGATATCCACCATTGATTAAATCAATGGTTTAGGAAGCAAGCTTACTTGCTTAGTTGTTGAATAGTCAACAAAAATGTCTAACCAATAGAAATTGGTCAAGCTTAGTGGCTAGCCAATGGGAGGAGAGCTTGGAGAGCAAGTTCTGACTTTAACAAAGCTTCTTGGAGAAACTTTGACCTCTCCTTTGAGATGCACTCCACAGCCAAGCACCATTTTGAGGGAAAACCTTCACATTTCATTTCATAAATCAATATCATAAAGTAATCTATCATTTTCTCTTGAAACCTCACGACTAGCTTATTGTTCTAGCATACTTTCAGTTCAATTTTCATAACACTTTGTGACATAAACGTATCATCTTTTTCTCTCTCTTCCAAGAATTCCAAGAACTAACACAAAAACTCTATTCTTCTTTCTTCTTGAAGCATTCGACCTTCACACTCAAAACTAATATCTAAGCTTCTATAATTTTATCCAACATCATTTCCTAGAACTATACACCATCCCTAAACTTTTCTATGTTGTAGCTTTATCTAAATCTCTATTCTAATTCTTGGAAAACCCAAAAGTTCTCTCCTTTTCTCTTTTAAGAGGCCCATGACCAAGGCCCATTGAAACACCTTCCAAGCTTCAATAATTCTAAACAACTTTAGATCTAGAATCTATACACAATTCTAAAATACTTTGCAGTTGAGATCTTAGCCTAGATCATCCATCTTCAATCTTGTTGTTCAAGTTGAATATCATGAAGTTCTTACCTTGTTCATCCAAGGAAGCTCATGGCTATAACCCTCCACCAACATTCAACCACTTTTGATTCAATCCAACCCCACTTCTTGAATCCTCACATCATTCTAAGACTCTTTAGTGTTGAGACTTTAGTCTAAATCCATCATCTTCTATCACTTTCATCAAGGCTCTAATCAAGAGTTTTAAGGTAAAGGTTATTAATCTATGCTTTTCTATTCATTTTAAAGTTCTAGACTATGTTTTGATCCATAGTCATCTTAGACAAGCTTTCAATGTTAACTTGTATATTGTCTTTGATTTTAAGTAAATCTTGGAGGTGGTGCACGAAATCTTCAAGAAAGACAATCAAGAAGAGTTTTTGATCTTCCTTTGAGGTAAGAGGGAGATTAACCTCATCGGCCATATGTGGTGGTGAGGGAATGGATTTGTTTGTGTTTGTGGATGAAAAATCCCTTAAAGGATTTATTCATTTGATTGTGTATGTTTAAGTGTTATGTGTTGTTATATGTGATTTTGTTGCTTTGATAATTATGCATGATTTTTATTAAATGATTACTATGTGAGATGGTATGATTTTAATTGAATTGTGATTAGATGAATAATGTGATTTTATTGCTTTAATAGTAAGCATGAATATGTGATGGTAGAAATATCATGAGTGATATGTTGTATATGATATAAATCATGTGGAAAGGAAAATCATTTTGGTTTCAAAGAACTAAGAGGCACATGGCCTCCATGATTGTTTTGGAGTAAAGCACTTAAAATATTTTATTAAATGTGGATTTTAGATGATTATGTAACAAGTAATTGGACTAAAGATTTTTACAAAGAAAAATGAGATAGGAAATGAATAAATATTTAGTTATGGAATATAAGTCAATTTTCAACCAACATGCCAAGAATTGGTATTTTAGACCAAAAATATTTTTTCAAGTGTAGTCTTAAAGGATTAATTAACAAGAACTCAATTTAGTAAATTTTGAGATATAAAAAGAAAGTAAACTAATTTTTTTGGAATTAATTAAACAAATGAATTGAGGTTATAATGGGAAATAAATTTGTAAGTTAAAGTTTACTGACATATAGCTCACCCTTTGGGTTTTGAAGCGCATTAGAAAACTTTGAGCTATAATATTTGATTTAAATCATGAAAGTGTAAAATTTTATGAAGAAAATATTAGAAAGTATCATTTAGAGGAGTTTTAGCAAGGAAATAATTTTTGAGGATGGTTTGGAACTTAAAGTATTTTATTTAAAGTTTTATTGAGAGTAATGAACAAATATTTTTTAGATATCCTGAGTTAATTAAAATAATATAAGTTTATGGAAAATGTTTGAAGATATTATTCAAAGGTGATTTATTAAGGAAATATGAAATAAAGTCTAATTTCGAGATTAAATGAGAAAAGTTTTAATTTAAGCTTAGAATATGGTTAAAATGTTTTACGCGATTAAAAATACGTGAAAAAACTCTTACGCGATTTAAAAATGATGATTTTTAACTACGCGATTGAGAAAATGTTTTGAAATCTTTACACAATTTAGAAAACGTTTAAAAAACATTACGCGATTTGAAAACATAACAGAAGTTTTCTGTGATTGTAAAAATGCAATAATATCGCTACGCGATTGAGAGGAACTGCGAGTTTTGCTGTAAGGCCGACGTACTGGACCCAAGTGGATTGTGGTTTTAGCATTGTGCTTTTGCGGCGACGTACTGGACCCATGTGGATTGTGGAATTGAAGTGCTGGACCCGAATGGATCATTGGTATTATGTTATTATATGAGTGGTTATATAATATCATTGATACTAATGGTATTAGACAATTGTATGAGTGGTTGCCTTAATATCATTGGGAACAGTTCAACGGTGGTTTAATTTCATTGAATATGCATTTAAGCATTATACAGTCGGTGACTGTTGTAGCGTTTTATGCCTAGGAGTGAACGAGAACTTACAGGATAGTGGGATCTTTGATAGATCTTGGGGGACGTCAGGGCGAGGTGATTTACTTAGTGACCATGTTGTCACATTTATACCCCTGGCCATGAAAAACCGTTGCAACGCACTGACAGCCCAACAAACACTATTTCTTTTCGTGGTCCGGTGTAGACTATTTTTTGAGGGGGGACAGATCTTCTGGAACGTTCATATCTGAGTTTGAGTTTAGCTCCATGGAGTAGGAAATAGGTGCATTGTGCATAAGAATGGTCAGTATACTCATTGGGCAAGTGCATGGTCAGTATTGATATTGGTCATATGCATAGTTAGCCTTTATATTGTTATGATATAGTATTATTGTAATATAATATTATTGTGGTATTATCATTGTGCCTCATATTATGTTGCAAGTTTATTGGATTATTTATTTATTAAATATCATGAATGTATCTCCTGATTTTATATTATTTTATGGATTGTATGTTGAACTTTGTTGGCATGTTTATCGTTTCTTTGCTGCCATATTGGTATGCGATGTAGGGGATCTCACCTCTTTGCTGTATTATTTATTTGTTATGTCTTTATGGTTATGTTTGATAAAAACCGTAAGAAGGACGAGGTTGGATTGCCTAGATTTGAGTTGGTTAGACTTTGTTTGATCAGTTTGCAATGGCTGCAAGGAGGGATTTCTCTGATTATGTGCAAGCGCAGTTCCACAGAGACACTGATGCCTGGTTTGTCGACTCAGATACTGAACGTTTTAGTTATATAGGAGAAGTGACTCTATCCTAGAGTGGGACCTACCATGGAATCCTTACTGTTACATATAATGCTTGTGTACATGTAGAGTTCTCCATGCCTATTAGAGAAATGTGGGACATTGCTCACCGTTTGCCTAGAGAAGACTCTACGGAGTTAACTGCTTGGACTCCTATCCAAAGAGTCACGTCCCGACTAGAGAATGTGCCTGTAGAGGATCCAAGAGAGGATCAGGTTAAGGACCTTACTCTCCAGGTTTTTGGGCTTGGGCCAGGTCGAGTTTTTATATGGTAATTATATATTGTTATAGAGTACGTAAGTTTTATGTAATTAAGTTGTTACTAATCTATGATGTGTATATGGGATGTGTTTTATTCAGTCTTTATATCTTATGTTTCTCTAATTCTATAAGTTTATATTATCCGCGAAAAAGAAATTTTGAAATCAGTATTACAATAATATTAAATATTTTATAACTTGGGTAAAGATTATAAAGGAGTTGGTCTAAAATGTGATACCCTAAGGAGGGTGTTACATTAGTTGGTACACGCAAACTCAAATTATTAAAACATGATTTTATGAACAAAGAATCAAAATCCTCAAAAACCCATTTTTCATCTTCAACCATGAAGAGTCATATGAGCTTCACTAAGTTCAAAACTCACAATCATATAGTGATTAAGCCATAACCACACCATATCTAACCATTGGAGGCAAAAACTCTAACAAGAAAACCACACAAAACTCTTAAACCCATTTTTACTCATCAAGCATGCACCAAGCATCAAAGATGGACATAGGGAGAAAGAGTTAAGTAAAATCAAATACCCCTACCTCAAGTAGTATTGATGTACTTCAAGATTTAGTTTCTCCTTTAGCTTTCATGCTCTTTTTCCTTTTCTTCCTCCTCTTTTCTTTTTTTCCCTTTCTTTCTCTCTTCTTTCTCTTCTCTTCCTGTTGCTTGGAGACGTGAAAGGAGAGAAGATGAGAGAGAAAAGTCAAAAAAAATAGAAGATAAGGGTGGTGGGTGGGTTGAGATATTTAGCTGAAAACTTTATATCTCTTAAAAATACTTTGATTTTACTAATCCAAGTTTCTTATCTTCCATAGGTGTTATGGAAAATCCTAGGATTCATCTCAATCCTAGTTTCACCATTTCTATAAATTTCCATATATTTGACTTATCATTCTAGTATTTAAATACTCACTTAGTATACTTAAAAATACCAAACTAACTCAGCTTATCCTCAAAATTTATCTACATTACAAACCACATATTTGTGTCCTAGAAATAAATTCTCCATATTTATTTCCTTTAACTAAGCAATTTATTCTACTCTCTGGGCTATTAATAACTATTTTTCACACTCAGTGTTATAGCAAAATAACCCAACTAACTTAAAAAGGTTACCAAAGTTAACAGGTAACTCTTACAAGAGATATTGAAATTCTATAACATTGATTAAGACTAATTGGTTAGAGAGAATGTTACATGATGTGCCTAGATATAATTACTAATACATAAATATAAACCTGGATATGTCATTAGTATTAGTATCAGAATGTTACAAATATTAGTAAGCCCATTTGTTTAATTCTTAGGTTTAACCTAACTCAAGGAAGAGTGATAGAGCTTAACTGATAAATAGCAGTGTATAGAAAATTATGGAATCACGAATATGAGGAATGAGTGAAGTTCTAAAATTTTATATAACACTTATGGAAGTTAGAAAATCTAGTTTTAGATGATTAAAGTGTTCCAAAGAGATACAAAAGTTTCAGCAAGATTTTCCATCCTTGTCTCTCCTATTTCCATCGCCTCACTCCTCTTCATCTTTTATCTCAAAATTTTGACTTTGATTTCTTTTCATTTTACTCTTCCTTCTACACGGTTCTGCAACCACAAAAGAGAAGAAAAGAAACAAAAAAGAGAGGAAAGAAAGGGGTAAGCAGCCAAGGGAAGAAAGGCAAGTGCAGGAAAAAGAAGAAGGAAAGAAGGAAAAGAATAGGAAGCAAGCATCAACTAGCTAGGAAAGAGGTAAGGGTTGATGCTTTGTGTTTTGTTGCTTTCGTTCTTCCTTTCTTTCTCTTTTCTTTTCATCTTTTACCTTCTGATTCTTCAAAAGATGAATGAAAGAAATTATTGTGAATGAAATAGAAGATTGAAGTTAAGTGGCTTGTAGTTGAATATGGTATAGATATATGATTATGAATTGATGCTATTTCGACTTTGCTAGGTTTCTCTGCTAGATGTCTCCCATTCACTTACCTTATTGTTCATTTGTTCAAAAGAAAACCAAGAAAATTGTATTTAATGCCCATTGCTGATAAAATTAAGAGTAAGTTGGTATCTTGGAAAGGTTCTCTTTTATCTATTATGGGAAGAGTTCAATTAGTAAAATCTATCATTCTTGGTATGCTGATTTATAATTTTCAAGTTTATGCATGGCCTGCTAACCTCATTAATTCTGTGGATAAGTGGATAAGAAATTTCATGTGGGCTAAGAATATAAATTACAGGAAAGTTGTCACAGTGGCTTGGAACAAAGTTTGTAAGCCTTTTTTGGAGGGTGGTTTAGGAATCAGGTCTATTAAAGCCATCAATAAAGCCAGTTCGACTAAGCTCGGATGGGAATTGATTTCTTCAAACAATCAATGGACAACTTTATTGAGAAAAAGAGCATTTTCAAATCAATTTATAGTAAACCATTATATTACTTCATCAATTTGGCTGGGTATATGATATTGCTTGCCTTCTACTTTGGAGAACTCTACCTGGTTACTTGGTAATGGTACTACAATAAACTTTTGGACTGATAAATGGTTGATTAGCCCGATTGTTGACTTGATTGGTATCCCTCCTGATCTGCATTGCTCACTTAAATCCAAAGTAAGTGATTTCATTATAAATGGTAGGTGGTCTATTCCTGCCCCTT
Source organism: Ormosia semicastrata (assembly GCA_029884595.1). Classification (NCBI taxonomy): domain Eukaryota; kingdom Viridiplantae; phylum Streptophyta; class Magnoliopsida; order Fabales; family Fabaceae; genus Ormosia; species Ormosia semicastrata. The sequence continues at coordinate 50,008,953 of JAQQTO010000060.1, forward strand.
TGTTATCTAATTTCCCTATCCTTAAGTCTGAAATTCAGCAGGTTATCATTCCAAATCTGCCTTGTGAAGACAAGTTAATTTGGTCAAGATCTGATTCGGGCTCAATGACTTTTAAAGATGCATTTCTTTTTCATAATCCTGTGGGACAGGTTATCCCTTGGACTAAGTTAATTTGGAGAAGATGCATTCCACCATCAAAGTCCTTCATCATTTGGAGAATTATACATGATAGGATGCCCACAGATGAGAATCTCCGATCTAGAGGTTGCATTGTTGTTTCTGTCTGCACTTTTTATGGAATAGCAGAAGAATCTACTAATCATTTATTTCTTGATTGCCCCTTTGCTCAACATATTTGGAAAGGATTTGGTAGCACAATGAATTCCAATTTTGATTGCTCAAATATTCAATCAGTTTTCTCTTTATGTAATAAGAACTGGAGCTCGCAGGTGCAGGATGTTTTGCAACAGGTGTTGAAATGTCATATGGACCATTTGGTATTGCAGGAATAAGTCCAGGTTTGATAACGAACAAATCCATGTGCTGACTGCTATAAATTTAATAATTTCTAATGAGTCTTTAGCTGGAAACACAAGTACTGGCCGAATGTCTTCTTCAATTTCAGAATTCATGTTAATGAAGTCATTTCTAGTTGATGGGCATTCTTGCTGTGCTCCTAGCATTAAGCAAGTCATCTGGAATCCTCCAATTTGCAATATGATTAAGTGTAACACTGATGGCGCTACTAAGGGATGTCCTGGTCCTACTGCTTGTGTTGGGATTTTTAGAGATAGAAGTGCAGCTTCTCTTTGTTATTTTTTTCACAAATCTTGGAATTGAAAATGCATTTCAAGCTGAGCTTATGGGTGCTATTTTGGCGATTGAAATTGTATTTAAAAAAGGCTGGCTTTTCCTCTGGCTGGAGTGTGACTCTCAACTTGTGATCTCTGCTTTCAACAACGCCAAGTTGGTTCCTTAGAAGCTTAGAAATAGGTAGCTTAACTGTATACAGTTAACTAAATGAATGAAATTTGTTTTTTCTCATATTTTTAGGGAAGGGAATGCTTGTGCTGATAAACTTGGTTCTTATGGTACTTCTATTAGTAACTTTGTTTGGTGGGATTCTCCCTAGTTTTATTTCTGAGGAATTTTTCATAAATAGAAATGGTATGTCTAGTTTTAGATTTAGTTAATTCTTTCATGGGTTAGGGCCAAACCATGACTCCTTTTCTTGTATTGTTTTCAATTTTTGTAATAAAATTATGGTGTGCTGTACATGATTTGGCAGTGGCTGGGGTGCCAACATAATTGGGATGTCAGTCATTGCTATGATGTTTTTGAATGCTATTTTTGTTTTAAAAAAAAAGCCTAAAACTTGTATGATTAATAGATTAGAGTTGATAATTTGACATTTTAGAATTGGTATATGAAAGGTTATGCATTTAGAACTCATTAACAAGTTCGATTGTTCTTGTATTTGTGATTTTAAAAATGATTTTGTTGATATTGAGAAGTTTGTACCTAAATTATACATATTTTGGGAACATGTTTTTATGTGGAAGCCCTCTTTGGATTGGAGAAAAGATGATAGGAATTGGTTCCAACATAAAGAAATATGTTCTGGATATTCTGGTACTAGGTGCTTAGTCGCCCAGAGTCTGACCACTTAAGCAGTTAGTGGCAGAATGGAGTTCTATTTGGGCGCTTATTGTGACCGCTTAATCAGTCAACACCAGAATGGTCCAGTGTTGAGCAACAAAGCGCTCAAGTTTTGGGTGCTTAGAGTCAGAAGTTTTCTTATTCTTTTAATGTGAAAAATAGAGTCCTTAGCTTAATGCCTTCCCATTCTATAAGGAAGGATGATTCCCTCTTTATCCTAGATGATTGATAGTGTGAGGAAGGATGATTCCCTCCTTATCAAAGTAGTTGAGGACGAACATTCCCTCTCTACTTGAATTGAGATATATTAAATGAGGAAGAATGATTCTCTCATTATAAACGTAGCATGAGGATGGACATTCCCTCACAACCTATTTGATGTTTGAGAAATGATAAGTGATGAATGATATTTGATGATTGAGATATGATGAATAAAAGACTGAGGCAGGATGACTCCCTCATTATCAGGGTAGTACGAGGTGGAGCATCCCTTCTTTACCTATTTGATACTTGAGATATGATAAATGAAGAATGATTTGATGATAAGTTATGATGAAAGATAAAAAATGATGAGCAATGATATATGATGAATAATGATATTTGAAGAATAATTATATATGATGAATAACGATATTTGATGAATAGTGATGTATGATGAATGATAGGAATTATTTGATTATATTAATGATTTTGATAAATGATATAAATTGAACCTCTATTTTGGGAAGAGAAAAGACTAGTTTTGGCTTTCTGCCACCTTTTTACTTCAAAATTTGAGTTTTGAAATGATTTTTCCCCAAAACAGCTAGAATTGTTATGATGACATGATTTTTATAATAAACTAATGAGAATTGTAAGATTCTCACCCTATTTTTGTATTATTATTCCATGATAATTCTAGGGATGAATCTTGCAACGAGAAGTCAGAGAAGAAGCTATAGATTATTTTAATGTTATTTAGAATATGAAATGTATAATATTGTCTTGAAGGCATAAGATGTAATATTTGTATTATGATGTACAATTTTGTATAAATATCCTTTCATTATATGTATATTATTTCACCTACACCATACTCATTTTTTTTATATATCTCATTAATTTATATTCAAATTAATGTTGTTAGTTTTAAGTAATGCACTTAATACTAATTACTAAAGTGTGATTTCGGATACACTAATAATATTAGTATTGGGGACTTTACATTCCTCATCGAGGATCTTCTCCTACCATTCCCATTCATGATAAGGACCATTTTGAGAAATCCCACTATGAGAATTCAGGATATCCTTCCTTATCAAGGATTATTTCCTACAATTATCTGGCCAAATGATTGTGTGCATCATATAAGGTTACAATACTTAAGGAATAGCAAGTATGGATTACTCCTTCTCGAGGTCCATATCATTTAATGCCATTTTCTAAAGCACACATCTCATCAGTTTAACATAAGCTCAACATCAACAAAGTAAAGCAGTAAAACACAATAAACATGTAATCCCAACTCGACTTTAGCAATTAAAGGAGCAATTCGTGTTTCTAGTACACCTGATAAACATGATAAGCATACAAGTCAAATTCATCTCATTATGTATTTATCTAGTGCACAATGTTTCACTTCTCAAGTGAACTAAGTGTACAAAGTAATCATCAATACATCACATTCTAAGTGCATAAGTGATAATGCCCACTTTTTATCTTTTTTATTTATTTACAAAAATAAGCATTATTATATCTTAATATATTTGATTTTAGTGACTTTATAATACTATTGATTTATTTATTTATTTAAAGAAGTTATTAATTTAATTATTATGATAATTGTAGGGAATCTGTCAAAAAATCATGGATAAAATAATGGCAATTTGGCAGTAAGTTTAATTGAAAGAAGAAATCAAGACTTGGACCCAGAATAAATAAAGAGAGAGAAAAATGAAAATCTAGCAGCCTTTAATAAAATGAGATTGAGTTTTCTAAATCCAATCAATATCTTTTTATTATTTGGAGACCAATTAAGGAGATTGTGTAACATCCTCCTTACCCTAATGATATTAATCAGGGTTATAGAAGCTCAATACTATAAGTATAAGTTGAATAATAATTTTGATACTCATTTACATTAGTTTGAGCCTAATTCTATAACATTGAATGTGAAAAATAGCTAATAATTTAGCTAAAAATGACTGATTTAATAGAAATAAATGTAAGAAATTTATTTTTAAGCATAAATAGTGGGAATGAGTAGTAATAAATTTTTAAGGATTGAATGAATTGATTTGACATTTTTAGTAACACTAAATAAGTGTCTAAAGGCCAAATTAAATAAGAAAGTAGCTCAGAAAATTATGAAACTTAGAGCAAAGGTTAAAGAGAGGATGAAGAGTAATCTATTAATGAGAACAGGTTAAAAGAAATATTTCTAAGCTTCCTAGTTCCATTTCATAGGTTTAATTGAACCTAGAAAAGAACACTGAATCTTAGTGAATGATAAAGGTGTCTAAGAAAAGTTTATCAATGAAGAAACTAAGAAATGAATATAATTCTAGAATTTTCCATAGCACCAATGAAGGTTAGAAAATTCATTAAGGGAATATTGAAACATCCTTAAGAGATATAAAGTTTCAGTTGAAACTTTTATTTTATCCTCCTTTTATGTTTTCCACCGCCTCTGCCTCCATTCTTCCTAACTAAGTATTGACTTTCTTTTATTTTCTCTCACTTTTCCCGTCTCTCTCTCATACTCACTCACACTTGTCTCTTTCTCTCTCGTGGCTGCTAGAAGAGTAGAAAGAAAAGAACTAGAAAAATAAAAGAAAGGGAAGAAAGAGGAGGAAGTGAAACTTGAAGAATCAAGGCAAGAGAAAAGGAAGAAAAAGGATAAAGGAAAGGGAATAAGGATAGAGTAAGGTAGGGGATGTGTTTCTTGGTTTTTTCTTACTTTTTATGATTTCTTTTTTGAATGAATGAGATAGTTTCAATGAAATGAAATTCTTTGAAAGTTTATAATGGATTTGAACATGAACTCCATGAATTGGTGATTGTATGACATAGGTATGAATTTTACCTATATTTGTTTTAGCATTTTATGATCGATTTGGCTTGTTTTCTATGGAATATTGTTGCTGTTTGTGATGAATATGTGATTGGTTTGGGTTACTTAGATTGGAGAACATTGATTTTCTGTAGAAAACCAAGTTATAATTGATTACAACAAACTTGTAATCGATTACACAACTACGAGTTACGTTTATGGGTTTAATGTAATCGATTACAGCACTCGTGTAACACCCCAATTTTTTATTTTTCTTGATATAAATAAGTTTTTAAATTTTTGTGAATTTTTGTGAATTTCTGGGAGTTTTTAATTAATTTGATTATTTTAATATTATTTTGAGTTGTATAGTCAAAGTTCATTTTTCTGAATATATATGAGTTTTATAATTTTTATGATTTTTTGTAGATTTTTCTGAAATTTTGATTATTTTAATATTATTTTGGACTGTATGTGTGTTTGAGGCAGACTTGGAAAAATAAAATTTTTTCCTAGACCAGAAAGTTTCGGACTGTCAAGGCGGGACCGGAGGATCTTACTAAACTTGAAAAAAAGAAACAGTTGACAAAAATTTTTTGTATCTGATTTTTTTATTATTCATTAGATAATATTATTATCCATTGGGTAATGCCTTTATTTATTGTGTAATATTATTATCCATTGAACAATGACTAGCAGTAGCTATTATTCTTTGGATAATAGTTTCTGAAAATATCTTTTGAAAAATATCTTTTGAAAAATATCTTGAGTTTAGTCAACAATAGTGGCATGGACTTTGATTTGCACCCTTGGATGACAAGACTTAGTGGAGAAGTTTTGAACATCAACCATTGATCTAATCAACGTTTGAGAAGCAAGACTTAGTGGAGAAGTTTTGAATATCAACCATTGATCTAATCAATGGATATGAAAGCAAACTTAATGAAGAAGTCTTGGATGATCACCATTGATCTAATCAATGGTGTGAGAGCAAACTTAGTAAGGAAGCTTTGGATGTTCACCATTGATCTCATCAACGGTTGTGAGAGTAAGCTTAATGTAGAAGTCTTAGATATCCACCATTGATCAAATCAATGGTTTGAGAAGTAAGCTTGCTTGCTAAGTTGTTTATTAGTCAACAAAAGTGTCTAACCAATAGAAATTGGTCAAGCTTAGTGGCTAGCCAATGGGAGGAGAGCTTGGAGAGCAAGTTTTGACCTTCACTAAGCTTCTTGGAGAAGCTTTGACCCCTCATTTGGATGACCACCCTCACGGCCATGTAGTCCTCAAAGTGACCAAGTGTTTATTTTCCATTTCATTCAAGAAAAGTTATCATCTTTTCTCTCCAAAAACCTTAACATTTTTCTCTCATTTTCCTTCTCTACCTCACGGCCTCCTCACTCAAATCCATCTTCCATCACTCATAAATTAAACAAAGCTTACCACTTAGTTCTAAACATCATTCCAAACAACTTTCAAGTTGTGATCAAGATCAAATTCCATCATCTTCAAGCTTGATATTTGGATTCAAGCTCTAGGGTTTTTAAGGTGATGTTCATGATTTTCATTTCTACTTTTATTTTTGAAATCCTAAGACCATGTTTGATCCATGGTTGTCTTACTCAAGCTTTAAATGTTAATTTTTATGTGTTTGTTTGGATTTCAAGAGATCACTTGCGGGTAGAAGTTGATAGAAAGAATCAAACAAAAAGCTTTTGGAAGCTACATCTAAGGTAAGTGGGAGATTAACCTCATCAGCCATATGTGGTTGTAAGCGAATGGATTTGTTTGTATTTGTGGGTGAAAAATCCCTTAAAGGATTTATTCATTTGATTGTGTATGTTTAAGTGCTATGTGTTGTTATATGTGATTTTATTGCTTTGATAATTATGCATGATTTTTATTAAGTGATTACTATATGAGATGGTATGATTTTGATTGAATTGTGATTAGATGCTTAATATGATTTTATTGCTTTAATAGTAAGCATGAATATGTAATAGTAGAAATATTATGAGTGGTATGTTGTATATGATAAGAATCATGTGGAAAGGAAAACTATTTTGGTTTCAAAGAACCAAGAGGCTCACGACCTCCATGAGTATTTTGGAGCAAATCACTTGAAATATTTTACTAAGTGTGGATTTTAGATGATTATGTAACAAGTAATTGGATTAAAGATTTTTACAAAGAAAAATGAGATAGGAAATGAATAAATATTTAGTTATGGAATATAAATTGATTTTCGGCCAACATGCCAAGAATTGGTATTTTAGACGAAAAATATTTTCTCAAGTGTATTCTTAAAGGATTAATTAACAAGAACTCAATTTATTGAATTTTGAGATGTAAAAAGAAAGTAAACTAACTTTTGGAATTAATTAAATTAATGAATTGAAGTCATGATTAGAAATAAATTTATAAGTTAAAGTTTACTAACATATAGCTCACCCCTTTGGGTTTTGAAGCGCGTTAGAAAACTTTGAGTTATAATATTTGATTAAATCATGGAAGTGTAAAATTTTGTGAAGAAAATATTAGAAAGTATTATTAGGAGGAAATTTATTGGAAAAGGTTTTATTTAATTAAAGTAAATGTAAGTTTTGGAAAGGATATTATAAAATATTATTTAGATTATTTTTAGCAAGACAATAATTTTTAATGATAGTTTGGAGTTTAAAATATTTTATTTAAGAAAGTTTTATTAAGAGTAAAGAACAAAGATTTGAGATATCTTGAATTAATATGGATAATATAAGTTTTTGTGAAAAATGTTAGGAAATATTATTTGGAGGAGGTTTATTATAAAAATGTTAGAAATATTATTTAAAGGTGATTTATTAAGAAAATATTGGAATTAAAGTCCAATTTTGATATTAAATGAGAAAAGTTTTAATTTAAGCTTAGAATATGATTAAAATATTTTACGCGATTAAAATCTTCATGCGATTGAGAAAATGTTGAAAAATCATTATGCAATTTGAAAACGTAACAGAATTTTTCTGCGATTGTGAAAATGTAATAACATCGCTACGCGATTGAGAGGAACAACGAGTTTTGCTGTAGGGCTGACGTACTAGACCTAAGTGGATTGTGGACTTACCATTATGCTTGTGGAACTGAAGTACTGGACCCGAGTGGATCAGTGGTATTATGTAACTGTATGAGCGATTATATAATATCATTGATACTAATAGTATTAGACAATTATATCGGTGGTTGCTTTAATATCATTGGGAACAGTCCAATGGTGGTTTGATTTCGTGGATCATGCATTTGAGCATTATACAGTCGGTGATTGTTGTGCCTTTTGTGCCTAGGAGTGAACGAGAACTTACAAGATAGTGTGATCTATGATGGATCTCAGGGGGCGTCAGGGTGAGGTGATTCACTTGGTGATCTGTTGTCACATTGTATACCCCTGGCCATGAAAACCACTGTAACTCACTGACGAGGACCTGACAAACACTATTCTCTGAGTTTGTGTTTAGCTCTATGGAGTAGAAAATGAGTGCATTGTGCATAAGGATGGTCAGTATATATATTGTGCATGTGCATAGTAAGTGTACATATTGTTCATATGCATAGTCAACATTTATAATGTTGTGATATAGTATTATTGTGATATAATATTATTGTGGTGTTATCATTATGCCAGATATAGTGTTGCAAGTTTATTGGATTATTTATCATGAATATATATGCTGATTTTATGTTATTTTATGGATTGTATGTTGAACTGTGTTGGCATGTTTATCGTTTCTTTGCTACCATATTGGTATGCGATGTAGGAGATCTCACCTCTTTTTTGCATTGTTTGCCTGTTATATTTTTATGTTTATGTTTGATAAAGACCGTAAGAAGGATGAGGTTGGATCGCCTAAGTTTGAGCTGGATTGATTTTGTTTGATCAGTTTGCAATGGCTGCAAGGAGGGATTTCTCTGATTACGTGCAAGCGTAGTTTCGAGGAGGCACTGATGCTTGGTGCTATGATGCTGATGTTGAGTGTGTTGTTCATTTTGGGGATACTGTTCTCTCTCTTGATGCTTGTGTGCATTTGGAGTTCTCTATGCCTAGTAGAGATATGTGGAGTGATCTTTATGATACTCATGGTGAGGACTCTGATGTATTGACTGCTCGGACTCCTGTCCGTAGTAACATGCCTCGTCTAGGGAGTTTGTCTGTTAGGGATCCCGAGGAGGATCTGGAGGAAGATCGGGTACAGGACCCTACTCTTCAAGTGTTTAGACTTGGGCTAGGTTCAGTTTTTATATGGTAATTATATATTATTTTAAACTATGTGAGTTTTAGGTAATTAAGTTGTTATTAATCTATGTCATGTACGAGAGATGTATGTTATTCAGTTCTTGTATCTTGTGTTTCAAAAGTTCGGTAATTTTATGTTAACAGTGAAAAAGAAATTTTGAAACTCGTATTAAAATAATATTAAATATTTTATAACTTGGGTAAAGAAAATTAAAAGGAGTTAGTCTAAAATGTGATACCCTAAGGAGGGTGTTACAACTCATGTAATCGATTACAAGGCCTCTAGAGCACGACGTAATCGATTACCACAGGGTGTAATCGATTACCATTAGTATGTTTGAGAAAAATTGGAGTTCTTTTGCTTGTAGAAACTCAATGTAGCCTAAAATCATGATCTATAACATCATATTTCACTTATTGAGACATCATTAAGCATTGATTGATTTCCGGAATTACAATCTTGGTGCATTTGGAATGATTGAACATGGAATTTTAGTATATTGAATTATTTGGAAAGAAACCCTTATGTGAATGGAGTTGATGATTGAATGAGAGTGTTATGCACTTATTTTGAGTTATATGTGTACTACTAAAGCATTGCTCCTTTATGATACAAAGTTGAGCTATAATAGTATGAATATAAGGATATGCTCCTTTTAATGTTAAGGTTGAGGTAAGAATATGTATTGAATGAATGTGTGAATTATCAGTGCTCAATGAATTTGTATTTGAATTGAAAATGAGAATTGGACAATTATTCTTGAATGGGAAGAAAATTAGTCCAAGCTTCCCACCCAGTATCCTTGTTTTTATATGAACTATGTTTCACTTTAGCATAGTGGATTTCAGAGATGATCCTGTATGAGGGCAAGTTATTCGAAATTCCATTGGAACCATGGAGACGACCTCTTGTGAGGATAGGGGGATCTTATGTTCTTGGATAAATTCCTCATAGTATCAGTATTAGCATCAGTATAATCCTCACGTATTAATTCCCTCATGAGATACTAGTGGTAGTGTGAGGCCCTGAATCACTCCCTACCATGAGTATATAGAACTTGAGCTATATGAAGTGTCTCTCATCCTTTGTGAAGCTTGAGATATGGGTTCTGTGGGACAGTGAGTAATGGAATGAGCACTGAAACTTGAATTGAATGTATATGTTATGCTATAACTTGAACAAACATTTGAACTAACAGGATATTGGCAGACATGTGAGCCAATACACAACCAACTCCAGCGCAAAATGTAGCTTTGGTAGAAAATCAAGACTTTCATGATCTATCAAAATTCAAGAAGGCAAATTCTTCGTCGTTTGAAGTCGAATATGATCCAGCAAAAGCAGAGCTATGGTTGAGGCAGATGGAAAAGATCTTTATTGTAATTAGGTGTCGTGATGACCTGAAAGTGTCCTTCGCTTCCTACATGTTAATAGGGGAAGCTGAACTTTGGTGGAATGACATGAGAAGCTTAAAGGAGGTAGCTAGAGTGCAAGTGCCATGGGAAGTATTTAGAACAGTCTTTTTGGATAAGTACTTTCCAAGGAACTTGCAAGAAGCAAAAGAATTGGAGTTCCTAAAATTACAGCAGGGAAATATGTCTGTGGGAGAATATGTTGTATATAACATCCTCTAAAACATGTTAGACTTGTAAATTGTTAAAGAGGTAGATTAATACTTGCTTAACATGTCTATTTATTTTTGTGACAATCTGAGTTAGTTTAGGCATTTTGTGCAACCCGAAAGGTGAAAGTAGCTTAAAATGACCCAGATATTAGCATAAATGGCTTAGCTAATGGAAATAGATGTGGATAATTTATTTCTTGGTCACAAATGTGTAGACTGTGTTATGGTTAAAATTTGATAATGATTAGAGTTGGTTTGGTATTTTTAAACATACTGGTTGCGTGTTTTAATGCCGGATTGACTAGTCACAGATATGGAAAAGTATGGTTTTGGTGCAACAAGATTTTTTATGATTCCTAGGACTTATTTTAAACTTGTTGGAAGTTAGAAAACTTGATTTGATGAAATCTAAGTGTTCTTAACAGATCGGGAGTTATCACTTGGTCACTTAAGTGACCAAGTCCTTCACGTGTAGCCTACTTTCTTTGATTTCTTAGTGATAATTATTTCATCCTTCCTTGGTTTTTCACTCACTCTCTCTCAGTTGTTTAACTTGAACCAGTAGTAGCAAAAGAACAAGGAGAAAAGGAGGAAAAACAAAGGGAAGAAGTGGAAAAAATAAGAGGAAATCAAAGGTGAAAGGCAAGCTTGTGATTTCGTGATCTTCATCACCATCTTTGTTCCAAAGGTACGGGGTTTCTATCCATCTCGTCTCTTTTGTTTATTTTGTATAGAGTTAGGGTCTTTGGATGGAAATTTTTGTTTGGTGAGCTAAATCTTTGTTCTTAACTTGGTTCTTGATCCCAAGAGTTAAGTTAGAGCATTTTCAACTCATTGGAAACCATGGTAGCTGGTTTAGCTTGGTGGATGTCCATAGGCCTCTTTGATGTGCTTTTAGGTTTTGGATGTTTTCTTGGCTTGATTTAGTTTAAATCCATGATTGATGAGCTGAGTTTAGTGTTTAACGATTCTAACATGTTTAGAGACCATGATTAGAGTTAGAAAACACCTAAAATCCAAGTTGTATGGTTAGAAGAGGTTTGGAAACTATTGGAATAGTGAGTGACGTTCCAGGTGCTAGGCACTTAGTCGCCCAGTTTTGGCCGCTTAATCAGTGAAGGCCTGAGAGCTCCTGCATATAAGGCGCTTAATCGCCTAGCTTGTGAGAGCATGATAGCCCGAGTCTAGAAGGCTCTGGTGGTCACCGATTAGTCGCTCAAGTTTTGGGCACTTAAGCGTCCAATGTCAGATGAAATAGGGGAGGGTTTCTACTATAGGGTGCTTAATCACTGGAAAAATGGGCGCTTAATTGCCCAAGCACAGAAACTTCCAGAGTGCTTTTCTTAGGAAATTGGAGTTCCCTACTTGTTAGAATCCTTCTTTTATGCATTTTTGAGTGTATTGAGACACTAATTGGGGTATTTCATGAAGGAAATATCTAGTTAGCATATAAGAGAAGTTAAGAAACCTTAGGCATCCTTGAGATGTAGAATGCCATAGGGAGTATCTTGGACCTTGTTCAACATAAAGTTGGCTTTGAAATCACTTATGAAGTTATGATGTGGAGTTCTAGATATAAGAGCACTAGTGACATAAGTCTTACAGCTTATGTGTTAAGTTGAGGTAAAGTCTTGAGTAAGTAGTGTTGCTTTTCACTTAGTTGTGTGAACCTTATGATAAGTGTGTTTGTTTTGTATTAACTCTGTATATTTGGCTTTCAAACTTGTTAATTTCTATTTCCAATATATTGTAACCTTAGTGGTATGCATAACCATATGACCTAAGAATGAGGTATAGGATCTAAATTCTCCTTGCATTTATGACATTATGGCCAGGGTTACCGGTATAGGGGTGGTAGTAGTACTCTTACGTTATTGAAGGGAAGGTATTCACCTGCTACCAAGTAGTGTATTGGCTCTCATGCCTATCTTGCTTAGTATATACGAAGGAATGTGGTTCCTAGGAATGTGCAGGTAACATGTGTTTTCTAAAAACTAAAATATGCATTAACATTGCATACTCTTATTATTAGCACATTGTGTAAGTATAGTCATACAGCATAACATAAAACATTGCATTTGTTGATGACTGTATAGGCAGTTGTTTTGCTTGTTTGCTCGCCTGCATGATGATATCTTACGATTGTATGGATGGTTATTTGATATCATTATTTAATATAAATGTGAGTTAGGTTATTGCTTGCCTTGTGAATGTTACATAGAGTGTATGTATATTTTCAAATAGTGTTGAGCAGTGGCTCACTTGTCTATTGCAAGATTAACTTGATGTTTTTGGTTTGTTTATTCAATATGAATGAATATCTGCTGGTTTTGGTTTACTCATACTGAGAAATTTATGATTTCTCACCCCTTTATGTTTTCATGTAAATCTAGGTGAAGACCCTCGAAAGAGAAAGGGCAAAAAGAAGAAGCAAAAGACTTAGTTTTTTTCAGTTATTTTGTTTCTTTGTGTATTAGCTAATACGTATTTACTTTGCTTTCTACTTTGTAAAAGTTTATGTATTATAGTGTGGCTTTTTAGCCAATGATATGTATATGTATATATATATATATATAACCTTTTTCATCCTTTGTGGCTCTCTATAATGACTACACAAATTTATTATGGATTTATGTTTATGCATTTTTAGGAAGTGACATACTTGACACGATTTATCTTGAAATATTTTGGTTATTTTATGATAATTCCATTAGGGTGTTACATTGTAAAGTTCGAGGAGTTATCACAATTTTCTTCTTATTTTCAGTATAATTTGGACAAAAATTGGAAATGCATTAAATTTGAAGATGGATTATGAGATGAAATCAAGATGATGGTGAAGCCGTTGGTGATTAGAGATTTTGAAACTTTAGTGGATAGATGTAGAATTGTGGAGTCAGTTGGTCTAAAGCCACAACCAGAATATAAACAACAAGGAATTCAAAATAGAAAAAAAGGAGATTACAAGTTTAAGAAGAATTGTCAATTGCTAAAGAATCAACAAGAGAAAGGGAAGCAAGCTCAAATAGAATCCTACGGACCAGCATATCCAAAATGTGGCAAATGACACGGAAACAAACCCTATTAGGACAGAAGGGACATTTTGCTAGAAGCTACCCCTAGAAGCAAGCTGCATTACCTCTTGCTCCTAGACCTCAAATCAGAGGTAGAGTTTTCACTTTGAGCGGCAAAGAAGCAGCTCAATCTTCTGACCTTATTCAGGGTAAGTGCAAAGTTAAAAGTAATCTTTTAACTATGTTGTTTAATTCGAGAGCTTCCCACTCTTTCAATTCTTACAAATGTGTAAAGATACTGGATTTACCTGTTTTTGAACTTCCCTATGACCTAACAGTTTCTTCTCCCACCGAAAAATCAGTATCCACTTCTAAAGTATGCTTAAATTGTTGTGTAACCGTTGAAAACAGAGACTTCTTTGTAAACCTCATATGTCTACCTCTTGTTGACATAAATATCATTCTTGGCATGGACTGGCTATCCTCAAACCATATTGTCCTAGATTATTCAAATAAAATTTTAGTGTTTTTGTCTAATACCCCTTCCTTGACTTCTTCATCTGAATCCATATACTAGTGCCAATCACCTTATCAATCAGCTAGAAAAAGGGGCTCAGGGCTATGTTCTCCTATTTTCTTTGAATTCTGAGAGTCTACAAAGTTTCAAAACCATAAATGTGGTAAGGGAATACCTAGAAGTGTTCTCGGATGAAGTTAGTGAATTGCCACCTAAGAGGGAAATAGAATTCACCATAGACTTAGTGTCAGGAACCTGGCCTATTTCTATAGCATCTTATAGGATGTCCCCTCTAGAGTTGGTTGAGTTGAAGAAGTAAATTGAAGAATTGTTGGATAAGAAGTTCATCAGACCTAGTGTATCACCATGGGGAGCCCCTGTGCTCCTGATGAAAAAGAAGGATAGTAGTATAAGATTGTGTGTGGTTTATAGGCAGCTAAATAAGGTTACTATTAAGAATAAATACTCATTGCCCAGGATTGACGATTTGATGGATCAGTTAAGAGGTGCAACTGTGTTTTCTAAGATGGATTTAAGATCTAGATACCATCAAATCCGAGTCAGAGAAGAAGATATCCCTAAGACTGCCTTTAGAACTAGATATGGACATTATGAATATCTTATAATGTCTTTTGGTTTAACTAATGAACTGGCTGTGTTTATGGATTATATGAATAGGAATTTTTAGGCCATACCTTGTGTAACATCCTTCTTAGGGACTTACATTTCAGACCAACAAATTTCAAACTAAACCCAAGTCACAGAAGATTTAATATTATAATATACGGGTTTCAAAATTTCTTTTCGCAGATAACATAAGCTTAACAGAATATAAAGAACACAAGACATAAAGAACTGAATAATACACTTTACATATATATACATAGTCTTTTGAGAACATGAATACATAAGACTTACATACCAAAAAGCATAAATACAACTATCATAACAAACTTAAACTAGCCCAAGTTCAAAACACCTGGAGGGAAGGGTCCTCCACTGGATCCTCCTCAGAATCCTCAGCAGACAAATTCCCTAGCCGGGGTATGTCTCGATAAACTGGAGTATGAGCAGAAGATACCTCAGAATCCTCCCTAGGAGTGTAGTGAAGATCACCCCATAAATCCCTAACAGGCATATAGAACTTTAGATAAATAATAGCATTAAAAGAAAAAGTAGTAACCTCATGGCAAGTCCTACTCAAAGATAAAGTAATATCTCCATAATACTATGCGCTCCATATCCAAATGGACACGTCATACGTCCATGCCTCCATGGAACTGCACTCTAACGAAACCCAGAAGATCCCACCTTATCGCCAGCACAGTCTTTATAGACCATAAAAATAAAACAAAATAGACAGAACAATACCATAAAGAGGTGAGATCCTTTACATCACATGCCAGTATAGCAGCAAAGAAACAGTAATAACAATAAAGCCATATAGTACAAATTTAACAATGACAGTCATAATATTAAATAACAGATAAATCAACAATATATATATATATATATATACATATAACAACAACATGTCTACTGACTATACAAATGTACAATGAACCGACCCCTACTCCATGGAGCTAAAACCAAACATCGAAGAGAATGATCAGGAGATATGTCCGTATATCGTCAACCTCAATTCAAGTGCTTCAAATTTATCAACGTACGCATCATGGCTTATACAAGACATTCTACACCAAATCAGGAATAGGAATAGTGTCTCATCGAGATAGTTGGTGTGTTTGCATTAGTCACCACGGCACAATAGAGCTACTAACTGACCATTTGTGGGATACCTGCGCCTTAACGCCCCCAGGATTAGTTATTGACCTTCACTATGCAATTCGGACCCACACAAAGGTGTAATTCAATCTCCTAGGCATACAACCTTAACAAACAAAGTCACTATGACATTCTTAATGCATGAACAATTGACTTAATAAATCAATAATTAATAACTACGTGATTTCCACGTAAAACAAGCCACCACTGGGCTTAAGCCGTCAACTAACGTCTCCGGGTCCAGTACGTCAGCCCGACAATAATCTGCTGTTATTCTCAAATGCGAAGTATTTTTAGTGTATTTTCACAAATGCGTAACACATTTGGTTATGTCTCTAAATCATGTAACGTTTTTACGTCATTTTTCAATCGCATAAAAATTTTAAAACAATGTCTTAATCGCGTAACTCAAAAAATCAACATTTTTAAATCGCATAAGGTTTTACCAATATTTCTCAATCGCAAAAAATGTTTTATTGATATTCTAAGCTTAATTTTAAGACTTTCCTTATTTAATATAAAATTTGGACTTTAATTCCAACATTTTCTTATCAAACCTCATCTAAGTGATATTTTCTAACGTTTTTCACAAAAATCTATATTATTTTAATTTAATCAAAACTTTTTTCCATTACTATTACTAAAAACTCTCTTAAACAAAATACTTTAAATTTCAAATCATCCTTCTAAACTTATTTCCATTATCATGGCCGAAAATTAATTCTTTTCAAATAATAAAATTTTGTTCATCTTCTTTTTAACTTGTAAATCCTTAAATCATATTCTTATCACCTAATCACCTAGGTTTTCACTTCATAAAATATTTTTGCCTTGGATACCCCTTTTTGGGCTAAATGGCTGTGAGCCATACATGGTCTTTGGGACAAAATTTTTTGCCTTTCACACATGATTCAAAGCATGCAAAGCATTTCAATTATCAATTTCTACTATATCAATTTCATGCATACTATCAAAATCATATAATCACATATAGTTAAACATACATAAACCATTAAATTCACACAATCAAGTGAATAAATCCTCACATGAATTTTTCACCAACAAACCACAAATTTGTTTCTCACTACAAAGTTGGTTGATGAGGTTAATCTCCCTCTTACCTTAGATGATGATAAAAAACTCCTTTGTTGTATTCTTGAAATAGCTTCTACCTCCAAAAAGATCCTTAAAACAAAACAAACATACAAATATTAAAATCTAAGGCTTGAAATAAGATGAACATGGATCAATTTTATGGTATAGAACTTTAGAATAAAAATTAGAAGCGAATATCAAGAACTTAACCTTCAAACATTAAGCTTTGAGAAAGTGGTTGAAGATGGTTGAATTTGAAGAAGTTCACAACATGAGAGTGTCTCCAAATGGTGTGTAGATTCAAGGTATGAGGTTGGTTTAGATTGATCAAGATTTGAGAGTGATTGAAAGGTGTTGGCCGAAACTTACAAAGGAGAGAAAAAGAGAGAGTTTTGATAGTTTGTTTCTTAAAAACAAGACAAGATAAATTCAAGAGAGTTAAGTAACTATTTTCATCTCCTAAGCTTGTCTTAGAAGCTCCCCCCTTGGCCGTGCACTCCAAGGGTGTTGAGTGGTCAAAGCTTCTCCTCCAAGCTTGCCTTGAAAGCTTTCCTCCCATTGGTGCAACACTATGAGTCATAGCCACTAAACTTGACTCCATACAAACTTCTCTTGGAAGCTTGTTTTCCATTGGCTCACAATAAAGTGAGTCATGAATGGAAATGATGAAAGGTTATGACTAGGCTCATAACTAATCATCTAACTAGATATTTATCGATACCTATTAACCAATGGACAAAGGCTATTGCTAGAAAAACCAGTGGTTATTGTTCAATGGATAATAGAAAGTACCTAGATTTCATCAGTCAGATAAAATTTCAGAAAAAGAAAAACTTCAAAATCTGTTCTCGGATTCGGGTTTAGAAAGCTCCCCCAGCACTGCGTAAAAGTCAAAATTTTTTTAGCCCCGAAAATTTTTTATTTTTCCGACACCGCCTCAAACACACAGAGTCCAAAAATAATAATCAAATAATCAAATAAATTAAATAATTTACAAAAATCACAAAAATCATAAAAATCATAGAAAAATCACAATTAACTGAAAAAGAATTTTCGGGGTTTTATACCTTGATAAATTTGTTGTTGTCTTTATATATGACATTATCATTTATTCAAAGACAACAGAGAAACATGAAGCACATCTTTGGTTAGTTCTAGAAATTTTGAAAGAAAAGAAACTATATGTCAAATTGTTAAAATGTGAATTTTGGATGAAGGAGGAGCAATTTCTAAGACACATGATATCTGGAGATGGAATATCTCTAGATCCTAGCAAAATAAAGGCAGTTTTACAATGGAAGAGACCATCCACTGTAATCGACATTAGAAGCTTTATGGGTTTAGCAGGGTATTATAGGAGGTTTATTAAAGGCTTTTCCCAAATAGCTTTACCGTTGACCAGATTAACCAGAAAATGAAGTACCTTTGAATGGACACAAGAGTGTGAAAATAGTTTTCAAGAACTAAAGGAGAAATTGACCACCACTCTTGTTTTAGTAATTCCAGATCCAAAGGAAAACTTTAAGGTATATTGTGATCCTCAAGAAAAGGGTTAGGATGTGTTTTGTGTAACACCTTAATATCGGTAACCTAGTATATCGAGCATACTCTAGGATAAACAGTATTAGTTATGCTACTTCTAACTTAACATCATATTAATCCATATCATTTAAGCAAATAATAATGGAGAGCCTTGCGGAAAACTAAAGTTATACATACACCTTTGCCACAAAAAGGCTCATTGTATACACAAATGTTATACAAACTAAAAACACAAAAATAAAAACAAAGCTTTAAACTACTAAGTATAAAAACTATCCTAGTCTTCATACTTTTTCTTCTTGCTTGGATGAACTTTCACTTGGATTTATATGGCAACAAATAGAGTGAGAAATCACATTTCTCAGTATAAGTATACCAAAACCAGTAGTCTAAACATTTGTATTGAATAAACCCAACTTAAACTGATAAACATACTAAAAACTCATTGCATAAGAACCATTACAAAACTTCCTCTCTCTATGTAATGTTCCTAAGCAATTCTATACATTTGATCTGATAATCGAAACCACGATGATAGCAATCATTTGGAATCATCTACTAGACAACTGCCTATACAGTTGTCACCGAACGCACAACTAACATATACACATGAACATAGAACACCAACCAACGTAATTATTGAATAATGAAATGATGTGATGATGTATGCTCAAAGAAAAGAATATGCATTGTAGGAACAGTGTCATGATACTTAACTATTCCCCCTACTCAATGAGATACTCTGTCATAATAATGTGTGACCTCTTATAGCCCACCTAGTAGGAACAAAGTCTGTTATCATAATATGTATCCTCCTTATCTTACTAAGTAGTCTACCATGTAGTCTGCTGTAAACTAGGTGGATATCGCCACCAAACTGAGTGGATGCCTCCATTATCTAATCTCTAGTCTTTGTAAGAGTAGTTCATGCACTAAGATACTTATCCAATGCCAACTAGACTTAGTACACTTTCTAACTTTGCATTACTAACTTTATTTCACTCTTGAAGAGCTTTCACGCACTATGGCATTCACACTTGCCAACTAGGGTCTATGGCACTCAACTCTTGCCATCTAGCCTGTACACTTGTTTTTCACATTCTCATCACTTTCCAAGTGATATTTAATTAACACTTTGTCACTCATAAGCTGAACTTTATTCTATGACAATCTATACTTAATGAATTGCATAACTTTTCCTTTATCTTCCCTTGTACACCACTAGGTCTTTCTCTCTAAGAAATACTCTCTCTAGTGCCTCAACACTCTTAAAAAGGCATAAATAAAGGATTCTAACAACTAGGGAACTCAACCCATCAAAATCAGTATCTTGGTGAATTTTAGAACCTCATGCCGTGACACTCCCTTTTCACGCTGGCGCCCTACTCTCGGGTACTAAGGTGATGCACCTCACGCTGCGGCACGACCTCTTCATGCCGCGGCACTCAAAGCCAAACTACTCTCATGCCTAGGTGTGAGCTCTCCAAGAAGCAGCGCAAGCTGGTTTTCTGTAGAATTCTATAGAAAACACATAGTTCTGCACTATTTCACTAAACCATCTCAGCTTCCAATCCTCTGAACTTGGTTTCTAGTTGGTTTCTAACACCAACAACAACTTCTAAACATGTTGTAACACCGTTACAACCTATTGATTCACCAAACTTGGATTAAACACCAAAAATCACCCGCTTGGTTCCTTGAAAACCTAGGTTCCAACTCAAGAACCAACTAGCTCAAACTATGGATAAATCCATTTATCTTGTTTTCATTAAGTTGAAATAACCAATTTCAATCAATGAAAGTAAGAATCAAGCTAAAGAAACTAGCTTTCCCTCTTTAAAATCCAACTTCTCCATCTAAAGACCTAAGTCCAAAGCATAGAAAAGATGAAGAAACAAAGATAGAAAACACCCCTACCTCTTGCTTGGATGAAGATCTTGAAGCCTTGCTCTTGCTCTTGGAGCTTCCTCTCTGACTTCCTTCTCTTTCCTCTCCTTTTTCCCTTCTTTCTTCCTTTGGTTTCCTTTTTTTCTCACTTTCTCTCCTCTGTTTTTGCTCTCAGCCATAGGAGTGAGGAAAAGAAGTCTAACTTTGCTTCTTAAAGGATTACCACTAATGTGGTACTGAAAATCCCGATCTGCTATGAACACTTAGATTCCTTCGAATCCAGGTTCCTAACTTCCAACAGACTAAAAATAAATTCTAAGATTCATTAAAAATCATGTTGCACCTTTTCTCTATTTTTTCATATCTGCTGGGGCTCAATCTGATATTAAAAACACAACCAGTATGCCTAATAATACCAAATTAACTCTGATTGTCTTGAAACTTTAACTACACTTTACTTAACTCATTTGTGACCTAGACACAAGTTATCCATACTTATTTCCCTTCAAATAGCATTCTATGCTATTTTCTGAGTCATTTCAGGCTATTTACCACATTTTGTTTTGCAATAAAGTGCCTAAATTAACTCAGTTTATCACGAATCTTAACTGATATACTAAACAAGTATCAGACTACCTATGTAACCATATACAAGCATAACATGATTTCTCTAGAATGTTATATTTTGATGTAGAATGGTAGGGTAGTTACTTTTGCCTCTAGGCAACTGAGACTCCATGAAGAAAACTATCCAACTCATGATTTGGAATTGGCGGCAATTGTTTTTTCCCCGAAGATCTGGACACATTACTTACATGGTGTAAAGTTTGAGGTCTTTAATGATCATAAAAGCTTGAAGTGTAACACCCCTCGATTTAATAACCACGGCACAATCATCATTATACCATGGTTACTAAATTTTGGCGTGCTACAACTCAAATAACAAGTTTTCCAAATGTAATCATTTTGCATATGAGGGAAATATGAGCCACGAATGAATAGTTACACATTCTGTCATTTTAAAAAATAAATATAGTTCAACAAGATATACCCAAGTTACAACATATAAGACTGGTTAATTACCTTAAAACATACATATACTCAAAATAGCCCTTATATAGGTAATGCAAAAGAAAATATAAACTACCTACAATAGACGCCACGACTAAGGAGTTGGGCACTCCATCGGATCCACTTCGGGATCCTTTCCCCGGTTCATCTGAGGACACAAAAGCATAACCGTGTGCGATCTCACAGGCAGGCGCCCTCGTAGCTAATGCCGCTGACTCCTCGTCCTCTCTAAGGGTATGAATCAGATCATTCCATAGCTCTTGAATGCATACGACAACTCCGGATACATCGATATAGTGAGAATCAGGATAGGATCTTCAATCACAGTCCTCTTCACGGTCAATGTCAGATCCTCTATAATACCATTTACGCTCATTGGACCAGTCGACTCGCCAAGCACTGGCACCCCCGGTGAACTCAATCATGACGAAACCAATAGAGCCCCTTCTTGTTGTCCTCACCGAATGCAGGAGATCAAACTAAGTAAAATCTAGGAGATTCAACCTCATCCCCTTTACCATCTTTAACCCAAAAAAAAAAAAATCACATAGAACAAGAATAGTGCAAGCAAGAGATAAGATATCCTACATCATTACTAACATGGCAGCAAAGGATAATACGAATGATGAAGTTATTCTATACATACAGATATTACAAGTATGTTCAAGTTATTAATTGCATATACATATATCATCAGAAAAGCATATCCCGTAATAATATAAATATTAACAGCGCTATAACAACAGTTATCCACCATAAATATATAAATAATAAATTATGTCACCACAATATGTATGTTGACCATGCCATGACAATTATGTGAACTGACCATGCATATGGACAATGCGTATGCTGACCATCCTCATGAACAATGTACTCATTTCCTACTCCATAGAGCTAAACTCAAGGTTTTCAGAGATGAACGCCCTAGAAGATCTGTCCCCCCACAATAGACAGCCTATGCCGGGCCATGAAAAGTAATAGTGCCTTGTCGGGCTGCCAATGTATTACAACAGTATTCACGACCAGAGGTATATATAAGGGTGATAACATGATCACAAGTGAAACACCGCGCCCTGATGTCACCCTAGGTCTATTCAAGACCCCACTATCCTGTAAGTTCTCGTTTACTCCTAGGCATAAAACGCCATAAATATATAATGCACAATTGCATATCAATAGGATTCAACCCTCTGCTGTACCATTCCTAATGGTATCAAAGCAATCGTCCATACAATTGTTTTAATATCATTTTCATCAATGATATTATATAGTCGTCCATACGGTTACATAGTACCACCGATATTTGGGTTTTCTCTGATAACTCGTCCTTTCTGACTAAATTGTTTACCTGATGTTTCTGGTTATAAAAGCAACCCACATCTGACTAAATTGTCTACCTGATGTTTCTTGGTCCAGTACTTCGGTTCCATAATCACAATGTCAATGCATGCTTCAATTATGCTCATCATGTCAGGCTATATCAATCATGCCTCAATGCATCTGGATTCAATGCATACATATATAGATTCACAATGATAGCATAAATTATCCAAATTCACATGCCATATAGAGCCCAATCATTCATTCAAAAATCTTTGATCCCAATTATGGACCCATATCAAGTCAATATTAAAACCTCCAACGTGAACACATACTATTCAAAGTTGCTATGAAAGTTATGCTTCAATTCCATTATGTTCTCACGTTAACTCTCTTAGAGTGTTTACTTTAAGTTCCTCACAACCCTCCTCACACTCATGTTCTTTCTTTATCCAAACCTCACTCTAAGTTGTATGATAAAGTTATGTTCTTTATCCTTTCCACATTATGAGTTCCTAATTAAGTGTGTATTCATTTAATTAACTAAGTTCTACCTTGTTAAGAAGTCTTATAATGAGTGCCTAATGAGACTATGAGCCTCCAAGGGACTAGAAAAACTAAATAATTCTTCACTACCCTTGATTTCACGACCATGACCAATTTCACGGCCTGGAGTACACAGCCGTGTCAAATTACACGGCCTAGGCCGTGTACTCTTCTGGAAGAACCAGAAAACATGCAAAAATGGAGATGCTCGATTACACGGTCGTGTAACACTCTGTCTTGCGTTTCGAGCTGTGTTTCCAGTGGGGAACATGGCCGAGGCCATGTAAATCCACACAGCCCGTGAATCTACACAAGAAACCATGAAAATGAGCTTCTCCATGCTTCCAAATCAAATGGGTGCCAATCCATACACTTATTTGAATATTTAGACACATACAAATCCATCAAAATACTCAATAATAAGCATAAAAAATCATATAATACAATCAAATCATAACATTATTAAAATCACAAATAAATTGAGAAACCCACAATGGATTCCTTACCATCAACATAAAAAAAATGCTTCCTCACCACCAAGATTGAGTGAAGAGGATTATCTCCCTCTTACCTCAA
Organism: Ormosia semicastrata; assembly: GCA_029884595.1. Taxonomy (NCBI): domain Eukaryota; kingdom Viridiplantae; phylum Streptophyta; class Magnoliopsida; order Fabales; family Fabaceae; genus Ormosia; species Ormosia semicastrata. The sequence continues at coordinate 50,032,891 of JAQQTO010000060.1, forward strand.
GAGAAGACAAGAAAAGGAACCTTCTTAGTTCTTTTCTTGCAATTTTTGTCCAAGACCTCCAAGAAAACCCTAAGATGGTGAAACCCAACAAAATCCAAAATCAAAGCTTGAAAAGTGAGTCATTGATCACAATGGTGGTCAAGGACCACAAAAATGAGATGGAAAAATGGAAAAGCTATGATTTTTTACCTTAAAGCTTCAAGCTTTGAGCTTCAATAGTGGAAGAAGATGAAAATGGATTTAGGGGATGACCACCAAGGAGAAAAGCCTTAGGATGATGAGAGGAAGTAAGAAATGGAAGTAGTTTAACAAGCTAGTGAAAATGGCCTCCCCTTGGTGTGGCGGCCGTGGAGTAGAGAGGAAAAATAGAAGAGAACACGTGAGGGAGAAGAGAGACAAAAGAGAAAATGGAAGACGAGAAAGAGGAGAGAGAAAGTGATAGGTGAATGAGTGTGAGATGAAAAGATGATGATTTTTGCCATATTTCTCCTTTCATGGCCATGTGACTCCAAAGTGAGGAGAGAGAATGTGAAGCTTCGTTGAAGTTTCCTTGAAGCTTCCTTGAGAAGCTTTGCACGCTTCTCGATAAAGTGAAGGGTGATGATGTCACTTAGATGCTATCATAAAAGTGATCAGATAGAAATAATCTGCTAGAGCTATTATTCAGTGGACAAATGTTAAAGTCATCAAAAATAATATTTTATTATCCCACAAATAATAAAATATACTGTGATTTTATTTATCAGATAAAATATTAAAAAATAAAAACCTCGTAAACTGTGTCCAGCCTCAGGTTTAGTAAGATTCCCCGTCGACGTTTCTATAGTTCAAAGTTTTCCGGCATCGGGGAAAATATTTCATTTTCCCCAGCCTCGCTCAGAGCGCACGTAAATTGAGAAAAATATTAAAATAATCAAACAATTTAGAAAAATTTTCAAAAATCATAAATATTATAAAATGAATACTTATCATGAAATAAGTAATTTTTGGGATGTTACAACTCTCCCCTTCAAAAAGAAAATTGGTCCTCGAAATTTTCTTTCCTTAGAAACTAGCTCCAATGTTGTGCCTCCAGCACAACATTCCAAATCACTTATCCTAACACAGTTTCTTTTTTCCCTTGAATTATTTGCATCCTTTCCTGAGTCATCTTAGCTTTATCCATTGCTCATTGTATAAGCACGGGTCCAATCACAATCCTTTCACTATCTTGGTGCCAATACAATGGTGTCTTACATCGCCGCCCATGTAATGCCTTATATTTAACTCCCTCTAATCAACTAGATATTTCTGACTCTAATGATTTCTGCAGATCTTAAACATTGCTCCATGCAGAAAATACCTCCATATCTTCAATGCACTACAATTGCTAATTCTGAGTTTGTGTAAAGTAGTCCTTCTCATGTGCTCTCGGTTGTCTTGAAGCATACGTTACCACCTTCCCATTCTGCACAAGCACACATCCCAAACCTTGATGTAAAACATGTAACACCCTGAAAATTCTGACTTTAGGGTAAATGACAATTATGTCCCCAATGTACTGCTTTATGCTTGTCTGTATAAAATGTTATTTTTGTTTTATTTTTTTAGAGCAGAAGGAGTTTAGTAAACTCAATTCTGAAAGACACTGTTCTGAATATTTTAATTTTTAGAATTTAACTGTGCGATAAAATAATTTTCAGTATTATTTTATTACTCAGTATAAAACTTGACAAAGTGGACCCGACATCTTGTATGTGTGGGACCCACGTATAGATAAAGTAAACAATAAGGAAATTAGGAATTTTGGACCAATAGGAACAAGACACCTAGAAGTCAAATTAATAAAGCTAAGTCAACAAAAATGGCTAAGCTAGTTAGATTAGAACTAGAATATTTAATTTAGTTAGTATAGTTACCTTAGGATCTAACTAAATTAATTACTACAACCTTAGTGTAACTAAATAGTGATAACTAGATAGTAATCTAGTTAGGCCTAACTAACTAGAATCCTAAACTAATTTAATTTAATATGTAACTAAACCTACATTTAAATATATAACTAATTAATTGGAAGAAACAAATTTAAATGGCTTTTTGCATGGAGAATTCGGCCAAGTGAGGAGAGCCACCGAGAAAGCTCTAGATGAATGCTTATTCATGCCATGATTCATCACCCATCAACCAATAGGAAACAAGCTTATCTTGTAAGACCAAATCCTAGCCTTTGAACCATTGGATGGCCTAGATTCATTCTTGAATTTTAACACATGCATTTAGACTTTTTCCTACTCACTTCTACGGCCAACACTTCAAGTAAATGCCTAATTAATTCCTTCACCTTCTCCTTCATTTTCACCGTCCACCATTGGAGACCCAAAGAGGCTATTCGGTCAAGCTTCATTCTCCATCATCCTTCCACTCAAAATTTCTCTTTTCTTATTTTTCTACTCCTAAACATCACTACAAGACCATCTCTAGTTGGAAGCTTCTTCTATTTCTTCCATTTTCAAGCTTGAAGACCACCTTTGAGAATCCATCTTCAAAGGTAAAACCCTTTGTTTTTCAATTTTATTTTCATTTCTAAGCTTCTAAGCCATGATTGAACCATGGTATTGTTCCTTTTCTAGTAATAGCCTTTATAAAATTTTATTTATTTTCCTAGGACTCTAAGGAGGCAAAACCGAAATCACAAGGGAGAGGAAAAGAAGAAATTTTCATCATTTTAGGTAAGAGGGAAGACCAAAATTTAATTAAATTAAAGAGTTATTAAGAAATTAAGGTTTGCTTGAATTTGTAAAATCCATAAGGATTCCTTTATGTGTTAATTTTTATAGCTTTTATTAATTGTTTAAGCTTTGATGTATTGTATATATTATACATTGTATATGTTTTACATTGTATGTGTTAGACTAGTGTTAGAAATGCATGAGCATTCCAAAGAGTGCAAACCCTAGGTTCGGTCACATTATTGAATGGAAAGAATCAAAGTATTTTACAATGTTGTTAATGAATACAAAGTATATTTAGAAACTAATTTGAGTATTGTTAATATTTATAAAGAATACATAATAATATAAAATATTTTACCGTAATTAGGAAAAATATTTTAAATGGTCTTAAATGATTTAATAATTATTTTTATAGTTTAGAAGTATTTATGTGAGTAAATCGACGAGAACATGATTTAAAACTTACACGATTGAGAAAACGACAAAATGTATTTACGCGATTTGAAAATGTGATGTACATTGTGAAAACGGCAAGATTTTTGAAAACGAAATAAAATTTCTACGCGATTGATGATAACAGTGAGTTTTGTCGGGCCAAAGTGGTGGACCGGATGTGTGGACTGTACAAGTGCGCCAAGTGGGAGCGTACTGTATTTGGAGATTTTTGCCATGGAGGGCATTTTCGTAATTATTTTTGTCATAGAGGACAATTATGTGATTATTTTGCCATTGAGGGCATTTTTGTAAATAAATTAAGTTGGAGGGTATTTTCGTAAATAATTAAAGTTTGAAGTGTATTTTTGAAATTATTCAAAGTTTGATGGCATTTTTGTAAATAATAGAAGTTAAGGGCGTTTTTGTAAATAATGAAGATTTAATGGTATTTCGTAAATAATTTCGAGAAATTTATGGCACTTATATAAATAATTGAAACCACGAGGGTATTTTGGTAATTACGCATCTGTTCATGCATTGAGTCATGCCAAATTCGAAATTTGGTGATTTGATTGACGAGATGAATAACATCGTGTTGTCGATGTGATAGGCATAGTGTGTTCATTTTTCGATATGAACTTGGAGTTCATAGTGTGCACTATTCCATATGTGGACGGGAGGTAGCTCTCCACGAAGCCGTGGTGCGTGATGACACACTTATGTTCTTGACAAGCACTAACCTTAATCAAGTTTTGAGAGGACTATCGACCGCTGTAGTACACAATTAATTTGTGTGTCCGGGTTGTGTATTATGCCATTATGTTTATTTTTCGTGGGCTATAGACACAAAGTATTGACGAGTGCAATAGCAATCACAACGATCGACTATAGACACAAAGTTTTGACAAGTGCAATAGTGGTCGGGGTAGCCAAAGCTATAGACACAAAGGGTGGACAAGCAATAAATTTGGATTGGTCAAGCAAGTACTAATAGAAGTCTCATCTCATTCTCTCTGATATCTGAGTATGTGTTGTAGCTCCATGGAGTAGAAATGAGTCATTTTATACTTTGTCATATTCATTTTAAATTCATTATATTGTGTGATGAATATTTTGAACTGCTATGAGATTTATGTACATTATGGATTTTATTTATGTTAATGTTGTATTATTATTTCATATGTGATATTTATTGGTTATTTTAAGTTGTCTTACCTCTCTATTTGTTGTATATATTGTTTGCTTTGTTTGTTGTGTGTATATATATATATATTTAGACTATGAAGAAGGGGTTGAAGAACCGAGTTGGGCGGTGAGTACCTAGCGGAGGAAGAACCACGATCTCTGATTTTCGGTCAAGACCAGAAGTCTTAGATCATCTCTAGTGTTAGTACCGATAGGGTGAGATGTCGACACCGGATTTTTGGGTTTTATCGGTTTGGAGTTCCACGGAGGAGCGGACGGTTGGCGCATCTATGGAGAACGTAATGTGGTTGCTTATACGGGGATTATTACTATGTCTTTGCGACCAGAGTCTGTTTCTGTCCCGTTTTTGTATCAGATTTCTATGTTCAGTTAGAGCTACCATTAGGAGTCCGCCGTCACTGGAACGGTCTATTTCGGACTCCCTATGAGTTTAGTGTTGTGTCTTCTGCTAGAACACCTGCTGTTCGGACCCCTAACTATATTCCGGTCCACAGAGCACCCAGAGTTCCTGCTCATAGGTCCTCTGGGAGGCGTCATGCGTTTATGTCATTGGAGGACTCATCTAGGAATGTTTCTCCAAGTGACTAAAATGTATGACGTGCACTTGGGTTTGTTATCTTCTGATACTGGGTTGTAAATATAAACTTTTATGCTTTCTTTTTCTTTTGGTATGTATTTTTATTTGGGTTTGTAAATTATGTGTAAATTATTTGTACAACTTAGGAGAACAAAACTTATGTAAATTTTTGTATATTAGTATCTGATGGATATGTTTATGGATATAATGTATATTGTACAGGGGTGTGCTGATATTATCTATGTATGTGTGTATAAGAATAAATTTTTTTTTTAAGGTGAAAATCTGGAGGATATAACTTTTATGTTTTCGAAACAAAGTAAGTGCACAGGTTTTATTACTTATCTATATCAAAACCTTATAATTTGATTATTCTCGTTAATTGTTATTTTATTTTAATAATAAAGGTGACACTCCCACAAGAGTGTTACAAAACATCACAAACTCATTTGGGATCGCGATGTAGTTAGTCATCTCCTTGACTTTTGAAAACTTTCTTCACACGCCTTGGTCCATAGAAAAGCTTGATTCTTTCTCGTAGGCTGAGTGGGAGGTCCTGCCATCTTGGAAAACCCTTTTGATGAATCATCACTAATAACCGATTAATCACATGGAACTACAAACCCGTGTTACGGTCTTCGGCCTTTCTCGTTGAAGAACTATTTCAACTTTTGACGAATCCATAGCAACTCCTTCCTTTGAGATCACGTGATCCAAACGTTGAATTGCCTTTAACTTGAATCTGCACTTGAACAACTTTACGAGTAACTTCTTCCTTTTTAGAATTTGAAGAATCACGATGAGAGGTTCGGCACGTTCCTCCGAACTTTAGGAGTAGATCAGAATGTCGTCAACAAGGACAACGACAAGTTTCTCTCCACCGAGAAGAGAGACCCAATTCATGTAACTGATGAATACTACTGAAGTGTTCGTTGCATGGAACGATGCTACTAAACACCTATAGTGTCCATAACATGTCAGAAAAAAAAATTGTTTCAAAAATGTCTCCTACCTTTGAGCGAACTTGATGATAGTCTAGAACACAAGCTGATCTTGGAGAAAACAGCGGCTTCCTTCAGTTGATTCATTAAGCCATCTATTCTTAATCTTAACAGAAAACATCACATAGGTTATGTTCTTTTCTAATTGTACTACATTCAGCACGGATCTATCTGATGGAGAATTTGGCATGGTTCAACAAAATTTTGGAATGAGCTTCATAGATTTAAATCCAAAAATCTCTGTCTCAAGAAGCACAAAGTTTGATTGGAATAATTTAACAAGATATGGTTGGAAAATAACCAATCCATTTTCAATATTACATCTAATTTGTGAAAAAAGTAAACAAATCAAGTCAATAGAAAAGATTCTGTCTTTAACAGGTCATAGGATAATTTAAACAACTTGGCTACCATCAACAAGTTCTTAGTAGCAGAAGTAGAAATAACTTAGTCAAAAGATGACAAAGACACAAATGACCCTAATGGACTTATACAGTCATGTGTCATAAACGAATGGGTTACCCCAAAAATTTTACAGTAAAATCATAGGGTCATCTATTGTAGTACAATCTCCCTCATTTAGATCTTCAGTCTGGGATGCCTTTACTTCGCTTGAGGAATTAACTCTCCCTTCTTCATTAAATATTGAAGCACATACATCTCTAACGGAAGGCTTCGTCCTATGCAAGGTACAATTTCTAGCCACATGTCCTAGCTTTTCGCACTTGAAACAAATTACTCCCTCGATCGTGCAATGCCTTCTTAAGTGGCCCTTTCCGCACTTCTTACATTTTGGTAAAGATACCACGGTCGGATTAGATTTACTACTACTTGCACCTCCTTCATGCGTTTACTGTCGCTGTTGCTCCCTTGGTCATCGTGTATACAGTTTCCGCTTAAACTGATTAACCTTTCTATTATTCCTCCTTTGGAACTTAGGTAGTCCAGAGTTACCCCAAAATCTACTTTCTTCCATTAAATTCTGAACCTCAACTTCCAATTCCTGCTGCTCTGCGGCCCTCTGATCCTAGTGTGTTGTTACATCAACCATTCTTTGCATTGCTTCAGCTACCGCAGTCGTATCATCATCGTCACTCCCTACATTCACATGCTTACGTCTACCCTAAGCCATTGCCTCCCTTCAATGATAAATGAATCAAAGCATAAGGAAAATCAAAGGCAATCATTTCAAACATTATTTTCTTCTTTCGGAAACTAAACACAAAGAGTCACACAACGCAGTAAGACAAACCAAACCGCCAAACCCAAAATACTCTAACTTGAGCTCCTTCATTCTGCCTCCTATGGCGCGATCTCCTATAAGTCTTTAACTTCCAAGTAGCTCCTCGAACCATACTTATGCCAGATATTCTTTTCCCAAGAAAATCAATTTTCCAAAACATCTTGGATTCCTCAGTCCACAAACCTTACAAGTCCTATTTAACTATCATTTTTCTAATCCCTTGGCTCAAACAATTCTAGAGGTAACACAACAAGGGTATAAATGCAAACAAACCCTAAACAAGTTGAGTCATACCAACTGAGTTTCTTACTAAAAGAACTTCTATTCCCTTAATACGCCTAGGTGAAGTCATAGTTTCCCATCCACATAGAACATTACACATTGAGTGGGCTAATACTCAATGTCATGTAACTGTGCAACAATAGCTACTGACATTCGACCAATGGCAAGCCATGCCTTCCTTTCCCAAACATCTCAATCAAGAGACAAGGAAGTGCACTACATACAAAGAAATTTCTAACATGTCTAAGCATAGTCAATCCACACCCCGGCACAATAGGATGAACTGCGCTTTGATACCACCTAATGTAACACCCCTCAATTTAATAACCACGGCACAATCGTCATTATACCACGGTCACTAAATTTTGGCGTGCTACAACTCAAATAACAAGTTTTCTAAATTTAATCATTTTGCATATGAGGGAAATATGAACCATGAATGAATAGTTACACATTCTATCATTTTAAAAAATAAATATAGTTCGACAAGATATACTCAAGTTACAACATATAAGACTAGTTAATTACCTTAAAACATACATATACTCAAAATAGCCTTTATACAGGTAATGCAAAAGAAAATATAAACTACCCACAATAGACGCCATGACTAAGGAGTTGGGCACTCCATCGGATCCACTTCGGCATCCTCTCCTCGGTCCATTTGAGGACACAAAAGCAGAACAATGTGTGATCTCATAGGTAGGCGCCCTCACAGCTGATGCCACAGACTCCTCGTCCTCTCTAAGGGTATGAATCAGATCATTCCATAGCTCTCAAATGCGTACGGCAACTCCAAATGCACCGATGTAGTGAGAACTAGGATAGGATCTTCAATCACAGTCCTCTTTATGGTCAACGTCAGATCCTCAATAATACCATTTACGCTCGTCGGCCCAGTCGACTCGCCAAGCATTGGCACCCCCGGTGAACTCAATCATGACGAAACCAATAGAGCCCCTTCTTGTTGTCCTCGCCGAACGTAGAAGATCAAACCAAGTAAAATCAAGGAGATTCAACCTCGTCCCCTTTACCGTCTTTAACCCCAAAAAAAAATCACATAGAACAAGAGTAGTGCAAGCAAGAGGTGAGATATCCTACATCATTACCAACATGGCAGTAAAGGAACATAACACGAATGACGAAGTCATTCCATACATACAGATATTACAAGTATGTTCAAGTTATCAATTGCATATATATATATCATCATCAGAAAAGCATATCCCATAATAATATAAATATTAACAGCGCTATAACAACAGTTATCCACCATAAATATATAAATAATAAATTATGTCACCACAATATGTATGCTGACCATGCCATGACAATTATGTGAACTGACCATGCATATGCACAATGCGTATGCTGACCATCCTCATGTACAATGTACTCATTTCCTACTCTATGGAGCTAAACTCAAGGTTTTCAGATATGAACGCCCCAGAAGATCTGTCCCTCCTTAATAGACAGTCTACGTCGGGCCATGAAAAGTAATAGTGCCTTATCAGGCTGCTAGTGCGTTGCAACAGTGTTCACGGCCAGGGGTATATATAAGGTGATAACATGATCACAAGTGAAACACTGCGCCCTGACGTCCCCCTAAGTCTATTCAAAACCCAATTATCTTGTAAGTTCTCGTTCACTCCTAGGCATAAAACGCCATAAATGTATAATGCACAATTGCATATCAATTGGATTCAACCCTCCGTTGTGCCATTCCCAATGGTATCAAAGCAGTCATACATACAATTGTTTCAATACCATTTGCATCAATGATATTATATAGTCATCCATACGACTACATAGTACCACCGATATTTGGGTTTTCTCTGATAACCAGTCCTTTCTGACTAAATCGTCTTCCTGATATTTCTGGTTATAAAAGTAACCCACATCTGACTAAATTGTCTACCTGATATTTCTTGGTCCAGTACTTCAGTTCCATAATCACAATGTCAATGCATGCTTCAATCATGCTCATCATGTTAGGCTATATCAATCATGCCTCAATGCATATGGATTCAATGCATGCATATATAGATTCACAATGATAGCATAAATTATCCAAATTCATATGCCATATAGAGCCCAATTAGTCATTCAAAAATCTTGGATCCCAATTATAGACCCACATCAAATCAATATTAAAACCTCTAGGGTGAACACATACTATTCAAAGTTGCTACGATAGTTATGCTTCAATTCTATTATGTTCTTACGTTAACTTTCTTAGAGTATTTACTTTAAGTTCCTCATAACCCTCCTCACACTTATGTTCTTTCTTTATCCGAACCTCACTGTAAGTTGTATGATAACGTTATGTTCTTCATCATTTCCACATTATGAGTTCCTAATTAAGTGTGTATTCATTTAATTAACTAAGTTCTAGCTTGTTAAGAAGTCTCATAATGAGTGCCCAATGAGACTGTGAGGCTCCAAGGGACTAGAAAAACTAAATAATTCTTCAATACCCTTGATTTCATGGCCATGACCAATTTCACAACCTAGAGTACACGGCCGTGTCAAAATACATGGCCTAGGCCGTGTGCTCCTTTGGAAGAACCAGAAAACATGCAAAAATGGAGATGCCCAATTATATGCCCGTGTAACACTCTGTCTTGCGTTTCGAGCTGTGTTTCCAGTGGGGGAACACGACCTGGGCCATGTAAATCCACACAACCCGTGAATCTACACCAGAAACCATGAAAATGAGCTTCTCCAAGCTTCCAAATCAAATGGGTACCAATCTCACACTTATTTGAACATTTAGACACAAACAAATCCATTAAAATACTCATTAATAAGCATAGAAAATCATATAACACAATCAAATCATAACATTATTAAAATCAGAAACAAAGTTAGAAACCCACAATGGATTCCTCACCATCAACATAAAAAAACGCTTCCTCATCACCAAGATTGGGTGAAGAGGATTATCTCCCTCTTACCTCAAGAGAAGATAAGAAAAGGAACCTTCTTGGTGCTTTGCTTGCAATTTTTGTCCAAGACCTCCAAGAAAACCCTAAGATGGTGAAACCCAAGAAATCCAAAATCAAAGCTTGAAAAGGGAATCCTTGATCACAATGGTGGTCAAAGACCACGAAAATGAGATGGAAAAATGGAAAAGCTATGATCTTTTACCTTAAAGCTTCATGCTTTGAGCTTCAATGGTGGAAGAAGATGAAGATGGATTTAGGGGATGACCACCAAGGAGAAAAGCCTTAGGATGATGAGAGGAAGTAAGAAATGGAAGTAGTTTAACAAGCTAGTGAAAATGGCCTCCCCTTGTGGCTGCCGTGGAGTAGAGAGGAAGAAGAGAAGAGAACACGTGAGGGAGAAGAGAGAAAATGGAAGAAGAGAAATAGGAGAGAGAAAGTGAAGGTGAATGAGTGTGAGATGAAAAGATGATGATTTTTGCCATATTTCCCCCTTCATGGCCGTGTGACTCCAAAGTGAGGAGAGAGAATGTGAAGCTTCCTTGAGAAGCTTCACACGTTTCTCAATAAAGTAAAGGGTGATGATGTCACTTAGATGTTATCATAAAAGTGATCAGATAGAAATAATCTGCTACATCTATTATTCAGTGGACAAATGTTACAGTCAAAAGAAATAATCTTGCATGTGTCCTATATGATGGTACAAAAATGGAATTGTTAGAAAGTTTGGAAATCTGAGTTTGGCAATGACTGTGTTACCACATGGTCTCTGTTTGAATAGATTAGACATTCAAAATGAATTAAGAAATAAAATTAAGGCTGTTCAAGAAATAAAAAGGAATTTAGAAAGGCTAAAGATGGAATGATTATGTTTAGAGATAGAATATGTATGCCAAGAAAAGCTACAATTAAAGAGAGGATCTTAGAAGAAGCCCATAAAAGCAAGTATACCATTCACCTTGGAACAACCAAGATGTATCAAGACCTCAAGAAAATGTTTTGGTGGCCAAGTGTGAAGAGAGATATAGCAAAATATGTGTCCAGATGCTTAGTATGTCAAAAGGTCAAGACAAAGCATCAAAGACCTTCTGGTCTTTTGCAACCTTTGGAAATCCCAGAATGGAAGTGGGAAATTATTTCAAAGAACTTTGTAACAGGATTGCCTAGAACCTAGTTAGGTCATGATGCGATTTGGGTTATAGTGGATAGGTTAACCAAGTCTGCACATTTTCTAGCAATAAGATCTAATTATTCATTGCATAAGTTAGCTAAACTATACATCCAAGAAATAGTGAGACAACATGGTGTCCCCTCGATTTAGGTTGATGAATTTGAGATAATTTCTGAATTATTGATGATTGCCTATTTGTAATGTTGAATAATGGATATTTTTGAAAATTATTAAATGGAATTCTATTTTGGGAAGAGGAATGATTAGTTTTGGCAGTTTGCCACTTTCCTAGCTAGCTATATATATATATATACACACACACACACACACATATGTATTTAACTGAAGTTTTCAAAGAAATGTAGTTTTCCCCGAAACAGCTGGAATTATTGTCATGATATGTTTTCAGAATAGAATCTACAGAGAATTAGTATTCTCACCCCTTTGTCATTTTGAATTCCATGATAATTCCAAGTTCGACATTTGTAGTGACATGGATTAAACAGAAATGGATATTTGATTTGGTTTTAGAATTTTGTATGATGAATGTATGAATAATGCCTTATTGGCAGACAATATATATATGTAAAATAATGTACTCTTGTATAAACACCTTTTAGTATAAATGTGTACATTAACACACTTTATCCAAGCTCATATTTTTTGTATAAAATTATAAAGTATATTTGAAGTTTAAATGAATATTTTAAGTGATGAACTTACTATAATTGCTATAGTGTAATTCTTGATACACTAATAGTAATAATAGTACGGGCGTTACAAATTGAGTTTCCTAAGTCCAATCTATATCTTTTCATTATTTGGGAACTAATTAAGGAGATTTTGTGCAAGATACACTCTTATTAGGTAAAATCTCTTTTTAATAGACAAAGCGCAAGAAAAGGGTAGAGGACTCACAAAGACGATGGACTTGAAGACTTTTTCTCTAGAATTTATTTGTCTATCATCATAGTATGGAGAACTAAATTCTCAAGTAAGATTAGGGATGAACTTGCACACTATATGGTATTTTTAATTTATTTTTAATTTATGTATTTGATTTTCAATTACTAAAACTCTTTTGTTTTATCATTCTCAATTCATTGTTGGTGTTTCCTTTTCCGAATAATCATAGAATTTATTCTGTTTATGAATTCAGTCATGATTTTTCTATTGAATGGTTTAGTTCTTTGATTATGTTTGGATCAATTATTTATCTATATTGCTTTACTTCTTTGCAGCAATATCGCTCCCTGAGTATATTATCGTCGTTGAATTTTCTCAATAGGGATAATAATTTACATATTCTAAAAGTGGTGAATGATTTTTCAAAGGGCTACATTTGGTTTAATTTTAGTTTATAAATATATACTTTCTGATTGGGAATTTTGAAAATTGAGTTCCCAATTGAGTTATTTAATGAATTAAGAATAATTAAAATACCAAATTTATGCAAGAGATTCCTGACGTTTTACTATTAATCAAATTTGAGTACTTTTTTTGTTAGTCACTTTGCTTCACTTTAATTTGCATTTAAAATTAATCTTTATTTATTATTAATCATTTAATATTTTTTCTTTAGTTTCTTTGTTCCTTTAGCTATTCTTTTAATTTGTCTCTATGTGGAATCGACACCCCAAAGTTGTGCTACAACTACCGCATCATTCTTTAGGCATAATCAAATTTTGATGCCGTTTCCAAGGAGATAACAAAAGAATTGCTAAACAATTTTTCTTTTCGGTAGTTTGTAAAAGGCAGTAACTTCATTCTTTTTTTTAGCTTGCTGCATTTTTATTTTATTTTATTTTATTTTTGTAGATTATTTTTAGTGTTGCATTTTTTTTCTTTCCTCTAGCTTGCATGCACATGTATAGAGACTCATTGGGTTAGTTTACTTGTAAACTTGTGTTAGAGTCAGAGTCTGATTTTTATATTCTTTTGTTTGATACATCTTCTAATTTTGAGGAAATGATCATATACAAAGATCAACCCACTAGGACCCTTCTGGATTACCTCCACCCTATACGCACAACCACGCCATCATGCATTATGTTTCTAGCTAATACTCCCCAACTGAATTTTAAAACAAGGATGATATAGTTACTCCCTACTTTTCAAGGTTTAGAAAATGAAAATCCATATTTACATATTAAGGAATTTGAGGATATAGTTGCAGCTTTTCATAGTTAAAATGCAACTAATGATGTAGTGAGACTTAAGTTATTTCCTTTCTCTTTGACGGATAGAGCTAAGAGTTGGCTATACTCGCTGAGACCATGATCTATTAGGTCACAGAATGAGACGAAGGTCTTCTTTAATAAATACTTTCCCCAACATAAGACCAATGCTTTAAAAAGGGAAATATCCATCTTTGCACAAAAGGACAGTGAGACTTTGTATTAGTCTTAGGAGAGATTTAAGCAATTGTTAAGTATATGTCCTCACCATGCGTATAAGAATTGACGCTAAGTGAGTTATTTTTACAAGGGAATTACACCTAGAGAACGTCAATTTGTGGAGATGATATGTAATGGTGAGTTCTTATAGAAAGATCCTGATGTGGCCACAGAATACCTTAATGAGCTTGCTGAAAAAGATCATACTTGGATTGGACCTGGTGCTATTGAGAGCACAAATAGGTCACGACCTGCAGGAAACCCAAATGTTGGTAGAATTTACCATCTCAGGGAAGAGGATAACCTAAAGGCTAAGGTTGAGATGCTCACTAGGGAGTTAGAGGTGTTAAAGACTAAGGACTTAAAGCCAACACAACTGGATAATCATGTAGAGTCTTTTAAACTATGTTTTGTGTGTGGTGGGCTAGATCACCTTACCCAAGAATATCCTACATTTGTTGAGATGAGAAGGATGTACGAGGAACCATGTAATGCCTTAGGTATGTATGAGAAGCCTTTTCCACCTTTCTCTAATACATATAATCCGAGATGGCGCAATCACCCCAACTTTAGCTGGAAGTCTAAAAACTAGCTGCTTGCACGACCCCCTAGATTATATCCTGCACCATATCATTCACTTTCACCATCTAGGAGTCCTTCAGAATACACTTTGCATGCTTTTATTAAGGCACAGGGTAAGACTAACCAAAAGTTTGAATCTTTGATTACACAAGTTGTTGAAGAAAATAAGGATATAAAGAGGCAAGTATCCAAATTGATGAACTCCTTGAGTGTGAATGGGCGAAATAAGTTCCCTTCTCAAGCTTAGTCTTCACCCTATGGTCAACACATGGTGCAAGAGAATTTGAATGATGTGAATGCCATTGTGACACAAAGTGGTAAGTCATTACACATCCCAACAACGAACAAATCAAAGGATGTGGAAAAAAATCAAGATAGTAGTGATGCTGAGCTGCCCAAGGAACGTAAGGTGACAAAAAGTCTTGTTAAGGTATCATTCCCTCAAGCTTTAAAATCAAGCAAGTGAATTCTGGACCCTAATAATGAAATTCTAGATAATCTAAGGCAGGTAAAAATCAATCTTCCTCTTTTGTACATGATTAAACAAGTTCCTACTTATGCAAAAGGTCTTAAGGATTTGTGTACAGTTAAGAAGAAGTACCATGTGAAGAAGACATCATTCCTAATAGAACAAGTTAGTTGTCTAATTGAGCAGTAGATTCCTCCTAAGTGCAAGGATCCTGGTTGTCCAACCATTACAAGCAACATTGAAAATAATCAGTTTGGGCAAGCTTTGCTAGATTTAGGAGCTAGCATGAATCTAATGCGATATTCTATTTATTTGTAGTTGGGGTTGCGAGAAATCAAATCAACCACTATGGTATTGCAATTGGCTGACCGTTCAATCAAAGTACCCCAGGGTGTGGTAGAGGATGTTCTAATTCAATTTGACAAATTTTATTATCCTGTTGATATTACTTCTAAAATTCCTTTGATTTTAGGTAGGCCTTTCCTTGCCACAGCTAATGCTCTTATTAATTGCAGGAATGGGCTCATGAAGTTGTCTTTCAAAAACATGACTCTCGAGGTGAATCTCTTCCATATTACAAAACAGCCAAAAATTGATGACGAGGGCTACCGGATATACATGATTGACTCACTCATGGATATGGGAGTTTCTACTGTTAGCCATGGCAACCATTACCCAAGAGGGGGGTGAATTGGGTGATGACAAGTTTTAATGCAACTTTGACAAATTATGCATTTTGAATAACTCAATTAATAAATGCAGCGAAATAAGTCTAATAAATATACAACTATTGAGGATTACTCAAATACAACTTGGGATATATGATGAACTAAGTGAATAAGTTAGATATCAAGTTGTAACAATCAAAACATCAAGATATAAAATAGATAAATATATTTTACCAAATACTGAATTTAAAGAGTGTAGGGAAGAGAGAATCAAACTCAAGAATTTATCTTAGTTCAGCCACCAACCACTTGTGGCCTACATCCAGTTCCCAAGCTTAACTTGAGATTTTCTTCACTATCTCCTAGACTTCACGGGTGCTAGGAAAACCTTTGTATATACAAGAGCACTCCTCACACCTTGGGATACCTCACCCTTGTGCTAGAGCCTCTAATTCTTCAAGCTTCACAGGTGCTTGATGACCTTTACAATCAAGAACACTCATAACACCTTTGGGATACCTCACCCTTTGTGTTTGAGTCTCATTACAAGGGATAACTCACCCTTTTCTCTCTTAAGGGATACCTCACCCTCTTACAATGATTTCAAAGTGAAGAGAAAGAATAGAAACTCTCACAAGAGTAGATATACAACTTGAAGAACAAAGTATGGATGATAGAAAACTCTCTCAAGAGTGGATAATACAAATTGAAGCTCCATGGGTATCAAGGATTCACACTTTAAAGCTCAAAATATGATTTTGATGTTTCAAGGATCAATTCTAGTGTTCTTGAGGTGTATAAGCTTCATACAACACTTATATATAGAGCCCAAGTGATAAAATAGTCGTTGGTAGTGTTTTATAATGATTTTCTACAAAAACTAGCCGTTTATAGCCGTTAGAAACGTTCCTGGGCACTTGGTAATCGATTACAAGCTTCATGTAATCGATTACAAGCTTCATGTAATCGATTACAAGCTTTCTAGGCACTTTGTAATTGATTACACACTTCCTGTAATTGATTACACGGCTTCTGTCAACGTTGTAATCGATTGCATGACTTGTGTAATCGATTACATCATTTCTGGTTTTGAAAACTGACTTTAAAAGGTCATAACTTCTTCATTTCTTATCCAATTAAAGCGAATGACAATTTATTGGAAAGATCTTTGAGTTTATTTTCATATAAAAGAATTTCAGAACAAAATTCAAAGTATTTTGAAAGATATGACCAAATTAGTAACTAAAGGTCAGTTTTACAAAACTCAAACTTTAATTAGTCATAACTTTTTCATTTCCTATCCGTTTAAAACAAATAACCACTCATCGGAAAGATCTTTGAGTCTATTTTCATATGAAAGAAGTTTCACAATAAAAATCAAAGTAGTTTGAAAGTTATGATCAAAAGAGTAACTAAATGTCAGTTTTACAAAACACAAACTTGACTAATTTTACAGATTTGAAATATCACCAAGGCTAGCTTTCCAAAAATATTTTGTTGGGCATTTAAGCATTTTAGAAACACTTGTAAAGATGTTTAAAACTTATTTGAGCTTAGTGTGATTCTCATTTACCTTTACACGAGATCTAAGTCCTATAAGCTATTCTTGAAGATGTTGGACTTGATCTTTTGCTACCATCAATTCTTGATGTAATCCAAGCTTCCAAAGAAAATATTCTCTTCAAAACTTGCAAATGCTTGGAACATTTTTTCATTCTCATCCTTCTTGAGTTGAGCATAGTTGTGATATTTTGCATTCTTGTTGCAATGCTCACTCTTGGTATTTGGACTATCCTACAAAGTATTGCTCACTTAAACAAACATAGTTAGTCCAAATTCATAATTCAATATTATATGTATGATTCATAAATATATAACTCTAGTTAGTCTAATATGCATATAAAACTTTCATAAACACATCCAAATAAGATATTTATCAATTACTAATGGATATGCACAATATAGGATGCAATAAAGAACACATTGCATATTTGTCATTTATTAAGCACAACTATAAAGCATAAGCATCATTCTTTTTGTTTTGTATTTGTCATCATCAAAACCTAACATATTAAACTATTGGGGTAAACCTATTTCCACATCTATAGTCCATGATTTTGATCCCCTTGAGGATTTTCTTGTTAATTCTGATTTTGATTCTATCAATAATCCAACTGATGCAGTTGATATTTGTGCTATTTTTTATAGAACTCAGGATTATGGCACTTGGGCATGACAACCAAAGTTTGAGGAGTTGCTTAAGAAAGGTTAGAGCATTGTTGATATAAAAGGTGATAGTCCCCTGATTTTTTCCCATAAAATTGATTTTGAAGGAAGGTAAATGGTCCGCGATTGAAGTTATAACTAGAGTTGAAGGATCCAGATATAGAAGAGACTTTGGTAGACGATCCTGTCTACCAAAATTAAGGTAAGTTTTTGGCATTTCGTTTGTGTTTTTATTGAGTCAGCTTAAGTGCCTCCAAGATTTCGAAACTTTTGTATAGGGATGTAAATAGTGTCGTCCAACAAAATAAAAAAATAAAAAATCAAAACCTAAAAAAAATAATAATTAGTTTGCATGCTTGTTTATTTCATTTTACTTTATTTTGTTTTTGTTATTTTTGTCATTGTTAACCACTGTCAGGGTGTAGTTATCCTCTTCTTGTCTTCTCTTTTTAGTTGCTAAGCATTTCAAGTATGTGACTCGTCCCCCATTACTCTGTTTATTTTTTGTCTCAATAATTTCTTTAATACATATTGGTCATTATTTCTTAAGTCTGGATTTAATTTTAAATATTGTAGAAAATGTTTGGTTTTGATTAGGGGAGGGAGTTACTTGAATTTCATTCATGTCATCATTATGCCACTTTTGTGAGGAAATTTTTTCTATCATCTTGCTCAAGTAGTTTCACATTATTCATAGCTACTTCTGCATGTCTCCTATTTGAAAAATTAAAATAATTAGAAAATTTGATGAAAGCATGTGGATACCATATTTTTGCTAAGTGAGTTTTGGGCTATTCATTTTTATTATGAGAGTGTTTTCTTGGTCATCTAATGTTTATTATGGTGCTTATGATTTTCATTTTTTTTTACTAGATTGTTTCATTATTGTTTTGGCTAAAGAGAAGTTTTATATCACACTTGCATTTAATCTGATGTCATTGAATTTGGTAGAATTGTGTATTTCATTGAAAGATGATATTAGATCATGTTTCTTATTTTGAGTCTTCGAATAATGTTTTTGTTCTTTCACATATTGCTGCTAATCACCTCTTTAAGCCTATTTATTGAGCTTTTGTTTCTTAACTCTTTCCCAAAGTGTTTCAGGAAAAAAAAATATTATTGCAAAATGGGTAGGTATAAGGAAAGAAAAAAAAAGTGAAAATAAAAAAAAACAAAAAAAGGCAAAGTGAAAGTGCAAGAAATTTTTTTTTTTTGAAAAGCTACAAAGTTGGAAAAAATTGAGAAAATAAGTGAAAAGAAATGCCTGGTTTTGGAGTTTGAAAAAATAAGTGATTTAAAGAAGGTAAAGAAAATTGTGTTGAAAGTGTAGAAATCAAGCTTCTAAATATTGTTAAAACACTTATAATTTTCATTGTTTTCCTTAGCCTACATGTTTTCCCTTTACCTACATTACAAACTTAATAAAGTCCTGTTCGATCTTAAGGGATTACATGGTTCTTCCAATGTACATGATTAATCTTAAGGTGTAATGTAAAATCTTTTCTTGATACCTTTTCATGAAGCAATATTTGTTTTATTTTCTCAATGTTCTTTCTATCATTTTATATATGAGATATTTGTTTTGATTTGTGCTTACTACTCTACTCATATATATTTGCTATGAGTGACACCATACTTCTGAGTGATTTCATTATTGAGTGCAACTCTTTTGAGGATTGTATATGGTTGAAAGATGTTTTTTGATGGAGATTCTAGTTGTAACAGTAGTTATATTATTCACATACTTTGAGTTTGATGATGGTAGATTTTTATGGCAATTGTGGTGTTCTAATGCATGACTGATATTCTTGAGTTAATATAAATTAGATTTGATTAAATTGGTTAGAGATATTGCTTATTTTAAGCTTTGTTTTAAGTCACTTTCATTGCTAGGGACTAGCAAAAAGCCAAGTGGGGGTTATGATAATGTTTACTTTTTATCTATTTTTTCTTATAAAAATAGGCATCATTATATCTTATTATATTTAATTTTAATGACTTTGTAATACTACTAATTAATTTATTTAAAGAAATCATTAATTTAATTATTGCGATAATTGTAGGGAATCTATTTAAAAGTCTTGGATAAAATAATGGCAATTTGGCAACAAGTTTAATTGAAGGAAGAAATCAAGACTTGGACCCACAACAAATAAAGAGAAAAAAAGACAAAAATTTAGCAACCTTCAATAAAAGGGGATTGAGTTTCTTAAAATTGATTTCCTAAATCCAATAAATATCTTTTTATTATTTAGAGACCAATTAAGGAGATTGAGTTTCCTAAATTTAGTTTCCTAAGCCCAATCTATATCTTTTCATTATTTGGGAACCAATTAAGGAGATTATGTGCAAGATACACTCCTATTAGGTAAAATCTCTTATTAACAAATAAAGCACAGGAAAATTTAGAGGACGCCCAGAGATGGCAAACTTGATGACTTTTTCTCTATAATTTATTTGTCTATCATCATAGTATAGAGAACTAAATTCTCAAGTAAGGCTAGGGATGAACTTGCACACTAGATGATATTTTTAATTTATGCATTTGATTTTCATTTACTAAAACTCCTTTGTTTTATTGTTCTCAATTCATTGTTGATGTTTCCTTCTCCGAATAATCATAGAATTTATTCTGTTTATGTATTTAGTTAAGCTTTTTCTATTGAATAGTTTAGTTCTTTGATTACGTTTAGATCAATTATTTATCTCTATTGCTTTACTTTTTTGCTGTAATATCACTCCCTGAGTATATTGTCATCATTGAATTTTCTCAATAGGGATAATAATTTACATATTCTAAAAGTGGTGAATGATTTTTCAAAGGGTTACATTTAGTTTAATTTTAGTTTATAAATATATACTTTTCGATTGGGAATTTTGGAAATTGAGTTTCCAATTGAGTTATTCAATGAATTAAGAATAATTAAAATACCGAATTTATGCAACGGATTCCCGATGCTTTACTATTCATCAAATTTGAGTACTTTTTCTGTTAGTCACCTTGCTTCGCTTTAATTTGTATTTAAAATTAATCTTTATTTACTATTAACCATTTAATATTTTTTTCTTTAGTTTCTTTGTTCCTTTAGCTATTCTTTTAATTTGTCTCTCTATGAAATCAACACACCAAAGTTGTACTACAAATACTGCGTTATTCTTTGGGTGTAATCAATACAAAGGTTCCCTATAAATAACTAACACACACATTCATCATTGCATAAGTGTACAAAGTGCTCATTCCTTAGTTAAGTCACTTCTCTCAATGGAAACTTTTAAATCTCATCATAATTTAACATATGGAATCCCTAATTCCTTAAAACAAATCACTACTATTTGAATAGCACTTCTTGCTATTCGAATAGTGCACAATAATGTTGTATTCTGTAAGAGTCTTTTCAAGTAGCACCCATGGTGTATTCGAATAGCACTCAAAATATGACATTCTAGAAAAGGCCTATTCAAAATATGACACTAAAATGCATTCTGGTGCATTCTATAATGGTCTATTCGAATAGCGCTCATAGTCTATTCGAATATCCTGTGTAAAATTGCACCAGAAACAGTAGAAACCACGATTTTTCTACTATTTTTTCATTCCCAAATCAACAAACTCACTAAATACATCATTTCATACCATAAGCCATGTAGTAAAGCATTAGGAAATCATCAATACCAAACTCAAAGGGTTGTGTTCACATATGTTTATATATATATATATATATATATATATATATATATATATATATGTGTGTGTGTTGTGTATACATACATATCTATGATCAAATCTCATCAACCACACCCATATATACACAACCATAACCTCATAGAGTTTCATAAGAAACTTTGATGCAAACCATCCATGTAAACTCCAAGTAAACAAAGATCGATAAAGCATAGTAATACTACACAACAACCCCTACCTCAACTCCTTAAGGAAGGTGTTCTATTCCTTTTTCTTGTTCTTCCTTTGGTTCTTACTTCTTTCTCTTCTTTCTTTTCTTTCCTCCTTCTTTCTTTCTCGCATTCTGCTTTCTCTTTTCTTTCTTTTCTTTATTTTTCTTTATTTTCTCTTTTTCCTTCCTATCGCTATATTTTCTCCTCTTTTTTGCTACCAACAGACATGTGAAAAGAGAGAAAATGAGAGATTTTCATGCAACAAAGTCAAAGACGGTGGATGTAACATCTCTATTCTGATATCCTGATATATCTGACATATATAAGAATAACCAAGAGTAGAAATTCTACTTCTAACTTAAAACAACAAAGTAATCCATAACATTCATTCATACAAATAATTATGGAGAGTCACAACAAACTAAAAGTTATATATATATACATGATAAGCCTTACAAGGCACATTGTATTACATAGCTTTTTACAAACTCAAAGCAAATATACAAATGTGCAAGCTTTGTACTAATAGAAACAAAATAAAACTAAACTAGTTCTTTTGCTTCTTCTCTTTTCCCTTTGAAGAGTCTTAACCTGGATTTACATGAAAACACAGTGGGGTGAAAATTCACAAATCCTTAGTATAACTATTCCAAAACCAGCATTTATCCATTCACAATGAATAAACCAAACAACAAGATATTATGTTTGTATTAGGATATGACTCACCATTCAATGTTGCAAGACTATCCACATACCACATTATGCAATAATCTTAATCTTTAAGGAAGCAACTAGGATTTTCTAGGGCTCTAAGCTTTATAAAACACCCTTACTAATCCATGGGTGTGGATTACATAGACTAAACCAGCCTTGCCTCACACTTAAGACCAACACAATCTGTTTCTCACAAATCTCTAATTGGTTAGCATCCCATGGAAATCGGTCAAGACAAGCAAAACTGATTTTTCTCAAAACCATAACCGATTAGCTACCCTGGGTAATCGGTTAAAAGTTGCCTTCATGGTCCACATGAATTCCTGGTACCACCCACTAATCGATTAGGCCTTCACGGCTAATCGGTTATGAGGTTGTTCCATCTCTCTACTGAGCCAAATAATCGGTTAAGACTCACACCTAACTAGTTATGGTTTTAAATCGTGGGCTGCACATGGATGCATAACCGATTATGCATCCTTCATAATTGGTTATCTGATCATTTTTGCATCGAACAACCGAGTGTTCTCATGGAACTCTTGGCTCAAAACCCAAAAAAAACTCAAGATAAACATTTCACACCTTAAGTGTTGTCATAACAAGGTTAGAAGAGTTCTATGAACACAACCAAATCATCAACAAACCTTGGATCATATTCATTCAACTCCAACAGTTGGAAAATCTCTCAAAAACAAACTTAAACAACCCATGAAAACCCCATGAACCAAAAGAAGGAAAGAAAAAGATGGAGTTTACAAGAACAACGCCTTTACCTCGAGGTTATGGTGATGGAACTCAAGCCCTAGCTTTTCCTTTGCCCTTCCTTCTATTTTTCTCCCCTTCATTCTCCTTTTCTTCCTTCTTTTCTCTGTTCTCATTTTCCTCCTTTGCTACTACTATATCGTGCCCAAGAGAGAAAGAAAGGTTAGAGGAAATATCTCAAAAGACCAAAGATAAGGATAGGCAACATGTGGCCTCAAAACCACTTAAGATATGTCACTGAAACTTATATAAATGATAGGAACACTTAGATTTCTCCAAACCAAGTTTCCTAACTTCCATAGGTATTAAAATAAATCATAAGATTTATCTCAGTCCTGATTTCACCATTCCTATAAATTTTCATATCTGTGACAAGTCAATCCGGCATTAAAACACACTCCTAGTGTACAAAAAAAAACCCAAATGACCTCAATTAACTCTAAAAAATTAACCATGTCACCTTCCACTTATTTGTGACCTAGAAATAAATTATCTATATTTATTTCCATTAGCTAGACCATTTATGGTAATATCTAAGTCATTTTAAGATACTTTTCACCTTTTGTGTTGCAGCAAAGTGCCTAAACTAACTCAAATTATCATAAAATTACACAAGCATGTTAAACTAATATTATACCAACTCTATAACTATGTACAAGTTTAACAAGTTATTAAGGGTGTTACATTTCTCCCCTCCTTTTTAAGAATTTTATCCCCAAAATTCAGTTTACCTCATATAAGCTATGATATCATACTCAAAGGGATCTCACCTTTCCTTAGTGATATTTTACTGAACTTAGCCACCAACTAACAACTTAACTTGTACAAAACCTATAAGAATATCCTAATGAGTTTTCAACTGATGGCACACACAAAAGGATACCTTGCATAGGATCAGAAGATTGAGCCTCCTCTATTTTGACTAGAGTATACAACCTTCCTGGAGCTTGTGGTCTAGGGTTGGGCATAACTCCCTGCCTTTGCGGACACCTACTAGCATAATGCCCTGGTTGACTACACACAAAACACACCACACAAGGTTTATCGCCATGTGACCTTCCACACACAGGGCATTCAGCCTCTAAGGTTTCCACCCAAACTTGCTCATCATCATTGTCTTCGTCATCTTCTGAAGAACTGTATGTTGAAACATTTTCCTCATACTCATCTTGTGGATCGCTGGGTGTAGAAACACTTTTCGCATACCCATCATCCACCTATTTCCTCTTTTGAAGGTCCTGTGATCTTTGCTCCTCTTGAGACTTACCATTATGACCCTCAACAATTCTACATTTGTTCACCAAACTTGCGAAGTTTCAGATCTCAAAAGGTCGAATCACCTTCTGAATGTCCTCTTTCAATCCTTTCTCAAATTTAACATACTTCTAAATCTCATTTGGGTTAAATTTGATGCAAGATGAGAATTTAGACAACTCATTGAACTATACTGACCAACAGACATCTCACCTTGCTCCAACCCCAGGAATTCTATTTCCTTTTCGTTTCACAAACTTTGTGGAAAATACTTCTCCAAAAAGAATTCTTAAAGATCTCCCATATAACAAGAGTCCCCGACGTATCGAACAAACTCTTGGCGTCTGTCCACCAATCCTCTGCTTCCCCCTCCAACATGTAGGAAGCAAAAAGCACTCGTTGCCCATCCGACCAAACCATAGTAGTGAAGATCTTTTCCATCTCCTTTAGCCAGCTCTTAGCTCTCACGGGGTCGTACTGTCCCTTAAAGGGTGATGGATTATCTTTCCTAAACTCCGAGAGGTCTTGGAAACTCTGATTCTGTGCCACGGGTACCACTGGAACTGGTTGCACTAACTGAACTGGTGGTGGTGGTATAGGCTGTTGAGGTTGGTTTGCTTGCATTCTCTCAAATATCCTAGCAGCGGTGGTTGACTACTCCCTAGTAGCATTTGCGTTTGCGGCTGCCTGCTCCCTTATGGCATTAGCCAAATCCATAAGCACTTCAGCCATATTAAAGCCCTCACTAGAAGTGCTCCTAGATCCTCTAGTTCTCCTTGGTGGTGTCATAGCTTTTTGTACGCACAGAAAAAACATATTGAGCTGATCAGTCTCAATATCATGTTACCGTGCAATAGTAGCTAACAACACCTAAAGACTAAGCGAGCCATACAATTTCCATTCAAACATCACAAACAAAAGATAAAGAAATGCACAACACACATGGAACTCCTAAACATGCCTAAGCATAGTCAGTCCATACCTCGGCTCTACAGGATGAACTGCTCTAATAATATAATGTAACATCCCTGTTCCGATATCCTGATATATCTGGCATATGTAAGAATAACCAAGAATAACAATGCTACTTCAAACTTAAAACAACAAACTAATCCATAACATTCATTCATACAAATAATTATGCAGAGCCACGACAAACTAAAAGTTATATAGAAACATCATAAGCCTCACAAGGCACATTATATTACATAACTTTTTAAAAACTCAAAGCAAATATACAAATGTACAAGCTTTGTACTAAAAGAAACAAAATAAACATAAACTAGTTCTTCTACTTCTTCTCTTTTCCCTTTGAAGGGTCTTAACCTGGATTTACATGGAAACACAGCGGGGTGAGAATTCACAAATCCTCAGTATAAGTATTCCAAAACCAGCAATTATCCATTCACAATGAATAAACCAAACAACAAGATATTATATCGCATTAGGATATGACTCACCATTCAATGCTGCAAGACTAACCATAAACCACTTTATACAATAATCTCAACCTTTAAGGAAACAACTATGATTTTCTAAGGCTCTAAGCTTTGTAAAATACCCTTACTAATCCATGGGTGTGGATTACATAGCCTAAACTAGCCTTGCCTCACGTCTAAGACCAACAAAATCTGTTTCTCACAAAATTGATTACGCAAAACCATAACCGGTTAGCCACCGTAGGTAATTGGTTCAGAGTTACCTTGATGATCCACGTGAGTTCTTGGTATCACCTAATAATTAGATAGGCCTTCATGGATTACCGGTTAGGAGGCTGTTCCAGCTCACACCTAATCGATTATGGCTTTAAATCGTGGACTGCATATGGCTAGATAACCGATTATGCATTATTCATAATCAGTTATCTGATCATTTTTGCATCAGACAATTAAATGTTCCCATGGAAATCTTGGCTCAAAACCCAAACAAACTCAAGATAAACACTTCACACCTTAAGTGTTATCAAAACAAGGTTAGAAGACTTCCATGAACACAACCAAAGCATCAACAAACCTTGGATCAAGTTCATTCAACTCCAACCATTGGAAAATCTCTCAAAAACCAACTCAAACAACCCATGAAAACCCCATGAACTAAAAGAAGGAAAGAAAAAGATGGAGTTTGTTAGTCATGGCAACCATTACCCAAGAGGGGGGGTGAATTGGGTATTAAAAAACTTTTCGCAAATGCTCTTAAAATAAATACAAATATTTAAGCTATTAAATAAAAGAGAAAGAATTGCGAGATGAAGAAAGAAAGCTTTAAGAACTGCAAATAAATAAATGTACAATAATATAAAATTATATAAATAAATGTGCAATAATATAAAATTACGTAAAATAAAGATTGTACAAAATAAAGAGATAAAGAGAAGAAGAGCAGGCACGATATTTATCCTGGTTCGACCACCAACCACTTGTGGTCTACGTCCAGTCCCCGAAACACAGTTCGAGATTTTTCACTATATGTACAAGCTTCAATAAGTGCTTGCAACCTTTACATAAAAGAGCACTTTTCACACACAGGTAAACTCTACCCTTATGCTAAAGTCTCAGCCTGCAGGGATACCTCACCCTTATACAAACCTTAGAGGGATACCTCACCCCCTTTACAAACCTTGAAGGATACCTCACCCTCAATACAGAAGAATAGAAATTATAGATGGATAGAAACTCTCACTTAGAGCAAATTATACAAATTGAAGTGCTAAGAGGCTCTCAAGGATATCTCAAAGTTTTAGCAAAAAGAGTACAGAAAATAGGCGTAAAATATAAATCACAATTTTCAGAGCAAGCGCAAATTAAACAAATAGATGGGTGTTTTCAGATGAGATCCACGGTCTTTATTTATAGAGTCAGATAAACAAATAGCCGTTGGAGCAAATTAAAACCATAATTATTACGAGAATATGGCCGTTTGTTTCCTTTTCAGTATTCATAAAAAAACGTGTTTATTCGAATACCATAAATCAGTATTCGAATGCCACTATTTATAAACCATCGTGAAAAGCACATTTATATGGGTTATTCGAATACCAACATGAGGTATTCGAATACCTCTATTTAAAACACGTTAAAAAGGCAATTCTGAAGCTTGTTATTCGAATACCTTAAGAGGTATTAGAATGCCTCTATTTAAAATACAGTCTGGAATGTTTTCAGGCATGTGGTATTCGAATACCATATGATGTATTTGAATGCCCCTTTAAAAAAACTCATTCAGGAACGTTTTTGTGCTGTGGTATTCGAATACCACAAGTTGTATTCGAATACTCCTCACAGATTTTGAAAACTGAATTCAAATGATCATAACTTCTTCATTTCTTATCCGTTTAAAGCAAATGACTAGTCATTGGAAAGATCTTTGAGTCTATTTTCAAATGAAAGAATTTTCAAAACAAAACTCAAAGTATTTTGAAAGATATGATCAAAAGAGTAACCAAAGGTCAGTTTTGCAAAACTCAAACTTTGCTATTTTTCATAGATTTGAACTATTACCAAAACTAGCTTTTCAAAACTTATTTGTTGGACATTTTAACATAGGAAAATCATTTGTAAAAACATATTTGAAAAACATATTTGAGATATCCATAAGGCTTCTTACATAAAGACCATAAGTCCTAAAAGTTATACCGTTTAATCTTCCTTTGGACTTGGTCTTTGACATGACTTTGATGTTATCAAAACCTTCATGAGATATCCGTTCACATTCTCCTTGTGTTGAGCTTAATTGAGATCTTTTGCTTTCTTGTTGCAAGCTCATTCTTGATACTTGGACTATCCTACAAAATATTGCTCACTTAAACAAGTATAGTTAGTCCAGAATCATAATTCAATATCTTCATATGCATGAATCATAAATGTATAACTCTAGTTAATTTAGCATGCATATCAAACTCTCATAGATGCATTCAAATAAGATATTTATCAATTACTAATGGATATGCTCTATATAGGATGCAACAAAGATCATAAGCAGAGTATTCTTTTTGTCTTGTATTTGTCATCATCAAAACTTAACATATAAAACCATTTGGGGCAAACTTATATCCACAATCTCCCCCTTTTTTATGATGACAAATCACCAAAGAAAAATATGTTAAGCAATATACAATAAAGGA
Organism: Ormosia semicastrata; assembly: GCA_029884595.1. NCBI lineage: Eukaryota > Viridiplantae > Streptophyta > Magnoliopsida > Fabales > Fabaceae > Ormosia > Ormosia semicastrata. The sequence goes on from JAQQTO010000060.1 coordinate 50,061,547, forward strand.
TATTCATGTAAGCATATCAAACATATATTTTTCTTTCCAATTTTCACTCCCCCTATTTGACATCAACAAAAAGGCTTAGAAAGGAAAAAAATATTTTCTCCCTCTTATAGATTCTACATATGAGTCAAGAATAGAGAGATGAAATAAATATGCTTGCAAGATATAGAAGATTTTTCATACAATGCTTGTCATATTTTTGTATATCAACATTTAGCATATGATGGTAATAAAACACTTTATGTAATCAAACGAGGATGTAAGCCAAAAGATATAAACAGCTTAAGAACTAGGCTCCCCCTCAAAATATGCATATTATAAAAATAAAGCAAGGGTAAAGATATTTATTCTTAATCCAAAATTTTAAGACTTCTCCCCCTTTCAAAAAGAATTTTACACAAACACATTATATTTTCAAAAAGCATTTTAGAAGGGTAGAGATATTTTATATAAAAAAAAATCATATATTCCTTGGAAAGCATCTAGTTATTTAAGATTAATTTATCAACAAGTATCATACAATTCATATCATATACCATAAAAGCTAAGGGATAGAGATACTTATTGAGTCAGATAAAGAGTGATGATCCTTCTTTATTGGTGCTTTAACTTTGAGCTTTCTTCCTTTGAATTCTCCATTCCATTGCACTAGAAGAAAGTCTTCTTTATCTTCCTCTTCATTTGAATTCCATTCAATTTTTCTCATTTATCCATATATGCTTGTATGTAAAAATCTGATGGCTATATTTGAAACACATAGAGAGACTTGCAAAGCTAACTTTAAAAGTCCTCTAAAACATAAGTTAGCATCAAATATCATGTAAGCCCATTTATAAGCATAATTTTGATTGATATATAATTTAAAATATGTATCACATTATCAACCATGCAATGTTAGCTCTAACAAGAATGCATGAAGCACATATGCACTTGAATCCAAAAAAAATAGTTTAAGCATTTTAAGGCATGATTCAAGTTTATCAAGAAACATATGATCATCATCAAAACTTATTTAGTAATTTTTAGATAAATACTTTTCATGTAAGGCATGTAAAGGCATAACACAACTCTCTACTTCTCCATATATCATATGATATCAAATTTAAAGCATAAATAAGGATAATAGATTGATATCACCAAAAGTGTTCTTTGAATTTTCGTAGATGACTCTCACTTCCACCAACTTCCAAGCTTCAAGCTTTCATGAAGGGATAGAAATTATTTGCACCCCTTTAAACGTTGAGTCCTTTTAAACTTCACTATCCTCAAGTTGAATGAACTTATTCCATTTAAATGCTTGCTTGAGGTAGTTGACACCCTACAAAATAATTCAAAGTACTTTCTTTGGTATCCATCAATTTTGGATCCATAGAGGTTAGTCATTATACCAAACTCATAAGCAAATAAGCATTCAAAACAGTAAGGCAAAATAACAAATGAGTTCACAAGGGCAAAACATATTTCATTTTATTAATCAAATTTGTCAAGTACATATATTCATCAAAATAATAACCAATTACATTGTATTTTTCATACATATCATTAAGTGTATATTTTCAAATAAAACAAACAAAGAATTTAGCATATATTACTTATTAATGCTAGGCAACATATATAATAACAAATGCAGCAGAATCTTTCAAATAAAGCATGGGTAAGAAAAAAAATAGCAGTAGCAGCAGGTTAAAAACTGATAAGTATTCGAATGCTTATTTGAAAGATTAAAAACATACCAAAACGTGGTTTTAATGATGGTATTCGAATGCTTTTAATGGTATTCGAATACTCACCAAGTATTCGAATACTCTAGAGAGGAACTGAAATAGAAAGCCACAGGGTATTCGAATATCCCTGATGGTATTCGAATACTCTAGAGACCTGTGGGAGAAACTGAAACAAAAAGCCTCTGGGTATTCGAATAAACCGGATGGTATTCGAATGCCTTAAACAAAAAAACATAAATTTTCTCGTATAGCAGCAAGGGTATTCGAATAGTCTTAATAGAAAAACGCAAGTTTTCACGTAAAACATCAATGGTATTCGAATGCCATGTGAAGGTATTCGAATAACTTAAGCAATAAATCACATATATATATCCAGAAAAAGCATTTTTGAGAGACGAAAGTATACCTTTTGATGGAGTACCTGCAAAGATGATTTCGGGATAACTCCGATGCTCAAGTCAGTAATAATTTAAGAAGGATGAAATTATAATTAAGCAATAAATTCAAATATTTAATTATATGTATGATTGATCAAAAACTCAAGCTCAAGATGTCAAAACAATGGGCATACTTTTATCTAGCATATTAACGTGTAGAAACATGTTTAAGACATAAATCTAGAAAAGTATAACACAAGTTCCACTTATCCAAGGATTGCAAGTCCAAGCTTCATAAAGACAAGGAAAAGAGCTTGAAGTTATTTTTAGTCTTTATACTTGGAGCAGCACTTTCAAGATGCCAAAGTCACTTCTTGGCCTTCAAGTACACCTACAACACACTTTAATTTTTGACTTTTGGTACCCACATTTTCTTGGGTCCTTGTGTGTTAGTTTTCAAATATTAAACTATTATGCTCTCATAAAGATTAATTTTTCATAGTATGTAAATCGAGCACAATGTATTAAATAATTAAATACCATTGATTACATGCTTACTTTCATGATATATAGATAATTTTAAAGCATATAAAGCATACATAAGCATTATAGACCCTATGTACCAAGATATATAACAACTTAATGAACTATATAATAGAATGAATATAATCATGTGTTAAACATAATATTCAAATTTTATTAAGTACACATGATTCTATTAATCAATTAAGGCCTATAAGAAATATACCTCAAATTTATTGACTTTTCATATGAGTGTGCATAAGGGGTAAAAGCTTTTGATACCTTGGCCTTGGTAATCAAGGAAATACTTTTTCTTATCCATTGCTTCTCTTTTGGAGTCTTGAACTTTGCAAGTTCTACATTTTGTACTTGAGAAGCTTTGGTTGAAGTCATCTTCCTTCTTTGACCAAAGTTTCTACCATTAGGCTTTGGAAGCATTCTCCTTGATGATTCCTCTTTCTTTTGACTAATTTGTCCATCCTTTTGAGAAATATTCTGCATAATTGAAATACTAGGAGGACACTTTGGTACCCACTTCATTTTGGGTTCTTTAATATTAGTATTAGAGCCTTTAGGATTTTTAGGAACCCATACTATACAATTTCTCATATAAAGATTTCTTCTATAATTGCATAAATGAGAAATATGTCCTAGATGACCACAAAAATTACAAACAATTGAATTTAATGATGGCTTAATCATTTGAATATCATTTTTGAAAAACTTAAGCATTTTATTGTTATTATATTCTAAATTAATTTTGCCATAAGTCTTGCTTGAATTTTCACGTGTAATAACGTTATTTTTATTTTTATTAACAAGCATAGAATTTAAGCAATTACAATCATTAGCTTTGACAAATTCAGAATATAAGTCCTCAACTTGATTTTCTAAATTAATGCACTTTTCACAAGAAGATGAGGTTTCATATTTCAAAGGTATTTCCTCATTAAGAAAAGCATATTCATTTTTTAAAGTCTCAATTTTATTTTTAATAGAGGAAATATTTTCCAAACACGATAAGTTTTTCTTTTCTAAATTCAATAAACCATCATACAATTCATAATATGCACTTTGCAACTCATCATAGGAAGGACTATAATATAGTTTAGAATTATTTACCTCAAAGTCCTTTTTAGCCATACAAGAGGTGGTCTCAATTTCTAGCACACTTGGCTCTTTAAGAGAATCACATTTTTCCTCATTAATTTTGTTTTGCTTTGCCTCTTCTTTAATTTGAGCACCATCGTCACTAAGAGGCATTTGACTCCCTTCAATAGTTTGAACATCTCTTTGAGGATGCGTTTCATGACAAGCTTCCTTTAATGACTTTTGCTCTTCTTGCTTTCTATATACAACTTTATGCACAAAATCATTGGTAGCAAGATAAATAGTATTAAGAGCATCCCATATATCTTTAGCACTAGAGCAATTTTTAATTGTAGCATAAGCATCATCATTCAAACTGCTTCTCAAAATTTGCATAGCTCTAATATTCAAAGAAAAACATTTTTTGTCAAAACTATTCCAAGTTTGTTTTGATTTATAAGTAAATCCATTTAGCACAATATCCCACAAATCTAAATCAACAGATTGCATATAAAACTCTATTCTAGTTTTCCAATAAACAAAATGCACACCATCAAAGAATGGCGGTTTATCAATTTCAAAACCTTCCATTTTGAAAAACTTTCAAGGTTGCTCACAAGTAAGGATCTTTAACTCTAAGCGGTTAAGGTTTTAGCAAAGCATGAAGCTCTAATACCACTTGTTAGTCATGGCAACCATTACCCAAGAAGGGGGGTGAATTGGGTATTAAAAAACTTTTCATAAATGCTCTTAAAATAAATACAAATATTTAAGCTATTAAATAAAAGAGAAAGAATTGCGAGATGAAGAAAGAAGGCTTTAAGAACTGCAAATAAATAAATGTACAATAATATAAAATTATATAAATAAATGTACAATAATATAAAATTATGTAAAATAAAGATTGCACAAAATAAAGAGATAAAGAAAAGAAGAGCAGGCACGATATTTATCCTGGTTCGACCACCAACCACTTGTGGTCTACGTCCAGTCCCCGAAACACAGTTCGAGATTTTTCACTATATGTACAAGCTTCAATAGGTGCTTGCAACCTTTACATAAAAGAGCACTTTTCACACACAGGGAAACTCTACCCTTATGCTAAAGTCTCAGCCTGCAGGGATACCTCACCCCCTTTACAAACCTTGAAGGATACCTCACCCTCAATACAGAAGAATAGAAATTATAGATGGATAGAAACTCTCACTCAGAGTAAATTATATAAATTGAAGTGCTAAGAGGATCTCAAGGATATCTCAAAGTTTTAGCAAAAAGAGCACAGAAAATAGGCGTAAAATATAAATCACAATTTTCAGAGCAAGCGCAAATTAAATAAATAGATGGGTGTTTTCAGATGAGACCCACGGTCTCTATTTATAGAGTCAGATAAACAAATAGCCGTTGGAGCAAATTAAAACCATAATTATTACGAGAATATGGCCGTTTGTTTCCTTTTCAGTATTCGTAAAAAAAGGTGTTTATTCGAATACCATAAATCAGTATTCGAATGCCACTGTTTATAAATCATCGTGAAAAGCACATTTATATGGGTTATTTGAATACCAACATGAGGTATTCGAATACCTCTATTTAAAACACGTTAAAAAGGCAATTCTGAAGCTTGTTATTCGAATACCTTAAGAGGTATTCGAATGCCTCTATTTAAAATACAGTCTGGAACGTTTTCAAGCATGTGGTATTTGAATACCATATGATGTATTCAAATGCCCCTTTAAAAAATCTCATTCAGGAACGATTTTGTGCTGTGGTATTCGAATACCACAAGTTGTATTCGAATACTCCTCATAGATTTTGAAAACTGAATTCAAATGATCATAACTTCTTCATTTCTTGTCCGTTTAAAGCAAATGACCAGTCATTGGAAAGATCTTTGAGTCTATTTTCAAATGAAAGAAGTTTCAAAACAAAACTCAAAGTATTTTGAAAGATATGATCAAAAGAGTAACCAAAGGTCAGTTTTGCAAAACTCAAACTTTGCTATTTTTCATAGATTTGAACTATTACCAAAACTAACTTTTCAAAACTTATTTGTTGGACATTTTAACATAGAAAAATCATTTGTAAAAACATATTTGAAAAACATATTTGAGATATCCATAAGGCTTCTTACATAAAGACCATAAGTCCTAAAAGCTATACCGTTTAATCTTCCTTTGAACTTGGTCTTTGACATGACTTTGATGTTATCAAAACCTTCATGAGATATCCGTTCACATTCTCCTTGTGTTGAGCTTAATTGAGATCTTTTGCTTTCTTGTTGCAAGCTCATTCTTGGTACTTGGACTATCCTACAAAATATTGCTCACTTAAACAAGCATAGTTAGTCCAGAATCATAATTCAATATCTTCATATGCATGAATCATAAATGTATAACTCTAGTTAATTTAGCGTGCATATCAAACTCTCATAGATACATTCAAATAAGATATTTATCAATTACTAATGGATATGCTCTATATAGGATGCAACAAAGATCATAAGCAAAGTATTCTTTTTGTCTTGTATTTGTCATCATCAAAACTTAACATATAAAACCATTTAGGGCAAACTTATATCCACAGAGTTTACAAGAACAACACCCCTACCTCGAGGTTATGGTGATGGAACTCAAGCCCTAGCTTTCCTTTGGCCTTCCTTCTATTTTTCTCCCCTTCATTCTCCTTTTCTTCCTTATTTTCTCTGTTCTCATTTTCCTCCTCTGCTGCTACTGTATCATGCCCAAGAGAGAAAGAAAGGTGAGAGGAAATATCTCAGAAGACCAAAGATAAGGATAGGAAATGTGTGGCCTTAAAACCACTTAAGATATGTCACTGAAACTTATGTATCTGATAGGAACAGTTAGATTTCTCCAAACCAAGTTTTCTAACTTCCATAGGCATGAAAATAAATCCTAAGATTTATCTCAATCCTAATTTCACCATTCTAATAAATTTTCATATCTGCGACAAGTCAATCTAGTATTAAAACACACTCCTAGTGTACAAAAAAAAATGAAATGACCTCAATTAACTCTCAAAAATTAACCATGTCACCTTCCACTTATTTGTGATCTAGAAATAAATTCTTTATATTTATTTCCATTAGTTAAACCATTTATACTAATATCTGAGTCATTTTAAGCTACTTTTCACCTTCTGTGTTGCAGTAAAGTACCTAAATTAGCTCAGATTGTCAAAAAATTACACACGCATGTTAAACTAGTATTATACTACCTTTGTAACTATATACAAGTTTAACAAGTTATTAAGGGTGTTATAGTGGAAAGAAAGATTGGAGAGATAATGTGGTTTGACTTCAAGGCTTATCGAAACTTTTGTATCTCTTAAAGATATTTTGATATTGTATTAATGAGTTTTCTACTTTTTAAAAGTATTAGAAAAAATTCTAGAACATTTTCTAATTACCAAACTCATCATTTAAAGATTATCCTTATACACCGTTTGCAACACCCACTGTAGGGTATCACATTTAAGACTAATCCTAATATAACTTACCCAAGTTGTAAAAGAATTAATCTTGTAAAAAAAACAATAATTTTAAAATTTCGTTTGTGGAAAATTGAAAGTAAATAAAATAATTAAAAACTATAAGTACAACTTGTACCAGAACAAAACTCACATTAATATTACAAACCTTGTTCTTAAATAATTTATACTCCAGAAGATAAATATGTACAACATGTACATCAAAGCATAAACTGTCTTACTAAAAACTTTTAAAAACTAAGGATTTGGGCCCTCGGAAGGATCCTCCTCCTCAGTATCATCAAAAAACCTTGGCGGGTACATCACTCGCCTGACAGGGGTTCTCGCTGAAGACACCACCGAGTCCTCCCGTGGTGTATAAACAGTGCCACCCCAGAGCTCATGAGTAGGCATCGTGAACTCTAGACGCACCGACACATGCTGAGTCAAAACAGGAATCCCATCACGGGTTCCACTCATATTCAAAGTCAAGTCCCCGGTATACACAAACCGTTCATTATCTAAGTTAAACCTCCAAGCATTAGTCCCTCCATGGAACTGTACTCAGACAAATCCCAGTACTTGGTGCCTTGCCGCCATCTCAACAAACAAGAAAATAGTCACTGGTGGTAAACAGAATTTTTGGCTTCCTCTTCTCCTCGGTCTTCATCAAACATACACAGTAAAATAGATATAATACAGCAAAGAGGTGTGATCCCCTACATCAATACCAGTATAGCAGTATAGAAAATGACAGCAAATATACATATATAGTATTAACACAATGAATCATATTGTCATATCACAGATAGAATATCATTTAAATATAATCATTATGCCAATATGTTGACCAACTATGCATATGTACACAGACTCATTCCTACTCCATGGAGCTAATCATAATTTTGGAGAGAAAGATAAGGAGTACATGTCTGTATATCGTCAGCCTCAAATCATGTGCCAATATATTATATTAATGTGCGCAACATGGCTCATACAAGACACTCTCAACCAATCACGAAAAGAGTAGTAACTCTGTCAAGATCGTCGGTGTGTTTGCATAGAATACCATGACCTAGAGGTGCTACCAACTAGCTACATATGACATTCCACACCCCGACGTCTCCAAGATCACTAAAGATCGTAACTACGCAATTCTCACTCGCACGAAGGTGTAAATTCAATCTCCTAGGCAACAATAGCCTTAACCAATTAAGCTGACATGCTTTTCAATACATATAAGGTTCAAATACACATGCAATCATCATTCTTACAGTATTTCGCCTAAACATGCCATCTCTTGGCAATATCACTTTCTAACACAACCGGGCCCACCACAACAGCCTGATATCAAACTGCTATTGCTCTTAATCGCGTAGCATTTTTATCGCATTTTCACAACTGCGAAACATTTTTCTTACGTTTTCAAATCGCGTAAGTATTTTCCAACATTTTCTCAATCGCGTAAAGATTTTATCACATTTTTTTAATCACGTAGCTAAAAATTACTATTTTTAAATCACATAATAGTTTTTCTGCATATTTTCAGTCATGTAAAATATTTATTTAATATTCTAAACTCAAAATAAAACTTTTCTCATTAAATATCAAAATTGGATTTTAATTCCAATATTTCCCACTTTTAAATAATATTTTCTCACTAAAAATTCTTTAAGTAGTATCTTTTACTATTTTCCACAAAATTATATTTCTTTGATTTAATTGGGACATTACAGCTTGAAATTTTCTAATGCGCTTCAAAACCCAAAGGGTGAGCTATATGTCAGTAAATTTCAAGTTTTAAACTTTATCTTACTTCCTAACCTAATTATACTAATTTAATTTTAAAAATTAGTTTGCTTTCTTTTTTGGTCTAAAACCTATCAAATTAATGTTCCACTAATCCAATACCTAAGTCTACACTTAGTAAAATAATTTTGGATCTAGGAGATCAAAAATACGCATGTTGGCTGAATTACCCTATATGTTTCATAAATCATAATTAATTATTCTCCATCACTTTATTCTTTACAAAAACCTTTAATCCAATTTCTTGTCTTTAAATCATTTAATCCATGATTAGGAAAATAAATTAAAATATTTTGCTCCTTTTATGGTGTTATGACCGTGAGCCTTCATAGGTTCTTTGGAACCTTCATACACTTCCTCATCATGTGAATCACATCCTACTTAATACAATAATCAATCATGCTTCCACAATCACATATTCAAGCATATAATCAAAGCTATAAAGCATACCAACCAACAATCACCACAAACAAAGCAAGCTTAAACCATACAAGTGAATAAATCCTTATCGATTTTTCACCACTAACAAGCCATTTCCTCACCACCAACACATGGCTGGTGAGGTTAATCTCCCTCTTACCTTAAGGAAGACAAAAACCCTTTTTGAATGGCCTCCTAGGGATTTCGTGAGCCTCCAAAGAAAATCCTAACAAGCTTAAACCAAACTAAACTCACAAACAAAGCTTGACAAAGAGAAACCATGGATCAATCATGGCTTAGAAACTCAAGAATCAAACTTAGGAACAAGAAACAAGAACTTTACCTTGTAGAGTAGAAAACTCTAGCTTGATTTAGAAGCACCAAAATGATGAACTAAGTGAAACTTATAAGATGAAAAGTGTTTAGAATAGCATATAGGTAAGGAAAATGAGATTAGATGAAATTTTGGAAGCTTGGCTGTTGGCTTTGAAGGTGGTGGCCGAATGCTTCAAGAAAGGGAGAGAATGGAGTTTTGTATTTGTTCTTGGATGAGAGAGAATGGAGAGAAATGTTTTAAGTCACAAAGTGATAGAAATGAAGTAGGATGGCCTATTTCTCTAGTGCTCTAGTGCATGGCCGTGTAGATGCATGCATAGAAAGTTCAAGGCTTGTTCAATCAAGATAGAAATCAATCACATGGCCTCACATGGCTTAGGTCATTAGATGGTCATCCTTTGGTCATAATAGATGAATAGATTGTTCAAGAACTCCCTAGAACCACCTAGTGGCCGTGGAGCACATGGAAGTAAGTAACTAAGTTTTGATTTCAATTAGTTCCTAGTTACACTTAATTTAGTTAGTTAGTTCACTTAGTTACATGGTTAACAACTTAATTAGCTCACTTAGTTTCTTGATTAATTAGTCAAACCATTATTGTTGACCACTTTCTATTGGTTAAGAAAATTCAAGCCATTATCATTGATCAATTTCTATTGGTTCATCAAATTATGAGTCATAAAGATTTTTCCCAGTCTATTGCCCTACGGATAAAAGATACAAGATCTATTACCCAATTGGCAGAAACTACTGCCTGCAATTCAGTAGATACTGTCCAATAAAATAATATGTGAAATATTTTTATTTCACAGATAAATTCTAAAAATTAAAAGATCGGGTAACGTATTTCTCGGATTCGGGTTTAGTAAGATCCCCCGGCTCTGAATAAATCGTTAAAGATTTTTCCCAGCCCGAAAATTATTATTTTCCTGACTCGGAGTAAATCATACACAATGATAAAAAATAGTCACAGGACAGTCAATAATTTTACAGCACACAAAAATTATAAAATAGTACATTTCAGACATTACTGAGAAATAGCAAATTTTGGGGTGTTACACCGTTAACAGCCACTAAGGTATAATAGACTTCCTGTGTAGGTGAAAATACCAAACTAGTTAAGTTGATTTTCAGAAATTTACCACATCTCATTCTAAGTATTTGTAACCTATAGTACAATTTAGACATTACTGGGAAATAGCAAATTTTGGGGTGTTACACCGTTAACAGCCACTAAGGTATAATAGATTTCCTGTGTAGGTAAAAATACCAAACTAGTTAAGTTGATTTTTAGAAATTTATCACATCTAATTCTAAGTATTTGTAACCTAGAAATATAGTCTCCATATTTAGTTCTATCATCTAAGCACTTTATGCTAACTTCTAAGCTAATATGAGTCATTTTTAACATTCAGTGTTATAGCGACATATCCAAACTAACTCATAAGGTCACCAAAAATTAGCAGGTAACTCATACATGTGTTACAAAACTTCTATAACCATGATTAAGACTAATAGGTTAGGGAGTGTAACATCCTCCCTACCCTAAAAGTGTTAATCAGGGTTATAGAAGCTCAATATTATAAGTATAAGTTGGATAGTAATTTTGGTAATTTTTTGGATTAGTTCGAACATAATTCTATAGCACTAAATATAAAGAATAGCTAATAAATTAGCTAAAATGGCTGATATGGTAGAAATAAATATGAAAATTTTATTTCTAAACCATAAATAGTGAGAATAAGTTGCAATAAATTTTGAAGGATCGAATGAATTAATTTGGAAAGTTTATAACACTAAGAGAGTGTCTAAGGGCAAAATTAAATGGAAAAGTAGCTCAGAAAATTATGAAACTTTGAGCAAATGTTAAAGAAAGGATGAAAATTAATCTAGAGATGAAAGTAGGTAAAAAGCAGTATTTATAAGCTTCCTAGTTCAATTTCATAGGTTTAATTGAACTTAGAAAAGGACACTGAAGCTTAGTGAATGATAATGGTGTATAACACTAAAGCTTAGTGAATGATAATGGTGTATAAGAATAGTTGAAGAATGAAGAATGTAACACCCCAAAATTTTCTATTTTACAATAATGTCAGAATTATATTGTTTTGTGTTTTCTGTGAGTTGTAAATTTATTTTGACTGTTCTATGAATGTTTTTGATCATTGTGTAAGATTTGCTCCGAGTCAAGAAAATAATAATTTTTGGGTCAGGGAAAATCTTTATTGATTTATTCGGAGCTGGGAGATCTTACTAAACCCGAATCCGAGAGACACTTTAATTGATCTTTTAATTTTTAGAATTTATCTGAGAAATAAAAATATTTTGTGATTTATTATCTGTCAGAGAAATATCTGTTGTTTTATTAATAGCAACTTCTACTTATCGGGTAATAGACCCAGTATCTTTTATCTGTCCAAAATTTATACTGGAAATAGTCTTTGTGACTCATTCTTGAGGAGCCAATAGAAAATGGTCAATATTGATGGTTAGAATTTTCTTAGCCAATAGGAAATAGTCAACGAAAACGGTTGGACTAGTTACTAAGTAACTAAATAAACTAACTAAGTTACCCTAAAAGCTTAATTAGTAACTAAATGGAACTAACTTAGTTACTAAATACTTAGAAACCCTAGTTACAAAATGAATCTAGAATCATCTAGAAGTGATGACCAATACATGACCTATGCAATGACTTAATCATGTAACTAAATGGTTAGTTGTGTAACTGAATAACCTAACTAAGTTAGCTTAATGAACTAACTACCTAATTAAGGTTTAACTAGAAACTAGTTGAAAATCAAACTTAGTTCGCTATCCTAATGTGTTCCACGGCCAACAAGGCCTTTCTAGCAAGTTCTTGAACCATCTTATGACCATTATGTGACATTGGCCATGTGAAAGCCATGTGAACACCATGTGATATTTTTATTACATTGATTAAGCCTTGATCTTTTCTACACACTCAACTACACGGCCATGCATAGAGTAATACCCTATTCTATTTCATTTTACTACACTTTGTAACACAACGATCTATTCTCTTCGTTCTCTCACTTCAAGAACACCAAGAACACTCAAACTCCATTTCTTCTCTTTTCTTTGAGGGTCACAGCCTCCACCCCTAAACCATACCTCCATACTTCAATAATTTTATCCAATCCTACTTTCTAAACCTAGATACAATTCTAAACATTTTTCCTTTTGTGAGTTTTACCTAAATCGTTCTCTAAGGACTTCAAAAATCAAGCTTTGATTTTCTATTCCTAAGGTAACTTATTGATTTCTTGATCCTAAGTTGGATTCTTGAATTTCTAAACCATGATTGATCCATGGTTTCTTGTTTTCAAGGTTGGTTTATGACTTTAGGATTTGTTTAAGATTTTTAGGATTTTTCTTTGGTGCTTCACGAAATCAAGAGGAAAAGGAACTTGGAGAGTTTTTGCCTTCCTAGAGGTAAGAGGGAGATTAACCTCATCAACCATGTGTTGGTGGTGAGGAAATGGAATTGTTTGTGGTGAAAAATCCATAAGGATTTGTTCACTTGATTGTTTAAGCTTTATTTATTTGTGATTAATGTGTTTATAGCTTTGAAAATATGCTTGCATATATGTTTGATATGCTTATAGTTTTGATAGTATGTTTGTATATGTAATTTGGAAAGCATGTTAATTCTTGTGTAACTTAGGATGTGATTCACATGCTGGAAATAGTATAATGGTTCCAAAGAACCTAGAGGCTCACGGCCTCAACACTACTAAGGGAACAAAGTGTTCTACATTATTTTTCTAATCAAGGATTAACTGATTTAATGATAAGAAATTGGATTAAGAGTTTTTGCAAAGAATAAAATGATAGAAATAAATTAAATATAATTTATAAAGAGTAATGGGAATTTTGGCCAACATGCCAAATTTGGATATTTGAGATCCAAAATTATTTCACTAAGTGTGGACTTAGTTATATAATGACTAGAACTTAATTCAATAGGTTTTGAATAATAAAAAGGAAAATCGATAAATGTTTAGTATTATATTAAGTGTAATCAGATTATGAAGTAAATTAAAAGTTGATACTTGAAATTTACTAATGTATAGCTCACCCTATGGGTTTTGAAGTGCGTTAAGAAATTTTGAGCTGTAATATCATAGCTCAATCAAAGAAAATGTTATTTTGTGAAAATTAGTAGAAAATACTGTCTTTAGTAAGAAAGTACTGGAATTAAAGTCAAATTTTAAAAATAAATGAGAAAAGATTTAATTTGAGCTTAGAATATGTTAGAAATATTTTACGTGATTTAAAAATAGTAATTTTTGGCTATGCGATTAAGAAAATGCAATAAAATATTTATGTGATTGAGAAAATGTTAAAAAATCTTTACGCTATTTGAAAACGTAAGAAAAATATTTTGTGATTGTGAAAATGCGATAATATTGCTACGCGATTGAACGTAATAGCAATTTGCTGTCAGGCAACTGTGGTGGGCCTGATTATATTAAATAATGATACTGCCAAGAGATGGTGAGGGTATGTGAAATACCTTAATAGCAATGATTGTATGTGTGTTTGGATCATACATCATGCATTGAAAAGTGTGTCAACTTATTTGGTTAAGGTTGTATGCCTAAGAGATGAATCACACCTATGTGCAAGTGCGAGTAGACAAGTGTAGGTCACTTGTTGACCTTGGGGGCATCGGGGTGTGGGTACCTCGCAATGGACAGTTGGTAGCTCTTCTATCCGTGAGGTAGACCGATGCAAACGTACCGATGATCCGGACAGAGACACTGTCCTATGTCATGATCTGGTGTAGAATGTCTTGTATAATGCCTTGATATGCATATGGATAAATTGATAGCACTTTTGGCCACGACAGCCAAGTTACAGACATGTCTTCTGGATCATTCTCTCTGAAAATGTGTTTAGCTACATGGAGTAGGAATTGGTCGTTGTGCATATGCATAGTTGGTCAGCATATTGAAATGATAATTATACTTATCTGATATATTTTATCTGTTGTGTGATAAAATGATCTACCGCTTTGATATTATGTTCTGTTTAGTTGTTGTTATTTTCTATACTGCCATACTGGTATTGATGTAGGGGATCTCACCTCTTTCTTGTATTATACTTGTTTTATTGTGTATGTCTAATGAAGACCGGGAAGACAAAGGAGCAGGTAACTCTTTGTATTATTAGTAATATTACTCTTGTTTGTTGAGATGGCGGCGAGGCGCCAAGTTTTAGGTTTTGTCCAAGTAAATTTCCACGGTGGGGTTAATGCTTGGAGGTTTGATTTTGACAATGAACGCTTTGTATATACTGGGGACTTGACTCTGAACTTAAGTGGAACCCGCAATGGGATTCCTGTTTTGACGCAACACGCATCTGTGTGCCTAGAATTTACGATGCCGATTCATGAACTTTGGGGTGGCACTGTGTATACACTGCGTGAAGACTCTATGGTGTCTTCCGCAAGGACCCCTGTGAGGCGAATGTTATATCCGCCTGGGTTCTTTAATGATGAAGTAGAGGAGGATCCTTCCAAGGACCCAAATCCTTAGGTTAGTTTTTAAGAGTCTTAAGTTTAGCAGTTATATTTTGGAGTGTCTGTTGTACATTTTATCTTTTCGTATGTAAGGATATTATGTAAGTTATTTGTAAATAAGGCTTTCAGTATGTATGTATAATATAAGTGTGATTTTAGTTACAAGTGATACTTGTGAAGTTTTACTCAGTTTACTTATTGAAATTTATTCCGCAAACAAAATTTGAAAATTCATGTTTTTACAAGATTAATTCTTTTACAACTTGGGTAAGTTATATTAAGATTAGTCTTAAATGTGATGCCTTATGGTGGGTGTTACAAAGAAACTGAGAAATGAATAGAATCTTAGAGTTTTCTATAGTACCTTTGAAGGTTAGAAAATTCCTTAAAGGAATATCGAAATATCCTTAAAAGATATAAAGTTTCAGCTGAGATTCATTTCTCTCCTTCTTATTTTTATTCCACTGCCTCAATCTTTCTTTTCTCCCTAAGTATGTTTTGACCCTTTGTACTTTTCTTTTCACTTATTCTCGTCACTTTCCCTTTCGTAGGTGCTGGAGAAACAACAGAAAGAAAGGGGCAAGAAAAAGAAAAGAATGGGAAGAAAGAAGAGGAGGTAAAGCTTAAAGAATCAAGGCAAGAAGAAAAAAGGAAAAATGTTAAAGGAAAAGGCCTAAGAATAAAGTAAGGTAGGGGATTGTTTTCTCAAACCCTTTTCTACCTAAACTTAATTTTCTTAAAGTCTTGAATGAAGACTTTATTGGATAATATGTATTGAACTATATAGTTCATGAATTTTAAAATGGTATTTAGTATTATGTTTATGAGCTTAACTTGAAACTCTAGCAAATTAGAATTATCAAATGGAATTGAGGCTTATCTATATTTGTTTGACACTTTGTGATCAACTTGGATGAAGGATTATGAAGTATTGTTATGGAATTTGGTGCATATGTAGTTTGATTGAGTTATGGTGACTTGGTACTCTATTTTTACTACAGAGTACGCCCAAATAATCGATTATCAGTATGGTATAATCTGTTATCCATGTGTGACTGAATGCCCCATGAATGAATAACCGATTTTGGCACAAGCCTAACTAATTATTCATGTATTATAGAATGTTAATTCTAGCAATAACCGATTAGGACAACGAGTCAAACCGATTATTTGTGTGATGAGAAACATAATAATAAGGCAATCACCGATTACCCAAAGTATGGTAATCGATTATTAGTCTCCAAAAATTAAAAAATTACAGTTGATAAGGCTGGCAAGTGATTACCTAAGGCTAGTAATCAATTACCAAGCCTTTAAATTGTGTTAATAAAGTTCTTTCTCACATAGTTGAGCATCATAAAAATTCTGGAATTTGCAATTATGGTGCATATGAAATGATTGAGCATAGATTGTGAAATACGTGTTGAGAAATATGGGAAGTAATTTCTATGTACATTTAATTTATAAGAAATGAATGTTTTGTACACTTATTTTGAATTATAGGTGCACTAAATATGTCAATTCTCCTTTGTAAAACTAGTTGAGCTATATAAGTATGAATTTAAGAATATGCTCCCTTAAATTACTAAGGGTGAGCTAGAATGATATTTTGATTGAATGTTTGAATGTTCAGTGCTCAAAGAATCTGAATTTGAATTTGTATTGAGAATAAGAATTGGACAATTATCCTTGAATGGGAAGGTAATTAGTTCATGTTTTCCCAATAGTATCCATTTTTTTATGTGAATTGAGCTTCACTTAGTATAGTGGAGTTTGGAAATGATCCTGTATGAGGCAGGGTATTCAAAATTCCATTAGAATTATGGAGATGACTCTTGAGAGAAAGGGGGATCCTATATTCTTGAATAATTCCTCATTATATTAATATAATCCTCATGTATTAATTATCTCATAGTATACTAGTGGTAGTGTGAGGCCATAAATCACTCCTTACCATGAGTATATAGAACCCGAGCTATATGAGCTAGCTCCCATCCTTGTGATGCTCGAGATATGGGTTCTGTGGGATAAGTGAGTATTGGAATGAGCACTGAAATTTGCATAGAATTTATATGTCATGATATGACTTGAATGGACATTTGAATCTTTGAATGAATTTGACATTATAGTATATGCATTGGAAGACAATTTTTGAAATTATTTATAATGGCTATTTATATTGCTTGATAATGGATATTTTTGAAAACTACTAGATGGAATTCTGTTTCGGGAGTAGAAAGGACCAAATTTGGCATTTTGTCACCTATCTAGCTATGCATAAGTATGTATTTAACTTGAGTATTAAAAGAATGTATTTTTCCCTGAAACAACTAGAATTATTGTGATGTCACCTTTTTCACAATAGAAACTAATGAGAATTAGTATTCTCACCCTATTGCCATTTGTATTCCATGATAATTCCAGGATCAGTATTTGCAACAGAATGGCCTAAGCAGAAGTTGATACTTGTTTAGGGTGTAAACTTTTGTATAATGAATGTATGGAAAAAGCCTTGAAGGCGTATGATATGTATTTTTACTATAATGTATGCTTTGTATAAACATCTTTTCTGTATTTGTATATTAATGTACTCTTCCAGGCTCATATTTTTGTATAATATTGCAGAGTATGCTGTAATTTTTACTATAATTTTTAAGTGATATGCTTACTATTAATTACTATAGTGTAAAACCAGATGCACTATTTGTAATAGTAGTATGGGCATTGCATTTTGGTATCAGAGCAGTTCATCTTGTTGAGTCGGGGTATGGACTAGTTGTGCTTTGTTATCATTTGTCTTGTCATAATGATGAGATGCGCAGGTAGAATTGCATAACTGCCTCGAGTATGTATGTGTACAATGTGTTATGTGTGCAGGAAGATATGGCATCGACCAGGCGCACCCGTGGCTGAGATAGAGCCCCTGCTGGAGATAAGGATAATACTCTAGATATGTCTGAGGCTGTTAGAGACATAACTGCAGTAGTAAGAGAGCAAGCATCCATGACTAACAGGACATTAGAGGAAATACTAGCTAATGCTCAACTAGCACCAGTCCAGAATGTGGATTTGGTGGAAAATTAGGATTTTCATGGTCTATCAAAATTTAGGAAGGCCAATCCTCCGTCATTCCAAGGTGAATATGATCCAGCAAAAGTGGAGGTATGGTTGAGGCAATTGGAAAAGATTTTTGCAGTGATCAGGTGTATAGATGATCAAAAAGTGTCTTTCGCTTCCTACCTATTAATGGGGGAAGTTGAACATTGGTGGAATGATGTGAGAAGGTTAAAGGAAGCAATTGGTGTTCATATGACTTGGGATGTGTTCAGGACGACCTTTTTGGATAAGTACTTTCCAAAAAATTTGCAAGAAGCAAAAGAATTAGAGTTTTTGAAATTGGAGCAAGGAGATATGTCAATCGGACAATATGTTGCAAGGTTTGAGGAGCTATCAAAATTTTCTTCTTATTTCTAGTATAATCCGGATGAAAATTAGAAATATCAACTTTGAAGATGGATTGAAAAATGAAATAAAAAGGATGGTAAAACCTTTGATGATTGGAGATTTCCAAACATTAGTAGAAAGATGCCGAATTATGGAGTCAATTAGTCTGAAGCTGCAACAAAAGTATAGATAGCAAGGATTTCAAAAGAGAAATAAGGGAGATGACAAGTCCAAGAAAAATGGTCAGCAGCCAAAGAATTAACAAGAGAAAGGAAAGCAAGCTTAGACAAAATCTTATGCACCAACATGTCCAAAATATGGCAAGCGGCATGGGAGCAAACCATATTAGGTAGACCAAGCGAAGTGTTATACTTATGGACAGAAGGGACACTTTGCTAGGAGTTGCCCCAAGAAGCAAGCTACATTACCACCTCCTCCTAGGCGTCAAATCATAGGAAGGGTTTTCACTTTGAGCGGCAAAAAAACAGCTTAATCTTCTGATCTGATTCAGGGTAAGTGCATAGTTAAAGGTAATCTTTTAACTGTGTTGTTTGACTCGGGAGCTTCCCATTCTTTCATTTCTTATGAATGTGTAAGGAAATAGGATTTACCTGTTATTGGTGTATGCCCAAGAGGCCAATACATTTTCTGTATTTACATACATTCTATTATGTTTTTTTTTTATATATGAGGCATTTCATTTATTGTGTTCTTTTTTGATAAACATAATAAAGTCCTTAGAATAGTAAGTTTGATGCCATAGGACATCAAGTGGATGACTTGATCGTGAGATCCTTTTGGTTACAATACTATTCTTAAATATTCCTAGTCAAGTATTATTGTTAATTAGGACAACAATAATACATTGAGACTAGTATGTGCATAAACTGATGACCACATCTCATGGGTCATGGATATGAGATATCAAGTCTTCACATGGGTACATATTAGAGTAATGATGTACTGGACTAACCCACCATGAGAACGCTACATGGATCGTTACGTGAGTGTCATAAGCGATTCTCATAGTGACAATGGTGTTTGTGGTCCTTTGACTTGAAATCACTACGATTCCTACATGAGGAGTTGTGTGTTTTAATGCCATTAAACGTTGTCTGTAACAAGGTGATTATAAAGTTGGTTACTGGACATATCGCGAATCATGCAGAGGGATGTGAGTGACCTAGATGGGATTTGTCACTCCTACATAACAGGAGCGATATCTTCAGGCCCCTGATTAAGTGAGACTGCGAAATGCATGACCATGCTCAAATGAGTCAATATGAGATATTGATCTCATTTGTTATTACAAAGTCTACTCGAATATCAGGAAACGAATGATTGGACTATACAAGGGTGACACATTCCATGTTTTGTGTTCAATCTAGATATCTTGACAAAGGGACTAAACAACACGGAAACATTGGTCACGGAAAAGTTATGTCAAATCATTGACATTCTTATTACTTGGGCAGCAGCGATGTGTTGCTGGATACCGCTCACTGCTTGTAATATTAAAATGGGATTTTAATATTACTACCAATGTAATAAGAACCTGCAGGGTCACACACATAGAGCAGACTAAAATTGGAGTAATGGATCCAAGTTGGACTCGAATTCAAATATGGGCTAGACTCATAACAGATGAGTCTAGGGTTGCACAGCTTACCTTGCTGCTGCTCACACTCACTTAAGGCAGTCACTATTATAAATAGTACTGCTAAGGGGCTGCTAAGACACACAATTCAGAACCCTAGCCGCACCTACAGAAAAGTGAGTGAGAGAGCGACAAGTTTATTCTCTTCTCTACGCAGCTAGCACTGTGTGAGAGACGTGAGACTTCTCTTTGCGGACGTTGGACGTTCGTGAGTCTGTTCGTGTGGATATCGCAGAGACATCATTTCTATTACAGTGTTAGTGATTCATGCTTCAAGAGGTAAATCATTTAAAAAAAACTCGGATTATGGCTATTTCGCATGGATCCTCAGTGGGAATCCCTGTTTTCCGCAGGGTGATGTATCCGCAAAAATTCCCAACACCTGTTTCTAAACTTCCTTATGACTTAACAGTCTCTACTCCCATTAGAAAACTAGTATCCACTTCTAAAGTATGTCTAAATTGTTGTGTAATCCTTGAAAGCAAGGATTTCTTTGTAAACCTCATATTTCTACCGGCTGTTGATATAGACATCATTCTTGGCATAGATTGGCTATCAGCAAACCATATTGTCTTAAACTATTCAAATAAAACTCTAGTGTTTTTGTGTGACACTCCTTCTATGAACTCTTCATTTGAATCCATATACCTTAGTGCCAATCAAGTTATCAACCACGTAGTAGAAGGAGCTCAGGCTATGTTCTCCTTTTCTCTTTGAATTTCAAAAGTTAGCAAATGTTTAGAAAGTATACCTGTGGTGCAAGAATACCCACAAGTGTTCGCATATGAGATTAGTGAATTGTAACTAGAGAGGGAATAGAATTTACCATAGACTTAGTGTCAAGAATCGGGCCTATCTCTATAGCACCATATAGGATGTCTCCTCTAGAGTTGGCTGAGTTAAAGAAGCAAATTGAAGAGTTGTTGGATAAGAAGTTCATTAGACCCAGTGTATCACCATGGGGAGCCCTTGTGCTCTTAGTGTAAAAGAAAGATGGCAGTGTGAGATTGTGTGTGTACTATAGGCAACTGAACAAGGTTACCATTAAGAATAAATACCCATTACCTAGAATTGATGATTTAATGGATCAATTATGAGGTGCAACCATGTTTTCCAAAATTGATTTAAGGTCTGGATACCATTAAATATGAGTTAGAGAAGAAGATATCCCTAAGACTGCCTTTAAAAATAGATATGGACATTATGAATATCTTGTAATGTCTTTTGGTTTAACCAATGCACCAGCTGTGTTTATGGATTATATGAACAGAATTTTTAGACCATACCTTGATAAATTTGTTGTTGTCTTTATTGATGATATTCTCATTTATTTAAAGACAACAAAGGAACTTGAAGAACATCTTAGGTTGGTTCTAGGAATTCTGAAAGAAAAGAAGTTGTATGTTAAGTTGTCAAAGTGTGAATTTTGGATGAAAGAGGTACAATTTCTAGGACATATGATATTTGGAGAAGGAATATCTATAGATCCTAGTAAAGTAGAGGTAGTCTTACAATAGGAGAGATTGTCCACTATAACTGAAATTAGAAGCTTTTTGGGTTTAGCTAGGTAATATAGAAGATTTATTAAGGGCTTTTCCCAAATAGCTTTATCGTAGACCAAATTGACCAGAAAGGAAAGTACCTTTGAATGGACACAAGAGTGTGAAAATAGTTTCTAAGAACAAAAGGAGAAATTGACTACCACTCTTGTTTTAGTAATTACAGATCCAGAAGAAACTTTTGAGGTGTATTATGATGCCTTAAGAAAGGGGTTAAGATGTGTTTTGATAAAGAATGGAAAGGTAGTTGCTTATGCTTCCGAGCAATTAAGACCAGATGAAGAAAACTATCCAACCCATGATTTGGAATTAGCTGCAATTATATTGCCCTGAAGATTTGGAGGCATTACTTGTATGGTGTAAAATTTGAAGTCTTTAGTGATCATAAAAGTTTGAAATATTTGTTTGATAAAAAAGAATTAAATATGAGGCAAAGAAGGTGGACAAAATTTGTGAAAGATTATGACTTTGAATTAAGATATAATCCGGGTAAGGCTAATGTGGTGGCTGATGCACTAAGCAAAAAACTTCTGCATGTATCCCATATGATGATACAAGAAATGGAATTGTTAGAAAGTTTCATAAATCTGAGTTTGTTAGTGACTGTGTTACCACATGGTCTCTGTTTGAATAGATTAGAGATTCAAAATGAATCAAGGACTCAAATTAAGGAAACCCAAGAAGAGGATGAGGATCTAAAAGAAATAAGTGAACAAATATTGTTTGGAAAGGGAAAGGAGTTTAGAAGGGCTGAGGATGAGACGATTTTGTTTAGAGATAGACTGTGTGTCTTAAGAAAAGTTGAAATTAAAGAAAGAATCGTAGAAGAAGCCCATAAAAGCAAGTATACCATCCACCCTGGAATAACCAAAATGAATCAAGACCTCAAAAAAATGTTTTGGTGGCCAAGTATGAAAATAGATATAGCAGAATGTGTCCAAATGTTTAGTATGTCAAAAGGTCAAGATAATGCATCAAAGACCTTCTAGACCTTTGCAACCTTTAGAAATCTCAGAAAGGAAGTGGGAAAGTATTTCAATGGATTTTGTAATAGGATTGCCTAGAACCCAGTTAGGTCATGATGCGATTTGGGTTATAATGGACAGGTTAACAAAGTCTGCACACTTTTTGGCAATAAGAGCTAATTATTCATTGGAAAAGTTAGCTCAACTGTACATTCAATAAATAGTGAGATTGCATGGTGTCCCCTCGAGTATAGTATCAGATAGGGATCCTATATTCATATCTAGATTTTAGGGAGCCTTGCAAAAAGCATTTAGGACTAAACTGAATTTCAGTACAGCTTATCATCCGCAAAGAAATGGGCAAACTGAAAGAACTATCCAGACCCTAGAATACATGCTTAGGGCTTGTGTATTAGAACAACAAGGTAGCTGGGATAGGTTGTTAACTTTGGTAGAATTTTCCTACAACAATAGTTCATTCCAGCATAGGTATGTCACCATATGAATCCTTGAATGGTAAGAAGTGTAGGTCACCTCTAAGTTAGTATGAAACAGGAGAACAAATTATCCTACGTCTAGAATTAGTACAATAAACTACTGAGCAAATTAGAAGGATCAGGGATAGGTTGTTAATTGCCCAAAGTAGGCAGAAAAGTTATGTGGATGAGAGAAGAAGACCCTTGGAATTTGAAGAATGAGAACATGTGTTTGTTAGAGTCACTCCTATTATGGGGGTTGGTAGAGCCATTAAAGACAAAAATTTGAATCCTCGTTTCCTCGGTCTTTTTCAATTTTAAAAAAGAATTAGACCTGTTGCCTACCAAATTGCTTTACCATCCAGTCTGTCAAACCTTTATAATGTTTTTCATGTTTCCTAACTTTGGAAGTATAATTCAGATCCTTAACATATCATAGAAAATGAATCGATATAGTTAAAATATTATTTAACTTATATGGTTAAACTTGTGAGGATCGTGGATAGAGCAGTTAAACAGCTCAGAGGGAAACAAATTCCTTTGGCAAAGGTACTGTGGAATGGTGGAGACTCAGAGGAAGCCACATGGGAACTTGAATCCATCATGGTGCATAATTATCTAGAACATTTCAAATAAGGTAAGCAAATTTTGATGACGAAATTTATAAAAGGGGTGGGGTAGAATTGTAACATCCTCCCTACCCTAATAGTGTTAATCAGGATTATAGAAGCTCAATATTATAATTATAAGTTAGATAGTAATTTTGGTAATCTGTTGGATTAGTTTGAGCATAATTCTATAACACTGAATATGAAGAATAGCTAATAAATTAGCTAAAATGGCTTATATAGTAGAAATAAATACGAAAAATTTGGCATTTTTATTAACACTAAGAGAGTGTCTATGGGTCAAATTAAATAGAAAGTAGCTTAGAAAATTATGAAACTTTGGACATATTTTAGAGAAAGGATGAAAATTAATCTAGAGATGAAAGTAGATTAAAAAGGAGTATTTATAAGCTTCCTAGTTCAATTTCAAAGGTTTAATTGAACATAGAAAAGAACACTGAAGCTTAGTGAATGATATAGGTGTATAAGAATTGTTGAAGATTGAAGAAACTGAAAAAATGAATAGAATCTTAGAATTTTCTGTAGTACCTTTGAAGGTTAGAAAATTTCTTAAAGGAATATCAAAATATCCTTAAGAGATATAAAGTTTCAGCTGAAATTCATTTCTCTCCTTTTTATTTTTATTCCACCACCTCAATCTTTCTTTTCTTCCGAAGTAAGTTTTGACCCTTTGTACTTTTCTTTTCACTTGTTCTCGTCACTTTCGCTCTATTGGGTGCTAGAGAAACAACAGAA
This sequence comes from Ormosia semicastrata, assembly GCA_029884595.1. NCBI lineage: Eukaryota > Viridiplantae > Streptophyta > Magnoliopsida > Fabales > Fabaceae > Ormosia > Ormosia semicastrata. The sequence goes on from JAQQTO010000060.1 coordinate 50,086,320, forward strand.
AGAAAGGGACAAGAAAAAGAAAAGAAAAGGAAGAAAGAAGCGGAGGTAAAGCTTGAAAAATCAAGGCAAGATGAAAGAAGGAAAAAGGAAAAAGGCAAAGGCATTTACGAATAGAGTAAGGTAGGGTTTTTTTTTTCAAACGCAAAAACTTGATTTTCTTATTGTAACATTCTAATACCAGTATCTCAATATATGTAGCATACAAGGAGATATCTAGCATTACAACGTCACTACAAACGTACTAATCTGATACATATATCCATAATGTTCGTTGGAAACATTACAGAGAGCCTTATGAGATACGAAAAACATAGCACTTGTAACATAATGCATCTATATACATGTACATCATTAGCCTCCCTTGCGGCATGAAGTAATACATAACTATTCACCTTACAAAAGAAGTACAAAAAGATACTACATTTGCATAATAAACTATAAAGCTAATCTACTTTTTGGCTTCCTTTTTCTTCTTAGTCTTTGAAGAACTTTTACCTAGAATTATATGATAACACAGCGGGGTGAGAAACAACTTTTCTCTGTATGAGTAATTAAAACCAGTTATACATAACATAATAACATAGTCTTAACAAATAAGAAGAAGACAAGTTACATTCTTTACAAGGTCTAACTTTAATAAATAGATAAACCATGTTAAACTTACATACATTCATTCTTACATACTTAGTTCGTTTAAGACCTAAGCATGTTTCACTAAAAATGTTGACTTCTCATGTTTACCCCTATAGATAGGAAAACTGAAATTTCCACACTATATGCAACCCTAGCACTTGGTTAGGAATACTTGTCCACTTAGGAACTTCTGACTCCTTTCTTTCTGGTTAAATGACCTCACGTCATATAAGTTACATTCACAGGTAGACAATGCCAACTTATTTTAGTTTACTTATTATATCTAGCACCCCACATAATCACATCTCTAGTGAAGCTAAGTAACAAAAGTTACCATAGGTGATAAACACTTATCTATAGCAAACCCTTACTTTTGGTTGCTTAAAGCTCATACATATCTTATACATACTAAAGGATCATCCTCTCAATGATTTACCTCTAGTAGTATCTTAATCATATCCTAAGACCATTCATTGTTCTTAGATGACCAAAGGCTTAGATTTTCTCATCTATGCTAGGTAATAAATTTTCTTTTGAAAATATCCCTATTGATACCTTAACACACCTTAGGAAACATATGCCAATGATCCTATCTATCCAAGAAGTTGAAAACATCATAAATGACATTTTTAGATTTCCAGGGCTCTTGCCGCGGCATAAACTTGGGCACGCCACACGCTCTAGCCTCGGGTTTCATTATTGGATGTAGCATCACTCTCATGCTACAGCGCACATCTTCATGCCATGGAACAAGTAGCAATTTCAACCCCATGCCACGCCATAGCGTACTCACACCGCGACGTGCATAGCAAAAACCAGATTCTGCAGAATTTTGCAGAACCATGGTACTATTCCATTGGTTCTTTTCTTAGACTTTGGCCATTCCAAATCCGTTTCTAAGTGATTCTAAGTCCCTAATCAGTTCTTAAACACATAGGAATCCTTAATGACAAACTTAAACCTCTTAATTTGGATTCAAGCACCAAATCACACATAGCTTGACCTAAACCCCTCTTTTGGGCATCAATGGTCTAAATGAGATGTTCTAAGCTTCTATCTTCAACTTAAGCTATAAACAAGTCATAAATGACTAAAGAAACACATTCATGCAAGTCAAACACATCAAATACCTCTAGAACATAATTTGGCCTATTAAGAACCAAGGGTGCATCAATGGTGAAAAGAGTGAAAAGAGATGAATATGAACATAAAACTCCTGCCTTCGGCAGCTGTGAAGAAGATTCAAGCTTGGTTGGATCTCAAGCCTTGGCTTTGCCTTTGACTTTCCTCTTTCTCTCTTCCTCTTTGTTGGTCTTTGCTTCCTCTTATTTTTTTTCTCCTTTCACGATTTCTACTTTTGTTTGTGAAGCAAAAACAACCGTGAATAAAGGCTTATAAAGAAGGAACTAAAGAATCAAATGGCCCTTAGGGCAAAACTGATAAATCCTGATCTGCTAAAAGCACTAAGATTTTGCTAATTCAAGATTTTTAGCTTCCAACAACTTTAAAATAAATACTAGGATTTATAAAAAAAGTTGTTTTGCCATTATCTAATATTTCCATATCTACTAGTGGTCAATCTGGCTATAAATAGACAACCAGTATGCTTAAAATTATCAAACTAACTCAGTTTAACTTGAAAGTTTAACCATAACTTGTTTCATAAATTTGTGATCTAGAAATAAATTATTCATATCTATTTCCCTCATCTAAGCAATTTATGCTATTATCTGTGTCATTTTAAGCTACTTTTCACACTTTAGATTACAAGAAAGTACCTAAACTAACTCAGTATGTCACAAAATTAAACATGCATGTTAAGCAAGTCATATGCTACCTTTTGAGCACATAAACAAGTCTAACATGTCATTTAGGATATTGCATTTGTCTCCTCTTTTTTAAAATTTTGACCCCAAAATTATTCACCTGAAAGGAACAAATCTGGGTAGTCCTGCTGCAAGTAGGACTTTAACTCCTAAGTAGCCTCCTTGGTGTCATTGCCACCCCATAAAACCTTCACCAAAGGAATCTGCTTACCTCTAACCTCTTTGACCCCTCAGTCCACAATCCTTACCAGATGTACTTCATAAGACAAATTATCCCTTAACTGTACAGATTCATGTTCTATAATATGCAAATGTTCTGTATTATACTTTCTCAACTGAGATACATGAAAAACATTGTGAAGGTTAGACAAACTGGGAGGAAGGGCTATCTGGTAAGCTATGGGTCCAACTCTCCTTAGAATTTGGTAGGGACCAAGAAAATGAGGACTTAACTTTCTAGTTTTCAATGCTCTACTAATCCTTGTTGTAGGAGTAACTCTTAAAAAGACATGATTTTTGTCATCAAATTCAAGAGGTCTCATTATCTTATTAGCATAGCTCTTTTACCGACTCTGAGCAGTAACCAACCTATCCTTAATTATCTTGATTTGCTCTATGGTCTGTTGAACTAACTCTAGACCTAAGATGGTTCTCTCACCTACTTCGTACCAACATAGAGGCGATATGCACTTTCTTCCATACAAAGCCTCATAGGATGCCGTACCTATACTGGAATGATAACTATTATTATAAGCACACTCCGCTAATGGTAAGAACTTCTGCCAACTACCTTGTTGTTCAAAAACACATGCCTTAAGCATATCTTCAAATGTTTGGATAGTCCTCTCTGTTTTCCCATCTGTTTGTAGGTGATAAGTTGTACTAAGGCTTAACTTAGTCCCAAAAGCCTCTTACAAGGCTCCCTAGAATCTATATATGAATTTAGGATCTCTATCTGTAACTATGCTTATGGGGACTTTGTGCAACCTAACTATCTCCTTCAGATATAGCTGAGCTAATTTCTCTAGAGGATAGCTAGGTCTCATTAGTAAAAGCTGGAAAGATTTGATTAATTTATCCACTATAACTTAAACTGCATCAAAACCTTGCTGAGTTTTGGGTAGACCCATTACAAAGTCCATAGAAATCTTATCCCATTTCCACTCTGGGACTTGCAAAAACTATAAAGGTCTTGTCGATTTTTGATGTTCAATCTTCACTTTTTGACAAACTAAAAACCTTGCGACATACTCTGCTATGTCTCTTTTCATTCCAGACCACCAAAACATTTTCCTTTGATCTTGATACATCTTAGTGGTTCTAGGATGAATGGTATACTTACTGCTATGAGCTTCTTTTAGAATCCTTTCTTTGATCTTTGACTTTTTTGGAACACAAAGTCTATCTCTAAACTTTATCACTCCATCATCAGCCATATCAAAATCCTCTTGGGTTCCTAAAAAGATCTAGTCACTAATGTCCATTAAAGCTTCATCCTCATTTTGAGCTTCTAAAATCTGAGTCCTTAAGTCATTTACTATGTCCACTCTACTCACAAAGAGACTCTGTGGCATCACAGTCACTGCTAGACTCAAATCTCTAAAACTCTCGAGAAGTTTACTCACTTGGACCATCATTCGGGATACATGTAGGGCTTTCCTACTTAATGCATCAGCTACTACATTGGCCTTACCCGGATGATATCTTAACTCAATGTCATATTCCTTTAAGAATTTCATCCATCTTATTTGCCTCATGTTTAACTCCTTTTGATCAAACAAGTACTTTAAACTTTTATGATTGCTGAACACCTCAAATTGGACTCTATAGAGATGATGCCTCCAAACTTTTAAGACAAACACTACAGCTGCTAACTCCAAATCATGCGTAGGGTAGTTTTCCTCACGAGGCCTTAACTACCTTGACACATAGGCAACTGCTCTCCTATTCTGCATCAGAACACACCCTAGTCCCATCTTTGAAGTGTCACAAAAGACCTCAAAGTTCTCATGGGGATTCAGAATCACCAACACTGGAGTAGTAGTCAACCTCTTCTTTAACTCTTGGAAACTATTTTCACAGTCCTGACTCCACTCAAAAGTACTACCCTTTCTAGTCAACCTAGTCAAAGACAACGATAACTGAGAAAAACCCCTAATGAACTTTCTATAGTACCCAGCTAAGCCTATAAAGCTCTTGATCTCGGTCATAGTGGTGGGTCTCTCCCACTACAACACTGCTTCCATTTTGCTAGGGTCCACTGTAATTCCTCCTTTAGAAATAACATGGCCCAAGAACTAAACTTCTGTTTTCCAAAATTCACACTTGGACAACTTGGCAAATAGTTTCTTTTCCTTAAGGATATCTAAAACTATCCTTTCATGCTGCTCATGTTCTTCCTTTGTCATTGAATAGATAAGGATGTCATCAATAAACATTACCTCAAACTTGTCTAGGTAAGGTCTAAAAACTCTGTTCATATAGTCCATAAACACTGTTGGAGCATTCGTCAACCCAAAGGACATCACAAGATACTCATAATGCCTATACCTAGTTCTAAAAGCGGTCTTAGGAATATCCTCTCCCCTAACTCTGATTTGATGATAACTAGATCTCAGATCAATCTTAGAAAACATTGAAGCTCATCTTATTTGATCCATCAGATCATCTATTCTAGGCAAATGATACTTATTCTTGATGGTTACCTTGTTCAACTGGCTGTAGTTAACACATAACTTCATGGTACCATCATTCTTTTTCACTAGCAACACTGGTGCTCCCTACAGAGAAACACTAGGCCTAATGAATTGCTTGTCCAACAACTCCTCTAACTATTTCTTGAGTTTAGAAAACTCTAGGAGTGTGATCCTATAGGATGCTATAGATATAGGTCTTGTACCCGACACTAAATCTATAGTAAACTCTATTTTTCTCTCCGGTGGCAACTCTGCTACATCACACGAAAACACCTTAGGGTTTTCCCTCACCACAGGAACACTATCTAGGCTCTGCTCAACCTCTACATCTATAGAGAAAAGAAGAACATATCCTAGATCTCCTTCTACTAAATAGTAATTGACCTGATTAGCATTGAGATAGACAGACTCAGAAGAAACCACTTTGGTAGGATTACCATACAAAAAAACTAGAGTCTTATTTGAACAATTCAAGACCACATGATTGGATGACAATCAATCCATACCAAGAATGACATCTATGTCCATAAGGGGTAAACAGATAAGGTTTACAAAGAAAACTTTATCCTTGATTCTTATACAATAGTCAAGACATATTCTCGAAGTTATGACTAGCTTACTGGTAGATGTGGAAATAGATAAGTCATATGGTAACTCTAACATATGCAAATCCAACATCCTTACACAATCATAAGAAACAAAGGAGTATGATGCTCCTAAATCATACATGACATTTAAGAGATGATTATGAATTATGCATTTACCTTGGATGAGATTGGAAGACTGGGCCACCTCTGTTCCGCCTAGAGTGTAAACTCATCCCTTGGCTAGCGACTTTGGGATAGGCGCATCTTCCTTGTTTTGAGGACAAGCTTTGGAGAAATTCCCCGACTGCCCATATGTGTAACACACAGGCTAGCCTGCCAAGCACTTGCCTCCATGCACTTTCTTACATTTAGGGCACCTTGAAAACTTAGAGCCTATCATGTCTTTTCCTTTAGGGTTTCTCACCTTCGAAGCACCTTT